>JAVMKO010000003.1:101554428-103047553 GCA_032164245.1 Sternotherus odoratus
ATCGAGCCGGGGGCGGGCTGCCGCCTGGCCCCCGGCAGCAGTCACCCTCCCTGCAGGGTCCCGGGAGCCGGGACCCTGCGGGGCTCTGAGCCCGCGCGCCGCCGCAGCCGCCATTTGAGCCGGGGGCGGGCTGCCGCCTGGCCCCCGGCACCATGCTGGGTACGCGGAGGGTCCCGGGAGCCGGGACCCTGCGGGGCTCTGAGCCCGCGCGCCGCAGCCGCCGCGGATCGAGCCGGGGGCGGGCTGCCGCCTGGCCCCCGGCAGCAGTCACCCTCCCTGCAGGGTCCCGGGAGCCGGGACCCTGCGGGGCTCTGAGCCCGCGCGCCGCCGCAGCCGCCATTTGAGCCGGGGGCGGGCTGCCGCCCGGCCCCCAACACCATGCAGGCTCCTTGGAGGGTCCCGGGAGCCGTGACCCTGCGGGCTCTCTGCCCGCTCGCAGCGGCCTCCGCAGTTTGAGCCGGGGGCGGGCGGGCTGACAGCTCCCGCCCGGGTCCCAGCAGCCGGGGACCCCGGCGGGCGGGTTGACGGACTAATTCGGGCGAGGGGGTGTCCGTTAAATCCGAAAGTCCTGTTATTTAATAATTTTAAAAAATTATTAAATAACGGACTTTCGGCTTTAACGGACACCCCCTCGCCCGAATTAGTCCGTTAAATCGAGGTTTCACTGTACAGAGTTAGCTTTGTCAAGTCCTTTTAGGATCTGCTTCGAGGATTCAGCAGCCAGTTCCCTGAATGTGTGGAATTTGTCTGCAGCCTTCATTTGTATGACAGCCATGGCTCTCTGTTGTACACAGTTTCTTTATTGCATACTCTTTGCTCAGGGATTCTTTCAGCTTGAGCTTCCAGCTGATGCCCTAGTTCATCTTTGTCTGTTCTGCTCATTGTTCCATCAGCATGGAAGGAGGACAGAGGCAGAGGTCCTGTTGGATTGGATGACTAAGGACAGTTGCTATTGAAACATCATCTCTATATATTGCTAAGGACAGGGCTCTGCGGTAAACACTCTCTGGACTGATAGATGCTGTGATTGTCCCTCACTTCTAGATTTAAACGTGGTGGTCTTGGCCAAACGAGCAAATGTTCTGGTGTCAGATTTCTTGACTGGGCTGAAGAAGCTATGTGTCTTATCAGAATCAAGTGCACCTTTCATAAATCTCTCCATTTGCTCTTCACAAACATCTGCTATTTTCAGTAGAGATCCTTGTACATCTGGTGTTAAATGAAATCCAGTTGATAAGCACATCTGGATGTGATTTAGCATCAATTTGATTTGTCACATTGCTGATGACATGGTTGATAAGAGCTATAACTTGCCCTTCATCCCTCTTCAGTATAGAGGCAAGGATTTGTTTGTGGACTTTATCTTCACTATTTCTTGTTAGGCCACTTTTTTCTCTCATAGCTTCATATTATGAATATGCAAAAATGATATATTATCTCTAACACTAAAACTGACGTGCATAAGTGTCACTGAATTAAAAATCTAGTTTCTACAATAATTCAAAGGCTAGTGCAGCATGCATAGGCAATTACAAATTAAACCTTCAATCAGACGGACAGGATACGATTATATGTACCAGAGATTACAAACAGAGAAGTATTATATTAGGAATTCATGTACGTTTATATCTACCCACTAGGCAGGGCAAACTGTGGGCCTGCAATGTACTGCTACTGGTGCACAACTTTCACTGTGAGACAGATCAACCTGTCAGCAAATTTCAATTGAAAATATAAAAAATGATAATCACTTGTGAGCTACGTTGACTATTAAGAATATGCAGTGTGTTAGTATATTGCAACATGTTGATATTTGCCATTTTTGTCACATGCTAAACAGCTCCATCATTTCTGGAGAGAGAAAAAAGCTTGAGCGGGCAAAACCAGGAAAAATCTTTTTACTACATTGTCATTTGGCAGCTTTGAGCAATGAACACCACATGACTGTGTTAATTTTAACATAAACGGTAAAAACTATAGTCCTAGCCATGTTGCAGTGTTTCTGAAACGGCAAAAATGTGACACATTCTCATTTTGGGTATCATTGTTTCCCCTCACCTACAGGCTTACAGCATCATGTGATGGCTTCACATCATATCTCATTTAAACATGCATTAAAATAAGCTTTCAAATGGTATATGATGTGGGTGTGTATATTAAACTCCAAAATTATGGCCCTTTCAGTCCCGCGACGGAGATGGCACTGGGATGGCACATATGACGTATGGTCACACTTAGAAGCTGTGACAAGGTAGAGCATGCTCAGTTGTTCTGTGGGGCTGTGCATGTGAAGTCTGGTCAGTACTAGGAGCTCTGAGAGACTAAGCATGCTAACTGAGGCCTCTTTAGTCCCCAAGCACCTGGCAAATGCCCCATGCTCAGTGAGAATGGCATCTTCAGAGAATTTGGTTACTAAAATCTAAGAAGTCTCTACTAAGCATGCTCAAAATTTGGGCAGCGGCAGTGGGACAGCGGAAGGCACATCCCTGACATAAGTCACTCCTTGCCAAATTTCAAGTCCCTGCTCCAAAGCATGGGGATGCTACAGTTGTTCAAAGAAAAGGTCAGCAGAATTTCCACTCAGACAAAATATTTTTCTCTAGTGTCATTCTCTAAACAGTGAAGCCATTTTGGCTGAAACTGTCAAGAAAGAAGAAGAAAAATCAGCCTGAGACAGACACCCAGCATGGAAAATTTCAGCCCAAACATTTAAAGTTTGGTAAAGTTATAATCTACTGAAAACAGGATCCTATACTGGGAAGTGTCTGGCAGTTGTAATAATAGGCAGTGCTACCTGCCCCATCTATAATTTGAGAGAGATCTATGCAGACACTGTAGATATTGATCAGTTCCAATGTACAACAGCAATGCCCCCATAGTGGCAAAAGCACAGATAACAAGGAGCCTGTGGTCCGGAATAATAAGCCTGTATCCCCTTTGTTGAAATAT
The DNA here is from genome assembly GCA_032164245.1 of Sternotherus odoratus. Taxonomy (NCBI): domain Eukaryota; kingdom Metazoa; phylum Chordata; order Testudines; family Kinosternidae; genus Sternotherus; species Sternotherus odoratus. Next base: position 101,557,378 of record JAVMKO010000003.1, read on the forward strand.
CTTATTGGGTCAATTAGCCAAACTAAGTGGCTATCTGAAATGACACCTTGAAAAAGGAAGAAAACAGAAACCATAACTACAGCAAATCTCAGAACAGAGAAGCAAAAACCATAGCACATATTTCTGCTTCCAACTGCTGTTGCTGTGGTTTCTCTTTTCTGGGAAGGTAACAGAAACTCTTCAGATGGGTCTGGCAGAGTCAGATTAATCAGCATTTAAAAACTGTTTAGATCTTTGTTCGATTTTGGGGGCCAAATCGTGAGCAGTACTAAGTAACTTTTGCTCTCACTAAAGCCAATAGGCGTTTCAAGCTACTCCATGCCTCTCAAGATTTGGCCTCATTAAACAGATGAGAGTTGCTTGCAGTGTTGTCATAGCTACATTGGTCTTAGGATATTAGAGAAACAAGGTAGGTTTCTTGTCTCTCTCTATTGGACAGAGAGAGACAAGCTTTCAAGTTTACACTGAGCTCTGCCTAAGGTCTGGGAAAGGTACTCAGGACATGTCTGCACTACAAAATTAAGTCGATTTAAGTTAAACCATTTAAGTTGACATACAGCCACTGCAGTAATTAATTCAATTTTTAACATCCACACATGCTCCTGTTGGTGGTGCACATACTCACCAGCACTTGCACCATTTACCTGATATTGTGGGGCACTGACAGCTGCAGCCCCCCCCCCACCCAGGCTTGTACTTTCCTCCCCCCCCCCCCTCCACTCTTCAATCCTTCCCAGGAGGCAGCTGGGCTCAGGCTCTCCTCCCCCTCGCACGCAATCCCTCATCAGGAAGTGGCGGTGGGTCTCTGGCTATCATCCATAGCCAGCAGGGCTCCAACTGTCAGCCCCCGGTGGCAATGTAAGCAACACTGTCTACACGGACACTGCGTTGACCTAACTACAGTGACTTAAGTGCTACAGTTCTCATGGAGGTGGAGTTATTAAAACACCATAGTGGATGACTTACATTGGCAGGAGCGACATTTTAGTATAGATGCTTACAGAGTTAGGTTGATATAAGCTACCTTTGAGCTCCACAAGTGAGGGATCCAGCAGTGGAGGTGCTATTTGCCCATCACCACTCTGTGGATACATGCCTCCAGGAGGGACACAAACCATGTTCAGGCATTACCCTGAATCTTTGCCATCTCTCAGGTGACACAACCATGTCTCCTGGTTGACAGTGTCAAAAGCTGCAGATAGATCCAGGAGAATGGGAATGGATGTTTGCTTTCTATCCATTCACAGGAGATCATCCATCAGTGCCACTAAAGCAATTTCCATCCCATATCCTGGATAGAATCCAGATTATGCTGGGTCTAGTATATTCGCTTTAATTAGACGATTGTGTAGTTGACTTTTGTCTACTTTTTTATGAACTTGTTTAGGAAGGGATGGGTAGTAATGGACTAAAACCTATGTATCAAGAGTAGATTTTTTTCTGTTCGTCAGACTACTGTGTGTTCGAAGGAGTAAGGAGGGAATCCTTCCCTAAGTGAGGTATTGGCTGTTGAGGTCATGAGTGGCCCGAGTTGCTCATGAATCTCGTCATACATGGAAATCCTGAGTTGAAGGCACAGATCTTGGTGATGATTCTCTGGGACGTCCAGTACTTCTTGAGGAGCCAATGTATGTAGGCAGGCTGAACCGGTAGGTTTGTCAGGCAGAACAGAGTTATGCTCTTAGAGACACCTTCCTGAATGTACTAGATCTTTTCAGCAAAGTAGGATGATAGTCTTCTCAGCAGTTGGTGGGGAGTTCTGTTGTGGGTTGTAGGCACTCAGGATCGATTAATCCCCTGCACAGCTCCTTAGGGCAGGATTTGACAACTACACTAGAGGCTAATAGGAAGGTTCTCTGAGTCTGTAGCAGCTTCAGTAGAGGCTTAGAAGTTCTTTGTTAGGTGTCCGTTTCAGCCTTTTGTTTTACATCATCCGTGCTCAGTTTTCTGACACATTGTGCCAAATGAAGAGAGAGGGTCAGAAACTCAACATTTGTGTGTTTGATGGGGAGGGGCTGTCTGGGTGTCAGCAGATTCATGGTTGCAGCAAGGGTACAATAATAAGGGTTCACCAGATTCTTGACTGTTCTGTTCACGAAGCATTGCTGTCCTTTGGTATGCTCTGGAATTTGATGGAGTGTACGAGCCTTTGTGGTTAATTAAGGGTTGTGGGTTTTGTAGCCTCTCAGAGCTCTGCCCACTGCCTTAATTTGGTGATGGCCTGTCCAAGACAGTGGCTGGGTTGTGATGTCTTCTAGTCTAAGCTAACTATCAGGTCCAAGGTGTGACCAGATGAGTGGGTTAAACCAGAGGTGACCTGTGAAATTCCTTGGGAGGCAAGTAAGGAGGTTCGTTTTGAGGCTTATATATCTGTGTGGTCTTTTCATCCTGGGAGATTTCAGCATAACAAGTCTGGGGTATTCCACTGATACCACCACCAGGGTATCAGTGTTGTATAGTTTTACATGGACTATATGGGCTAAAGGTGTTCACATAACTCAGTTACCATGTAACATTAAACATTGTTAATCAAGATCAGGGGATTGGTATACATAATTGGTTTTCAGGGGTCGCAACCCAATTATGTGGGGGTCACGAGCCCCTGCTGTCCGGATCTGGCCCCAACCCCTGCCAGCTTGCAGGAGCTTGCAAATCGGCCCCAGGCAGGCAGAGTGGGAGAGGAGGTCTCCACGCTGCCGTATGCAGCAGGGATGGGTCTTGTGGGCAGCCGCCCCCCATCCCTGCAACCCTTCTCCGGCCACCCCCCGCACCTCCCCCAAGTGTGCCCCGGCCTCCCCTTGCTGCCCCCAGGCACCTAGGTGGCCCTGGAGCAGATCGGAGCCAAAGTGTCCCTGTGACTCAGTCAGCAACTGCTGCCGCAGTGGCCACCATCTTCTCCTGCCTGTGACGACAGGTGAGTCGGCTGAAGATACACCGACTTAAACTACTTTATTCATGTAACTGAAGTTGCGTATCTTCAGTCGATTCCCCACCCACCCACCCCACCCACCCCGTGAAGACCAAACCTAAGTCTTTCTTTAATTAGCCACAAAAGGAGTATGGATGGAATACTCCATCCCATCATTATTTTGTTTACTAATTAGGCTTAATATTTAACACTCATTTATTCATTTTCGGTTTTATATATTCTGTTTTCAGTATTATTTATAGACCTGGAATTATATTAACGTGGACTGTTTATTTGTTTGGACAAATGTAGTATCTCTGTTTTTTTCAACTGTTTGCAACATTCATTATAAAAAAAACAACTTGATCTAGCCTCCATTAACATTGGCTATTATAGATTATTATATTGTTTTATAAACTTTTACATACTTGTTACAACTGATCTTACAATTAGGTAAATTTGTCAGCCCGACTGTTACAACTGCTCCTTAATGAACCCTATTGTGGCCTGTAAATGAGCATAAAATATGTTATCCTAGACACACATTAAATATGTAACATTTTATGTTTTGTGGCAATCTAGATGATTGGTTAATGAACTGGTGTACACTAGATTAAAAGGAAAGGACTAGGGCTGTCAATCAGTTAACTCATGATTAACTCAAAAATACTAATCATGATTTAAAAACTTAACCACCATTAATCGCACTTATAACAATAGAATACCAATTGAAATGTATTAAATATTTTTGGATGTTTTTCAACAATTTAAATATTGATTTCAATTACAATACAGAATTCAAAGTGCACAGTGCTAACTTTATATTATTTTTATTACAAATATATGTACTGTAAAAATAAATATTTTTCAATCACCTCATACAAGTACTGAAGTACAATTTCTTTATCGTGAAAGTGTAACTTACAAAGGCAGATTTTTTTGGTTACGTAACTGCACTCAAGAAGAAAACAGTGTAAAACTTTAGAGCCTACAAGTCCACTCAGTACTACTCCTTATTCGGCCAGTTGCTAAGACAAACAAGTTTGATTTACATTGACGAGAGATACTGCTGCCTACTTCTTATTTACATCACCTGAAAGTGAGAACAAGCATTTGCATGACACTTTTGTAGCCGGCATGTCAAGGTATTTATATGCCAGATATGCTAACCATTCATATTCCCCTTCAGGCTTCGGCTACCATTCCAGAGGACATGCTTCCAGTGGTGATGTTCATTAAAAAAAATAATGCGTCAATTAAATTTGTGACTGTACTCCTTGGGGGGAAGGGGGAAATTGTTTCCTGCTCTGTTGTACATCCGACGAAGTGGGTATTAGCCCACGAAAGCTTACGCTTCAAAACTTTATAGTTAGTCTTTAATTCCAGACTAACACGGCTACCTCTCTGATTCTTGTGTATTCTGTGTTGTAATTGAAATTAATATATTTGAAAATGTAATAAACATCCAAAATATTTAAAATAAATGGTATTCTATTGTTTAACAGTGCAATTAATTGCATGATTAATTTTTTTCATCACTTGACAACCCTAGAAAAGACATTTTATCTGTGAAAATATATCTGGAGGTTCAGGATATGCACTTCTTGAAGGAAAAAATCATCTCGAGTGTCTTAAAAAGGAGTCCCTCTTTCTCAATAAGCCGTGGCACCTTTTCAAACAAAATCAAGTCAACTCACAAAAACCAGAAAAATATTCACTAACTACATATTGATGGATTTTGTTGTGAAAAGAAATCTTTGCATAGGAAAGTGGTTTGCAAAAGATGTAGATGGAGTGCAGTGTCATTTTCAGGCACATCCTACTGCACCAACAATTTAAACAGGTTTAAAGAGCTTGTTAACTTTTAGCAGGTCCAGTGGTGGATCAGTATCACACTGTATAAACAGGAAATAAAATACCTAGCATTTTTCTTCTTCAAGGCACTTAAACATTTAATGAATACTCACATCCCTGAAAGAGAAGTTCTCCTTTTTACAGACGGAAAACACAAAAAGTAACGAACCCAAAGCAAGACAGGGAGTCTCAGGATCCAGACCACTAGAAATGTTATTGGTATGTTCAATAAAAAAGCTGAATGAATTAAAATATTTTCGTGATGTCATTTTCTATAGTTTACCTCATAAATAAGTACTGAGGTCTGGAGCTATATTAGCCAATCAGATGGCATACACAAACATATCTAATAGCATTGGCTTCAGCAGAGTTCACTGAAAGCTACTGTACTTCTTAAACCAGTGGTTCAAGCCCATCATCTAACCCAATCTTGTAATTCAAAGGCAGAGTGGTGCACCAGGCCAAAATGCAGGAAAAGCTGGGTACCTTTGCACAAAATTAATTCTTCAAAAATATGCTACCTGATGATCTTCAAACTGGATATTTTCAATCAGATTATCAATTAGGGATAATAAATTCCTTGATGCTTTGAGTCTTTGAAATTTTGCTTCCCCATTGTTTAAAAGATTGCAAGGAAATTTAAAGTGAGTTACATTTCATACACAATATTACAAAGCAGCCTCTACATTGATTTTTAACAACATTAAATTGACTTATTTTCTCATGCACCACGTTTTTCTCTGGGTTTCTGAGCACAACTATTTCACATTTGTGATAGATTAGGGAATTATTTTTACAGTGGCCACCAGCACTCTGGTATTTAATTAGTAGAAATCCAGATGTGTAAGTTATGTGTCTTATATTAGGAGAGTATGAAAAGGCCTAACTTTCTGGAACAAAATTAAGAGCTCTTTCAGTAATGAAATGTCATTTAAAATGAATCTAAAATACACCACCACTTTGAGCAATTTAGCTGTAAAAACAAAATCTCCTGGGAGTTCATGGCATTGCCAACATAGACATTTTTTTCTGCTTTGCTGCATTAATGTCAGAGTAATCCACTGCACAAAAAGCTAAAACTAATTTGCATAAAAAGTGAATCCTTCTTAAAGTACCATGAAACATTTTACATCAAAGCAACATTTATAGTTTTTAATATCTAACACTAAGTAGTACTTTACAGCATAGTTGATAAATTCAAGTTAACATGTTCATACAGGTTTAAACAAACTTATTTCTTATGAAGGGTTTGCCATAGCATCTTAAGTATTTACTTATGAATTTTCTAAGTTAGTGAATTATAGTATTGTTGTGGCAACAAGTAGCTGAGGAGACTCTAGTTATCAGCGTTTTCAGACCCTTAACTTTATTGAAAGACTTACTCTTTCAGAGGCTTTATTAGCCCATTGGGGCCACTAAACAGAAATATTTTGGGGTGCACCCCAACACTTACTAAAAGAGCAAATAGGGGAGGGAGACTTGAGCTGCTCAGGGCCCTAAACAATTGCTTAGTCTGCTTATGCCTACTGCTGGCACTGCCCTTTCAACTGGCATTTTTTACATTTGTTCTCAGCCTCAATGATGGGGGAAAATTTTGGTTAAATGCTATTTTGCTGTGCATTTTAAAGTTTTTTTGAATAGTGTGGAGCAGAAAGGGTCCCCACCTCCACTAAAATATGTTTAGCACGTAGCAACTTTAAAATGTCTATTTTTCAATCAAGACAAGTGCCCTTAAACATGTCGGAAACAGTTTAATTTACACATAATGTGATTATAAGTGTTAGAACATTCTTACACCGTTCATGCACAATGCCATTTTTTCCCCAAACTGTACATCCAGGTAAGTGCTCCATATATGTAACATATATGTTGAGTGCAAACCAGTTGAAGGGTTCATCTTAACATGCTCTGTTCTGCACACTCCCTAAACCATGGCCAACTATCCATCTCATTGAATCCCCACTATTATACTTATTTGAACACAATTATTAGATTTAATTAATCTTTCTATAAGTAGGGCCCTACCAAATTCATGGTCCATTTTGGTCAATTTCACGATCATAGGATTTTTAAAAATAGTAAATTTCTTGATCTCAGCTATTTAAATCTGAAACATCAGTGTCATTGTAGGGATCCTGACACAAAAAGGAGTTGGGGGTGGAGGATGTCACAAGGTTATTGTAGGGGAAGTTGCTGTACTGCTACACTTACTTCTGTGCTGCTGTGGGCAGTGGTGCTGCCTTCAGAGCTGGGCATTCAGAGAGTGGTGGCTGCCGGCCAGGCACCCAGCTCTGAAGGCAGCGCCCCATCCACAGCAGCACAGGATGTCAATACCATACCACACCACCCCTACTTCTGTGCTGCTGCTGGTGGCGGCTCTGTATTCAGAGCTGGGCTCCCAGCCAGCAGCCACTGCTCTCTGGTTGCCCAGCTCTGAAGACAGCACAGAAATAAAGGTGGCAATACTGTGACCCCCTTTAAAATAGTCTTGACACCCCCCATCCCTACAGCTCCCTTTTGGGTCAGGACCCCCAATCTGGGAAATGCTGGTCTCTCCCATGAAATTTGTACAGTAGAGGATAAAAGCACACAAAAGACCAGACTTCACAGTCCATAATGCATTTTTCCTAGCTGTGAATTTGGTAGGGCCCTACCTGTAAGGGTTTTGGTTCCAATTCCTTAAATTTTAAATCTTCTGGAGATTTTAGGCTAGGAAGGAAATTAAAATTATCCTAAATAAGCTGCACATTCTCTGCATAGTATCAGCCCATCTTTATCTTTGTGTAATAACTGTTTAATCTTTCTCCCAATCCCACAATTAAATGCAATCAGATGCCTGCAACAGATTAAGAAACAACCCCATTCACAGTTACAAAGGTCCTGCTGTTGCAACACAAAAGGCTTTAATCATTTATTCAAATAAATAAAAATGTTCCTTTATGTACAAATAGACAAAATGAATGTACCCTCCCCTCTATTTACAAAGTAATTTCTTTTGAAAAGGGAATCAATACATTTATCCTTCAGTAACTGAACACTTTGTCTTGAGGCCCTGTACTGTTAAGCAGTTTTGTTTTCCTTTTTGCTTGACTGCCCTTTGTTCTTTTACACAACGACACTTTTGTGGTAGTTTCTGGTAAAGGCTCTATAGTTTTAACAAGTGTCTCCCATCTTCCTCTCCCTACCCAAACCCAGAGACCATAAACAATTCCAGCAAATGTCAGGAGTCAGCTTTTTCTACAAAAACACTGAAGTGAATACAGCAGATGAAGCACCTGTTGCCTTTTACAGTAAGTTCACTAGCTGAGAACGTGTGTCTCTGTTTCTGCTCATATTTGATCACATTCAAACACCCCCAACATGCAGGTTTTAACCTCCCCATCTTGTCCATCGCCCTAGAAACTGTTTCCTGGTTTCAGATCAAAAGGATCCAGCAGCCCAGCCGGATCAGAAGCATCTATACAGCACTGGTTAGTCCGCCCCCCTTTTCCCTCTCCTCACACGATGTGAATGAAAATACACAGTACACAGGAGTTATAAATACTTCGTTTTTCCAGTTTATGTAGCGCCTGGAACAGCCGCCAGCCCCTCCGGGGTGAAAGCCCTGGTCGGTTTCCTCAGGCGGGGATAGCAGCAGGGCGGGGGTTCAACCCGGCCCTAAAAACTCCCTCTCCGTGGCCCTGAGTCTTTGGAGCAGGAAACGGCGCTGTCCGGCTCCTCGGGGGTTGTAATGTTGAGGGAGGAAGAACCCCGCTCCCGGGCACATCACCTGGGGAGCCCCCCCGCCCCCGGCCGGCTATTGCTGCGAGGAGGGGCGGGGGCCGAGCGGCTGGGCAGGGAGAGGGGCTGTTTGGCGGGGCGGGCCGGCAGCCCGTCCCCGGCTCAGAGCGCCCCCAGGTGGGGCAGGGTCTCCAGCTTGTCGGCCCGGTCCCGGCCGGCCGCGCTCTCCACCCCGCGCAGCCACTCGGTGCATTTGCGCACCAGCCCCTCGTCCGCCGCGGCCCCCGGCGCCGCCTCCTCCTCGTACTCCACGTCGTCGTAGCGGTGCCGCTCGTTCAGCAGCGAGATCTTCAGCAGGGCGCGCAGGTCCCCGGGGCCGGAGCCCGGGCCGGGCCGGCCCCCCCGCCGCGCCGCGCCCCCCGCCGCGGGGGCCGCCTTGCCCCGGGAGCCCGGCAGGAGGCGCTCGGTGCCGGCGGAGGGGCTCGGCCGCTCCCGCTGCTTCTCCAGGCTGCGGCGCTGCAGCAGCAGGGCCGCCTCGGGCGGGAGGCTGAGCGAGAAGCGCAGAGCGGCCTCTCCGGCCGCCGCCTCGGGCCCCGCCGCCGCGCACAGAGTCTCGCAGGAGCGGCCGCGGGGCTGCGGCGGGGCCGGGGCCGGCCGCCGCGGTTGCTGCCTCTGCAGGGAGGCGCAGGGCCAGGAGCTGGGGAAGGGACCGGCCCGCTCCGGGGGCGTCCCCCGCGGCTTCCTCGCCGGCTTCTCGGCAGGCGGCGGCGGCGGCTCTGCCTTCTTGGGGGCCGGCGGCTTCCTGGGCTGCGCTCGTGGGGCGGCGGGGACCGCGGCCGGGGCGGGGGGAGGGAGGATGGGCGGCAGGGACATGGTGGTACCCGGCGAGCCCCTCTGCTCCTCACAGCGGCTCAGGGTCGATCGCACGCAGGGCAGGACCGAGCACCCCCCGCGGCTGGCTCCGCTCCCGCTGCGGGTCCAGGCTGCCGCTCCATGGGAGAGGGGACCGTGCTGAGACCGCCGGGCTCCGGCGCTGGCTCCCGCTGAATGAGACAGACACGCAGCGACGGGCGGAGGGGGCGGGGGAAGGCGCTCACGGGGGAGGGCTGCGGTTCACTCCCTCCACCAGTGGCAGGAGGGACGGAAAGAAGGGGCGTGATTTTTTTTTTTAAGTATTAAAAGAAGAGGCGGATAAGTCAAAACACAACCCCCGAAACGATCGCAAGAGCGGACAGCAGTTTGCGCAAGATGTGGAATTTACATCTGGAAAATATTAGGACGCAGGAGTTCAGGATGAGTTTTAAGAGCCAGTGCAGTAGCATAGATACTTTTTTGCTGTCTTCTACATCCTCTCCTCACCCTTAAAGTACCTATTCATGGTTTTCCAGTTCACTTTCTCTACTAAAACGTTGTGAAATAGTCAACAACTACCACTTCCTTTTTACATTCACAGGCAAATTTAAAGAGACCTACATGGGCTCTAAATTTCCAAGAATATAAAAATGGCCATACTGAGTCAGACCTAAGTGCCATCCAACCCAGTATCCTGTCTGCCAACAGTGGCCAATGCCAGGTACCCCCTAGTGAGTGAACATAACAGGTAATGATCAAGTGACCTCTCTCCTGCCGTCCATCACCCCCCTCTGACAAACAGAGGCTAGGGATACCATTCCTTACCCATCCTGACTCATAGCTATTGACTTAACTGACTCCATTTATCTAGTTTTCTTTTAAACCCTGTTATAGTCTAGTCTTCACAACCTCCTCAGGCAAGGAGTTCAAAACGTTGACTGTGCACTATGTGAAGAACTTCCTTTTATTTGTTTTAAACCTGCTGCCCATTAATTTCATTTGGTGGCCCCTAGTTCTTATATTATGGGAACAATAAGTACTTTTTCCTTATTCATTCTCTACAACACTCAGGATTTTTTCCAATCTGAAAAGGTGTAGCCTCTTTAATCTCTCCTCATATGGGGTCTGTTCAAAACCCTAATAGTTTTAGTTGCTCTTCTCTGAACCTTTTCTAATGCCAATATATCTTTGAGATGAGACTACCACATCTGTACACAGTATTCAAGATGTAGGCTCACCATGGATTTTTATAAGGGCAGTAAAATATTCTCCATTTTTTTCGCTATCCCTTTTTAAATGATTCCTAATATCCTGTTGCTTTTTTGACTGCTGCTGCACACTGTGGGATTATCTTCAGAGAACTATCCACAATGACTCCAAGATCTCTCTCCTGAATATTGGTAGCTAACCTAGCACCCCCCCCCCCCCCAAAATCATATAGTGTATATAGTTGGGATTATTTTTTCCAGTGTGCATACATTTAATGTGGATAAATGTAAAGTAAATTTGCCATTTTGTTGCCCCATTACTTAGTTTTGCGAGATCTTTTTCAAGTTCTTCACAATCTGCTTTGGTCTTAACTATCTTGAGCAGTTTCGTATCATCTGAAAACTTTGTCACCTCACTGTTTGCCCGTTGCTCCAGATTATTTATGAATAAATTGAAGGCATGTCCCCCTCTCAGTCTTCTCTTCTCCAGGCTAAACAAACCCAGTTTTTTCAATCTTCCCTGATAGGTCATGTTTTCTAGACCTTTAAATCATTTTTGTTGCTCTTCTCTGGACTCTCTCCAATTTGTTCACATCTTTCCTAAAATGTGCGTCTCAGAACTGGACAATACTCCAGTTGAGACCTAATCAGCTGGAGTAGAGCGGAAGAATTACTTCCTGTGTCTTGCTCACAATATTCCCACTAATACATCTCAGACTGTTTGCTTTTTTTGCAACAATGTTATACTGTCGACTCCTATTTAGTTTGTGATCCACTATGACCGCATCCCCTTCCGCAGTACTCCTTCCTAGACAGTCATTTCCCATTTTGTATGTGTGCAACTGATTGTTCCTTCCTAAGTGGAGTACTTTGTATTTGTCCCTACTGAGTGTCCTATTAGAGTATTCCATATAGTTATATATTCACTTCATGTACATTAAACGACCAGGAGCATTTTTTCAAAAAACTAATAAAAATTTAACTTTTTAAAAGTCACTTTTGTATTCACCTGCAGTTTGAGTTCAGTACATGTACCAACAGTTATTTTTAGTTTGACAGATAGGAAAGGGGTAGCAAAGAGATTTGAAGTAATAAATGAAAGTGTATTGACTAATTTCAAAGTGAAATATATATTGCAAGTATAATGTTTTAATTTTCTTGTCTATGTGGCTCAAGTATAAAAATTACATAGTCTAGACACTTAAAATAATTCATTTATTTTGTAATCATCGATTTATATATTATCCATAAAATATATGATTAAAATGGCTTAAGTTTCACAGTGAAAAAATTGGTGCTTAAAATGTAAGCATAAAAAACTGAGCAAGCTTTTACCAGACCTCTCATTCACACCAAGCATTCTCCATACTGCACACATACAAACATTTCAAAGCAGCCTTAACAGGTATAATTAACTAAAAAAATTCTCTAATTACAAAATCCTGATCTTTGGGAAAAGCACAGAGTGAACAAATAGTAATTAGACATAAGAAATACAAGACAAAACTTTATCGTTTACATATATTCCCAGAATCTTGAATTGTCTACATCGGGGATTAAACTATGTTAACTGAGTCAAACAGTTTTAAGATTACATTGCATAAAGTGTTAAACCTATGCTAGTTTCCAAATGATTCAGACAGGGATAAAACACTGCTTACCTGACTCACATTTAAAACTTGGTTCTGCTAAAATGATTTAATCTCCAGCGTGAAAAAGGCAAGGAAAATACTAATAAACTGTCACCAGGTGTTTTAGGAGTGGAAGTTCATAATTTTTCTGAGCAAACTTCACAAAAATATAAAGTTGGCTTTTAAAAGATGTTGAATAGTTTGTTTTGTTTAGTCTAACTCAGGCAGGACGTGAAGCATTTAATCAGAGCATCCCTTTAAAAAAAACAACAAAAAAATTAACATTTATTTCAGACAACATAATATTTTGTGTTACATTTCCCTAAAATTAGTTATAAAACATACAAATTCAATTATGCACTATTTTGGGTGACAACATGAAAATTAATTACTTGTCAGATGCAGAAGTCTGATAACTTAAGCTCTGTGGAGAGTTTGAAAGATCTGAAGGGGCACTGCTTCCCTAATGAGGATTTTGTAAATTGGTTTTGTATTCTGTTCCGTTTGGATTAGTCTGAATTTGTTCAGCCTCATTTATTTTTATCTCCCCAAAGCTTAATTATTTGCTATTCAGCAGAATTGTTGTACTTGGTTGTTAGCCACTTTGAAAATTCAGGGACACTCCCCATACTCTGAGTTTAGGTGAAACACGTTATTTTCGTATGCCCCAACATAGCTGTCCTATAATTAAGATTTATATACTAAAACGAGTGCTAAAAGTAAGGCAGATCACATGCTACTGTAAATGAACAAGCCTCATTACGGCTATCTGTTGCTACAATTTTTTTTCTGTGTAAATTAACACACATGAGTACTTTAGACAATTACACAATATTTCCTGGCACCATGAAATAGCTCAGCAGACTATTTGCATAAACCAGACAACCTATGAAGCTCAACTTGTAATGGCATTTTGTACTAGCAAATACTTCAGTTACCTGAAAAAGAATTAGGCTAGTACATTATTTAAACCACCTGTCAAAATAATCATAGGGTTCTTTGTTTTTATTACAGAGACACTTATATCTAAACAATTGAACAGAGGGAAATAAACTGTGTTTTATCAGACTAACATTCAAACAAGGAAAGCAGAGACCAGTGGTTCTTTATATCTTTGAGCATATTAAAACAGTTGTTTTCTTAGCGTTATTCCCGCACTATGGCAGGGTCCGCTTAGAACCAGTGATACGCAGTAATATGAATTAAACTGATTTGAACAAAAATAACCCTACTGAAAGTGAGACATGATTGCTGGAAATGTAGAAATTTAGAATGCTAGTAATCTGACTGGGGAAATTGTATGTGTCAAAATTAAGGTGACATTTTATAGTATTTAAATATGAATTATTTCACTGCTTGCAACCATCTTGAAGACAATCTTGTTAAAATTAATCAGATCACCTATTGCTATAACTAATTTTATATTATTGTTTAATTCTGCCACACTTAAGAGTCTATAGCGTAGATCTTTGTGGCTTATTTCAGGTTTTATTGGATTATTCTAGAAAAGCAGAGAGAAAATACAAGCTGAAAGGAGAGATAGTATGAAAAACTTAGAAAGGCCGGATATATTTATAGGAGAAGTCAATATAAAAAAAAAGAAAATCAGAATGAAATGCATTAATATACTATTATTAAAAGACCAAACTGCACTATAGTTTTTCTCTAATCTTTCAATTCAGCTAAAAAAATTCCTTTGTGCATCTGATGGCAGCATGTATAATGCCAGTTTCCCATGGGTATATGGGCCTTTCATGCAGGAATAATGGAGGGCAGATTTTAAAGACACTATGGCAGGTGGTTTAAAAACAAAATTTAGTAACAATTTTTTAAAAATGACTAGATTTCAAGGTCATTGTATCCCTTTAAGCTACCAAATATTGTCAAATGTATCTGAAACTTTATGTAGGAAATATCCTTAAAACTAAACAGTGCTGTAGCATATTATGACAATTATTTTGGTGCTTAGATCTAGAAAAAATGCTACTATGCTTTAACAAGTAAATTGCTGTGTATCTATCTGCACCCAACTTCAAAACATGCATTGGTTATGGTAGACTTGGCAGAATTAAATTTTTACTTTTTATAAAATTGACCCCTAATCTAAAATGTTTAAGCATTTTTTAAATTTTTATTGATTAAAATGTTCACAGTTGCAGGAAATTATTGGAGTCCAGATGTTTTAGTGACAGATGCGAAGATTCAAAAAGTTCAAACTATAACTGTTAACCCACAAACTGTCAACGTCACGTCAAAAAATAAAATAAATATCCTTAAAAATCACTCTAGTCAGTTCTCAAGCAGCATTTTTCTTACTCTGCCTATTTGTACACTTTGATGGAAATATTTTCTCATCTGTGCATACACGATGAAGTTGATGTTTACAGACATACCAATACAAATCTAAATCTTCCAAGCCTTCTTATGGGACAACTTTTAATTCAAACAATTATCCTCCAAATGCTAAAAAATTAAGATTGAGGATATTGTATTTGGCTTTTCAAAATTAGTAAATTAAAAGAAAATTATACTTTGAAAAAACGGTAGAACTTTTATTTTTATAAAATGAAGGCAATTAAGGGACACTCACCTTGCAAAAGGAATATATGAGAGACTATACCTGAAAAAGGAGAGGAACAATAGTTAAAATTTTAGATGTTTCATTTGTTTTCTACGAATCAGTTCAGTATTTTAGCCCAGAATTAACAAAAGCAGACTGGTATAATAAACCCTGCAACAGGATTACGTATTCAAATTATATCCACTTGAAAATAAAAGAATTCTGCAAGAACTAAGTGTACTGCCAAGAGATTCTTGTCTCCTTTTTTCTTTGAATGTTGCTATGTAGTATATAACTTCCACTGAATATGAATTCCACTTCAAAATGGAATATGGAGATTTACTATCACTTTAGGATTCTTAAATTTGTTTCCTGAAGACTGATTACTGAAATATATGAAACCTACAATTTTCCCAGCAATCAAGATAGCAAAGACATCATTGTCTGGTTTGAATAGAACAAAAGTAGTTTATGCAAATATGTACTTGGTGGTGTGTATAGTGCACACAAACACAGAGAGATGCAGAGTAAGATTACTTCATGGCATTTTGCTCTTATAGCGAAACATCCTGGCTTCCCTGAAGTGGAGGTTAGACCTGGCCTCAGGTGAGTGTTAGACCCTAATCACCACTTCAGGAAAGCCAGGACTGATGCCAGGATGGTGAGAATGGAATCCAGATGGTCCCTGCTCAAAGAGTACACTGATATGAGCCACATCTGAAGCAGTCTGAGGCGTAGGCACACGTGCTCAGGGCTGGCTTCAGGCACCAGCGAAGGAAGCAGGTCCTGGGGGAGGCCAAAATAGGGAGGAGGGGCACTCCATCTGTTACTGGGGCAGCACTCCGCTTCCTTCCTTCGGCAGCAGGTACTTCTATCCCTCTTCCTCCTTCAGCGGCATTTCAGCGGTGCAACTTTTTTTCCTTTTTTTTTTCCTTTGCCACTTGGGGCAACAAAAAAGCTGGAGCTGGCCCTGCATGTGCTACACCACATATGTACATGCTGCCATGCGACCTAGTAGACATAGATGCACCTGGGTTGCTGTCAATGGGTGCTCCAACACTTGAGCGATTAAGTCTGTCATGGCTTTGAACCGGACATGGAATGGACATAAACAAGCACTCAAAGAAACTGTGTTTCATTCTCCTGTTTGTCCTGATCAGACACTGGGATGGATTTGATATCAGAAGACCACAACTTTATTAACTTTTTTTAGTTATAGGGCCCTAACCTCCACCAGTCCCCAATTACCTATTATTTACTTGGGTCCAGTGCAACATTAAACAACCTCCATATCAAACAAACTGTCAGGGTTGGCCCGCTTCAGCCTAACTCCTAGGCATTCAGCCTACTTCTGAATCTTCCCTCCCTCGAGAGGGGACATAAGGGTTCATTTGAAAGCCATCTTTGCCTGCAGGAACTTCCTGTCTCCCCTTTTTCCTCCAGGCTAATAGGGTTTACCAGTTAGCTCAGTTTTCTTCTGTTTATTTCTGGGAACTGGCCATTTTGAGCATTACCCCTGCACTAGACACCAAAGGTGCCAGCAAATAGCTTAGCCATACAGCCAAACCCACTGCCCAATATCTGCCTCCGTTTGGTTGGGAGAACTTAGAGGTTGGACCACACATTGTCCAGTGTCTGATAAATGTGCCCAACTTCCCTATTCCAAATACAAGAACACCATACCCAATTTTCCTATATGAAAATCACCACAGTCCAGACCCATAAAGGAACCTGGATATCTAAGTCCCAATTTTAGGCACCAATATGATTCACAACCCCCACCCCCTGAGTTGCACCTAAGCTTCACCTGTAAAAGTTCCCTAGGTGCTTAAGTTTCTGCTCCTGGGCACATGCACTGCTGCTGCCTTGCTCTAACCATCCAGATGCCTGGGGAAAATAGGCATTTATCGGCTTCTCTCATCTGTGGGACCAAATCTGGTATGTGTGTTCAGAGCACACATCACCTATCACATCGGTCCACAATCAAAATCCTGCCAGAGGAAGAGGAGTAGGTGGTTGTACCTTCTTTAACTTTTAGACCAGTGCTTAGAAGGCTCATTGGGATGAGTTCAATTCCCCCACCTGATGGGAAGAAGAGACTTGAACAGTGGTTTTTCCACACTTCTCAGGAGAGTGTCCTAATCACTGGGCTACGGGATATTCTATGTGGCTTTCCATCAGTCTCTCTTAATTGAAGCTGGTGCACTTTAGATACATAAATATTTAAACAGTCATGAGAGCAAGGGGACTGGACCCTAGGTATTCCACCTCTCAGGTGGGCACCCTCCACCATCAGGATATAGTCACTCACGCTCACTCAGTGAATTAAGGATCATACTTTCTAGCATATATCTAAAGCTAAACATTTTTCTGCAAGATAATTTGAGCTAAATCCTGTCAAACTGTACATACACAACTCAATTTTGAGCAATGTGAGACTTGTGGGCAGAATTTAGCCCTATCTTTTTTCATAGGTACCTCTTACATATCAAGTTTATATGGCAAGTGATAAACAATTCAAGATATTTTAAAAAAGCCTTACCAGGTCATTGCTAAGAACTGAAGTATGCAGAATAGCAGGGCCAAACCTTTCTTACCCCACTAAAACAAAATAAAAACTGCAGATTAAAATTGATTTGTACAAAATAAATTAAATTTAGTAACTAAAATTACTAGCCTACTCAATCAAGTTCACTCCAAAACCTTAACTGATCCACGATGGTCAATCTCCTTAATTATGAAAGTCTAGGAGCTTAAACACATCTCTTTCCCCTTTGCAATAACTATAATGAATTGTTAGAATGTCATCATTCCAACTGAAGAGAGCTAATTAGCATATTTGCAACTTAAGAATGAAGAATTCTAACTAGCAAACTACTATCTCCTTCATATTCACGTTCCATATTTGATCTGTGCAACATTACAGTGTATGTTCTTTTCAGATACACATTTACCTTCACCCATGTATTGATGCTTGAATTACAAAAGCACAGAACTGAGGCGGCTGAAGATACTGTTATACAAAAGTTTCTCATTTCTATTTTCCTTTACTCATTTTAAGATTATGTTCTGCAAGTCCTTTCCCACAATATGCAGTTGGCAGAGTGCTCTTGCTCTGTAGCTGAGATGCTCAATGCCATCCACCAACTAAATTCAAACACCAATGTTGCACACTTCTATTAAAAGTGGATTTTTTAAAAAATGATTCACAAGAACATAAGAATGGCCCTACTGGGTCAGAGCAAAGGTCCATCTAGCCCAGTATCCTGTCTTCAGACAGTGGCCAATGCCAGGTGTCCCCGAGGGAATGAACAGAACAGATAATCAAATGATCCATCCCCTGTTGCTAATTCCCAGCTTCTGGCAAACAGAGGCTAGGAATACCATTCCTGCTCAAGGTCATCTATCCCTCTAACTTCATTGAACTTTAATGATACAGTCCCAGAACTCCTCTTAAACATTAGATGAACCACAGAGTTTTACCACAGCCAAAAATCTAGCCAAGACAGCTTGCTCTTAAAAGGGACAAAAAGGATGTGAGTTAATATTACTTACCCAGAATACAGCACACAGAGTGAATATCAAACACAACTGAGGAAAAAGAAAAATCAGTGTGTACAGTGTGCAAATATCCAACCAAGCAAATAGTTGATATATGTTCTCAATAAGTCATCAGCATTTTCAAATGCATCATCTGTAATAAGGAAATCCATAGTATGGCTTTTCTATAGTATCAACAGACTCAACTTAATCCTGAGAATTAATGTCAAACAGTGTCATTGTGAATCTAGAATTCACAATATCCATCTTCTGAAAAGACAGGCACTATCATTATGATGGACTATCCATCGTTAAAACATCCATTCACAAATTATTGTATTTGGCAAACACAGACTTTGTTTCTGCCAATGTTTTTGTCTTCCAGTAATAGTGAAAAGAAGCTCACTAGGGAGTAGCTATTTTGTATTCAATAAAAAAAGCTTTGATGAAACTTTATTCAAGCTAGTCATGTGGCTCTTTGTTATTTCCTATCAGTTGCCAGTTTGCATTTTAATAGGACAAAGGAGGATGCCAAATATAGTTAGCGTCAGTATCTTGCAATATATGATGCCAAATTTATGAACAGAATAATTTGTTTTTCTAATTAAAATCCCAAGAGATTTTCAACTGTAAGTACAGTGTCGTTAATTGAAAAGTAGGATTTCCCTTCAGGACAGAGTATGGGCCATGAAGAGCCTAAAGTATCTTGCTAGAAATATTGTCGCTCTATAATGCATGTTTTACACATTTATGCTTTCCAACTACCATTTCCTTGGTGTAACTTTGTAACTAAGTGATTAAAAATGAAATGGTTTATAATTCCAGATTAGTCTCAGAATTTATCAAGTATAAAATGCAGAAATATACAGTTAACCATTCCCTTGAGTTCCTCATTAACTAAAATTTTCCCTAATTGGATTTCTGTCCTCTTCACTCCACTGACACTATGCTCAAAGTTTCTAAGAGCTTGTCTACATGAATACTTGGTTTATGGCAAACTTGAGTATAAACTGACCCCTGAGCCGTCCCTTGGGTATGGCAAATCATGGCAACTGCCCCGTTGCAAAGTCTAGCATTCAAAAGTTAGGAAATTCCAAAATTAAGGTGGTCTTGCAGCCTTAATTTGGCCCGTGTGCATATGCATTATGACGATCTTTAATGACATGATCACATGGTTTTTCCCCCTACAGGAAATCTGCCTCATTCGGTGTACAGAATGGATTTTGCTCACTTAAAAGAGCAGGTATTCAATCTTTTGTGTTAACTTCATAGTTTAGTGTGTGGCCCTAGGCCTTATTTACTGCACTTTTCTAACACTGCTCCGAAGACAGAATGATCAATTTCTTCACGGCTCTATGGCAATCAATATAATACAGAGCGCTTCACAAATATTAATGAACTGATTTTTGCAAAAAAAAAAAAAAAAAAAACTTTGTGAGATGATTGGGCATTATCCCAGTATTAAAGCTGCAGAACTGAGGCACAGATAAATTAAGGTCCAAAGTATCCACTAATTTTGGGTACCGGATTTGAGACACCTAGGACCTGTTTTTTCAGAGTCTTAGAATTAGATAGCACTTTATATTCAAAACATAGTTCCCACTAACTCAACTACAGCTGAAGTGATCAGCACTTCTGCACATCAGACTCTAAGGTTTTAAGTCAGGCCTCCAAACACTCAATTAGTGCTCATGTGTGAAAGGGTTATTTTTTAAGTGACCAGCTCAGCATCGCAGAGGAACTCTGTGGCAGAGGCAAGGACAGAATGTAAAGCAGACCAGAAACTGGAATTCCCATTCCATTGGGAGTGAAGAACCCCTCTCTTCCCCACTAAACATTTCAGAAAAAATTACATTTAAAAATGTAACTGAAATTTCCTGCAGACTGGGAATTCTGATATTTTTTTTCAACTTTTTTCAAACTATATTTCATTCTGACCTTTTTGAAACATCTGAGGCTCCCCAAGCTGCCCAGGCCCAAGCAGCTCACTAGGCAGGGAACCAGACATCTCAGGGAGACAGGCATTCCAGGCTGCCAAGGAGCTGGGAACTATTTTCCCCTGGAACAATCTGATATAGCAAAAAGTGACTTTTCCATCAGAATATCATTGACAAAGTTCTCAATCAGCTCTAATAGAATCCAATGCTCTATGGCTGCATTCAACTGCCTTAACCAGGAGGCCATCCTTTTCCTTCTTTCAGTCTCCTGACTCATTCATTACTCACCTTTCAACTGCTGCAACAAATAAAATATGGGTCCTATAGACAACAGAATGCTATACTACATAACCTTGCTTCAGCCCCAGAGCAGGTCTACATTGTGCAATGAAGGGGACAGAGGTCAAGGGGGAAAAACAGTATGATCATGTATTTCAAGACTGAATAATGCATACCATATGTGCTAGCCAGTGGTTCTCAAACTTTGGCAGCCTGAGGGCCCCCATTTTGATTTAAAATATTTTGGAGACCCCCCCCCCCCCCGACCCTCTGCTTGTCCCGCCCACTGACCCATTCCACCCCTTCTCCAAGGTCCTGCCCTTGCTCACTCCATCCTCCCATCACTCCCTCTTTCACACCCTCACTCATTTTCACCGGGCTGGGGCAGGGAGTTGGGATGCAGGAGGGGTGTGGCTTCTGGGAGTTTGGTTGTAGGCTCTGGGCTAGGACAGAGGGTTGGGGTGCAGCACTTACCTCAGTATGTTCCTGAAAGCAACTGGCACATTCCTCTGGCTGCGGTTCCTAGGTGGGTGGAGAGGCAGGGTGTCTCCACACGCTGTCCCTGCAGATAGGCACTGCCCCCACAGCTCCCATTGACTAGGAACTGTGGCCAACGGGAACTGTGGAGTTGGCATTCAGGGCAGGGGCATCATGTATCAGGCACACATCCAGGATGCTGGAGAACAGGCTTACCTGCCCTGGCTCGCTTGCCTCAGGAACTGTAGGAACATGCCCATCGCTTCCGGGAGCAGCTGGGAGCCAGGACAGGTAAGCCTGTTCTCCAGCATGCTGGATGTGTGCCTCGGAGGGAGGGGGAAGAGTTTCTCAGCAGGGCTCATGGACCCCCTTGAGTCTCCCGGGGGTCTCCGAACCACAGTTTGAGAAACGCTGTGCTAGGAAACTCATCTAAGGTTACATGGACAACCTTAATTCTGGCATTTCCTAACTTTTGAGAGCCTGACTTTGCAATTGTTCTCTGTGCGTAGTCTCGGATTTTTTAAAAAAAACAACAACACAAATTCCATCATGTGGCATCATATTTACACCCACATGGGTCATAAGCAGGATTGGAACCTTTAGTTCTACTACACAGAACTTTGCCACTTGTGCTGGTAGGTTGTTATCCACCATGTGAACCAGCAGACTATGGGGGGGAGGGAAGGAAAGATGAGACTGCCAGTGAATTTCACAGATATTTGCTGACAGTAGAGGAATGGTGAAACTCATGACTCTCGAGTTCCATTCCAGGAGCTGAAGGGAGTGTCCTCTACTTGGTCCTTGGAAGTTTAGCCCCTTCTGCCCAGTCCCCTCTAACCTGTCCCAGCCTGTCTTTTCAATCCCAGTTCCCATCTCCCTGCCCAGCCACTGCCAGGTCCATCCCCCACTCTGACCCACCACAGCTCCCTGTCCCAGTCTTTCTGCCCAGTCAGACCCAGTTCTTCTCCTATATCCTGACTCATCATCAGAGATGGTCACACTTCAAGGTGGTGGGAAACCTCATGCCCTTTGCATTACATCAGGCAGCTTCTTCCTCTATGCTTCCTGAGCCTAGCAGAGGACACAGAGCACAGGAGCATCTCCCTTCTTAGTTCTAGTGCCCTGCACACCTGGGCTGCTGCAGCTCAGAGCTACAAATGCAGAGAAATTTCTGTTCCGCCCCAGGGTGAATTTAGCAATGATGCTCTAGCAAGTCTCCACTGACCACACACAATGTGCGATTTCTCAAAGGTTTATAACCGGGTCAAATTGAGGGGTGGTGGTGGTATTTTCACAGAGATGGCAAAAGACATACCCTGACACAAAGGCAACCTGGCAAATTTCAATGCCTACTCCAACACATGCGGGCACTAAAGACTTTCAAAGTAAAGATTGGATTTAAAAAAACAAAACAAAACAAAAAAACCCCCATGAGACAAAAAAATCCAAAAACCCAAACTATTTTTCCTAGCCTCAGTCTCAAACAGCTGAACTGTTTTAGGTGAAGTTTTTAGCCTGAGATTCACACCTGGCATGTAAAGTTTGGCAAAATGTCTGAGCAAGTGAAAATAGAATTTTATAAAAAGAAATGTCAGGCAATATTAAAGATGGTGTTACCAGTCCAGCACATAATAATCCAATAAAAATAATGTGCATGCATGTAAAAGTTCTTGCTCGCCAAAGCCTCAGATTTACACCCTCCCTCTCCCCCCCCACCCCATACAATAAGATTTTAAAGTTAAAAAAATTAGTAAATGTAGTTTACCAGCATAACAATTGTAGCAATTAATCTTGTTGGCTCAAACATTTTTTTCAGCTGCTTCACAGGCCCCATCAAGAAACATGTACTAATGAAATAAGGAAGAAACAGTAAGGCACATTCAAATAATCTTTGCAAGGAATCAAAATAGGTAACATAGAGCCATCCAATATTTAAACTAGAGAAAGGCATCACCCTTCAATAACAGCTGCTGACAGGTCAAAGATTAATACTCTTTATACATTTGTCTGGGGAATCAGCCTACATGTGTATCTGCTATCTGCTCCCCATTTCCTTCCAAAATATTCCTAGATATATCAAGTTTGAGGCTAGTCAATCGATGGGCTTGTCTTCACTAGGTTGTTGGGGGGGGGGGGGGGTGTCGGTCGATCGATTTATCGCGTCTCATCAAGATGCAATCAATCCATCCCCAGCAGCTCCCCCGTCGACTCCGGAACTCCAGCTTGCCAAAAGGCGCAACCTGGAGTTGACGGGGGAGCACGCCGCCATCTGCCGCCGCCATGAGGACGGCAGGTAAGTTGGCTGGAGATGCGCAGACTTCAGCTACGTGATTCACGTAGCTGAAGTTGCGTATCTGCAGTCGATCTCCCCTCCCCCCTCCCTGTAGTGAAGACCAGCCCTAGGACAGTCTCAAAATGAAATCCACCAGAACTGAAGAAACCTGAAGGATAAAGATTTGTCAGGTTGAGTATAAGCAATGCCAAACCCATACAGAACTTAAATGTTCATTTAAAAATAAAAGTTTCTGGCCCTAACTGTTGCAATAAAACCTCAACTGAGCTGCCAGGCAGTGAAAGTATCTGCTGCTATTATGCAGTCAAACATGCAGATCTTTACACCTGATCTCATCACCAGATTAAGTAGAGGAACAGCTGCAGCAGTCCTTGCTGAATCCTCCAGCCTTCCTCTACCCTGTGCCTAACTGAAAGGGAATGAAGGTAAGCAGATCTTCTGAACTTTTCCTCTCTAGGCCAGGTCTACTCCTTCCTCATGTTGTCTGGCAGAGAACAGGTTCAGAATAATCCTGTTCTGCCACTCTGCAGCTGGACTCAGCCTTTTCCTCCTAGACATTGGGAGGAAACAAGATATCCAAGATCCTTATCCTTCTTCAGAGAGGGACCAAAGACTTCACCTGCTCCAACAGCCCCTCCATAAATGACAGTGGTGTTAGAAAAGAATGCCCCAACCTTCCCTGGGAAATGAGGTCATGGGACTTGTATGTTGAGTTGCCAGGAAAAGTAGTGAGGTATCTGCTATCCACAGAAGACATGAGATCTGAAATTGAGGTACGGAAGACCGCATGAAGAGGCACTACTGAGATTTCATTGGAGCAAAGAGAGCAGATGAAAGAAGGAAATACCCTGGAGAACTAGTGGAAAGAAAACTAATGAGGTGAGGTGAATGGCAAATTGAGGGTGACTCAGGATGTCTAAGACAGTCCAGGTTATGTAGCAAGCAAACAACGTGGGGTATTTTGTGACAAAAGGTATGGTGACTGATGTGAGCATATATCCAGAGATAAGAGAATGAATCTGGGGACCATGATGGAAGAAAGGGTCTGAGGCCCTTCTCATCTACAAGAGAATAAAGCCCTAGGTAACTGTTTCCAATAGGGGGTTTGGGAGGAAAAGAGGTAGATTGAACGTGTTGATTATGGGAATGACAGGCTAGAAGATTTTAGCACAAGGTGGTAACTGAAAAATATAACCCCAAACAGTCTTGTAAAATGGTCTAAAGCAACTTGAAACTACATGTGCCCTTGCATCCTGCTTGCCAATTTACAGTTTGAGTTACATCTTCCTCATGTTTTAAATGTTTCTCAACCTTTTTGCTGTGTGAAAGTGCCATATAAAGAAAGAGTAAACTGAGAAAAAGGCAAGCGAATTTCCTCCTAATCTAAGGTAATGCTTTAAGAGAGCAGTAAGAGCCCAGATGAGTGAGTGATTTTTAATATGTCAATGTTCTTTAAAAGAAATAAAGGAATCCTGGAATTCATTCATCTTGGTTCACAGGGAATCAGTATTACTCATTAGTGTTAACAGCAGCCAAATGGCTAATTTAATTTGAAGCACTGAAAACATATCCTGAGGCAATGACACAAAAATATTTCCTCATCTGTAGGAAAGGACACAAGAAATTAAGTACATGGGGTGAGGGGGAAGAATTGGTTTTACCTACTTCCAATGTGAACGAAACACCAGCATTTTTAATATATAGACTAGATAGTATAACTTCTACAAAAGGAGAGAATTTATTTCCATGTGTCATTACCATCTCTTTTATTAAGAGTTGCAGTTGATACTGAAAAAGATGAGCCAGACAAATAACTGATGGGTGAATTTTTTAAAAAAATCACTTTGTATTTCTATAGCACCATAGAGTACCTCAAATTATTTAACATTAATCTCACATTAAAAGTGAGTTACAGTGGATGACTATGGTCTTCCACTGCATTGCCAAATGGGGAAGAAAACTGGCTTCGAGGAGGAATTAAGTGACTTGACCAAGGTTGCATGAAGTCGGGGAGAGCCAGGACCAGAACCACAATGTCTCCTGAATCCCACTTCTGGACTTTAAGCACTCCAAGTTTATTTATAATGTTAAACAAAACTTACAACATTTACTTACTAACTAGTTTTATTTCATGATACTTCTGAATGTTTAGAAGAAATAACATACAGTGGTTTAAAAGTGTTTAAAATGGGGATCAAAATCTCAGGGGGAACAGTATTATATCCATAATTCGGTAATGAAAGACTTTCAATGAGATTTTTCTCCCTTCACTTTTAAACTACATTAAAAATGCTGTAGAAGCAATACAACCAGAACAATACTGTAAATGCCTCAACTCTACTCAAAGATTTGAGTATACTAAGTCTCAGAACATTGGGTGATGAGATGTGTCATCTGTGCTGCAATACCTAGATTTAAGAGCAGAATAATGAGCTTGATGTCATTATAAGACAGCGTGTGCATTAGGTAATTAGGACTATAGTTATACTAGAGTAACTATTCTGCTTTTATGTTTATCTTACACAGTTACAGAACAAGACCAATCTTGATCTTTAAAAAGATTATTTCAATCTTATACAGACTTCCCTACACCTCATGTGTACATATCATTGTCATCAGTTCTGTTGCAGACAGATGCCTGGATCTGTTGCTGAGGACAAGAAGCCATAGTTAAGGCTAAGTTTTAGTCATGGATCTTTTTAGTAAAAGTCATGGGCAGTAAACAAAAATTCATGGGTCTGTGACCTGTCCATGACCTTTACTAAAAAGACCGGTGACTAAGGGCGTGTCTTCACTACGACTTAATGTCGACTTTAACGACGTTAAGTCGAAATAAACATGTACCCGTCCTCACACGGACGCCATTAAAGTCGATTTAAAGGGCTCTTAAAATCGACTTTTGTACTCCTCCAAAACGAGAGGAGTAGCGCTAAAATCGACCTCTCTAGGTCGATTGTTATCTAGTGAGGAGGCAAACGACTTTAAGCCTCCGACCTCCGAGCAGCCCCACGCCGGACCCCGTCCCCCCGCCCGCCCAAGCAGCCCCTTTAGAAAGACTTTAGAAAATCGACTTAAGGGAAATCAACCTACTCCTGTAGTGAAGACATACCCTAAAAGTGCAGGGTGAGGCCTCAGGGGACGTTGCAGGTGCTGGGAAGGGGGGCCTGGCCGGAGGGCCACAGATGCTGGTGCAGGTTTGGTAGGGCTGGGGCAGGCTCCTTACCGAGCTTCTGGGAAGCTGCGGCCCTAGCGCCAGCTGCTCCACATGCTGCCTCTGCTCCTCCCCAAAACCTGGTTCTGCAGCTCCCAACAACTGGGAACCACGGCTAATGGGAGCTGCAGGGGCAGCATGTGGAGCTAAGGGAGAGGACCTCGGGGTAAGCAGCAGCCCCAAGCCCTGAGCCCCCCTACACCCAAACTCCTGCTGCTGAGGGTGGGGACACCCCAAGATTGCTCCAGCAGCAGCCAATGCAACTGACCCAAGGGGCTGCCCAAACTGCTCAGGCAGCTCTGGGGCCAGCTGCACGGGGCTGCTGCAGAAGTCACAGACAGGCATGGAATCTGTGACAAAACACTGAGCCTTCGGCATAATGCAGTGTACTCAGCACAGGAATATTAACTTTAACTGCTCTTCAAGGGAGGTCTGAAGGAGCAGGCAAATTCAGAGCACAAGGGTTCCCACTCAGATCCAGTGTCCTTGCTGTCAATTTCTGCCTCCTGGAGCAGGAGATAAGAACTGGAATTACAACCCTTTCTACCTATATAAGAGATATGGGCAATATAGGTAACATTAGGCATTACTTTTAAAAGAAAGAACACTTGCTCTTAATCACCCTGACCCCTACCATACGGTGTCCCACAAAACAGTTCTTCCACACACCCCTCTATAGAAGGCCTTAGAGAGGCTAGAAGATGGTGATGCACCGGTCTGCAGCAATATGCAGATGAAACACCTACACACCTCCTTTGCCATCAATGCAGCCTCTGCCACTACCAGCGTATCCTAATGCTTGGAAGAAGTCAGATGAAATTCAACTCAGAAAAGACTAAAGTGGTCTTAGCAGAAGGAGAAGGGAGTACAAAAACAGTAACATTTGCTAACATTATCATCAACCTCAGATAAAGGCATCAAACTGCAAGAAGGGGATAACAGGTTTCAGAGTCCTATACTCATACCTATGTCTGGACACAAATTGTCATAACGGGGAGCAATGAATTCTTCCACCTTCCACAACCATTTGGACCCTTTCCTAGCAACATGCTTTTGTCTTTAGGTTAGACTACTGCAGCTCTACCCGAAGATGACAACTGACACAAGAGAGCTGAAGATGGTGGCAGTACACAGTAGTGAGCCTCAGAAGTCAAAGGCAAACCCAACATCATGCATCACAAACTCTGGCTGCCCATTTGCTTTAGGTGCAAATTCAAAAATTGTCCTCTGCAAAACCCACAAGCGTGCAACCTGGCTACTATGTCAAATAGCCTTGCCTTTCATGACAGCTACACTTCAAGGGGATGATGCAGCTAATGACACTGAAGTTCAGACAATTGACACAGGCTGCAAAGGGGCAGTGTTCTTAACAAACAGCCCCAACGATGATCCTTTCCGGCAAAGAGCTCCAAACAAGACCCAAGATTTTATGTAGGTCAAAATATAAGAAAATGTTCATAGGGTTTTTGGCGCTATGCACAGGATTTGTAAAAGCAAAAAAAGTTCAAAAGCCCTGAACTAATCCTTACACAGATACTTTAGTGAAAGTGGGGAGGGAGGACCAGGACTGAGAAAGAACTTTATGGACTCACACTTCACGTTCATAGAGTTTGGCACTTCACCATGGTGAAACATATAGGACTGGGGTGGGCAAACTACTATTTTGAGGTTTCTGTATCTGTCATACCCACCAGTTTGTCATGAAAGACAAATCAGATCAGGGCTGGGCAAACTACGGCCCACGGGCAAAATTTGGCCCCTTAGGGCTTTGAATCCCGTCCATAGGATTGCCACCCCTGCGGCACTGAGGGCCCCGTGCTGCTGCTGAAAGTAGCCAGTACCGTGTCCTGCAGCCCCTGGAGATGGGGGGGGGGGGGGGGGGAAAGGGAGGGAGAGAGAGAGGGGTCATAAGGCTCCGTGCACTGCCATCACCTGCAGGCACCATGCCTGCAGCTCCCGTTAGCTGGGAACGGGCAACTGCAGCCAATGGAAGCTTTGGTGGAGGTACTTGCAGGCAAGGGTAGTGCGCAGAGCCCTCTGCCCTTCTTTCCCCCCAAGGCCAGAGGGACGTGGTGCCGTCCGCTTCTGGGAGTGGCATGGGGCCAGGACAGGCAGGGAGCCTGTCTTAGCCCCGCTGCGCGCTGCTGCCACCCCAGAGTTGCTCCAGGTAAACGGTACCAGGCCAGAGCCCACAGCCCAAATCCCTCCTGCACCCCAAACCCCTGCCACACCCCTCCTCTACCCCAATCCCTTGCCCTGAGCCCCCTGCCAAACCCCTGCTCCACCTGAGTCCCCTTCCCCACCCCAACCCCCTGCCCTGAGCCATACCCAAACCCCCTGGTGCACCCCTCCTGCACCTCAGCCCCCTGCCCTACACTCCCTGCTGCACCCCAACCCCCTGTGCTACCCCCTTGCCCTGAGCCCCCTCCTACATGCTGCACTCCCTCCCAGACCCCAACCTCTTTCCCCAGCCCTACATTCAATTTCCACACCCAGATGTGGCCTTCAGGCCAAGGAGTCTGCTCACCCCGATATAGGAGAATGAAATCGGCACAACCTTACAAGGCCTCTTGCAGTTTAGCAGCAACAGAAAGTTAAGTTTGCTATTCTTTTTCCTGAAAACACA
This sequence comes from Sternotherus odoratus, assembly GCA_032164245.1. Lineage (NCBI taxonomy): Eukaryota > Metazoa > Chordata > Testudines > Kinosternidae > Sternotherus > Sternotherus odoratus. The sequence goes on from JAVMKO010000003.1 coordinate 101,586,474, forward strand.
GCCTCAAAATCCACAGTCGTACCAGCAAGGCAAAGCATCTGCCTACAAGAAGGAGTGGTGGGAATAGATAAAACAGCAGAGTTTTAAATTTTAAAGTTAAACAAATTTTAAAAGACCATACTTGGTCTTATTTTAAGCCAAGATTTTTCAAGGATTCATTTTTAGGGTCTCCCAGACTGGTTTTCCATTAAAAAAGTAAGATTAAAGGAGCTCTGGTTGAAAGCAAGATGTTTCCTATCATAAGATGCCCATTTTGAATGGCCTACACTAGTGATTAATTACTGAAATTGGGTGTAAGAAGATGGCAGATGGATTTAGAAGCATACAGAAGTCTAAAACCTATCGTCTACAACCTGCCAGCCAAAATAAACAGAAATCAGGATGATTATGAAGTGATCATAAAAACCACACTAAGTGTGTAGAAGAGGAAGGGAAGCAAGTAACTGGTATATTCCCATTGTAACTAGGGTATAAGCAACATGAAAATGTAAAGTGCAAGATACTTATGACCTGAAATTAAAAACAGCATTGTTCTTCACATTTTAATATAAATGTTACACACAAGTTTGCAGTTAGAAATTCAGATTCCAAAATGGTAGAACTTAATAACTAGGAAAATAATGCATACCTGGCTAATGCAGCAATATTTCCTATGGTGTAGAACACTGCAAAAAGTTTCAGCCCCGAGGGAAGCCACAGAAAGCCTGTCCCCTGCACAAGAAAAATATATTTTAATACTTTCAGTTGCTAGCCCATCCAGTTTAAGTGCGTCTGAAAATAAATGCAATCCATAAAATTTAAGTAAAAAGAGTCACCATGACCTACACTGGTCATACACTGTATTCAGAGACTCCACTAACCATCCAGCAGATTAATACCTCCCTCTCCTGGCAAGTGAAATGTAATGATTTAATGCATTTAACCGAGTCTCCCTAATGTTATTACATTGGTGTGAAAATAAATCCTATCAATATTACTATAGATAACATTTGTATAGAGGCCTATTTCACAGGTACTTTTAATAGTAATTGTATAGATGTTTACTTTTTAGGTTACTGTACATCAGACAGATTTTTAGTTTCTTTAAAATCCATAATTCCAAGTTAAAAGTTCCTGTACAATATACGAAAGACAGACATACATGAAGTTATACTGGATTAATATCCAGTTCCTCCAAACCCACTACAAAGAATGTCCTCCATCACTTCTCCCAGTCACACTCCAATCATAACATGTCTAAAAAAGTCTGAGCAGGCAGACCAAGTATGTGCCAGCACAGGGGAGGAGAAGTTTGAATTAATTACCTTGCTATCAGACTCCTTGTTTAAACCAGAGGGTTGATTATTCAAATCCATCTGCTGATCAGAACTGCCATGACTAACATGAAAGAGGCAGATTCTAAAGGCAACCAGAAGCCAACCCACTTAGCGTTTCTTTAGACAAAACCAACACCTTAAATCACATAAACCAAACGCAGAACAATGTAGACCAGAGCACAAGCATAGTGTTTCATGTAAAAAGTACCATTTAAGCAAACAGCGACATTTTGCATCAAATACAGTTTGAGTGATCTTAAAATGAAGACCCAACTGCAGCTCTCTAAATCAGTGGTCTGCAAACCGGGGTGTGTAAGACCACTCACAGGGTGCCGCAGCTGCAGCCCTGGCCCCAGGAGCCGGGGCGTGGACAGTTAGGCCCAGGGGTCCCAGGAGGGAGCAGTCAGGGGATGTGGGGGGGAGGGAAGAGTTCTGAGGGGGACAGTCGGGGATGGGAAGTGGGAGGGAGTAGATGTGGGAGCATCCTCAAAAACAAAAAAAATCTGCTAGGGATGCATGAACAAAAAACTTTGGAGACCCTTGCTCTAAATGACAAAGGAGTGGATGACTCTGGCTAGGTCCAGAGAAAACTGTGCCACGCCCAGATTTTTTTTAAAAAAGCAACACATGGCTTCTGCTACTTGATCATCCAGAATTGGCCAGAAATACTATAAGACTACCAGGCTGAGAATATGACAAACAGAAGGCATTATCTTAATGGAGCAGTTAGTCTCTGCCAATTATCCCAACTGCTTTCTCCAGACTCATCTCACTCTTATCTGGGTTAAGCCTCAGCTAGCTAGCTCTTAGCCATGCCCTAATGAAGGTTAGGCCCTGCACAAGTCATTTGTCTGCACCAACCAGACCTGCAGAAAGAGCAATGTAAAGCTAGGCATCATCCATATATAGAGACACTGCAGTCCACCTACTTCATTCGCTATCTTCCCCAACTTTAAGGCCAGAAGGCACCATCATGTTAATCTCATTTGACCTCCAACACACGGCAGGCCACAGAACCTCACCCACCCATTGCTGCAGTAGGCCCATAACTTCTGGCTGAGTTCCTGAAGTCCTCAAACCTTGAGTTAAAGACTAAGTTACAGAGTATCCACCATTTACTCTAGATCAAATCAGCAAGTGACCTGTGCCCAACATTGCAGAGAAAGGTGAAAAACTTGCAGGGTCAACCAATCTGACATGGGAGAAAATTCCCTCCTTACCCTAAATACAGTAACCAAGGAGATCCACCAGACATCTGGGAAAGAATTCTCTGTAGTAACTCAGAGCCCTGTTTGTTTAGTGTCCAATCTCCAGCTCTTGGAGGAATCTGCTAATAGCAGTCTGGGATGGAAATATGGAACAGAGTAAAGGGGACAATGGAATTGTGGGGAACCTACATAAACCTTCAAAGTACATAAAATTGCCTTGTACAACCAGCTTCACACCTGGAGAGGCAAAACCAACCAATGGAATCTCAATTTTTATTAGGGTCGTCAATTAATCACAGTTAACCCCTGCGACTAACAAAGCAAAATTAACATGTTAAAAAAAATTAATGTATTATTTGCATACGTGAGGGTGGGGCAGGAGACATCAGTAGTGGGGGGCTGAAACACTAGCCCATGGTTTCCCAGGCTGCAGGGACTGAAGCAGCCCATGCCACCTGAAGCCTCGTGCCCCAAGTGGGGCTGAATCCCAGAGCCCCCAGCCCTGACCTTATATTTGAAAATACAGAAAAAAACCCCAAATATTTAAACAATACTGAATACTATTTAACAGCGTGATTAAATTGCAATCAATTGCATGATTAATTTTTTTAATCATGCAACCAATCATTTAAACTGCTCAACAGCCCTAATTTTTAGCAGTAATCCAAGTGAATTTGAGCCTAGCATCAGCATCCCAGATAGCTCTCAGATTGACTGATTATTTTGTACACTGCCAGATTCAATGGAAGACTGATAGCAGTACTGATCACTACAGGACACCTTCCCCACAGGGTCTGAATTCAAACAGGAGATGCCCCTCCACTACCCTTCTCTCTCCCTCACCCTCAACCCCCCCCCCCCCCCAACAGCTCAGTCACACATAGCTGAATATAATCACTAATTCTAACTGTTCTAAGTGTTATTTCCTGGATAGAAGTTTTTGAACTATTTCAGCTTACAGCTATTTCCACGTCCGAAAGACCACAGATTGCTCTGTATCATTCAATATCATACAGAAACAGCGTAAGAACTCAAACAGCATCACTTGTTTTTTTCCCAGGACAGAGATGTGTCTCCATATATCTCCACTTAACACCACAGAAAATATGTATTGTAAAGTGACAGTGAAAGCTGCTCAGCCATATGCTTGAATGTACCTTTAATGTGAAAAAGGGTCAAATTAAATAAGAGACAAGTTACCATTTTATGTTATGGCCAATAAAACAGAGCTCACAGTATAGACATTCGCTCTTGGGAGAAAGATATCACATGGCAAATCTAAAGCATCCAACAAGGAAGGTTTTATTCCCATTGTTACATGTTGTATATGGGAATAAACTATGCCTATTTCATTTCTTAATATGAAAGAATGTCATTTCTGCTAAGCTATCTTTGTGTTTCATACTTTATTAAGACTCTGACAGAATGAGACTTATTTACTTGATTTTCATTGTAGAGAAGACATTTAATAAGTTCTTTTCCTGTAAAGTGTTTTTATCCTTCATCGTTGGAAGTCATGTTACATCAATATTGGATCTTCACTCCATCAAAAAGTAATAACTTAAATCATACCTCTTTGCAAAAAGTTGTTCCAAGCTACATTTCAACTGATTAGTCGTGCTTTTTAAGTGATGTCACAAATATGCACCAACACTCACAAGAACTTTACTACTCTACACATAAAGGGTGGAGAGATTTACACATTAAATGGATGGTTTAAATAAAAGTGTAAATACTCACAAAATTACTGTTCTAAATGTGGCTACTTGGTACACAGTTTGGAGGTCTCTCCAACACATGCACCTGAATTTTCAAAAATGACCATTGATTTTGGATGCCCAACTTGAGACATTGTTGGCTTAATTTCAGAAATGCTGAGCAACAATGCCGGGTCAACAGGAGTCAGATGCTTTGCACCACTGAAAGTCAAGACAAAGGTGTCTGAAGTTGGGTAAGCAGAACTAGCAATCTCTTCTGAAAATGGTTTCAGAGTCGTAGCTGGGTTAGTCTGCATCAGCAAAAGCAACGAGGAGTTCTTGTGGCACCTTAGAGCAGGGATGGGCAAACTACGCCTTGGGGGCCAGATCTGGCCTGTCAGGGTTTTGGATCCAGTCTGCAGGACTGCTACCCCAGGACTCCACGGTGCTCCCAGAAACAGCCGGCACCACGACCCTGCAGCCCATGGGGATGGGGACAGCAGAGGGCTCCGTGCGCTGCCCTCACCTGCAGTTCCCACTGGCCAGGAATGGGGAACTGCGGTCAATGGGAGCATACCCACAGGAGAGCCCGCTGCCCTCCCTCCAGGGACATGGTGTCAGCTGCTTCAAGGAGTGGTGTGTGGCATGGGCAGGCAGGTAGACACACATACACATACCTATACATAGGATATATATTTCTCCATCTCTCTGACACACACACTGCTTACTGTATTTTTTACTTCATGCATCTGATGAAGTGGATTTAAGCTCACAAAAGCTTATGCGCAAATACAGTGGAAGCCCACAATACCATGCCCCGCGATAGCACGAATCTGCTTAACACAGGGCGCGCAGGGCTCCCAAACACGGCAGCGGGCAGTGCTTTGATGTAGCACAACCCCGCAGTCGATATTTTTGGACCCTGATCGCCGTGGTATTGCGGAGTTCCATTGTATATTTGTTAGTCTCTAAGGTGCCACAAGGACTCCTCGTTCCTTCTTCCGAAAATGATATGCTTGATGAACAACAAATTGCAAGGTATATCACAGGTTTTTGCTTCAAAAGTTATTGCGCCAGCTTCCCTTCCTCAAAGCATCCCCTCCCACTACCTCCTCCCACTATGGAATATAGCATAATTCAAATTTAGTAGTGTAAACTATTTTCAGTCATTTCAACAATACAAATTATCTAGCAAAATATCATTAATTACACCAACAACTGGGAGATCAATTGCAAGTTACTGAACTTTGTGAATTACAAGTGGACAAAAAGAAAGCAAGTTTTGCTCAACTCTTGATTACTGTAAGTTCAATTTATAATACTACATAATGTACAAGGAAATTTTGTTAAAAGGATTAAATATTAGAGATGTCACTAGACCATTTACTATAAATAGGGGAAGACTGCCAACAGTGTGGATTATGAAGTGTCAGGCCTAGCAAGACACTGGATACCCTTTTTTATTCCAAATGAAACAATAGGAAGAGGGTTCTCAGCACCCCACAAGATCAGGCTCAGAGAATGAAGATTAGAAAGATTCTACCATAGCAGCTTCATAAAAGGTAGGAAAAAATTCACTTACAAGAATAGAACAGAGAATGCCAGTTGCAAAACATATGGCAAACCATTTCACTCGAGTACCGAAACTAAGTGTTGAGGCATCCAGGACCTTGGGGGGGAAAAAAAGTTGAAGATTAGAACAGTATATTTTGGACAGGACCTAAAACTCAAATACTTCTTTTGCGTTTAATGAGCTTTATTAATAAGTATATTGGTCTTGATTTCTCAACCTGCAATAAGTATTTACATTTTACCTTGCTTGCCTAAGAAATCTCACATGTATAATTTGTTCCAATTTAAAGATGGCATTAGCAATTTGATTAGACAGGTTATTTTACTCCACTTTAAAATTATATGCATACCATGGCATTCAAAAATAAAAGCTGCCCCCACAGGTAAGATGATTTAACCATCACCAAACTGTTACATCTAAACTGCATCATGCCAAACTAATGAGACCATTTTCTGCACAAGTTCACTCTAGTGACCAACATGTGTTTAGCAGCTGTCAACTAATTTGCTCCTTTATACTATATGGAAGAGAAAGAACAAATGATCTTATACAAGTTTGCTAGTGAACATTCTAAACATACAGCTTTGTACATCCTTTTGACAAAGCTACCTTTTTGTTATTAAACAAAGCAGTCACATTTTGCTGCTACAGAAACAGAACAGCAAAATGGAATGCGCGCCAAATAGAAAATTGAGAAGATATTTAAGTAACTGAAGAGATAAAATCTGACAGTCCAGTTTGTTTGCTGAGAAACCACTCCCCAAATTAAAACAAATTAAATTATTAACCTGCATAATTTCAGGTATTTTTTGCATGCCAGATTTCTTACTCAACTGCATACCTTCCTATAAGTATCCCTTTAAAACAAGGGAATTGTTTTTAACACACTACTGTATGCAAACAGTAATTTAGGTGGCCTTGGTTACAGACTTTGCAAATAAAATGTATCAAGAAACCAGTTAGGGATGAACCTCAAATTCACCCTAGTGACAGGTAGAAAGACTTCAAAGCACCACAATAACAAGTCCAGCTCTTCTTGATTTTGTTCATAATGGCTGTAGGGTCTAAAAAAGCATCTGAGAGTTCTACACATTGACTAATCAGGGACTGCCACACATCACAAGCAGTAATCCCCATTTCCATTAGTGCTTCAAGTTTGGCAACCAAGAAGCACAATGTAGGATAATTTGCTTTAGGCAAAGTCAGTGAGTTTAAATATATACTCAACTTCACCATGGGTCAAATAGTCTACAAACTAAATCCTAAATCCCATTTACCTAAGATGACTATAAAAGAGTTGATTTATAGCACATACTAAACCATACCTTCAAACTTTGCCTCTCATTTTATATCCTCACTTTCAGTTTTGTATGTACTTTCAAACAAACAGACATCATGATAATCCGGTATAGTGATTTTACCTGACTGATTTCATTCTGTATTACATGGATGACCCATTTCCTGCCTAGATCCGTCAAGAATAATGTTCAGCAGATTGTAAATCTATACATTTAGTTGCACCTCTTTTTGAACCTTTATAACCTTAAAATACCTCATGTTTACACAGGTTTAGATCCAAGGATGGGGGAAGTCAGAATATTATTTCTCTTCATGCCACTATTGATTGAGCTTATTTTCTTTAAGAATCGATTTTAAAATATACCTGTTAATTTTTGCAGAGTCAGGTTAGTGTGAATACTTGAAATTTTTTTAGGCAAAAAGCTACATCAAATTCTAACACTAATTACAAGTCTTTTTGGCAAAAAAGACTCTATAATTGTTTCATTAATATAAAGTGCTCAAACCATTAGAATTGTTAGAGATCAATTTCTTCAGTGACTTTAATCTTTGGTAAGCATTACATGCACTACAAATGTGGTTTAAATCTATAATTTTATCACAGCTAGGATTTCAAATGATTTAACATGAGGTGGATTTACCTATATACTACTGCAGTTAAAAAGGAGACATTTGGAAAAAAAAAAAAAAGAGGATAAAGCATTCAGAAGTACCTTATGTGCCTTAGTCCCAATGACTTTCAATGAAATTAAAGCTCCTAGGCACTTTTGAAAATTTTACCCAACATCAGATCCACTGTTATTACATATTGACATATTACTGAGAGTACTACAGCACTTTCAGTGCACAATAGCAGGGTCCACACATCTAGTTAATGCGTACCAAGCTAATGCGCTGTAGATTCATGCTGTGGCGTACAGTGTGCTAATTCTCCAAGTAGACAAGCCTTTAGTATGTCTATATTCTGACAAATATTTATGCACAATATAAGTTTATCACCATGTGCAATCCCACTGAAATGAAGGTCTAATAGTATTACTCACGGTAGTAATGTAAAACACATGCATAAGCGTTTGTAGAACTGGGGCCTAAGTCAGGGATGGGCAAACCACAGCCTGCGGGGACTGTCCTGACCAGCCCATCTGAGCTCCCGGCGCCTTCCCCGCTCTCCCAGAGGCTCAGAGCATTCACGGGCAGCGCTCTGGGGGACCAGGGGGGACGGGGACTGCACGCTCCTCCGGGAGAGCAATGCATCATGTCTGGCTCCAGCCAGGCCACCAGCAGCATGGTAAGGGGGCAGGGAGTCCCAGGGGGCAGTCAGGGGACAGGGGGCTGTTGGTCGGGGCGGAGATTCTGGGGTGGGGGATCGGGGATGGGGAATGGGGGTGGTTGGATATGGCATGGGAGTCCTGGGGGTCTGTCAGGGAACAGGGGGGGTGGATAGGAGTCAGGGCAGTCAGGGGACAGGGAGCAGAGGGACTTAGATGGGGGTAGGGTCCTGGGAGGGGTCATTAGGGGCAGGGGGTCTCTGGAGGGGTTGGTCAGGGGACAAGGAGCAGGGGGGTTGGATGGGTCTGGGATTCTCATGAGCAGGAAGTGGGTGGGGGCCGGATAGGGGGTGGGGCCATGCTTTTTGGGGAGGCACAGCCTTCCCTGACCTGTCATTCCATACAAGTTTTCAACCCCGATGTGGCCCTCAGGCCAAAAAATTTGCCCACTCCGACCTAAATGCTTGATCCAATTAAGTGCTTAAGTCAATTGAGAGACTCCAATTGATTTTAATAGGAGTTGGATTGGGCCTCTACCATTCTGAACCCAGCCAAGTACTGAGCACATAAGAAATGCCAATTAAATCAAAGGGGCAATACCCAATGTTAATCACAAGTTTAAGTACTTTGCTGGATTATGACCTGAATGTGCAGCATAAAATAGATCTTCCCACTAAAAATGAACAGTGGAGCATACACCACTTAAGATTTTTCAAAGAGACTGAATTTGAAAAACATAAGATACCAAATCTAATTAAAATGTTAAAATATGTAATTTTAAAATAAAACAGATGAATACAGGTATTTAATGTTTTATATTTGTTTACAGATTCAATGCAGCGATGGAGTATCAAAGCTCTCTTCTCCCATTTTCAACAATTAAGAATATTGGCAGAATATGTTACTTACCTTATTAGATCCAACTCTTAATCCTTATGTAGGCATAAAGGAAGTAGATAAAAGAGTAACTATAGGTCTCAAAAAATGAAAGACTATGGAGTGATTATATTCCTACACTTATTCAAATAGCTGAAAATACATACAGTAAACCCTTGATTTAACGGACCTCGATTTAATGGACTTCGGATGCAACGGACAAAATTTCTGAGCAAGTCTGATGCATTCCTGATCCATTTCTGGCGGGCTGGCTGCCGGCTCCCAGCTGCCGCCCGGGTCACGGCAGCGGGCGGGCTGGGCTGGCTGCCGGCTCCCGCCCGGGTCACGGCAGCGGGCAGGCTGGTTGCCGGCTCCTGGCTGCCGCCCAGGTCCAGGCAGCGGGCGGGCTGCGGAGCTGTCGCCCCGACCCTGTGACGGGCGGGCTGCTGCTCCGACAGCTCTTTTTTTTAATTATTATTAAATAATGGACTTTTTGATTTAACGGACACCCCCTCGCCCGAATTAGTCCGTTAAATGGAGGTTTTACTGTATTTGAATCACATGTTCAGGTAAATTAATTCATGCAAATAACCACAAGTGCACATAAACATGTTAAATCCCTTCCACTGCAACTCAAATGAAGTATTGGTATGGCAAGTGCTATCACCACATTAAAGATACCAGACAGCTTCTTTTGGAAAGCCACCAGTTTCAGTCTGCCACAAGGAAGGGGTGGGAGAGGACAGTTGTTTCTTCAAGCCTATCAGGAATAGTATTGCCAACTCCTGACATTTTATTTCAAGTCTCACAATATTTGGTGGTTTTTTAAAGCCTAATCGCCTTGGAGCAACTGACTACATGAGAATCTCAGTACTAGTTTTTAAATCTGTTATTAGCCCTCCCTGCAGAGAACACCCTGAAAACATGAAATGCAAAGTACTCCACTCAGGAAGGAACAATCAGTTGCATACATACAAAATGGGAAATGACTGCTTAGGAAGGAGTACCGCGGAAAGAGATCTGGGGGGTCATAGTGGACTACAAGATAAATATGAGTCAACAATGTAACGCTGTTGCAAAAAAAGAAAACATCCTTCTAGGATGTATTAGCAGGAGTGTTGTAAGCAAGACATGAGAAGTAATTCTTCCACTTTACTCCGTGCTGATTAGACTTCAACTGAAGTAATATGGTGCCCAGAACTGGACACAATTCAGGAAGTATGTGGACAAATTGGAGAGAATTCAAAGAAAAGCAACAAAAGTTAAGGTCTAGAAAACAATCTATGAGGGAAGATTGAAAAAATTGGGTTTGTTTAGTCCAGAAACAAGACTAGGGGGAATATGATAACAGTTTTCAAATATGTAAAAGGCTGTTACAAAGAGGAGGGAGAAAAATTGTTTTTCTTAACCTCTGAGGATAGGACAAGAAGCAATGGGCTTAATAAATTGCAGCAAGGAAGGTTAAGGTTGGACATTAGGAAAAACTTTCTGTCAGGGTGGTTAAGCACTAGAATAAATTGCCTAGAGAGGTTGGTGAATAGCTATCACTGGAAATTTTTAAGAGCTTAGACAAACCCCTGTCAGAGATGGGCTAGATAGTACTTAATACTGCTACAGTAGGGTGGCTGCCCCACTCCAGCAAAAAAGGGGTTAAAACAGCCCTGCAAAGAGCTCTGGTTAGGGAAAGGCAGCCCAGCAGAGGGCTGCAATGGAAAGCAGCTGGGGCAGAGCAGCCATAGCTGTGGCTGGGTCAATGAGGGCCCAGCTGGCCTTGATAAAAAGGGCCCAGAGTTTGTCTCTCTGAGTTAGAGTCTCCTCCAGCTGTAGAGGTAGACAGGCCTGGCTGCTAGGAGTTTGACAGGATGGCAAGAGCAAGGGCAGCTCTGGCTTGGAAGCCCCCAGGCTGCAGGGCCTAGGTGAAGGTCCAACATGGGCAACCCATGGCTATAGAGGCAGCAGACCAAACCCTCCTTGAGGGTGATGAGTGACAATTATACTGCAGTCTGCCCCAGTGAACACCAGCAAGTGATGACTGGCAGTTGCCTAGAATGAGGAAAGGTGGGGATAGGGAGTGGTGAACCCTGGGGAGGGGAGACCCTGAAATATGGGGATACTGCAGGGGTGCATCCCAGGTAAGAGGGCACCGGGGTCTGGGAGGGACAGGGGGGCCAGAAGCAAGCAGGACTAGACTGCAGAGGGCGTGCCAGATGCTGGACAGAGCTAATTCCCTGGACAGACCAGCAGGAGTTACCGTGGGGTGAGTTGCCGCCCTGCTACACTTGCCATGAGTGCAGGAGTCTGGACCAGATGACCTCTCTAGGTCCCTTCCAGTCAGTTCTATGATTTGATGAGCCACTGAACTGGTACATCAGTTCTTTCTTTACTAAGTTGAACTGTCTGCTTCCATTTGCCTTGTCTTGTTGCTTCCAAATATCTTTCAGTAAATTATACCGTTTGAGTAAATCATTGCAGTTTATACAAAGCTGTGCATTTCACACTTTAACAAGGCTGTCACTAAGAGTAAGAATGTTCAGAAGCGTAAGAAGAATACTACAGCAGAGACTTGTTGAATTAAGTTTTAAATCAACATCTCTAAGTATTGTAATTAAAATCTTAGAACTCTATATATTCTTTTATGTGGAGATTTAGGGCTTTATATTTGATTCATGCATATACATTCTCCTCAAAGCATGTTGGCTGCATGGTACCCTACACTAACATTTCTTTCTACAGCACTATGCTCCAGGGCAGCCTTAAACATCTAGCTATCAGCCCCATACCATCAGTGGGTGCAGCATGCTCCTCCGTCACTTCTGTAACTTCCTTATTTCTAAAAATTTTATTTCTTTCAGCCCATGAAAGGCTTCAGCTCTCAATCAGAATTCAGTCCCTGATTTGAATTTTTTAGAAAAGACTTTTTAGATTAATGCTACAAAATGTTTTCTTTGCATTTGTATAAACAGCTGATTAACACTAACCCATATACCAAGAGACTTCTTCAAAGTTTAAAAAAACTAAAGTGTTCGGAGCAAGCATGAAAAATGTCAACCCATAGAATATCAGGATTCAAAAACTCAGTGAAAAAATAAGGGCTTTTAATTAAAGTACTTTCACAGCCATAAGACAGACAAGGTGGGGAGGTAATAAATAGTTCTTATTGGACCAAGTTCTGTTGGACAGAGACAAAGCTATTTGATAGAACATGCGGTCCCTACCAAATGCATGTTGCATTTCGCACACAACACTGCTCTGATTAAGAACTGACAAATAAACTGGCCTCTGGGAACATCCCAATGCCCACTAGGTAATTTTACTTTTTACAGCTTCAGGTAATCAAAACATTAAGGCAACATGATTAATATTACAGGCTAGGGATCATCAGCCTACCTGTTGCCAGGAAGCCACATCCTGATCTGAGAAGTTCATTAGAACAAACCAACTTTAATAAACACATGCATGTCAGTAATAAATATCCCAAATGGCATGTACATTGGGAGGTGCTGGTAAAGGTAAAGCACCACGTCTACCTTTACTAAGTTGAGTCAGCCAGGAAGTGAGCAGATTGGTTCAAAAGGAATATTTTTAGAGTAGGGACTATTCAGCAAAGAAAGTTGTTTGGCAGTTATTTAACCCTGAGCTGTTGAATTCCAGTACAAAAAGAAAAAGAAAAAAGTAATACAATATATCTGTTTGTGATACTGAGCTATCTTATGTATTTCACACTAGATGAAACTGCATATTTATACTTAGCAATAAAATTAGTTACATTTTTACTCTAACTCAATTTTTTAAAGATGGGATTCATTTCATGACTTTTGTCACCTGAGTTTTAACTACATAGTTCCCATTTTCTTCAGGAAGTTTAAGTTTAGTTTAAGAGGAAGTTTTAATTTAAATTTTTACTGAAGGCATTGTGTATTTAATGAAAAGAGAAGCTAATGGCCTCTAAATTTGTATTTATTTATTTCAGTGACAAAACTGGCCTCATCATTTCAGAGTCCCTGCCCTAAAAGGAGGGACTTTAATTAAAAGAAACAAACAAACAAAAAAAACACCTAAGTGATTCTCAATGTTTCAGTCCTGAAAATGTGTTTAAATTTGTGAAGTCTTCCAGTTCTAAATGCATGGTTACAATTTAAGAGTTCATATGAAAATAGGTATCATTTGGACATTTATTTATTGTGTAGAACCAATAAATATTGCATACCCCTCTTCTAGATCAGCAGAAGCAGCTGAATTATTCCTAGAGCTCTGCTAACATCTTTGTTAATAACAACCAAAACAAGCTGTTATTACAAAAGTAACTGTCAATTAAAAATAAGAATAACCATCTAGTTTCTGCACTAATTAAAAACATTAGGCCAAGATCAGGCTATTGTAAACGTGGCGAAAAATTTTTAGGTTTTTTTTAAAGGGTGTCCTCTCGGTGCCCTGAATCATGTTTCCAGACATTTTTCTGGCAATGTCCCATCTACCTATTTTTCACCTCACCTCTCAGAAGGGCTAAGTAAATTTATGTCTGAATTAGATGCATTTCAAACAGGTTCCAAAATTAATGATGAACAGAAATTAGTAACAGAGTCAAGGAACTACATGAGATCTGAACGGGTATATACACATTTTCTGATGGCACTGGAAAGAGCCTTTAACTTAAAGGAAGATACTGGGAGTTAGCTACAATAACTAACTATTTTCTGAATAGCAAATATAATATGTACACAAGTCCCATTTCCTGCAAGACATTGAGCAGCCTCAGCTCCCACAAAGTGCTCAGCACTCTGCAAGATCTAGCTTTCAAGGGATTTTTTATAAGCTTTGGTAGAAACATCTGCATTATTTCAGCATTTCCATTCAGTAAATCATGTTTTCATGTGAAAGCTGACAGTCTGCAGATATGTCTGGAAAGCTTTAGCCCAAAGAATAAGTTTCAGCACACAGCTGATTGATTCAATTTTTGAAACCTGAAGAAAGGCATTCCAGCTGTTTTTGAAAAAACAGTAAACACACTGTCAGAAAAGGGGGCAGAATCCAGTAGCCACCAAACTTATCTACATTAAAGAGAGAACATAACTTTAATATCAAATGTACAAATTAGACAGTCATGAAATTCAAAAAGTGTAATGTCCCTGCTGCAACATTAACTCAGTCATGTAGTACACACAGCATTTTATATTCCTCTCACTCCTCAAATGAACTTTTTACATCACTGTCACAGGTAACACTGTAAGGCTTATAAAGAAGCATGCTAAACTTTCTTCAATAAGTTTCCCCACCTGTGCTTTTAACATCATATTAGAGTAAAACTGACAATTTAAAAAAGTCTCTTTACTTTTCACCATTAAAAAACATATTAAAATGCAGAATAAAGGGCACCAAATACTACAATCAATAAGGAAAAAGCATAGGGTACTGGAAACTCATGAAGTTTTTGTTCCTGGAAGTTAGTTAGCTTGGTCATAAAACTGGGTGAACCATAACATATTGCTTAAAGATCATATGCATAAACTTTTAAATGCACTCTAAAAAATTTAAAAGCCTCCCTATATATTCAGTTTCCTCTCTTGGTAAAGACAAATATAAAGTAGTATTTCAATTTATTCTCTCTCCCTCCCCAATATGACTGTGTGTTAGTTTTACTTTCATTTTGATACAAGTATTCTAAATGGTATGCTGACATAGGATAGCACTGACTTGCAATATATTTATCTAGAATCAGGGAGGTAGCCATGTTAGTCTGGAATTGCAGGAGTGACAGAGTCCTGTGGCACCTTAAAGACTAACTAAAGTATTGAAGCATAAGCTTTCGTGGGCTACCCACTTATTAGCCCATGAAAGCTTATGCTTCAATACTTTAGTCTTTAAGGTGCCACAGGACTCTGTCACTCCTGCAATATATTTACCTACAAATTCTTAATTTTATTTTGAAAATCATACAGTTAGTACTAAACAAATGCATTCCAGGTACCTCCAAGATATTGCAGTACAACAGTGTAATTTAGTATTTCAAGGGTTTAGAAAGCATGGGTTGATTTTTTTGTTTGATAAAGAGCTTGGTTTTTGCAGACAGTTACTGTAAAACATCAGATTTATTATTCAAGTGAAAACAGTCCTACTTGCCAAATTGAGTTAATAGAACAGATGAGATGTACATCAAATTGATATCTATTGCATAAATACCAGATATCCTTGAGAGACCAGATATTTTCAGCTAAATATCAGTCATGTTACCTCAAAAAAACTTACCTAATACAACATATTTCAATCACATTAATACATGTACCTTATTTTTCTCCCATATCCCTATATTTCAAACAATATCAGGTATGCTATCATTTAATGCCTTTTTGTTGTGGGATTAAAAAGCGGAAAACTTTTTAAGCACAGTCAATGTCAGTTGATGAGATGTTTAACACTTTGATAAATGGAACCCAAAGAGCTGAATGTTTTGGTGCTTTTGCTTTACTGGTTAGATTTGTACTTCTACACTGAACTTCAATGTTCTGAAAGAAGGTATAACCTAGAACAGATTTGAATCTACTACACAGACTGTATCACCCATAAAACACTTAGACTTTCTTTAAAAAATAATAAAATAAGATTTTCTGAACATACCTGTCAGTCTAAGGCCCTTTCTACACTATGAAGGGATGCAACAACTTATGTTTTTTTTAAATTGTGTGAATCCATGCTACAATTTTAAAAGCTATTCAATACTTGATACAGGAGCCCCCAAAAGTATGTCTGAACAGAATTTAGCTTCAGTGGGTTTAAGTGTAGCATGGACAAAGTATACAAGTTTTGTTGCAGAGCCCAAGAGTCTTGCCAATCAAAACAACAATATGTAAGCATGATGTCAAGATGAGAGTGACTGTGCAAATGCTTGCTTTCTGAAGCAAAAAGTGAACAGTATCTACACTAGCAATAGTTCTCTTGTGGGCCTGCTTAAAAGAATCCAAGTTCTCAAAGGAGGCCACATTGGTGCAGCTTCACTGGTGGTGGTAACAGATCACCACTGTTTACACCACCTTACCTAACCTGCTCAAACAGGCCTAGATAATAAGTGTCTGAAATCTATGTATGCTAATGCTCCCACCATAGAGCTGAACTAGTGGTAGTGTAACAGAAATTAAGAAAAAGGGCAGTGCAAACAAGCCCTAAGGTTTGGTATGGCAACACATTCAAATACACATACACTACAGGGTGCAATATTCCAAGTAGGAGCACCATATAACCATCCATGGCCAAAACATCAATGCTTCTGTCTTGATATAGTTGCCAGGAATACAATTTCAAAGTGTAGACAAACAGCATCTTTTCAGATAAGACTATTTCAATATATACTCACTCATAGCTGTACCAGCCCAATGCAGAAGTGGGAGAGCTGTGGTACTAGGGAACCCTCGAGGGCTGGTCTACACTGGCAACATTCAACCACCTCCATGAGGGGCATGGCTCCCAGCACTAGTGCACTGTCTATACTGGTGCTTTACACCACTGAAACTTGCTGCATTCAGGGGTGTGTGTTTCCACACCCTTAAGTGAGGAAAGTTGCAGCACTATAAAGTGCAAGTGTAGACAAGCCCTAAGGGAATCAAGAAATCCTACTGGTCTAGGTACAGAACCTCCTCACCTACTTCTACCATGTTAACAATTAAATTTAAATCTCTCCCCCCAAAATTATTTATCCCAGGAAACTGGGGAAGTAGAATTTTGCGAGGCTGGTTTAAAGCTTTATTACAAATGTAAGAAATTGATATTATAAACTACACTAATAAAATACAGTCAAGTCATTTATACTATAGTTTAGTGTTAGATATTCAGAAGTGATGGATTTTTCACTCTCGGATTGACTCTGTGGAGTCAAACAAGACTTAGACATTTATATGGGCAACTAGAAGAGCCACAATTTTTTTCCCGTAGGATTAAAAACCCAAGGACTTGTTCACACGAGGAAATCCCCTGGAAGGGCTATTGTGGGGCACGCACTAAATACTCCAAAATAAAGCGAGGTTTACTCCCGAGACATGTGCCCCCCGGGACCTCTCCCGGAAGAGCCCGCCCGGTCTGTCCCCCTTCCAGGAAGAGCCGGGGAGGACTCCAAGGCCTCGTGCTTCCGGATAGAAACGGATACAGCTGCGCGACTGAAGCGCCTTCCCCGGGGGCTCCCTCCCATCCTGGCGATGCGGTTCCTCGCTCGAGTTCTGAACCGCGGGCTACGGGCCGGGCCGGGCCCTGCGTGCTGGGCAGGGCAGCTCCCGTGTGCCGGGGTGGGCGACCCATTAGCCCGCCCGGCTTCAGGGCGCTGTCCCGGGGCGGGGAGACGGCGCCGGGCGGGGGCTGATTCCTAACCGCCGCCCCCCATCGACCCCGATTATCGCCCCTGGGAGGTACCTGCGCCGTCAGCCCCTGCTCCTCGTCCTCGTGCCCGCTCAGCACCCGGCGCAGCTTCTCCATCTCGCCGCTGCCGCCGCCTCAGGCCCCTCGTCCCGCCCACCCCGCGCGGTCCCCTCCCCCCGCGAGCCCCACCGGAAGTCACGAGACCACAAACAGCAGAAGAGCCGCCGAGGCTTTCAACCAACCGTTAGAGTCCGGCCGGGAGCCCCGCCCCCTCCGAGCGAAAGACCCGCCCCTCTGTCTGATTTCTCCCTTTATCCCCGCCCTCTTCCCCAGCTTCGCCCCGCCCCGAGCCTGGCCCCGCCCTCTCCCCGCGCCCCTTCCCTCCTCGCCACGCCCACTTCGCCGACGCAACCCGCCCTCCTGGTCCCTCAGCCTTCCTCGTGCCCCCGCCCCCTGCCGGCCGAGGCCCCGCCCCTTTTCTCATCCCTGCCCCCGCCGCAGTCGCTAGCCCCGACTTCCCCTCCCGCCCTCGTGCTCCCACGCGCGACCCGCCCACGGTCCTCAGGAGAGACAGGCTGGGATGTGGGGGCCGTGAGCAGGGCCCGCGGTGCTCCTTGGGCATCCCCAGCTCTGGGGCAGTCTTGCAGTACCAGGCGCCCTGGCAGTGTGTTGGTTGCGTAATTTCTTACTCAGCATTCAGTCATCTGCAACAGATCGCTCCGTCGTCCCCACTGGCAATCAGTCCGACAGAGAGGAGGGATTTCTGTGAAAATGTAGGCATGCCCCAGGATGTCGTGAATAGAATAACAGCTCATGCCACCTCCTGTGGTTATCCTCTCAAGTGCAACCTCTCAGTGAAATTGGGAATAAATAATAATTGTGAATAAATAATTCCCTATACTACTACTATATTGATAGTATCTACAGCGAAATATTCTGAATTAATCTAAACTTCCTACAGTAATATTTAAAAATTAAGTAAATTAAGTAAGTAAATGTACATACATACAACTTGTCATTGCTTACAATTCAATGCAACAATCAATTTCCTAGTAAGGCAAAAGCACATCACATTAAACAGGATTGCATTCTTGAGATAAAAGCATCTTCAATGAAAATGATCTGACTATCAGAACAGAAGAATGGCCACTCTGGGTCACACCAATGGTTCATCTAGCCCAGTATTTGGTCAATCAACAGTGCCTTGTGCTAGATACTTCAAAGGGAATGAACAGAACAGGGCACTTAATAAAGTGATCCTTCCCATCATCCAGTCCCAGCTTCTGACAGTCAGTAGTATTCAAGGTGTGGGCATATTGTGGATTTACATAGTAGCATTATGATATTTTCTGTCTTATTACCTATCCCTTTCTTAATGGCTTCCAACATTCTGTGAGCTTTTATGACTGCTGCCACACATTAAGCAGATATTTTCTGAGAACGAACCACGATTACTCCAATATCTCTTTATTGAGTGGTAACAGCTAGTTTAGACCACATAATTTTATATGCATAGCTGGAATTATATTTTCTAATGTGCACTGCTTCACATTTATCAACATTGAATTTCATATATGGTTTTGTTGCCCAATCACACAGTTTTGTATACATTCTATATGATACGATTCCAGGCACATCACTCCCTTTGTGTCCCTCTGAAGCCTACAATGTCTGTTCAGTCAGTGTAAAAAGTAATCAGAGAGGTAGCCATGTTAGTGTGGATTTACAGAAGCGACAAAGAGTCCTGTGGCACCTTAAGGACTAGCAAAAGTATTGAAGCATAAGCTTTCATGGGCTACTACCAACTTTGTCGGATGCATGCACAAACTGGGTACTAGCCCATGAAAGCTTATGCTTCAATACTTTTGTTAGTCTTTAAGGTGCCACAGGACTCTTTGTCGCTTCTGTAAAAAGTAAGGGAAAGAGCTACAAGCAGGGTTGAGAGCTCTTTTAGTTCAGAATATCATCAGACTGAACCATCATTGAATGGTCTGCTACTGTCCAATTTCTAAATTCTCAGTCTTTCTGATTTTACAAATTACATCCGGTTGGTGTACAGCTACAGCAAGGGACGTATCTATCTATGCCATGCCAAGAGACCTAAACCATTATGATATCATAGGTAAATCAACTAAGCCCCATCTCATGGCTAATTTGCATCCATCAGTTTAATTGGTTGTATGAGGGAGACTGTACTGATGGTGGATTATTTATTTGGCCTAACTGCCACTGGTATAAATCAATACAAATCTTCCAGCACATCCCTTTCTAGACACAAATCAGCACAACCGCCCACAAAACACAACCAGCTCACATGATAACCCCAAACACACACAGCCTTCACACAGCACAAACCCATCATTCATCGCCTGCAAAAAACAAACAAACAAACAAAAACAGCCACCACAAATCATAACTTTGCCAATGAGATTTTCCAAGTCTTTGCAGTGAAAACAATTTCACTCAAAAATGGTTCTATGTTAGTGTGGAAACTTTAGAAAACCTGGACTAATATTAAGTTTGCAACAAAAGGGGGCATATGCTCAAATTTCAAGCATTTTGAATTTTGCTGTTAGTGTTTCCCTTGTCTCTAATTCAACTCAGATAAACAACAACAAAAAATGCTTTGTTCGTGGCATTCAGTTATGCAGTAGATTGACTGTATCATAGATCTTTGTCAATTCTGGAGCAAGGGGAAAGACAGTAGTGATATTTTTCTAACATGTTTAAGTGATTTAGGAGGCTAAGCTTTGGTCTACACTACAGAGTTAAGTCAACACGAGACAGTTTACGTTGACCTAACTGTGTAAATGTCTACACTAAAATGTTGCTCCTGATGATGTAACTCACCCGCTACACCAACTTAATAATGCCACCTCTGAAAGAGGCGTAGTACTTAGGTCGATGTAGTTAGATTAATGCAGTACCAGTGTAGACACAATGTTGCTTACGTCACCTCTTGCTGGCTTTCTGAAGCTGTCCCACAATGTTCCACACTGACAGTTCAGTTGGTGCAAGCCCTCCTGGTGAGGACACACAGAGCAGACACAAGGAGTGCAGTGTGGACATGCAAAAGCAATTTAATGACTGCAGTAGTTGTATGTGGCCATAACATAGGTCAACATAATTTTGTAGTGTAGACATACCCTAAATCCCAAGGACTTTTAATGAGACACAGGCTTAAGTGCCTGAGTCATGTTCTAAAAAGAAGACTTAAGAGCCTAAGACACCAAGATACTTTTGGAAATTTTACCCTCTGTAATGAAGTCTATACCCCATTTTGTGTCCCTAAGACAGGCCCGACAGAAGGGAGGAATAAAAGTTTTTCTCTACCATGGCTGACTGGTTGGCCCAAAACGCTAGGCAGGGACAAAAACCTGTTCTGCTACTTTCTATGGGTTAACACAGTGTAGCGGGGTGACCACCCACTCTCCCTCTAAAAAGGGGCTGGGGGTAGCCCCGGGAAGGGGCTTGTAGCAGCCCAGGACAGGGGTTGTGGTTGGGAGCCTGCTAGCTCAGGTTTAATTGAGAAGCAGGCCCAGCTGTGAGGCCACGCCCCAAACACAGGCCTGGCTAAAAGCCTGAGAGGCAGGGGCCTAAAGAGAATGGAGTTTCCCTCTGTAAGCAGAGAGAGAGAGAGACTGGCCTGGCTGCTGGGAGCTACAAACAAGGTACCCGAATTGGGGGCAGGACTAGGGCAGGGCAACAGGGAGCTGGGAAGCTCTAGTGAGAGGGCCCCAGGCTGCTGAGCCCAGTATAGGTCCGACCCACGGGGTACTGGGGTTGCAGGGGGCAGCCCCGGGCTGGGTAGAAGCAGTAGGCCAAACCCCTTATTGCCTGTGATGAGCGGCCCGGCCACGAGATTGCAGTTGGCCTCAGTGAGCAGAGGCAAGTGGTGACTAGCAGTGGCCAGGTCTGAGGCAAGCTGGGGATAGTGGGTGGAGGGTTCCCCGGGGAGGGGACCCCTAGACTTGGGAGGGGGGTTCTGCAGAGGGGCAGCACCCTCAGGTAGAGGGCACCGGGGTCCGGGAGGGACACGGGCCAGTGAGAAGGAGCGAACGTCGGCCGGCAGAGGGCGCTCCAGGGTCTAAAGAGCTGATTCCCCAGAAGACCAGATGGGGGCGCCGCTGGGTGAGTGACGGACATTGCTACAACAGGCATACAAGGTGTGTTTTATTTAGTCTGAATACATTTTTTTCTTAACCCCTGGCACAAAAAAGCACAGAAAAAAAAGTCATTCTTCTTTTGTTTAGTAGGCATATTATTAAACCCCAAGTCAGGATTGCATTCCAATTTTATGGAGAAGGGTTTGTAGAATTACAAACCAAGGTTTTCCTTCATCCCATCTAGTTCTGCACTAAGGCTTCTGCTGAGGAGCCCATCCCATATGCAGGGAAATAACCCTGGATATTAAATGGGAGAAGCAACTGATGCAGAAAAGGCAAGACCAACGTAAATCTTCATCCAAAATTCAAGTGAACTTAATGTGAACCTTTGAGATTCAAATACATGTAGTTAGCTTTCCTCCCCTCCCACTTGCATTATCGGATAGAGCTGGATGTGAATCAACTGTCTGAAATGTTGGGGGGAAAATAGCTGCTTACAATGTATTTTTGGTCCCAGGGAAAGCACTAAAAATATTGTGAGACAATCTGCTCGTGTGATATCTCAGACTCAGGTTTAGTATCCGAGAGCAGGGTCTCGGGGCATAGTGCAAGCAGAGCAGGCGAGGGCCTTTTCTGAGCAGGGGCTGGCTCCATCAAGCCGCTGGCACCATTGTAAACCCAGTACTGAGCAGTTTTGAAACAGTGGGCCAAACTCAGCTGTTGTACAAGCAGGTGTGGCACCACCGAATGGATGGAATTGTATCTACTTAACACTAAAGGCTGAGTTTGGCCCAGCATTTGTAGTACAATAGCTTGATTTAGTGAGAACGCCATGACCCAGATTTGAGAATGAACTCAGTTGGCTGAAAATTATTAGGCTTGTTGCCATAGTTACCTGAAAGTTGCAGCAAGAAGAGGCTAGAGGGTAGTAGAGAAAAATGAAAAATCAGGGCAAGAGTCTGGCAACGTGATATGTGACGTGTGTGGGTGGTTATCAAGAAATGGGCTCGACATGATAAAGACTTAGTGCATTTTCCAAAAAGCAAGTTAACTATTTCTGCTCACATGTTATGGAGTCCCATGACTTCCATTGTCTATTTGCTACAGTGCTAATTTTTACTGGCATTTGTTACTTATAGAGGGCTACTCCAGTGATATAATGAGGTGCAATGGCAGCTATTACATCAGCAAAGGGAGAGACTTCTTAACAGTTGTTCAGTGCTGAATAAAGATGAACTGCAACGGTTTAGAAGGCAAAAAGGACTATTCATTCAGCACCGCTATTGGGTTTTGCAGGAGCTTACTTCTTGTTCAGTCAAAATAAACGTCTTTGAGTCCTCCCTGTTCACAATGGGAGCAGAACAAGGTAATAATTACCACCACGGTTCTCCAAATGCAAGATAGGATTTTAGATGCACCACCTTCCCTCAAAATATCTCAAGAAGTATAGTTTGGGGCCCCAAAGTTAGTTGGTTATTGTCTGTCGTACTAATTATAATATTGCAATTAAATCAGGTCTGAAATCTACCACAACAACATAACAAATTAGTTGTACACCAAAGCCCATGAAGTCAGTGGAAAATTCTCATTGACTTTAATGAGATCAGACCAAATGTGCACTGAATTGGGTCCCTGGGCTGGAAGGCTAATCTCAGACTCTTTAAAAAATTGGACAAAGAGGTGTCAGAGGCTAGAAATTTAATGGTATGAGACTTCTATTCCATAATAGATGGTGTGAGTATATGTTGAACTTGTGGAGTGGACAGCTCAGGAAATTAGTAACAGGACATGGAACATTTAATCTATGGGTTAAGAGTTTGTATCCAGCCCAGCCTACTAGTAACTAAAGATGCATCTGAGCCATAAAATACAAGAGCTAGATCAAGGATTGTCAACCTTTCAGAAGTGGTGTGCCGAGTTGTCATTTATTCACTCTAATTTAAGGTTTCACATGGTAGTAATACATTTTAATGTTTCTAGAAGGTCTCTTTCTATAAGTCTAATATAGAACTAAACTATTGTATGTAAAGTAAATCAGATTTTTAAAATGTTTAAGAAACTTAACTTAAAATTAAATTTAAATGGATGGATTTTGGGCAGATCGTTCTGTTAGTAATTTGCTCATTGGTGACAGTGTGCACAGCACTGTCCATTACACTAAGATGAGGAGAGACCCTGCCTGGAGGCCCTTACGTTCTAAAAGGCAGACATAAAGAAAATAGTGCATGCTGGGGAATGTATTGGGAGGAGCGAGTGGGAAGGTTCCATCTATTAATATCAGTGGGCAAGTGGGCTTTCATTGCTTGTTTTTACTAGTGATGCTCTGCAAAAAGGAAACAAGCCAGCCTGGCTCCCAGAGCACAGACTGGGGTTGCAGGTCTGGCAGTTAGTAAAAAGGTGTTTTTTCCCCCTTAGTGCCTTTGATATGGAAATCAGACACAATGGTAACAAAGTTCTGTGGCACCTTAAAGACCCCAGCCTGCCATTCATAGTCACTTTTCAGGACAGAAGAGCATTCTTTCCTTTTGCTCATGCCAGTTTTGTTATCTTCTTTTCCGCACCTGCTTTTTTTCTTCTTTACTCGTTTTTCTTCCTGGTTCCTTTGGACTTTTCTCTTTTCCCTCTCTTCTGCATTTTTTTTATATTCGACTTCTCATCACCCACCCTTTTAAAAACTTTTCCTTTCTCTGTACTAGCACACAACACTGGTATTTTCCTGACTGCAATCACAAAGATATTTAAGGTTTAAGATTAGCAGGTGTGTAAGTCTGTATCTGTAAATAAGACGAGGAAGACTTTTGGCACCTTTTTTTGCTTTCTGTGTATATAAATACATCTTATTTCTATTCCATTCTATGCATCCGATGAAGTGGGCTATAGCCCACAAAAGCTTATGCTGAAGTAAACTGGTTAGTCTCTGAGGTGCAAAAAAAACGCAACCCACAAAAACAAACAACCCCCCAAACAAACAAACAATAAAACCAAACCAAACAAATGGTTAGTCTCTAAGGTGCCACAAGTCTTCCTCGTCTTATTTATAGATGTTTAAGAGGACATACATTTTAGGCCTTGGTTACACTGGCACTTTATAGCACTATAAAGCCACCAGGAGCTCTATACCTTACTAGCTGTTCAGACTGGCAAGGCACGTAGAACGCTATAAGTCCGCGGTTATAGCGGTCCTGGTAATCCACCTCCGCACAGGGAATAACGTTTGTAGTGCTCCCGCTGTAGCGCAACGGCACCAATGTGGACACCCCTGCACAGTGATTGGCCTCCAGGCTGTCCCATAATTCCCGTTCATGCCACTCTGGTCATCACTTTCAAATTCTTTTGCCCTGTCCTCAGGTGATCAGCTGTCAGACCCGCCCTTTAAATTCTCTGGGAAATTTGAAAAGCCCCTTCCTGTTTGCTCCAGCCAGGTGTGGTGTGCTCTCTGCTCATCTTTCCAAGTGATCCTTCAATTTCACCAATACATACATTGAAAGAAACACGCAGGAATTTGTTCAAATAGTATCTATAGTCGAGCCACTAAGTAGTGAAGAGCATAATAAAATTAAGTTCAGCATCCTGAGGGGAGGAATTATACAGGAAATTGGACTAGCTGCATCACTATTCTGACCTAGCTCAGCAATTTCTATTTTATATCTAATCTCAGCTGCCTCCAAAGGGTGGTTAATTTTCCTTTTCTGGTGCCAGTCTCTCATTCTGGAACATCTCTTAGGTCTCTTTTCTGTCAATTTCTCTCTCTCCTTCCCACTCCCACCCTGCAAACCCCAGATGTCACCATTATGTTTTGTATGGAGAACAAAGCACTCCCCACTCTGCCATCGACAAATGTAATTTCCTAATAGCGTGTTCTCAGCAGAGCCGGAAAACTGCATTTTCAGTGATCAGGCTGAGGGGAATTTTCATCAGTTGTCCTTATAGTGGGAAGAACCCCATTATTCATAAAGAGAGCAAAAGAAGCAGAATGAAAAGAGAACATACAGTACTTGTTGTGAGATGGGTTATAACAAGTCTTCCTCATCTAGAGAGCTGCTTTATTATTTTCATTAAAGGAATCTCCCTTAAAGGGCATCCCTTTATCTCCCATAATCCTCCTGTGATTGTTTCTGTCATTTGTTCTTGTGCAGGTTGAATGATTGCTACGTAGAAACTGTAAATGGCAAGCTTCCAAAATCAGGTGTACACAAAACCAACGTTTTAATCTTGCAAGGACAAAACAAGTTCTATGAGCTATTTTAGCATCATCATAGAATAATGAATTCTCAATCATCTCGCCTAAATGATCCAATAGGTCTTTTTCCAACTCAGATGATTATTATTCCCTTCTACTGGAATTCCCAAGAGGCACAACATTCCTTAGCAGCAGTCAAGTGACACTCTCTGGAAAAGGTGGGACATTCTTTCCTGTCTGAAAACATGAAGGAGGAGAGCAACTGAAGTTGTTAACATGCACTACAGAGGGACAGGAGAGGCCATGGAGGCCTCTGCCCTATTCTGGAGAAGCAGAAGCAGGGGATACAATGAGGTATATGTGGTTACAACAGTGATAAATGCTTTATTACTAATCGGGTTTGTCTATGCTTGACAGTTAAATTAGATTAAATTACAGTGTGACTTTAAAGTGCAACAGCTATTCTGGAATAACACCATTATATAAACCCAGACAAGACCCAGATAGTCAGCTAATACACACTAATTCCAGGTGTAGTGAAACCAACAGTATTAACTCTTCAAGATGGCATGTCTCTACTCTTGTAGCTTAATAAATCCTTAATGACTTTGAAAAGCCCAATGAAATGTATGTATTGAATGCAAAGCCATTAATGCCAACATTTTTTTACTGAAAATACTTTTATCTGATCTTCAGATTGCCACAGACTACAACCTCCCCCTCCACCCCCGCCAATACATTTATGAAGCTCTGTGCACTGTGTGCAGGAGGACAGAGAGATGGATAGCTATGCAATTATTTATTACTAACCAGATTGGGAAACATTACAAATAGCTCCTCTTTCAAGCACTTTTGTTTAGGAAAATGAGAGAGAATGAATGACTAGTGGCTAAATGGTTGGTCACTCTGGGTAGTAAAGACATCAAAGAAGCCATCAGACCACATGATGGCGCTCCGTCCCTAAAAAACTATCTGTCAGTAGGAAAAAGACTGACCGGTCATGAAACGGCCAAAAGATCACATTCCCTCACCCCATTAAATGCTCAGCGCCCTCAAATCTCATTACAAGTGTTCAGCACCTTACAGGACAGGTCTCTTAACCAAAAGTAGTTGGTAGTATATTCATAACAGTCCCATCAAGCACTGACGGGCACTATTGCGTCAGGTAATTACAGCTGACAGACAGTAGTCTGGAGCACTATTTATTCCAGATTGTATAAATATTAGAAGTAAAATGAAAACTAGAATCTCCCCTCAGAATCCTGTTGGGCTCAACTGGAACCTCATCAAAGCCCCAGTCGAACACATTCTCTGCCCTCTAAAACAATAACCTACTATATAATACTGAGTGTCACCCAATGTCAGCAGATCCATTGTTACATTCACCCTGTCACATTACTGATTGTACTATGGAACAAGCTGCACCATGTTCCTGGAGGATCATTCCAAATGAACTCACTCCAGAATGTTTGCACACCTGGCTCCTTCCATTTGCTCTCGCCTGTGTAGATGGTACCTAGCAATGTTTTAACCTGTTAGTTACAACAATATAAAAAAGAAAGAAAAAAACAACGTAAAGGCCCCTTTAGGCAACATGGCGCCTGAGGTCTGTGAGTGACCAATGCTGGCCCCCCATTTCCTCCCGCAAGTCTCCTAAGCAGGACTTCAGTCAGTGAAGACCACCACAGGACTCCACACTGCATTGCAAGAAGGATGCTTTCACTGAGATCAGCCAGGGTCTTAAGCTCACCCCCTCCCAAGCCAATCTCACCCCTAGTGTACCTGTGGGAAGAGGGCCAGTGAGCCAGCACTCCCCACCTTCCACATCCCAAACCCAGATCTGTCCAGTCTGGATTACCTTCACCTGCAGAAGTGGAGGGGCCAGTTGGAATGGCCCATAAGTATTTGAGTCATATTTGTAAATCCAGATGTGTGTTCTCCATTAACGTATTCATTTCATCACTCCGCTGAGAAACAACCAAGCTTTTGTGATGCCAGTGAAGTTATTGCCTTGTGACCAGCAAGTATAAATCTCACACTCTGCCACTAACATGGTTGTAACAACAGTCAGTTTGGGGCTAAGTCGAAGGACAGGAGCTGCACTCTCCCCTCTTTCCATCCCCTTCTGTAAGGGGGCCAACCAAAGAATAAAAAAAGACAACCGCATACGTACCTACTTTACGCAAATGGTGCAGCTTAGCCTTACGAGGGCAATGAGTGTGATATAAAAGTGTGTCCTCCTTGTCTCTGCAAGACACACATGTACTTGCAGATACTGCGGGTGCCAGGAAGGGTGACAATTTATAAATCAGTTGCAGTGACTAGTACTCAGCAGGAATCATTCTATGTACACTGTGGAGTAAGTGAAGCAATAAGCACTTTATGAGCTAGATCACAACAGTTGTGCTTCTCTGGCATGTCTAGAACAGGACTCCTTGGGCCTATAGCTTGAGCCATCTAGTGGATGCCATCTGGTAGTTGGTCAGATATATTTTTATTTTAAAGCAACGGGCTATCATAGCACTTTAAGGATTTATTAGCTGTGATGTTGTATGGAACCTGGGGGACACATTAGATTATTATGACTACCACTATTGTAAAATTGAATGAGTTGTGCCAGATAGGCCATGTAAGATATCTGCAAAAAATGTTATAAGCTGCCAGCTATGCTAATGTCATTTATATGTTTGTATCACGTCATATTAGGAGTTATTATGGCGGTATTACAAAACTTGTGCTGTGCTTCTGGGTGACTCCCCCAGACAGTTTGGCATCAACACTGCCTAGCCTGCTTGATGACCCATTAAGGACCATCAAGTACTATACAACTGACCCATTGAGAGAAGGCTGGGGCTATGTCTTATGACTCAACAAGGCATGCAGGGACCTGCCTATGGACAGAAAAGGCTTCCAAGCCTTCTGCTGGGCAGCATGTGTTGGAAGCACAGGCCACATGGCAAAAGACTATAAAAGGTAGCTGCATCTTTTCCACTTCAACCCTGCTTCTTACCTCTGGAGGAATCATAGAATCAGGGCCGGTGACAGAAATTTTGGGGCCCCCTACTCTGATCGTTGGGCCCCCCCCAGCCCAACCTCCTCCCCTCCCCACCCCCATTGGTTCCCCACCGGCCCCTCAGCTGGCGCCGGCTGGGCTGTGCACACCCGGCTATCCCCAACCCCGCTCGCTGGCCCCCACCCCCGCGGAGCGGCGCGCCCGGCCAGTCCTCTGCAGCCGCAGGGGCGGGGGAGATGATGGAGCCAGCATCCTGTGGTGCCGGCCCCCCCCCCCCCCCCCCGCCGAGGGCTGGCCCGGCTCTTGCTGCAGGTGGGCGGGGGACGCGCTGCAGCCGGGGGTGCCTCGGGGCGGCTCCTGGGGCGCGGGACGAGCTGCCGGCTGAAGGGCTCGGGAGATAGCCGGCCACTAACACACGGACACAGCCCGGGAAAGAGCGGCCAGGGAGATGCGGTGCCCAGGTGGGACGACTACGGGTACAGCTGTGTACCGGTCCCCGGACTTAAGGGGGCCCCCCTTAAGTCCGGGGCCCGGTACAGCTCTACCTGTAGTACCCCCCCCCCCTGTTGCCGGCCCTGCATAGAATCATAGAATATCAGGGTTGGAAGGGCCCTTAGGAGGTCATCTAGTCCAACCCCCCCTGCTCAAAGCAGGACCAATCCCTAACTAAATCATCCCAGCCAGGGCTTTGTCAAAAACTTATAAGGAAGGAGCTTCTACCACCTCCCTACGTAACCCATTCCAGTGCTTCACCACCCTCCTAGTGAAAACGTTTTTACTAATATCTGATCTAAGCCTTCCCAACTGCAACTTGAGACCATTACTCCTTGTTCTGGCATCTGCTACCACTGAGAATAGTGTAGATCCATCCTCTTTGGAACCCCCCTTTCAGGTAGCTGAATGCATCTATCAAATCTCCCCTCAGTCTTCTCTTCTGTAGACTAAACAATCCCAGTTCTCTCAGCCTCTCCTCATAAGTCATGCGCTCCAGGCCCCTAATCATTTTTGTTGCCCTTCTCTTTCTAATTTTTCCATATCCTTCTTGTAGCGTGGGCCCCAGAACTGGACACAGTACTCCAGATGAGGCCTTACCAAAGTCAAATAAAGGGGATCTTTGCTACAAACTAAAGTTCTGGAAAAAAAAAGGTCCAAATGACCCCATCTAAGCTGTAGATGTACTCCAGAAGGACTTTCAAGCCAGCAACCACACCAATACTTCGAGGAATCTGATATATGGATTTTGAAAATCTTTGTATGTGTGTGATTGCTTTACCCTTTAACATCTTTTCTTGTTCTCTTTTCTTTATAACAAACCTTTAGACACTAAAGGATTGGCTAGCCCTAGGTGTTGACTGGGAGCCAGAGAACAGGAATGCAATAAATAAAGGGGGCTGTGTGATGTTTTGCTTCTTGATAACCGGGGGGGAGAAGGGAGGGGGGGGAGGATCAGAAGCACAGTTTGTGACTGGTTGGGGAGTTAACTTGTGTTACCCACCAGTCTTGGGTCTATCTGATCTCCCTTCTGAGGCCTGCACTGATGGTGGTATTTCAAGTGAGGGCTGTTCCACGCACCTCGGGTCACATCTGCACAAGTTTATAAAGGCACCTGGTCTTTCCACACCTGTAATACAGTATCAGAGTGTGATTTAGACCTGCCCACATATGTAAAACCAAGTGATATGCATTTGTGTTATAAGATAGTGTACTAACATGAAAGGTCTATAGAATAATCAGCGCTAGATCCTACCATCTGTGGTACTGGTGAGCTACGGGATGACATACTGGAGAATGATATTTATTTTCTCTTTCCAGCTACCTCATGAAAGTAAAAGAGCAGGGCAAGATCTCTCGCCCGTCTCAGGAGAGCATTAGGAACGATGTACAACTCCCACTCTGGTTCCATTCTTCAGTCCTATGGAGTTGGCAGGCACAGCCGACCACTCATAAGCTAGCATATGTACTCTGTTTTGCAGCTCCAACTGTCCAGGTCATATGTGCTCCTTTTTGAGAGGAACAGCCATATGTGCTTTAGTCTTTTCCATGAAATATTGCTGTGGCCAGCAACATTCAAGGAGCAAAGGTGGAATCTGTCAGCATCCCTATGCCCTGTGAAAGCTCTAGCTAAGACTACAGTTGATGCAAACCTTTAGCTTAGAAGCTGCAAACTATTGGTGATTGGGACATGGGCATGTTTAGTGGTTAGAACAGAAGTCAGTCATGTAGAATTGGAGCCCAGGGTCAGAACCAGAGTCAGAGGGCAGATGCCAGAGCCAAGGGTCAGACTCACAGTCAAAAATCAGAGCTGGGGATAAGGATTGGGTTATCTGGAGTGAGGCAAAACAAAGGGCAAGGCTTGGACGAAGGCAGGAACAGGGCTGGACCAAGGCAGGTATGGATGTGCGCATAGCAGAAATAAGGGCAGACACTGAAATAGGAGCCTACAAAATTTGTTTTGATTGCTGTTGAACTTGCCAGGTACACAGAGCTTGGGCTCACAGACAGCAGGGGCTGGAGCTGATGGCGATGCTGCTTGATCTTACAGGCTTGCATTCTGCACCTGGGCTTGCAAGGTGTGCAGGGCTCCTGCTACTGCTATGACAGACATTGGCTTTTATAGACTCCATGCTCACTGTATCACCTCTCGTTCCCCAACCATTTGTGTTGGGATGTCCAAACTGCCAGTTTCCAGGATGTAGGTGGTTGTGTTTTGAGGTCAGAGCAGGAGTCATGCCTAGTGATTAGAGCAGGCATCAGCAGTCAGGAATTGGAGCCCAGGGTCTGAACTGGAGTCAGAGGGCAAGTACTAGAGCCAAGGTTCAGAACCAAAGCCAAAGGTCAGGACACAGTTACTTGGATTGAGACAAGGCAGGAGCCATCAGAGGCCTAGGCAAATGCTGTGAGTAGTCACTGAACTGCTGCTGCTGGGCTTAACAGGTGGTCTACTGATTCTTCCAATCAAACAGGTGGAATAGCAAAACAGGCTGCCTGCCACAGGCCAGCTAGCCTCCTTCAGGGGAGAGGGATAGCTCAGTGGTTTGAGCATTGGCTTGCTAAACCTAGGGGGTGGGAGTTCAATCCTTGAGGGGGGATATGGGGCAAAAATAGGGATTGGTCCTGCTTTGAGCAGGGGGTTGGACTAGATGATCTCCTGAGGTCCCTTCCAACTCTGAGATTCTAGGATTAGGTTGCCTGGAGACTAATTCATTGCAGGCCCTGCTTCCTGACACAAGCAGTGTATATACAGTGGTTCTCAAAGTGGGGGTTGTGACCCCCCGGGGGGGACACGACACAAGTCTCTGACAGTGCAGAGAAACTGCCAAATGGAAGGCTTCTACCTTCAGTAGCTTGGCCGAAGACACAGTATACATGTCAGTGTGTGCTTAATAAAGCTGCTAGTTTCCTGTTTTGGTGGCTTTTCAACAGACACATACATGAATGGTATCACTGCCAAAAGCAGGAGGTATCATTTCAGCAGACATACCTCAGGTGCAGTAGCATGTTAATTAGAAAAAAAAAAAGGGTCATGACTCCAGTAAATTTGAGAACCACCAATATAGCTCATCTGGCACTACCTACTGGTGGCAGATCATTGTACAAGGTGCTGGATGGGAAATAGAGAACATGCTTTCTCCCATATATACTGAAAATTGTTTAATATAATGCAAGTTTCTGTATTTTCATTTTGTGGGGCTAACCAGAATACCCATGGATTTGAGTAGCACTCCTGAATTCTGCCTACTTATTTCTGAGAGCTTATGTGATGCTAGACACCTTATGAATATAGCAGGCACAGTTGCTACCTTCTTGAACTTCTAACCCAACTATTGCTGCAGACCATACAATTTGTAAGTAGTGGAAAACGCCATATTGGGTGAATATTTCCTGCTTTCCTAAATATTGTTTTGCAAAAAATTCTGTTATATGGTAACTCCTAGCCTAAAACAAAACATTTGATGCAGATAAATCTAGGGCAAAGCTACCCAACTTGATATCAACCTATGGAAGGAGGAAAGGGCAGTAAGTAATGGTGAAGGTGGGGGTGGGGGGTGGGGAAATGTGGTTAAACACCACCTTTTAGCAAAACTTTCCAAATGTAGGTGCCTAAATACAGATTTAGATTCTTTAATTTAGATATCTAAGCGGCCTCATTTTTTGAGATGGTGACATGTTAATGGCCATCTTTTTCCCTCATTCTGACATATTCTGAATAATGTGTATTGTCAACTGAAAAATTCCCCCCGCTAAAAGACATATTCATGTATCCTTTGTTAGTGGGCATTTGTGTGTTTTCTGGTAACATTCATCTTGATAGAAAGCCAGGAATACTTGTAGTACCTTAGAGACTAGTTTATTTCAGCACAAGCTTTCGTGAGCTATAGCTCACTTCATCGGATGCATAGAATGGCAGACTTAGGGCTGGTCTTCACTACGGTGGGGGATCGACTGCAGATACGCAACTTCAGCTACGTGAATCACGTAGCTGAAGTTTGCGTATCTGCAGCCGACTTACCGCTCGTCCTCATGGTGGCGGCGGTACGCTCCCCCGTCTACTCCAGCTTGCGCCTCCCGGCAAGCTGGAGTTCCGGAGTCGACGGGGGCGCCGCGAGTGATCGATTTCTCGCGTCTTATGAAGACGCGAGAAATCGATCGCCAGAAGATCAATGGCTACCTGCCGATTCGGTGAGTAGTGAAGACGTACCCTTAGAACAACGCTTCCTTAATTCTCATCCCCTAATGCCACTACTCTACTTGTGGTATATTGATGATATCTTCATCTGGACCCATGGAAAAGAAGCCCTTGAGGAGTTCCACCATGATTTCAACAATTTCCATCCCACCATCACCCTCAGTCTGGACCAATCCACCTGAGCAGTCTATTTCCTAGACACAACTGTGCTAATAAATGATGGGCGCACACACACTACCCTCTACCGGAAACCTACTGACCGCTACACTTACCTACATGCCTCCAACTTCCATCCAGAACACACCACTCGATCCATTGTCTACAGCCAAGCTCTAAGATACAACCGCATTTGATCCAGTACTTCAGACAGAGACAAACACGTTCAAGATCTCTACCAAGCATTTTTAAAACTATAATACCCACCTGGGGAAGTGAAAAAAAAACACACATATTGTCAGAGCAAGAAGAGTACCCAGAAGCCACCTACTACAGGACAGAGCCAACAAAGACAACAGAACATCATTAGCCATCACCTTCAGCCCCCAACTTAAGCCTCTCCAACGCATAAGAGACCTACAACCTATCCTGAAAGATGATCCCTCACTCTCACAGATCTTGGGAGACAGACCAGTCCTCGCTTACACACAGCCCCCCCAACCTGAAACAAATACTCACCAGCAACTGCACACCACACAACAAACACACTAACCCAGGTACCTATCCTTGTAGCAAAGCCTGATGCCAACTCTGTCCTCATATCCATTCAACTGACACCATCATAGGACCTAATCACATCAGCCATACCCTCAGAGGCTCATTCACCTGCACATCGACCAATGTGATATATGCCATCATGTGCCAGCAATGCCCCTCTGCTATGTACATTGGCCAAACCGGCCAGTCTCTACACAAAACAATAAATGGACACAAATCTGACATCAGGAATCATAACATTCAAAAACCAGGAGAACACTTCAATCTTCCTGGCCATTCCATTAAAGATTTGATGGTTTCAGTTTTGAAACAGAAAAACTTCTAAAACGGACTCCAACGAGAAACAGAGGAACTGGAATTAATTTTCAAAAATTGGACACTATTAACCAGGGGCTTAACAGAAGTTCAGATTGGTTCACTCATTACAGTAATTAATTGCATTTCCTGTGTTAATTTCACTGACAACAGATCTCCATTTCTAAAGGTGTTTTTTTCTCCTAGTGATAATGGACCATCTACATTTAACAGCCCTCTTAGAATTGGAATGCTAATGTACAATTTTTTTTTCTTTTTCTTTCTTTCTTTCAGTGTGTATAAATGCATTTTACTTCTGTTCCATTCTACGCATCCGATGAAGTGAGCTATAGCTCACGAAAGCTTATGATGAAATAAACTAGTTAGTCTCTAAGGTGCTACAAGTATTCCTGGCTTTCTTTACGGATACAGACTAACATGGCTGCTATTCTTGAATTCATCATGGTTGTTTAGATCCCATTTATTTTCCTCGAGTGCAAACTAATGAGATTGTACCAATGACCGATCAAATCAATTAACACTGTCACAGTAAGAATTCCAGAGAGATGTTTCTTCATCTCCTTCCTAATCCAACAAATCTCATTTATGTAAAGGATACAAAAAGTTTCTCTCTATATAAAGAAGTCTGTCAACTGTATGCCAATAATTCCACAACAGTCAGTAAAAACAGCAACACTATTTTCATATACAAGTTTGTTTAATTTTAACTTCAGCCATTGCAACAGAAAATGGACCCTCTATCTGAGAGGCCTTGACCATCATCAGACTTCCCAGATGTAGGATATTTCCTTTAATATCTGATATCAGAGTACAAGAAGAATATTCCATTTTATTGTGAAGAGTCTATTTGCATCAGAGTTTTATTGAAATTTATTGCCATTATATTGATTAAAACTTTGACAGTACATACTTAGGTTGGGACACAGATTTTACTGTCCATAAATTATTTCACTGATAAAATTATGTCTGTCGCATACATTCTTTATGTTGTATGCATTATTTGCAGTTGTTGATGCCACTTTCAAGCAAGTGTGATGAAGAAAGTAGAAAAAAAGACTTGGCTGCCACAATGTGGAGGCAACCAGACAATGGAATTTAATCCTTCAGCTCTTACCCTGACAAGGCTCCCACTGAAGTGAAGGGAAGGGTTTTTTTGCCTGAATAAGGACTGGAGCAACCTTCAGAAGCCCAATATGTTTAACAAAATATGAAAATGTACAACATTCCAATCTTCTTAAATATGCATGTTTTGTAACCACTGTTACCCTCATTCAGTTTACAAGGAAATTCTTGCTTCTCTCAAGGTGACTCTAGGGAGCAGGAATTATGTAAAAAAATAGGCAACATGACCTTTCAGGTAAAAATCCATCAGTCACATTACTGAAAACAGACATGCAGTGACTGACCTGACAACTTGTAACTGCCGAGTCTGCAAATACATACTTTTAGATCAGAAAGTAATTGCTGAAGTCTGGTATAAACTTTAATGATGAAAGAATCAGGAACGGATGCTCCCCAAGTACCATGTTAAATGGTAAATATGCAGAACAATTACACCACCTACAATTGTATCTTGCTGACCTCTACGTTCACATTGATTTAGTAGGCTTAAGATATATGAAATGGTCCTGTGCCATTCAGTTACATAACTGGTTAAATAAAAACAAAAAGTTCATCTTTTAAAAAAAAATAAAATTGAATACATGATTTGAATAAGTAATTTCATTAAGAGAAAAAGTACAAAAGGTCAGTACTGGTAAGGCCGCAAAGAGTTAGATGTAATTGTTTACATTCAGAAGAGTATAAAAAAAGCAGCCTACAAAATTTAGAAGTAGTATGATGTGTTTTGTGTTGGCAAGATTTTGTATTCATGATGAATTTTATGATGGAGAAAAAAATGCAAAAGTCTGCATCACGGCAGCTGTAGAGCTCTTCCTTTGTTGTAATTCACGATGAGGAGCACATTCCCTGTTTTTCCAATAGAAGATATTTAGTTCTTCTTTTCCATCCTATCAAGAAAAACAGGAGAATTCAGTGAAGGTCTTAGTATTTAATTACAATTATTGATTAAGGCTTGAATATACTGTGAAAATCACAGGTTGGGTATGAAAAAGACTTACTAAATTATCTGGTTTATTACCTTACCACAACAAAGTTGGTTCCTAAACTTCCCTGTTTTGTGCAGTCTAGTTTTAAAGTGACCCAAAAGATGGGCGCTCCTACACTATTGTGTTGGCATGTGAGCAGGCAATGAAATGTTCAGCATTTGCTTTGTTTTTCTGCCATTTGTTTCCTGGGAAACCACCTTCCCAGCAGCTGCTCTCTGTAGCAGAAATGAACTACTAGCAATAGGATGTTACAGCAGGAGACACCAAAAGCTGGCAGCTAATAGTCATTGCTGATTATAGAAGATAAAAACTGCAACCCTTCTAATCTGAATTCATGTTCAGAGAACATCCCTAGCAAATATCAGTTTGTTACCCCTTCCTCACCCAGATTTTAAAATCCACTCACTTGAATTTCATCAGTCGGCCTCCTTGGATTAGCTGTGCGAATTCATTAGTGAAGTGACATGCAAACAGAAGCCAGTTTCTTGGCTGTACCTTGTAGGCAAATCTCATAAAAGTCAAAGAGTAACAACACAGTGCTGTAAAACAGAGTCAACATTGTGTCAGTAGTAGAGTCCAAGTTTAAGGCTAATAGGAA
Organism: Sternotherus odoratus; assembly: GCA_032164245.1. NCBI lineage: Eukaryota > Metazoa > Chordata > Testudines > Kinosternidae > Sternotherus > Sternotherus odoratus. Next base: position 101,623,769 of record JAVMKO010000003.1, read on the forward strand.
CCACCATATAATCTAGTCTGGATATTGCAGGCCACAACCATCACCCACACACTAAACCCAACAATTAAATTTAGACTATTATGAGCCGTAGGAAAAAAATATAGGAGGGACCAGAGTGCACGAATGCCTCTGCAGTGGCAGGAAAACAATTGAGAGAGATATATCCACATGCCACAGAGGAAGACAAAACCAAAAATAAATAAATAAATAAAAATAAAATATCCCCCCAAAAGTCCCACAAAAAACAGCGCCACTGGCTTACATTTAAGAAACTTACCACCTAAGCTTTTAAAATATTTTTAATGACACCATTTCATGCAATCAATACTAATTTCCTAGCAAACCACTATTTAGCAACTGCTGAATGCACTTCTCCTTTACTATGAAGTACCTCAGAGGCAAACAATTCTATAAGTTGTCTATTTTTCTTGGATCCAAACACAGAGTTGCAATAGCTGTGGATCTCTGAATTCCTCAGTGGCTTCCTAGAACCACACAAAAGTTACCAAAGCATCCTCAGTTCAGGGTCCAAATTCATCTCCCATTGCAGTCAATATTTATTCCAATGGGAGCTGGAGCAGGCCCTAAAGAAATAAGGTCCTCTCACAAACTTGAATCTATTGGCACATCCAAGGACTGACAGTATTTTTAAAAGCAACTAACACTCCCCTTGTAAAAAAAAAAACAAACAAAAAACCATTCATTTTCCAAAATAGACAATTTACAAGGGAAAGTCTAATTTAACATAGGCATGCAAATGATTAACAATTTTAATCTCCAGTTAAGTGCTCTTAGGGTAAGGGAGTAAAAAATTAAAACCCAAGGAAAATAAATTTTTGCCGTAAACTTTCAGTCTGTGATGGAAATTCAGATGCAAGAAAACCTTTTGAGGGCTCTAATGAAATAGCTCTGTGACAATAGGACAACAGACCTTGTCTCAGAAGGGAAAGCCTTATATTTGAAGAGATTTGTTTGCATGTCTAGAAGAAAATTTGGAAGAAGGAAGAAAGAACTTTCATTGTATACAAAATGAAAGCAACTCATTCAGACATGTAGCAAAAATTACACTTGGTGGAGAGAAACATTCACCTTCTAACCTTTGTAATAGTGCTCGAGGATGACTGCAGAATCAAAGAGTTTCATTTACAATTTCTTAACAGTCACATAACCTTCTGCTTGTAAACAGGTACCAAGTTGAAACTGAACTAGATAACTAAACGTTGTGTTGTAGTGTACATATATTTGATGGAGCAAAGTTCTTTGGCAAAATATTTGAAGAGTTGTGCAATTTCACTATTTAAAAAAATCCTCCCAAAACCAAAGTGGATGTTTAAGCTTCCATCCCATTTGGAATGTAAATGCAATAAAATTTTAAGCACCCAGCATCAGCTATATAGTAAGGGGACTCTAAAGGCTGAACAAAGTTACATTTCAAAATATATCTTTTCATTAGTTGCTTAGGACAAGGCAGTTCCATTGAGAAGATGGAAAGGAAGTGATGTTTTATTTATCAATTTCTGCAGCATGGGCTAGGTTAAAAGGGGCAATTTCCTTTTGTGAGACATCTTAACTCCCAGTGGGGCCTGATTCTGTGTTTCACAGAACTCCCCCTCAGCTGCCCCCCCCCCCTTGCTGTAGGCAAGCACCCAAGTTTTTGCAGTAAAAATTCCCTAGGCACCTATGTTTTTGCCACTGAGCAAGCGCATTGCAGACCCATGCCAGGCATCTGGCTGCCTAAGCCCCGGAGTGATTCACCATCTGAAGGAAGATAGGCATTCTTCTGCTTAACTTGCCTGCAGGGCCCAGTCTGATGCGTTCAGAGCTTTCGTGCTGGCTTAAGCCCCTAGAGGTGATCTTGAATAAATCCCCACTCCACCTGAGAGGGAGAACCGATTTGAACAGGAAATTGCGACTTCTCAGGTGAGTGCGCCAATCACTGGGCTAGGAGATATTTTGAGATGGGACTCCCAGAGGCTACATCTGAGCTAGGGGTGTGATTCCCAGCTCCAGTGGACATACTTGTGTCAACTCTCATCAAGCTAGTGTGCTAAAGATAGTGTAGCCATGGTAGCATGGAAAGCAGCAAGCAGTGATGTGGGCTAGCAGCCCGGAGTACAAAGCTGTCAGAGGGGGTTGGATGGATTATTGAACAAATTAAGTGGAAGGCACTATACTTTGGCTAATGTAAATGTCATTATGCAAGTAAGAACTGTATATAGTAAACTTAAAAAGGATTGTGGTTTGGTTTTATTTTTATCATGCAAGAAGAAAGGAAATCCAGTGTTAGAAAAGAAGACACTTGGGCAAAGTGTCTACATTCCTAGAAAAACAAGTGTTTAAATGAAACCACTCTTGCATTTCCAAGCAGCAAATCTTCTAAACAGAACACCAAGTGAATGAATAGAAAGAGAAGTTTTAAAGAGTGATTGTAGCTCCTTTGCATTTGTAGAAAACCTTCTAATAGACAAAAGAGATTACATTTTCTAAAGTGACTACTGATTTTGAATGCTCACACTTAAGACTTTTCCACCCTCTGGAAAAAAAATCTGACCCCTTTCAGATGTTTCAAATTTGGCACCTCAAATAAATATCCAGAAGTTACTAGTTACTTTTTAAAATGTACATCCACAATATTTCAGATGCAACAAGAGAGTTTACAGATGTGTTAAACTAAAATTAGTGCTGGAAGTGTAGCGCTTGGAAAGTTTTTTATGGACTTTAAGTAGTTTGACATTTTAAATCTGTCCCAACTTCAACCCCATTTCTTACCAAATGTCATTCGGCCACTAATGATCTCTGGAGATTTCTTCATGTCATTAATAGCAGCAATAGGGAGTCCCCAGTTGGCTACCGGTCCCCAAAAGTGCTGTGAATAAAGTGGAAAGAAGCAAAGAGTTTATCCTCTAATTTTGAAAGATTTCACCCCCCCCCCCCATCATCTACATGTTATTCTTATATATATTTTAAGAGAGGAAGTTCTGGAAGAATAGTAGGATGTTAGAGATTCCTTTCAAGTTAGAATAGAGACAGATTTCAAGCACACTCAAGTGGAGGGGAAAAGAAACCCTCCATTGCAGGGGAAAATCCTCCTGACTTTCCCAAGCCCATGTAGATGGGTTTGGCATAGTTTGTCCCATGGGGGACAAAAACAGAACACGTCCCTCTTCCCAGGCTGTCAAGTAGCAACAGAACACTGTGGTCACTACTGTAATCTCAGGTTTATGAGTCTACAGAAAACTTATGCAAACAAATAGTGCATCTTGTTCACCCAAGAAATTCTCCAAACCATTATTCAATATAAAGGCAGAAAAGAAAAAAAACCTCTCAGGTGAATAACTTAAGGGGGCATTCCAGCCTCAGCTAGATTGCTCCCAACAAACATGTCTGAGCTCTGGGCAATCATGGCACATTGTGGAAGCTGTTTGGCAATAACCACCTTTCATTTAGGTAAATGAGAACAGTTAAATGTGCTTTGTTTAGTGATAGCTGAGGCAATGGAAAACCACTGCCCAAAGACTGGACAGCATGCAAGTCTGGGCAGTGTCTGAGCCATGCGGTTCAAGGAGTTTCCTGGGAATCTAAGTCAAACCCTCATCCATGCATTTGGTTCCAACTGTGTGTCTGTGCATGTGCATGATAGAAGAAAGAAACAACCCCCCAGAAACAGTGAAAAGCAGGGGTGAAAGTAAGCCGTGTATAGCTTACCAGTAAGAACCTGTACCGGCCCGTATGTAGCCCACATTAAAGCGCTCTTGTGGCAGCGCTTTACTGTCCCTGCCCCTTTTACACTCCCCTACCACCAATGGTGGGGGGGGAGGAGGAAACAGCTGCTCCAACTACAGACACTTACGGATACAGAGCAGCTCTCACCCCTCAGCCCCACCCCTTCTGGGGACCAGATCCGACTCTGGCCTGGCCCCGTACTGGTATGTGTCTATAGTTACTTTCGCCCATGGAGAAAAGGCAGCAAATAACCCAGATAAGAGCTTAGAGCGGGGGTGGGCAAACTACGGCCTGTGGCCCCCTTCTGCCTGGCCCCTGAGCCAGGAGAGGCTTCCCGCAGCCCCTTCCCCACTGCCTCAGCGCACCACGTGGGCAGCGCTGTGGCCCGTAGCTCCTGCCGGCAGCTTCGGCAGCACTGTGCGCTCAGCACTCCTGCAAGGCAGCACGTCTAGCTTCCGCAGGCCACATGGAGCCAGACACGCTGCGCAGCATGGTAAGGGGGCCGGGGGTTGGATAAGGAGCAGAGGGCCGTCAGCAGGACAGGGAGTGGAGGTACTGGGGTGGGGGGGTGGGGGGGAGGAAGAGAGTCAGGGAATGGGTGTGTGTATGTATAGGGCGTGGGAGTCCCAGGGGTTTCTCAGGGGATGGGGGGGGGGTGGATAGGAGTCAGGGTAGTCGGGGGACAGGTAGGGGTTGGGATCCTGGGGGAGCAGTTAGGGTGAGGAGGTCTCTGGAGGGGGCAGTCAGCGGACAAGGAGTGTGTGTGCGCGGGGGGGGGGGGGGGTTAGATGGATGGGTGGGGTGAGATAGGGGGCGGGGTCAGGCTGTCTGGGAAGGCAAAGCCTTCCCTACCCTCCGTACAGTTTTAGAACCCCAATGTGGCACTCAGGCCAGAACTTTTGCCCACCCCTGACTGAGAGCATTATCTTGAGAAATAGGTAAGAGAGAAATCTTTGGGGCAGAGTGCTGTCTCAAAGAGACTTGGAACTGTGAGCACAGAAACTGTGTGCCGTATTCAGGGAAACAGGATTTTATCAAATAAATACCTCTCAGGAATTTCTCCAACTAACAAAAACCACACACAAGACAAGCAAGTTGGCTAACTGCTAAAGCCAAAAAGGGGTAACATTAGGATACCTATTTGCAAGTGAAATCTGGAATTCTTTGCAGCCAGTTAACACCACTTTTTCATCTATTTTAATATTAAGAACAAGGGAGCATATGGGAGAGAGAAGCAGGGAGCAAATGGGTTTCCTTCACCTATACTTTTAGTTCTTTTGCAGAGGGCCATCCAGTGGTCTGGACACGAGCTTGTGGATTTTACCTGTGCACTCCACTAGAATAGAGACAGCTTTGCTTCCGCCCCCAAATCAAAGGAAGGAAGATTAAATCTAAACTGCCTCTACTGTGGTGGAATAAGTAGATTTAACTCATTAATCATGTTCAGTCTCTCCCCCCCCCCCCCAACTGACCCGCTCAACCCGGTCTCTCCCCACAGACCGTTTCGCTGCCTGGCAGTGGGTGGCTCCTTGTTTCGCCCCCTGAAGTTGCGTGGCGGTGCGGCGCGTCCCGGCCCCAGCTCTGAGTCGTCCTGCCCAGCTGGCGGCCCGCGCGGCGCGTCCCGGCCCCGCGGCGGCTGGCGGCCCGCGCGGCGCGTCCCGGCCCCGCGGCGGCTGGCGGCCCGCGCGGCGCGTCCCGGCCCCGCGGCGGCTGGCGGCCCGCGCGGCGCTACCAGGCCCCAGCGCGGAGCCGTCCCAGCGAAAAGCTCAAAAGAGCCAAAAATTCCAAAGAGCCCAAAAGATCTCCACGGGCCGGATGAGAGGGCCTCGCGGGCCGGATGCGGCCCGCGGGCCGTAGTTTGGAGACCCCTGGACTAGAGGTACATTCTAGCCCACATCCTAACTAAGTTTATGTTGCTAATGCATCACTTTAAGCAAATTCTGAGTGTAACCGCAATTGCACATACACGGTCGCTAATATTGTTTTAAGTACCTCTAGAGTTTTCTTTGGAATTAGTTAAAATAGTGGAATTTACTGCTTGAGAAGTGACACAGTGATAGATAGTACTGGAAAGTGGCTGTCCATCTACCCTCAAAACAGTTTTAGCCTTAGGAGACTTAATGCTAGCTTCTTGTTCTGGAGGGTAGTTCATGTTCATTCAGCATTTGATTCCTTATTAGACTGCCTACTAAAGGTACCAAGTCTGATTATTATTGTGATATGGGAGCATTCATTAGAAATTCATCAGAATCCACTCAACTTGTTTCATATAAGTCACTAATCTGCCATCAAATAGTAACTTTCGGTCACTACTGATCTGGACCGCATTTGAACTGAAGACCAAGCTGTAAAAGGCTCCACAATCCCTTTTCCAATCCCCTCAGCCATTCAGTCTTCCTCCCTCAGAAGTTTTATATTTTTTTTAAATCTAGAAAGTAAAAGGATTCAATAGAAATATAATAAAGTGCAACTTCACATGAACAGACTGTCTTCAGTCTACACGGGAAGTAGACTAGGATAGTCTATGTCAGTATGTACTCAGACATAGTACAGCACTAAGTACACTGAAACTCACAATATAGCAAGCCATGATTTCCAGATTCAGCAATGAGATAACGGAGAAACATCAGAGAAAGTCTAGAGTGAAAGCTGTGGGACTGTGCTGTTTACTGTCTGAAGTATACATGGCTAAAAATAAAACATTCAATTCATTTAGCAACAACACATGACTGTCCCGTTGTCAGAGATGGAACTCTAAATCAATCCCATGCCCCTAGCAAACAGTGACTGAGTGGGCTGTTTTCAGCTTGGAAAAGAGGCAACTCAGGGGGGATATGAGAGAGGTCTATAAAATCATGAGTGGTATAGAGAAAGTAAATAAGGAAGCGTTATTTACTCTCTCATAATACAAGAACAAGGGGCCACCAATTTAAATTAATAGGTAGCAGGTTTAAGACAAACACAATAAAGTATTTTTTCACACAACACACTGTCAACCTCTGGAACTCCTTACCTGAGGTTGTTGTGAAAGCCAATACTATCACGGGGTTCAAAAGGGAGCTAGATAGATTCATGGAATACAGTCATTGATGGACCTATTAGCCAGGATAGGCAGGAATGGTGTCCCTAACCTTTATTTGCCAGAAGCTGGGACTGGGTGACAGAGTATGGATCACTTGATGATAACCTGTCTGTTTATTCTCTTTGGGGCACCTGCCATTGGCCACTGTCCGAGGACAGGATACTGAGCTTGATGGACCTTTGGCATGACCCAGTATGGCTGTTCTTATGTTCTTAAATCCATATCTTTCTGAAGGGATTCCTTTCCTGCTTTAGTCCTCCTTAGAGGAGGGGACTGTTAGCCGGATACACATGGGAGGAAAGGGGTGAGGAATTTTTTTTACTAACTCGCCAGTCCTGAAGGTTAGTAATGCACCTCCATAGACAGAGTCAGTCAGTTCATAACAATGCTAGTACAACAAGATTACAAATGGCTCTAATGAAGTAGAAAAAGCTTTTTCTTACCGTACTATGTTGTCAGTGTTCATTATGGTTCACCATTCAGACAATGTATGAAAGAGGAGCAAAGAAGAGTTAGTTTCCCTCAAGAAACATTGTCAAATTACTCATCTTGAAAGGTAGAGTGGAAGACAAATAATGCTGCAGCAATTTTTCCTCAATTAAGTTTTGTACTAAAACTTCAAATATTTAACAATTGTTTTAATACAATTTTTACCCTCTATAGTCTATTCACTCATCTAATGTACTCGGGTGAGATCCTGATCCCACTATAGTATGTGGGAGTTCTTCCCCAGGGACTTCAATGGGGCCAGGATTCCACCTCTAATCTTTTTTTAAGATCAAGAGGGTGGCAAAAGTCTAACTGAGCTCTAAAAGCAATGTGGCTGGCTGTCTCTTCCATGTAACTACAAACTAAGAAAAAATGAAGTGTAGGGTTTTATTCCTGGTGAAATCAAACAAGAGTAATTATCACAAAAGAAGGTGCATTTGCTTTTGATAAAGAAACCAAGAATCAAATTGACCCTCTAGTTCAGGTAAAGTTGTCAATGAGGATTTCACTGTTACAATGCTTAGCAGACCCTACCTTAAAAACATAGTTACATTGTCAATATAGAGATTACGTACAAACTTCAGTGGCTTGACACACAAAACACTTAACTGAAGTTATTACACACAGGTTGTACACTATATGATTGGGTCAATGCAAGTTGCTAGCACATATTTGGGACTGTCTGCTACTATATGATACAGGTTGAACATAAAAGAGCAAACTTCAACATGCATTAGAAGTTGCATGAATGGCTTAGTCATTACACAAATTGAATCTATTTCCCTAGTTAAGTTTCCTTCGCACCTTCTTGTCAACTGTCAGACACAGATCTACTTGATTATCACTACAAAAGGGTTTTTGCTGATAATGGCTCATCCAAATTAAACAGCCTCTTAGAATTGGCATGGTAATTTCCAACTTTTTATGCTTTCTGTGTATATAAATGCATCTTACTTCTGTGTGTTCCATTCTATGCATCTGATGAAGTGGGCTATAGCCCACGAAAGTTTATGCTGAAATAAACTGTTTAGTCTAGAAGATGTCACAAGTATTCCTCAGTTTCTTTACAGATACAGACTAACACGGCTGCTAATCTTAAACCTGTCTAGATACAGTAGGTTACTACAGGTATGTACGTGACCAGCATGTACCCCTGCATATTTAAACTGTCAGTCTCTGATTTTAAATGCATATTCAGTATAACCACCAAAGGAATGTTTTCACCATTATTTCTAGTGTTCTTCCATTTCGTAACCATGCTAACTAGGGGATTCAAGCTGCTGCATGTGCACTTCTGTGGGTATGCCCCACAGTAACTTATTATTGAGCTGCTGAGTAGTCAAGGCTTTTTTAAAACAGGACATGAAAGATTACTAAAAAATCTGAGATTTATGAAACAAACTGCATTTTAGTACATATGATACAAGTTTGTTAGCTTCATGACTGTAACTTGCATGTTTTCCCCACGGGTCTGCATAATCAGTCACTGGGCCAGTCTCCACTGAACAGCAGTTACATCAGGATGAATATAGTCCATTTTTTGATGGTTGCAGCAATGGCAATGCCGTTTTCATGAAAACACAATTACTATGTATGTTTAGCTATGTTTGTGGAAACATTTCTAATCAAGCCAGTTAAAAGAACTCTCAGATACAAGTCTATATTTTAATGGGAGTTTAAAGCCAATTGAATCCAGTCTGAATCAGGGTCTAAAATAATGTTATTTTAAAAGTAGAACTCACAACCTGTCCAGATGAGGGCAGATTCTCTCCCCTCCACCCCCCACCAAATCCTTTTTGCTTATGTGCCTTTGGGAGGAATATTAAAAACCAAAGTTACACAATAACCATGACAGGTTTAAGATTAGGAACCCTGTTAGTCTGTATCGTAAATAAGACGAGGAAGACTTTGTAGCACCTTAGAGACTAACCAGTTTATTTCAGCATAAGCTTATGCTGAAATAAACTGGTTAGTCTCTAAGGTGCTACAAAGTCTTCCTCGTCTTATTTACAATAACCTTGGTTACTGGCACCGTATAGACTAACAGATGTATTATTAGAGCATAGGCTTTCGTGGGTGAATACCCGCTTCGTCGGACGCAGCCCATCCATTTAAAGAGGTAAGCAGCAGAACGTCGCAAGGTTTCTTCAGTCTGTTTTTAAAGTACACGTTGTGCTCCTTTGGGTCTTGCGCGACTCCAATTACAACAGGCGGACCCAGGCGAACACGGAGCAGGCACCGGCTGTTCCTTCTTGCGAGTCCACGATACAGACCGAGCTGTGCAACCCCATGTAAATGAGGAGGCCCGTTCCCCGCTGCGATTGGCTCCTGGACAGCAGCCAATCAGAGACACGTGCCGCGGGTACGGGAGTGACAGCGGCGTGGCTACGCCGGCGGCGCGAGGCTGGCGCACTTTACGCGGAGGGATTCTCGGTGGCTGTGGGGACCCCGCGTCCTTCGCCCAGACGAGCGACGCGAAGCATCCGTCGCTGGCCCCAGCCGTGCCTGCCCCGGGGGCCAGCAGGGCGCATAGCGAGGCAGGTCCGGGTCAGGCACTGCGCGGCCACCCCGGACTGAGGTCGAAGCGCGCCACCAGCCCTCCCCCGCCCAGCCGCTCGTGAGCGCCGCTGTGGGAGCGGGACACGCCGCGGCGAGCCCGCAGCCCCTCCCCCAAGGGCCGGTTAAACGGCTCACAACAGCCCCCGCGCGTGGCGAGACAGCGCCGCGCTCACCTCATCAGATAGTCCCTGAAGTCCTTGCTCCGCACATAGTCCACGGCCTTGCGGGCCAGCACCCCCGCCATGGCGGCAGCGGGGAAGGGAAGGAGACCCGGAGCGCGGCGGCTACAACACTCGCTCCGAGTCCCTAACTCCAATGACAACCGCTCCCGGCACTGGGGGTCAAACCGGCTCCGTGCGACGCCCCTCGGCTATCGCTTTACGGCAGCGCCACCGCCTCTGTCGCCATGGCGCTCTGGCCGCTCATTGGCCCCGGCCCCCCGCCCCCTACCTAGCGTCGGAGGAGTAGGTGGAGGGTGGCGGCGGGAGGGAGCGTAACGTCGTAAAAGCTCAAAGACAACGCAAAGCAGCTGATATCGGCCGCGGAGAGGAAAGCGGCGAGGTTCTGAGCCGCCATTGGCTGCTGGCAGGTGGCTGCTTGTCTCCTATTGGTCGATGTCTCCCCCTCCTCATTGTTCCCCCTTCAGTCCTCTGCCCGCCTCTTGACTTGCTGCGTCAAGGGCACGAGCCGCTGGGGCTGCGCGAGGGAGCGCGAGCGAGCTCCCGTCTCCAAACACCCCCAGACAACGGTGCCTGCCCTGCCTGGGAGAGGCAGGGGGGCGATCGACGCCACAAGGGCTGGCTGCCTGCTCGTGTTACCTCTTCGTGTTTGGTCCAGCCTGACCAGTCGTGACCCTTTGCGTAGATAACAGGCTTGGCTCGAGACTTATTTTGATGTTGGACGGTTGTGAAGTCTGGTTGTCTTTAGACACACAGCCTGCTAGCAGCACTTTACAACACAGCAGAGGAGAAGCAGGAGTGTGAACTCTCTTGATGTTGTCCTAGGTTTTTGGGATAGTTCGATTTAAAAAAACAACAAAACTCCCAGCTCCTGGAGAGGTGAGAATCTCAGATTTCACTAAAACACGTAACTTCCTAGCACTCCTGGTTGTGGAGAGGAGTCTGAAAATGTGAAGCGTGTGTATCCTAATTGGTGCCTCCCCATACTGGTGGTGGGGGACTCACAATTTAAAAGGGAGGACGCATACTTGCCCCATGTGTCTTCTTCCCCTTGATACCCTGTATCCTGCCTGGGGCTGCCCTGCTCTCTCCATGCCATGTTACCTGCCGTGGCAGGGTGATAGCTCTCTCCTTCTCTCCCTGTTCCTCCCCCTGACACATTCAGCAGCTGTCCCTGGCATCAGGGCAGAGAGAGAGAATGAACAGGACAGTTTATCAAGTGATCCATCCCCAGTCATCCAGTCCCAGCTTCTGGCAGTCAGGGGTTCAGGGGCACCCAGAGCATAGGGTTATATCCCTGGCCATCTTGGGTAATTAATCGCCATTGGTAGACCAATCCTGCATGAATTTATTACAATATTTTTTGAACTCAGTTATACTTTTTTCCTTAACCACATATGTTGGCAACACAGGTAGAAAAGAGAACAAAAAAATCAGCTGTTAATGCTGGGGATTAGAGCTTTAGGGTATGCCTGTAAGGCAAATAAAAGCCATGGCAGCAAGTCTCAGAGCTCAGATCAACTGACTAGGGCTTGCGCTACAGAGCTAAAATTATCCCTATAACATTCCCACTTAGGTTGCAGCCAGGGCTGTGAAACCAGTCAGGGGAGTGGGTCTCAGAGCCTGAGTTCCAGTTTAAACAGGAACGTCTATACTGCTGTTTTTAGCCTTGTAGTTAGAGCTCAAGTCAGTTGATCTCCTAGGCAATGGGATATTCACACAACCCCTGAGCTGATTAATGTAGGCCAGAAGGGGTCTATTAATCTCATATACTTCAGCTGGGAGCTCTGGCCTGATAAAGCCTAACTGTAGATGAAGCCCATCTGGGGGAGAAAATGGATTAGGATTATAAAGATAGCAAGTGCAAGTAGGGAAAGGGAACTGGCTACAACCAAGGAGAAAGTGGGGATGTAAGCAAGCTCTAGGAACTACCCTGGAGTAGGGAGTCTGGCAAGAGGCTCAGACTAGTGAAGTAGAAGCAGCACTAATGGTAAAGCCAGAGATAGGGTAGGAAGGAGCCCAGGGAAATAGCAATTTAGCAGACCAGGCTTCCTAGTCATAGGGTTTGTGGGCTAGTACCTGGAGTTAAAGGTCGCTTTGGTCTTGGGTTCTTCTATTAGCTACTGGGAAATGGTGCGAGTCCTAGAGGTAGAAAGAAAGGTGATAGTTGTCTGTTGGGACTTTGATGCCCTAGAAGGTGGAGGGAGTGGACTCTATAGTGACCTAGTTGTGAGACTGAGTTAAAGAAGGAGTATTTCTGGTTGTGGAGACAGAAGATTTGCATTATGAGCAACCAACAATGGGGTGTCCTATCTGGGTAAATGCTCATTTCCATACCTCACCACAAGGGAGGCTCATCCAGGGTGAGTGGAGCTCTTTACATGTGGGCTTTGGGGGTATTTCTATACAATTTAGCAAAACTTGTAGTTGGCCTGTGCCAGCTAATCTAGGTATATGGGGCTTGGACTGTGTGGCTGTTTCATAGCTATGTGGACTTCTGGGCTTGGGCTGGTGCCTGAGCTGTGGGACCCTCCCATCCTGTGGGGTCCTAGAGTGTGGATTCCAGCCCAAGGCTGGAAGCAATGAAACACCCCTGCAGCCCGATTCCAAGCTGGCTAGCATGGAGTTAGCTGTGGGTTTTTCCTTCTTTGTGTAGACATATCCTGAGATTCACTGCCATAGAGTGTGTTGCGCTCTCTCCCTGCTTTAGGCTTACCCACCCTCACCGAGTCTCTAAAGGTAAGAAAGAACTTGAAGACACAAGACACTTGTGTGCAGGGGAGTGGAATAGAGGAGTTCTATTTAACTGCTGACCAGGCAGCCCAGGAAGAAGGAAACTGGCTTCAAAAGGGGAGGAGAGGAAAAAGACTCTGATTCCAAGAAGATGCCATGTGCAGGAAGGGTGATCCTGGACTCCATAGAGGACTCTGACCTAAGCTCAAAGAATACCTTAAGGTGGGAGAATTGAGGCAGGCCTAACTATGCTAGCTTCGGTGGTGTTAAACTTGGTTATACTGGGGCTGATATTTGACTTGATGATCTGAGGGATTGTGTCAACAGGGTAGTTGGGACCCTGTTGACTCTTTAGAGGAAGCCAGAGTTTCTCTTTGATGAAAGCAGTTGATGCATTACCCAGATAGGTTTAACAATATTACCTTTGGCCTAATTTTCTAACAAGGGCAAAAAGATAACAAATATAGTGGATAAACAGTGTAAGATCACTAGATGATTAACTTATAGTGAATGTGCCAAAGTCCTCTCTTATAGTTTCTGGGATCAAAGTGGAAGTGGCAGCTGCTGAATTATAGGCAAGGCTGGTAGACTTCTTGCAAGGTCATTTGGGAATAAATATAGTGCCTTTTTTTTTTTTTTTGGCTACATTTCCTATAAATTTAAAAGTGCCCACCCAATACTTTGGTTGCCCTTGACAACTTTTACAAAAATATAGTCACACATTTCTGTCTATTTAATAGAGAGAAGCAGAGATTGGAGTTTCACCAGTGATCCAAATCTGAAATTCACAGCTTGTCCTAGCTCTCTAATGGTTCATATCAAAACCTTGCAGCTGAATACCCCCAGCTGTGTGGGTGTAATTCAGCTCCACATTCTACAACATCATTCTTCTCTTCCCCCTCCCCCCGAGTTTGAAACATAGCATTCTAAGTCATGAGTCTGTCTTGTGCTTAGTAACTGGTTATTCTGAACCCTGATGTCAAATGGCAGTGCCACTGTCTCATTTCTCAAGGATTAATAAGAAATACTTTGATTTACTTTCTCCAGAAATGTTGAAAATTAGATTGGTACTTTTAATCATACAGTATTTAATTATACAAGTGTTATACCAATAAGATACAACAGGAGTGCTGACATGATCGAATATAGCCATACCCCACTCTTCTTTTGACTTCATATTTCCATCCCAAGAGTGTATGTGTGTTTAAATCTTGGGGCCCAGTTTTCAAAGGTACAGAGAACTCACAAATCTCATCCAGGCCAAGGAGAGCTTCAGATGTTCAGCACCTTTGGAAGTTCAAAAATTCCTCAATTTTGTAATTACACAATGATAACTTAATTGACTTTAGTGGAATTACTTCTGATTTTCACTGGATCAAGTGAGAAGAGACTGAGTTATCTAATTCTAATCCCATCAAAATCATTGGGACTTTTACTCCTGAATTTAAATCAGGCTGTGATTTGGCTCTAGAGTTCTAAATAAAACAAAAAAAGCTTATTTTTTAGCCTGTTTCCCAACCCATCACATCACTTATGAAAAAATTCTGCCTCCCCTTGTTTCTGAAATCCTCTACTCAAGAAAGGTACAAGAAGAATTTGACATGAAAAAGGCCAGCAACTAATTAAAACATCATTCCACTTCCCTTTTTCCCCCCCACCCGGCAATTCATGAAGTCAGTGGAACAGAACAGGGGATAAATTTGGTTCACTCTGTTTTTAAACCGTTTAGACAGCTTGTTCAAGATGTAGGCCTTCCTCACCTGTTTATATTGGAAACTTTTTTTTTTTTTTAATTCATGTTTGCCTCTCAGGTTTAGGCCCTCAAGTGCTTCATGTGATGAGTGCATCACTGATGTTGTTTATTATGGTTTTAGTCTTGAGAATGCTGTTATGGGAACAGCATTAACACAATCTCACTAGAAGTATGATGATACAGTACAAACAACGTAAAAGAGAATGCTAAAAACTAAAACTGTAGACTACTCTAAACAGCAGTTCAGTTTCACCTTTCAGTGACAAGGCTTCTGGGCAGAGCAAAGGTACAGTAGTACCCGAGAATGCAGGTACTTTTATAATGGTTCAGTCTGGTTATTCCAGTTTATGGTTGCATAGGATCTTTCATCTGATAAATTTTGATGGCCCATCTCTAATGTGTCTCTTGCATGCCCAGTGCATTCACTCTAACTGGTTTTGGATAATGGCAATTCTAACAAACATTGTGCTGCAGTGCTCAGGTGGTATTTATCCCTGATTTTTTTTTCTTCTTCTTCTTAAAACAAAGGCAACTAATTGCTGCACCCTTCCAATGTTAATCAAGTGACACTATTTAAATCTGTTGATTAACATTTAATGGTGACACTGAATTAAGGGCCTGGATATCTGTTCCTGGATGACATTGGGTTACGTAAATGTACAATTCTTTCAGATTTTGCTGACAGTGATTAGAATTTAATTGTACTCCCCAATGGTATTGTGGCATATCTGTGAGAGTCGGGGGTGGGGTGGGAGTCAGCTGACACCACACAAAAGGTAGCACATTTAGGCTGGCCAGTAAATATTTTATCATTTAATCTTTTTATAAAATGCACAAATGTAGTGCAAATGAGCTGTTAGTGGATCATTTTTACAGTAATACCTTTGCAGCCTGTGGGTGAGACTTCCCTGCATTCTACCTCCCAGATCAGATTTCATCCACTTGGGTGTTCTCCCATGCAGAGTATTAAGATGTGCTCCCTCTTTGGGGTCTATGTCTCTTATAGGGCCGACTCTAGTTTTTTTTGCTGCCCCAAGCAAAAAAATTTTGGTTGCTCCCAGCCCTGGGCTCCTCTCCCCACACACACCTGTACCCTCCTGCCGCTCCAGCCCTGGATTACTGGTAACTTGCTCCCAGGGCAGGTCATTCAGCAGGAATTTTGGATGTGCACAGAACACAGACAGGATTGGTTCCCATATGGTTACAGAACTGCAGTGAAGTGGGACAATTTTCAGCTTGTGTGATTGGAGGCTATCTGGATGCATATTATAAGATTGTCCTACATAAATGAGGAAAAGTTGAGGTGCCTTTTATTATTCTTTCGTTCCACTCTTTGTTTCTATGGGGAATTTGCCAATGCAATATCATGGTCTAACGTTTTAAAAAAATAGCTGTTGAAAATAGCAATTCCAGTCCTAATGACCACAGGGAAGCATTTCTTGCTCAATTTTATCCTACTTTTTCTACAGCAAGTTACAGTGGATCAGTCTATTTGATTTGGGAGAAATGAAGTAACAGCTGCCCAAATTGAGCTTGAGCACTCCTGAATTTTGAGGGTGTTCAGATCTGGAAGGCAGGTGTTAGGTTCCCTTTCTGAATATTGGCTAAATCTGGAAAGGAAAAGTCCATTTCTGCTTCCATGGCTTAAAGTGGAAATTCTCCTAAGTGCCTAATACTGTATCTAAAGCTGCCCAGGTCTTCGCCTCTCCTTCCATACTTTTCATGTTAAATTCTAGTGGGATCCATATACCTCCTTTGCTAGGCTTCAGATAGAGAGGTGCACTGTCCATTGGGGGGGATAGCTCAGTGGCTTGAACATTGGTCTGCTAAACCTAGGGTTGTGAGTTCAATCCTTAAGGGGACCATTCACATCTGGGGCAGAAATCTGTCAGGGATAATGGGATTGGTCCTGCTTTGAGCAGGAGTTTGGACTAGATGGTCTCCTGAGGTTCCTTCCAACCCTGATATTCTATGGTTCAGTCACCCTGCATCCCCCAAAGAAGGAATTGGGTGGAAATCACACCAGTGTCCCTAATCCAGTATGGGGAAGTCTTCTGAAGGGGATATCTGGGCCAAAGCCTTCTACTTCTTGGGCATACTTGTTCCCCATTCATAGGGTCAGCCTCTTCTAGCAGCCAGCTCTCCATCTGCAGCAAGGTTGTTGTAATACAAACTTTATTTTTCAGTAAATTAAGCAAATGAGACTCAGAAGACGCAATAGGTACCTTTAAAACTACAAGGAGATCCAATATAGGATACTAGTCTAAAACAGTCTTTAGTAATAAATTGAGAGATTACCCAAAATGAACAAATCAAAACCTAGGAGAGAAATAATTGATTTTTCTTTCTTCTAGCCAGCACTCAGATAGTGATTTTCATCAACCTTGGTGCTGAAGATTTATTTTTTTTTTAACCATTTGAGATGTTAAACTTAATTTTAATGACAATTCTCTCTCAAGAACGAGGCATTTACTGGAATAAGAATACAGTACACTTTTCCTGGAGAGTGGGGAATCCATGCTCATTCCTTCTAAATTGTGGGATTGGGACCTAAAGTTTCTCTGCAAACATACATGTGCATGGCTTCCCTCATGTGAGCAATTCCATTGACGTCAGTGGGTTACTCATGTGCATAAAGTTATCCATGTGCATAAGTGTTTGTCAAATCCAGGTTTTTGTGAGCAAATGGCCAAAGCAGAAGGCTTTTGTCTGGTCTGAAGCAAACCTGCAGATTAACAGAACTAGCAAATATAGCATGAGAGGGTAACTATTTTTCATATCAGCAAGCTAAATTCTTAGCTCAACGGCCAAGGTTTAATGTGATCTGAAAAGGTAAAGGCAACAGCTACCTCACCGCCTCGCCCTTTCCTGGTGATAGCTGCCAAGGGAATGCTGGTAAATGTAGTTCTTTCCCTGCCCCAGGGCTGGCTCTATAGTCAGGGAGCTAGCCAAGGAACTACAGCTCCCAGGGCCCCCTGTGGCATCTCCGCTCCTATTCTGGATTCCTGCTGGCTCTGCTTCTGCAGCATTGGGAGAGGGGAGTGTTATGAGGCACTATGGCCAGCCCCCAAGTGTGTGTGTGTGTTGTTGTTTTTAATTTAAAAAAAAAAAAAAGCCCACATGCTGTCTCTGCAAATGTGCCACCCCAAGCACCTACTTCCTGTGCCTGTAGCTGGGTGTAGTGTAGGATACTGCTCCATGTAGGAATGTTGCCCCCTTTTAACCCATGTCAAAAGCAGCCCACAGAATCTTATGGGTAATAAGGGCAGGGTGAAGGGCAGTGGCTTCCACAGATGTACTGAGCACGCTCCGTGCAACATAAGTAGCACATCCCTATGCAGAGCAGAATCCTACACTACACCAATCCTGGTCTGTTACAAGGCAGTCGGCTGAATAAAACAGATGTAGTTCTCTTGCCC
Source organism: Sternotherus odoratus (assembly GCA_032164245.1). Taxonomy (NCBI): domain Eukaryota; kingdom Metazoa; phylum Chordata; order Testudines; family Kinosternidae; genus Sternotherus; species Sternotherus odoratus. Next base: position 101,641,706 of record JAVMKO010000003.1, read on the forward strand.
CAAAACTCAAGCACTTTTTGTGGCTTACACTTTCTATACAAAAAAGTACAGTGCTTTCTAGTTATTTTGGTTCACTACCACTTTAGCAAAGTAAGTGCCAGATCATGTTACCCACCTGACCACCAGGGCCCCCCTATCCAGTTTCTGTCCTTTTGTATCTTGTGCTGTAAAATGTTTTTATTACATTATCTCACACAAAGCATGAAGTAGGTTCTGCCTTTCCTTTCTCCAGCCTGCATTCCCCAGATGCCCCACTTTCTATTGCTGCTGGTTTTAGTTTGTCTACCCCTCAGGCCAAGATCCGCAAAGGGGCTGTGGGTTGCATTGGCTGTTCAACCCAAGTCAGGGAGAAAGCAACATGGAGAGGGCAGTGGGAAGAGAGGGCTAAAAGGAGGCTAATCTGGTGTAGGAGTCTAGTGTAAAGGAAGTAGATTTGTTCTGGGGGACAGAATGTGGGGAATGGAGGCTAAGGAGGTTGGAGGGAACCTGTTTCTTTGGGGCGGGTAAGAGAGAGGACACGTGTAGAGAGGAAGCCAGCACAGCAATTGGTGGAGGAAGAAGAGGCATGAAGAAATCAAAGATTTAAGCTTTGCTGGACCAGAATCTTTTTTACTTAGAGTTGGAGACCCCAATCTGCTACTGCATAGAGAGTGGATCTGATTCCCTACTCTGTTAAAACCAATGAGAGTACTGGTATAAGACTGGTGTAATTGAGGGGAGAATCAGGTTCACTAATTCTAGAAAAGCAGAATTGAATCTGTGGTGCAGGCCTGGGAGAGAGTGATTTTTGTTTTGTGCTCGCTAATGGGCCAAGAACTGATGTTATGCAGGCTGGATGCCAGTTACCAAGGAAACGTGCAGCATCCGTATGCAGAAGAATTGAGGGGACACTCATCAAAGGTACCCTCTGTGGAAGCTTTGCTTTGAACAGAAGCGAAGGCCCAGGAGTGTCTGGTGTGAGGATGACAGGCAGAGTGATTAAAGGCTCAGTTGTCCCCTCCCGCTAGTGAACAGCGGGTCAAATTGCAGGTTTAAGGACTGAGGCTATAAAGCAATAACATCTCCAGCTATTGTTTTGAGAAGAGTATTGTATGGTTTTATCAGGACCCTATGTACACATCCAAACATGACCAAGTGCTTAGCTACTGACAAGGAATCAGATCAGCAAAACCAAAATAGGATCTCTTTAAATGTATTTCTTTTATAAAGAAAGAATGGGCATGACAAGCCAAAACTGTAGAGTACAGATGAAGGTCAGTACTGAGGTTTCTCCTCAGGTGCCTGTCACCGTAAACTCTCTTGCCCTGTCAGAATACTGCTGAACATTTTCTCCTGCCAATGTCCCCTGGCATGCAGCCAGCCCTTCCTTCAGCACAATCACAGCTGCTTTGAAGTGTAGTTCAGACAGTTTCACAATACTATCCTCTCAATAGTGTCACTTGGCAGCCGTAGTAGCCGCAGCAGCAGCACTCACAGCAATGCTGGTGAAGTGCACAGAAAGAAGGGGGCAGGAAGCTTCTCTGCAAACAGTTGTATGTAACAATACAGGAAATTCAAAGATGACCATAGTGCTATAAAAATACTACACTTCATAAAACCATGTACAGTATATGAAAATAGCCAGAAACTCTGGTAAACGTAATCTGCACTGGCTGCTTATTTCAAACAGGAAATGTAAAAAGCATTTGGAAACATGAGTATAGAGCCTGTAAATAGTGCTAGATTAATTTATCAAATACAAACAAAGAGAGCCCGTCACCCACATTATTTTCTAAGGGCCAGATTCTGTCACCGTGATGTGGAGTGAGTTGTCACATTGATTTCATCAGAGCTGTTTGCAGTGTAAGGTATTGTGAGTCCTAAGGGTGGCAGGATTTGGTCTTGGGTTATAATAAAAAACTAGCCTTTAGCAACTGATTTTATTTCCTATTTCAAAATACTTTTTTTCTCTGGTTTCAAAAATTCATCTTTAACAAAAGGGACGTGTAGTAGTACCCTCTTTTTGCCTTTTCAGTTTCTATGACATTACAGAAAATAATGGATATCACATGTTTAGGACACAATGGGGTACAAATTGAACCTCTCACAATGCATTTTATGGGACTAATAAGGTATAACTAGATACAAATAATTGATTGTGTAGTTGGAAAACAGAACACTGAAGATGTTTAGAAGATGAAATATTTACATGTGCCTGCCTGTTTTTACACAGATAATCAATTGGCTAGTTAGCTACTTGATTAGCATGAGTTGTCATTTTCATATACAGTGAAACCTCGATTTAACGGACTAATTCGGGCGAGGGGGTGTCCGTTAAAGCCGAAAGTCCGTTATTTAATAATTTTTTAAAATTATTAAATAACAGGACTTTCGGATTTAACGGATACCCCCTCGCCCGAATTAGTCCGTCAACCCGCCCGCCGGGGTCCCCGGCTGCTGGGACCCGGGCGGGAGCTGTCAGCCCGCCCGCCCCCGGCTCAAACTGCGGAGGCTGCTGCGAGCGGGCAGAGAGCCCGCAGGGTCCCGGCTCCCGGGACCCTCCAAGGAGCCTGCATGGTGCTGGGGGCCGGGCGGCAGCCCGCCCCCGGCTCAAAAGCGCAGCGGCCGCTGCACGCGGCCTCAGAGCCCGCAGGGTCCCGGCTCCCTGGACCCTGCAGGGAGGGTGACTGCTGCCGGGGGCCAGGCGGCAGCCCGCCCCCGGCTCGATCCGCGGCGGCTGCTGCCGGGCGCGGGCTCAGAGCCCCGCAGGGTCCCAGCTCCAGCCTCGGGCAGCAGCAGGGAGCCCACAGCCAGCCCTCCAGAAACGGACTTCGGATGCATCAGACTCTGAAAAATTTTGTCCGTTGCATCCGAAGTCCGTTAAATGGAGGTCCGTTAAATCGAGGTTTCACTGTAATGCAGCTTTTGTGTTCACAAAACTTAATTTCACAACGAGCTGAAAATTGGGCTCCAGGTATTACAGATGTTACTATATAATCTTAATATTGACATCCCCCCCCCATTTTAAAGTTGTTAGAAATCTTATTTAAAAAAGATTCTGGCATTAGAAACCGTTAAGGGCAACTAAAATGATTAGGGGTTTGGAGCAGTTCCCATAAGAGATTAAAAAGGCTAGGACTCTTCAGTTTGGAAAGGAGGAGGGTGGGGTGGGGGGAAATTATAGAGCAGGGGTTCTCAAAGTGGGGGTTGCGACCCCTTGAGGGGTCGCGGACCACTTTTGTGGGGGTCGCCAGACCCTCCCCCATTAACTCCCTGCTGCGGGATCTCCGGGGCCGGCGGCGGCCTCCGGGGCTGGTGGCGGCGGCTCGAGCCGTGATACCTGGGCAGCGATGAGCCCCGAGCCCCGGCGGCTGACCGGGGCCGGGGCTCTGCCGGGAGCCCGCCCGCAGCGGGGACTGGGGGCCGGGGCGTTCGTCAAGGGTGGTTTTTTTTTTTTTTTTTTTTTTGGGGGGTAGGGTTTTTTTGTTTTTTTTTTAAATAAAGTATTTCGGCGGTTTTTCGGTGGAGGGGTCGCCAGGGGCTGCCGGAGTACAAAAAGGGGTCGTGGTCTCACAAAGTTTGAGAACCGCTGTTATAGAGGTATATTTAAAACCATGAGTGGTGTGGAGAAAGTGAATAAGGAAAAGTTATTTACTTGTTCGCATAATATAAGAACTAGGGGCCACCAAATGGGCAGCAGGCTTAAAACAAACAAAAAGGAAGTTCTTCTTCACACCGCGCACAGTCAACCTGTGGAACTCCTTGCCTGAGGAGGTTGTGAAGGCTAGGACTATAACAGAGTTTAAAAGAGAACTGGATAAATTCATGGAGGTTAAGTCCATTAATGGTTATTAGTCAAGATGGGTAAGGAATGGTGTCCCTAGCCTCTGGTTGTCAGAGGGTGGAGCTGGATGGCAGGAGAGAGATCGCTTGATCACCACCTGTTAGGTTCACTCACTCAGGGGCACCTGGCATTGGCCACTGTTGGTAGACCGGATACTGGGCTAGATGGACCTTTAGTCTGACCCAATACAGCCATTCTTGTGTTCTTATGTAACACTCAAAAGCCTTAACATTAATTTCACTTGATTTTTTTTTCATGTTTTAACCCATTTTCACAATTCTTGTAACTGGCAAGCATCTTTCAGATCTACATGTGTACTATAATGCTTGTAGAAATACTGGGAAATGTTATAGAAGGATTATAATGTTAAAGATAACATCAAAAGAAAGATATTGGGTGTGTGCATTTTTTGTTTTAAAGGTGCCCAGAACTTTTGAAGTTTTTAGGATTGCTTTTTTTACCCAGCAAATGTCAAAGCTAGTTTTCTCAGCTGCACTGGTTGTCTCTTTTACAATCCAAACATGTGACTGGGAAGATTTGTCCTTGTTTTAAAAAAGGAGTGGAATGTGAACTTTTAGCAATAGAATTTTTCTTCTAACCATTGAAGTTACATAGGACTTAAAGTTCTAAACAGTCTGAATAAGACTCACTTTTCTAAGTTAGAAAGATTTCACTTCCATGGTTTGTCTTAATCCTACCAGAACTCCAGGAATCCCAAGTCTTTCACAAAATCAGAGTAAAGAAGACCTCAATTCCTCCTGTAAAATGGTCTGATTTAAAAATAAAACCTTGTTCATGCTCCCTTTACACCTTGTATGGAGGCAAAATGTGCAGAACCCCAGTTTTTTTCTTGGCTTGTTACCTGTAACTGTGTACCTCCTTGCTATTGTGAGTTGTAAGAATTTCAGGATCACATTTTCAAAGAGGCCTTAACCTGCCCTCCATGTCTGTGCACGCAGTGTTGTATACACAATTTGCTTCTGCACAAAAAATACAGAATTTAGGGCTCTTTCTGAGTTGCACTTGCTTGCCTTGCTTATAAAGGGAAAAGGGAAGCATGGGAGCCCTCTATGCCCCTTTGTGGCACCTGGAATTGGTTGCCGGATTTAGCTAGGGATTGATCTAGTCCCTGCAATACCTTAAGTCATAGGAACATACAAATTATGACACTGGAGCAGCCCCAAGCTCCATCCAGTCCAGTATCCTGTCTGACAGTGGCCAATACCAGATGCTTCAGAAGAAGGTGCAAGAAACCTGCACTAGACAGATGGCGGATAATCTGTCCCCCACAAGGGTCTCATCCTGACCTGATCTCTGAGAGTGGCTTAAGTTCCAAAGCACAAGATTTAATATCCCTTCAAAAATCAGTCCAGCAGTTGCTCAAACATAAGCCCAGCTGTTCAGTCTCAAAAAACCATTACAACTGCTAGAAATAGCCCGAGCACTGTGGGCCTCTACCAGGGGTGTCTGAAACTGGTTGCTGGCTCCATGCTATCTTTGGGTTGCTATTACACAAACTGGTCAAGAGGCTTTCTGGAGCAGCATGGCTCTATAGTAGGACTGCTGTTTAAATAAATCGTAAGTTCATAAAATTGAACATCAGAATTAGAGCAGCACTGTGCACTATGGTGCACTTAGGGTGTCCCAGATGTCCTGAGTTTACAGGGACAGTCTGATTTTTGGGCCTTTCTTTTATAGGAGCCCATTTCCTCCCCCCCAACGCCCTGTCCCAATTTTTCACACTTGCTGTCTGGTCACCGTAGGTGCATTGCATGGCTTTCTTCTTGTCCTTCAAATCACTGGGAAATGATTTCCAGTGCTCTGGAACATGAAGAGATGTTGACCTGTTCTTCATCACCACCACCTTTATGATGTGACTTTTTTCCCCATGAGAAAAAATGGTTTGTACAATTGGTCGTTCATAAGGTTGGTGTTTGTAAAATCAAGGTTCTGCTGTGTGTACAAATGAGTTGTGTGCGTGCAACTGTTCTCTTTAGTGCTCAAAATATTTATGCAGGTGACTGGGCAAGTTTCATGTAGACAGAGGCCAGGTTTTGTAAAATTTGGCCCTTTGTTAGCTTAAGTTACTTCTAAAAATGTATTTGTAACCAGTTGTAAAGCCGTCATTTTCTATTTTATTCTAGATTGGGCCCAACCTTGCAAGGTGTTGAGAGACTCCAGAGAATTGTTGAGCCGAATGATTGATTGATAGCTCAACTTGCTCAGCACTGGAACAGACTGGGCCTGTAATAGGTAAGTTTACTGTGCATATGTATACATTGCACTCTAATTTCTTTATACACTTGTAGGATTCAGGCATTTAAGAACAGCCGCACTGGGTCAGACCAAAGGTCTGTCCAGCCCAGTATCCTGTCTTCTGGGAGTGGCCCATGCTAGGTGCTCCAGAGGGATGAACAGAACAGGTAATCATCAAGTGATCCGTCCCATCGCCCATTTTCAGCTTTTGGCAAGCAGAAGCTAGGGACTCCATTCCTGCCTATCCTGGGTAATAGCCATTGATGGACCTATCCTCCATGAATGTATCTAGTTCTTGTTTTGAACCCTGTTATAGTCTGGCTATCATAACATCCTCTGGCAAGGAGTTTGACAGACTGACAGTGCATTGTGTGAAAGAATGCTTTGTTTGTTTTTAAACCTGATGCCTATTAATTTCATTTGGCTCCTGGTTCTTGTGTTATGAAAAAGTAAGTAACACTTGCTTATTTACTTTCTCCACACCACTCATGATTTTATAGGCCTCTGTCATATCCCTCCTTGCCCCTAATAATTTTTGTTGCCCTTTTCTGAATCTTTTCCAAGTCAATACATCTTTTTTTTTTTTTTTTTTTTTTGAGATGGGATGACCACATCTGCCTGCAGTATTCAAGATGTGGTCAGACCATGGCTTTATATAGAGCAGGGGTCTCAAACATGCGGCCCGGGGGCCACATGCGGCCCGCAAAGCCCTTCCCTGCGGCCCGCCAAGCTTCCTGGCGCCCCCCCCCCACTTTGTCCCCCCATAGCAGTTTGCAGGATGGAGGGGCCAGAAGTGGAGGCTTCTCTGCTGCCTGGCTGGGCCGCGCGTGTTTCTAGCTCTGGACTTCCTAGATTGCTCTTGCTTTGTTTGCCAAACAGCTGTTGGTGGTGCCTAGCACTTTCCAGGAGGGAATGGGGAGCTGCGTGCTCAGAGGAGGAGGTGGGGCAGGGGTGGGACCTCTTGGAAGGGGTGGAGTGGGGGCGGAGCCGGGGCAGCAAGGGCGGGGTGTGTGTCAGTGGTGCGGCCCTCGGGCCAGTGCACTAGTCCTCATTGAAGGGGTGGAGTGGGGGCACAGCCGGGGCAGCGAAGGTATGTGTGTGTGTCAGTGGTGCGGCCCTCGAGCCAGTGCACTAGTCCTCATGCGGCCCTCGTGGTCATTTGAGTTTGAGACCCCTGATATAGAGGCAATATATTTTGTCTTATCTATCCCTTTCTTAACGTTTCCCAATATGCTGTTTGCTTTTTTTTGACTGCTGCTGCCCATTGAGTTAGTTTTCAGAGAACCATCCACAGTGACCCCAAGATCTTTGAGTGATAACAGCTAATTTAGACCATTTTGTATGTATAATTGGGATTGTTTTCCAATGTGCATTACTTTGTATTTATCAACATTTTATTTCACCTGTCATTTTGTTGCCCAGTCACCCAATTTTGAGAGATCCTTTTGTAGCTCTTCACAGTCTGCCTGGGATGTAACTATCTTGAGTAGTTTTGTATCATTTGCAAATTTTGCCACCTCACCGTTTACACCCTTTTCTAGATCATTTATGAATGTTAAATAGGACTGGACCCAGTACAGACCCCTGGGGACACCACTATTTAGCTCTTTCCATTTCTGAGAACTCTGTTCTTAAATATGCAAAGGCACTAGGCCACTGTGCAGACTAAGAGCCTGTAGTATGGTATAGATTCCAAGGCCAGAAGGGATCAAGTATCTTGTAAATCAGTAATTTTTAGATTTATAGGCGTGCAAAAAAAATCTAAACCCACAAAAATAATGGATTTTTACATGCCTATTAATAAACCTTCATTAGGGTTAAAAAAAAAAAAAGCAAAGCCTTTGTATGCTAAATTTCCTCATAGAAAGAGCAAATACTTACTGCCAAGCTATACAGTTCTGTAGTTAGGAATCTGTAAAGGAAAATGCTGGTAAAAAAGTAGCTGTATTAGTGATAGGGGGAGCTGTCACTTCAAAGGCTTAGTATAGAGGAGCTTTCTCAGCAATATAATATCACTTCAAACACTGACTGATTAGCCTGGATAAAATGGGATTTATGTATTTTGGGGTACATGGACAGCAGAACCCCAAAAGGCAAACATGCTTAAACATGATTTCTAAGCTTATAAAGCAAAATAATTGGTGCAAGTTAACATTTATTCTTTCATACTTGGCACATTCTTTGCACATGTAGTCTGGGGATAATTTGTGTGTTAGAGAACTATTCTCATGTATTTGAGATCAGAATCACACCCTTAAGCAGTATCCAAAGCACGGCTCATATAAAACAGCAAAGTGGGCCCCTTGCAGTGTTGACTGAAGAAAAGGTACAGAAAGAATAAACCAAATGTCAAAAGGGGATGGGATTTTAATAACTTTGCTGTTTCAATTAGTCTGAATGGAGGAATATTACAGCACTGTATGATCAACAGGAAATCTTAGGGGAGACAAGCTGTACACAATATACACACACAATCTCTTCATACCCAATACATTTACACTGGGAGGGTCCCCTTCTTGAGTCTGCTCAAGTAGGTGGAGACCCAGTAGCTCAGTCCCCTCATTTCCCATCTGTATGCAGAATTCGTTGGTAGCATACAGCTGCTACAGTGACTCTGCACACCCCTCCCTCAGCTGCTGGACTAGCCCCTTGAGGCTGTTAACAGCCCAGTGTTTGGGGATGCTCTGACTTCTAATAAGGGGACCATAAAGGTGGCACAAAACCTATAGGCCCGGTCCTGTCCCAAGCAGAGCTTGGCCAGACTAGAGAATCGGGGCCAGATGTGAATATCTAAACATACCCGAACAAGGACAAAAATGTGAGCCAATTCATTGACTTTATGATGTTTCACAGCATTGTTTTATTCTAAAAAAAAAAAAATACAATTTAAAGGAGAGCTGCTTTGATGCAGTCCCGTGTGCACAGCACATAAAACAGAACATTAAATATTGGTTTAAATTAAGATTAATTATAAATTTTAAAATAGACTAATACAAACAAACAAAATTTGAGAGCAACACTGGAAAATGTAATCCTAGAAAGCGCATTGCTGTGGTTAATGCAACTCCTTGTTCCCCTGGACATACTGCTGCAAAGAGTCTGAATCTGCTGATTCCAGTTGAGTATCAAGATGCACAGGAAAATAAACACCACTTCTAGGATACAAAGCTCCATGTTCACATTTTTTTCTTTTTACCTTTTGCAACAGAAAATAAAAGCCAACATAGTATATTGTTTGCTTATGCAAAGCATGTGGGGGTGATGAAATTCACTTGAAAAACAAATTAACAAAAGCACTATAACAACTCTGGCCAACGTGGATAAGAAAGGGAATACAAAAAGTCTTAAGTTCAGCATTACAAACCTTGCCCATTTTCTTGTGAAATCAGGAAAGGCAAAAGATGATTTGTTTTACTAAGACTTTTCTGGTGATGTTTTCTTTCCCCACACCTGGAAACCCCAGATAGAGTATGGTTGATTTTTGTCTCAATAGGACACTATCCTTTATTAGTAATATTCCTTGTAAAACTCAGGTGGCTCCTGTAGGGGAAAGTGCTGTGAGCCCAGACATAATAGAAGCTTTGGCTCTTTAAAAGCAGGAAACCTGGAGAGTACATTTCCCAGGGAGGAACTGTTGAGTGTCATGTGTCCATGGGAGTGTGTGTCAAGTGACAAGCCAAGACTATGTAAGGAGAGCAGTGGAGGAGGCAGGAAGTGGATGGAGATATGCTTTAGGGTTGATCTCTTTAGAGTAGCAGGCCTGTACAAATAAACTGAGGAGGGTTGGTGGACTAGACCCAGGAAAAGGCCTGAGGAAACAAGAATGACAGTCCACTTAGCCCCTTCTGGGATCAACAATCCACTAGTCTGGTTGGCATAGTTATAAAAAGGGGGATTTCCTGTCACCCCAGCTGGAAGATCAAGTCTGGCCACTTTAACTGAGAGTTTCAACTGACTTTAACACCCCCTTCCACCGTCTTGTCCAACCGACTTCCTTCTGGCAATAACCCGCTTTGGGGTCTTTCTGTAGGTCTGTCCTAGATCTTTTCCTGGCTCTATTCCACCAACCATCTTCAGCTTCAGCTTGTTTTCTCAAGCCTGCTACTATGGAGAGGCCAAACCTAGGGTATACCTGGTCTCTGAGCTACAGGCTCCTCCTAATAGTCTTGGCCAGACATCTGACTTCCTCATTCATGGGAGACCCATCAATCCCTTTTGGAGTTCTCTGCCAAATCACGATATATTAGGGCTTGTGACATCTGCTCTTAAAGGTTTTGTCACTGTTCCATACCTTATTCAACATCAGATAAGAGTTCATAAGATTTCTCAGAATCAGGAGTTGTGTTCATCAGTAACAACTTTCTCCTTCACTTTGTAAACTTTTTTCTAAGTCTGGTATTTGGCACCATGTCTCCCTAACCTTCAATTCCTTTGAGATGGGCTTCAGTGCAGCTGATGGTCAGTAGCTGTAGACTGCTGACTGGTTGAGCCTATTCACCATGATGCAGATGCTGGCATAGTTGAAAACTTTTAAACCAAACTGCTTGATTTCACGGAAAAGTGCTTTAAAAAAGTGATCTCAGAACATTAAGGATTCAAAAATAGTACTTGGGGTTGGGAGGGAATCTTTTATTTGGCTTTAAATCAATAAGGAAACGGCAATTGGCACATCTTGGAGAAGTTGCTGATTCAGGATCCTGGCCCGAATGTAAAAAATAAAACAGCAAAGGACAACTTTGCCTTGTGCTGGACTTCTGCTGATTCTGATGACTTCATGTGCAAGTTGTCCAAAGTTCTGTTAACTGAGTAATAAAGATGAACCTCTTGAATAACAAACTGTGGGTTTCAGTGAGGCATTTTGGGGTCTGCTATAACCTTGTTGAGGTAAGTCTTTTCATGCCCCTCCTCTGAGCCAGATTGGAGGACAATACAGGCTCCAGCCTTGGTGCCTGAGGCGTTCTGTTTAAAGCAAAGTATGTGGCTGCCATTGCACCCTGTGAAATAAGAGAAAATACTTGCCTTAAAGTAAGTTCTTTCATTACTACTGTCCCTTTCCCAGTTCCTACCACCAAAAGAAAGGAGAATCTCTAGCTGTTAGTAATATAGGCCCTAACACACAGCTGAGTGGTTTCAATTCCAAACCTCAGTTCTAATACTAGTGTGCACACACACACACACACACACACACACACACTTGAACTAGTTCATTACAACACAGAAGAAAGTTATAACAACTAGTAGATGGTGGTGTGTAAAAGCTTTACATTTAATATAATGTAATACTATATTTATCTTGGGCTCATTTGAAAATAACCCCTTTATTTCCTGTATCTCCAAGTTGTTAATATAAATCTTTTCCCTGTATCGCAGGCAGTTACAGTTCTCAGGAAAAAGATGCTGTGTACCTTCACCAGGTGAACATCTTGTCTGCTGAGTTGATTTTGAGATAGATATTCTCTGTTCACTATCCATGGGTGTCTTAGCACTTGGACTGCTGTTAGGCGCTGATGAGGATCTACATGAAGCATCTTGGACACAATATCCTGTGGTTGAAGGAGAAGGAAAGGGGGGAGGGAGAAATGTAAAAAACATCAATTGCAGTTTTCAGAGTGTGACAGGAAATATTTTTACTTATGTTTTCCCTTAATCATGATAGTTTCATCAGCAGTATTTAAATAGACAGTGCTTTTATAATCCCTTGCAATTTTTAGAAGTAAAAACAAATTTCATACTGACATTCAAGTACCCAAAAAGCCCATCTAAACATATGATGATGAAACTGGATACCCCTATTAAAACATCATCATTTGAGAATTGGCTTGCACAGGTGAGATGAACTAGTTACTTCTCAAACAACAAGAAAACAAAACTAATCAAAACCAACAAACAAATTAAGGGGAAAAAATAGTTTCCTACAGGAAAACTGGGATATTAAAGACTCCTAAGTCATTTTTGAAAGTTGAACTTAGATTCCTTGGTCACTGAGGCACTTTTGAAAATGTTATCGTAAGTCACCAGCTTGAGAATGTTCACTAACTATACCCAGCCACCTTTATTATACTAAGTTAGAAGATTCCCACATTGCTGACATGCATGAAACACATTTAATTAAAAAGCATCTAGTTAAATTAATAATTATGAATATTTTTTGAGTTTAGTTTAACCTGTTTGATCCCAACTAATTGTTACAATAATGTTTGTATGCAGTGGGGGTGTTGAAGCTGTGTCGGTCCCAGGATACTAGAGACACAAGTTGGGTGAGGTAATATCTTTGATCGAACCAACTTCTGCTGTCCCTGCCCCCACCCTATAGGCATTCAGACTGAGCTCTTTAGATTGCTTGGTAAACTGTGTCAATTTAAACAAAATGCATTTTAATACAGCCAAATGCGAAGTTGTACAGCTAAAAACAAGGAATGCAGGCTCTACCTACAGACTGGGGGACTGAATCCTGGACAGCAGTAACTCTGAAAAGCATTTAAGGGTCTTCGTGAACAAGCAGTGAGACATGAGCTAAAAGTAAAGGACTTGTGATCCTTAGATGTATAAATGGGAAGTAGAGAGGCTATTTTACCTCTCTTCATGGCACTGGTAAAACCTATCCTTGAATTGTGCACAGTTCTGGGTCTACATTTAAAAATGGTTCTTGAAAAACTGAGGGTGCAAAAAGAGAAGAACCACAAAGATGATTTGAGGGCTGGAGAAAATTTCTTACAGAGAGTACAAGGTGCCCAGTTTATCAAAAGAAGATTGGAAAGGTCACTTGATTACAATATGTCAGTAACTCCATGGAGAGAGAATATCAGGTACTAACCGGTTCTTTATTTTAGTGGAGAGAGGCATAAGGACCACCAATGACTAGAAGCATAAACCAGACAAATTCAAATTGGAAATAAGGCACACATTTTTAACAATTTAGGTGATTAAATAAGGGTGATTAACCACTGGAACAAACTACCAAGAGAAGTGATGGATTTTTCTGCATCTTCAAATCAAGGCTAGAAGATAGGCTTTAGTCAAGCACAAGTTATTCAGAGGTAATGGTGAAATTCTATGGCCAGTAATATACAGGGGGATCAGATTAGATGATCTAATGGTCCCTTCTGGACTTAATAATCCAAGAGAAATGGAAATATTCTTGTGGTTAGAATTTGGATGTTTATTTTAATTCCAGCTCTTCCACAGACGACTTTGAGCAAGTCACTTTGGCCAAAATGTAAAGAAGTGACCAATACTTGGAGGTATGAGTGCCCATTTGAGACACACCTTGAGGTGATTCTTAGAAGGGCTGAGGCCTGAGTGCCCAGTACTTCAGATGAAGTCAAGAGGAGCCTTGGGTGCTCAGCACCTCTGAAAACAGGCCCAAGATATCACAAATTTAGAGACCCAACATTAGTGGCCATTTCTGAAAATTTTGACCATAATCACTTTGTGCTGCACTTCTCTCATTTGTGAAATCAGGACAAGGATATTTCCCTTCCTCACAAGTGACTCAGAGAAATTAATGTTTGTAAAGTCAACTGAGATACTTGAATGAAATGTGCTATGCAAAGGCAAAGTATTTGTTACTAATACAAAACTATACCAAACATACCTAAGTGCATGTTAAAAATATTAATTTATGGGTTTTGCCTTTTAAAAGGTTTATCTTCGGGGGTCTCACAGTGATCCACAATTAAACTGGACAGTTGCAGTTTTGGACTGCCCTATATATTTTGAAAAGTTCAATCAAATTAAAAAGGATTTATTTGTGTTATGATGCTGCATTATATCTTACATTCCTGAAATAGGATACAGAAATTTATAATGTAATAAGTCACACAGAACCATTTTGACATAGTTCTCATTAAAATAGAGTTTATGGAACTAATACAGCTGCTGATTTCACCTTCCCTTGCTTAAAAGAACCTTCCATCTTGCAGAATGACCCCTTTTTGGAAAGCAGGATAAAAACATGAAGAATCTTCTGACCTTTGCCGCATCGGACACTGAATCCCAGTTTCCTCCTGCAAGTGCATACTTCCCGCTACCAATTCTGGCCAGTATCTCTTCTGGAGTATCATCTGGTCCATTTGCAAAAGGGGTGAATCTGTGAAACAAACATCCCGTTTATTGTAAAAAGATGCATCTTTTTGTGTAGTGCAGATATTTAGTGTACAATTGTAGGGCTGATTCTGCAGCCCTAGCTCCCATTGAAATATTAGGCGTTTAAGTAAAGACTGCAGAAACAAGCTCTTAATTTTTATTCAGCAATGGTGAGTTTTATTGTGATGCATTTATTCTATGCTGTGGCCGGCCAGCCAGCCATTCCTCTACTAGAGCCATACGAAACTTGACACTTAGTTTGCAAGGGGTTTGACAATTTTTGTTTCTGGTTTGTGTTTTGACTTTCAGATTCAAACCAACTCTTCATTCTCAACCCTTTCTACTCCTTTAAATCTACCTTCTTCCTCTGAGCCATCTTATGTATGTCTTTAACCTTAGCCACCACATCTATACCTCTTTCCCCTTTCTAGTTCCCCACTCCCTCAGCACCCACTCCTCTTGCTAGTTTGTCCCTTTCTACAATCTTATTGCTGGTAGGAGAGCCTTCTCCTTTGTAACTCTTGCTATCAAGATTTCTATTCTGTCTGGATCTTGGCGCCTCCATCTATCTTTTCATAGGTGCTCAGATACCACAGTGATGGGCACAGTACAGCAACCTGAATAGAACACATCTTAAAATTGAAATTAATGAAACTCCTCAGATGAATAAGGTGAACAGGATCTGGCTCTTTAATAGATTATACACTTAGGATAAAATTTCCAAAAGTGCTTAGGTGAGGAAGGCATAGGCTAAGTGCTTCAATCAGTTCTGAAAGTTCAATCAGTTCTGAAATTGGTTTAATCTCTCAAAATACATTTTATTTGTATTTATCCATGATTTGTTTCTGTCTTTGAACTACCTGTACCTGATATTTCGCACTTACCCTGCCAACATAGTGTACAACAGGATCCCCAAGCTCCAGATGTCACAGGCTGCGTCATAACCTTGTCGTTTCAGGACCTACAGAAGGAAATCGAAAGACAAGGTTAATTCATGCTCCTGAAGTCTGAACTGGTGAATTTCAGGAAAATGTGGCTGTTATGGCATTGATTTGTTAACATTTTGCAGAGCTTGCTCTAGTGCAGTGGTCATCAACCTTTTGGACCTCATGGACCACTAAACTCACAATTTTGAATCCCGCGGACCACTAACATGAATTTTTTTTAAAAGGTACAAACATCTATAAAATAATGATCATAAAAGTTCCATTTTATTAATATGAAATGCACTTGTTTAATTATAACAAAATTATTAAAGTTTGTTTAATTATAACAAAATTATTAGTGTGATATTTGTTGCTGCTTGTTTGAAATAAGTTTATGGATTCTTGGCTCCAATGACATCACTGCAACACGGAGAGCCGTTTGTATTTCAAGCCGACAGCGGTACTTGTTTTTGATTGCCGTAACAGATGAGAATATCTTTTCACATAAATAGGTTGTTGCAAATGGAATCAAAATTTTGATGGCTTTTTCACTCAGCACTGGGTACTCACTTTTTACGGAGAGCCAAAAATGATGTCTTGATGAGGACGAGTGGAATTTAGCTTTGAGACTGTTGTCGGATGATCGATCGATTAGGCTTTTTCTTTCATGCTCAAATTGCTATCTTCAATTTTCGCCGAAAATGGATCCATTACCCACATATTGCCATGTCTCTTTGCACATTGCTCTTCCTTTGGGTGGTAATGGCCAAAAGATTCTGTGAGTGACCATAAGTGCTGTTGAACAATGGTTATTACCTGTCGGTTGACATCCTCCTCTTTCATATACTCATCAAGATTCGGGAACATTTGCAGATCTTCTTCAGCCAACTGCATTTGCCACAGCAATATTTTCTTTTGAAATGCATCCATTTTACCTCGCAGTGTGAACACGTCCGTAAGCTATCCTTGCAAGGATGTGTTTAGCTCGTTTAACAGTGAAAAAATATCTGCCAGGTTATCTGCCAGGCTAGCCAATCATCGTCAAACAAGAGATCTTGGAATTTCGAATTATTTTGCTGCTGGAAGAATAACTTGACTTCTTGGTGCAGGTCGAGCAATCAGGTTAGTATTTTGCCCCTCGACAGCCATCTCACCTCAGCGTGAAGAAGAAGATGAGTATATTGAGAGCCCATTTCTTCACAAAGTGCCTCAAATATTCGAGAATTGAGCGCTTTGTGCCGAATTTCATTTATAATTTTAATTACATCAGAGAGTACTTTGTGCAGTTCTGGAGACATTCTTTTCACCGCAAGTTGCTCACGATGTATAATACAATGAGTAAACAAGATGTCTGGGTGTCCAACATCTTTTACTTTTGTAACAACTCCTAAACGATGCCCGGTCATGCTTGCGGCACCGTCTGTGCATATCCCAACACATTTCTTCCATTCAATACCATGTCTCAGGAAATAACCATTAAGTGCATCGAAAATCTCAGAGCCAGTTGTTCTACCCGGCAAGTTGAGCGAACAGAGGAGTTCTTCCTTTAGCTCTCTTTGACACTCAAACCTCACAAAACAAAGAGCTGCCTTGTTAGTTATGTCTGTTGATTCGTCGAGTTGAATTGAATAAAACGTTGAATTTTTCACCATTTCAATCACTTGATTTTCAATATCTTCGGCCATGTCTTCAATTCTGCGCTTCACAGTGTTAGCGGACATAGGAATTACTTTCAGTTTCTGGACAGCCTGTTTCCCCAAAACCTCTTCACAGACTTGTAATAAGCAAGGCTTAATTAATTCTTCTCCAATCGTATACAGCTTTCTACTTTTCGTGATTTGAAGTGCTATCAAATAAGAAGCCTTTACTAGGGACTTATCTTCCTAAAAATTGCAAATAATGTCCAAATTTCTCCACGGACCACCAAAATTTTCTCACGGACCATCAGTGGTCCGCGGACCACTGGTTGGTGACTGCTGCTCTAGTGTACAGGTGGAATAGGGAGTTGCCTAGGGCAGCGAAACAGTCAGTAATTGTTTGCCTGGGAAATTATCTGATGGGAAGAAGGATACATTGACCGTTTAGTTGGAGATAATAGAATCTATTTAGCTGATCCTAGACACACAACTCCAAAGAAGCCAAATAAAACGGAGGGGCTAGGAAGGGGGATGGGGGAGGTGGATTTTAAAGGCTATGAATATAAGCAATTATTCTCTCACACATTCTAACCAGCTAATGCCTTTTTAAAGGTGTAAATCCCTGTCTGCTACAGTGTATAACATATTTGTTAAAATGTGTTAGCTAAGGCATTTTAAAACTTTATCCCTTTTCCTAGTTTAATACCCCTGGGCTGGAAGTAACAAAATGTTGCAGCAAATTCGGATTTGAGGGAGGAGAGAAAGCACTTTGTCTGGGCTAGGAGAAAGATTGTGTTTAGGTCCAGGTTTATTCATCTACACTAGGGGGAAAAAAGTTGGAGAGTAACACTCTACCTCCTAAACGAGAGCTGAAGAAATGACGCTTCATCTACATTAAGAAAAGTGGTCAAGTTTAGGTTTGGCTTAATGAGCATATGGTAATGGAACTCACATACCTCCTGGGTGTGGAGTTCTGTCCCATCTAGTGGCATTGAGACCGCTTAGAGCAGGGGTTCTCAAACCGTAGGTCGTGACCCCTCGGGGGCTTTTCGGTGAAAGTTGCAAAAAAAAAGTTGCAAAATTCATTTTTTCGGCGGACATACCGAGCGCTTTCGGGAGCACTCGGCATGTCCGCTGAAAATAGCCGCCGAATAAGGAGTTAATTTATTCGGCAGCTTTTCGGTGGACATACAAGGGGCTGCCGTGCTGAGAGAGAAACTAAAACGGGGTCGCGGTTCTCAATAGTTTGAGAACCCCCGACTTAGGGAGAGAGAGAGAGATGAATGAGTCTGTTCTACAGTTTAGCTAACATGCCTATGGCTTTGGGCTCATGCACTAAGCTCTAGAGGTCCCAGATTCGATCCCATCCACCAATGGTCTGTCGGCGTTACATTAACAAAGCCAAAGTAGATCATTTTCCCCTGTGTAGACAAGCTCTAAGATGCTTTGAAGAGATCTGCCCAGCTGACTTAATACTGGTGTAGAAGCAGAGGGGAAGCTATGTTCAGTCCTTTTGGCTGCATGGACAGCTAGCACAACACAAGGAGCCTGATTCAGATGTTATCTGCAGTAGTGTGAATCGGGAGTAATGCCATTCAAGTCAGTGGATTTACAATAGTGCTGTTTGGGGAGGCACAGCCTTCCCTCCCCCCTTCCCCCCCCCCCCCCCGCATAATTTTGATCTCCAATGTGGCCCTCGGGCCAAAAAGTTTGCCCACCCCTGCCTTAGAGCATTCTTACCCTCAGGAGGGAAAGAATAACTTTTGTATTTGCTTCCCTACTGCTTTAAAAGTGAGTCACTATTCTGCTTACATTTTGAGATTTTAATTGTTATAGAACATCAGTTTTCCCATGTGCTGGGATCACTAGATACACTGACCTCCCCTGCAAAATACTACAAAAGAAAGGAATATTCTGCAACATTTTTTTTCCCTGTCCTGAAGCCCCAGCACCAATTAGTGATCTCACTTCATTAAAGGGTTGTGGTGGATTCTCCAACCCTGATATTTTAAAATCAAGATTGAATTTAGGAATTTTTTTTGGCAGGGAGTGGGGTTGTGGTCTGTGTTCGACAAGAAGTAAGTTTGGATGATCATAATAGCCCTTCTGTCCTTGGAATCTACAAAAAAAGTGGTTTCAGAAAATCCTGCCTAGGTAAACTTTAGTGAATAACAGTGACAAGGCAAAACATTCTCTTCATCGACAGATGTGCTTAGTGTGCATCTGCTACCTTGGAAAAAGCTACCTTACTCAAGACAGTCATGACTTGGGGCAAGTGAGTAGAGAAAAAATTCTAAAGAGCTTAAAAGTACAGTATATCTGTGTTCAGTATTGACTGTGCTGGTGAGCTCATGACAATTTTAACAGCTAGAAAAATAGGAACAGGTGTTGGGGTGCGTTTCAGCTTCCAAAATAATTTTAATAGTCCATGTCCCCGATTTTTATAGCTGTATGAACTAAAACAAAGAGGTTCCAAAGTACTTCTAATAATGTATCCACTTTGCCAAAGACCTGGTGTTTGGGCAGACAATCTGCACACTTTTTGGTGCAAAATCTATCCTTGTGCAAGCTTATGCTGTAGGGAATCTGGAAACACAATTACAGATTTAAAAGTCACCATACTGCAGCAAAAAAAACTTCAAGTCCAGACTGCAAAGGGAAACTGCAGAGCTGCAATTCATTTGCAAATTCAACACAAACAATCTCGGATTGAACAAAGACCTACAATGGCTCGCTCATTACAGAACTAGTTTCTCCTCTCTCCATGTCCACACCCCCCATTCAAATGCTAGGAGAACAACCCACCCTCCCTGATCGGAGATAACAAGCTGGTTCAGCCTAATTGGACTAACCTTTTAACTCCCACCTGGTTCTTGCGTACTTTTCTGTACCTGCCTCTGGACACTTCCACTGCTTGCATCCGACGAAGTGGGTATTAGCCCACGAAAGCTCATGCTTCAAAACTTTATAGTTAGTCTTTAAGGTGCCACAGGACTTTGTTACCTCTGCTATTCCAGACTAACACGGCTACCTCTCTGATTCTGGAAAACTTAGGTGTGCAATTACTCAGAAAAGACTATTTGTCAAAAATTCCCTAGTGTTGCTGCCACTGGTGGTAACAATGGTGGGAAGGCTAGTCGGAGCTACCAGGCACCACTGATGTTTTAAGCATCGGGTCCAGGTCATGTCCCGTGATTTAAGAGCCAGCAGCCACCAGCCCTTGTCTATGCTCCAGCTCTCAGGTGAAACTCAACAGATGGTAGCAGTGTGAGATATTTTGGCAAAAAGGCCAAGCACAGACCAGGCCTATATTTGTACAGTGACTAGCACAATGGGGCTTCTGGGCACAACTGAAATACAGAACGATCAGCATCTGCACTAAAATCAGATACCAGTTCTTTTTCACAACTTCCATAAAAGTATTTTTGTTAAAAGGGCTTTACAAGCGAAAGTGTGTTGTCCTGTTCCCATGGAAGTCAGAGAACCTGTCACGTACGTAAGCGCTGAGATTTTGTAAGGGACAGACTGTGTTTTCCAATGTACATATATATGGTTCTTAGGTCAACATACTGTAGGTCATTTGTAGTGATGGGCAAACTTCAGATGGCTCTAGTGATTTCTAGCAATCACCCAGATGTGTATCCAAAATGATCTAACTTTTCAATTTTGCATTGCTGGGCTGAAATATTGTGAAAATAGGTTCTCTGTGCGACTTTAGCATTTCTGCTTCTGGTTGTAGTGGCAACTAGGAAGCATACAAGAATGGAAAAAGAATAAAAAAACATTTACGTTTTTGCATGCCAAAAAATATTCTGTCCAGAATTTGGTTGAACTTTGAAGAACGAAGGCTCCTTATTTTACCCCAAATGAGCCCCTTGTACTCTGTCATGTAATGCATGGTGCTCGTGGTTTGTTTTTTCCTGACTGAACAATGCTATTTATTCTTTACAGAGAACATTGCTCCCACTAGGTGGCATGATGGTTCTTCCTCTTAGGCATCTTTTACTATCTCTGATAGTTTATCCTGCAATAGCCCCCTTAGCATTTATTACCAAAAATTAAATGCTTTCCAAAATAAAGATTTATATATGCAAACCTGCCATTACAACTCTGCTATCCTCTTGTATCATATGCTCAATCTCCTTTCTAACTTCCTATTTAATTTCATATGCATATGGGAGGAAATGGTTTCAGTGGGGGCTGAACTGAGACCGTAAAAGACAAATCTCAGCTGATGGACAGAATTATGTTACAGGAGCAGCACTTAAGGCTTTCATGTGAACTGTCAGTAATGGCAATGTTTCAATTGATCTGTAATGTGTCTGCATTAGTAGGACTTGCTTGGTTCATTGAGAATGGTTAGGTGTATGAGCGCTGATCTGAATTCAGCTCACTAAAGTCTAATCTGATGAGGTATGGATCTGGCAGTGTACAAAAGATATTCCATAATGAAAAGAGAAATCAGATACCATAGGCATGTTACATCTTTCAGAAAATGTCAATATTAAGTATCTCATATGTAGTCAATTTTCATCTTAAAAATTAAACTGTCATGGTACCACAGTACATTTTTCATTTATTCTGGTATAGCTTAAAGAGCTATTCTCACTTTTCAGAATGGATAACCGGACCAGCAACAACAAAATAACTGACCAAAATGTAACTTGACAATGGAAGAGTTAATCAAATATCTGCATTTTTATACATTGATCATGGCGGTAGCATGTGTGTCATGGAACGTGATTTTGTGTCTCACACAATGAGCCACATCATCTGATCACAGAATCTCAGGGTTGGAAGGGACCTCAGGAGGTCATCTAATTCAACCGCCAGCTCAAAGCAGGACCTGATGATGAGATGGTGTCAATTAAACAAAAGTCATTCTGAGAATTCAGGGTATATGATCCAAATTTTAAAAAACTTCCTAAAAATATTGTCTGTAGGAAGATGAGCCAATTACTTACTTCATAGTTAGACAGATACCAAGTTGCTACTTTTTTGGGCAGAAGGGCAAAAATTAAGAGGCAAAGGATGCTGAGGATTGCATACTGTCTGAGGGGAAAATGGTATTTAATCGTGGAATGATACATAATTTTGTATTCTGCTATTGGGTAGTAACCAGCAAACATAGAAAGAGAATTAGAATTGTATATTCAGGGACTTGAATAAGCTAGTGAAACCTGATTGGAAGAAATAACTAACAATCATCCAGGAGATAAACTTTTTGATGCTTCATAGAAGGACAGATATGGGTTTCAAGTGCTGAATCATAGTGGGCAGCCTAAATAGTCCAAACAGGTAAGGAACCAAAGCCATGGACATGGTTACCACAAGATTAGAGGCAATAAAGAGGAAGAGCCCTAGCTTGGATTAGTGCTAACTTGGATCCAGTTTCTGTTACCTTGTCCAAGTCACTTGGCCTCTCTCTGTCTCAGTTCCTCATCTGTAAGTGCTGAGGATACCAGCACTTCTCACCCTCACAGGGGTGTTGTAAGAACACCAGACATTAAAAATTGGGAGGTGCTCAGCTACTACAGTGACAGGGGCCATATAAGTGTCACAGATAGAAAGAAGAGAAAACACAGAGGGCCAGATTCTAATACCCTTCCTTACTCTATGAGTAGTCTCATTGACTTCAGTGGGACTGCTCATGGGGTGAGGTACTATCCATCACGAATAATGGTATCAAACCGTCCCAGAGGGGAAATGAATCTAGAGATGTAATGCCAAGAAGGAATTCAGACATGCTGCCACACAAAGAGTAAGAGGAGGCTGGGCTAAGTTTAGGTGAGGAGAGTTCATTAAATCTGTAACGCCTTTTTCACCTTCACTATAATCACCTAGATTTAATCTGTCTGGATTACTGTTTGAGGTCAGAGATGTTTTGCAGGCTCTTTTGTGTTTTAAGCTTCTGAAACTTTGGAACCAAGGAAGCCATTAGCAAAACTCCCATTGACTTCAGTGGGGCCAGGATTTCATTCCAATAATTTTTCTCGCTTGATTCTTAATTAATCTTGGCTTCAATATAATCATTTTGAGACTAACTTTGTTTGGATGAGGTACGTTGAAGTGGAAACAACCTTCTGATTTTGTAAGTGAAGCAACTGGTGAAACACAAATACCTAACCTGGAGTGCTCAACCAAAGTGACACCTAAGTAACAGTTGCCAACTTTTACACCATTAATTAGCACCCCGACTTTCACAATAAGACCAAAATCAAGCTAATCCCATTTCAAAACAAGTCAATCCCTAAGAACACCAACACTCTATGTGACTAGATGCCCCGGTGGGCTCACTGTGCACCCTTGACACTCCCCCCCCCCCCCCCGGGAGCTGATCAAACAAAAGACACAAGCTACAAACCAAAGCTAGCCAACAAGCAACTCACAAGCCACTTAAGCCAAAAACGAGCTCCATTTTTGCTTTTCCCCCCTGAGGGTTTGGCGTGTTTGATAAGTCCCAACTGGACATGGCTACAGACAGTAGGGACATGGGGAAAGCTAACTAACCACAAGGAATTATAGGATTAGGGATGCCTGGTAACAGGGCACATGAAATTTGTCGCTTTCTAACTCCTGCTTTGTTCCTTTTTTAAAGGCAGTGAGAGAAAGGAAGGGCAGGGACAAACATGCTTTTTGTCATAAAATTCTGTATCCACAGTTTGACACACAGTCCTACCTCAGGGGCTACGAAGTTGGCTGTGTAGCAAGGTGTCATGAGCAGTCCATTCTCTGCTCTCAGCTGTTTGGCAAATCCGAAGTCGCAGATCCTGATGGAATCTGGGTTTCCTGACTCATCCATGTAGAGAATGTTACTGGGCTTCAGATCGCGATGCACAACCTTAATAGGAAACAAATAAAAAATAAATAACATGGGCATGAATACACAGCTTGCAGGCTTGGCTACCATCATTATATGTTTTTCCTGATGGTGGGGAGTGTGTGTATGGGGGCGAAACAGTTCCTGCCTTGAAAGAGTGGGCCTTTGAAGAATGTCACTTTTTTTTATTAAATGAGTGAATTGATGGCATGGATACAGAACTGCACTTCTGTTAAAATCAGAAATAGTGATACAAATTGCATCCTCTGCTGATCTAGAAGAGGGAGGCAGATGTTCCAGTGGAAAGGCATCAATTTTGTGGGTTAGAAGAAGGGATTACGATGCCAATAAAATACATCCCTCTAAAAGTATAGGAAGCTCTTTGAATCTGAATGTTTTAATCCTTCAATTAAAAAAGGAGAAGACTGCCAAAGACGGAAAGTGTGGACTCATTTGAGTACAAGGCTGCTCTTAAAATGAGTGGCTCTCAACTGAAGGGAGACATTTTCATTTTCCTTCTTTTCCCTTCCTAAAAATCCTTTGTGCAGTGTGTATTTCACTAGAAGTGGCTGAATTTCAGTGGTGATCAAATCAATTATATAAACTATGTCAGCCATGCAAAACTGTCATGAATATGCATCAGCCTTGGTACAAAAATGAACTCATCCTGATCATGATGATGATAGTGGAAAAGCTCATCCAAAATGTTGCATGCCCCAGACAAATGGGAAAGGAGAGTACTTCACATTTCTATACAGTTGTGCTATTAATAGGGCAGGGTCTTGACAGTCTATCAAATGTTCAAATCAGCATATAAGCTTAAAAAATGGGAATTTGTCTATGCACCTATATGCTGATGTGAATGTCCGAGGGCTAGGATTTATTGAAGAGTTCATATTTGCCCATATGGTACTTTGATACTACAGTGATGATTGTGATATGAATAAATAAAGTCCATGTAGATTTGAAAATTAGAATCTTTGGCATTGCATAAATATAAAGGTACTTGGTCTGAAGAATGACATGAGTGGCTTTGATCCCATTTCA
The DNA here is from genome assembly GCA_032164245.1 of Sternotherus odoratus. Taxonomy (NCBI): domain Eukaryota; kingdom Metazoa; phylum Chordata; order Testudines; family Kinosternidae; genus Sternotherus; species Sternotherus odoratus. The sequence goes on from JAVMKO010000003.1 coordinate 101,666,300, forward strand.
AACTGGACACTCATTTTTAAATGTAATTATTAAATATTAAAATAATTAACCCTTTCAAAATTTCTTTGCACCTTTGAATGTTCATTTTAGGCAAACCCCCCCCCCCATTTAGTATTTATTTTCTGAGACGCAACATCAAAGCTACTTTTCTAAGAGTCCTTTTTTACTAAGGTTGACATGGAGAATAGAGGTAAGCATTCTTACTCCTTGGGAATGCAGATAGTCCACGGTCTTGGTAATGGTGCAAAGGACAGCACTAGCCTCTCGTTCTGAGAAACACTTTTGTCGAAGGATTCGATCCAAGAGCTCTCCTCCTCGCATTAGCTCCATCACCAGGTACACGTATTTCCCATCATCATACACCTAATAGAGCAGAAGAAGCAATCATACATCATCGATCCATTAGTCTAGCAAATAGTGATTACTCTGCAATATCTTGCAATGTTATTGCAAGATGCTGCAAGAAGAAAACAGAGCTAATAAAGGAGAAGTGAATTTTATACTCCTTGAATTTAACAACATAAAAATGAACTTTTTACATCTACAAACATTCTCCTAAGTTCATTTGGATACCCATCTGCAAAGTGCCAGAATTCTAGAAGCATTAACATTCTGCCCTTGGATAGAATTCTACTGTATTGTAGTCTATTTAGTTTCTTATACCATGCTCATCACTGTAATCCCGGAGTGCCTAGAATCTCACACTAGACCATTCCCAATTCCTATAACTCTTGGATAGAGACATGCTAAGCCAGTGGTTCTCAAACTTTTGTACTGGTGACCCCTTTCATATAGCAAGCCTGTGGGTGCGACCACTTCTTATAAATTAAAAACACATTTAAAAATATTTAATACCACTATAAATGCTGGAAGCAAAGTGGGGTTTAGGGTGGAAGCTAACAGCTCACAACCCCCCATGTAATAACCTCATGACCCCCTTGAGGGGTCCCGACCCCCAGTTTGAGAACCCTTGCACTAGGTTGTGTCTTTGTCCCATTCTTGGAATGGGGGAAGAAGTGGGAGCCAGAAAATGTCATTTTTTTATTTGAAGTTTTGGAAGCCCACATGATCACTTTTCCATAGCTTTCCATCTTCCACTAGAATCAAGGGCTCTGAGCTTTGTAAATACAATACTCCAGGAGCTCAAACACACATGAGCTCACAGAGGTGCCTTTTCTTTAAGGGAGTGAACAAATCAGTAGTGTCCCACCCAAGAACAAACCACACCCCAGAAGCAGGCTTCCTCTTTTTCCTTTGCCGCCATTTGTGAGACAGCTAGCACTGTTAGACATCATCTATACTAGGGGATTTTATCAAGAATATTTTCCAGTTGGGCTGCCTGCAGCCGGATTCCTAGTGTTGACAAGACTCCAGCAGCTTACAACATTTCTACACCATGTTGACTAAAGCTGCTCCGAGAAAGGGGATAAAAACACCAGAAGTCATTTTGACTCTAGAGCTTTGGTAGGTGCTGCTTTTTGTGTAGCTGAGGTGGGGGGTTAGCACTGATGGGACATCTTTGCTAAAGTTCTGTAGCATAGACAAGGCTTCAGAGATGTTGTCTTTCATATTAAATGTTAAAATAAGCTCTCTTCTCCTTGTCTTTGCTGGTTGCTCACATGTAAGTTAAATGCTTCCTGGCACTCAAGAAAAAACAGGGGAAGCCCTACTGACTTAGTTAACAATCCTCCTCTCAATAAAACAAGTACCTGAGACTGTATGTCAACAGTTACCGACTGGGAAATAGCCATTCCAGTTATCTACAGAACCCTCATTGTTAGTGTTCCATAATCTACTTCAAAAAGAAGATTGAAAGATTTTGTTTATGAAAAGTCTTTTAAAAACAAATTCATTTCTATTCTATCCGGCCTCATGGGTCATTTCAAGTATGCTTTTAGCTAGAGTTGGCCAAATAGGATTTGTTGAATGCATGGTCTGATAATCTTGTCATTTTGGGGTCCAATAATTTTTCAATGAACATTTTTTCTGGGATTCAAATGGCTCATTTTAAAATTAAAATGCCTGAACATTAAAACAGGCGAGTTCCTTGGGTACAGAGCAGGTAAGCTTGATATTAAAAGGAGAATTGTTTAAAGTGGACCTGCTCACAGACTACTCACATCTTTCAGAGTAATGATGTTTGGATGCTGTCCGTATCTCAAGAGAATCTCGATTTCTTCAGAGGGGTCTCGTTTGCTTTTATCAATGATCTGGAATAAAGGAAGCACATACCAGTAAGATACAGTTGACAACACCCATCACAACAATGTCGAATTTAAAATGTATAAACATTTAATATTCTTCTGATAATCATTGTTCTAGGGCAGGACAGCCAAAGTTCTGTGATACCAAGATCCACAACAGCAATCTGCCAGAAAACAGATGGTGCAACACCCAGCCTCTCTATTTATTCCTACAACTTTGTGACCACAATTGTGAGTACAAGGGGTGTAATTTGAACATTAACTATTTGAACAGTGCTATAAAAATTCTGGTTTGTGGACAGCAGGTCTAAGGAAAACATTACACCTGCTGCTTAAATGCCACCCCTGCAAACAGAGCGTGCTGCTAGGATGTCATTTATTTCTCATCGACATTTCTACCTGCTACAATTGGCATGTCAGTCAAAGAGGCTTGGTCACTTGCCCAGCTGAGTGCATTGCTTTCAGTGCTGAACGTTAAATGGTTCTTCATTTCTTATATGTAAATGATAAATATGAAACAAAAGTCATTACAAAACAATTAGAGGAAATTAGCCTTACTGTGGAGTCTCAGCTGTAACTCCAGAACTAAAGTTGTAAGATCCACTCCACTATAAGCCCAATTTTTAAAACAAAACAAAACAAAAAAATAAAAATAAAAAAGAAAGAAAGAAAAAACCTGCTAGGAGAAATTCAGGCAAAAAGATGAGACTACCTCCTCACCCCGCCACCGGGGAAGTTCTGGGGGCATTACCAGATACACTTTTGAATAACAGGGCTGTGAAAAAATAACTGACATTTTCACAAACTCGTCACTCAACTTTTGGCTCTTAAGGCTTCAAACTTCAGATACGTGTCGTTTCTCTATGAGAAGTAGCACAATGGTATAGATTTAACACAATTTCATCCACAACTAAAAACTTCTTAAAAGCACTGACTTTCTTAACATTGCTACTTATTAGTGCACATCAACTGTGGCACACATTTGCATTTATTGTGGAGCTCAGAGGTTGGGGGTACACATTTGCAGGTAGGTCAGTGGCTTGATTACATGTCAACAGTTGGTTTGGACATTTTAAGTAGATATCAATTGTCAGAGTGTGGCCAGCAGTTGCGCACATTTGGATAAATGCTGAGAAAAAGAAATTCCAAAAACAGGTGGCAGGAAAAAATCCTACTAGCAACTTCTCCTTAGAATAGTGTTATTCACCTAACTTAGGGGAACCTAGAGAATGTTCAGAAAGACAGTGGATACCCTCATTGAATGAATACTCACAAGTAGGACCTCAGAGTCATAAAATGGCCCAATCAATCAGTAACTCTACCATATAGAAAATTATCCAAGGGCAGGTCCTCAGGTGGTGTAAATCATCCTAGCTCCTTTGCAGTCAGTGGATCTACACTAATTCACACCAGCTAAGGATCTGGTTCCCTAGTATGTCGTCAGTAGAATGAGGGATGCCATACCATGTTCTTAATTAGTTTTTATCACACACATTTCTATGAAAGAAAACTTCAAGTAGTTCATAGGATTAAATCAGCAATACAAAAAATATTAAAGACTTCCACTGCTTGCATCCAACGAAGTGGGTATTAGCCCACGAAAGCTTATGCTTCAAAACTTTATAGTTAGTCTTTAAGGTGCCACAGGACTTTGTTACCTCTGCTATTCCAGACTAACACGGCTACCTCTCTGATTCAAAAAATATATAGTGTCTATTTAAATTCTATTTATCTTATTTCAAGAAAAGAGAGAACACAAATACACTTTAAAAATCTCAGTCATTGATCAAATACTCAGACAACAAACACTCAGCTATGACTCACTCTGCCAATCATTTAATGATTGATAATAAATATTATTCAGGATGCTTTTAATCTGCAAAGTGCTCTACATACACAATTAATCCTCATAACAACCGTGGGTGGTAAATACTATCTCAGAAATGGAGATAGGTGGGTTAAATAAATGACTTGTCCAAGGCCACTCAACAAACCATCAGAGCTGGGAACAGAACTTCTCTATTCCTGACTCCCAGGCCAATGGGCAGTCCACAAGGACATGTTAGAACAGATTGTCACCAGGATCAGCCCTCTTTTCAACTCTGTCACAGTGGCTTGACAATGAACTGTGACAGATAAAAATAACAAAGGAGACAGCTGCAAACAAAAATCTTCTCCAACTCAGACTGACTGCAGCATACGGAACTTTTATATTTTTATGCTGCACTATTCACAGGGGTCATTTTGCCTCCTTAAATTCCTCCTGCATTTTCTTCCTCACTTCTGCTACAAAATTGTTGTGATGTACTGTTAAACAGCAGCCATGTTCCAGCCCAGAGGTGGAGGCATTTCAGCAATGGAAGACTCCCGAGTTCATGATAAATGTGACATCTGTGTCACGTACACAATTGACTTAATCTAGTTTAAACCCCCCCTCCCATCCAGTACAGATAAACCCTTAGACTTTCCCTCTGCTAACATAGACTAACCCTCACCCTGATCAATTTGCATGTCCTTTGAGACCATATTTCTTCCATGGTGACAGTCTGATCTTTCTCCATCCCTCCCCATATGAGGCCCCACAAGCTCTTTCCACTCTTTGTGTGCAAGGGTCGGGATGAACTTTTTTCTCTAAACCTTAATTGTGATTTTCATTTTGAACTGAACGCAAACACACACATACACACACAAATATGCATGAGCACACACACCAGTGCTAAAGTGACTTCTATTGTCTGTTTCCAGTGCCGAGGTTTGGAATAATACAAAAATGTACCGCTACTGATATTTCTCTCTGTGCTTTTTGTGGTGAACAACACTAACCCAGAAAGCTATTACAATGTAGAAGCAGTTCAGCTGAGAACACACTTAAAAGCTCTGCAGTGCTTTTGCAAAGCAGAGTTAAAAAAAGCAGGAAGGTAACGATTGTACTTTAAAAATGTAAGAAAGTGAGCTATACAGCCACTCTAAATAGATTTTTCTCTATGTGCCAAACGCCCAAGGGTTGCTGAAAAGCTCATCTGTCTTAATTCTGTATGAAGAATTTCCTGAACAGAGTGGGGTCAGTGCGGATGATATATGGTGTCTCGTATTCTTTGACTAATACAACCTTCGCGTTGGTTACTGGCTAGCCAAAGATAGGTACATTTCCTTCCAGGAGGAATTTAGGGCACAAGCCTCATGACATTTTAAATCAGAGGAGGCCCCAACTAAAAAATAATACTGAGCCCTCCTACCTTATCTAGGTTAGGAAGCAAGGACAAGTAAGAAACAAATATTATCTCAATCCTAATTAACAATGTGCCCCCCGTCTTATAAATCTTATGCAAGTAGAACTTGCATGGACTTGTCAGTCCGTACTTGTCAGATAGGTCAGAGTTCTATGCATGGTAGGGTGATCAGACAGCAAGTATGAAAAATTGGGAATGGGGTGGGGGATAATAGAAGCCTATATAAGAAAGACCCCAAAATTGGGACTGTCCCTATAACATTGGGACATCTGGTCACCCTAATGCATGGAGGGCTTGCACTATAAATTCTTGATACAATAAAAGGTAGCCAGTTCTGCCACTCTTATTTCTTGAGAGAAATCTAACTCAACGTTTCTGGAGCTGACACTGTGATTTAACTCCAGCTGTGCCACTACCATGGCAAGACTCTTTCAAATCCAGACATTCAGATGGAAAACTGGCACTTGCACAGAGATGTACCAGATTCTCAGGGAGCACTACAAATGCATTATATAGCACTGAAATGGTTAAAGGTTAGAGCTTGGAAGGAGGGACCATAAATATCTCCCTTTGATTAGCTCCAGGGAAGAGATGGCAACTGTTCAGAGAAAGCATAGGGAAGGAGGAGAATATTCACATTGTCACTGCTTAAAGCGGTTTTATCTTGTGTACTATGCTTTGAAATATTCTTAAGAAGCCTGTTTGCGGTGGATCGGTTAATCACATTTAACACAGTTGAATCTCACAGTACCATATTATATGACTTGTAAGTGCTTTAAATGGGGGAATAAAAAAAGAAAAATTAATTCCATGGGTTTGAACACACTATTTATATCTCATATCTATGGCACAATATTCATGTCACCCTGATAAAATGGTTCCTTTAACTATAGATAGGATAAACATCACTTCTGAAGAAAAGAGGCGTAACAGTGTGTGCAGAGGTTTTAAACTGGCTGGTTCATCTGTAATGTTAAATTCAAAGAGAAGTGACACAAAGATAGAACTTTGCTGCTGGTTTCCATTTCAATCACCTTTCTTTCTAAAAATAAGTTCTATTTATGTCAGGCATTTATTTCAATTTGGTTCCTTTTGATTTCAGGTTACTCTGTCTGGATGAAAATCATTTCAGAAGTGCTAACATTATTTAAAAGGGCATGGTATAATTTCACCTTTCAGATGTCACAGAGGAGAACTAGTCCAAGTCTAATCATTTCTGGGGGGGACAATTTGCTCTGCTTAGGTTTGATCAGTTTCAGAGGTTCACCCACCACATGGTTAAATCTTTCAGAAAAATAGTGGAATTAATATTTTTAAAATCAGATTTAATTAGCAGAAAAAAAAAGGTAATCAGAACAAGCTGTGTGGGTGTAGTGTAAAGTTCTCTGCACACAGAACATATCCAGTTATTTCCACTACTTGTTGACTCAGTGTTTACAGCTTTAGTCTACAATGATAGCCATATGACTTAGCACTGGTTTGGTGCTTTTTCTTTTCCAAGAAATGTACAAACAGGAACTAATACAGCCAGAGAGCCTCGCCTTGTGCAGTAGGAAAGGACATTTTATAGAGAGACCTCCCCCCCCCCCCCACTGGGAGGTTCAGTGGAGATGGGTTTGGAATGGGAATCAGGAGATCTGGGCTCCACTGTCTGTTCTACCATGATCTTACTTCTCAAGTTCAGTTTCCCCATCTGCAGAATAGGGATAATAATACTTACCTTCCTTTATAAAGCTTTATGGATGCTACATAAGAGCCAAGTGTTTTTGATACAAGGAGAAAATTCTTAAAGTAGCATAGAATCCAAACATATGAAACAAAAAACTTCCTGCTCTCAAAGAAAAATAGAACTGCTAAAGACCAAATTCCATCCAAAATATTCAGGTAGTTGGCAGGCCAAATGTGAAAAGAGATGCTATTAAATTGTAGCATCCTTTACAATTTAGGATCTATCTGATATTTCCTCTCTCAAAAAGGGTCCAGGTTAAATTGAAAATGTTATCCTCTCCACACTCTGCACACTCTTAGCCAATATCATCTATAATCCAGAATGCTTTGCATTTATGCTAAATTGTGTAACTGGATTCAGAGAAAGCTTTATACCCATGCTAAACTTTTATTGTGGAAATCAACTAGTACTTAAACTGTTCTAACATTTACTCTATATCTGACAGGGTTTTCACATACGATATTCATATTCTGTTAAGGAGTTTTACATATGAATTGGGTGTTGGGCATCATTAGTACAAAATAGTTAATGTCTCTATAGTCTAATGCAATTTCTATTCTTAAAAGTACTGTGTATTGTTGGTGCAGATGTCTTTGTGCCTTGAAAAACAAGTATGAAACTAGTGAGGCAACAAGACTAAGGTGAATTTTCTATCTACCGTAAACAAGTGCACTATAGACACAAGTCAAATGAAGACTGTGCTTTTGGACAGATACTGGTGAAGATGTAAGGTGTGATTGCTGCAAGCATGTTTCCTGAGTTGGTAAAGTATGAACTGCTCTGTTTGGGCTGATTTCTCAATGTTTAATAAACTGATTGAGCTGAATTATCTGACATCTTGTTAATCGATAAACAGAACAGAGTCCTAACACTACCAAATGAAGTCATGGGAAACACACATATATTCACATACACTCCTCCAGTGGTCCGTTAACACTAAATGGCAAGGCCGGCTCCACGCACCAGTGGAGGAAGCAAGTGCCTGGGGCAGCACATGCTAAGGGGTGGCATTCCATCCATTGGGGCGGCACCGTCTGAGCGAGTTTTATTTAACTGGTTTTTTTTTTTTTTTTTGCTTGGGGTGGCAAAAATGGAAGAGACGGCCCTGCTAAATGGAGCCTGGACCCAGGGCTGGTGCAAGGATATTTCATGCCCTAGGCGAAACTTCCACCTTGCGTGCCCCCCTAGGCCCCAGGAGCCCTGCGGCAGCTCCCTTCCCTCCCCCTCCTCTGCTGGGGAGCCCTGAAGCAGCTCCCCACCCTCCCCCCTTCAGCCCGGGAAGTCCTGTGGCAGCTCCCCGTCCAGCTCATCTCTGCTCCACCTCCTCCTCTGAGCACCCTGCTGCCACCACCACTCCACTTCTCCCACCTCCCAGGCTTGCAGTGCCAAACAGCTGATTGGTGCCGCAAGCCTGGGAGGGGAGGAGAAACAGAGCAGGGGCAGCGTACTCAGGGGAGGAGGCGGAGCAGAGGTGAGTTGAGGTGGGGAGTGGTTCCCCTGCGTGTCCCCCCCCATTACTTGCTGCGGGTGGCGCTCCCCACCCCCTCCTGCCCCAGCTCACCTCCACTCCATCACCTGAGCATGCTTTTTGGCACCCCCAACCACTTGGTGCCCTAGTGGTTGCACTAGCCCTGCCTGGACCGAATACATCCAAAGGGTCACCAGCAAGCCAAAGGGCTCACTATAACTAATAAACCTCCCCCTTCCAAAACTGCTCATAGCATTCCTGTTTCCCCGCCCTGCCAATACTACCGCCTATTCCCAAATGCTTGTGGTGAACTCCAGGTCTCACTGGTAGTGCTCCCATAAACCCTTGGATTTAAACTGTATTGGTCCACAGATCCCTTTTCCACTCAGGTCCATTGATCCTGCCTCTATTTACTTTTGCCTCCTCAAAGGACAGCCTTCATTTCCAAGCCTGCCGTAACTTGCAGAAATCTGTGTGTGTACTCAAATTAAAACAATTAGGAGAATGAGAATGAGTGAATTTTTGCAGCTTTCTTATTGTGAGTAGAACACAAATCTCACAAAATGAGGACAGCATGTAAATTATATTGTATATGTTACCACATGAAACTGTGGTAAAATTAAATAAGATGAGGAAGACTTTGTAGCACCTTAGAGACTAACCAGTGTATTTCAGCATAAGCTTTTGTGAGCTATAGCCCATTTCATCGGATGCATAGAATGGAACAGAAGTAAGATGCATTTATACACACAGAAAGCAAAAAAAAAAAAAAAAGGGTATTTCAAAAGGTATTTTTTCTCCTGTTGATAATGGCCCATCCAAATCTAACAGCCTCTTAGAATTGATGTGCTAATGTACAATTTTTTTTTTGCTTTCTGTGTGTATAAATGCATCTTACATCTGTTCCATTCTATGCATCCGATGAAGTGGGCTATACCCCTCGAAAGCTTATGCTGAAATAAACTGGTTAGTCTCTAAGGTGCTACAAAGGCTTCCTCGTCTTATTTATGGATACAGACCAACACAGCAGCTAATCTTAAACCTGTGGTAAAATTGTTCATTATGGCCCCAATTCAGCATGAACCTTAATCACCTTGCTGAATCAGGGCCTATATGTATGTATCAGATCTTAAGACTTATTAGAAGAGAATAATTAGGAAAAAGTTTAAAAAATATTCCCACAGATCAGAAGGCAGATCCTCATAAACCCTTCCTGTCCCATTTCCATCCCTTTGTTCTTGCTGCCAATTTTACCTCTATAAATGCTCTATGATATTTGTAAAGCACCAGTCACTGTTGTACTTAAGTACTCCCATCTCATCCTCTGCACACATAATTTTAGAGAATAAATTTCCAAACCTTTCCTTTTGCAGAATACCACATGAGCAGCTTCCTGTAAAGTAGGCCTCATGCACAAATTCATAATCTTCCACAAGGGGCAAGAAACTCAAGGAGTTTGTCCAAATCTGTTCTGAAACCTGTGTTTATTGAACGGCGTGTATCCTACTGATGCTGTTGCCATACTACCAGCCTAAGCATCCTTTGACTGGTGATAAATAGTTTTACTGAACTGTTAGGCCTACAGGATTTTCAGTGTCTCAGAGAAGAATGACAATGGAAGTACAGATCCCCCCCCCCCACCCCATTTTCTGGAGTCAGAAAAGGCCATATCTCTGACACCTTCATTTTACTGGACTACTTTTTCTGTCATTTGATCATCAATGATAAATCAAACCTGTTCTTGTCTGACGGTGATGGTGTCTTAATCATATCCCTTAGGGGTCCATGCTACCGACTAACTGCTCTCACCATCCAACATTTCTATCACCTGGAAGATATTTATAGATTTTGATCACGTCCCTCTGGACTCTTGTCTTTCCCAAACTATCCACATTCTAACTTCCCCAAGCTCTCCTGATATGGCATGCCTTGTAGCCCTTGTATAATAGCTATTGTTCATTCTTAGTATTTTCTTTGGCATGTCTGCATTGCTCTTTAAAATAGGGTGACTAAAACCACATAAATTATTCTAGCTATGGTCACACTGAGGGTATATAGCGCAGCACTACTACCTCATTAATTAGTTAAAGATCTGTGATAAACCCTATGTACTATATTAATATAACAGAATCTGCTTGGAGTGTGTGTGTGTGTGTGTGTGTGTGTGTATGTGAGAGAGAGATTTTGTTAATCTGTTTTCCTGTTCAAACAAAAATGATTTCTCATAACTATAATGAAGGATGGAGACAACAAACTTATGTTAAATTGCTCTTTGCTATAAATGTTCAAATCTTCATACTTTCCTCCTGAGAAATATCTGGCATACACTGATCGTTTGCATTTGCATTATAGTCTGATGAAGGCAGTTGGGGAGAGCTGGGGTAAAAGCCGGGGGGAGAGTGGGAAATGTCTTCTCCTGGGAAATATTGACACATGCCTGTCATTTGATGTGATCTGGTCCATTCTAAAGATTTAGGCAAAAGATTTCCTTTTCATAAGTATTTTTGTAAGTAATCTCTGGAAGGGTGCAGTTAACTCTCAGAGACAGGGAGGTTACATTGGAGACAAGGAAATCATTCCAACCTTCTCTCCAGATGGATGGCAGAATTTAAACATAGGGCTCTTGGGAACCTCCGGAAGCACCTAAACTTGTTCTTGATGCCAACTCTCCGCAATCGTGTTGGGTCTTATACTATAGTGCCCCTGGCACGGAAATACAGAGCCAAATCCCAAGATCCTTGCTCAGTCCTCATTTCCACTCCCCTCCCCTGACAATAAAGTCAATGGAGTTTGCATGACAAAGGACAGAGTAAAATTTGAATAAGGACCTCAGGACTTGGCTTATACATGTCCATCCCATCCCCATCCCTCATTACCTAATCAAGGTTTTTATTATTTTTGTTACTGTTTGGCTCCAGAAACATATCACATTTGATACTATGCAGTTACACTGTACACTAGATTTGTTCAATTTACTGTGAAACCTGTTTCACTGTTAAATTTTAAAAAAAGTTTCTTAAAATTGCCCTGATCTTGCAAACTAAGCACACAGATGGACCCTGGATCCTGTCCAGAGCCCTGCTGAAACTGCCGGGGGGGGGGGGGGGCGGTGGTGGGGGAGGAAGAGGGGCTATGTGTGGGCACTTGCTTCTAGGAACTGGCAAGATTGGTGCCAAAGGATACAACAACCTTGAGATTTTTCCATTGGAATTCTCATTACATTTCCTAGAGGGCAATTTATTATTTCATGCCCACAAGTGTGGTGGGAGCCTTGTGGACTGATACACATAAACATGGTCTCTCCCCAAAAGAGTTTACAATCGGTTTCATTTCAGACAGATGACTTCCACTTTCGGAGAGTGAGCGAGCCCGGCAAAACAGTCCAAATAATACAGTCACCTCAACAATCCATCAGACTTGAGGACCACTGGACAGAATTTTTTCCCCCCTTTCTCTGCTTCAATAAATAAAGACATACAAATTCCTGTTTCCTTAAAAAGAATACCAAACAAAGGCATCGGCCTGCCAGAAAGTGTTGGAAAGCTAAATTTATCTTGGTAGTTATTCAGTGCTTTCTGCACTTAGTAATAAACTCCTGATATAGCTGCAGGTTATGAGGAGAATATTGTGCAGTGAGCTACATTTTATTGAGTACTCTCTGGCCTTCGGACTAATATGCTTTCATGTCTACTTAGATCAAGCATCTGAAAACCAGCAAATTACAAATATGAACATTAATGGAAAGGAGAAGAGAGGCTAAGGTTAATTATGATATATAGCATTTGGGCTTTCTTAGCTAGACCATTTCACTCAGTGTTATTAGCACACAAATACATGTATTTTGGGGGACTTATTACACAGGCCCAGCAATAACAGCCTGTCACTCTGATGGGTTATCAACTTCTCTCTGCTGATGACTTGTAAACACTGCCTTTCCATTTATACTTGTAGACACTGCTTCTCCATTTGTATTGTATCTGTTCAGCTTAAATAAAATGCACTTTTCTCCCAAATCAGCCTATAGAAAAACATGCAGGGTGGATGCATCCACAGAATGCTTATGAATTACTAGTGTTACAAGATAAAAGTAAATGTAATTTTATCCTAGAGAGGGGCCCATGCTGTAGTTTCCAGATCCAACTTCCCCAAGGTGTTGGGGTGTCCAGATGTTTGGTGTTCATTTGTGCCCATCTGTACTTCATGCTTTTTTGGCCAGATTCTCTCCCATGATCCAGTCACTCTGCCTTGCTCCAGTAGCACGAAGGGGCCAGAAAGCCATCAGATCTTACTAGCTGGAGATTCCTTGAGCATGGGAGAGTCCACAGCTGGCATGGAGTTGATGTAGCTGGCTCCTGTATCATCCACATGTGCAGCCTCTGGTGAAGGTGGCATATTGGGGCAGACAGGACCATGGCTGGAGCACTACTCTGCTTTGGCCATTATCTTCTAGAGTAACAGCCCCTGAGGGCTAGAACCAACCCATGTAAGTTAGATCACTCCCTAGAATCAGAGAGAGGTAGCCAGCTCCTCTGCAGTCTCACTTCAGCTCTGGCCAGTGGAAAATGGACAAATCTGAGAATCTAGTTGCGTATCTTCATTGCTATTTACATATAGGGATCAAAGCTGAAAATCACCAACAGTATTTAAACAGAAAACTCTTCTCCAAGAGTGCCGACTTGTATCAAGGCTCTGGAATGTTTTCCAGTGTTTGATTTGTGACTTCCTTCTAGTTGTGCCGCTGTTGCCTTTCTTCTCTGAAACAAAGCTCTAGAACTGTCTTGGGGATTTCATATCAATTGTTTTTTCCTTTGGTAAAGTAACCTCTCTCCCTCCCCCCTTGATGAAGCATTTTCCTTTTACTTAAGTAACTTACTTTCTCTAGATACGGAGATAACTTAAATAGATTGAGCTGATTTTAATTTACTCTGACACCACTGGTACAATGACACCGATATAACCCTTGCAAATGTGCTTGACAAAACCAATCCCATTTTCTGTTTAAAATCCCTAGACATCTACTATATCTGCTTTTGCAAACACGTCTATATTTGAAGGCTCTGAACCAGAGCAGAGATCTGTAAAATGAACATTTTCCCAATTTCCTTCCTTGGGCCTCCGCCTTCTGAGGGATCTCAAGACAGGTAATTTACTCAAGTCCCTCATATACTGCAAGTTCAGCAAACAAACTCAACTACATACCACAATTTGATTTCAAGTAAATATCCACCTTTGCCTTATGTTTATTTATGCACCTGCTTCCACTAGATCAGCGGTTCTCAAACTTCTTGAGACCGCGACCCCTTTTCCAGCTCCGTTAGCGCGGCGCAACCCCTCCAGTCCCCACAGGGGGGCAGGCTGCCGGCTGCGCCCCGGCCCCCAGTCCCCGCCGTGGGCGGGCTCCTGGCTGCGCACCAGCCCCCGCTGCGAGTTGCAGCGGCAGGAGCTCGTGACCCCCCAGGGAGCGCTCAGCGACCCCCCGGGGGGTCACGACCCCCAATTTGAGAAACCCTGCACTAGATAATAAAGGATCATTGGGCCTGATTCTACTACCCTAAGTCACATTGAGGACTCAGATCTCTCTGGAAATAGTCCCATTGATTCAGCTTCAAATCATGATCATGCATTGCCCCCTTTTCTTGCTGAAAGAACATGTCGTTGTCTATTTCTCTGACACATGAGCTTTTTTGGTAGTATTTATTTTTCTTCTGGATGCTAAACATGTTTAATGTTTGGAACTTTTCCTCCAAAGACAAACCCTCCAGACCATCAGCCAGTCTTGTGGGTTTCATCTTCTGCTATCTCAGATACCTGCATATCCTTTAATTAATTCAGGCAACAGATGCTGCAACTTAATACTCCAGGTGTGATCTTACCCCAAGGAATTATAGAGAGAGACCATTATTTCCTATTAGAAAATAATTCCCTTTTTATACACCCCTGCAACTTGCTGGCTTTCTTTGCTGCAGCTGTGCACTGTGACTTGGTTTTCACAGTATTACTCTACTAAGTCCTTTGCTTTTTCTTTCATGTCTAACTGGATTATATTTAATTAGTATTTTGATTCTCTATTGGCTCTCTCTGTTGGTCTCCTTTGTGCATTGGTAGTGTCTGAATGCCAATGAGACAGATGGGTCATGGAATCTGATGAATCATAGGTGACTATGATAGTGCAGCATATTTCTTTCCCCAAACATCTCTAATTATACTAAGGAAGTGTCATACTGTAATACAGCACAGAGAATGAGAAACAAAGGTGGTTTGCATTTATAAGGAGTATACTTCAGAACATTTTTTTCTTCCTTTGGGGGCTATTTCAGTTTAGATCCTGTTCAAATCTATTTTCTAGGTAGCAGGCAGAGTGGCTGAAAGGATTAACAATAATCTAAACCTGACTGATTTGATATTCTGTATGAGAATGAAAGGTCCTTTCCTTCTGCAATTTCATTTGCTGAGGTTAAATCAGAAGGATGAACCTTAAAACTCAACACCAAATCCTTCTGAAAAACAAACGAGTCAGTGGCCAGATTGATGCCCAATGTAATGGAGCAGCCTTGCCCGTATATTCACATCTGCCAGGATGATTTCTTACCTTCACTGCAAACTCTGCTTCTGTTACTTTATGCACACACCTCTTGCATACTGAATAGGAGCCAACGCCTATGTCCTCCTTGATCTCATATCCATCCATAAAATGAATATTGTTCCCATGTAACTGCTGTAGAGAAAGACAAAATAAGGGAAATCAAAAGACAAGCATTATGGAACCATAAACCAGAAGAATCCTGGCCAGTGATAATAAAGACACTGGTGAGCTCACCCTCTCCAAACATCTACCAAGGATCCATTGTCTTTAGAAATTATTTAAGTTCAGTTCAGTGAAGTTGTGGCCACTTTCTAAATAAATATGTCTCCTTCCTTATTGGTATCCTTCTTCAGTAAGCTACAGTTGTATGTCTAGAAACAATGGCTGAGATGTTTGTAGTCATATTTGGGATTTGGAGATCCAATTCCCATTAGAAATTAATCACACTTTCTCTTTGGCCCCATGAATATTTAAGTATTTATACAAAGTGGAACAGCTCCAACAGGAGAGATGGAGAGACTGCCTCAATAGGATGGTGGTTAGGGCAGAGAGACCTGAATCTAGGTCTCCCACGTGCCAGGTGAGTGCCCTAACCACTGGGATATTAGCTATTCTGGGGGTTGTCTGTCTGTCTGTCTCATTTTTCACAGAGAATTTTGAAATCTCATTTTTGGCCCAATGAGAAATGAAGCCTAATGATGAATCCTCAAAATTTTTCACAAATAGGAATTCTTGTTTTCGGGCCAGCCTCAGTACTTATTTGTGAAGCTACTATTGTACAAAACAAGCTATATAAAAATTATACTGCACTGTAATCACACACAATATTAACGGGATGAAAGTTGATACCATAAGCAGGGGCACTCGCCATGAAGTGCATCAGAAAAGACCCTGTGTGCCAGATTGCAATGCTCACATGGTCACAGCGCTAGTCGCTCAAGTGTGTGAAGTTCTTTTAGTTTGCGTGCAAATCTGCACGGATGGTGTCATAAGTATGGAGGGTGCCTTGCCTGGGTTGGGCTATGCTATCTAATACAGTGTGCCTTCCCTGGGTGGGGGCTATGTTGTCTGAGACAAAGGATGTGGGAGTTTCTCTGCCATGAGGGAGGGAGGAGCCTCCAGTCCAGGAAGAAGGGAGGAGCAAAACAGTCAGTTCCATCTTGGCTGGTCTCCAGGGAGGAGGCAAAAGCCAGGGAGTTCCATCTTGGCTGGTCTCCAGGGAGGAGGCACGGGCCAGGAGAGTTCCATCTTGGTTGTCCATGAGGCAGGAAGCTTGCCAGGCAACATGGGCAAGGGTCCAGGAGTGTGTCTCTAGCTATGGAGATAACTCTCTTTTCTTCTTACATTTCTGATTAGCTGATGTGAGTATAATCATTTGATTTTTCTATTAAGCTGTGCCTTTGGTGTGTTCTTTCCTTTTCAGAACAAAGTGGGGAACCCCAAATGTAAAGTGTCTGTATCTTGCTTTAACCTTTTTCTTTATTAAATTTTCTAGTTATAAAACCGTCTGGTTTATTTCCCTTAGGGTTTTTCTCTGCTTCCAGTTGGGAAGGGAAGGGAATAGGAACCAGGGCAGCTAGGGGCCTAGCTGGAGTGTGAAGACGGTCTCTCCTTACCGTCAGGTTAGACGGGGGAGGGAGGAAGCAGTCTCCAGGTGTCTGCCTCTCAGGTACAGAGAGACAGGGGTGGGGGAAGTCTGCCTTCAGCCGGGGAGGGTGAAGGACAGAAAGCAGCCTCCAGGTATCTGACTTTGAAACCCAGTGAAGGGGACAAAGTTGGGGTGGGGAAGATCGGGGGCCCCTCCAAGGTTTTGGAAGTATACTCGATTGGTGGCAGCGACTGGTAACCCCAAAAACCCCAACTGGCGAGGTGGGGGTGTGGGGGAAAAAGGACTTGTTGGTCTGGCATAGAAGAGGCCCAGCCTTTGTACTCAGGAGCATAGAGGCTGGGGGGTAACCCCTCTTACAGATGGGTAGGTGTCAGAATCAGTCCTCACACACAGCTGATACTCACTTTGCCATTCCCAGAAGAGCCAAGGAGAGAGGAGGGCACTGCGTAAAGAAACCACTTCCTTTCCCCCATCAGTAAGCAAACAGGCTGGGATGGTAATTTACTGTAGTGGCATGTATGGAAGGGAACATCACTGAAGTGTTCCCCCCCCCCCCGTTCTTTCCAGTTATTGGTTGTTTGTTGTTGTTCATGTTACAAGGTAGCGACCCAGAAGTGTATGTTTGCTTTGGGCCCAGTGATGGGTTAATCCAGCCCTGTATACAATGCTCACTTACTCCTATGCTCCTCGATCCAAGATCTTTATAGCCCACACAAGGGCAGGTCCTACTCTCCATTATGCCATTAGGAAAAAGATAAGAATGGCCATAATGAGCCAGAGCAATGGTCCATCTAGCCTGTATCCTGTGGCCAGTGCCAAATGCTTCAGAGGGAATGAACAGAACAGGCAACCCTTGAGTTATCCATCCTCTGTTGTCCACTCCCAGCTTCTGGCAGTCAGAGGCTAAGACACCCAGAACATGGGGTTGCATCCCTGACCAACTTGGCTCATAGCCTTGATGGACCTATCCTCTATGAACTTAACTAATTCTTTTTTGACTCCCATTATAGTTTTGACCTTCACAACATCCCCTGGCAATGAGTTCCACAGGGTGATCGTGTGTTGTGTTGAGGATAGATACATAGAGGCAGATGATAAGACAGAATCATAATGACACTATATAAATCCATGGCATGGCCACATCTTGAATATTGTTTGCCGTTCTGATAGATGCGTCTCAAAAAAGATACGTTAGAACTGGACAAAGTACAGAGAAGAGGAACAAAAATTATTAGGGGGATGGAACAACTTTCATACAAAGAGAGATTAAAAAGATTGGGACTATTCATCTTAGAAAAGAGACAGCTAAGGGGAGGATATGATGGAGGTCTATAAAATCATGAATGGTGGAGAAAAAATGAAAAAGGAAGTGTTATTTACCCCATCACATGACACAAGAACCAGGGGTTACCCAATAAAATTAATAGGCAGCAGGTTTAAAAAGAACATGAGGAAGAGAATGTCCGCACAGAATGCACAGTTAACTGGTCATTGACAGGGGATGTTGTGAAGGCCAAAACTACAACAGGGTTAAAAAGAATTATATAAGTTCATGGAGGATAAGTCCATCAATGGCTATTAGCCAAGATGGTCAGGGATGTGCACCCGATTCTGTGGGTATCACTGAACCTCTGATTGTCAGCAGCTCGGACTCAATGACAGGGGATGGATCACTTGATACATTTCCCTGTTCTGTTTATTTCCTCTGAAGCATCTGGCACTTTTGGAAGACAGAATACTGATCCAGACAGACCACTGGTCTGACCCAGTATAGCCATTCATATGCCCTCGAGCCACTTCATAGTCAGGTATTTAGAAGTGCACTTTGTTACAGGAATTAAATTGTATAATTCACATTTTCTTTATGCCAGTAAATTGGAAAGTTGAACATAAAACTAAAAGCCTTTGGAATATCTCTCTTTTTGCACTTACTGTGGGCTGTATGTAGATAGACTAGGGAACATACATCCCATGTATATTTACATACAGCCTGCAGGCTGTATGTAAATATACATGGGATGGATAAGATGAGTGACTGATGTAGTTTAACATGTTCTATGTGGCTATACATCTGCTCGTCAAATGTGAAGTATAATGCAAAGTGTCAGTACCTGCACAATTGGATGAACTGTGATTTTGTGCAAATCGGGCTGTGAAGGCTCCTGCACCAAACTGGATGCAATGAAGCTGAATCCTCTAAAAAGATGATGAGCATTGGCACTGGGAGGAACACCAGGGGAATCTGCAGAAGAAACAAGGGTACGGCTACGTGAGTTGGACAACTAGAGATCAGAAAGTGAGTAATGGTACAACATTTGCAGCAATGAAGGTCACCACTACCATCCAACAGCAAGCCCCACTAAATTAGCAGTCACACACTCATAGCCTACGTCATCATCTCAAGACTCTGATATGCGTGAGTCACCTCCTCCTGCCATGTATCTGAACACAGAGGGGAACATCCATGCATGGATCTCCCCTCTCCTGCACAGCCGTTTCCACTGCACCATTACAGCAGAGGGCACTCCACAAGTCGGGTCCATATAGAGCGGGAAGGGGCTGGGCAGGCTGGGAGAAGGAGTGGACAGATTGGGGCACTGCTCTTCCTTTGGCCTCCTGGAGATTCCCCCCAGGGGGGTGGGGGGAGGGAGGAATATAAGCTATTGCTGTACAGTAAAACTCCTATTTTATGAACGAATTGGGAACTGAATTCAGAAGATCGAACAGTTCATAAAAAAGAACATCTAAAATTAGAGTAGGTATGGGGCATAAGTTGAAGGGTGGCAGACTGCTTGGCTTTCTTCTTGTCCTTCAGTCCAAGACACTGAAGTCATTGGAATGTGAAGGGATGTCATGTGTTCTTCATCAACATCACTATTGTTATGGAGGTTCTGTATTCCCAGCCGTGAAATGTGGTTCTCCATATAAGATGGTCATTCATAAGATTGGGGCTTATAAAAATCAAGGTTCTACTGAACTATTCCCCCCTCCCCAAACCCGCTCCCGAGGCCTGGGAATTGCAACAACTAAGAGGAGTGTAGAGTAGTATGAATGGAGATGTATTGCCTGGGTCAGGGCAGTGCGGGGAAAACACAGGTCTGGAGCAATGGCAGATGTATGGTGCCTCTGCACAGCTAGTTCCTGGCCTAGTTGAAATCTAGTATGTTTAGGGGTGGGAGCAGTCACCTATTCCTTGCAGGGTGGGAAAGAGAGCATGTAGGGTTTCCTCTGGATAGACCAACTGGGCTGACTACTCTGAAAGGTTCCTAAAGTATATTTCTTTCCCTTAAGACCCTCTCTCCTTGTAAAACTCATGGAAAGGATGACGCTTGAAGCCAGAGGCTGCAATTTTATTATAATACTTAACATTATCTATAGCACTTACCATCTTCAAAGGGCTTTGTAAACAATAAAAAGTAACTCTTCACTCCAGTGGGGCACATAATTTAAGTATTATTGTGTCCATTTTGCAGATGGGGAAACTGTGGCTGAGTGGTTAGAGAGTCAGTGTTGCAACTGCGATTAGTGCTTAGGTCCTACAGGTTCGCCACCAGCCTCATGTAGCTAATAGGCTATTGAATTGTGGCTAATGCATGTGGCTTAATGTGGTTTTTTTTATAATGTGGCTAAGAAGAAAAATTCAAAACCACAAGTGTGGCTAACATCGAATTTCTATTGGACACCATTGGCTTAGGAGGTTACTGGTACCACTGTTGCCTGCTCAGAAGACTGACCCACAAGGGTAACAACTGCCTTAAAATATACCGCCTGACATGTTATTGCTAGTCTGAAGTGGAAATTATAAATTAAAATGAGAGCAACAGTCTCAACTGGAGCATTTATTGGTCATTAATCACTTGGATGTTTTGGGCCAAATTCTTTGCAGGAATAAATCCATTGGTTTCAGTGGAGTTTTGCCAGCAAAGAATTTGACTCTCCAACAGGGTTACTATTCATCGAGTTCCATCAGTCAGAGTGTTCTAGGGCATCTCACAATTAAATCAGACATCAGTGTAACACAGTTACATACTAACCTGCACAGCAGCCAAATCCTTTGAAATTGTTGTCATTTAAAACAGTTACAATTATTTAACCTAAGCAAACCAATCAACCAACCAACAAACCCCAATAACTGCAAGTTTTCCTTCAGTTTCAGTAATATCAGGCACCTTTCCCTTCTGGATGACATACCCAATGACAAGTTGGAGAAGTAACTATGAGCTTGTTCCTAAGAAATGCTGAGCACGTACAGCTTCCTGCTGGCTTGACCTGACAAGGCCCACTGATTCCACAAAAGATCAGGACTATTGACTCGGGGGGGGTGTGTGTGTGTGCAACTATTAACTGAAAATATCCATCATTTCTGTCCCATTTCATGATTGACACTAACCTGTAGGGGTCCGTGATGTGAACTCCGGGTCAAAATGAAACGTGTCTTCTGGCCGTCCCACTGCTGGTTTAAAAGGTGGCTTGATTTCTTTCCTGTATAGTTTCTACAAGAACAATGATAGAGAACAATCAATGATATAACAAGATACCATAGCAGCACTCAGGTCCAAGTGCAGGATATACACTTCTCTAGCATGTGAAGTGTATATCACTTCTATACTGGGGCAGATTAATAGCTCCTGGGGCCCTAAGCACAGCCAAGCAATGGGCCCCCCTTTCAACTCTCACCTCCATTCACAACCCAGCTGTTACTTGCACAGTGTAATCGACGCAACATTGGGGGATTTTGGGGGGCCCAAGACATTAATTGAGACTTTTTTTAATTTAAGGCCGTGCAAACTTGTAATTTTGTAACCATTTTTTGTTGTTGCTTGAGGCCCCTTTTCTCTTGGGGCCCTAAGCACGTGCTTTTATTGCTTATAGGTTAATCCACCATTGCTTCTATAGCAGGGGAACTATGTGCTACATTGCCAAGGAGTGCTATACTTGAGGATGCAGTAGCTGCTCTGGCTGATTAGATCTACATCTTAGTAAGTCTTTGCCATTTTTAATTATTATGGCCCGGGGTCTAAATAAATGGCATCCTTTAACTACAGAATGGCTCAAAATTTCAAGCTAGATGTGCACCTGGGAACTGGCTGCTCTTCCAGGCTGGGCCAGATTGTTCTCTGGGGAGGCAGTGTGTAAGGGCATGGTTAGACTGGCGCTTTATAGCGCAAAAAGCCTCCAGGAGTGCTATAACTCTCTAACCATACACACTGTCAATGCACATTTTGCGCAAAAAGTCTCCCTTTAAAGCGCAACGTGTAAACCTCCTCTCCAAGAGTCATGAGGCTTTTTGCACTAGCCCTGTAGTGTGTTTGGGCCAGTGTAATCAGTCATTACGCGATAAGGGATCTCTGACACGCCTCTGAGCCATTTAAGGCAATTAGGAAGCCATTTAAGGCGTTCAGTGTTGTTTTGCAAACAGAATTAGGAATGCGGAAGTTCCTTTACAGAACTCTGCTCTTAACAGAAGCAATTAAGCAGTGAAACTGCTTACCAATGGAGCTGTGTTGAGTGAAGTTCAGAGCCTGCTACTTTTCCGTAGAGAGAAATCAGTGACAGCCTGAACTTGTCTCCCTCCGTACACGTTCCCCGTTCCCCCTCACTCCCTCCTTTGCAAAGCATGTTGCACCCAGCTGAATGCTGGGATAGCTGCCCATCATGCACCACTCCCGGTGCCGGGGCAGCAGCATCAAATGTGGCCATGACATAGCGCTATGGTTATAGCGCGTCCCATATAGCGCAATAGGTAAACGCGCTATAATCCTGTAGTGTAACCTTACCCTTAGTGTGCAGACAGTTTCAAGTGGCTGGTAATGGGACATTAGATGGAGAGAGCTCTGAGTTACTAAAGAGCATTCTTTCCCAGGTAGCTGCCTGGTGGGTCTTGCCCACATGCTCAGGGTCCAACAGACTGCCATATTTGGGGTCAGGAGGGAATTTTCCCCTGAGTCAGATTAACACAGACCCTGGGTTTTTTCACTTTCCTCTGCAGCATGGGGCATGGGTCACTTGCCGGTTTAAACTAGAGTAAGTGGTGGATTCTCTGTAACTTACTCAAAGTCTTTAAACCATGGGTTGAAGACTTCATTAACTCAGCCTGAGGTTAAGATCTACTACAGGAGTGGGTCGGTGAGGTTCTGTGACCTGCGATGTGGTCAAACTAGATCAGAGGTTCTCAAACTGGAAACATTCATTTTTAGGGGGGGGGGGGGGGGTTCACGAGACTTGACATTGTAGTGAAAGGAGTCCACAGGTTGTTAAAGTTTGGGAACCACTGGACTACATGATCCTTTCTGACCTTAAATTCTTTGAGTCTATGAATTTACAGAAGACAGTAGGAATCAAGCATTTGTAGCCTTCATTAGGTGGTGCCGAGGGAAAGGGTCACTTTGTTATTAGTATTTATTCTTTGGTAAGAATGAACAAGGTGCTTAATGCCATATGAGACACAACATTCAGACAGTTGCTGCTGCAAGCTGTTTACAGTCTAAACAGACAAGTTGGTGTCTGGTCATTTGCCAGGACTGGAAAAGGAGGAGGGTGTGGTAGATGGCCAGGAAAATGGCAGGGAAGATAAGAACTTGCCAAAGAGATATAGCAAAAGGGTTTTGCAGATGGGCGCAGGAGTCTGGTTAAGGCATTGCCGGCGAAACAAGGGATAATACTAGGGATTGGGGGAGGGCATGTACAGATAAGCATCCCTATGTAGGTGTGCTTGTGTTGAGGAGGGAGGGATCACATATGGAAGACTATACTTGTAACCAGCAATAATAGTACTTCGCACCCCATACCACTTTCCATCCAAATATCTCATAGATGTTTTCCAAACATTAATGACTTATGACTCATAATACTTCCATGCAGTGTCTAATTATATCCATTTGATAGATGAGTAAACTGAGGAACAAAGTTTTTGGGTGTGATCCAAAGCCCACTGACATAAATAGAAAGACTCCTATTGATTTCAATGGGCTTTGAGTCAGATCCTCTACAAGCTAACCAAGATCACACAGTGTACTTTATGCCAGAACTGGGAAAAGAGCTTCGATTTGACTCTTTGCCCTCTGTTTTCATCACTAGACCATATTCCCTCTTCTATCAGCATTTCTATCTTCTGACTTCAAAGGGCTGTTCTAATTAAAACAGAACACCCTTAATAATTATGTTTAAGTACAAATATAACGTTTGTATTAACCTTCAAGCCACAATAAGAGCTGAGAGTTCAACTTCATTAGCATTTGGAAAGAATATTTTAAGCTAACTCTTAAGAAATTAAACAACTTCATAAATTAGTTGATTTTTCAAAATAGTTAATGGGAGCTGGTCACATGCTTTTCCAAATCTTTACATACAGGAAGATTCTCTTTCATGTATGATTTCTGTAATGGGTGAATTACTCTAATATACGGCATGTGGTATCATTTATGCTACATGATTATCTGACATCTTAATGTTCAGTTTGCTTAAATAATGTCCGTGAGGCAAACTATGTATAGCATAATGTCAGCATCAGCACGGAGCAGATGTTTATGGCCAAGTGACAACGTCTTGGAAAAGAGGAACAGGCACGGTGAGAGCTGGGAATGACATTGCAATAATGAACAGCCATTTCAATGGGAAAAGTCCGGCTTCCTTAAAACCAACCCGCATTTTCAGAAAATTTAAATGAATCTGAGCTACTAACTTTTTCAACAAATTGAGTCCAAATGCCTTAAGGAGTTGCTGTCCATCTAGATTTTTAGAGGATATTCCAATATTACTTGGGGGAGGGGGGAGAGGAGAAAGAGGAGGAAGCAATATCTTGCAATCAAATATAATTTCCTCCAAATTGTTTGTCTGATGCATTGTTCTTGAATGATGATTGACATGTTGACATGTTCTCAAAGTTTTTGTTCTAAAGGATAAATTGATCTGAGTGGCAAATGATGCAGCAGTCTAAATTTGAACGCTGAACCTCAGGCCATTCACACCAGGCCATTCACATCACATAACGTTTGGTACAGATTGAACTATTAACTAGGTGCCAAGTCACTATTGCCCCAATTCTGCACAACAGAAAGCAATTGACTTTCAGTGGGAGCAGGATTGGACCCTCTGTATCCAATTTTCAAAGTTTTGTGTCTATGCTGGGGTGCCCAACTTGGTATTTAGGTTATCTGGGTACTTAAATGCCAATTTTGGCCTTCAAAAGCTGGTTTGGGTGCCTAATTTAGGTTCACAAGATTGATAATATATGCCCATTTATTGCACACAGCTGTCGAATAGGCTGAGGAAAAATTCATTTTGCTTCCCTAGCCAAAGAAAGGATTTATTTACATGCCTTTCAGTCTTTTATTGTTTGTTTATTCTTATTCCACCGCACCCAAAAAAATAAAATAAGAAAACTTCAAAAACTAACTATCATGTTCGCCTGTCAAAGAAAGATATAATTGACTAATGTTAGCAATCATGGTGCACTACACAGAACCATGTAGAGCTGCTAGCTGTGAAAAGAGATTTTATGGTCTTCCTTGGATTCAGGGTGATGTAACAACTTCAATGTGCCACAATAAAGGGAAATTACTTACCTTGCTGTAACTGGAGTTCTTTGAGATGTGTGGTCCCTATCTGTATCCCACTGTGGTTATGCATGCATTCCATGTGCCTGAGAATTCTTTTAATTAGCATCCGTTAGTCCACGTCTGTGCCCTTGCTCTCCTCAAAGGGCAGGGTAGATCAACTGCCTCCTTGTTCCTTTTCTATTGCAAATCTAGTCATGATTGAAGCAGAGACGAAGGAGAACTAGTAGTGGAATACAGATAGGGACCACGCATCTCAAATTCCAGTTCTAACAAGGCAAGTAATTTATCTTTCTTCTTTGAGTGCTAGTTGCTATGTGGGTGCCACTGTGAGTGATTAACAAGCAATATTCAGAGTGGAGGAGGGTGCAGTGATGCAGGTGGTATAACTGCTTGTAGAACCGCTGTCCCAAAGCATGCATCAGCAGTGGAATCCTGGACCAAGGTGCAACGTCGCGTGAATGGGTGGATGGAGTATCATGTAGCTGTCCTGCAAATATCAAGCAGGTTCCCTCTTGAAAAGGATTCTACTGAGGATATTTGTGCCTTTGTGGAGTGAGCCTTCACCCCATATGAGGGAGGAAGTGGTGTCAACTGAGTAGGATACAGCTAGAAATCCTTTGAGAAGATACAGCTTGTTGTCACACATTCTGCTATACACACTCATTCTGCTATGGCAACAAATAGTCTAGGTGACTTCGTGATCTGTTTCTCTTTCTGCAGGTAGAATGTCAATACCCATCACATATCTAAGGAATTGAGTTTTTGCTCCTTGCTAGAGACATAGGGCTTTGGGAAAAACAGGTAAGTGACTTTATATGAAATCCAGAAACTAACTTGGGAGTAAATTTTGGGTGTAGTTGTAGTGAGACTCAGATGTCATGAATTGAGTGTGAAGGCTCAACGAACTTGGAGAACGTTGGGGTGGGATCTCTCCTCTTTGAGGGTAGAAGTGGATCTGCTTTTACGTCTGTGAGAGTGCCCCTTACTCTCACATAAGGGAGCCCAGCCAAAGGATCCTTCCCTTTCCTGTCTCCACTCTAGAGTCAGACATAGTACTAGAGATTGGCCAGGGTCAGCAAGAAGCACAATGTATATGGTACTTCCAAAGCTGAAATTCTCGTGCTTACCACGTTTGGCTGGGGAAAGAGTGGCAGGTACTGCACTTAGCAGAGATGTGAGCATCTCTGAGGCAGCAGAGGGAACCCTGTGGCTGTTGCTGACTGAACAGGAGTGAGGGCAGGAGACACCGTTTTTGAAGTCCGATATCCTGGGCAAAAATCCAAGTACCCCGCCAGGTGACTAGGAGAGTTCCCAGGCTGAGGATTCTAACATTGGGTAACTAGGGAGCCATAAAACACTAATGATTAAAAATCCCTGTGAACAGCGTGACTTGAATATTTACAGGAGAAGAGAACAATCAGCTCTGGACACTGGAGGAGTCCAAGTCAGGCCATGTAGCAGGAAGAGCTGGAGAGGTGGTTGGTCTGCCCTGCCCCTTATGCTCTTGGTGCAGAGGTGCTGGCAGGGAACAAGAGACTTGCAAGAATTCTCTGGTCTCAGGTGCATGGAGCACATGCATACCCACATAGGGACCAGCACTCAAAGAAGAAGTGATACGCAGGCATGCAGGTTTGGATAAGCTTCTGTATGTTTATCAAATCCCCCAACCTTTTGAGGCTCTGACAATTATTATGGTCAGATTAATTCACATCTAAGGCACCAGAATGCACAGAGACCTCTGACAGTTTGAGGACTCCTGGCTTCTAGAGCTCCAATTTGTTTGGAGAATTAACCCTGACAGTTTTTGCAATTAGCAATTTCATATTTCTGACACTAGGCTAGGAAGCCTGTCAAGATTTTGCTTAGTTTGACAGGGTGAAAAATATATTCTGTAATTGATGGCCTATTGCATCTGAACATATCTGCTGTACAGAGATGATTTTTGTACAGAGCTTCATATTAGAGCTGGTCAGGAATTGTCTGTCAAAAATAAAATGCAATTTCTGCAAAATCAAAATTTTCGGCAAGAATTATTTTGAAAATAAATGTGCCAATTTTCCATCAGGAAAATCTGAACTAATATTTTATTTCAGGTTGTTTTCGGTCAGTATGACTTTACTTTGGATATGCTTCCACTGTCACAGCACCTCATGGGAGTTGTAATTTGGATGCCCCCCACACGTATTCTTCTCTATGGCGTGGGTTCAATGGCTTGACTACACCTCCATGACACACACCCAGTCTCCCTTCTGGTTGAACCAACACCATGCCTCATGGAACTCATGTGACCATGGCACATCATGGGTGATTTAGTATGACCAGGGAACCTGGCCCACATCAGGAAATGGAGATACGATGAACAAACATTCAGCTCCCATGAGTCACCATGGCAGCTGGGGTTAAGGCTGAACCAAGTTGAAATGAAACATTTTGATTTGGAGATGTCAAATCATGTAGTTTTAGTTTTTAATGAAAATGTAGAAACAAAATGTTTTGAATTGAAATTTTCCAGAACTTTCATTTCTGCCAAAAATGTGGATAGTTCAATTTTTTGTCCTGGTATTTTCCTTTTTAGAATTATCAGAATTTCTCACAGGCTTAAAATTCTAATTTTACTACGAGTTCTACTTAATATGTGTTGGTGTTGTGCTTTGTTAATATCTTTGGTCTCAATCCCTGTTGCAAACTTGGGTGGTCACTGGACATTTCTTTCTCTAGGATGCATGTAATGAGCTGGCAATAAAGTGTTTGGAACTCATATCTGTTCCTCATTATTCATGAACATTTTATTTACCGCAATTCATTTTTAAATGGATACATGAAAGAGGGACAGATGTAAATGCCCTATGCATGCATCTGGCAGATATCAAGAAAAAAAAGAATTAATTTAATTAAGAGCTATTTAGTAATTTCCTGCACTGAGCTGAGTGTCTTTGATGAAGAATTGAGTTATTCCTTAGACACCTTCCAGAAATAGAAAGATGCTGTTCTCTGCAGTGACGCACTTGCAGGACAGGAATAAACTTCCTTGATACATATACCTGTCACAGAAAAATCCAATAAACAGACAAAAGTCTGAGCTATCTTTTAAAATGTTAGCCCTTAACAAGACTAATAGCAAATGACAGAAAGGGCACCAAAATTCACATCTCTGGATCAGTTTTTGCTGTTGATAAGATCTATAATTAATTTATATTGTGAATTTAGTTTGACCTTTACGAAGAATGTGTGCTCTGGTAAAGGAAACAGGGAGTGAGGAAGAAAAAGAACTCCCACCCTAGCAGCCAGATCTGATGAAAGGAGAGAAATTCACTCCTACATTATATATCAATCCTATCCGTGATGAATAGAATCCTAACTCAGCCTTTTTTTCTAGATCATCTGATGAAAAAACAGCCATTCATGCCCATCTCTTCTGACTGAGGGCTGTACACAGAGATTTCATAGACCCAGTGAAAAGCCAAAGGTTTTATAAGCACAATCTGCAAGGAGAAAAGAAGAAGAAAAAGCATTTGGGACCCAAATTCTGCCCTCAGACACATTGCTGCTTTTAAACCAGCTGAAGTCAATGGGAGTGGTGTCTCTTTGTCTTGGGGGAGAAATGGGCCCTAAGCATCATAGAGATTGTAGGCACACGAATTGCTGCAAGAGCCAGGCACCAACTCCCCCAAGCTCCCTTAAAATCTCAGCCCAGACCTTTACTCTGAAAGAATGTTGATGTATTTAAAGGAGAATCTACCGAATTTGTGCTGCAGTGGCCTGACGGCTGTCTCGTAGCACTGAGATGGAGATTTGCAGAAGAGACACCTGGAAAGTGCAGATTGAGGATCCCGTTACTGCAGTGTCAGTACCCGTAGCATGGAGGCTTTTATGAAGATTGGCCAGTGCTACAATTTTGGCTTTGGGATAAACACTATGGACCAGCTTTTTCAGCCTGTCAAGTTCACTGTGTGTCATTTACACAATGCAGAGGGCACCTAAAGTGGCTGGGGATTTGCCCTAGAGCAGGGGTCGGCAGCCTTTCAGAAGTCATGTGCCTTCATTTATTCGCTCTAATTTAAGGTTTTGCGTGCCAGTAATACATGTTAACATTTTTTGGTCTCTTTCCATAAGTCTATAATATAGAACTAAACTAGTGTTGTATGTAAAATAAATAAGGGTTTTAAAATGTTTAAGAAGCTTCATTTAAAAGTAAATTAAAATTCAGAGCCCCAAACTGGTGGCCAGGACTGAGGCAGCGTGAGAGCTACTGAAAATCAACTCGCGTGTCGCCTTTGGCACCTGTGCCATAGGTTGCCTACCCCTGCCCTAGAGAATTGCCCTTGTGTAGGGGGAATCTCTGTTGACATAAAGCTGGTGAAAGCTGCTCTGCTTCCTCCAGCACCATAAGTGGAGGGAGGGTGGGTGCCCGTGTGAGGAAGCATGGCAGATCTAGGTTCCATTACCCACCATTCTCCACTGGCATGAGGTCCCTGAACCACTCTACATCAGTGGCATATGTTAAAGCTTCACCTCTCTGCAGCTTCACTTTACATTGAGGCAAAGCAGCCGAGAATCAAGGAGCTGTGACCAGCTCCCCAAGAGCACCCCCTCCCTTCTCCACTGCATCTCTCTCATGAAAAGGCAGTCTTGGCTGAAATATGGCATCAAATGGACTCAGCCTAAGTATGAGGAATGGACAAATTCACCAAACTGCAGTGTGGGTTCCAACGCGGAGGTTGGCAAATATCAGAACGTGCAAAGCCCAGTCTACCCTCCTCTTTTCACCCCTGGCTGAAGACAGATACAGAGAACACTGCTCCCTCTTGGCCTTCCTCGTGAATTCAGCTCTCCCGTACTGCTCATGCTAGGACAGTGGTTCCCAAACTTTAACAACCTGTGGATCCCTTTCACTAAGATGTCAAGTCTCACAAACTCCCTCCTAAAAATGAATATTTCCCTGGGATTTTCTCCTTTACCCTGAGTATAAATTATAAAAGCAGTGATCTTGGAAATACAAAATTTGTTTTCAAGACATGCTCATTACACACTATTTATTATTAATTATAATGTATAATTACGGTATTTTTATTCGATTATGTAACCACAACACTCTTCCAAGCTTGTATCACTTTGAATAAGCCTGTTATAAGTCAAGGCTCCTATGTTTCGTCAAGGAGTATCAGATGTGAAGCAGCATGAAGGTATTTAAAAAACAAACTCAAAGAGTTCCTCCTACACAAGCATTCAGGTCTTGAGCAGTCCAGGCAAACAACGCACGTTACAACAAAGCTTAAACTTGTTCTTCATACTAATTTTACAAATGATACTAGCTGCCTATTTAATTTTAAAAACAGCAACAAATTTCCACTTCCCTTTCCATTTCTTATAAAAGAGTCTTGAAGTTTAAATCTCCTCAGTGTGACAGATATGCTTGCTTTGATCTGCTTAGCTCTTGGAAATCCAGGGGCTCCGGGCTGCTGGCCACGTGTTGCCTTGGGTCGTTGGGGACAACTCTGTCTGCCATTAGGGATTTTTTCCCCCGAGAACCCCCTCGTAACATTTTGAGAACCCCCAGGGGTTCACGAACCCCAGTTTGGGAACCACTGTGCTAGGAGGATGGGCTCCTGGTGCTTCACCTCTCCTTAGACAGTAACAGGACATCAGCTGACCTCACTCCGCCTGGCTCAGTTGCCCAGGTTCTTGTGATGTATTTGAATGTATTGAATGGAGGGTTGAATCTGCTCATGTGAATTTGCGCTTATGTTGAATTTTTCTAGATAAAAAGGTGCAGACCAAGTTTCAGAGAGCTAGACCTGACCCTTACGGTATCTACTTGAAGTTAGATGCTGAACTGGAACTTCTGGAAAGAGGGGGCCTATTTTCAAAACTGGCCAGGATTGAGTGGGAAACTGCTATTGTTCGAATTGTAAAAAAGAGTGGTGCAGTAAGGGTGTGTGGATCTTTTAAGGTCACCATAAACCCTGAACTGACAGTTGAAAAATACCCCATCTAGAATTGAAGATATTTTTGCACCACTGGCAGGGAAACAACAATTCAGCAAAATTGATTTGTCACAGGCCTATCTATGGATGGAAGCTGAAGGACAGTCTACTCTAAGGCAAACCTCACAATCAACACACAAATGGCTCTATACCAGTTCAACAGACTAGTGTTTGGTATTGCTTCAGCTCCTACAATATGGCAATGGATCAAGTTTTACAAGGTATTCTGAGTACATGTTATCTGGTTGACATTATTGTGACTGGTGGAAGTGATGAAGAACATCTGGAAACCCTGAAAAGGGTATTAAAACAGCTGGAAGAATACCAGTTGCAAGCTAATTTCATATTGTATGTTGCATATTAATTGCATTAATTAATATGCATATTAATTGTACATTATTTTTCAAGGACATGATAGGTTATTGTGGGATATTACTGATGTACAAGCCCTACATAAATCTCAGGAGGCTTTCCCAAGCTGATGTACAGCCAACAACCACTCTGGAAAACATCCTGCCAGCCCCAATGGCAGAGGGGGTGTGCTGCAGGGGAAGAGCCATGACTGGAGTGTTGCTGTGTTCTGATCTGCTGCAGTGTTCCCTCTGCTGGGGGCCATAAGATAGAGCAGTTTTGAGACTGCTCTAAATTACTCTGGCGGGGCAAATTCGCTGCTGGCAAATCCTGGCTTTGGAGAGCACAAAGGTAGCATAGAGCCCCAAAGGTAGAGCACAACTCAGTCAGGCCCAGACACACAGGGGCCTAATACTTTTAGAGAGGAAATAAGGGCACAACAACCATTGAAGAATCCAAAGGAGCAGATAGCTTTCCCCTGATGTATCTTTTTCCAAACCAAAGCCTTAAGCTTTGTTTGCATTCAGTATGAAATGTCACAGGCACTCCTTCATTTAGAGCTGCTCCATTACATTCTAATAATCCAACTCCTGGCATCAGTACAGCAAGTTCTTCAGAGTGTAATGTGGTAATTGTTCTTTGAACCTCTGGAAAGTGATTCAAATTACATCATAATGAGCCATCTGATTAGATAAAACAGAAACAAAAACTTTGGAAAAGCTGAGGATGCTGAACGGACCTTTATTTTCTTTAGTGTAAAAGCAGAAACGTGGATGTGAATTCATGGCTTTAATTCACGGGCTCTCTACGGTAGATCTCACTCCAGCAAGCCTTTTGGTTTTGTTTTTACATGACAGACTCAGTTTCCAGCTGGCCTTTGCTAAAACTACCTAATCCCAGACTACAATTAGCAACAATATTGCTCTACTTACATTCCAGTCTATAGTAACAAAGAACAGGTGCCGTTTAATTTCTTCAACTCCATCGAGGCCAGCACCTGCCAAGACAACAAGAAGAAAGAGTCAAAATAAAGTCGAGCCAGGAGGAACATGCTGTATTCTTTAAAACCATCACCAACATATCCCTCAATTACCCTTGAAAAAATTTAGAAATGTCAACAATTGTTTAAACCATCACAAATATATACAAGGGCATTTTGTTAATGCAAACATCACAGCCAGGAAAGAAAAACTGTTGAACACATGAGTTTTGATTGTAAGCGTGTGTCAGGTCTGCATGGCCAGACTCTCATGTTTCATATTAGATAAGGAAATCGAATAATTGAAATGTAGAGTTGGAAGAGACTTCAAGAGATCATCTAATCAGGCATCCCACACTGAGGTAGGACCAATTATGCCTGTACCAGAAGTTTTCAAACTGATGGGCATGTCCCTCTAGAAGGGCGCAAAGGAATGTTTGGTGGGGGGGGGGGGGAGGGAAGCAGTGATGGCAGCTGGCTTGGGGAAGCCCTACATATCAGGGAGTTCAGGGAGGGACTGCCACCCCTTGACTCTCCTTTCCTCTCTATTTTTGTCTGGATTGGGGAGGTGCCACCAAAAATTGTAACTCAAAGAGAGGCTTTCAGCTCAAAACGTTTCAAAACCTCTGGTCTAGTCCATCTCTGACAGGTGTTTTCTCTAACTTGTCCTTAAAAACTGCTCATGATGGTATAATACATTGGGGTTCAAACCAGAGCAATGAGAGGTGGTGTCACTGCCTGTCCTGTGACCCTGGTGCCTTAAATGCTCAGCTGCTGTGGCTCTCAGCCCAGAAACCTTGAGTGCCTGTGCTGTGCAGCCCTGGTTCAGCCCTGACCCTAGCAGCCTGCCTACAACACAACAGCCAGACACTGGTCTCCACCAGGCTTAGTTACTACTTGCAGAGTGACCTCAACACACTCCCAGTCCTGAATATTCCCCTGCCCTGGAGTGTCCAGCCCTCTCCTGGAACAGAGAAGTAACAAGGTTTGTCATTCCTTTGAAGAGACAAAAGCACTGCTTATTACTTTAACTGGAGCTAATAATCACTTCAATTTAAACACAGCACTGGGTTGGTTTAGTTTAAAAGAGAAAAGTTTATTAACAAAAAGAAATGGTTGCTAAGTGAATTCATGTACAAGGGATAAGAACAAAAATAGTTACAAGCAAACAAAAGTAAAAATACACTTTCTAATGGCTAAGACCTAACTTACCAGCTACTCTCTTTGTTCAAGGTAGATTTTTTTCTCATTTTTCTTTTTTCCAGCCATGGCTGAGTTTCTCTCAGTCAGGACCTTCCACAAACGTTAAAAGGTGTTGGAGTCTCTTGTCTCCCTAGGTGACAGATGCCAAAATGACTCTCTTTCCCCTTGTATCACTCAGAGTTCATTGACTCTGTTTTAAGAGGCAGGATGACCTCATGCTGTTCTTTCCTTCCTGTGGACATCCCATCCTCATGCTGATTTGTATGTAAATGAGGCTTTCATTGTTTTGATTCCAAAATGCTGCCTTCCCTCCAGTCTGGGGGAACCTGTTTTTCCCTGTGTTTGGTCTCACAATTTAAAGCATAATTTCATTGAATATGCATAATTCCCCGTATAATGTTAAGATGTACATTTCACAACAATATTAATCACCAGCATGTCACTGACTTTCACAAAATATGTTACTCAATACACTTTATAATACAAGTAATATTGTATATAATAAGTTGATACTTATTTGAGGTTCAGACTCCCACAAGAAGCTACGAGCCCCACTCTCTGGATAATGGATAGATTTATCTATATTTTATGTAAATGTACCTTCATAGTCTTGGCCTGATGGCCATGCTGGTCAGACAAACACATTCTTTTGTCTACAGCAGACTGGGCTTATGCACTGCTTGCCAAACAAACACATTTCTAGCATATGTCCATCACACTTTGAACACAACCTACCCCTATATATGTAAGAATAATGATCTTCTCTAGTGCTTATTTCTCTCTACACCTTCCTTTGCTCTATGTCCCTTACCCAAAACAAAGAAAACAATCAGAAAACAATAAAACTATTGCCTTTCTTTAACATTTCCCAGCCTCCTTACTCCAGAATCTCTTGAAACTATTTTACCATTGCTGGAAGTGTAAAATTTTCCAGTGATATCTCATGTGACATCTTCTGGGGCATATACCATGACAACAGTGTGTTAAATGTAATGAGTATGTCAGGCCTGACAAGAGTTGCTGACACATAGTAGTGAACCACCAGTCAGATTAGCTACTGGCTACTCCACAGGCATCTTCAAAGTTCTCCTGAGTCCATAAATTAAAGGGCACCTTTTACCCTTCTTAATATCCATACTACTCCAAGTGCTTGCTTCACACCCATCTGGGTCACCCACACCAACAGAGAGTTCTGTCAAACCAAGGTGTGAAACCGGATCTCTTTCCATTCTGAGCTGGCCCTGCCCCCAGTGGAGTGCTTTCCCAGAGACTGACCACGCTCAGCAGAGTACAGGCCGACAGCTATTGACCTAGTTGTGCCAGGGTTCCATCACACCTAGCAGATCCTGGACGCTGGCCCCTTTCAGCTTTGCCCCAGACCTACCAAACACTGACTCAGTTTCCCCAGTGAGGGTTTACTCCCTTGATCACTGTCTGGCTATAGTACACTTGTACCTGAGCCCTTGGCCTCAATCCTGTTACCTCATTACAGATGACAAACACACCAAAAACACACACTTCCCCACATTTCCACAGTTAGAATCCTGGAATAACCGTTAGTGTTCATAATGACTTTGGCTACAGGCAGAGTAGTGGGATTCATTATATCCACATCTGCTAGCTTCTATCAGGCACACCCGTCTCCTGGGTCCCATGGGCATAACTTGCCACTCCTCTTCTGTTAGAGTTTCTGTTGCTCCTTACTCTGACACCTGGCCTCCAGCTCTGCCTGTCTCTCCTCCACTAGCAGCCTTTTCCACTCCAGCCTCCACAGCTCTAATACTCTTGCCACTGCTGTCGCCTCTACTGGATTATTTGTGGAACCATCTGCTTGATCTCTTGCATGCCCCGTAGGAGAAAAAGGGACCCCTTCCCTAGATTGGGGCAGTGCCCTTTCTTGCCTCATGGCATACAACTGCGGCATGGCCACCGGCTCAGATTTCTTCTGATCAGCTGCTGACAGAGCTCACTGCGCACAGCTCTGCTAACTGCTTCTTGGTGAGCTCAGCATCTGTTTCTTTGCTCTTCCTGTTTTCTCTACGGCTTACTCTTGTTTACACCTTCCTTTGCTCTAGGTCCCTTACCCAAAACAAACAAACAGAAAAAATAAAACTATAGCCCTTCTTTAACAGTTCCCAGCCTCTTTACTCGAGAATTGCTTGAAGCTATTTAACCATTGCTGGAAGTGTGAACCTCAGTCAACCAGCAAACGGAGTATAAATCCTGGCTTAATTGTGTCACAGAAGGGGATTCCACAACCTCCCTCGGTAACCTATTCCAGCACTTAATTATCCTTGTAGTTAGAAAGCTGTTCCCAATACTTAGCCTAAAATCTCCCTTGATGCAGATTAAGCCCATTAATTATTTTCCTACCTTCAGTGGAAATGGAGAACAATTGATCACCATCTTTTTATAACAGCCCTTAGCATATCTGAAGACTTATCAGATCTCTCCCCAGATCTTCTTTGCTCATAAACGTGTCTAGTTTTTGCAACTTTTCTTCACAGGTCAGGTTTTCTAAACATGTTATCATTTTTGTTGCTCTGCTCTGGACGTTCTCTATTTTGTTCAGATCTTTCTTAAAGTGTGGCACCCAAAACTGGGCCCAATACTCCAGCTGTGGCCTCACCAGTGCTGAGTAGAGTACAACAATCGTCTCCCATGTCTTACATACAACACTCCTGTTAATACACCCCAGAATAATAGCCTTTTTCACAGCAGCATCACACACTTGTGTCTCATTAAATTTGTGATCCACTATAACCCCTCAGCTCCTTTTCAACATTACTATAGCCTGGTCAGTTATTCCCCATTTTGTAGTTGGTCATTTGCTTTTCCTAAGTATATTACTTCGCACTGGTCTTTATTGAATTTCATCATGCTGATTTCAGACTGATTCTCTAATTTGTCAAGGTCATTCTGAATTTTAATCCTGTCCTCCAAAGTGCTCCCAAGTCTCTCAACTTGGTGTCTTCTGCACATGCTATAGGCACACTCTCCACACCATTATCCAAGTCATTAATGAAAATAGTTTGCTTATGAGACTGTCATGGGGGACTGTGTCAAAAGTCTTACTAAAAATAAAAATACATCATCTTTATAGTTTCCCTCCTATCCACTAGGCCTGTAACCTTGCCAAGGAAATTAGGTTGGTTTGGCATTTGTTCTTGACAAATCCATGCTGGCTATTACTTATCACCTTATTATCCT
Organism: Sternotherus odoratus; assembly: GCA_032164245.1. Lineage (NCBI taxonomy): Eukaryota > Metazoa > Chordata > Testudines > Kinosternidae > Sternotherus > Sternotherus odoratus. The sequence continues at coordinate 101,703,408 of JAVMKO010000003.1, forward strand.
CTAGGTGCTTAGAAACGGATTGTTTAATGTGTTCCAGTATCTTTTCAAGAATCAGAGAGGTAGCCGTGTTAGTCTGGAATTGCAAAGAGCATAAGCTTTCGTGGGCTAATACCCACTTCGTCGGATGCATGCATCCGACGAAGTGGGTATTAGCCCACGAAAGCTTATGCTCTAATACTTTAGTTAGTCTTTAAGGTGCCACAGGACTCTTTGTCAGTATCTTTTCAAGTATTGAAGTTAGGCTGACTGTTCAATAATTTCTCAGTCCTCTTTGCTCCCTTTTTAAAGATAGGTACTCTGTTTGCCCTTTTCCAGTCCTGTTGAACATCACCTGTTTTTCCATGAACTCGCAAAGATAATTGTTTTGATATTACCTCAGCTAGTTCCTTAAGTACCCTAGGGTTAATTTCATCAGGCCATGCCAACTTAAATATAGCTAACATACCTAAATACTCTTTAACCCGTTCTGTCTTATTCTGGCTTGTATTCCTTCCTCTTTGTTGTTAATTTTAATTTGTGTTAAGCATCTGGTCAGAATTATCCTTTTTAGTGATGTGAAATAGATTCTTTATCCACCAGCTACATGACCCAGATGTTAGCACATTGCTTGATGCACTACTGGAAGGCACTCAGATACTATAATGATGAGTGTAGTCTAGAGCTTGTATTGGAGAGAGAGAATAGAATAAAACTAGACAGGACTAGGAGTCCAAAGAGCTTCCTGACATGGAGGGCAATGGTATTATTACTACCTAGCACTTACAGATATTCATATGTAACCACCCTGTGAGAGTTCAGTTTTATTCACTCCAGTTTACAGATAGGGAAACTCTGGTGCACATAGTTTAGACTCAAATTTACAGAGAGAGTCAGCTGATTTGGGGTAACTCAAAGCTTTAAGTGCCCATTGTGAGACACCTGATTCTCATTTGTATTGGCACCAAACACACCAATGTCAAAGATACTTTTGTTCACGAACAACTTTCTTATGTTTCTTATGTAGTCTAGTGATTATTTAGTAAAACTCCATGGGGTTTGGCAGCACATGTCGAATTCTTTCATTACTTTTGCTTTATGTCTTCATTTAACATCTTTCTTGTTTATGCCTGTCAGCACGTTTAGTTTACTGGCTTGAGGGAAATCAACAGGTGTTCGGTAATAATTAAACAACTGTCAGATTTGACTGTGTGCCATGTGATTGGTTGATTTGTTTTTATTAATAGCATCTTTCATTCTCCCATGGGGGAAAATAACACCTGGAGATGAAGATTCTGCACTGCAATTTTGGAGCCATTTCCTGTGAGATGCTGAGCATCTCCAGATGTGTTGAGCACCTCAGTTCCTACTGACATTAGTGGGATCAGAGGATCCTGAGTACCTTGCTGTGGGTGCTCAGCACCTCGGGGGACTAAGCCTTTTATTTGCAATATGTGTACTTCTTAACAAGCAGTTTTGTATAAGCTCCTGTCAACTCAAGCTTTTGTAAAATGTGACATCTGCTTTTGATGCACACAAGACATTATTAGTGTTTGCCGAAGTGCACTGGTCAAGAACTGCATTCGACAGCCTGCTTAAACATTGGCTCATGACTAGGTATTAAAAACAAATATTGCTTGCATATTACATGCAGGGCTGTCAGCCATGTACATGGGAAAACTGACCCAATAGGTGTGTTTACAAGTTTGATTTGTTCCCCCTTGGTATTCTGAACATAGAACAGGCTGCTGCCAGAAATCAGTAAATACAAAAACATAGCCAGCTACAAATCTTGTTCCATGAATTTCTTATTAGGAATTTTCAAACAACGTCCAAGTTCAAGGCACAGTCCAGATTGCCTACGAAACATATATGGCAGGTCTGCTTCTGATTACACCGACACCAGTATAGCTAAGTGGAAACTCCACTGTAGAGAACAGAGTTACATGAATATAAACCCAGCATCGGAAGAGCATCAGGACCAGCAAATGTGCTTAGAAGAAATAATGGTGAAGAATATGGTTTTGTACAAAGATAAGGGATAACATCATAATGTGCAATAATGCTTCTTCATTAGACAATGCCAAAATTTGACGGCCAAATCCTGGTCTCCCTGAAATGAATGGAAAAATTCCTATGGCTTCAAAGGACACAGGTATGGCCCTTAGTATATGACCAGCTGGTAACATTCCCTAGGATGGGCATGACAGATGTTTCTCTGCCTCTGTTCTTGGCTCCTGCAGTTCCATACTTCGCTCCTTTGCAACTACCCATACTATTTGCCTTAGGAACATTTCCCTGTTGTATGGCAGGAATGACTCATCCTTCTGACAGGGATTGTGATATCAATATAAGCCTATCATCAACCATTTCCCTCTTTAGTGGTGTATTTGAATACCACAGTCTTATTTCTTTAAATGACTTAACATGAATGTAAATATTTGGAGTGTCTATTATTTTTCAATAAGATTTCAGACCAATGAAGACAATAAGCCAACTCCTTCTGTTAGAGGAGGATTACTGGAAAATTAAAAATCTGTTGTTGTGAACTTCGTAGTTTGAGCGCCCATCTCTAATGAGTGTATTCTCTTAGAATGGCCTAATTGCCTTAATTGCTAGTGGCCTTGAAATTGCCTAATTTTAACAAGAGACGAGTACTGCTCATGACACTGAAGTCAAAGGGAGAGGTCAGTGCTCTGTATTCACCACCTTCCATTTGCTCATCAAATTTCCACCACTATCCAATGCCATGTAGACCTACAATGCTATAAAAATACTTTTTTTGATGAAGGAACGCACAAAGAGATCAAGATAATCAGTGTATCTAAATTCATGTGGATTGCAGCTGTTTGACTAAAAGCAATGGACTAGATGACCTCTGGAGGTCCCTTTTAGCACTACATTTCTATGACTGCAAAATATCAGATTGTCAAAATTTAGATAACTGGTATTACCATGTTCCTTCTCTTCCCCTCCCACTCACCCTCATTTTAATTCTATTATTTTAGAATTCATTATCTGAAGGACTGCTATAGCTTCAAACAAGTATTCTTGTGGTTTCATGAAATACTATTTGTTAAAATATCATAAGTGGAAAGAAAAGCAAGATTATAATCAGAATAAAGTGATTTTTGAAGTCTAGTGTCTTGCAATTTTCCAGGGTTAGAAACAAATTGGTGGACAATACAAATGTTCTGGATCACTAAACTTCTGAACAAGTGATTGAAAACAAGTGTTTGATCCATAATATAGCCCCTTCTTAATTTTACCATGCTTAATTTAATTTTCCAGGGATTTTCTGTGCCAGAAAGTATGATCCTATCTTTAACTATGGACTGTTATACCTAGCCCAGAGTGGGCTAAGATCTATAAAGCCAAAGCACTCCTTTTAAACACTGCCTTCTGTTAAATATTTAGATCAATTATCCAGTTCATTTAAATACTCCTCCACTCATTACTAGCAACATTATTCTAATCATCCCGCCTTTTAATTCGCATGTCACTAGTCCCAACACAGATATTTACAACAAACTCTTCACCAGTACCCCCAAAATGCCTGGTAATATTAATGAAAGACAAGAACTCTCTTTCTATAGTATTTTGCTTTGCCTTGGCTTTATAAACTAACCTTTTCTTCACTGTTCTTCTGCTATAATATGTCCCTCCTCCCCAATCCCTTTTTTTATCACAGTAAGCATCAAGCTTTAAAACCTTGATCCTCAACTACTTCCCATCATAACAGAGAAAATCTAGCCAATATTTTCATAACTTGGTCTTGTGGTGAATTACATTTGAACTCCACGCTGGAGAACTGAAGTGTATCCCTGACTGTGCCATAGAATGCTTATTTGATGCTGGCAAGTCACTTAAACCCAAATTTCTCACAGGTGGTTACTACCTGTGTGTTTCTTACTTTATGGTTGCCCAACTTGAGACATTTCAGCCACATTTGCAGAAGTACTGATAGTTCAAAGCTGCAACTGAAGTCAATGGGAGCTGTGTGCTGACCATATAAAGTGCCCTAAAAATGCTAAGTTTTCTGAAAAAAATAAATCAGGGGTGAGGTGTGTGAAATTGGGCACCAAAAAGTCAGTTGACACTTTTGGGTTTAATCTCTCTGTGCCTCAGTTCCTCAACTGTAAATTGGGTCTAATGCCACCTCTCACCCCAGAGAAGTGCTGCAAAGATAATTAACTAAGTGTTTTTGAAGTGCACTCCATCATTACAAGGAGAACACCAGAGAAATGACTATGAGGAAATTAATAATTCCCTATTCAGTGCAGGGTTTGAATTGTGTGTCTCTAAGCATAAAAAGAATATTGAATAATTACCCCTACAGTAAGCAATGATCATCCTGTGCACTGAATGAGGCCAGGATCCTGTGGAAAAAATAGTATGTGATCATATAATTAAAGACTGGGTAAAATTTTCAAGACTGCCTAGGTGACTTAGACGTGTAAATCCCATTTTCAAAAGCGGTTTTAGGTGTTTAGGAGCCTATGTCTCATTAAAGCCAAGGGAGACAAATTAAGATTGGATTGGCAACGTGTATTCTGGCCTGTCCTAACTTCTGAGTGCTTGGCTTTGCAACCTTAACTTTCTTTTTCACATAGCTATTGAATATAATTTTAATTAATTGTTAAAAACGGGTCCGATTCAACTGCTATTGGAAATATTCCCACTGATTTCAACAGTTGCTGGATTAGGTCCAGTAATAACCAATAAGTTTGCTTCAACAAATATCATCTCAGTAGTTAAGCAACATGTAGGTTATAAAAATCAGAATATCGATTTTACTCCCTTCATCTTTGTAACACAATAAAAAGAAGACTTACTTACCCTAAAGTAATTGTGGTTATCCGAGATCCTGTAGTCAGTGTGACTCCCTCTGTAGAACTACCTGAGCCTCAGGTGCGTGAGATTGGAAACTGTTGAACAGCAGTGTCTGTGGCCTGTGTATGCACCCTTGTGCCTTCTCATGCTCTTGTGTGAGGACATAAAGGAAAGAGTGGTACCAATCTCTCAGTTCTCTTGCCATTTGAAGCCTGTGTTACTTGAGACTCTGAAAGTGAGGATGGAGGGCTGTTTGTGAGATCCACAGTGACTACGTCTCGAAGAAACAGTTTCTGTAGAGTGACCATTCTTTGAATGTGTGTCACTGTGGATCCTGCTGTAGGTGACTAGCAATCAATTCCCCACTGGATGGTGGGAGTGAAGAGTTTCAGCTGCATCAGTGATTGAAGAACTATTCCCCTGAACTTGGTGGCTGCTTTGGCTGCCACATCAAGAGCATAAGATTGGAAAGTTTCTGAAGCAGGTGACAGATGCAGCTTGTGCTCTGGTGGAATGTGCCTGGATATTCCAATGGAAAGGTTCTCCAGCCAACTGATAACTGGTGGAAATGTATTACATGATCCCCTTGGAAATTCATTGTGGTGAGATGGCTTGGCCTTTGGACTAACCAGAAATGATCACAAAGTGCCAACGAGTCAGACAAAACTTTGGCTTGGTCCCATTATGGTAACACAGCAGAGTTGTAGACAGGTCTAAAGTGTGCTGTTTCTTCTCTACCACTGGTGAGTGTGGCTTTGGGAAGAAGACTGGCAAGGTAATTGATTGATTTTTGGTGATAGTCTTGGGGGTGAAATTTGGGTGTAGTTTGAGTACTACTTTGTCTATATGAAAGACCGCAGTCCAGCCATGAGAGTCTAGTGTTCACTGACTCTCCAAGCCAAGGTGATAGCCACCACAAAGATCCTCTTGAGGGTAAGAGGTGCATGGAGTATTCTGTCACTTGTTCAAAGGGAGGGTCCATATGCTTCAGAAGAATAACAATGAGGTCTCATGAGGGAATCAGATCCTTAAATGGAGGGCTAATATGAAGAAAGGCCTTAAAGAATTTCAGTCTCTTTGGGTGTGAAGATTGAGTGTGACTGTGCTGGAGTGTGACACACTGATAATGCTGCCAGGTGGACTTAGAGAGAATTAAATGATAGTTTTGCCTCTTTTGGGAACAGCATAGTCTAGGATTTTCAGTGTTGCTACCTCAACTGGGCCCAAACCATGTTGGGATGCCCATATAGAAAATATTTTCCACTTTGAGGCATAGGTCTTCCTAGTGGAGGATTTTCCTCTTTGTATGGGAATCTTTTAAACCTGTAGGGACCAGTCTCAGTCAGTACTGTTCAAACAGCCAACATCTGAACCATACGGTGTAACAACGGCAGGTCTGGATGCTGACCTTGATTCTGTGATATGTGCAGACCAGCCAGGAGAATGGGATATCACGGGACCATCTGTAGCAGGTCTTTCAGCCAAAACTGTCTTGGCCAGTAAGGATCTACTAGGATGACTGTAGCTTTGTCCCTCCTGATCTTGGACATTAGCTTGGAGAATTAGTGGCAAGGCATATATGAATCCTTCAGATCACTGCAAAAGAAAAGCATCTGGCAATAATCCCAGGCTCATGCCTGTTCTGGAACAGAAATTCATGCATTTGACATTGTCCCCTGTGGTGAATAAGTCTATTTTAGGGGCCCCATAGGGTAGAATATGAGGTGTATGATAAACTCCTTCAATGACCCCTTGTGGTTGGTCACTGGGAGACTGCTTAAGAAGTCTACCAGGCCTTCATTGAGCCCTAAGAGGTTTAGACCCAGTGGGATTATCCTGTGTTGATGTCACCACTTCTATAGCCAAATGGTTTCTTGGCAGAAGAGGGGATGATTGGGCACTTCCTTGTTTGTTCACATAGTGCATCACCAACATGTGTTGCAGGGTTTGCACTGCGGAGTTCCACAGAACAAGCTGGAATGCTTTGAAGGCCAGTCTGTCTCCCAGCTCCTGGGCATTCATGTGTCATCTCAGGTCATCCTGAGACCATGCCCTTGAATCTGTAAGTGGTTCATCTGGGTACTCCAGCCCACTAAAGTATCTGTGATAAGTGTCCGTTAGGGAGGGGACAGAGAATGGACCAGAGGTGGCAATGCCAGTGCCAGAACAATTTTCTTTCTCAGCACAACTTTTTATGTACCAGTCTTCAACAGAGATGCTGGATAATGGTGGCTTGTCCACTCACAAGATCTCAGGGTCTGATGAGACTCATGAATTGTTCCAGAAAATGGAGTTTGGCCCCATGTCCTCCTAAACAGAAGAGGCACCTACGACGTCCATCTTGTAAGGGGATTTGTCCATAGCAGGATGGATAGGGTTTGAAGCTGGTAGACTTAGGTCTGCCAAGTTAAGGAGCTCTGGGCATGAAGGCGCGTACAGGGGAATCTAGCTGTTGATACTTATAAGATGGGTTGAGCTGAACACAATGGCCAAATATGAAGCTAATCAAAAGAGTTCTGAAGAAATTCAGAAGGTTTAGCCAAAACGAAGAGCCAGTGGGTTAGAAACTCGCCAGAGTGTGTCCCACTGTGATAAATAAGCAGAGGGAGCTGAGGGAGGGTTGCAATTGCTTCACTCTTTACGCCTTTGCATCGGAGCATGAGGAGGTACATGGGCAGCCCCGACCGACACTGTGACTTTAAAATGTCCAGTCCCGGGCACGTGAGGCACATGAGCCGGACCGTCAGGGGCTCTCCACTGACCATACACCTAAAGAATGTTCATTTCTGTACATTAGCAAAGCGCTGAAAGGTCACTCAGCAGCACAGAGACCCGGATAGCAAGAGGGAAGCTGCTATTTCCCACCCAAGATTATTGTCAGAAATTTCAAGAACCACAGCTCAGCCAGATGGCAATATAATTGGGCTGCCAAACATCTTGCTAACAACTGTCAGTCAGAATGCTAATGGTGTGACTGCTACATGTGGGATCAGATGTTCTGTGTAGTTAGTAGATCCCTCCATAATACCACCTCAAGCCATTGAACAAGTAGGTATAAAAGCCAGAGGCAAAAATCTCTCCTGCACCACTTGCTTTTTACACATCTTGGAACAAGTTACATGGTTAATTTAGCTTTGCTCTCCTATCCCTATTCCATATATATAGATAATATATATAGAATATATAAATATAATATATATATTATATTATAATTTATAATATAATGTAATATAATTATACAATTTAGAATATATATAATTATATATTATAAATAAATAATAATTATATAATATATAATTTATTTTATATATATATATATATATATATATATATATATATATATATATATATATATATATATACATATACACATACATACACAACATAAAGCATTACAGGAGATAACAGCATCCTGCTTTTCAAAAGTTTCTCAGTATTTACACTATGATGTGTCTTACTTGCAAAAAGGAAAGTAATTAATTAGCTGCCAAACCCCATGGGTGCTGATGTCAGCCAACTGTATATTTAATGAGGACCAATTAGTTATTTCTTTTCCTGTAACAGACCTTACAGAAGTCAAAGATCAACTATTCTTCTTTTCCCTGAGGCCTTTCCTTTACTGCCACCTACAATTTCTAGAGCAATATACTCCCACTGATACAACAGAGCATACACAGAAGAGGTAAACGATGTGGCTGATCGGTGGAGAAGGATAACTTACAGTATATTATAAATATACAGGAAAACCTTACTTCCCTTATTTCTAAAGAGAAGAAATTATTCTAGAGTAAAATAGCTTTTGTTCTTGAATAGAGTATCCAGATGGGGAATTACAGCAAAAAAAATTATAAAGGAATATATTACTTTCCCCTTGTGCTGAACCTAAACTCTGAATATGTTCAGATGTTTGACTAACACTATTTTTTGTAGTTCTGTGCAGTACACTCTACATTTTATTAGTGGTTTATGGCCTTTAGGGTGTTAAAATTAATACTGAATCTTTATTGAGTCAATAAATTAATATTTCAGAAATGGGGGGAAAAATCACACATTTGGAAAACAATTTCAACCTTTTCTTAGCGACATTGTTGGGTGGAATTTTAGGATCACAGGTATCAAAGTTTCTCTTTGTTGTCCTTTTTTTGCTCCCTAAGTCTCACATCTGAGAACTGTACCAAATTGTATATTAAGGTATCACTTACTAGTGGAAATTTGGTAATAACAGTGGTATTCAAGCCTTTTACATTTGGTAACAATAATGGTATTCAGGACTTTTAAAGATGGGAAAAGGAGAATGAATAGGATGATAGTACTGAAGAAAAATGGATACATGGGACATAGGAGGTGTAAGCTGATGTGTAAGAGAATAGGGGGCAGGAGAGAACAGAGAAATTGGGAGAGTAGAGGAGGAAACCACCATTTTTTCCCCTTGCACTCCTCTACTTTAGAAAGCACGTCATTCTCTTAATCACAGAGCAAGAGACTAGACCGCAGAAGGAACCTACAATATTTTTACAGGCGGAGGTAACATTTTAAAATAATAACATAATGTTATGACTTTGATGTCCTCCATTTGCTACAGTTACTCTTGTTTTTCACTAAAATCTCTAGGGAACAAATTTTCAAAGGAACCGCTTGCTAAAACATGAATGGACACACTAAGTCTCCTATGTAATCCCAAAATATCATGAGTTTCCTAATGGAACTCTTGAGTATAGGCAGAGCTGACTTGACATAAATAAATCAAAAACATCCTCTATGCTTATTCAAACATAACTGAGTGCAATAATGAAAGAAGAGTAAAACAAAATCTTTGTGAGAAAGCAGACAATTCATTTTAAGGTGCTAAAGAGGGGCAGGCCCTTTGTTCATAATGCTCCCACTAAATCAAATGAGATGGCACAGAAATTTAATCAGAGTGCCTTTGCAAGAATTCTTCTCTCCTTCACCCCCCTCCAAGATGTGGAGCAGAAATATAGAGAACTCATTAAAATACTTTATTAGAGTCTCATTTTCCTGTGTTACTATCCACAGGAGTTATCTTATGCAATTCATAAAGATTGGTGATTTACTTCTCCTCTTCACTGAAGAAATAAATCATGAATTAATCTCATGCTTTGAATTCTAATTCTATGCTTGATTTCCTTGCTTCTCTCTCTAGTAATGCTTGTGTTTTGCGGCAGAATAAATATGAATATAAATGTACATGTAATGGAGAGGATAACTACCAGTTAAAATGCATTGAGGGAAATTATCACCACCATATTGTATAGAAATCAAATGAGCATCCATACCTAATCTGTTGGACGGATTCCTTTTGAAGAGGGCTCTCAGCAAACTTTGGGCTTCTATGCTCAAAAACTGAGGCATTCCTAGCTTCGCTCTGAAAGAACAAAACACTTGAAAAGAAAAACATATTTTTCAAAAAATTTCAAATCCACACCTGCATTTTATAACTGAAATTAATTGGGACACGTAGACACCCATATACGTTTATCACCAAAGATCTAATACCTAGACAGATTAGATTAGGGTGACCAGACAGCAAGTGTGAAAAATCGGGACGGGGGTGATGGGTAACAGGTGCCTATATAAGAAAAAGCCCCCAAAATCAAGACATCTAGTCAACCTACATTAGCTCACAATTGGCTCACAATTGGAGGGGCAAGTCCTGCATGCATCGAGGATAAAGGAAATTTTACCATTGATGTCACTGGGAGCAGCTCCTGACTGGAAGCACATAATACCACCTTACAGTTAATGTTGCTCAAGAAGGGTTACTCATTCTAAATGGTCATTTTCAGCTATTTATAACGTTTTTTCAGTTTGACCTTTCTGGATTCAATTTGGCAGGTTTGTTCTCAATCCAAGAGCAAACTTTTTGGAAAGTTTGGCCCAAAATGGTCTAGACATTTTCGAGAATGAAGAGAGTGATAATAAAATACACATTTTGCATTATTAAAAAGTGTAATTGGTTTTCAATGGCTCTGATGCTTCAGTGGTAGACAGCAGAAATTAGAAATTTGTCAGGGACTATGGTTTCAGTCTTGCAAATATATATGTACATGTGCAGTAGGAAGTCAGGAATGACTTCCAAAAGTCAGGAATGACAATGTGTAGGTTGTCTGCACAACTTTTAACTCTGCACCCTTTTATATATGCATCATTATACAGTTTTTTATTATATGACCACATGACTTATATGACTCTTATTATATGACTATACTTATATGACTCTTTTATTATATGACGACATGACTTATATGACTCCCCCTCCCCACTCCCAGTGGAATACTCATAGACCAGCAACACACAGTTTCTGATTATTTACTCTGGGTGAATCACCACAGCGGTGTCCAACAGAAATTCGATGCTAGCCACACTGCGCCAGCCACACTTGTGGTTTTGAATTTTTCTTATTAGCCACATTATAAAAAAGCCACATGCATTAGTCACAATTCAATAGCCTATTAGCCACATGTGGCTAGTGATGAACGTACAGGACACTGCTGAAGGGATTTAGGCACACAATAACACTGACATTAGTAGGAGTTGCACATCTAATTCCCTGTGCAGCTTTGAAAATCTCAGCCTCAATGTACATTTGTTCTTGTTCTATATATTTTATACAGTTAAATGTCCTTAGGACCAATGGCCCATCCAAGGAACAGAGCTAACAAACACTTAGGGTATGATTAGACTACAGATTGTAGCGTGTTTTTTTATAGCGCTTCCCAATTTAGCGCAACAGGTTTTGCGCTAGAGGCTGTGCACATTTAAGCCCTGTAGCGCCAAAGAATACACACATTTGCAGCGCTTCTTGCGGCAGTGAGAGTAGCGCGATAGGGCAGGTATCCCAGCATTCAGCTGGGTGCAACCTGCTTTGCAAAAGGAGGGGGTTGAGGGGGAACTGGCAACGTGTGCGTAGGGAGGGAACTTCAGGCTGTCAGTTACTTTTCCTTAGCGAAAACTGACAGGCTCTGTATTTGACACACACCTCCCTTCCGCAAGCATTTCCGGTGGTTATTCGGGGTTTCTCAAACTGGGGGGTCGAGACCCCCCCGGGGGGTCGCCGAGCACTCCCCGGGGGGTCGTGAGCTCCTGCTGCCGCAACTTGCGGCAGCGGGGCTGGCGTGCAGCTGGCCGCCCGGCCGCGGCGGGGACGGGGGGAGGGCCGGGCTCTCCCGGCCTCGGTGGGGTTGGGGGGGCCCGGGCGCACCTGGCAGCCCGCCCGCAGCAGCGGGGACCCGGCAGCCCACCCGCAACGGCGGGGACCCGGCAGCCCGCCCGTAGCAAATTTCCCGGGGAATGTAGGGGAGGGTCTGACGTGTGGTCACCTGAGGACGCGACAGAAGAGTTTTAAATGCTGGCCAGATAGGATCTAATGGGAATTCTGGGCCAGGATGCTGGAGGCTGGAGGCTCATTATCACGCAACGGGTGTGCACAGTCCCACCCTTGCGCTACAGCGCTAGCGCTAAAAGCCTTCTCACTCTCGAAAATGAGGTTTAATACTACCACTTTAAACGTTGAGTAAATGCACAAAATGACACTTTGAAGTGTGTAGGGTCAGATAATTATAGCGCTAATGGAGGGTTTTAGCACTGCAATGCGCCAGTCTAACCATACTCTTAACCAAACAGACACTACTACTTACTTGAGAATGAGAGCCATTGTTTCCTTTCTGTCTTTTCCCTGGAATGGTAATGACCCTGTCAGCATCTCAAACTGTAGAACAACAATAAAAATGGTAAATCAAATGAACACCTGCAGTATTTATATAAGATTCCATCTGACATTGCATCATACTATAATACTTTTCATTATCTTGTTTTCCATTAATTTCGAACACAAATGAGTATTTCATAAAAATGTACTGTTTATGCCAAAAAAGGTCTAAAAAAACTACAGCTATAAAAAAGATATTTTATTATGGCAAGTCCATTTCTACTGGACACCAGAGACCAACACTATATTTCAATTCAAAGGGCTGCCTAAGGAACTGTTCACATCAGTAGCCTGGAGAATCATGCACTAGTTCAGATGCACAAAAGTCTGGCACTCACAGGTTTGCATGAACTTTTTCCCCACCTGTGTTGGTTCACCTGGGTTCATTCCCACATCATTTTTGCTTTTAGTTTCAGGTTTAAATGAACCCACAGATTCAAAGCAAAAGCCCAGCAGCGGGCATCAATTTTTGCCTGCTGTCCATCTGAAAGCCTCAATCATCCAGCATTCCTCTGAAATTCATTGATTCTGTCAGCAAACCTGACTGGAATGTCACATTTGTAACAAAAGCCCAAATCAAGGGAGCTTGCCTGGCTGGAGTTGAATTCTGAGAGTTTCACACAGTGCTAGTCACTGCACTGTTTGCATGTACAAGTAGTAGCTGATTCCCAAAGATAAACAATGATGGGTATCGTGCACTGGAAAATAGGAATCAGGGACACAATTCGGCTCTGCCGTAAATGAGGACAGCTTCCACTATCTGCTTATGTCAGGGCCAAGTAAGGCTTTGGATCTTTTAAGAGTAAATAAATACATATTGTTTAATATTTGTGGTTATAATTACACACTTATTTACAAGTGCCAGATTCTGCCACCCTTCTGTTGAGTTGTACCTTACCAGAGAACTAACTCCTTTGATTTCCAGAAGACTACATGTGTGTTAAGGTACTATTCAATGTTAGTAAGGGGGGCAGAATCTGACCCTTAGCTGGACTCCCCCTTTTTCAAATTAAATAGATCAACAATTCCCCTACATACTTCATAATAATACTGTTCTAAAACTGCAAACCTCATTATCCCAACTGGGGAAACTGAGGCACAGAAAGGCAGAATGATTTGCCTAAGGTCAGAAAACAAGCCATTATCAGAACCTGTAACAGAACCCAAGTCTCATGGCTCTCAGTCCAAAGGCCTAAGTGCTAGAAGATCATGCTTTGTCCTAGTTGCCTCTCTCTAACCTACTACAACATTTTTAATTACCTTGTGCTAGTTAGTAAATATTAGTTTAGGAGTAACCAGGAGAGGGCTAATATCTGCTCTGCTTTAACACAAATGATTAAATACTAAATTTAGTTTAGAGTTATACTCTTATATTGATTTCAGCAATTTAAAAGACATAAAAGGGAAAACATAAAAGCCCAAAGGAATGTTTTAAAGGATAATGGCTTTTAAAAATCTGTACAAAACTCCCAATGATTAAAAAAACCCCAACCCACAGGAAGTTCAAAAAATTACTATTTTTTTCTCCCTGAAATTTGGAAAAATAAAAGCTAAACTCTATTGACTTTAATGGGGGCAACATCATTGAGCAGACTTGCACCGGCAGAAGGGAGGGCAGAATTTGAATCTCTAAATCAAATTTCAAGATGTCAGGCTGGAATGTTTCTTGCTGGATACAGTATGTTTTTCCTTTTTGAGAAATGTGCATATGGCAGGAAAGAGAACTTCCTATGATAAAGAGAGATGAAACAAATATTCAGACAAGGTAAAACTCTAATGAGATCAGGGCATTTTTTAACACTGCAAAGTGCCATTGTGCTAGATTCACTTCCTGTGGTATCTTAACTTCTGCTCTTCAAAGTTGCAATTTTATCAAATACATATTCTGACTTTTATACATATTTCATTAAATATATGCTAACTGGCTTTGTCTTCTCTCATCAGTCCCTCACTTTAAACAGTGGTTGGGGCTATTCAGACATTACCGCTTGAAATTAAAGCCTTCTATTCTGCATAGATATTTAAATCAGGTCACATTTAAAAGTGACAATTTATCAACCACACTGGCACATTATGCATATTAAATCTTCAGTTCAGACATGGTTTCCCTAGCACTAAGTTATCCAATGCAAATAGAAATCAAGTCTAATTTCACCTCTGAGACCCATAGCACAATGCATTTGGCAGCGTCTGCATAGCAATCATTCATGAAGCCATAGCCTGCAAAACCAAGTTGCCAAGTTATCAGGGCTAATTTCATATAAAATGTCCAAAACCCAGAGGTGAAAGTAAGCCAGTGCTCCCTGGTATGGTGTACTGGCGAGAGCCGGTGAGTCGTACGGGACTGGCTTCCCCAGGAGGCAATTTAAAGGGCCTGGGGCTCCCAGCAGGGGCTGGAGTTCCAGGCCCTTTAAACTGCCACCAGAACCCCCAGGGGTCCTGGGGTTCTGGCAGAGATTTAAAGGGCCCAGGGGTCCCTTAAAAGACTCTTACCTCCCCAGGCCCTTTAAATCTCTGCCGGCTGCGGCAGCAGAGCTCAGAGGGCGATTGAAAGGGCCTGGGATTCTAAAGGCCCCACCTCTTCTGGTTGAGACCACACCCCTTCCATTTGAGGCCCCGCCTCCTGCTCAGGAATCCAGCATAGCGGTAAGCCCTTTACGTTACTTTGACCCCTTCCAAAACCATGTACTATTCTATTCAGAAGCAGTTCCTCTTAGCAGCAGTGCTAGCAGCCTGAAGGGGAGAGGTGCGACAGACTAATACATCTCCATAAAATAAATCCATAAATAAATAAATGGTGTCTTTTGCCTCTTTACCCCTCTAACATTCTGATCATGGTCTCTCTTACCAGTCAGCTGTATTTTGCAGTTCCCACTATCACTCACCACTCCTCTGGCCAATAAGATGCAATAGTCACTATGAAAAACTTACCAACATATGCTACAGTATTGGCCATAGAAAACGACTGCATTTCCTGTTTTAAGTAGAGGGAAGTTCTGTGACTTAAATAGGAAAGCTTTCATGCCCATGTCATGCCTGAATTTATAAAGGCCTAGGCACAATTGTCTCCTATGTCAGGAGGCTATTTGAATGATACGGGCTCCTAAATTCCTTCTTCAGCAATCATAGTCACCAGGAAAAGTACCTGATGATTTAATAACTTGAACCATACAGTAAACACAACCATTAAATTGTTATGATAGTTTTGTGGGGAGTAGACAAAAGGAAAGGGCGGGTTGATGTTTAACCTTAGTTACCAACAAGCTCCCTGAACCGATTGAAAACAGGTACTTGAAAGGAGACCGAGGACTTTCAAATATGTGTGGACAATTATAACCCAGACTCAGAAAACAAAGGGCCAAAAGGTGAGGAAGAATGTTTGGTTTAGAAGGTCAGAGAGGAATAGCTGTTTTATTAGAGGCAAATAAGATTCTAGGTAAAATTCACAGAAGTGCTAAGTGACTTAGGAGCCAAAGTCCCATTGAAAGCACCCAAGTCATTTTTAAAAATGAGACTTAAGTACACTTCCATTAGCTGGTAAGAAACGTAATATGCATTATACTGAATTCTCCCCATATTTCGAGAAGCATGGATGTTTAGGTATCTAACACATTATGTTTTTCATGCTTTCTTCTCTTGTGAGCTTCTTGCTCTTAAAAACCCTAATTTAAGAAAATTAAAAGTGGCTGCATTTTTTTTTCCCTTTTGGTATAAGGCATAGCCTGACACATTCGAGGCAGGAGACAGTAATATGAGGGACAGCCTGGCCACTAGTCATGTAGGAAGAAAAGGACTGCAGCTTCTGTTCACAAGGGAGACCATAGAAAGACCTGTATTTACAGTGTGGGCACAGAGGGCCTGAAAGTAAGAGCAGAGTGATAGCTCAGGATGCAGGGAGAGGAGTCGCTAGGGGCTATATGCGGGTAGTGGGGTAGCTCAGGATGCAGGGAGAGGAGTCGCTTGGGCTGTGGGCAGGCAGGAGAATAGTTCAGGGTGCAGGGAGAGGGGGTAGCTGGGGCTGTGTGCTGCAGGCAGGGGGGTGGCTCAAGGTGCAGCGAGAGGGGTAGGTAGGAGTTGTGTTCCCAGAGGGCCAGGGCCGGCGACAGAAATTTTGGGGCCCTGTACTCTCATCGTTTGTGGGGCCACCCCCCCGGCCGGTCTCCCGCCGCCCGCGCCCTGCCCGGGCCTACGTGGGTCGCCCGCTGGGTCCCGCTGCTCCGGACGCGACTCGCTGGGAGGGGAAGATGGAGCGACGCGCCCCCTTAAGTCCGGGGCTAGTACAGCTGTACCCGTAGTCCCCCCTTGTCGCCGGGCCTACCTAATAGTAACTATGTACCTATATACGCCTCTGAACATAGCTAGACAGGTATTACTGGTAGGTAATTAAAATAATGAATCATTGGTTAAATTGTTTATTGTTAATGATGAACATAAATATTTTTTGAAAACACTATAGGAGTCTTCTCACTTTTACAGAGGCAAAGTTGGGCATAGCGGGGGTGTCGTGTCGCGGGGGTACCGGGCGCGGTCGGCGGTAGCACGGTGGCGTGAGGCGCGTGCGGTCGGCCTCTAGCACACCACCCCTGCCTGGCCCACCTCCCCCCCCCCCAGTCTATTCTCCTTCCCCCCCCTGCCTGACCCGGCCCACCCAACCTAATCTCTTCCCATCCCCACCCATCCCTGCCTGGCACACCCCGCTGTTGGGGGTGATCTTCCTTTACCCGCGCCCAGCGGTAGGAATCTGATTTATTTACAGAAGAAAGGCCATACTGGGGCAGACCAAGGGTCCATCTATCCCAGTCTGGTCCGGCTTCCAACAGTGGCCAGCGCTCGATGTTTGGGAGGGAGTGAACTGAACGGGCAATCATCCCGCAACCCAACCCTGTCGCCCATTCCCGGCTTCTGGCAAAACTGGGGCCGGGACACCATGGCACCGGGCTGCAGCCCTGATGATCTCAGCTAGTAGCCCCCCATCGCTGGACCTACTGATCACCCACACTTCTTATTAAGGCAGACTTTCGACAAGTGTCTGAGTAGGGGCTGGGGCTGGCTGGGTGGTGGCTTGTGGAAATAACACAGTGAGTACTGGGGGGGTGGATATCCCCGTTTAGGGCCCCCAATGAGCAAGCCCAGCCTGTGCCCCCCGGCTGCTCCCCAGGCCAGGCGGGACAACCCGGGCGCCGCTCTCCGTCCCGCTCCCCTGCGTCGTAGAAGGCGTCCAGCACCGCCGTCTCCCCAAAGTCCAGCTTCCTGAAGTTGACCGTGGCGAGCTGGGCTCCCTGGGCATCGCAGGCTCGCACCAGGCACTGCAGCTCCCCGGCCCCCGGGCTCCACACCCCGGCCCCGGCTTTCGGGCTGTCGTTCAGCACATACACCACCCGCAGGGAGCGCTGCCGCGGGGCGGGGACGCATCCGTCCCCTCCTGGCCCTGCCGCGCCTGCCTCGGCCCCGGGTGGCTGCTCCGCTTCCCCGCCGAAGAAATGCGGCGGTGGCTGCTCCGCTGCGGTGGCCCCGCTGGGCTCCATGGCGCGCACCCCGCCCACCCCACGCTACATGGGGGCGCTGCCCCGGCCCGCGTGTGCCCCGGGACTGGAGGGTCACGGGGGGGCCCGAGCCCGGCTGCGGGGCGGGAGTTGGGGAAAGTTTCTCCGCCGAGTGGCTGCCCCGGCAGCGGGGCTCGCTCGTCACGGCGGGGCCGGGAGCAGCCGTGGCCACGCCTGCGCCAGGGCGAAGCGGGGGCTGCCCGGGGCGCCGCCCGCTGCAGGCGCTGGGGGAGAGACCGGCCCGGGCGGGGTTGGCAGCCTTGCCCCGCACAGGAGGATCAAAGGACTGGGAGCGGGGGCGGGGCCCTGGGGCAAGACTCCAGCTGGGGGGGGGGGAGGAGCCGCCCTCTGCAGGGCCGGCGACAGGGGGGACGACTACGGGTACAGCTGTGTACCGGGCCCCGGACTTAAGCCCCCCCCCCTTAAATCTGGGGCCCGGTACAGCTGTACCCGTAGTACCGCCCTGTCGCCGGCCCTGCAGAGGGCACCCAGTATTTGCTGCTCCCCAAGGTCTCTGCCAGTCCAGGGGCCCACACACTGCTTGCACGGTGTTCTTTACAAAAAAAAGAGAGACATTTGTTGACTGGCATTAGGGAGCTGTGCTGGTAACTCCCTTGAGCACCACGCAGAACATTTACCGCAATGTCTCAATCACTAGTACGTTGTTACCGCATTTCTACAATTACATGGTTCTAATATAAAGATGAAATCAAATTCAAAAGACATGCACTTAACATCAATATTTAAAAGTCAGTGCAGCGTGGCTCCAGCACATTGCACGCCTCAATGCTTTTTCCTTCAGTGAACTGAATCAAGGCAGGATCTGGAAGAAAGCATTGATGTTTCTGTAACTGCAATCCCATTGTGTTCTGTAACTGCAATCCCATTTTTCAACGTGATGCTGAAGAAAGTTAGCAAACATTAAGTAAACAGTAAAAACATCCTTGTAAATTGAAATAGCTTACGTCTTCACCAGCTAATGCCACTGCACAGCACAACCCCGGTTTCTGGTTTATCATCAAAGAATTAAGAATTGTCTTCAGTACTGAACATTAGATTTGACCAAAGACGTTAGCCCTCACAGCTCACAGCCCTACACTGCTGTTGGATGGTCACAGCAGATTGACTAGGTGTCAGGCCTAGGAATAAGCAAACTGCAGGATTAGGGTCATGTGAGTTGACACTACACCCATCATCATACACTGCAGGTCTGCTGAGAGCTTCAGGTTCCACCCCTCCCAATACAAAAGACATCCCATAGCTTGTTTCTTGTGTACCACCTGCTTACCCTGATGGTCTTCTAGAGGGCCCAGTGGTTGTGTCTCTGACCACTTCCCTCCCCTCTCACCTGCTCCATCATGAGCCACCATATTCAGACACACTGTGTGCCCACCCTCCTGCCTCATCATACCGCCAGCTACTGCAAAAGAGGAAGTGTTTCTTCTCTCCTACTTCACCTCATCATTCATTTTTGATTGGGAGAGGCGGTAACATTTACCTGGTGATCCCACAAAGCAACAAGATGAGAGAAGCAGCCACGTAGTGTCCTCTGAAGACGAGGGGATGGGAAAACTACACTCAATGAGGGAGTGAGGGGGAGGAGTTTATCTTCAATAAGATCTAGTGAGCTAACAAAATTAAGTTGAGAGCTGAGGGTGGTGGCTAGATGAACCTTAACAGAGTATGGAGCAGGGATAGGTTGCACAAACCACTTCACTCCACGTCTGCTGAAATGTGGTGAGCCTGGGATGATGATCAAGGTTGCACTAGCACCCTGAAATCACTTAGTTTCAGAGAATTAGACATTCTAGTCAGGACTCTTGGGAGCCACTCACACTTTCATCCCTTTCAATCACTTGTTAGGTGGCCCTGGGCAAAGTCCCTGAATTGCCCAGTGTCTCAGATTTCCCATTTGTAAAACAGATATATTATTTTATTATAATTACTTCTTATTTGTATTACTGCAGCACCTAGGAGCTCTGGGATTGGACCAGAGCCCCATTATGCTAAGCATTGTACAATCACCACACAAAAAGATGGTCCCTGTTCCAAAGACCTCACAATTGAAGGATAAGACAAGAGACGACAGATGGATATGGACCGGCCGGGGAGTACAAGAAAACAAGAAGACAATGCTTGTCAGCAAGACACAGGCAGTGCCTCAGCACACCAGGACCCAGGGAATGATACGGACGTTAGTCCGTATTCTGTTTCACACCTACATTTCTTATAGTAACAAATACAAAAATATATATATATTGTACAAGTTTTTTATAATGCAATTAAAATAAAGCAAAGTTGAAATGACAAAAAATGCTTTAAAGGCTAAGCAAGCTCATAATGTAAAGTTACATGCTGGTGGGCTATACCATAGGTCAGTGGGTCTCAATCGGGAGGTCTGTGGCCCCCTGGAGGGTCCACGAGCTGGTTTCATGGGGTCGGCAGGACTTAGTGCCCCGAGCCCAGGGGTGGAGTTGGGGGGTAATGAGGGGAGCTGCCCTCACAAATTGCAATCCTGTAACTCCTAATCATGTAACCAGAGCAGGGCAGTCCCAGGTCAGCTCCACCTTCCCTCCTCTTCCCCTGCCCCCGAGGCCCCGGGCCAGTGAAAGGCCGGAAGCTGGAGAGGGGCAGGGTGGGGCGGCTCTGCTCTGGCTGGTGCCATGGAGTAGTCGGCCTCAGCGCTTCCCTGTCTCCTGCTGCTGCTGGTGCCTGGGGCTGTGGCTGCTCCTCAGCTCCCGGCCCCTCTTGACTGCTTGTGCAGCCGGTAAGAGCTGCTGGGGTGTGGGGGGGACCAGGCTCCGGGGCTGGCAGAGCCCTCGGGAAGCAGCAACCACAGTTGGGGGAGACCTCCCGGCACACAGCCCCTAGCTACCCTCTCCCTGCCCCCTGAGCTACTCCACGCCTGCACACAGCCCCTAGCTACCCCTCCCTGCACCCTGAGTTATCCCCCCTGCCTGCACAAAGCCTCATCTACCTGACTCTGCATGCTTAACTACATCCCTCACTGCACATAGCCCCTAGCTACCCTTCTCTGCACCTGAGCTACCCTCACCTGCACACAGCCCTAGCTTCTCCCTTGAGCTACCGAGGGTGACCAGATGTCCCAATTTTATAGGGACAGTCCTGATTTTTGGGTATTTTTCATACATAGGCTCCTATTACTCCCCCTGCCCCCTGTCCCAATTTTTCACACTTGCTGTCTGGTCACCCTAGAGCTACTCCACTACCCACACACAGTCCCTAGCTGGCCCTCTCCCTGGGCCCGGAGTGGTTTTCAAACATTTTGAGCTGAGCCACCATATCCCCCTCCCCCCCATCCCAGATGGGCTGGGTGGCCTGCTGAAGTGAGTCGGGGGAGGAGGTGGCACTCCCTTCTCCAGTACCTTGCAGAAATGGCCTGAGCCCTGCTGGGCTCCGCTTCCACCCAAACAAGCATGTTGAAGGGGCCTCAAAGAAACAGGTTGAGAATCCCTGCCACAGGTGAGCTTGTGCCCCTTAGTTTGTACTTTAAGTTTAGCATGAATATTAGTGCACATAACTACTGTAGTGTTTAAGATGTGTTGCTGGGTAGTAAGCTTAAAAAGATGCACAGAAAGATAGGAATATAATGCAAATAAAAAAAATAAATAAAAATAAATGGAGATATACCAATCTCCTAGAACTGGAAAGACCTTGAAGGTCATCGAGTCCAGTCCCCTGCCTACACTAGCAGGATCGAGTACTGTCCCCTGACAGATTTTTTGCCCCAGATCCCTAAATGGCCCCCTCAAGGATTGAACTCACAACCCTGGGTTTAGCAGGCCAACGCTCAAACCACTGAGCTATCCCCCCACCCCCACAAATGTTAATATAAAAAAGAAAAACAAAAGCAGTGAATGTAGGCTTGGCTTGACATGAGTAACTGGACATGGGTGAGGCCTCATTTTTTGAGAGAGAGGATTTGGGAGGTAAATGTATCAGCCGGCTATAAAGAGAATGTCTGTCCAAGATAAGATAAGGGGGAACACCCATGGAACCATTTACAGTGGACAAGATAACAATGGATAAGATAGGTCTGGAATGTAAGATAAGGTAAAGAGTAAGTCATGCATGAACTATGCGTGATATTCAGGGATTGGTTCCTACAAAATAATCAAGCCAATTCTCAGATGTATGACGCAATCATAGTAAACTCAGTGTAACGAGTAAATGTATATAAAGAAAGAGGTTTGTGTGTAATTTTGGATAGGTGGTTCACTGTGTGCCCATCCCCTACACTTGAGTCTGATCAACTCAGCGTAGCTTTGCTTATGCCAGATAAAAGAACCAGAGTGATAAAACTGAAGTCGGAAGTAGTCTTGGGAGAATCCCAACACTACTGTCAATCGTTTTGTAGGCATCAGGGCAAAGGACAATTTTAAGGAGAGGTTTGAAGGACAATGGTGAGGTAGCTGACAGCATGGGAGAAAACAAAAAGGTGCTTGTTTGAAAATGTGACAAATGAACAATGGATGTTGGCATTATGGGCTGATCAGACATCGTCAGCCTTTTGATGATGAATGGAGACGATAGGTAGGGTAGGAATAGGCTGTGAAGGGCCTTGAAAGTGAAGACAAGTAGCATGTGTTTGGTATGATAGAGAAAAGTGGGCATGGGGAGGGTTACAAAGTCAAAGAGATGGGCCAGGAACATTTTTGAAGAGATATGAATGGGGCAAAATTGCATTTCTAAAGGCCAAAGAAAAAGATGTTGCAGTAATCAAGATATGAATGAGCAGAGTTTCAGTTGTGTGGATGGATAAGAAACGATGTACCTTAGAGATGTTATGCACAAAGAATCTACAAGACTTAATCAAAGCCTGGATGAGAATACTTAGAGAGAGTTCTGAGTCCAAGATGATAGGCAGATTAGTGGTGTAGTTCACACAGCTTGATAAGGAACTCCAGGCAGCCATTGTAAAGTGTGTATTCAATGAGTTTAGAGACCCAGAGGAGAAGGGAGATGGGGCAGTAGTTGGAGAGGCAAGTAGGGTGAAGGGTAGTTTTTATTAAGAATGGAGAGATTAAAGCATGCCTGTATTGTGAGGGGAAGAGCATTGTAAAGAAGAAAGTGGGGAGAGAAGGTGAACTAAAGCGTTCACTGGAAGGTCTGGGATTGAGCTTCACCCCAAGACATGAGCAGTTCTGGGTGCTTGTAGAAGCTCCCCCTCAGGTAGGTGGACAGAATTGCATCACCTACCTCCTGAGAGGCACAATTAATTAGTATTTATAAAGAGCTTCACATAACTGCTATTTGCCTGCAAAATAATCTGAATTATGAAAAGCATTCCTCACAATGAAAATGAAAGGACCTTGTTAGACCCAGATTTTGCAAAGGAGGTCATCTTGCTGCTGTGATGCTTGGCATTGATCTAACCAGGTAAGCGTCTGTACACTGTACAATCCTTGGTGTACAGAGCTCTGTAGTACAGTTAGGTTTAAGGCAAAAATTATCAGAGCAAAACATTCCCGGTCTGACCAGAAGCAGAGTAAGATGTTCATTAGCATTTCCTTTCTCTACATACCAATTCTGCAGGTGTACCCGTAGTACCCCCCCTGTCGCCAGCCCTGGTCTCCAATCTCAGCCAACTGGTCCTGGTGTAAGTTAAAGCTGCAGGAGGGCTTTAACATCTGCCATGGGCATAAGGTCCCTCATGTCTCATCTTCTCACCTTCTCGCTACCTCGCCAGGCCCCCTGCCTCCTCTTAGGCGAGACAATCTCTGGATGCTCTAAGTTCTCTTTGTGCCACATAAAGCAGACTGGAGAATCTGTCCCCGTTCTCCATTTTACACCCGTGAAGAAGAGACCTTCCTTCTTATGTGTCAAGGACCCAGATGAAGTCAGAGTCAAAACCAAGATCAGAACTCATGAATTACTAACTTCCAGCCTGAACTAACAAACATAAGCCTTTCTATTGGTATTAATACAAAAACGTTTGTTTCTTTGTTAACAGGCTAATGCCCACTGACAGAATTTCATTAGTTCTTTACAAAAAGCTTTGAACCTTCAGTCTTGCTGCCCCTACCTACACTTGTTGTGGGCTGCTGTTCTCCTCAACAAATCACTCTCTCTCTGTTCCTTTATATCTCACCTCTTCCAGAATTCCTACCATTTTTCACCATCACCAATCCCATTACTTTCCCTTACTTGCACTCTTGTCCCAAGGCTTATTTGCTTTGATAGTTTAGGGCCAGTTCCTGGGAGGTGCTGAGTATCCTCACCTCCAATTGATGTCAGTGGCTGCTGAGAGTGCTCAGAACCTCAGAAGATTAATCCCTCACATTGTCAGATCCGCTTTGCTCTACACAAGCCCACGTCCATTACAGTATTATGTAAAGTGGGAATAACATAGTAGAGCTTGAACAGCTTGTTTAGATAGAAAATTACAATATTCCCTTGGCAACCACTGACCCATCTAGAGATCCCTATTTTTGGGCCAAGCCTTTGATCTCTTTTTACCCAGTCCATTTTGATCCTTGAATCTACATTTTATGTGCTTGGATCTTGCGTTGTGGCTCAAGTGAACAAGCCCTTAAAACAGCTTGTGAGACTTTTCCTCTTTATGCTGTTGCTGTATATTATCAACGGAAGGAAATGGTATAAAAAGAGACAAGAGAGTATCACTATTAGGTGGCTGGTCTCATTGCTAGGGTAAATACAATTTTTTCAGTATAATTTAGAATTTACCGTAGGGAACATATTTCTTACCCTATTGGTCAAGATTCTGGATATGAATAATGCACTTACATAGATTTTCCATCAATGTACATATATGCCTCCAACTAGTCTATTTTTCATGTGAATTTGATGACATATTGCAAATTGCTTTGAGGTAAATTCTAACCAATATCTGGATATCACTTAATTCTTTCTGATCTTTAGATTATCTTAAGAACAGGTTCTCCACCAGAGTATGTTAATTAGAGTTCAAGGAAAATACTGCATTTGGAGATACAGAAAGAGGAAAATGCTAGCAGCACATATCCTCCCATACTTTTTGCATACAGAAATCCCTTTTTACTGCTTCAACCAGTTAATTATTAAAAGGAAAAAAAGTTATAGTGATTAAAGTTTTCTTTTTCTCTCAGGCATTTCTGGCAGCACTCAAAGGCGTACACACCAGCTTACAGTTAAGATGATTTTAGTATCTCTATCTGTATTCCATTAACTTTTCCAATATATTAAGTCACCAAGGAGGGGAGTAGGAGAGAATGAAATGGAGAAAAAAGATTAAGAATACTCAGCGCTATAATGATTCTGCAAAGGAGCCAATTAATAAAAGGAAGAAAGAGTGACATCATATGTGGCAAATATATCATTAATGAATTTTCCTTTAGTGGCAGCAGATCATGAAAAGTATGCTCCAAAAATAAGTATGTAATAAAACCTTGCAAGGTTTGGTAAGACAGAAGCCTTCATTTCATTGATCTAGACATTATCCTCAATTACTTCTTTTTCAGAGGTGCTAGCACCCACAACATACACTGAAGTCAGTAGACAGATGAGTGTTCAGCACCTCTCTAATTCAGGATATAAATAACCAGAGTTAATTTTGGATTACTTGGCATTAACCAGTTAGCCCAGTGGTGCAGGTAACAAACATTAAATTTTAGACTGATTTTTCATTGCCTCTCATTCCCTCTTTCTTTGGTGACACCCTTTCTAGTTAGCTTGTAAACTCTTTGGGAAAGGGACACTGTCTTCAGATGTGTTTATAAAGTGGCTAGTAAACTATTGATGCAATAATAAAAAAAATTCAAAACAAAGTGCAAGAGATAGCAGTACAATGATGAGGTGACACAGACAGCTGTGTGTAACAGTCACATATCGTGGAGCTTCTCTGATAGGTTAAAATAAAAATTCTCCATCATCATAAAACAACTTCACTATGAGTGGAGTTTCACTCTGTAAGAAGAGGGTCATTCTATGGAAAGATCCACTCTGCTTCACCCCCGCTGTAGCGACATGGGTCACTGTGGCCAAAGGGTGGAGGACCATAGCTTGACACCGAGTGTGAAGCAGTGATAGCTAGTGATTTTTTCTTATCCCTCATCACCAGGCATAGTGTCAGCTTCCTTCTGCTCTTATCTGCTCCCACCCCAAAGAAGAGCAGAGGAGGAGGTAGTAATCCCTCAGACCATCTTTCTTTCGGCACAGCTCCATTGTAACACCACAATGACGTACTGATATGTAAGTGCAACTTCAGTGTAAAGAGTGTAAAAGTCCATAGAAAGGGACCAGCCCAATTTGGGGGTTTTGATACCACTTCATTACATCCAAATTGACTATAAACAGATTCCACTGTTTCGTTGGGGAGAAAAAATCTAAATAGAAGCAGAAGTAAAAAGTGGTCCAGGAATGTTCTTGGTGCTTCTATGCAATTGGTCTGTGATTTTTTTTTTTTGTATGATAAAATGAATAATTCTGGAAAGGAGCAAGAACATCATCTTAAATTACAAAAATTGCATTAGTTCAAATGAACTGGAGTCAACTGCAGATGTCTTTAAAGGTAGCTTTTTTATAGTTGATCCTATTTAAATTGGTCCCAAACCAATTTGTAGAAAAAGCAAAAATCCAAAGATGATCATAGTCAGACAAGTGTCAGGAGAGCAAGAGAGAGGAAGACGACAACTGTTTCAAAATTCTGTTTGCCTTTCTAGTAGGCAGAAAATTAAGGCTCTGAAGAGAATCCCACTGCTCACTAGCAAAATTCACGCAGAAAATCCACTGTCAGATGGTGCTAGAGTTGGGCCAGGAAATATGGTGAGTTTTACTGATGCACAACACTGAGTTTTACTGATGTCAAGACGACAACTGAAGGAAAAGCACAGCTGCTCATGAACTATTAAGGTGAAATGAAACAGCCAAGATGCCCTCTTAAAATGAGTTCTTTATATATATAAAAACAAAACAAAGCTGTTTGACCAGGTTTCAGGAGGAAGGCAAGGGCAAGGGCAAAGGTAACAGGGGGAGGGGTAGCTCAGTGGTTTGAGCATTGGCCTGCTAAACCCAGGATTGAGAGTTCAATCCTTGATGGGCCCATTTAGGGAGCTGGGGAAAAAAAAAATCTGTCAGGGGACAGTACTTGGTCCTGCTAGTGTAGGCAGGGGACTGGACTCTATGACCTTTTGAGGTCTTTCCAGTTCTATGAGATAGGTATATCTCCTTTATTTTTATTTATTTATTTTTAATAGCACACACTTAGGGGAGGTGACAGGACAGAAGAAGCTGTCCCCCTACTTTGCTCACCCTCCGGTCCTCACTAGAGCCATGGTCATGAGAAACATTGTTGACATTACCACTGGTTCTAAGGAAGTATTCCTGAAGGTGCTGAAAATAGAATTTAACCTCCACTTCCTACTCCCCACCTCCTTCAAATAGGTGCTGATGCAACCAAATTAATACTGTGAAGTTTGCTCTCTGTGTTTGTTGGTGCATTAGGTCTATTCCACACCCGTACCTGTCTTGCTTATTATTATTTATACTATTATAACACCTAAGAACCAAAAAAACGGTTCCTGTCCCAAGGGGTTTATAGTCTAAGAAGGCTGCAACTCTTCAAGGGAGGGGCTACGGAACTTGTGTCTCATACTAAATGGATCAGATTGTCTATGATTAAAAAAATAATAAATAATGTGTGTGGTTAAATGCCAGTCAGTATTTGCTAGGGGACATTTGGTTCTCTGAAGGTGAATTTAACAAAATCATCTCATACTGGGAGCTTAATCTCAGGCTTTTATGAAGAAACATTCTCAGAAAATATTTAGCCAGTGAACACAAGAGCATGTGAATCTGAATCTCTTCTCAAACTTTCGCAAAGAGCTTTCACTTTATATTAAATCCTGCAGAGGTGAAGTCCACCCTGAGTTTCTCTAAGAGGTTAGGGATATCCTAGGGACAGATCCCACACGAGGAATTGTTTCTACTCAAGAACCAAGCTAGTAAATAACAAAACAGTGATCCTGCTTATTCATGGGGTGACTGTATTTTTCTAAACTTGTTCTGCCTATCTGTTTGGAATAAGGTTATCATGACTCATGGCAATAAATTATAACAGCCAGCTTGTGAGAGAATTGGAATGAGGGAGTGAGAAATTAGTGACCATATGTCATCTCATATAATGTCAGAAGTAATTAGTTTTCTACTGCTGATGCCATGTGAACAATCGAAGCAATCACCACCCATTTATGTCTTCCTTACTACCAGTCCATTAATTGCTGAAAGTGAGCCTTCTTAGCCTGAAATATCCACACAGCTGCCAAAAGAATGAAATAAGAAACTTAAATCACCCTTACCATTAGCACACCAAAGGACCACCAGTCTGCACTCTGCGTGTGTCCTCGCCGGTTGACCACTTCTGGGGCCATGTACTCTATTGTCCCACAGAATGAATAGGCTCTCTTGTCATGGTCAATGGCCTCCTTGCTCAGGCCAAAATCTAGACATATTTTGTAAATAGATAGAACTCTTGTCAGATCTTGGTTTATGATTATAAACATTATCTCACATTTAAACAGCATTTTTCATTTAAATGAAACCCAACAGCTTACGACAAAGATGGAGAATACTGAATCCAACTGAAAGTTTAATATTTACAGCAGTACACATTCACGTAATGCGGAATTTATGTGCAAATAAGCACCAAAACATATTCAGAAGTTGGAAGCTGCATTTGCACATGGGTATACATGAGCAAAATTCCCTGCTTGCATGTAGGGATTTGTGCCCTGAAGTTGGGAGCATGCATTTTCCCACATACTTCTGAAGATACGTCCCTGAGACAGCAGAGATAATTTGGAAAAGCAGAATATAATCACACCACTGGGAATTTGCATGTGTCATTGGAGTTAACACCCAATTCTTGCAAAAAGTACCACTGGATTTCTCATCATCACAAGTGGACAAGCATGCAGTGATGCCCACACCACAGTCTCACAGCAACACAGGGATGTCCATTCTAGGCCTCTTTTGGTTGCAGTTTAATCTGGAGCTAGAAGCTATACCAGAAGGGGGTTTGGTTGAAAGGACTCCTTGGTTAGAAGTCTGGAGCTGGAAGCCACAAATCAGGAGCCCAGTTTTATCTGAAAAACGGCACTTCCTGCATGCACAGGACTCTTACGCTACACCGGGCCAATGGCCCAGCAATGACCAGAAGGAATAATGTCAGCTACTGAATCATCAATCCCCCTTCCTGCAGCTCCTAGGTTTTCTCTAGCAACCTCCTTCCAGCTACTGACCCAAGACCACAGTGTGAGATGCATGAAAACCAATGCAGTGGATTGGCAGGCTTGTAAAGAATAAATTTCAGTTATCATATGCTGTTCTTTACACACCTGTAATCTTAATGTGACCCTCTTCATCTAGGAGGATGCTGGAAAGGAAAAGGCAAAAAACATAGAAGGATTATAAAGATACAAAGTACATTTAACAATAAAAAAATAAAAAATGGCAAAAGAGAGGAAATATACACAAATTAAATATACAGATCGTCTGCCTCCTCTTTAGAGATTCCAGAGAAGAGAAAGATCCCCAGAAGCCCAAAGATCTACATATCTATATGCCTGAGACATGAACAGCCTGTTCAGACTGGATAATCAGCCTGGCTGACATGCTAAGGCAGCCAACTGCATGACTTGAATGTTTGGTTGGGACCACACGGACACATGATCTGAGCCCAGAGAGACCCAGTATTTGAAGGAGGGGAGTTGACTGCAGGGTGTCTCTTTTCAAGCAACAAGAGTCACAGAGCTTTCACTGCTCTTGAAGGAAAGGAGCGAAAGGTGCACAGAGAGCCCAAGGCTCTTTGGTTGCACTATTATAAGCAGGGTTGTTTGTTTTTTTTAGTAACAAATGTAAAAAAGAAAAAAGCAACCTTATATTTTCATATATTTGCTCCAGGCTAATATTTGCTGTTTTCACAGAAGCATTCTGACCTGAAACATGAAGGCAGCCAGCAAAAATCACCTTTTGTTTTTGTGGAAACAAGAAAGAATGTTGAGGCAGAATTGTGACTCGGTAACTTTTAAGGATATTAAAATTTGTAAACCTAATACGGTCAGCACTCCTTTAATCAACAATCAAATTAAATATGGAAAGTTCATAGTCAACCACATTGTCTCTCTTTATATTCCTCTCAGACATTCAGATCAGCATAATACATATAATGAAAAGAAAACATAGTAGAAGCAAAACTGATACATTAGTATATACTTGCAGAAAATGTTGTCTTTGCACGGAAACATAATTAAGCAGATAATCATCTGTGATGATTTTGTAGGTTGGGGACAGACTATTATCGAGTATAATTCAACATCAAAGGCTGACAGCTGAGTCACTATTATTGTTCAGAATCAGAGAGGTAGCCGTGTTAGTCTGGAATAGCAGAGGTAACAAAGTCCTGGTGGCACCTTAAAGACTAACTATAAAGTTTTGAAGCATAAGCTTTCGTGGGCTAATACCCACTTCGTCGGATCCAACGAAGTGGGTATTAGCCCACGAAAGCTTATGCTTCAAAACTTTATAGTTAGTCTTTAAGGTGCCACAGGACTCTTTGTCACTTCTATTATTGTTCAATAAGTAAAGCTTCTTCTTTTCCATCCCCTCCCACCTTTCTGAGGAAGTGTGATTTTTAAGCACTAGCCATGTAACAGCCATGTTTAAATATGCACTAGTGATAATCTTCCCTCAACAGGAGGATTACTCTGAAGAAGAGAATAGAATTTTAGCCTCCCATCACCTTTGTGGTTTGGAGGCTAGTGTCAGGAGCTGAGTGTGAAACCTTGGTATGGGTTGGGCTAACCCTCCCTTCCTAGGTTGACAGGTGTGAACTCACCCTTCAATTACCACCACTGCAAACATAAGACAAAAGGCGTGTGTGAACCTGTCCAGGATTTGATGAGATTTGTTGGGGTAGGTGTTCCTGGGAGTGTGAGAGAACTCACAGCTACTAAGGTCATAGACCAGAACAGAAAGTGAGACCGAGCGAGAGAGGGAGAGAGGAAAGGAAGCAAGAAAACAGGAGCCTGTGAGCATAGTGTGACCCTGGAAAAAGCTAGAGAAAGAGATTTTGGCACTGGTGCTGGCTAAAGAGGCTGGGGAGCTGGTAAGCTAAGGGACTGCTTCTTTTTGTTCTTGATTTTTTCTGCATTCAGAGACACAGGACTTTCTACATTCCTTGGAAATAAACAAGATTGCCTCCAACAAATACCTGGCTACCACCAATTTCTGCTCCCACCTGGAACTTCTACAAAGCCCTGAACTTTGACTAGCCAGTCAAGTAAAAAAGGGGCAACAGGAGCAAACATGGTAATCACACAGTTTTGATGATGGAAATGTAGAAGGGCCCACAATGGTGACTTCTTCACCTCCAAACCCAGGGGAAGGCTTCTGTGACAACAATGTAAGATAGCAGTAATTCCAGAGGTATTGCCAGCTAGGCACAGAGCAGAGCTGCAAAGCATCCATTGAATTCTCCCCTGAATCATCCATACTATAAATAGTTTATTTCCCACTGGAAAGGTATGCTGCTTTTGCAGCATTAACTTCTGAACCATGAATTTTACATCACCATCCTCCTTGAGTAGTTCACAGCAATGGACTGGAGCTAATGGTAATCAGGCTAGCTGTATTGCCAAGAGTGAAAGGGGCCTAAAAATATATATGGGCTTTCTGACAATAGGACCCTTATTCTCATGGATTCATTAATAAAAATGAACAAAAACACCAAAGCACTATGTACTGTATAGAGGCAGGGGTCGGCGACCTTTCAGAAGTGGTGTGCCGAGTCTTCATTTATTCAGTCTAATTTAAGGTTTTGCATGCCAGTAATACATGTTAACATTTTTAGGAGGTCTCTTTCAATCAGTCTA
Organism: Sternotherus odoratus; assembly: GCA_032164245.1. Classification (NCBI taxonomy): domain Eukaryota; kingdom Metazoa; phylum Chordata; order Testudines; family Kinosternidae; genus Sternotherus; species Sternotherus odoratus. The sequence goes on from JAVMKO010000003.1 coordinate 101,735,375, forward strand.
TAATACATAACTAAACTATTGTTGTATGTAAAGTACATAAGGCTTTTAAATGTTTAAGAAGCTTCATTTAAAATTAAATTAAAATGCAGAGCCCCCCAGACCAGCCAGGACCAAGCAGTGTGAGTGCCACTGAAAATCAGCTCATGTGCCGCCTTTGGCACGTGTGCCATGGGTTGCCTACCCCTGCTATAGAGAGTGGGAGAGAAAAATAAAGAACACTAATCTTTTCCCATTTTTTCAGAAATGGGAGACACTCAGACCCTATGGCAATAGGGTGACCAGCTAGCAAGTACGAAAATTGGGATGGGGTGGTGGTGGGGTTAATAGAGCCTATGTAAGACAAAGACCCAAATATTGGGACTGTCCCTATGACATCTGGTCATTCTATATGGCAAGGAGGGTCTAGACAGATGAGATTAGAAAGAATTTTTGTTTGCAATGCAGGAGATGAGATTCCCTGCATTAGATAGATTATGCTTCTCTTCCTGACGCATGACCACTAATACCTCCATCAAGGGGATGAGTCATGTTCAACATTCCCGCTACATTTTCTTTCTATTTAGCAGGCTACAAACTCCACCGAGTGCTACATTTTTGTCACGTACGCTTGCAGCTTACACTTGTCCAAGGCAAAATGGGGAGGGAGTGTGTGGATGGATGTACATGTGCACACAGGGTAATTTGTCCCCTCACAACGTATGAAATATACAGAACTCCATATTTATGAACCAAAAATTACATTGGAGGGAAAAAAGGAAAATGAGCTATGAATTGGAGGGAAAAACATGCTCATTATTGCAATGAATCAATTTAAGATTAGTGAAGCAGCCACCGTATCCGCCACTAATTATCCTGACTGAAATGACTGGCATTTAGTAAACTTCACCAGTAATTGTGGAAACATACCTTTTCTTCAATCACTCTCTGATCTTTTATTCTTTTTACAGTTCCTTTTTACTCTACTCTATCATTAACCGAAAGCTCTATTGTGACAATCACAATTATTTCAGCTACTGCATACGAGATGCACAAACCTGAACTATACTACTTTTGTTTTCAGGGGGAGGGGGAGAAAAAAGGAAATCAGACATTGTTAATATGATTCAAGCATGGGGAAAAAAACCAACTTTCTTCTAGTTCAATGGTTTGAAATTATAACAATGGAAGAGGAAGAACAGATAAGCAAATTATACTAGGTTATAATTCCCCTGAGGATGTTGATGGTATCACAAAACCTTAAGATGGAACTTCTTTTTATTCTACTTATGCATAATTATTTTTTCAATGTAAGGTTAGAAAGTGTCTGTGAAAAACTGTGGCTCTTCACATTCTATATTTGACAATTAGTAGTAATGAAATAATAATAACAATAAATTTGCACTTCTCTAGTAATTTCAAGTTTAAGACCTTAAAACACAAACAATGAATTTAATCATTGACAGCCCGAAACAACACCTATTGCCCTTCATTGGATCAGGCCCGGAGTCGGGGGAGTATATTAATCTCCATTTTACAGATGGGGAAACTAGGACAGGGACAGTAGAGTGATATGACCAAGGTCACACAGGATGTTTGCGGTAGAGCTGGGATTACAATTGATAGCTGAAGTCCATGGCTGAACCTTAAGCACAAAAAATCCTCCCCATTGGATATCGACATTACTGTATACCTCACATCAATACTGAAGTGATTCTGTCTGTAACACTTAGCAATTTCTGTATCTGTTTTTTAGGGCTTGGTTACACTTACAGCTTTATAGTGGTTTTGGTTATACCCGCCTTCAGATACAGCTCCAGGGATAGTGCTCCAGCATGTCCACACTCACAGCCATAACCGCACTGGTGTGGCCACATTTGCGGCACTTGCAGCGGCATGGCAGTGGTGCATTATGGGCAGCACCATACTTAGGTCAGGCTTTTATGAAATGTAACCTAGATTTCATGCTTTTCAGCAAACTTGGCCAGATGTTCGGGTTGCTAAGAAAATCTGAAACACCATTTGAGTTTCATCTGGTTGCATGTTTTGTTATGAAAGTTCCTCACAGCTCCAGAGATCAAAATATCTTCAGAAAACAGGAGACACTCACAAACTTAGGTTGTCATCACACTGTATTGTGTGTTTATTGTGGTACAATGTTTGCATCATGTCACCCAACTCGGCACTGTAGATTCATTTGTTATGCAATTCCAGTGCAGTCAATGAAAACAATGAAGAGTTACAACAGAATTACATCAAATATGAATTTGGTCCTTTACACCACAAAAGGAAGAAAATTACCTATGGCTTCCTGTTAGGAGGTAGAGCTACTCTCCCAAATTCTTCGTACTACTTTAATCACACCATCAATACAAACATACAGGGCTGGCGACAGAAATTTGGGGGCCCCCTACTCCAATAGTTTGCCCCCCCCAGCCCAGCCGACAGCGGATGAGGGCCCCCCAGCCCAGCCCGCCCCCCCCCAGTCCAGCCGGCGCTCCCCTCCCCCGCCAGCTGACAGCTGGCGGCAGCGGGAGCGGCGTGAGCCGCCCTTTCTCCCCCCCTCCCCCGGACAGCGCTGCTGCCGCCGGCCAGGCTCTCTGCTCCTGCCGGGGCCAGGCGCGCTTGTCCGGGGGAGAGCCGCGCCGCCTCCCCGCCCCTTCCCCGCTCTCCAGGTCGGCGACAAGGGGGGACACAACGGGTACAGCGGTGTACCGGGGCCCCCCTAAAGTCGGGGGGCCCGGTACAGCTGTACCCATAGTACCCCCCTGTCGCCGGCCCTGCAAACATACATTTTTTTGTGTGGGTTTCATGAACTGTGCATGTTTTTCTGGCATTTAATGGCCTCATTTAAGGGATCAATTCTGCCATTTTAACACCAAATCAGATTTTACTACACAAATAATCCCACTGGTTTCAATGGGACTGAGCAATTATCTTATTACAGGAGTAGTCTCCTTGAGAACAATGAGATCACTCATGCAGAAAAGTGTTACTTCATGTAAAAATCAGAATTTAATAGTAAGCAACTTGAAAGCAGCAACATTTTTTGCAAATAAAAGTGGAGCCAGAAAGAGCAATTTTTGGCTATTTAGATTAGATCCTTTAATTTTCAGCATCACAACACTTCCTGGTGTGCACAGGTTGCACTTAAAAACTTGTCAATTGTCTTAAGTGGTTAATTACACTAACTCAGTATTTGCAATTTTCTCTAGATATTTGTATGAGGAACAGAGAAGCAAAGAGAACACTGCTAATATTACGGTAATATTATCTGGTACCACGCTAACAGTTTCTAAAAATGGTATCCAGTAATTTTTTTATTGATAGCAAGAATGGAAAGTTAAAAAAAATATTCCAGATGTTTACAGTAAATCATCACCTTAAAACACTTTATATATATATAAAAACAGTACATGGGGCAGTTGGAAATTCAGGCTTGTCTGAGCTTTTATGATGTGATGTAAACCATCAAGCCAATGTTGAACTCAGCACTTTGCTAGGGGATCTACAGAGAGATATGATGCTGTTGGTATCTGTATTACAGTTTTGCTTGGTTATTTTTGAAATATTAGATGCATTCAGCACTCTCACATGTGGTTTGAGCCAAGTTAATGTCATAAAAGACAACTCAAAAATAACAATTTGAAAGATAAATATCTCGTAATGTAGCTTACATATAGCGTCTTTCTAACAAATTAACTATTCGTTTCTAACTTGTCTCTTTCTTTAATGTTTTGGATCAGATCAGCCAATATGGCTTCGTAAGGTTCTGATGAAATCACAAATATTCATACCATCCTCTCCTAGGCTTAATCTACACACAGTTATTGTACTGGCATAACTATTGTTGTTAGGAGTGTGATTTTTTTACCCATATACTTATACCAGTATAGCTCTTAATGTGAACCGCTATAGCTGTGTCGCTGTAAGGTTCCTGGTGTAACTGCTCTTTACTGGTCCGACAGAGCTCTCCTGCTGGCATAATTAAACCACCCCCATTGAGGGGGTTAGCTATGTCGGCAGGAGAGCCTCCCCTATTGACATTGCGCTGTCCACACCAGTGCTTTTGTCGGTAAAACTTGTCGGTCAGGGGAGTGTTTTTCACACCCCTAACCGACAGAAGTTTTGATGACAAAAGTGCTGGTGTACACAAAACCTGATACAGGCTAGTTTATTCCCCTTCCCATACGGGAACAGCCATACTAGTGTAAAGCACCTTTATACCAGTATAACTGTGTCCACACATGTAGGGTTGTATCATTTTAACAATACTGGTATAGTTAAAGAGGTACCAACATTTGTGTGTAGACAGGCCCTTAGCCACACAAATGTAATCAGAAGGATTCCCTTGTATACCTTTTATTTACTGCTCTGTTCTGAAGAATTTTTTATAGACTGAATTGGTAGCATTGTTAAAGTTGCTGACATCCCATTATAAGACCCTGTTTCCACTTATTTATAATCTTTGTTAAACTTCAAATGTTTGGGCTAAAATTTTCCATGCTGGGTGTCTGCCTCAGGTTGAATTTTTTTCGGGGGTTGGGGAGAGCAAAATTGTATCCGAAACTGTTCAGCCATTCACAGGAATGAGGTTGAGCAAAACAACATATTTTTTCCTATGTTAAAAAATTCAAGCAACCTTTTGTGTATAAAAAGCTATGTCCACATCCGGCCCGCGGGTCCTTCCTGCCTGGCCCCCGAGCTCTCAGCTGAGGAGGCTCCCCACGGCCCTTCCCCTCTGTAGCCTCAGCACGCCGCGCTGGCAGCACTCTGGCCTATAGCTCCTGCCAGCGGCTTCGGTGGCACTGAGTACTCCATGCTCCTGTGGAGCAGCGTGTCTAGCTCCCACGGGCTGTGCAGAGCCAGACATACTGCGTGGTGTGGTAAGGGTGCCGGGGGGTTGGATAAGGGCCAGAGGGTTCCAGGGGATATTCAGTAGGGACAGGGGGCAGTTGGATGGGGACGGAGGCTCTGGGGTGATGGTTTGGGGATGGGGAATGGGAGGGAGGTTGCATAGGGCGTGGGAGTCCCAGGGGTCTCTCAGGGAGCGGGGTGGTGGTGGATAGGAGTCGGGGCAGTCAGGGGACAGGGAGTAGAGGGGACAGATAGGGGGTGGAGTCCTGGGAGGGCAGTTAGGGTGGGGGGGGATGTTAGGAAGGGAAGGGCAGGGGACTAGGAGCAGGGGGTTTAGATAGGGGATGGGGTTCTGGGGGTGTGGTTAGGAGCAGGGTCTCTGGAGGGGGTGGCTGGGGCAAAGGGGAAGGGTGGGGTTGGATGGGTTGGAGGTTCTAGGGGGTTAGTCAGGGGGTGGAAAGTGGGTGCGGGTCAGATAAGGGTTGGGGTCAGGCTGTTTGGGGAGGCACAGCCTTCCCTACTCCACCCACCATACAATTTTGGAACCCCAATGTGGCCCTCGGGCCAAAACGTTTGCCCACTCCTGGTCTAAAGCAACAGGCAGTGGAGAATAGGTCAGTTCCCAACAAAAGAAACAATACAATCGAGCACACGAGCACATGATTCCCAGACAATCAGAATCAAAGATCCAAACACTATTTTTATGTACTTATTAGCTTTTCTATGGTGCTCATGAATGTAGTATGTGATTGACTAGCAAACATGAATCAACTAATCACCAAAACAAAGTCAAATCAAGAGGGTTGCTGGCCGATAGAAATACAAAAAACACATGGCACTTGTTACTGATGACAGATGTTCTTTCATATTTGATATCTTAATAAAGTGATACATTCATTCCTTTAGATGTTTAATTCAGTGGGTGACTTTCTGCATTTGATAAATTTCTGGTTCTTATTTTCATTTAACCACAAATGATTGGAAGTTTTATTAATTTGTGAAATGGTCTTTTGAGCAAATGACAGAGTTTTAGTCATGCTATTATTTACTGGTTTGTCAAAATGACTGCAATATATACATGAAACTGAATCTGAAGGTTATGTAATTTGTATCGTACTTGTGGATAAACAACATTCCTGCCCTCAACTCCTCACTCTTACAAAATCCAGCATCTAATACTCTTGGCCTCTTCTTTCCTTCAGAAGCACGAAACTGATTATACGCCACTCTAAAGAAATAATTGCATTTATTTAAATTACATGGCGTGAAGGGAGAGATCATTGCTATGTTCTTAGAGTTTGGAAGCATAAAGGATAGTCAGACTGGCTCTGTTTCTGCACCACACTGAAATGTCCTTTAAACAAATGTGAATATTTCATTAAAAAGGTTCATAACTTTTCTAGGATGAAGCACGTTTTATTAAAATTAGCATGGAACAATGTACGCTAAGCACAAGTCAACTGGAATAGAGTAACAGCAAAAAATATCAACTGACTCCCAGTCATCTCACTATGGGTGTCTTTTGTTTTACTTCAGTAGTAAATACAAATATTTTTAAACACCCCCCCGCAAAAAATGGGAGGGGGGAACACTAGCATTTTAGAAACAGTACACTTACTCTTGGCAAAATTTAGCTAACAACACTGAACTTGATTTAGTTGGGGTTGGTCCTGCTTTGAGCAGGGGGTTGGACTAGAACTAGATGACCTCCTGAGGTCTCTTCCAACCCTCACAGTCTATGATTCTATGAATAGTTTGTAAACCAGCAGGATTAAGGCCAATTTATATTGGTTCGCTGCTACAAATATAAGTAAACTTGTTTAAATTGAGAAAAGAACTTGAAGGTCAAAATCTGATCTGCATTAAAATGGAACAAATCCAGAGTAATGACATTATTTTAGATTTACCTCATCTGGGGCCTTATTCCACACCTTGTTCTGAACTGAGATAATTTATCAAGTTTGTGACTATGTAATGCTGGACTGTAGCAAATATTGTGTCACGTCATGCTGAAGTGGTAGGGTAGGAAGGCTGGTTGAATAGGTAGGGCATTGGGTTGGGACTCAAGAGACCAGAATGCAATTCCTGACTCAACCACAATCCTCCTCTAGAATAACCTTGTGCTAGTCACTTGATCAACACTGTGCCTCAGTTCCCACATCTGTAAAATGGGTAAATACTCACCTCACAGGGGCATTGAGGATAAAATCTAGTAATGATGGTGAGATGCTCAGATATATGATCATGAGAATGCTACAAACACTCAGATAAGGAAAAAGATACCCAAGGACTTTCTTTGGCATTTTGTGACTTACTAATATAACAAGGAAGTGATTTAAATGGTTCATATATATGTCTTCAGTTAATTTATTCTCCTTAACTTACTTTTCTGGTTTTAGATCCCTGTAAATAATTCCAAGACTGTGGAGGTGGTCTAAAGCCAAGGCCAGCTCAGCTAAGTAGAACTTGACATCCTCTTCTGTAAACATTACCTAGTCAGAAAGAAAAGAACAAGTCTAATCACTATATGATAACAGGTTGATTTGAATTCTCTGACTCAGGTTTGCAAGAAAGACCATCATATCAGATTCAATTTGTCAGTACTGTCTGCACTCACATTAATCCTCATCACCGGGTTCTCCATGTTATATGACAAAATTCTCTTCATTCAGCTACGTTTTCCTCTCCTTTAAACCATACTGCTTTCATCTTTGATTTTGGTCACTTCAGCTGACATTACATACTAATATAAATCAGGGCTGAGCCGTAGTCTATTTATGTCAATGACAAAAAAATCAACAATGCACAGCCAGGCCCTTAGTTCCTGCATACATCCTAGTATACTAAGATCTTGGCACCCAAACTCCCACAAGCTGAGATATGGACCTATTTTATCTACAAGTGAACCGAAATGACTTGTGTTTTAGAAAATGACTTCTATTTAGTTCCAAAATATTAATAGAATATGCAACATATGTAGACTTTGGGCCCAATAAATAAAAACAACACCCATTAAAGTCAACAGGAGTTTTTCCATTGGCCTAGTGGGTTTGGGCTCTTAGTTATGACAAACTCTTCATGTATTTACCTGCTAAGACATATGTTTGATATCAGACCTCACCCTGGTGACATGAGACACAGAACACAGCCACAGCATGGGAAAAACACCTACAGGACCAGACATGGCTCCCCCACTAGTCTAGCCTGGAACAACGGCAACCCCCGGGGAGCCTGACTGCTAAGGTACGGCAACTCCAGGTACTGGCTGTGAGGCAGAACTCAGGGAGCAGAGCAGCGGCTGTAGTTTACCCAGCCAGCTGCTTCTGAAGCATCACTTGAGGAGGTGGGATAATTCTGTCTTCCTAGAGACCTTCCTGGCAGCCAGCCAGGAGTTTTCTTCCTCCTGGTGGCTCATGTCCTGGTCATGTACAGACTTGTTCCTTTGGTGGCTGTATCAGCTCTCCCCACATCTCCAGGAGGGCAGGGGAGCAGAGAGGAATATGGGGAAACCTGTCAGGAAGGAAGGGAATGGGGAAACAAACAAACAGAGATGCCCTTTCCAGGGGCAAGGAAGCAGGGAGAGAAGCTGGTGCACAGCTGAGAGAGGTGAGAGAAGAACTGCTAGCACCAAGGGAAGGTGGTGGCCCTTTGTCTACTCAGACTCCTACCAGCTGCTGCAGGGGACAGTACTATCCACTTTCTGCAGGTTGCTGCCCAGTTAGCTTGCACACCTGCCACACCCTGCACCTTGGGTTTTGTCTCACGGCTGTGTCCATCCCCACCTCCACTGCTAGCTGTTGCATCTCTCCATCAGCCAGACCCAGCATGCTGCCATGTGCCCCACATTAAACTCCTTGGGATTTGTAATGTCACTGGCAATAGTCCCAGACAAGGGTCTGTCAGAGGCTTGTAATCTCTGATGGGCTCAGACCATGGTGTCACTGGAACAACAGCCTCTGCCATTGTCTCTACCAGGTGCTAGGTAGAAACAAATTCGATCTAGAATTTAAAATATTGTGGTCATTGCTCTATGTGAATTTTAAAAAGCCCATTTTCAGGCGAGAGCAATGCTTTAAGAATTTGGCTTGCATTGTTCACATGCGCCTTTTCTCTCCTTCTCCCTCTTCCTTCCTCCCCCCATATTTGCACACTCCACTTTGTGGTACTAGGTGGTGTTTTTTTTTTATTGGCTCACCATGACTGGTGCAAGACCCTTCTCCCTGGCACCTCCTGTCCCCATCAGCAGCTGTCCTGTGTTTGTCCTTCTCATTGACTCTTCCCCTCTTTTCAAATTTCATCTGAAAACAATTATTTACTCATTGCACTCTCATTTGCTCGGTCAGTTTCCTCCCCTCTTCTATTTTTTATGATGTAACTATATATCTATGGGGATTTAACTCTGAGAAGGAGAGTGGGATAAGGACTGTATGAAATGTTCTATTCAAACAAAAAAGTGTTGGGTTATGAATAATGTATGTTTAACAAAAATAAAAAGTTACACAAGGAGAGTGAGGAGCATGGATCACTCTAAATTAAGGAAAGATCATTGGAATTGAAGGATCAGTCACCACCTCTGTCCAGGGTTGGGGTAATGTAATTACTGGGACAGAAGGGCAAAGAAAGTAGCATGGCTAACCTGGCACATCAAGGTGTCTGATCTTTTGGTGACCTAGTGAGGGGCCCTCACAACCCCGCTGCTTCCTGCCTGAGCAAGGCCTCTAGGAAAAGACCTTGGAGAGCTACATAGCAACTTTGGGTGAAATCTTGCCCCAGTAAAATCAATGGTAGTTTTGCCATTGACTACAATGGGGCCAGGATTTCATCCTTTGTGTTTTTGGGCTAATTCCTAAAGGCTCAGAGTCAGCTCAGGGAGACTCTCCGATCTTGGAGCTAATCAGGGATAGATGAACTCAGTTATAGTAAAGGAGGGGCTAGGTTATTCCCATGAGAGACTGGAATTTTATTCACCAGAAGCCACAGCAGGGAACTCTGGGGGAATATAAGAGCCACCCTGCCAGCCTATTTTGAATTTTGGCTTTTACTTGAAGAAGTAGAGAGAGAGAGACTTCTGTGAAGTGTAAAAATATGTGGTGAAGTAAAGCAGAAAACCCAAAAGGGATTTTGGCATTTCAACCTGAGCTTCCTGTGAACTCTCTAGCCATCCAGAACCTGACCCTGCTACACATGCTCACTTGAGCACAGGCGTCATAGAGTGGGGAATCTGCATATATCTTCTCTCCACATCACAGCCAGTCCATGTCTCTTTTTAGCAATGAGTCAGGGGTTATTCTACCAGGAGAAGGAATTAGCAATCATCTAACCATTGGGAGTATATTGCAATTAAGTTTCCTATAAACATGATGCTCACGCTCTGTTAGATACGTCACTTATCACATGATGTTGATACAAGATTTGAAAAGGTTTAGGGAAATTATAACAAATTACAGTTCCAATTCAGTTACATAGAATGAAAAGACACCCAGGGACACACACAAATTGTGAAAATGATCCAAGACATTCTTCTGTGCCACACAAAAATCAATGGGCTTACCTCTTTGGAGAGTCTTGTGAAAAGGTCCCCTCCCCGTAGGAAATCTAATATTAGATACAACTTTCCCTCTGTTTGAAATGCTGCATTAGAAAAGAATGGAGATGTTGGACATTTTAAATCATTACAAAGTCTTCAAAGAATTATTATTATTGATTAATTCTGCATCGGTCTCCTACCATGTTAACACTTCACTTTTAGAATGGAATTATTTAAGATCTCTTCTGGATTAAGCACTCTAGCCCATACTACGGGGAACAGTCCTGTGTCAGTTGGGAGATGGAAATTTATTACAAATGCATTCATGCTACCCTTAGCATCTGGTCCCAGCGCTGGGTTCCAGTCGGAGTCCAAAAGCCTACCCAGTAATTTTAGAGCTCCGCAGCCTGAACCCCATGTGTCTAAGTCAGCTGTTCCGTGTCAGCTGCAGGTGTGGACAGACCTAATGAAGCTAGAGCTGCTCTCCATTGCACAGGGTGAGGAGAAGAAAAGAGAGTAAAACTAGTCACTGAAGCTCCCAGAATTGTGGAAGGAGAGCGCTACAGCTGTTCAAAATGCTCACAGAAGCCCCTTGGCACTAGCAATAGGATTCCAAGAATTCAGGGAGCTTGTTGGGCTGAGACAGGCAAATCTAGGGGGAAGCTGCTCTGGTTTAACTGAAAGCATTGCAACAGTTACTTCTGGGGGCATCCTGTGCCAATAAATTAAAAATGTTGTGCCAAAAAGTTAAAAGTTGTGTGCAACATTTTAAAATTCTGAAAATGTTATTTGTCAAAATAACACAACATAATCATGCCAGTTTCAATTATTTTGATAATTTATTTCAAAATACCTGTCAGCGTGTATGTATGTAATAATACAGAGACACACACAAATTCCCTCCAGGAGTAGAGAGTTAAAGAAACCCCTATGACAACCCAGGTCCTGTTTCTCTGTGGGCCAGACCCCACGACCCCTCCCCTCAGAGCCCAGCTGCAGGTCCCCCCCTTACCCAGATACCTGCACCCCTCCTACAGACCAGACACCTGCCTTTCTTCTTTCAGAGCCCAGGGATCCAGAGGGGGAAACAGACCAACGCTCAGTCCCAGGCTTGCGTGCCACCTTCTCCTTCCATCAAGACGTGTGGGGAACTGCAGCTGCCAGGAACCCTCTAGTTCCCTCCCTCTCCCCACAGCCATGTCTTCTGTGTGTGAGCTGGGCTCTGCTGGGTCCATCAGTCTTGAGTGGCAGCCAGCAGCACTGCAGCCCACTTCTGTGTGGAAAAGGTCGTTCTGTGTGGACGTTAATATCTGCAACATTCTGCATTGCGCAGTGGTGCAGAATTCCCCCAGGAGTAAATAGTTTATAGAAATGTAGGGAGTGCTATCAATTATTAATAGTTTTTTTGAAACAAGAGACTCTAATAATCAAACTGTTTGCTGAAGAGGGGTGGTAGAACTGGCCTATACATCTTTGATAGCCCCCAGCACTCCCTAGTAACACCATCATTACATTACACCTCCTATCAAATTTGTTTTGACAGAGGCGTAGCAAAGCCCTCCTCATGCTGAAATTTTCCTGTGACATAAGGAAAATGAAGTCCTACGTATCCATAACCGATAGGAAATGGGGTAGTATTTAGCAAGGTGGTATTCTTATGAAATGAGACAGATCCAATTACAATCCCCAAACACAAGCAAGACTGTATTCAAATTCCATTTCATTATAGTTACCATAATGAAGCTTGACTATGAAAGGATGATTCACTTCTGCCAAAATATCTCTCTCCATTTTCGATCGCACTCGATCCCGAACTATAAGACAGAGAACAATAAGAACAGCAATCAGTTAAGAGGCAGCGCGGTGCACTGGAGAGAGCATTTAACTGGGACTCAAGAGAGTTGGATTCTAGTCCTGACTCTGCCACTGGCCTGCTGTCTGACCTGGGTGAGTCACTTCACCTTCCCTGCCTCTCTCCCTGCCCTTACCGCTGGTCTTGTTTCTGTAGACAATAAGCTCTCGGGGCAAAGACTGCCTCTCTCCCTCCGCATTTGTACAATGACAGTACTAGTTTTGGGTGGGCTGTGAGGCACTACAGCAATATAAACAACAGGAAGAAGATTAAGGTCTACAAAAAAGAATATAAAATAACACTATATAAATTGAATAGCTAATTTAATAATAAACAGAATATAACAGCAACTAGCCATGGCAAGTTAATCAAGAGACTATGGTAGGTTAATCTTGAGTGCATTTAAGCATACTTGTGCTGTGCTGATATTATCCATAAAGATGACTCATTGAACACCTCGATATAGTTTAGATGAAATATTTTACGCTCCCAATCAGATACAATTAGTAAAAAGGAAGTCTGTGGCTGAGGCAAAAGAGGCAACTATTCCTTTCATCTGCAGAGACAATTACTGCAAAGCAGAAGCAAGAGTAATGATTTTTTATGGATCAGATGAATGAAGAGAAAAAATGATGACAGAATTGTATAGGGTTTAGGCTCCTCAAGACTGAAACTGATGATCACCTAGTTACCGTGTTTAATAGAATTTCAAGCTGGGTTCCACTTTTCAGATGAACATCCCTTGATTCTCAAGATGTATTTTACTCTTGATCACAGTTTTACTGATTGTCTAATAAAGTTGTTTAGGATTATTATTGTTCCTTCTCCTTGTATCACATTATTTATTCGTCTCTCTCAGCGGCAGCACCCACCCACTGTGTTGTGAGTCTATTTTAGTCAATAATGCATGAGACCTCATTGCGGTTCTGTTGTCACATGTACGTGTGTTGGGTGTATTGATAAATGGGAGGTCAAATGCGGAGTGTCTCCAGCACCCAAGTAATGAATATATTACAGTGCAATGACACATTCTTCTGTACAACTGTGCTTTCAAAATTGTTGCTTTATATACACTGGTCCAAACCAAAATCTCAGATATATTTCCAACCTTGAAGGTTGGAAAAATTTGGGTTTCTAGCTATTTCAATGTTTTATTTAAGACAAAAGCCATATAAACATGATTTTGTAATCCTCTTTGCCATTCACACTGCTTTCTCAGTTTGAGCCATTTTGTAGTAAAATCCAACCACATCAAGGCCCAAATTCCATACCATGTGCAAAAATGGCATATCATCTAGTAATGCAGTGCAAAAGCTAGTCAAGGGCATATATTTCTCATGCTGCACATGCCATACACCACAAGTAGCCAGTCATATACCCAGTGTACACATTCTTTCTGCATAGGATATTTACTATTTCAATCAAATGGATAAACTATGAGGAGTGCTTCCTGAAGTCTAGCTACACCAATTGCAGGCAACCTCCCAAAACATTCCCATAAGCCATGCATCAGCCCTGAGGCAGAAAATCCCCAAGTGACAGGGTAGAGAAGTAGTGCACAGAAGCAGAACTGGTTTGTTACCCACCACTGGGTAACAGTATAAGTCAGCTGTAAAGCTCTCACGACCATTATAGACAAAAAAGGCCACCCAGCTATGCCCACCACACTAACTGTACCCCTATAGTGCCCGGTGCTTGACAGTAGTGCTGTGTGGACATTTTTGAACATCACATTATAAAAAGCTTTGGTTTTTAGAATGTGAGCAGTACATTCATCTGATGAAGTGGTTCTTAGCCCACGAAAGCTCATGATCCCTAAGATCTGTTAGTCTATAAGGTGCTACAAGACTCTTTGTCCCTTTTGCAGATCCAGACTAACACGGCTACCCCTCTGATACTAAGTTATTTTAGTCATTAGTTTGAGGGCAGTCGAATGTAGCCGCAGAGGTGATATTTGTGATGTGTGTACATACGCATCACATCCGCGTGGCTATAGCCATGAACAATGGCAGGACTCCCTCACTCCATTGGGTATTTCTCCTGACACGTTGTTAGGGTGTTGTGTTTTTAGGTGAACACCAGGAGACGGTTGTGCTGGTGAGAGCATGGAATGCGTGTGCTGTATCCGGATAGTGCTATATGAGGAATGAGGTATTATAATAGGATGGTGGCATTAAGTGGTGGTGGGAGGATGCTGTTTGCTAGTGAAGGGGCCATTGAAATGGGTCTGGGTAGGAACATGGGCACAGGATTTCAGCATCAGAGTCATCTGCCCCTTCACTACCGTCCTTACTAGTCTCATCCTGGAAGATTTAGCTTCCAGTGCTGTGGATCACTTCAGTGTTGTCCCCTCACTTGGCTATATAGAAGGGTCTGCTGCTGAGCAAAAACACTTACTCCATGCCTTTGGGAGGGCTATGCTGTCTAGACTGCACTATTCCTACCCCTCTAATGGCACTGGTAGGGGACTGTTCAGACGTCCAAACCCTATTTCCAGCGCCTAACAGCCCTTTTGGGATTTGCATCATCTACAGAGGTTTAAGTGCAGCATGCACAGGAAGCGGGTGTGTACAGTGTTTTGGCAGGTGATATGCATACTAACAGAAGATGTTTACTTATCTACATAAACAGTTTGCTCACTTGAAATGATGCCCAGTTGCTGAACTCTTAGTGACAGGAAAGCTTTTCTCCTGTATATCCAGTACTGGATTTAGGCCAAAATCTGAGCTTTGACTCTCAACTTTAAGCTACATAATAGAGATGGAGAGAGTATAACTTCCCAAACTAGATAGGCAATCTTGGTGTTCCATCAATTCACTTCACAAGAAGTTTTTAATGGGGTGTCATGTGAACCAAGAAAGTGTGGAAACTGCAGGCCCAGTATAGGGCTGAGATTCAGAAAGTCCTGGATGCAAATTCTGGCTGTGCTACTGACTCTCTTGTCCAATCTAGGATAAATAAATAATTTTCAAATTACTTCAGTGACCCTAGGGGATGTGGAACAGAAGTGACTACACTGTCATACCCTACAACACTGAAGAAAGTGTATGCCAACTTGCAACAAAAGTGATCCACATTTGAATGAGTACATTTAATATAAAGGTTGGAATGGGAGGAGAAACTTTTTTTTCCTTAAAAGTGGAGTTTTAGCTAGACAGCGGGTGTAGTTTTCCTAGTCAAAAAGGACTACAGTGAAAGAGCAGAGAAAGAAGATTAATACAAACTGTATTGCACTGGTAAAAAGAAGTTCCAGCTCTAGAGTTGCATTTCCCCTCCCCCCTAAGAAAATTAAACCAAAAATCTCCATCCCTTTCTGCCAAGTGATTTGCGGACATCAAATCTGGTCAAGAGTTAAATAAGAAAAAATATTAATTTTCAACAGATGTGCCTTAGGCTAAATGCATGCCATAGCTAGAAAAGTCACAGTGCTAACTATGGACTCTGTCAAATAAGAAGGTCCTTGCGTGATGCAGAAGCCACAGAATGTCTAGCAATCCAGCAGGAAGTTGGGCTAACTGAATGGGAACCTTTTATTAAGCAAATTGGGGCTTAGATGATCTGCAAAGGGAGATATTATAGAGGTGATACGGTAATTTCCCCATTAAAATATGGATTAAAATTGGTAGGTAATTTAGCACAAATGAAGAAACTTTCCTAAGTGCTCATGATTAGCTCTCTGGAGTAATATCCTGGCTCCACTGACATCAATGGAGGTTTTGCCATTGACTTCAGTTGGGCAAAGATGTCCTCTCTGAAATCTTAGATTAGTTTGGCCAAATGCTACCCTCAAAACAGTGCCCTTCTTGTCCCCATGCAGTTTATCAGCCTTGGAGGAGATGAACATTTTGGGGGGGGGGAAGGGGGGTGTCTCCATCTCTCTAATTTGGAGTAGTTGATGTTTGTACTGTAGATCACTGAAAAGGTCATTTCCATTTTTTTGGCAGTAAGATTTTGAATTTTGTCAGTGAAACTGGAGCTAGAAGGTATTAATTTTCATTAGCTAGTACATAAGCAAATACATGCAATACAAATTTAGTAGATCTATAAAATTATATTAATTTAAAAAGAAAAACAAAGTGGTGTTAACATATCGGGAGTGTTAATAAAATTAAATAGTATTTGTTCTAAACTGTACCTTGTCATTGTTTCTTTGATGGATAACTTACAACAGAGGAAAAGTGTGTGTGTGTGTGTGTGTGTGTGTGTGTGTGTGTGTGTGTGTGTGTGTGTGTGTGTGTGTGTGTGTGTGTGTGAGGGGGTATGAGAGGGAAGGTTATGGATACTATAATTTCTGCTCATAGTGGGAACTATAATTACAGTAGAACCTTAGAGATAGAAATGGGAATGGAGGTTGTTCGTAACTCAAAGGCTTGTAACTCTGAACAAAACATTATGGTGGTGCTTTCAAAAGTTTATAACTGAACATTGACTTCATACAGCTTTGAAACTTTACTATGCAGCAGAAAAATACTGAGTTTCATTTTTTTTTAAATAAATAGTTTACATTTAATACAATATATTTTATTTGCTTTTTTTTCTTGGTCTCTGCTGCTGCCTGATTGTGTACTTACGGACCAAATGAGGTGTGTGGTTGACTGGTCAGTTAGTAACTCTGATGTTTTACTGTAATGCAGTGTTCCAAACAACAACATTTAACTCCTCCTTAGTTGCTCAGATCTTTGTCAAACCAGCTCTTCTTGGGCTGACACGTTTTCCATGCTTGGGCCAGCCTGAAGGTGAATTTATTTGGAAGGTATGAACAAAACCAGCTCAGCTATTTTTGAGTTATACAATCACGGAAAAAAGCCATAATTTGTTCATATGTGTAGTCTTTAAGGTGCCACAGGACTCTGTCACTTCTGTTTTAGTTATAAGATTTGGCAATGCTTAATTTACAATGTATTCTGCTCAATATAAACACTGCTGTTTGTATACTTTTGAAGGTCTCTGTAAAAACTGTGTAAATAAGAAATGCATGCATAAAAAAAATGTAAAGACCATTGTTAACCAAATAAGAAAAAAAGGGGCGAAAATGCCTAAAAAACTTCAACACCAGAAAACCATCAACGTGCATCCATAATTTAAAGAGGAAATTGACAAACCTAAAGTAAAAAATAGCACCTCTAAAAACAAAACAGTTAATTAAATCAAAACAAAATAACCCTCTTCGAAATGTTTTGAAATATTAACAAAAAATAACACCAAATAAAAAATAACCAGCCACAAACAGCAAAACCCACAAACTTCAACAAAAATACCTAAACAAACTAAAAACCAAAGTGCTTTGCCATAAAACATTGGGCTCGTCACAACACCAAAAGCATCAAATCTTAACCAAGAAAGCCTGGCTCCCCACTGCGATCAATCTAGATGGCCACTAAAGTAATCCAAACTCTACACTAGTAACTATGAACATTAACTATCAAACCTATGTGCATAATGTGTATATGAATGTATATAACACTAAAAAGCATATGCTAACTGCTGTAGTCTCAATAAATGTGGCGTATTGCCTTTTACCCTGAAAAAGATCCCGTGTGCTTTATATAAGAGGAACACGTTTGATTCTATCCTTGCAATCTATACTGCAAGGGCTTCTAAGGAACTCTGGAATCTCCAAGGGAGGGAAATAAACCCTGCCTACCCACAAGGGATGAAACCCATCGAGTGCACAGTAAGCATCGCAATGTGAACCTGCCTGAGCCAGCTGGGGTAAGTGTGGCACTTGACCATGTAACATGGGTTTTTTCATGACTGTTAGAATTTTCCTCTTACGCGTCTCCTCCAATGCCTCAGTTAAAGACGTATGTTGAGCAAGAGTCAAGAAGGGAGTGCTTGTTCTGGGCATCTCAGTATTGCTGGGTTAAGGAGATCTGAACTGGCAGAGTTAAAGATTCTCCCCACCACTAAAAGCCATGCCAGGATCTCATGTTTGAGTGATCCGAGAGAGAAGTTCCAGCCTATGCATTTTGTGTGAGTGCTAAGCAGCAAGAATTTCAGACTGACGAAGCTAAGGGATTCAATGAAAAAAAGAGTAAATGACCTGAGTCTGTCTTTAAGGGAGACGTCAAGGTACCTAAATTTGCGGGCTCCTGGTTTAACTTGGACAACAAAAACAACCTTTAATTTTTATGGGGAGCAACTCTGATGGTGGCTTTATGGCCGAAATACCAGGGATTGAAGTGAGGATGTGAGAGCTAAAACACTAGCAACTATCATTTATCCGAAAGAGGCAAGCCTTCTGTAGCCGGAGGCTGTAACAACTCATCTCCTTTGTAAATTGGCTGGAGAGGGACTTCTAACTCAAACTCACCAAGGGGTTAACACTGTTATGTCTAGGGCACTGTTATGTCACAGTGGAAAACATTTTCTGTGAATATTTGTTCAAATTCAGAACTTAAACGATCATAACCTTCGTGTGTGCATTTTCTATGAATATCTGAAAATCTGAGCCTTACTAACAGAGAGAATCCTTGAAAATAGCTTCCTAAAGCACATTCCACATTGTATATTTAACTATAAAGTTCACAATTCATACTGAGTAAAATTTTCAGAAGCACCTATGTCATTTAGGAACCTAAATCTCATTTTCAAAAAGGGACCTTGGGCCACATTTTAAAAGATATTTAGGCACTCCATATGAATTTCAAGAGTGCTTAGGTACATAACTCCCATTGCCTTATGCAGCTAAAAAATGCCCACAAGCTGTTTTTGAGCTAACTGTATAAGTAAAAGTGTGAAGAAACATATGATTCATTATGAATTTCACAATCTACTCACGAACATTCTGTGACAAGACAGACAAAATTTAACAGATAAATAATGTTACAAATTATTTGCTGATCTCTACCCTTATTACAATTTGATAAGAACGGTCTCTACTCAGCAAGCACAGAGAGTACAAATTAACTAAAAAACTCAATTCTTACCATGTTATATTGAGATTATTTAGGAATGGGTAACATACAAAGGAACTGACCAAAACAATGTCGGGAGCTAGGAGACATGCTAATGTAGGTGATTGAGGGAGTAAGGGTAAATCAACATTTGTTAAATGAAGGAAACTAATAGTCAGATTCTGCCATCCATTATTTCCTCCACACCCCTAGATCTCAATGCAGTTGCATAGATGTAACAAAGAGAAGAACGGGCTCAAACGTAGAAACTTGAAATTGAAACATATATCCCTAAGACTATATTATGAAATATGTAACCCTGTCAGTCCCAGAATATCAGAGAGAAGGTGGGTGAGGTCCTATCTTTTATTGGACCAACTTTTCTGCTGGTCAGAGAGACAAGCTTATGAGCCACACAGGTCTCTTCTTCAGGTCTGGGTAGACCTCTGAGTGGCTCTAAAGCTTGTCTCTCTCACTAACAGAGAAGCTGGTCCAATAAAAGGGCTTGTCTATATGCACTGCTGCAATTGATGCAGCGGTGTCAATTTAGCAGATCTGGTGAAGACACGCTATGTCGATGGCAGAACGTTCTCTCAGACTCCTGTACTCCAGCTCCCCAAGAAGAGTAAGGTAAATCAGCGGGAGAGCACCATGTAGACACCGCTGTAAATTGACCTAAGGTACACGGACTTCAGTTGCATAACCTTCAGTTAACTCACCCACCTTATCTCTTTAGTATTACAGAGTGGCAGACAATACAGAATAGTGGATACACAAGTAAAGCTATTTAAGGCATTTTCTTCAATGTTTTTTTTTTAGTGCAGTCTACTGCATTTGAAAAACAATTTAGAGAACTAGATTCTAATCTCAGATATGCACACATGTCATGGAAAATAAACTAGATGCACAGCAGCTGATTCTACAAAATACAAAGCAATCTAGGCTTCCTAACCAATATCAGAATCTGGCTCTAATGGTTGTGCTTTGAAAGAAAACATGCATTCCTCTTGCTCCACTATCTTGTAGACAGAGAATCACACTAAAGATAAGTCTTCACTGAAAAATAAAAATAAATGTATTCTTAATCTTTAATTCGAGTTAGCAAACCCAAGTGACCAATTTAGGTTAAATATAGCAATAAAGAGGAGGCAATTTTGATATTTTTAACTTGCAGTGGCACGGTAGTTTGAGTTCTCCTTTAGACTTGAATTTGAGCTCCTATCCAAGTTAAAACCAGAGTTGCCTTATCTTTGTGTTACCTTATCATCATAGGGATCGGTTATAATATGCAGACCCCTCCCAGCTATACTGTTGTCACCTGAATAACGAAGAATAGCAGCAATGGTTTGTGCAGAATACCACTGAACATTTCCTAAAGGACTGGCTACTTTTCTGGAAGAAAGACTTCCCCACCCCCCAAATGTGGAATCTTTTGAGATGAGAAAAGAGAAATAAAAAGTGAGCTTTGGTACTTAAGCTTAAAGCTGTGGCTGAACAGGAACAACCAGATAGAGTGAATCTTTCTTTCATAAAGGGCACTTAGAAAAATCAATAATGGCTCAGGCTGTACTTTAAGAACTCAAATTCAGGTAAAGGTAATTTTCCCCCTCTCAATATTGTTCTTACATAAACCAACACATTTCACTTTTAGGGAAAAACATTTTTTAAGTCAGCCAGGGCTGGCGACAGAAATTTGGGGGCCCCCTACTCCGATAGTTGGGGCCCCCCCAGCCCAGCCGACAGCGGATGGGCCCCCCCCCAGCCCAGCCGGCCCCCCCCAGCCTAGCCGACAGTGGATGAGGGCCCCCCCCCAGCCCAGCCGGCGCTCCCCTCCCCCCCGCCAGCTGACAGCTGGTGGCAGCGGGAGCGGCGTGAGCCGCCCTTTCTCCCCCACCCCCCCTCCCCCGGACAGCGCTGCTGACGCCGGCCGGGCTCTCTGCTCCTGCCGGGGCCAGGCACGCTTGTCCGGTGGAGAGCAGCGCCGCCTCCCTGCCTCTTCCCCGCTCTCCAGGTCGGCGACAAGGGGGGACACAATGGGTACAGCGGTGTACCGGGCCCCCCCTAAAGTCGGGGGGCCCGGTACAGCTGTACCCGTAGTACCCCCCTGTCGCCGGCCCTGAAGTCAGCTATCAATAGACGAATGATATCCTTAAATGCTTGGATTTACTTTATGGGTTGGAAGAAAAGATGCCTAAACTTAAAACATCTGATTATACTTCTTACTTATAGCATATATAGCATATCTCAAAGCACTTTACAAACATTAATCTTACATCACTATGAGGCAGCTATCCTTGTTTTATAAACAGGGAAACTGAGGCACTGACAGATTTAGAGGCATGTCCAATGTCACACAATATATTAGTGTCAAGATCATGAAGTGATCTCAGGTTCTCTCTTCTCCAGCTCTAATCACTGGACAAATACTGTCATTTTGCAAAGTTCTTGATCAGAAATGTTATTGAAAACAAAAGTTTATTATAAAAGGAATTTAAATCCATCAAAAATTAAAGGCTACAGTATCACATTTGCAATGAAAAGAAAAAAATCCCTATGCAGAGACATCGTTTTAAATGTGTACACACACACACACACACACACAGATCAATCCACTGCCTCCTCACATACAATATACCTGAAGTTCCTCATAGGAAGATATGCCCTTACACTCAATAGGCCAGATTTTGTGCTGATATTCACCATATGCAATATCAATGAGGGCAATTGTTGGATATCTAGGAGCACATTAATAAAAAGACTGATGAAGATCAGAGAAATCTGACAGTCATTAGGAGAGGAGAAAACTTCAGGATAACAACATTGTACACAGGGATGTTCATGGAATGTCTCTTTCTATTTTACACAAGCAATCATAGATCTAGCCTGTCTCCCACACAAATAAAAGCTCTAGCTTCTCGGCACAGCCTCAGAAGATCCATATTTTCTTGGTTACATAAATGGTGCATAGAGTTATTTGCCTTATTTGACATGACATGCTGTCAAACGATGCATGCAATATTGGATTCTGGTCACAAATCCTACTGTAACCTATCCTTATTTAATATTATATTTTCCTTTAATTGCCAAACGTGTGATATGTTATTACTGCAAGCCACACCAGCACTTACTGCATTAACTGCCACTGACAGGCAATAATTACCCATATTATAGGAATCAGAACATTTTAAAACAAGAAACAAACAAACCGGGCTTTAGGGCTACAGGGGCCCCAGCTAAATGGGATCAGTAGTCGCTCTGAAAATCGTTATAATCATGAAGGAGGGAATTGGTTAACAATTTATACAGTATTTAAATAATGAAAAACTTACAATAATTATACAATCTTTTCCCTCACCAAGACGTGTTCTCCCTTTTAACATTTAGTACCAACTCATAAAAATTAAGCATGGAAAAGACCTACACATATTACATTTACTCCAAAGAATCAATCGACACAGAGCCTAAACTTCCCCTCAGCACTGCTCTTGTGCCACCATTTCTCCATTGAGCCTCTAGTTCCCTTTATTGCTACTGTCATGCTGAGGCGTTCACCAGCAGGCTGCTCACCATGGAATGTCAGCACCCACATCTCTCCTATCCAGATGCTTCATATCTGTGGTATGTTCCTGAATTAAAGGATGGTCTGCCTTGTATCTGTTACTATGATATCATTAAGTCAACATGAACAATGAATAACTTGTTTCTCTCTTCTCCAGTCTGAGATGGAGATGAGCCAACCATCCAGGATTTGATGGATCTCTCAAGGTAGCAAGTTTCATACATCCAATGTAATCAATTGTCATTTATTTTCTTTGTTCTCAAAAAGACGTTCAGGCCAGGTGGATGGTACAGACACAGAAGTGCAAAATACTTGGCTCACTTCACTTTGCCATCAAGTGTGACAATGGCAATGTTTTGGCTTTGACAGCAAATATTTTCTGCAGTATTTCACAGAAGTGAAATATGCAATTTTTATGGTTGAGAACTGTTAAGAGCCCACCTTGTGTTCTCCATAAACATCCAAAGAGACCTGGGGTGAAATCCTCACCCCTGCTCTGTCCCCTTTACACAGGATAGGAGAGCCAGAGTGACATAAAGGGGCTCAGGAAAGCCCAATTCTGGCCAAAGATTCTCCCAGTGCAGGCACTGTGGTGAATGGCCATAGGACTGCTTTCCAAGGACCCATTTGCAAACCCCTGCATAGAGGGCAGGCTGGGGGCAAGGCTAGGACTGAAATTCTAAGCAGTGCTGCAACACATAGTAGTCCTGGGAGGCTGACTTTAAACAGGCCCCTAAGGCTGCTAAAAGTATGACATACCTTTCTGGTTCCCATAGCAACCCAGAACTAGGACACACAAATGTGGTTTAAAGTCAATTTAGCCCCACCTCCACCTGTGCTATAAGGCTTGTGCAGTGCCTCTTTGGTGCAGCACAGATTCTCACCCTTGTACATATAGGTTGTTAGGGTCACGACTGAAAGTGTTTAAATAATATCAAGTGGGAACTGGGAATGAATCTTTGGGAGGAATGGACAATGTCACACACACTCTCACAATGGAGACTGTGCCTAGTGGGCTTCCAAACAGTCCCATCAATTGAGTTTTATTCATGACAGGCACAGGGACCGGTAACGGTACTATATGTTCAGTAGACTGTCAGAACTCCAAATTTCCATTCTATGAGAAATAACAACATTTCTAATATTTTTTGTTCTAATTGGAGGTCCCTTCCAACCCTGATATTCTATGATTCTATGAGACGAAATTTTCTACACAATAAAAAATTTCTGGAAAAAAATGGGATCAATTGAAACATTTTGTTTCGAAAAAAGATTATTTTTGAATTTTTACCTTAAAATTTGAGTTTATTAATTTTTAAATAAATCACCATGAATATGTTGTAAAGCACAGGGTTGGATTTAGGGGCAGGTGACCCAGGCAACTTGCCTGGGGCACCGGGCATGGGGTGCTGTTTTCCAGGCGAAGAACCTTGAGCAGGATCCAAGAGCTTTCTTCATGCCTTGTAGCTACCATTCCCTCAACTTGGTTGTGTCAGATGCAACATAATCTTCTTTAGATTCAATCTCTCTCTTCATAGTACTGCAAAGGAGATATGTCCTGTTTTAAGCATCAACTATCAGGTGGAAGATCCTCCTGGACAATGTTTCAAATCTGACTATGAAGTAGTTATGTGACACTCGCTGGGAGAGCCACATTGACAGCATAATGCCAGTGAGGTATCAAGTGATTGAGGTTTATGATGCCTGATGGAACTGGCGCAGTTGAGTAAAGACAAGGCTAGAATCAGACATGAAGTGCAAAGCCTGGCAAACCAGATCACTGCCTTCAAACGTCTGGTCTCATGATCTCTGTTCCAAGTAAATGTTGTAAGCAAGGCATTACAAACTCACGTTGATGGATGTCGTGAACCCTACTACTTTGATGAGAAGCTGTCTTGATTTCATTGTTGCCTCCAGAGACAATGGGCTTGAAGGTGCCATCACTGCTGGCAAAGAAATGGCAGAAAACTTAAAAGTTGAGCCTGTCTTCATAGAAACCTGTATTCATTGCAAGAAGAGACAGTTTGGTTGCAAGGGTAGAGATGAGGTGCTGGTAAGCTCAGAAGAAAAATTCAAAAAAGGGAGGTTTTTTGCTTGCTCATTGACACTACTCGATTGTTCATTGAAGAAAGGTTTGGACAAATGAAGCTCCATGAAAAGCCCTGGTTTTTATTTTTGTATGATCTTAGTAAGCTACTGGTGGATAGGAACACACTCTGGAACACGTGTACAGACCTTCACTGGATGCTGCAACGTGGCGAATAATCAGATGTCAATGATAAACACCTCTATGTCAAATTGGACAACATCCATCACCTTTTGCTAAACAGGAAGCACTTCCCACTGCAAGTTCTCCAATTCATTCATGACGCAGAACATAAGGACACTTTTCCTAATGTGTGGATAGGTTTGAGGATTCTGCTCATGCTGCCAGTCACAGTTGTGAGCGCAGCTTTTTGAAGTTCAAGCTCATTAAAAGATATCTTTCATCAATGACGGCTGATGAGAGACCGACATCGCTTGCTATTTTATTGCTTGAAAATGTCATTGGCCAGTCTTTGGATCTCTCGGACGCTCTGCTTCAGTTCATGAGAGGAAAGGGGAGAAAAGTGACCTTTTGAACTAAAACAGTGTCCCAGGAGTGAGGTGACCGTATTTTCCAACACAAAACAGCCCACACCACCCCCTTCAATCCTAAAACTAGGACATTCTGTGGTGACAATGGTGGATTTTTTCAAGTGATTTCATTTTGTGAGTGAATTGATAATGGAATACTAAACAAACATTGTCAATATTCACTTTGATCGAAGCTGCTGTTTTGCTCATGTCCACATTGAATCAACTTTTCTCTTCACGCCAAATACTGTCCAGCACACTGAACACTTGTTCCATTGGACTGTTTGCATCTGGTAAACAGCAAATTCTACTTGCTGTAGCAACATGCCTCGGGCAAACATTTTGTAGTTTTAAAAATAATCAGATGTTGATTTGTGAAATGAAAAACTGAAATTTAATTTGTCCCTAAACAAGTTCCTAGGATATCATATGAAAAACAAAGACAGTCACTTTACTTAGGAGACACAAGACATCCTAAAATTAGTTTCGAATTATAAATTCTTCAGGCCCAGAATATTACAACCCTGGCCTCTGGAAGTATTTACATGTCAAGTCCAGGGGAATTCGGAGTTTGACTGTTTCAAGAAACACATTACATTTCTGGGTAAAATTTAAGTAGAACAACACTTAGCTTCCCCCAGCTCTGGACACAGGTGTGCAGACATTCTTAGAGAGTGAGGCTCAATTGTTTATGTCTGTCCAGTAAAAAGAAACTATTGCTTTTTTGTCAGAATAGTTAAAGAAGTCTTCAATCCAATCATCAAGTGGTTTAACAGGTGAAGTCAGAAGAAGGCTATTCCTTAAATGTAATTGAAAATGAACGCCAGTCCTTGGATGGGTGCCAACACAAAGTGACTAAGAGAGTTTGCAATAGACAGTTCTGGGTCACAGGAAGACCACACCAGAAAAGGCTATATAGCATTCTCCCCCTTCAGCAGCAAAACATAATGGTTAATGCACTGCATGGTATCCACTGGCATACAGGGAGCCTGATGGAAGACATGACAAGGTTCAAACAGTTTCCAGAGTGAAATCATGGCTTTTCTAAAGTCAATAGCAAAACTCCCATCAATTCCAGTGAGACCAGGACTTCCCCTCTGTCTAAATCCCTACACTCATCTTTGAAAAATACATCTAGTTGCCTTAAATCTGGGCATGGAAGGATTAGATTTTCAATCTATAAATATTGGTAAATGTCAAGTCCACCATACACACAAACCAAAGAAATATTTTTCCCATCAATATAAATCAAAATGTACAGCGAGGCAAAGAAAGAAAATGCTGCTTGAGAATTTAGAATTTGATTTAAGGATACTTACTTTGTATATTCTGACATGTGAGGCTGACAATTTGACATATGTGAGAAAATCAGAACAGACAGTTCTGTAAGGGTGGCTGAAAGCAGGTGTATCAGTTTTGGAATGGTTAAAGCCTTTTTCCCTATTACCTGAAAAAGGCACCTGAATCTAATTAAGGACAATCTAATTAAAAACCTCTTCCAGTGAGCAAGAAAAGGAATCAGAGAGGTAGCCGTGTTAGTCTGGAATAGCAGAGGTAACAAAGTCCTGTGGCACCTTAAAGACTAACTATAAAGTTTTGAAGCATGAGCTTTCGTGGGCTAATACCCACTTCGTCGGATGCAGTGGGTATTAGCCCACGAAAGCTCATGCTTCAAAACTTTATAGTTAGTCTTTAAGGTGCCACAGGACTTTGTTACCAAGAAAAGGAAGGACCTCATTCCAGGTCTCCTCCACTCCAAACCAGTGCTTTAGCTATTAGGATACACTGCCTTCTACAAAACACAGAACATTTTTTTTAAAAAAGGGGGTAGGATAACAAATGACTTGGGCTAGTAAGTCAGTGGGCTGAACACTGCTGAGCCCATTCTACCTCCATATCTGCATCCAAAATAAAGACAAATTATCAAATTTCAACAGAGCTAGAGCATGAGGAGATGCTATCACTCCTCATTAGAATGAGCTGGATAATAATTCAAAACAACCTGTCATATTTTTCTTTAATACAGTTTGCAGCTAGCTCTCATGCATATAGTAAAACATCAAATATCCTTATCTCCTTACTTTTAGTAAGAATTCACCTACTTGTTTCTACCTGTAAGATAAGCATGAGTGTGGCCAGGCTGGACATCAGCATCACTGCAGTCACTGTGATGAACTCTGTGATGTTGCACTCCATATGTTTATGGAAATGTGCTTATGAAACACTCCCTCATGAAGGAATGAATTAAATGGTATTAACGAGCTAAAGGAAAGACTACCAAAAATGGAGTTTATACTTGCCAAAAAAGAATGTTCTACAATTCATCTTTGAGGGGTACTAACATCTACTGGCAAATGCTGCAGTGAATTCTTGGAGGTTGCAAAAACAGTATCATGTCCAATACTAGACTTCACATTAAGAGCAGCTGATTTGTATTAGTCTGAACTATATCAATTGCTAGATTCAAAAACAGATTAATTAGCAATGCCAACAAATATACAGTAAATGGAAGGTATGCAAAACTTAAGGAAAAACCTTTAATTGTTTCATAGTTTTTCCAAAATGGGCTGATTTCTTCATTAATTTGTCCACATTTCAGTGTTAAGAACTTTTGGTATCATACACATTTTCAATCTCTGTGAAAGTTTTATGGCTTGAAGGCTCACCCAATGCTTGACAGTGGTGATGAGGTAGTGCATAGGAGAGTTAGGTGCATAAGGAAAAAAACAAAACAAAAAGAAAACCAGAAATGAAGAGTTCTGCTCTAAGTTCCCATTTGACCTAGAGGAGATAGTCAAGAGAATAGGACAGTGACAACTTGTAAGAAATGATCTTTTGATGAACCTGCACAATAAATTTGTATGTGAACACTGATGTGCCAATACAGCTACATGGTGCGTCCTATCCATGGATGCTGTACTGAATTACAAAGCTAAATAGGACAGTAAAGGGGAACCTAAGTTGAGAACCCTTGAGGAATTGTTTGGTGATGTTCAAAGTAGCAATGTAAAGAGCAATATTGGAAAAACTGCAGTACACTTTTCCCCCCTCTGACTACTCAGCCCAAGAAACATTTAACATTTTGATGGCATGCCCATTGTATCATTGCAGCTGGGTATTTGCATCATTTACTGTTCAATTTAGAACAATAGCTAACAATCCACACACACAGCAGAAGACACTGCTCTTCCTTCTGTACTAGAAATGTATCCATTGCATACAGATGACCTGGAAAATAAGCCAATAGAGTTAACAAAATATTACAAAAAAGGGTTAAAGGAAGAACACCTGCTGTTCTGTGCCGGGTACAGACTAGAACAATTATCACCAACACATCATTTTGAAGGTCACATAGCAAAATCTGAAGCAATTGCCAAACAGATTCTCTACACGGAAAGACTTTTGAAGCAAATGTTTTGCAAGAGCCTCAGATGTCAGAAACTGTAGTAGTTAAGAAGGAATATGAAGCTGGTGTTGAAAATAATCCTGGATAAGTGAATGGCTGTTGCTGATATGGGAGCACATGGAGTAGCTAGACAGTTGGAAATTGGAATGCATGCTATAGATCTCAGTCATTATTAGAGGCACACTTATAATAACTACAACAATCTGGGTAGTCTTTTATATCTACAACAAAAGCAACGAGTGATGATAGGGATACTCAACAGTATGAAGTACTACACGTGGTCTTTTAGCAGCAGATTTTGGATTTTCTACAATTGCAAATAGCTGCCATCAGACAAAATAATAAACATGACAAAACTGTAATCCAAGGGAAAATTGGGAAGTGGTAAAAGCACTATGATCAAGTCTATTACTTGAGCTTTTTATAGCAAATTTGGGTCTGAAAGCTTTTAATTTTTTTTTAAACTGGAGCTGCAGCTGTGTTTCCAGGACCACTAATTTATTCTGCTCTACATATAGGAATTTATGAAAATTTTAACAAGCTAGATAGCAAATTGGATCAAAAGTAACAAAAGGATTTGGAAAATTGCAATTTTAATATTTGCAATGAAATAAGTACGATATGTTGCTCAGTACTGGAAAAAACAAAAACAAACAAAATGCAAGATGTAGACAAATGAATCTGCACATCTCAACCCAACCATTTGGAGGAATGCTACTCAAAATTGCTTGGAGATTTCAATCAGTTGCCAATAGTTCAACAGTCCATTCTACGGAAATATTTTAATAGACACTTTGCAGATCAAGGTAAAATTGCTTTTTTTTTGAAATTTTGAAAAAAGGCTCCACATTCTTTCCATATCTTATTGACAGCAAACACATATCAAGAGTAAATTTAGCTAATTTGAGCATGAGTGAAAGTATAAGACAAGACTGGTCAAAATGAATGCAACAGAAATCTCTTCTTTCTGTGGGAGAAAATGCCAGGTATGTTTATGCAATCAGGGTATTCCCCCAAAATGCATTTGCAGTTTTCCTAGATTAAAATAATGATAAAAAAAAACCTCTGTCGAGTCCTCCTCCACTAATACTTCCCTCTCTTGCTCAACTTCCTCTTCCTGTTTATATAGCTCAGCCTAGGGTGGGGTAGGGCCCCCTTGTTACACCCAAAGCTGTCCCAGCCATAGGCTCCAGCCTATTCTTTAAAGGGGTAGTACATTCCTTTACAGTACCGAGACCACCAATTACTCAGAACTAAAAGACCAGAAATGGAGCTTGCTCTAGGAGTTAATTTCTTTTGATTCTGGTTTGGGCTGAGACTAGCCATAGGACTTTCCATTATCCAAAGTTGTTGACATCAACCAACATGACAGCCAGTTGCACAGATGTAGCCTTTTCAAGAGCCCAAGCCTTTAAGGGGATTAAATTTGACCCTGGGTTGAATCATCAATGGATACAAAATATGAAACTGATAAAATGTAGAGAAAAAGGTATGGCTTAGATGACTTCAAATTTAGGTTAACCCTAGTTAGGAAGCAATGGAGAATCTGGCATTTGAATCAGCTCTCTGAGTTCTTCCTCATAACACCCATCTTCCTCATGGTTGTGTTATGGTGATGTATTAACCAGTTAACAATATAGTGCTATAAATATGCAAAATACTAAATTATTATGATTACTGTCATTCAAATTAGTATTCATTTCATCTGATGGGTTTTGGATTATTTTCCCCTGGATTTAGCAGAGTGCATGTTTCCAGACTGATTCATTTTGGGTGAGCAAAATGAAGCTCTATATTCAACTTGATGGCATTTCTCTGTTTGTCCATATATAACATGACAACTTTTGAAAACTACATCTGATGGGGTCTTCAGTGGGGTTCCATGAATTGTTTAAAGAAGGGAAGATCAGTCAATGTGTTATTTAAAAACTTACAGGCACACAGTTTTATAATTCCTCCTGCCCTGTAGGTAGAATTCTATTGAGTAATACGGAGTTCCTATTTAAAAAACTCCATTGCTGAAGGACAATAGCATTTTAAGCCTCTAGGGCTATACAATTTCTTAAAGTCCTTAGAAATGGGATTTTTCCCCCTTAGTGCAGGATCTTAACAATTCTACAGCCTCATCCCAATGATGCACTAATTCGATCAAGACCTTATACAATGAGAATTTCCAGCTGTCTTGAATAGAAACAGATAATATAACTAGCAAATGCTGTGTGCTCAGAATTTATTTTTATAGAGAAAAGTTGCCCTCTCATCAAAATCTGAACCTGTGCTCTGAATTACTAAAGAAACAGCAAGAAGTATAAATATACATATACAAAAGTTGAGATCGAAATACAAGTGAATCTCTTTGGAAAGAAGCAGACAATAAAAAAAGTTCCAATGATACTATATGATTTTTTTGGTAATTGTTTTGACCTGTGAAGTGTTGGCGTTTTGTGAATCATTTTGCAATCAATACTAGCAGCGCTACTTAAATTTCTCCAGTTCACGGTGACACTCTCAGAATATATATTCTCTCACACAATGAGCTTGTGTAACCATGGCTATTAGTGTTCTTTATGGCATTCTTCCCAAAACTATCTTTCAAATGATTCATTAAGAGCATAAGCCACATTTTGTTTTTCATATCAGGGTCCAGGTTGGTCCATTTTCCAGGTTCAGAACCATGACATTCTGGGACTTGTAGCTCCCAAGGAGTAGGGGACCTGTATGTTAGGCAACAATGGATGTGGTGCAGGTTGCTGGGGAAATACAAGTAGAGGTCTTCTGTCAGACCACTGGGTGACCAAGGAAAACCTATTGTGGGTCTCTTGACCTGAAGGGGACAGAACATACTGTTGGGTCTCTTCAGGTAAAGGGCCCTCAAGGGTTTTGGAAAGCCTGGGAAGAGGTCTTGAGGGATACTAGAAGGATGACGGAGGGCTTAAGAAGAGGCAATGTTTTAGGCTAGAAAACCAGAGATTGAGGGAGTAGCTCTTTTCAAAGGTTTAACAAAGGCTGTGAAAGAGCCCAGTAGTATAGGACTCTGTACCTGTGCACCAATGAGTGAAGTTTGTCCATTTGGGTGATGTGTTATTTGTAAACGCTGCACCAAGGGCTGAATGTTTAGACTTCGTATCCATGTTGTTTCACTGGACTTGGTTACACTTGAACCAGAGAAGTTTTAGGGTTAGCCCCAGGCCTAAACTTCACAACCAACAGGAAACAGAGGCAGGCACAGTGAGGGGGAAAACGGAGGGAGTTGCTGCAACTGATGGTTGAACACGTAAAACACTGCTCAGTATGGAAACTCCAATTTTTTTTGATGCATGGTGTCCTGAGTGATATCTATTGCCTGGGACTTTTGCATATATGTGATTGTTTAATTTGCAATTTGTTATGAATATTTTAATCTCTAAGAACTCCAAGTTCTGTGGAATTAATATTCATTTTAGGCTTTTCAGAATCTGTAAATTCTACAGAATGGTCAGCACAGCTGTAACCACCATTAACCAAATAGCTTTGACTCAAGAAGATCAAACTCTGCAAATACAGACAGTGCTATTTGTTCAAGGAATTTAGAAGTGTGGGAGATGACACCATGCTGGGTCTAAGCTCCATAAACTGCAGCGGGGCAGAAAAAGGGACAGGGACCTTACAGCGCTGCTGCAGCAGCACTTTAAAGGACCCTGCTTAAAGCGCTGTCACAGCAGCACTTTAACGTTGCTGCTCTTTTTGTGCCTCCCCATCTGCAGCCCTGCCAGGTCCCTACTGGCAGGGCTGCCAGCGGGGAGCGCAAAAGGGGCAGAAATGGTAAAGCGCTGCCCCGGCACCGATGGCAGGGGCAAAAGGAGCAGCTACCCAGCTTCTGCAGAAGTGGCAGCGGCAGGACGGACTGGAGGAGGGGCAGGGAGGTTAAAGTGCTGCTCCAGCAGCGCTTTGAGCAGGGTCCTTTTGCCGCTTTAAAGGACCCTGCTGAAAGCAGTGCCGGGGCAGCGCTTCAGCGTTTCTGCCTCTTTTGCGTTCCCCGCTGGCAGCCCTGTCAGTAGGGACCTGGCAGGGCTATGGATGGGGGAGGGGAGGCACAAAAACAGCAGCAACGTTAAAGCACTGCTGTGACAGCGCTTTAAGCCGCGTCCTTTAAAGCACTGTAGCAGCGCTTTAAAGTAAGGCAGTAGGGGCCAGACAGGCTTTTTACCGGTACGGTGTACCAACCCGTACCGCCGTACTTTCACCTCTGTGAAGAACAATACTAGCTGCCTCTAACTTTAAAAATGGCAAAAAATATCCAACTCCCTTTCCATTTCTTATAAGGAGTCTTGACATTTAAACCTCCTCAGTGTGATAGATACTTGCTTTGATCTGCTTGCTTTTGGAAGTCCAGGGGCTCCAAGCTGCTGGCCCCGTGCTGCTTGGGTCTCTAAGGACAGCTCCGTTCGCCATTAGGGATTTTTTTTCCTGAGAACCCCCTATAACATTTTGCAAACCCCCAGGGGCCCACGTACCCCAGTTTGGGAACCACTGATCTATACCCAACTACAGTATTCTCAACTATCAAGTATCCATGCCATAAACATAGGACTATTCATACATGTACTATTTTATTACTGATAAGGGTTATTTTTATGGGCACAAGAGTTTGTGTGTACTACTTATGTCCTTAGAATGGAACAGTTGCAAGACTGTTTAATATTTAACATCCAATTTCAGTTTAATATACAATACAGTCACAACTGGGGATACATTTGGCCTTGCAGGGGGAGGGTCTCCATTCTCTAATAGATCTCTTCTATCTCTAAATACTATGTTTCTCTGTAGACAGATATATTTGAACTTCAGGGCTCTCGATACACAACTGGATCATTGTGAGCCGTGAATGCTGGAAACTATTGATTGCTGAAGGTGAAAGGTTCTGTACTGTTTTTACAATCACCTTTACTGTCACTGAACTCTGGGATCATGCTGACTAATGAGGCACAACTAGCCTGGAGAGATTATTTACTGACAAAGAATAAGAGATTCACTATAAGTGAGTAACCCTTGGTTAAAACGTGCATTGAACACCTCACACTCTTCTTTACCCAAAAACTAGCTCCTCAGACTAATCCAAACAGGCAAGGTTTTCTGCAGCCCCCCCGCCGTTTTTTTTAAGCAGTCACCCTCCTCCCCTCAGCCTCACTTCCCTTATGTTGTTGTAAATGTACCTTCATACAGAAAAACCACCAATGTGATTTTGGGGGTTACCAGGACCACTCATAGGTAAGGCTACGATTAGATCATGGAATCCACGATTTTTCAGTCTCAGCTGTCACAGGTGGCCGGGGGGAATCCTCCCCCAGAACACCCAGTTGCTATGGGCAGTGCCCCCGCCCCAGCTGCCTGCCTATCAGTTTGTGGGAAGGTTTTGGACCTCTCAGCCACTCTGGGCAGCTGGGCACCCCAGACCTCTCAGCCCTGTGGGCAGCAACCCCCTGCAGCTGCCCAGACGCCAGTCCATGGGGACTGCATGACTTCTCAGCTACGATAAGTGTAGGACCTTCCTCCCTCCCCATTTTGTCAGGGATATTTTTAGTAAAAAAAGTCAGGTATGGGTCACAGGCAATAACTAAAAATTCACGGAAGCCCATGGCCTGTCCCTGACTTTTACCAAAAATCTCTCTGACAAAATCTGAGCCTTACTCCTGGTGCAGTGACAGTCAGCTGTATGATGTTCAGTGCGGGGTGGGTAGTGGAAAAAAAGAAAAGAAAAGAAAAGAAAGCCTGGGCAGCCATGCTTTTGCCAGCAATCACTGAATTATAGCTAGCAAGCACTCAGGCATTTGCACCCATCAATCGACAAGGTAATAAATAGCTCAAGTTGGAGGGATTTCCAGCCATGCTCAGTGTGGGTGAGCAGTGAGAATTTAGAACTCACTTAAAGATCAAATTAAGCTGTCAAAACTATTATCTTCTGTCTCAAGTTCTTTGGAACATCACTGGCAGCAGCTCTCACTGCAGCTCTTTTAATATTTCCCTTCCTACACCAGGCTCCTGGGCTGTCTTCACGTCTAACTCAAATGAATTGATTGCCAGTTAATTCGAGGTAGATAACATGTTTGTAAGAAGCTAATGTGGACCTCCCCACACCTTTGATCTGGGCTACAAACTTTTGTTCTTTACTCTATGCAGGTCCCTATGGTGAAATAGTTCGAGACACAAAAGTCAGTGAAAACTACCCTCTGACTGGAATCTCCACAGTGTGATCAATCTGAAGGGAGCAGGTGGGATCTGGCAGAGATCACATTCCTGTCACAGCTTCCAAGTGTTACCACTAAATGTGGAGTATTTTAGGAAGCATGATGATGTTGTTCAGATGCAGGGGGAAGGGAACCAGAAGCATCAGTTGAATGTAAAATTGTTATGGGTGAGAAGGAAGTGGAGGAGTCTGGCGATGTGTTTGGAGTGGCTATCTGAGTGTGGTCCATTGTTTTGTAAATATTTGAGGTAGGCAGTGATGCCATCATGATGAGGAATGTTGGTGGATAGGGAGGTGACATCCATGGTGGCAAGGATGATGTTCTGAGAGAATTTCTTAATTTTGTGGTATAAGCCAATTGTGTCCTGGAGGAAGTTGGACATTTGTGCAGTGAGTGGCTTGAGAGTGGTTTCTATGAGTCCTGGTATTCTGTCAGTAAGAGTGCCAGGACCAGGTACGATGGGTCTTCCCTGGGTTCCCTTGTTTGTAGATCCTGGGAAGCATAGAGAAGGTCCATGGGGCAGGAGGGAGGTTTATGGGGGATGAGGTTGGAGAAATTCTTTTTTGTCCTCCAAACTACCTCCCTCTCTCTCCAAGCTCATCATCAGAAGCAAGTTCTCCACAGACCAAGATACGGCAACCACAGGCACTGGCTTTCCAAAGTTCTAGGGGGGCTCAACCCCCAGCTCTGCTCCAGGCTCTGCCCCCCACTCAAAGTCCCATACCCACCCCACCCCTAATCCATCCTTGCCGCTTCACACCCAGTTCCACCCCTCCCCCGAGCACACCATCTCCTTACTCCTCCCCTGTCCCTCCTGCACGCCACGAAACAGCTGTTTGCAGTGGGTGCTAGTCACAGGGAGGGAGGGTGAGGCACTGGTGGTGGTGGATCTGATAAGGGGGCTGCTGAGCACCCACCACTTTTCCGCCATGGGTGCTCCAGCCCCGGAGCACCCACGGAGTCAGAGCCTATGACGCCAACTCAAAGCAGCACCAGACCCTGCCAGAACAGATGCAAAACCAGCAGAGCATCTCTCCACTGCTATGAGGGGCAACACCCCCACAACACGCCTTTCAAGATGCATGGGTTTTACATGCATCTGTGTAACACACCAAGTACCCTAAAGCCCCAACAATGACGTGGCTGAAACCAGACAATTACTATATGAATGAAGGAACTCTCACAGAAACATGAGAGACAAAAGCTGTATCACCTGTAGGTCAATACCTTCCACAAAGTGATCACTCATCTGACCTCACAGTCCTCATCCTTAAAATAAACTTGCATAACACCTTCAAAAGACGAGCCTGGGAATTATTTTTTTTTGCTAGACACTAAAAATCAGACTGAAGAGGGAAACTTGATTTATGGCTTATTATGATCTGTAACCTGCTAACAACCTCACCCTGGTTTTCCCCCTCCCTGGAAAGGTGTTAACGGGCCACTTCACCTTGAATGACCCCTTGAAATGTACGTTAGCTATTTATGCTAAATAATCTGTTCCACCTTGTCTCTCTAAGGGTATGTCTACACTGCCCACGTTACAGAGTGGCTGTGGCGGTACTCTGATGTGGTCAGCATAGTCATGCTTTATCTCTGGGGGAGAGCTCTCCCAGTGATAAAAAGTAACCGCCCTGAATGAGGGGGTGTTAGCTTTATTGCTGGGAGTGTGCTTTTCAGTGCTAAAATTTTTGTCACTCATGGGGGAGGGGGAGGAGAAGGAAGGGGAAAGGGGAGAGTTTTTTTGCATCCCCAAACAACTAAAGTTTTAACACTGAAAGTGGCGGTGTAGCACAACCTAATGCCCTGGGACCACCACAGCTATAACATTGCAGGCAATATAATCCTATTATAAGACGAGGAATACGTGTGGCACCTTAGAGACTAACCAGTTTATTTCAGCATAATCTTTCGTGAGCTATTGTTTGTTAAGTGTGTGTGTACTCGGTGCTGTGTACTCGGTGCTGTGTGTACTCGGTGCTGTGTGTACTCGGTGCTGTGTGTACTCGGTGCTGCACAAGACAGAAAGCCAGTGGTTGTTCCTGCCCCAAGGATCTTGCGCATCTATACAGGAATGTGAAAAAATAAAAAATTCTTGCAGGGGAAGGGTTAAATTTTTTGTGGGTTCACAAAAATAGTTATAAGCTACGTGTCCTTTCCTCAGATCTCTCACAGAACAGAAATAATTCTCACAGGTGGAGAACACTCAGAGTTTTGATTAGTTGAGGTATTGCAGAATTTGCCTATGACTAAAGGCTTGGGGATTTTCTCCATTATAAACATGTACAAACACACACAAATATTTATCCATTAGAATCAGAAATATTTAGATGGATGTTTATTCCAGGAAAACACCATAGTGCAAACTCTTCTATATAAATTCTAAATGGAAAGATCAGCAGCTGCTTCAGCATTTGTAATTAATGTTTGTAAAGGTCTTTGACGTCAGATAAAAAACTAGGCACTCACATTAGCACTATTTGCATGTTTTGGTTGGTGCTCAAGAGAATTGCTGTGTCATGTCCTCAGCCACCTGACATCTACTGTGAGATTAGTCATAACCAAGGTTACCTAGAATTACTACTGACTGTAGATATCCAAATTAAGAGATATTAGGCACCCAGAAATAAACTGGTCATTCCTGAAAGTTTGTGAACCCATGAGTTTTCAAATATATAATGAGAATCATTCAATAGGTTACTTTTAATCAATAGTGAGTTATTTTCTACTCTTGAAATACATTGAAATAAATGTATTTCAACAGAGATGCCAACACTCTGATGCAAATTAAAATTAACCCCAGAAGAACTATACACAATCCTTATTTAAAAATAGTGAATAAATCATGCAGAATTAGCAAATAACAAATTCCTGATTTAATTTCTGGCTCCCACACTGTATGACCAGCAAGAAAAAAACAAGGTGAATTGACCCACTGAACACTCTCTCACCCACAGCTATAACTAGAATAAAATGAGAAAGCAGAACATTTTATTTTTCCACACAGCAACCAAGTCTGTCTTTGGTACTCCAATTGCATTATGGTACCTGTGATAGATGGAACAACAGTTTCTCTCTCTTCATTATTTACCCTTTTTGTAACCATCAGTGCACAGCTTTCCTTGCCTAAGCATTTTAGTTATTATGAACACAAAATATAACTGTGTCTTCTAGTGATGGTGATAACAACATTGAACATTTTCTTAAAATGGCTGAACAGTCATGAAAACCTTTTTGATGTATAGATTTTAGGGACCAATTTTCACAACTGCCCTCTAATTTGGGCCCACAAACACTGCTTGCAATTTATTGCAGGTGCAAATGAAAACACCCGCACCTAATGCCTGATTTGCAGGTGCTGTTAAACAACATTTCCTTATCTTATCTGATCCTGCAAATAACTTGGAGGTGCAAAATTTTGGGTGCAATTATTTAAAGGCACAATGCTGATCATAATGGTCCCTTCTGACCTTAAAGTCTATGAGTCGCACTGAAAGGGTGGAGTTTTAGTAAGTCCAGTCCATAATGAAGAAATTGAAAGGTGGAGACTGATAAGAACATGTTTTTGTGTTCTTCAATCCTACAAAAAAACATGCCATCAGATCCTAAACATCGTAAGAAAAGTAAAGTAAACTCTATAGTTCAAGAGAGAGAGCATTTTCAGCTCAGTCTCAATCCATACCTTTCAGAGTTGCTTTCTTAAGTACCTTCATGGCATAAAGCTGGCCAGCATCAGATCCTTTGATCTTCCTCACCAGAAATACCTACAAAAATAAGATATCTATGTAATCAAGTACTGTGATGTGAGGGGAGAGCATTTGCTAAATTTGATGGAGTAATGGACACTGAGATGGCAAGAATTCTAAGGAAAAGATAATAGCTGAAAGTGTTTAGTTTTTACTTCACAAACAATTATCTTAGCTGACCCTTGTAAGCTTCATTTTCTACCCTATTGCACTCTCCCAAAGGTGACATGTTTATTATTATCAGCTGTTCTTTACACATCCAGTTGAAGTTGGTTGAATACCAATAATGTTTGCAAACATTTGATTTCTGAACAGTTATTCACATGAACATCTGGAGAATAGCCGTTCTTCACATAACTGGATGTATTTGCATGAAAATAAGATATTTGCCATTTGTGCCCAGATATGTTCAGCACATTTGATTCAGGGAGAAGAAGCCATACTATGTGATTCATTATTCATGATTGACCATCTAAGCATATAGTTAAAGTGAATAGTTCATTAACAAACCAGAAATTGATGTGTGCACATAAATATTGTAAAATTGCAAACAAATAAAATTGTAAAGATTCAAGTCTGTTTATGAAAACTTCATGAACAGAAAAAAGGGCTACATTTCATGAATGTACAGATATAATATACATTAGATAGTTTGCCCAGAGTACATGAGAAAGGTTTTGATTATTAGACCTTTTGATGTTGCAAATGAACAAAATACATATTTTTGTTTTATTATGTGATGCAATTTCTTCCTATCTAGTCCCAGGTGATTTTTTGGGACAGAAGGGAAAGGGAGAAAAACAATTTAGTTCAGTCACTATAAGCCTCCCAAAACTTAGTTTGTAGCTTTCTAAACTATTCATACCTCCTTGATCTATCAATAAGGCAAGAAATCTCAGAAGAGCAGGATCTTTCAGTCAATTTCCAGTATTTACTGGTTCCAAACGGGCCAGAATACCCCAGAGAGCAGCTTCTCTGATTGTATTTCAGTACTTCTGCTGCTGGACAGATACTAGAAACAAATCAGAATATAAAAATATTTGGATAGGACAGATGTGTTATTTGGTACTTTGTTTCCTGATCTGATAAATATGCAAGGAACTCTACCACCAATAATTTTGTGTGCAAAGTGTGAAATCTGGCTTCTACAGATGCATTTTTTAAAATGAATTTTCCATTAACATTCTTGCTAAATTAAGCTCAACTACCCAAATATTCATGGCAGTCAAAAACCAGGAAGAGGAGTGGACACTGGCCAAAGTTAATTTAAAAGTTCAACTATTAATGGAACCATTTTTGTATGTTTTTCATTCAAACAGTGTCCGGCATTATGGGGACAGGTGTTGAAAAAAAAAAAATCACCATAAGCAAGTTTGGCTAAATCCCAGAGTTTCAGCGCTACTCACCTTTAAACACTGGCATGGTACCTAACTCCCAATCAAGTGGACAATATTAGATATAATGTTTCATAAGAGGCCTTGTACTTTCAGCAGCACAGCACATTATGCATGTAGGGATATTAAACTGGAATGATTGAAGTACTGGGCAGAACCCCCCCCCCCCACCGTATGCTATATAATCTTGCAATGCCAGTAATATCCCTAGGGCTGGAATAAGAAAAATCACCACCGAAAATTATTAGTTAGTTATTTGTCAGCTGTTCTGCGTAGCATGGGATATTGCAGTTGGTCTGCATTCCCCTCCAAAACAAATGAGTCAAGGAACATTGTGTGCTGTTTTAGAGGACATCACAATAATTATCAAACCAAAAGGGAAATGGAACAAACAAAAATGCATTGTATTGCAAAATGAGGTCTTATTATTCTTAAAGGTACAAGGAATACAATAGAATTGTCAAAATTCCTTTCAGTCTCTCTGGTTGCCTAAAGTTAGACACCTAAACCCTTTTTTAGGCACCTAGATAAGATTTTCAGAGATGTTGGGCACCTGCAGCTCTCCTCGATGACAAAGGAAGTTTCTTTGAGCATCCTGCAGTAGAGAGATGGCTCCAGCTAGTAGCCATGAAAAGTGGTGACTTGACAGTCCTGAGACTAACATGCTATAAGATTAAGCAAGGATCTCAGACATTATGGTCATGAAAACCTAGACAGGAGCAGCAATAGCAACTCTAGCACAAGCACCTCCACCCTGTCCTAGCCTGTAGCGACCATTATTGTAATGAAGAGGTGGTTAGCTTTCCAAGGGCATTCAATCCAGGCCTCTCAGCTGAAGCTGCCAAATCGTGCCCATTGTGGTATGGAGAGCACCAACTTATTTCACATTGCTCTCTGAATGGTGACTTGCAATCACTCACAGCCCCAGATAGGTTGAATCTGTACCCTGTTATACCTTCACTGAGGTGTATGGACCTTGTCCAACAGGACCAAGTCTTCCTTTGGTAAGTACTTTTGTGGCACCAGGGCCTCGCTATTTTAGCTGTGAAATGTTAACTGTAAACAGCCAATTTGGAGGACTGATGATGAAATACAGCAGTACAATCTAAGACGGCCATTGAACCATTTGTGAAATATTTATTATGTCCATATTCTGAAAAGTTTGGATGAAGTTTGATCAAGGGAAACTACAACAGAGCAAAAGATCTGGGGCATTTGGAACAAGGAAAGCTGCCAACTGCTGACCTGAAAAGAACAAACCCTCCCCCAGCCCCCACTTGTTTGTTCTTTTAAAAAACCATTGCATCTCACCGCAGCAGCCAATGCTTACTTGCTCTGGCTGTTTTTAGATGCAGATGTTCAGAACACAAGAATACTATGATCTTTCCCGTGCAGGGCTGTAGGTCATAAATTTGCTGGTGAATGGTTTCCAAATTCCCTTATCCTTGGGAACTTAAAAGAGATGTGGTGATAGATGTCTGTCTGCAGTGTTCAGGAAAGCTGATGAATCCTCTAACTATAGTTTGTCTAAGGAATAAAATCGTAGGGTCTGCTTCATCAGTGTGTGACCCTGGCAGACCAGGTGACAGCTCATGCCAAGGCCCCAGGTCTTAATGGACACTGACAAATGCATAGGTGGAATTATGAAAGTCAGTGGGAACTGGATGCCTAACTCCCACAGGCCTCTTCGAAAATCCCAACCTATGTCCCCTAACTAGCAATATAGCACAATCACCACCTCTGGAACAGCTGGGGGGTGGGTTAATGCAACAGGGAGTGGATTACAAAACCAGTACATATCACTCACTCATGTTTTAGGCTCTAGACCCATAAATATTATCCCCTAACATGTCTTACCTAGACCCCAGTAAATGGCAAATATGCTCTTCTGCTCATACAACTTCAGTGACTTCAATGGGATGGGATAGTGCTGTACACAAAGCAGAATTAGGTCCATTATGTTATTTTCTCACAATGCTAATCTGAATGATTACATACTGTAGAAAATTACCTTTCCATAGGAACCTTGCCCCAAAACTTTCAGCAACTCAAACTGTGAAGGATCCGCCTTTTCAAAACCTTCCTTTACATGATGACTGATGTCTATTTCCTTCACTATACCTTCTTCCTGTGAAAGAAAAAAAAATCACAGCTGTTATTGTGAGTGAAAGAAAACACAATATTTATTTAAATCCCACCACACTTGTTTCTACAATTAAATTCTTAATACCCAAAACTTTGGAGAATACAAACTATAAGTTTATGCCAAATATGAAGTGTGCATATATCAGGCTTATTATTTTCAGTGCAGCACATTGAGTCTGAATGTAAGAAGTCAGCATTCCACTGCTTCTGCCTATAAAACTTCATGATGTGAATTGATAAAAACAGAACCTGTAAATTGAAACATTGGAGTAAATAAATAAAGTGAGTGGGATCAGGATGCCCGTTCATCACAGACCTTATTGTCAATTACAGTGATCTATCTGTATGTGCTACAGTACCACTAGTGCCGTCCTATCCAAATATACCCCACTCGGTCCAAAGACATCATTTACAATAATTTAAAAACCTGTAGTGTTATCTTGAAGGAGAGACTCAGACTATAACTGGGCGACAGAAGACTTTGCTCAGAGTACTTCTGCATGTTCAGCTGAAGGAATAATGAAAGGTTACTACTAGCAACCTTCCACGTACATAGATTCACAAATCCCACACGCTACTGAGGCAGCATAAGGATGACGACATATTCCTCCCCTTGCCGCCAGGAATGAGCCCCATCGCTTTGTGTTTTCTAGGCTCTTTAGGAATATTTGCATTGTCAGCACAGAGGGGAAGCCTTTGAAAACATGGAACACTGAACAGGGCTCCTGATCCTGCAAACATCTGTGCTTAAAGTTACTCAAACATTTAGGTTTGTGCTTATTTGCAAGACCAGGAGCCTGAGTTGTCCAGTCCTGCCTCCACTAGATCTGAAGAACAGCCTTATGCTGGGTAACAATACAGGTTTGTCATTGTGTTTACTGAAGGGAAGTTGGCACAGAATCTTTCACCAAACCTGTGTGAGCTGTTCAGGGTCATATGAATAGGCCCTAAATTTGCTGTAAGCCACTGTATCAAGTAGATTTACCTGGCTCTGACTTGCACTGCATGTTCATTTTTATCTAGTGTGAATCCCAAAAGAATCTCATCCGAATCTCCATCCATATGAGTCAACTTATTGATACCACAACACCACAAAACAAGCATCTTCCAATGCAGACGCTCTATACTCTTGCACATAATACAGCCTCTGAGCAAATGCTACTGTATACTAGGTGGCTGCCTCATCTGTTTGTAATCCACATTTTGTAGTTTCCTTCCCCATTTTTGTACTTTCTCACGATATGGAATGAAGAAATAAAATATATTTTAAACAAAAATCCGTACGAGATTAAGAAAGAACAGAAATGTATTAAACAGAACCATTTATTATCCCCTGAACTTTAGGGTTTGGATAACTTGAACATTGGCTCTAAATTATAGTTAGGTTTTGCAAAACCTAAAATCACCTCACTATTTTGCTCACCTGTTTCATATGGAAATGGGCTAGAACCAGAACCATCTACCCATGCTCCTGAACTCTGGGTACAAAGGAAAAATGGGG
Organism: Sternotherus odoratus; assembly: GCA_032164245.1. NCBI lineage: Eukaryota > Metazoa > Chordata > Testudines > Kinosternidae > Sternotherus > Sternotherus odoratus. Next base: position 101,779,074 of record JAVMKO010000003.1, read on the forward strand.
CTCAAATCTAAATTGTTTTTGTTTTGGCAAAGCATACATTCAAAACACAAAGCTAAAAACAAAAACTAACCCTAGTTTTATCTACATCAAAATGGCATCCCCAAAACTATGGGTAACTTTCTCTGTCCCTACAACATTGTGGATGAAATCTTGGCTCCATGGAAGTCAGTGGCAAATCTCCCGATGTCTATGGGGCTAGGATTTCATTCACTGTTTCCTGTTCATTCAAGTTGCTTTAGCAAATTAAAATTATACAATAGTTTTCTATCTATCCATTCAGATTGATTACGGTGACCAGATGTCCTAATTTTATAGGGACAGTCCCGATTTTTGGGTCTCTCTTATATAGGCTCCTATTACTCCCGTCACGATTTTTCACATTTGCTGGCTGGTCACCCTAATATTGATAGAGTGTCACATGTTTCCAACCTGAAGCATATTTCACATTATGCTTTTAAATTTAATGCAACTTCTTAAGCTCAAGCCATTTAGTTACAGAGATGTGTTGAAATTCCTAAGGTGTTGCTAATTTTGTTTGCTGAAAGAATATTCGAAAAATCTATTATTTCCTGGGAATACCATAATGTAATTGATTAATTCATAACTTCTAATAAAGCAGAAAATTAGCTGGCTACAAAGAGACTTAATTAATGCTAGAAAAAGACTGTTAAAAAGGAAACCCAAGAACTAAAATTGGACCTACCAATTTTTAATGAGAGGGGTATAGATTTTTAGAGATAGAAAGGTCTATTAGCTCATTTGACTTGTCCAGTGCAGTGTTAAATATCTCAGGTAATGAGGTTTAGATCATTTCCTATGAAGATTATTCTGTTTTGGTTTGGCTTTGTTTCAAATGGTGAAAGGCATGTTAAGCTACTTCAAGTGTGCTTACTCTGTTCCTGGGAGCAAGCATGATGTTCTCTGAAGCACTGGAAAGACGCAATGCTTGTGACTTCCCATAAGCAGTCTCCTGACTAGAGTAGCAGGGATGCAGAATGGGAGAACAGCACGGCAGTAGGTTCTCAGTTGCATTTAGGATGACCAGATAGCAATCGTGAAAAATTGGCACCGGGGGAGGGTAATAGGTGCCTATATAAAAAAAAAGCTCCAAAAATCAGGACTGTCCCAATAAAATCGGGACATCTGGTCACCCTAGTTGCATAAACAGTAATTGTTATTGTATCAACACTGAAATGTATGGGCTTAATACTCCTCCCATTGAAGTGAAGGGCAGAGATCAAATAAATTGCTTGAGCCTGTGAACTTTGACAGAGTCCCTCTGGCCATCAACAAGTTTAGGCTTGAAATTAGGTGAAGGTTTCTAACCACCTGAGGAGTGAAGTTCTAGAAGAGCCTTCCAAGTGGGGTCAAAAAAAACTAACAGGCCTTCATGACTGAGCTTGATAAGTTTATGGTGATATAGTATGATGTGAGTGCCTACAATGGCATGCAACTGATCTGCAACTGCTAGCAAATATCTCCAAGGGCCGGTGATGGGACACGATATAGAGAGGGCTCTGAGTTACTACAGAGAATTCTTTCCCAGGTGTGTGGGAACTCAATGACATATTTGGCATCAAGAAGGAATACACCCCCCCCCCCCCAGATCAGATTGGCAGAGACCCTGGGGGTTTTTCACCTTCCTCTGCAGCATGGTACATTTGCAGATTTAAACTAGAGTAAACGGTGGATTCTCTGTAACTTGAAGTCTTTAAATCGTGATTTGAGGACTCCAGTAATGTAGCCAGAGATTAGGGGTCTACTACAGGAGTGGGTAGGTAAGGTTCTGTGGCCTTCAATGTCCAGGTCAGCATAGAGCCGTAGATCATGATCATAGACCTTAAAGTCTACACGTATTACTTAGACTGTAAGGTTCCCGAGCCAGGGACCATCTTTTTATTCTACATTCATACAGAACCTAGCACAACGGGGTCCTAGTCCATGACTAGGGCCCATAGGTGCTCTGGTAATACAAATAAATAAGCTGGATTCTGTAATATTGGTGAATGAGGTTGTCTAAGTTTAACATGGTATAAAACTACGGTGGTCAATCAACGACGGTAGCAAATCACTAAGTCCTATCTACACAATGTAATAGGGCCAGTTCCTGTGAGTGCCGAGTGCCATCAGCTGTAGCTGAAACGAGTAGATGATGAGGCGTGTTGGTGGTGTTTAGGATCTCACAGAAAGGAGTCCCATAAGCATTTGCTTTGGCAGCACAGTTCTTCTGGAAGGGGAGATAACAGCTCTTGCTAGATGGTTCAACCAGGGTAGCCAGGGCCAGCACAAGGATCATATTGTTATTTGTGCTCAGGATACACAGGGCATTAGCAGCACAGAGATTAGTTTATGGATACAAAGCCTGGAATGGGGGATAAAACAATATTAGAAATACTTTCAAATATAACAATGAAAATATAACAAATATGAGCTATATTGAATTACAAAAGAGATCATATCACTAAAAGGAAGTGTTTTAATTCTGTTAAATAGCTAGCTTTCAACCAGGAAAACCAATCTCTTATTTTTCAGTTTTGATACAGATATGCATAGACGCTCCATAAAACAAGACCCAGAATCCACACATGCAGGACATGACAGGTATTAAACAAAGGAAACATGGTTTAATATCGAGCAATCCTCCCTTGTTTCAGGATTAGGACCCCATGAATCTAAGAGTCACCCAGACTCTGGGCTGGATTTCCAATTAGGCACAGTAGGCATGTGCCCAGGGGCGCTGGCATTCTAGGGGTGCCTAAAAATTGAAAGTTTGCTGCTCTCGGGTCCTGGTAGGGGGCGGGCCAGCTGAGGGGAGACAGCCCCATGCAGCCCTGCTGGAGCGCTCCTGCCAGCCGGGGAGGCGAAGCAGCCACTTGAGGCAGAGGAAGAGTTCAGCAGTCCAATGCAGGGGGCCCTGCTAGGAAAGTGGGTCCTGAGGGAGCCTGGCCTTGGAAGGCCCCACTCCTGCTCCCAGCCTGGCTCATTGTGCCACTCCCGAGGGGCCAGAGCCATCTCTGACTGGCCCTGGTCACGCTGCTGGCTCAGACCATCACCTCCCAGAGGGGCTCGTGAGTGTGGCCAGAAGGCAAGACGTGGGAGAGTGGGTCTCTGGGGTGGTTTGTGGAGAGGCTCTGGGCAGTGAGGGGGTGGGGAAGGGAGAGGTCTGTGTGTGTTCAGGTGCTGGGCAGTGGGGGGTCTAGACAGGGTGCTGGGCAGTTGTGGTGATGGGGCTGTGCGGCAGGGCATCTAAAAAGTTAAAACTGGCAGGGTACCCAGTTCAGAGCTCCAAGCCGCTGTGGGTGGTGGGGGGTACCCTGAAACTCCTGGCCACCCAGGGTGTTCAGGGGCACACAAGGTGTAAATCCAGCCTTGCCCAGACTACCTCATTTTTATATTCTCAGGACACAGGGGGGAAAAAAAGACAATATTTGTTTCTTTCCGGGTAGAAAAAACATGTTGTGTGGTTATATTGTTTGTTGTTGGTTCCAATATTTTATACCATTTATGGCTGCTGAATTCTCCCTTTGTTAAACCAAGATTGGGCACAATATGCAGCACTTCCTAGCGAATCTATTTTCTCAGATACAGTTAACACCAAATTGGAGGAGTGCAAGCTTTAGGGTCAGTCTCCCAGCCTTTTTTCCCCACATTGAGTAACACCCTAGGTTTAGTTTCATGGGTCCCACCCCACCTGTAGTTCACCTGGGATAAATTACACAAGTGCAAGCCATGGTTCACATTGATGTGGCATAGCTGCATTGCTGCAACCCCCTACTGCAGCTACACCAGGCCTAGAGACTCCCAATGCCCTCGGTACCCAATACCACCAAAAAAAGTGGGATCATTTGCAGATCAATGTGATTAAAGCTAGCAGAATCATGAGTTCAGATAGTTCTCACTGTGCACAGGTAGGCTGCAGAAATCTTTGTTTCTCAACTACAATAATACATGCTGAACTGAGAAAACATATGCAGCGGTATCCCAGATATGGGACTAGTTATAGGTTGAATGTTGACCAGGTACAAAGGGCATGTGCATTGTCTAACCCTCGCTCAGCCAGATTTACAACATCCAAATTTGAGGATAAGGCAAAACAACATTTGAAGTAAGATCTAGTCCCATTAGAGGGTTTAGCCTGAGCAGAATCTTCAAACTAAGTTTTGATCAGTCCAGTTGGGAGAATATAAAAATGAAATGCTCCTAATTCAGTCAAGTGCACAGCAGCCCATCCTCTAACTCCCAGCTGACTTGTCCCTTCAGCACACTAAAGGGAATGCCTGAATTGACTGTGTTAAATCTTCTCTAAACTTGTATGTTGGTGCCAGAGTTTACTCAAGTGAAATGGATGTTCCTGTCTGTTCATGAAAAGCATGTGATGGAACAATAGAAACACTGAGAGAAGATGAGTCTGCACACCTGCTAAAGTAGCAGAGAAAGCTTCTGTGACCCATGAGTGAAGGTTGAAAGAACTGGCCATGTTTAAGCTAGAAAAGAGAATATGTTAAAGGCTGTTACAAAGAGCCACCAAATACATGTTCTCTAAATGCAGGACAAAAAGTAACTGGCTTGGTTTGCAGAAAGGGAGATTTAGGTTAGCAATTAGAAAAATCTAACTACAAAGATAGCTAAGTACTACATTAGGTTACTACAGGAAGTTTTGGGATCCCCATCATTGAAGGTTTATAAGAAGATAGATAAACCTGTCACCTAGATGGTCATAAACCTAGGCGGTCTAGGTATATTTGATACTGAATCAGTGCTGGGGAGGGATGGGGTGCAACTGGACTTGATGACCTCTCAAGGTCCCTTCCAGCCCTACATTTTTATGATTTATGTGCCTTGCATAGGACAGGGATGTTGGTGATTTATAGCCTGATCCTGCATTCCATCATGCACCCAAAACTCTTAATGAAGTGAGCAGAACTTCTGGGTTCTGGGTGCACAAGGAATGCAGAATTTGCACAGAGGGAATCCAGTCTGACTTCTCTTTTCCTTGCAGGTTTGCCATTTCAGATGGGGTGTGTGTGGCAACTTTAACTGTGATTCCAGGGGTTATTTAGGTACCTGAAAGCTCTAGTTTTTTTGACAGATAGCTTACCAATTACCTGACAGGAGAACTGTATCTATATAAAAGAAAGAAAATGTAATAAATATTAGACCCTTTCAGCTCGAATACTAACATGCTCTGACATCTTATGACAAGTCACTTAAGGGCTCTGGTTAGGTTTAAAATTTTAATTATGTTCTTATTTTGTTACCAACTCTGGAGAGACACCCCTTCAGGATTCCTGGGTTCAAACTCAGTTCTGGGAGGTAAGTGGGGCTAGTGGGTTACAGCAGGGAGGTGGGGGCAGATGTATCTAGGTTCTATACAAGAAGATCAGAACGGCCATACTGGGTAAGACCAATCATCCATATAGCCTGGTATCCTGTTTTCCAACAGTGGCCAGTACCAGGTGCTTCAGAGGGAATGAACAGAACAAGAAATCAAGTGATTCATCCCGTCACCCACTCCCAGCTTCTGGACACTCAGAGCACGGTGTTGAATCCCTGCCCATCCTGGGAAGAAATAGTTTGTTTTAAAACTGCTGCATTTTAATTTAATTGGGCAACCCCTAGTTCTTGTGTTATGTGAAAGAACAAACACTTGTTCAATTTTTCCACACCATTCATTATTGTATAGTCCTCTATCATATCCCCCCTTAGTTATCTCTTTTCTATGCTGAAAAGTCCCAGTCTTTTTAATTTCCATACCCCTAATGATTTCTGTTGCCCTTTTCTGTACCTTTTTCAAATCCAATACATCTTTTTTGAGATCAGGTGACCAGATCCACACACAATATTCAATATGTGGCATACCATGGATTTAGATGATATTTTCTGTCATTCTCTTTTCCTAATGATTCCCAGTATTCTGTTAGCTTTTTTGTTGCCACTGCACACTAAGTGGATGTTTTCAGAGAACTATCCACCCTGACTGAGATCTCTTTCTTGATGTGCAACATGAAATTTAGACCCATTTTGTATGTAAAGTTGGGATTATATTTTGCCATGTGCATTACTTTGCATTTATTAACATTGAATTTCATCCGCCATTGTGCTGCCCAGTCACCCAGTGTTATGAGAGTCCTTTGTAACACCTTGCAGCCTGCTTGGGACTTTACCACCTTGAGTAGTTTGGTATCATCTACAAATATTGTCACCTCACTGTTTACCCCCTTTTCCAAATCATTTATGAATATGTTGAACAACAGAGGTCCCACTACAGACCCCTGAGGGGACACCACCATTTCTCTCTCTCCAGTCTGAAAATTTATTCCTACCCTTTGTTTTCTAGCTTTTAACTGGAGTGCCTGGTAATGTTTTCACAATCATCTAAGGAGCCTTATTTAATTTAATGACAAGCTTATTATCTTAAATCACACTGCCTCTGTTTATAAACAAACTCCCTGCCCCAATGGTGGAAGCTGGGGCAGCCATATCACACTCAAGGGTGTTGCAGTTAAAGTTCAGTCTGGGGCTAGAGTGTGCTCTGTGAGTAGAACTCGAGTATGAAACAGCGCCCCTCCCTAAAGAGCACCCCTGTACAGATGCTCCTGTTTTGGCGCTTTGTGGGTTCAGCAATAAGTGGAACAGGAGGACCAGCTATTCTGTGGTACTATCCTCTGTTTAACCCCAAGGTTTTCACGCAAGTCTTAGAGAGCAGCATTAATGCCTGCAGAATCCCTCCATGGTTGACAATGAGCAACCACAGGGAACTCTGCCAACTACAACAGAGCTTGTGCCATGTTGGGGAGAGGGACAAAGAGGGAACACTAGGAGGGGAAGACAGGGGGAGACAAAGCAGAGTCACATGAAAATGCAACCATTGCTGCAGAAGACCTTTTACTTCTGCGGAGGTGGAACCTCATGCGCTGCCTGCTCTAAAGCCCCTCCTCAGCACCACGGAAGAGGCCATGCGTCCTAAAAAATTGAAGTTCAGTTCCTCAGTTTTCTGCCTTTTCTGACCCCATGCCCATGGGATTTTTCTTAAGTGAGGAAGTAAATTGGCCCCAACTCAGGGAGCTACTTTCACCCCACCCAGTGATTTCAATTACATGTGGTATATGTCTTAATTTCTTTTCTGAAGAGGTATGAGATCTGCTGCAGGAGGGAGGAGTCGGTCTAGAGATGTCAAGAATATTTAGTACTGGACAATTTTATATACAGGATGAAAAGGTGCTATGCAAATGGTAAGAGGTTTATCATATCACAATAATCACTAGACCAAGATAATTGCACTTTACCCTATTGTGTGTACATGCACAGTGAGAACCATAAACCACCACAACAGGGAAGTCCATCCCTGATGAGGCGAGCCTGCTCTTTTAGGGGCCAAGTGCTGATCTCACTAAAGCCAATGGCAAGTTTCCCAATGAGTTCTATAGGATCAGGATTTGGCCTTTATTCAGTCTTGCCTGTAGAGTCAAGAGGAGGATAGACATGGATAAACACAGACAGTGAAAATACCCAGGCGGTCAGTATTTGCCATTTAGTCCAGTTTCAGATCCACGCTTGTCACTTGTGAACAATTCATTTTCAGTACAGTTCAGAATCAGTAAGAAAATGTCACAGTTGGAGACATGGCTTACACCTAAGCACAGGAGGCTAGCCTGTAATTTTACCCATCTGCCTGAGTGGGGGGCAGTGTGTTGCTGCATTGGCCCAGGAGCAGTCCAGAGCCACAATTCCTGCCTCGCTCCCTGCTCGATCTAGGAAAGGAGTAAATTACTACACTCTTTTTAATGCAGCACTTTATGATCTGTGCATATAGTCAACTCTTCTTGCCAGAGAGTATGTGCATGCACAAACTAAAGCTCCTTTCAATCCCTGGTCTTCTCTTCCCACTTGTTTGTGAAGTGGAGGCAAGGGTGGGAGGTAAGGGGGTGCTAGGCATGCAGCCTTTCTCCTCCCCCAGCACCATATTCAGGCCTGAAATCTGAACAAAGGAGTAAGAGAGGGCGAGGATCTTGCTCTCTTGTAAGGGGTCTGACTATTTAGCGTATATCAACATACCAGTGGTTACTCATAATATTACTTGATCAACATGAGCTGGACAACATTGCCAAAATACAAATGGGTTCTGTGCTTACCACTGCGCTGCCTGTTTACATATGAACTAATTTCACCTCATTGTCTTACACTATGCTCTCAAAGATAAAATTAAAGAGATGCAAAAAACTATCTGACAACACCTCTTCAAACTAGGCTCCAGTAAGAAGGAGAAATGTTCAGCTGAGGAATGCTAAGATTAACACCAATTTCATGTATGTCTTGACCTGTATGCGTGTACATTTACTGCACCTGCATCAGAAACACGGGTAGTGCCTAAGGCTTGCATGCAGGTGGATATTGGGTAACAGCAAGTACAAATGCGTGTATGAACATATTTATAGCACAACCATCTGTTGAAAATCTGGCCCAGATAAGGTCCACTACATTTTGCAGCTTTGTGAAATAGAAAGAAGCCCTTCAGCATAGTTTACGTAACTCGGCGATTCACATGGTATCTCTCTGAGGGAGCAGTTTGCGTATAATATTCCACCACACACAACCTCCTTTCTACAGAGACAGAAACCTTTTAATTTACTGAGTATATTATTACACACTTACCAGGAATCCTCCATCCAATAACACAATTACAAGATTTTTTAAATTTTGAAACTAGAAAAAAAAAAAAAAGCAGGAAACCCCTCCAGACTCTCAAACACCTTTTAGGATTGTTGAGAACTTCAGTCTCATCTCAGACAAGATTTTTGCATAAATCTTGGTACTCCTTGTAGAAGAGCATGTACTGTGAGCAAACTTTTAGTTTTTGCATTGCAAAAATCAAAACCGGGAAAATAATTTGACAGCTCTCTGCTGAATAGAACCTTGATGAGTTTAATTTATCATTAGTTTCACTGTTGATAGATACAAATGCCATTTATGTTACACTGTAATGCCAATTTCCTAAATATTAACATACAGAAATCTTTGATATATATTCACCAAGGAAAATTACAATCTGAAAACCCCCTCTGTATTCAAGTGTGCAAAAGAGCAATTAGAAGAAGGAACATAAATATTCAAATGCACCAATAGCTTATATAGGGCCTAATGCAACCCCGCCTGAAATCAATGCAAAGAGTCCCATTGACTTCACTGGATTTTGGATTAGGCCCACAATAACTGTATGTTATCACATTGTATGGTTCAAGAACCACCTCTGCTTTAACTTACAGTAACGTCATACCTCTGCCTTCCCTGCAGCGCACTCAACCTTACAGAGATTTTCTTGCACTCCTGCGAGTCTTGTAGAACTTCAAACCAAGATCAACGTGTCTGCACCATGTATTTTTAGTTAGCCTAAAAATAGTTGAATCTTTCCTACTGTAGCTTACACCTGTAGCAACAAATCTACACAGTAGCTCATTACTAGAAAGTTCCATAAAAGATTAAAATACTCCCAGTGGTTTTATTGAACCAAACGAGAAGTTTAAATGCACAAGCTTTTCTGAGAACACAGCTGCCATCTTCAGGGTAAAAACATGGAGATAGAGAGTGCACGAGAGCTTAGTAACAGTTGTTCCTATGCATTAAAGGACAAATACAGGACTCATCACCTGACCCAAGTAGCCCTGCCAACCCTAGGCAGATGTGCAGGAAGGACAAAACCTCCATCTAGTCATGGAGTTGCTCCACCAAAGTTAATGCAGCCCTAATGGATGAAGTAGCCTCTGCAGTCCCACCCAAGCAGCACCTGTGGAGGGAGGACTGCAGGTTCCACCCTACCCTTAAGTACAGCCACCTGAACCCCAGGGTGCTGCACCAGGCAGAAAGCCAGAAACAGAAGGAACAGTAAAACATGGTCTAATAGGTGAATTCAATTAGAGACGTTCTTAAAACTGGGAGTCTGAAAAGACAGGAACACAAATGTGTTCCATTAGAGGCTCAAGGAAGATAAATGTACACTGCACAGTGAAACTGTATTTGGTATAGAATCATCAGTACAAAGTGTACAGCAAAATGGTTCATGGAATTAAAAGCTGAGAGTCAGCAGACTATACACAATCCTCCCTAGTTGCTGAGCAGTGACAAACACATTTTGGATTTCCTGATTGGGTTAATTTCTCAGGCAGAAAGAAAAAAAGAGTGGGCACAGACTCCAGGTCTTCCTCCTACTCAGCTTTGTTGTTGACACTCTAAATATAGCTTCCGCTCTTACACTGTGCAAAGAAGGATTAACAGCAAAGAGCAACAGTACAGCTTATGTGGATGTAGCCCTACTTTCAGAACGCCAGCTAAACAGAGTGCTGTATTTGGGACACCCCAGAAAAAGCTTCTTTTTCTTACTATCAGGGAACCTGTCTTAATCCTGCCCTAAACACAATCAACTCCTTTGTGATGAAGGCTTTAGTCTAAACCACTGACACCAGCAGGCCCAGGTGTCGGTCAAAGCCACAACAGAGCTGGAGCCAAAGCTCTGGGGGAGGAGCAGATGTACAACTCTCCAACTACAGCTGTTTTGTAACACAAGAGTGGAAACCAATTTGGACTCAGTAATCCTCTCTCCATTCACAAGCGGTCACGTTCTGGCTTCTCATTTCTCTTTAAACTCAGAGGCAGTTATTGTTCTCATCAGGTCAATTTCTCAGAGTTTTAGGTCAATCCAAATTGCATTTTTCAACAAAAACGATTTGTTTGGGAAAAACATCTTGCCCAGCTCTGCTCAGGATCAATCTTGCAAATACGGGACCCTGTTCTACAAAACCTTATTCATATGAATAGTCCTGATTCATGGTTTAGTCCTGTTGCTTCCAGTGAGAGTAGAGGTGTCAGAAAGCACTGCTTGTGTGAGTGAGAATTAGCAGGATCAGGCCCTTCAAAAGAAACATGGAAGAAGGATGCAGATGGCTAATGCAAGATGTGCCATTAGTGAAAACTCGTTTGTCATTATGGCACAGTACCAGTTAGTTAAGGTCTGTTGAAGATGATACAAGAAGAGGAGGAGCTATCAAATGTGCCAAATTTATTACATTAAAAAGTGAATTGGGCATCAGCATCTGTTGCAGCTAATCAACAAAATGAGATAAGTGGGGCAACAAATTATGCCCTTTTCAGTCAGCCAGCACTGTTGCCTCTTTTGTAAATGAGAGGCGTTTCCACATTTGTTTCCCCTAAATATTAAGCAGTAAAGAAAACAAACATCCAATTTAAAAATTAAAGGCCTGATCCAAAAACTCTGGAAAGACTCTCATTGACTTATATGGGTTTGTGATCGAGCTCTAAATACGTAAGTATTGATCCAGGTGGTGAATGTCAAGTCCACTGAAAAATACCTAGGCTGCTAAGCTACCATATGGTCACAGAGGAGACATTCTGCAAGCTCGAACAAAGGAGAGGAGTCCCAACTCCTAGGAGTAGTCACTAAGCCTGGATCCACAAATGGACTCCAATGCTGCAAAGCCTAACTTTTAGGCACCTTGAAAAATCACTGGGATCCACAATGTCTGACTCAGGCATGTAGGGCCCCTATACAATGAATGGGGAGAGACGGGCATCTGCGACTGTGATCCACAAAAGCCAGGGAGCTGCCTCAGCCACCCAATGAGGGATGCTGACATGGCTGGCCTTACCATAAATCAAACTGAGGTAGTTGGGGGGGGTGGGGGGATAGCTCAGTGGTTTGAGCGTTGGCCTGCTAAACCCAGGGTTGTGAGTTCAATCCTTGAGGGGGCCATTTAGGGATCTGGGGCAAAAAATCTGTCAGGGGACAGTACTCAATCCTGCTAGTGTAGGCAGGGGACTGGACTCGATGACCTTCAAGGTCTTTCCAGTTCTAGGAGATTGGTATATCTCCATTTATTTATTTATTTTATTTATTTTATTTAGGTGCCAGACTGTGGGAGGACACCACTAGGACCCAGAGTGTAGAAAATTGTGTCTTAGCTGGTGCATATATATTCTCTCTGCTCTACATGAACAGAGATGGTGCAGTGCTGTGCTGGAGGAAGGAGGACACAAGAGATCTTTCAAAGTTTTGCTCCAAGAGAGGAGGCATGGGGGCATCAGTTGAGCTCCCCGCCTGAGGTGCTAGAACTCCCTCTTCAAGAAACCAGGCAGTTTAGACATCTAAATGAGCTGGGTTTTTTGTGAGAACAGCTTAGGTGCCCACTAAACTCCATGCAAAAAATGTTTCGGTTTTTTTTGGTGGTAGTGGTGGTGGGTGATGGAAATGCTGGATGGGAGGAGGAAACTGCCTTCTTATAACCTGTAGCCCAGTGGGCAGGGTACCCACCTTGGAGGTGGGAAATCCCTGTTCAAATCTTTTCTCATCAGGCAGAGGAGGCAGTTGAAATGAAGGATTTTTCACATCAAGTGTGAGTACTTTAACTACTGGATTTAAGGTTGTAAGGGAGGCTGTCTCCTCTCTCCCTGGCTGCGTGATGTGGAGTTAGAAATACTCGGGGTACACCTTCCGGGTTGGTCCCCACAGATAAGATAGGCTGGGGAATGCCTGTTTTCCCCTGGCTTGAGGATCGTACTGGGACTTAGGTGTAAGATAGGCATCAGGCACCTCCTTGAGGCAGAAGTGTACATGTTTAGAGGCAAAACCTTCAGTGCTGATTGAGTTTGGGCACCTATAAGGTTAGGTGGCAGCCGAGCAGCAGTTTGGGGAATCGCAATTGGGCCTAAAATTGGAACCTTTGTGGATCTGGTTGTAATGTGAAAGTGACAAAGAATTCTGTTGCATCTTAAAGACTAACAAAAGTATTGAAGCATAAGCTTTTGTGGGCTAATACCCACTTCGTCGGACCTCATTAAGGTGCCACAGAACTCTGTTGCTTCTGCAAACCCAGACTAACATGGCTACCTCTCTGTTGTAATGTGAGTATCACTAGGCTCCCTCAGCAGGGTGTCCCCTAGGCCCTGTGCCACACCCCTGCACTCACCCTGGTCACTGCTCTGAGATATCCAGATGGTCTACCATGTCAGCCTAGTAGTAACAGGATCTGTCTTATGGCTGAGCCCTGGACAGTATGCCCCTTCCAGGGTTATCAACAAACATTACAAGAAATGAACACAAATGAGTTGTCCCACAGGTGTGACAAGGCTTTCTTCCTTTAGAAGACTTCTGCCCAACTGTGGCCCCAACTAGCCGCACAGGCGACTAAGGAAAAATAGTCCCATTAGAGGTGGATTCAGCCTTCGGCAGCAGTCATCTGAGAAGTTCCAGACTTCAGCCAGCCCTCTCACCGGGAGCTGAAGACCAGAAGTCCACCCCTCTCTCTAGTCTGTACCAACTGTGCTGTGGAGGTGACTAAGCCCACGATGGGTCAGTAACTTGGTCTTGCCCTATGTGGTGGTTGTATACAGTGCAAAAGGATTATAGAGTTGAAGAATCAGGTCCTTGGTCTCTTGATGCCTGAGACTGGAGCAGTCAGCCTATGCTGCTGAACCAGATAAATGGCTTTATTGCAAAGCCTTCCTGAAAAGGGAGCACTAAAAATAAACCACAATTCCAACACCTTCCTTCAGCATACAAATGTCCTCCCTCCAAGGAGAAATGCCATCCACTCCTTTTAACGCCACAAAAAATAAGCCCGGACCATTTATTCCTGACATTAATATCTGCAGAGGGGGAATTCTGAAATCCCCTGTATAGAATCCTGAATACAGGAAGCTCCAATATGCTACCCATTTATCCTTTAGCAATTTCCAGTGCCAGAAGAGTTCAGTCCTAGGATACACTATTACTGAAAGAGGAGCAAATAGGGATTCTTATTTACAGCAGATTCTAAGAAATGTGCTAGATCATTAGAACTACAAGGACCCGTAATCAGGAACATGGAGAGGATATACAGAAAATAAGTTCCCTAGGTTGAGGGTTTTCCACAAGTATCCAGCCTTGCACCCAGACTGAAAATGCCTCATATAGAATGCGGACAGATGCTGCAGCTTCATAAAACAAGCAACTTTATCAAATGCCACCCATTCAGATCTAATTCAAGTGAATGTTAAGTTGATGAGCTGTACAGCTCATCAGGTTTTATTAATCAGAATTCCAAGTAATCTAGTTAATATAGCTCATTAATCAAGCACATACTATTAGGCTATGGAAGGTGAACACATGACCAAAGTGACTGAGAATCAGCCTATATAGTACAGCATTTTTCTTCCATCCCCCCCCCCCCATGTAAATTTAAAGTCTCTTCAAAGTTTCCATTGGAAAATGCTTCAATAATCAAACCCAGGGAATTACTCTACTGGCCACTAATTTCCAGAAGCCCCAAAGCCACTTGCTGTGAAAGAAGACGCTATTCATGATTTGCAACTGTGTCTATAACAATGAAAAAAAATGATTGTTTCCCTTTGTCTCTTCAGATGCTTTGTTCATTGCTTTCCCTAGGGAAATGCACAGCTAGCGTTTTCTATTGGAGAGTGCCCCAGTTACTGTATCATTTAAGTGCCTGCTATGCTGACCTAATTTGGGTCAGCAGAAACCAGGGACTAGTCACATTTCTAAAAAAAAAGTTACAAATTGCATTAAACTGTCACACAAATTTACTTTGACTGATTAGCTGTAACTATTGTTATTGAACTCTTATGAGGTTGTTCTTTAGAATGTTAAAATACACGAGTGGTCTGTACCTTGTGCATTTGGGGGAAGGGAGGGGTACCAAACAATAAATTGGAGAGATTAGTCCATATTCTCTTTTTCCTTAACGACAATTTGGTGTGCACTTGCAGCATCTTCCACCATATGTCAAAGTGTTTTAGGAACATTAATTTAGCCTCAAGACCCGGTGAGGGGAGTAAATATGAACATGGATGATGGGGACCTGAGGTGCAGTCCAGTTAAGTTGCTTGCACAATGCTCACGGAATGAGTCTGGCCGAGCCAGCTCACTTTCCTGACTCCCAGTCCTAATCACAAAACCACACAGATTGAACCGCTACGTCTTAATTTGGAGGCCTATGCATGTAATATTGCTAAATCCCCAAAGTTCATTACTAGATGTAGTAATGTTTTACCTCGTGCTCATCTGTCTGAACTACACGGAGATTTGTATTTTATTTTACTGAAATTCAGTGGTCTCAGCTCGGGTTGTCAACCTTTCAGGATTGTCCTGCAGTCTCCAAAAATTAAAGATTAATCTTTCATTCGAGATCATAGCATGTGATGAAACCTCCAGGAATATATCACCCCAGAATTGGCAACCCAAGCGTCAGCTTAAGCACAGGGATGCTGTAGAGTTACTGTATCAGAACCGTATGGAAATGTTAAGTATGCAATTACTTTCACTCAGAGCTCCCCATCCATGTGTCCACATCAAATAGGGCCATCTCAACTTCTTAAACGTAATCAGCTGGCAAAAGAATAACTAATTGCATGTATATAGTTCAAAGGTGTTTCAACCTCTCTTCCAGTTAAAATGTGTGTTATTTTAAAACCAGTTACAGTCCATTTTTTTTAAAGCCATTACACCATTCTGTTTAACACTATCACAGGAACTATTTTCTTGTTAATTTGGTAATGAGTTCAGACATCCAGCTGACCTCCGCTGGACTCCGCTCCTTTTTGGGGGTCTGGGTGGGTGGGGGAAGTAAGTAGTGGCATTTATCAGGTGCTACCAACTGGCAGTGCCACACTGAGATATTACTCACAGATTGTGTAGATCTTCATAATACGACTCTCCCCCCTCCTTTTTTATGTGCTTTGATGAGAACTATCATTTAAACGGATCACCATTGGGCATGTAGAGTTAATACCTCATTAAGATGAGTAGGACAGAGTCCACACTTCGAAGCAATAGTTTCAGGCTGTCTGCAGGCAAAAAAGCCGATTAAATACTGGAGCAGCAAATGGCTGAGGTCCTGGCATTGCACCCGGGATGAGAACATTTGTGTTGTACCTTTCATTGGAGGATTTCAAAACACTTTAGATAAGTGTCATTCCCATTTTACAGATGGGGTATTAGAAAACAAATAGGTTAAAGTCTTGATTTTCACAGATGCTAAGCACTCAGAACTCCAGCTGAAGTCAACAGGAGCTGCAGGCGCTTAGCATGGCTGAAAAGCAGGACATCAGTGATTGTTACAAAGCCACACAAGATGGCTGGACTAGCACACCATCTCCTGACTGTCTGTCCCCAACTTAAATAGCCAAGCAATGCTGTCTGTATCAAGCACGTTGTCATTGACACATACAACTTAAACAGAAAATAAAGGTTTTTGTTCAAAAAAGGTCTCATAGGGTGACCAGACAAAAAGTGTGAAAAATCGGGACAGTGGGTGGGGAGTAACAGGAGCCTATATAAGAAAAATACCCCAAAATCGGGACATCTCATATGGAAAATGTCATTTTCAGATTTACAGTTTCACTGCCTTTATTCCAGCTGCAGCTCTCTTGCTGACTCAGAACCCATCCCTCCCCATCCCTTTAAACAACTACTTTGTCTTTTACTGGACCAACTTCTGTTGGAGAGAGACACGCTTTCCAATTTACACATTTCTTCTTCAGGTCTGGGAAACATATTCAGCGTGTCACAGCTCAATACAAGGTGGAACAGATTGTTTAGCATAAGAAGTTAACACACATTTCAGGGGACCCCTCAAGATGAAATGGCATCTTAACACCCCTCCAGTCATTGGGGTGCACGTGTGTGTGCAAAAATCTCTCAGTCCTCATCTTCAAAGGAAACCTGCACAATACTTTCAAAAGTCATAACATACAATGGGCACCACTGTAAAGTTGGGACTTGTATTTCCACAGATACATGAGCCAGCAGAGGCTAATGTTAGGGTGAAAGAACTGGTTTTCTTGCCATCATTTTGGTGAGTTTCAACCTCAAACCAATAGGAGATAAAACACCAAACATGTTTCTGCACTGAGGTGATCCATTGAAGAGAGAGGTCAATGGCACAGACTGGGGCACAAGGCAGCAGCAACAACAACGGCCACTCCAAGGAAGGAAATTAGGGCCTCCTCTGAAGCCAACTGAGTCAATAGAAAGACACCAACAGACTTTGGATCCGGTCATTACAAAACCAGTGTGAGTAACAAAATAAGAGTAGAATCATTTTTGTCCACATAATCAGTGTTTCTGGCAGAGAGACATTGCAGTTATATCTTGTGATACTTGTGCTTACTACAGAATCCTTCACATTAATTACAAATGCTCTACTGAACTTGCAATATGCATTTTACATACTTCACAATAGTTACACTCGTAGCGAATATACAGGATTTTATGTTATGCACAGGTTAATACAAAAATGTAATTATAGTGTAGTTAATATTCCTGTAATATGATCAAACTTAATCTCACAAAAAAATCTTCTAAGCCAAAAAAAAAAAAAGTTCTAAACCATCACTAAATATCACATTTCATGGAGTTCCACCCTCCCTTAAATATACTACTTTTTGCCTGTCCTAGTTTAAATGTTCTCCCTCATCCCATAGGGAGCTGGGTGAGTGGGGCTTCTTTCCCTGGCTACTGTAGGAGTTGGTTGTAGGGAACTTGAGCTCCTGGTCACCTGAGGTGATGGTGGGCTTGATTCAACTTAGCATCTGCAAGGCTTTTGTACTGGAGTATATATTCTACCCTTTGCAACCACTATCAATGCTAGCAGGTGGAAGAGCAACTTTCAGCCCTAAAATTTCCATCTCCTCCCCCTACTGAGGATAGCAGCATTACACAGAGCTGGAGCTATCAGTCAGGACAGTTCAGTTTCAGGAACACGGTCACTTTTAGAATTTTCCCTGAATTGCTTTCAAGGAAGAACACAGGCACACAGAGATGTCAGACACACTGAGCATGTTCAGAGCATTTTCTGATTTAATTCTCAAGTGCCCAGTCATAATCACCACAGGTGAAGACGCCAGCAGGAAGGGGGAAAATTTGGGCAGCAATGTAAGGGTGAAATCTGCTTTATCTGGCTACATTTGATTGAGTGGTAGCCTAAAGAAACAGCAGCTTCTATGACAGTGGAGAATCCAGATGCTCTTCAGCCACAAATCAGTTTACATTCAGTAGTGCCTCTGGAGTGTTAAATTCTTTTTTGACTTTTCTATGAATAATGCACAACATAAAAAGCTGTTTATATAGTGGTAGATAGCATTAAATAATGTGTGTCCGAGGAATACTATTTTCAGCAGTTGTCTAGTGGTGTAACAATATCCAGTTCAGGATATAGTAGTGGTTGAGGGTTGTTTACAGTAGTCAAATCACTTTTTAAAACCACTCCTGGGGGGAATTAAACTTTTAGTAAGATCGCATTTAAACAAACGTTGATTTAATATTAGGTTTTTTCCTACAGAGAATTGAGCCCCGGACTAAAAATGCTTGATTAAAAACAGATCTAAGGACAGCTACAGTGTTTTAAAGACTCTGTGCAACTGCTCAGATGATTGCTCATCAATTTCATATAGTCCTAACAATTACTCACGTCTAGTAGCATTATTAAAGGGCAACCAAACTTTCTTCGTATTCTTATGAAGAAAACTGGCTCTTATTGTGTGCTAATCCCAGCTATGCTTGAGTAACATCAGTGTAAGAAGATGAAAGCTATCAGCCAGTTTAATTTCTTTCTAGGTATAAGAAAATAATCTCTCCCTTCTCTCTCTCAGGCTATGTTGCTGATCCAGGCAAAACGATCAATTTTTGTTTCAAAATCTCCCAAATTGTAACCCCACAAATGTATGTTCTTGCTTCTATCTGACGTCTCCATGCTTTGTCCATCTGTCTTAATGTGCACACCGCTTGAGTTTCCAGGTGCTATTAAGACCTCGAGAAGTACCGCAGCATTTAGTTTCCACCTGATCTCAAGGATATATTCAGAAAAAGAACTTCAAATTGCTATTGAAAACCCTGCAAAGGGATTGGGACATATGAGGTCTACAATATTATGCCTGTTCTTATGGGATCAGTCAAATCACAATGATTTCCATCCAAAAATGAATTATTCAACACCAAAGATCCCCATTGCACATTCTGAAAATATTTTAAAGAAATCAAGCATTTGTTCTATTTCTGAGAGGGGGAGAAAAAAGCCAGTATTTGAAACAAAAATTACAGGCTGACATTTTATAAAATGTGCACGATTAAGTGGCAATATTTGAAACCATCTTCTAATTTACAAGCAGGGGCTTCTGTCCCTCCCCATTTCCCCCAGCTATCAGCCAAATATGTGTTGACACAGCTAGTTTCTTTCAAGCAGGTTTATTCTCTTAACACAAGTGAGTAAACAGTCTTAACTTACTCTTTGCTCATTCAGGCCATCCCTCCCAGGATCTCTGGCATCCTGCTGCTGGCAGCTTCCTGGTTCTCCTCAGCTCTGCTCCCTTCCTGGAGTAGTCCAGGGCTGCCTTCCTAAGCACCTGACCTCTTGCTCTAGGGACTCACCATTGGAGTTAGCTCCACTCCACCATGGGTTTCCTATCCCATGCACCACCTGCCACAATCGCTTTCCCCTTCTGCCTGGCATCTAACAATCCTTTATAGGCCCAGGTGTAACCCAGCCCCTTTTAATTGGCTGGATTGGGCTCACTTGTTCTGACACAGCCCCACCTACTTACAGGGATCAGCTCTCCTGTGACAGTCAGCAACAGTGGCCAGTATGAGAAACTATCTGTTTATGGTTTGGAGACATTTTCTCTTGAGACAAATTATCCTGTCACTGTACATATGCTGACATACAAGCAAGCACACGTGCATTGGGAGGAAGGTAATCAATTTCATGCATTTATTTTGCAGTACAGTTTATTTCCAGCATTCCTGTTTGGAATAGTGCAGTGCCCATTTCCTGAGTACACTGGTGCCCTTCAAAAAAAAAAAAAAGACCCAAAAAAGAGGTAATAAATTTAATGAACTAACCCGCTCATCACTGCCAGAAAGACAAGGAAATGCTCACTGACTTAAGATTCACAGAGGAAGTGCAAGGACAGAGAGAAACATCTTGCAATGGACCCTAGAGGGGAGGTAGGCAAGAGCTCTCACAGACTTATAAGGGAGTAAGCGAGTTTCAAGATCCACTGGCAAGAATGCGTAGCCACTACCCCTCACAAATGCAACCCTAAGACAAGGTGGGTGAGGCAATATCTTTTATTGCAGTGGTTCTCAAACTTTAGCAACCCAAGGATCCCCATTTACAATTTTTTTGCAGACCCCGAAGCTCCCTGCTCAGCTCCAGACCCCACCCCCACCCCACCCTCCTCTTCCCTGCCTCTTTCTGCTCCCTGCCCCGAGCATGCCCCATCCCTGCTCATTCCCCTCCTACATGTCACGGAACAACTGTTCCCTGGTGTGTGGGAGGCGCTGGGAGGGAGGGAGAAGGAGTTGATCAGCGGGGCCCACGGACCCGCCAGAGTACTCTCGTGGTCCCCTAGGGTTCTGCGAACCCCAGTTTGAGAAACGCCTTTTTTATTGGACCAACTTCTGATACCAGAAGTGCTCCAGTCAAATGTAAAGGTGGTGGTGCATTGAGGGTGCAGCAGGATCTAATGCAGACAGATTCCATCATTCAGTGGTTGGATAAGGTTGCCCATCTTTGACTGCCATGACGTTTGCCATCATATAGCCAACAAAATTCTGCCACTGCTGATGGGTGTGCATGAGCAGACGATCACTAACTGACTGTACATTAATAGCTTTACAGGATCAAATTCTGCCCTTATTCACTCTCTTAAATTCTGCCCTTGTACACCTGTACAATCACAATAAAGTCAGAATTTGGCACTCTCCATTTTTTCAGACATTAATACAATTACAGTTTTCCTAATGAATCTATGAATTATGCTTAATCTCCATGCAAATAATATCAATGGAAATGCAAGTTCAGGAGCATGGGTTTTTTGCCCATAAATTGCCACTTCTAACAGCTTGAGAAATGTGACCGTGATCCCCATTATGTGTTGAAGGTCTTTTAATGCTTCCACTTTAGACTACAAGAACCTTTTGCTAAACTCCTTGAGAAAACAAATCAGCAGCCTAGCTAGTTCTCATATTAGAGACAGAATAAACTATTAATGCCCAAGACATTTATTGTATTAAATAAAAATGACATCTATCCATTGCTTAAAATACATGTTTTTAATACTCACATGCACACACGTGTGATTTAAGATTTTTATGAAGGGAAAACTGAATTAGGACTAGAACTGAAGATGCATTCTCCAGTTGGCCAACTTCACTTTGTGCTGTGTAAGCGAGCTTAAAAAGGCTGAAAGTTGTTGTCCCAGGAGCATTCCCCCGGGGCAGGGGCAATCTCTGCCAATGTAAAACTGGCAGAGGTGGTGTAAGTTGGCCCTGTGCTGTCCATCGTAAGTAGGAAGGGAGAGTACCATGAGAGAGAGAGTGGGAGGAAGAGGCATTTAGTGGAAAGAGAAATGAGGGCAGGAGCTATGGCAGAGCTGAGAATCAGAGAGCTGCTATCAACTTCTTGTTGCTCCCTCTTCACTTTCTGAGTTGTGGGCTTTCACACTGAGCCCTAAGTACAGAGTGGCATGTAGCTGTGCTGCCCCTGAGAAAGCACTGAGAAACATATGTGGTCCCAGAGCCCTAATTCCACTGCTGCCCTCGTCTTTCTTGCGGGGGAGGGGGGGAGAAGGGAGGAAAAGGGTGTCGTTTACTTCATGTGTTGGGCCCTGCCAGACCTGCTGCCCAGGGTGCTGCGGGTGAGGGAGAAGGCTGTGGCGCCATGGCACCATTCCCTTCCTGCCCCCTTGCTCAGTTTGGGACTAGGAGCTTTGATCTGAGTAGCCCGAATGGGACTATGCTGGTAGGTGGAGCCTTACTTTCTCTTCACGGCCACATTAAGGCCAGGGAAAATTCAGACCTTTATTGTATTGTGTATATACTGCTTCCAATTCTCTACTGCGTCCAAGCTGTGCTCCGGCACAGTGGAGAGCAGAAACCACAAGGATCTAGTTGAGACCGACTCCCAGATCCGTGGCTGCCCAGTGCTGGCAGAAGTGAGAGTAGCAGAGGAGCCTACTCTAACAGGGCTTACGCTAGCAGGGCGCCCCTTTTCTTCCTCCTTTCACTGGGGGAAAAGGGACAGCTGGCATAGCAAGCAGTGATGATGGTGAAGATTCTGCTACACAGATGGAATTCTGCTGTAGGAACCTCCACTTGGTATCATTTCACTTTGTACCACTTACATTGAGCAAGATGGACTTGGTGGACTGGAGTATCCAGCCCACTGTATTTGAATGGTACAGCACAACATGGGTCAGGGCTCGCGACACTTTCCTCCCGCCCCCTTCCCCTCTCCAGACACACACCACAAATAGATACTTGACAAAGGAAAGACAGCAATCACTCAAGCAGAGTCCCTATACATCACAGACAATGCACTGAAGGAAGAACTAATAATATAATATGTTTATGGAAACCGATTTCTCCCAGTGCCCCTCAAGAGAATCATCGCTCATGTTAGCCTTACAAAGGCTTTAACAGAAGGTAGGCTTCCCGAGTGAAGGGGGACCAATGTGCAGTGATGTTGGAGACCTGCTGTGAATAATTAATGACGTGATTTCAGGCACTGAGTTTCCTAAAGCAACTGGATTCCTAAAGGAACCAGTCTATTTAAGGAACCGGGCTTATTAAATGCATTTCCCAAGGAAAAAAAGCAAATCTGTTTAATGAAGCAATTTGACCAATTTGTGATATGTCTTTCCCCCCAGGTCCCTCACTGTACATTCCAAATCCAGCCACCAGATAATTGAATCAAAGATGGTTATAATATCTCACTTACTAAATTACCATGCATTTTCCTAATTAGCAATTACAGCCCACTGTTGCTGCGAACGTTTACTGAGTAATACCTTTGTTTCCAATGTAGGCTCTGACACAACAATAGAATGTAATAATAATACACTAAAAACGTGAGAGCGAGGCTGAATACCAAGTGCCTTGCCTAAATGAGAAAAGGATCCCAGGCTCAAAGGTAGCCAAGGCTCTAAATACAAAATGCTGAGAGAGAGCAGGGACTAAACCTTAATGATTATTCATTAGAATCCCAGCGTGGAAAGAAAAACATCTTAAAAACCTAAGCATGCAAGCTTTTGATGACCTGCGCCATATATTTTTTTTAAAATGCTTCTCTGGTTTATGATGTTACTCATCTACCATGTCCAACCTCCCTGCTCTTTCTCCTGTTAAAGACAAGGGAAGATTTGACACTGACTTCAACCGCAGCAGGAGCAGGGCTATTAGGGAACGGAATTTTAGGGCATTTTTGAAATTCTGTGATTGAGGGATCACTTTCACTTTGATTCTAGAAATTCATAGAACTCTAATTATATATTTTTTAAAAATCACACAAGTGTTAAGTTTGACCCAGAACTCAGCTTCTTTTAAGGCTTTTAACTATGTCTAAAGAGAGACTAAATACACACACACACACACACGCAAGCCCATGCACATACATATACACTTATACCTATGGGGCCCTACAGTTTAGGGGCTGTATTTCCTAGGCACAGTTAAAGTAGCATCCAATGGCAAAATGCTGTTCTAAGATGCATTATGTTTAAGCTCAGGACAAGGCTTGAGAATACTTTTTCTCCTTACTCAGAAATGCTTCCATGCATTTCCCAATGAGTTTCACCGTCATCTGCTCAAAAACCAACACTGTTCTAAGAAGTTGGCCTCTGTATCAGTAGATGGGATAACCCAGCCTTAGACAAGTAAATGCTTTCTCCAAGCCAGCAGGTGACAGAAGCATATTACACCCAGTTGCTTATGTTCATTATCATCTCAGCTCCCAGCGTGGCTACAGGCTACACGTGTTGTAACTAAGTCCCAGAGCTACGGCGAAAGAGGTGACTGCAAAATTGCAGCAATCCTCGAACCTGTGTATAATTGTGGCACATTCAAAGATTTGATGAGGAAACAAAGATATTTGTTCACGCCCCAAATCCAGAGTTCCTGGCCAGAAATTGTTCAAGGAACCAAACAATAATAAATCAATGAGATTCAAGAAAAGGGAAGAAAAAAAAATTAAACAAAGCTAATTGTTTTTATAATACAGTCACTAGTCAGGGGTTCTCAAACTGGGGGTCGGGACCCCTCAAGGGGTTGTGAGGTTATTACATGAGGGGGGTCACAAGCTGTCAGCCTCATTCCCTCTACCCCCGTTCAAATTTTTTCTCAACAACATTCATAGACATTGGGCCCAGATCTTGTTTGCACTGAAAGTCCCTTCATATAACACTGGCAGGATAAAGGGACCTTAAAGGGGATGCACATTGCATTTATCTCATTATAAAGCTCCTTTAAGCTGCCAGAGTGGTGAAAAGGGAATCAGCCCCATTCATTTCTAGTATAAAAACCAAAGAAACCTCCAAACAAAAACCTGTTGAGAAGTGCTACTCTAAACTTGTACAATTACACACATTATTTAGATTAAAATCAACAAACGCAAGCCATAGACATCACCACCTATGATGTACGCGCTTGTGAGGGAATATCTACACAAACACTTACTGCGTGGCAACCTGAGGTGTAAATCTACAGCGCTCCAGTGTGCTGTGAACTAATTGTCCACGTGGACTCTGTTGCTGAGTAGTAGAAGTTCCATAGCATGCGTGGATGTACTGCTGCTTCAAATGTGCACGAGGGTATTTTTAGCCAGCAGTAGCAGGGCCCCCATGGACAACTAGTGTGCAGCACACTACAGCACTGCTTGCTGAGCAGTAAGTATTCATGCCTTGATACCAAATTTACCCCAGGCCACTAGACTGTAAATCTCTGTGCAGCAAGAAAACCTTAACTCTGTCCCAGTAGTGGACTCTTTCATTCCCAGGTAAAGGTTTGCCAGATGAGGCCTATATACTGTATGTTTTGTTATTTTGGAATGAAGGATTTTAAATAGTTCACAACCTATGATTATTTAATTTAATTTATTTATTTTTAAACCAACCATTAAAAGAATAGGTTTGTAATTGCACAAGTGGATTTGCACTTCTCAATCATAATTGCTAGATAGCAACGCTTTATTTTGGGAATATACACTTACAGGGATGGTGAGCAGCATGAGATCTATTTTAAACTGGTGCTCTTTTCTACTCCAAAATAGCCACCCTATCCTTGTGGTATCAGAACATTGAGAGTTCCTCAGAACACTCCCATTTTGGTTCATACCGTGGCCCTTTCTGAGGGAATCACCAGAGTCCACACGTCAGGAAGTGGGGGGAAAAGCCCAACTATCAGCTGTAAACAGTGGACATCTTTATACTGTAATATACTGGATGTAGAAAATCTTCAGTTAAGGAAAATATTTTACATGTGTGTGGAGATGGGCAGCATGATTGGGCCATCAGAATCCAAATTCTGGGGGCTGAGGCAGGCTCCCTACCTAGCTCCTGGGAAGTGGAGACCCCAGCTCCTAGATCCATGTGCTGCCTCCATTCTGCCCCAAGCTCTGGTTCTGCAGTTCCCATTGGCTGGGAACCATGGCCAATGGAAACTCTGGGGGCGGTGCCTGCAGGTGGAGACAGCACAGTGGAGCTAGTGGCTGAGGAAGGGAGTTGCTGTTGTCTTTCCAGGGAACCCACACCCAGGCAAGCACCATTCTGCACCCCAATCTTTGGTCCCTCCCCCCAACTCCTGCTGCTGGGTGGGGTGGGGAGGAGGGCGATGCTGCCCTAGCAGTGGCTGGTGCAGAAGTCATGGAAAACCATAGAATGCATGACTTCCGTGACAAACACGGAGCCTTACTAATCAGTAATTAGGTCTCTTTCATTCTCCACTTACAGAAATCTCTTGCCCTGACAAGGCATCCATGAATGATTTTCAGTCCCTTTGCCTGAAGTTTGATAATCAGAGTGAGACTGCCAAAGAAATGCTGAGAGATTTGCATACATTCAGCTATTATAGTGTCTAATCTCAATAAACCACACTTAGCCAGAGAAAATCTTAATAAATAAAGCTTATAACACAAAACCCAAGTACCAACCCCCCCAAAAAATCCCTAGAGTCCATGTCAACTTGAAGCATACACTAAGACTGGACAGTTACATTATGCACAGGGGGTCATGACAGTTTTTTTAAAGTAGCCTCTGATTTTGAATGTCTCAATTTTTATTTAGATTGAAAGCTCTTTGGGGGCAGGGATCATCTTTTGGCTTTGTGTTTGTACAGCACCTAACACAGTGAGCTCCTAGGTGCTACTACAATACAAAAAATAGCTAAATAATCATCATAGATGCCTGATTTTCAGAGGTGTTGACCACCCACAGTTCCAATTCACTTCAGTTCCAGTTGTGGTGATCGGCACCTCTGAAAATCAGGCCCCTTTAAGGTGTCTCCAGCTGGTCTCCCCAAAACAGAGGCATCCACAATCTGAGAACACTTTGGAATATAGAATATGGCCTTATCACAAGCAAGTGGAATACGAAAGAGGGACCATGGAGTATTTCTCAATATGAGCGAAATTTCAATAAGGCCCACTATGCAGTACTATAACAATACTTAGAGGGAGAAAGCAAGTACAAGTCATATCCCAAGCATTAGTAATTAGTAACATGCTGCTTCATTGTGTAAAAACTGACCAATCCATTCTGCAACCTTTGTAGCTTGTGTTAAAACAGCAGCAGCCACAGCTGACCTCCTTCAGTGGCTCTGACAAGTCTATATGAACTGCCCTTGTTACATAGAGGCAATCAATCAGAAACTGGAGAACCGTAGCCTTATGAGGGTTCATGAAAGCTGTATGCGAATCCTCTATCCCCATCATCCAGGGCCAAACTATTCTCAGAACCATTTATGAGCTGTTCCCACTTAAATCAAATGGACTATTGCCCGAGCAGGGACTGCAGTACAGATCTTGTTGTCTGTGAACCACAATGGAGTCATAGCTTCAGAAATTCCCCTCTGGTCAGTTTTATTGCATCAGTCTTTCCTTCTTTTCAAATTAAATATCACTGCTTCACCAATTCCCTCCCATTATATGACACAGCACAAGAGAGGCATTTATTTTGTTAGATATTCCATGTACTGCTTTAATGATGTTTCAGCATTTCTCTAAATTACATGCCCCAGAGTATGAACATTAACTAATATACATATTTAATTTCATTTTAACAAGATGTTCATTATAGATTGGAACAGCCAGGGAGGAACTCTGTGAAAGGATCCTTGCAAATATTCTCCTCCAGCAGAGATTCCTGTCTGAGGGGACAATCTGGCTCCAGGTTAGTAGTTTCTAACCCTGGGTCTCCAGTGTGACAGTGCCACATGATTGAAACAAACTAGTTATTCCAGATGCGAATACCTTGAATTCATAAAAGAGACAGGGTGGGTGAAATAATATCATTCACTGGACCAGGTTCTGTTGGTGAAAGAGACAGGCTTTCCGGCTTACACAGAGCTCCAGTGAAAGATATTACCTCACCCACCTTGCCACTCTCATATCCTGGGACCAACACAGCTACAACACTGTAAACAACAATTGAATTTCTAAGGTAGATTCACAGTATAAAAACAATGATCAGATGAAAGAAAAAAAAGATCCTGGGTACTTTATGTTGCACAGTCCATGTTAAGTCACCAAAACTGCAGTTTTGCAGATAGCCGTATAGCAAGAAATATGAAGCCTTGGTCAAGGATAATGAAGTGCTACAGCTGCAGATCATATTTAGAAGAACGCCAGATGCTGTTAGAAATTAACTGATAGCGGATATCCTAGGTATACTCAAAATCAGCTGTTTCTAAAAGGCTTAGGGTTTGTCTTCACTACCCGCCAGGTAGCGATCCATCTGTTAGCGATCGATTTCTCGCGTCTCATGAAGAAATCGAGAAATCGATCGCCTGCGGCGCCCCCGTCGACTCCGGAACTCCAGCTCGCCGTGGGATGGCAGGTAAGTTGGCTGAAGATACGCCAACTTCAGCTACATGATTCACGTAGCTGAAGTTGCATATCTTCAGTCGATTCTCCCCCCCCCCCCAGTGAAGACCAGCCCTTAGTTAATTTGATACCATCTAGCTTGCTTTAAGTCATCTTTGAAATAGAGATGTGGAAATAGTGAATAGAGTACTGTTATTTACATTTTTACACAATTCAACAATCACCCAATGAAATTACTAGGCAGCAAGTTTAATACAAACAAGAGGAAATACTTTTTCACACAATGCACATCTAACCTGTGGAACTCATTGCCATGGGATGCTGTGGTGGCCAAAAGCATAACTAGGTTCAAAATGAACTAGAAAAGTTCATGGAGGATAGGTCCATCAACGCCTATTAGCCAAAATGTTCAGGGACACAACTCCATGCTCCTCCCCACGCAGAAAAATAAATGCAATGAAAAATGTAGTCCCCTTTGCCACAGCTACTTTGGCAAAGAAAGTCTTCAGCAACCTTATTACTAGGTAACTAACTTTAGGCACACATATTTGAAATGTTTGGGCTTTGGGTCCTATTCCATCCTTGTATGCATAAGCATGAATGAACACAGAGATCTCAAGGGATACCTGGAGGTCAGGACCATCCATGTGACATTACCTTCAAGTCCCACCCCAAGTACTCAGGGCTGGTGTCAGGTATTTTGCCGCCCTAGGCGGCAAGAGCAGGAGGGGCGCCAGCGGGCACCTTCCTAGCATCTGCCGAATTGCTGCTAACAATGAATCGGCTTGTTGAGCTGCCGCCAAATTGTCGGCAGCGATTCAGTGGCATCTCTACACGCCACATTGATATCAGCGGCAATTCGGTGGACACTCGGACGGCGTACAAGCCATTGAGCGGCCGCCGAATTGCTGCCGAGGGGGTCAAAAAGCCACCCTCCAAATTCTGCTGTCTATGTACTATGGTAGCCCTGCTATGGATGACATGGCTCCAACAGAAGTACATGTCTAAGGGCAGGATTCCATCCTTTTATTTCAATTACTAAAACAATTTAGAGAGCGTGAAATGTTTCTGATCATGTTGAGTTTCCAGAAGAGTTTCCAGAGAAAAAGTAACTATCTTTTCTTTTTTAAAAGCAAAATATTAGTACGTATTTACTAGTAAACATTGCTCTGTAATTAATTCCCGCTGTGAAAACCTGTACAAAGGCATGGCAAAAAGTCATCACTACAAATCTGCCAGAGAATTGTATTCCAGTCCAGTATGGGACCAAACCATGTGTCCAGATTCAGAGAACCCAAACATTGAGGGAAGACAGGGAAGTTAGAATCCAACCCCACTTCTGGATCTAAGCCCAGATCAAAATATTGCTCTGGCCCAATCACTATACAGTGAAACCTTGATATAACGGACTAATTCGGGCGAGGGGGTGTCCGTTAAAGCCAAAAGTCCATTATTTAATCATTTTTTTAAATGATTAAATAACGGACTTTCGGCTGACAATGGACACCCCCTCGCCCGAATTAGTCCATTATATGGAGGTTTTACGGCCGGGAGCCGTCAGCCCGCCTGCGGGCGGGAGCCGGCAGCGAGCTCTCCCGCTGCCGGGACCCGGGCGGAAGCCGGCAGCCCGCCCGCCCGCTGCCGGGAGCCGGCAGCCCACCCGCCCGCAGGCGGGACCCGGGAACCGGCAGCCCGCCCGCCCGCAGGCGGGACCCGGGAGCCCGCCCGCCCGCCCGCCCGCAGGCGGGACCCGGGAGCCGGCAGCCCGCCCGCCCGCCCGCAGGCGGGACCCGGGAGCCGGCAGCCCGCCCGCCCGCCTGCAGGCGGGACCCGGGAGCCGGCAGCTCGCCCGCCCGCCTGCAGGCGGGACCCGGGAGCCGGCAGCTCGCCCGCCCGCAGGCGGGACCCGGGAGCCGGCAGCTCGCCCGCCCGCAGGCGGGACCCGGGAGCCGGCAGCTCGCCCGCCCGCAGGCGGGACCCGGGAGCCGGCAGCTCGCCCGCCCGCAGGCGGGACCCGGCAGCCAGCCAGCCCGCAGGTGGGACCCGCGAAAAATGGATTTCGGATGCAGCGGAAATTTTGTCCGTTGCATCCGAAGTCCGTTAAATCGGGGTCTGTTAAATCGGGGTTTTACTGTAATAGGTGAAATCGAAACCCTGGCTACAGAAAACCTCCCAATTTAGGGGAGTATTCAAAATTCCGATTTAAATTTAGTGTCACAGTCCCATCTTTCATTCCACCTTATGGGTGATTCTCCCAGCTCTGCTTGAAGTGCTTTGTGTTTCTTTGAAGATAAGAGTAGCTTTCAGTACCATAAGTGTATGAAAATGACATTTTCTGTCCATTTGCTAACTAGAGAAAAGGACTTTCTCCTCAGTTACTTCTGTTCTTCCTATTAATGGCATAAAATGTGAGCTCTTCATCTGAAAGGGCTAGAAAAAGTTGCCTATTTTCTGTACTTTTGTTTGCTTTGGCCATAAAATCTTTTATCTGACATACTTATTATGAAACTAGGTATGTCTGGAATTCATCTAAACAAAAGCATCTCTCTGCCATGGGTGTGGAAATAAAAACTGAACATTTTATCTCTCAGTTTCTAAATCCATCTCCACAAATATAAGTAAATATGGTTGCCCAGTAATAATTCACATTTCTCCACTGAAATCGAAAAGGAAGTTAATCAAGTAACTAGACAATACTTTTTCCAGTACAGGAATAAGGAGCTAAATAATGCAATACAAAGCATGTTCATAGAATCATAGAAGTGTCAGACTGGAAGGGAGCTCAATACGTCATCTAGTTCAGTCCCCTGCCCTCAAGGCAGGATGAAGTAATAACTAGATCATCTCTGATTGGAATTTGTCTAATCTGTTCTTAAAATCCTCCAGTGATGGAGATTCCACAACCTCCCTAGGAAATGTGTTCATGTTAAAAAAAATAAATAAACTAAGGAGATGATCCTACATTTGGATCTGAAAACTGTCTGCATTCTCTCTTTTGCAATAGAGAAAAACATAATTTGTTATTTTCCCCAATTCCAAATGCCAGATTTTTGATCAGCAGACACCACGAAAATTTATTTGTCTCTAAGGTGCTACAAGGACTCCTTGTTTTGCTGATACAGACTAATATGGTTACCCACATACCATAGTTTTTGGTAGTTTCACTGCTGAAGAACAGCAAGATCAGCCTCTTAATTGGCACCCACTAGACATGGGCAAAATTCTACCACATCCTTGCCTTAGTTCTGCCTGAGTAAAGGCGACAGGATAGGGCCCTGTACATTTAACAAATAAAATGCAAGTTGCTACATTCTGCAGTACAGTAAACCCTCGATTTAACGGACCTCGATTTAACGGACTTCGGATGCAACGGACAAAATTTTAAAGAAAGTCCGATGCATCTGAAATCCGTTTATCAAGGTCCGGCTGCCGGCTCCCCGCTGCCGCCCGGGTCCTGGCAGCGGGTGGGCTACCTGCCGGCGCCCGCCCGGGTCCCGCCTGCTGCCCGGGTCCTGGCAGGGAGCTGGAGCCCCTAGCCCTGGGGAGCGCGGATCAAGCCGCGCTCCCCGGGCAGCAGCTGGAGCCGCGCTCCCCCGGCGGCGGCTGGAGCCGCGAGCCCTGGGGAGCGCCGCCCCTGGAGCCCCAAGCCTCGGGGAGAGAGCTCCTAGCCCCGGGGAGCGCGGATCAAGCCGCGCTCCCCGGGCGGCAGCTGGAGCTGCTCTCCCCGGGCGGCGGCTGGAGCCGCGAGCCCCGGGGAGTGCGGCGCCTGTAGCCCCGAGCCCCGGGGAACGAACCCCGAGCCCGGGGGAGCGCGGCACCTGGATCCCCAAGCCGCGCTCCCCGGGCGGCGGCTGGAGCCGCGCTCCCCGGGGAGTGAGCCCCGAGCCCGGGGGAGCACGGATCAAGCCGCGCTCCCCGGGCGGCAGCTGGAGCCGCGCTCCCCGGGTGGCGGCTGGAGCCGCGCTCCCCGGGGAGTGAGCCCCGAGCCCGGGGGAGCACGGATCAAGCCGCGCTCCCCGGGCGGCAGCTGGAGCCACGCTCCCCGGGTGGCGGCTGGAGCCGCGCTCGCCGGGGAGTGAGCCCCGGGCCCGGGGGAGCACGGATCAAGCTGCGCTCCCCGGGCGGCAGCTGGAGCCGCGCTCCCCGGGCGGCAGCTGGAGCCGCGCTCCCCGGGCGGCAGCTGGAGCCGCGCTCCCCGGGGAGTGAGCCCCGAGCCCGGGGGAGCACGGATCCAGCCGCGCTCCCCGGGCGGCGGCTGGAGCCGGGAGCCCCGGGGAGCGCGGCGCCTGGAGCCCCGAGCCCTGGCCGCAAGCGGGGACTGGGGCCGGGGTGTATGGGGGTCCAGGGCCGGTTTTTTTTTCTGTTTTATTTAAAAAAAAAAATACGGCGGCTTTTTGGCGGAGGGGAGTACTGTATAGTAAAACCTCGAAATAAGGACTAATTGGGCAGGCTGGGGTTTTTTTTCTAATTATTAAATAACGGACTTTTGGGTTTAACGGACACCCAGTCGCCCCAATTAGTCCGTTAAATCGAGGTTTTACTGTAACTAAAAGTAGCTACAGAGATCTAAACTCAAACTTGCCCTTTTCCCCATGGAAAACACAAGACGATCCACACAGAATTTACCTGGATCCTTTGCTGTGTAGGGGATTAGGAGCTCAGAAACAGAAAACCTCAGATTTCAGGGGAACCCTGGAGGTCAAGTTCACCCATGTGGCACTGCTTCCCAGTCCCCCATCTGGGGGCTATTTGCAGCATATCCTGAGGAACCATGCTGCCATGTCCTCCCTTCCCCCGCCCTTATAATAACTGGAAACCACATTGCTTAATATGGCTCAAATTAGTGTCAGTTTGTGCCAGGCTTCCCAATGGGGTGGTGTCATGGCGAGATGACTTGCCTCTGCAGTGCCTCCTGTTGGTCGTCTGGAAAATAGCTCTTTCCAGCATGGAGTGCCTTCTGTGGGACAGTGTTTCACGGTCTGCTGGGACCCGTGTCCCTCCCAGACCCCGGTGCCCTTTTACCTGGGGTGTTGCCCCCTGCCAATACCCCCACACTCTGCCTCTGGACCTCCCCTCCCTGGGGAACCCCAGCCCTCTAATCCCCACCTTGCCTCAGTCTGGGCTACTGCCAGTCATCAAAAAGCCCTCGCTCCCTGGGGCCGAATGCAGTGTAAGAGCTAGTTATCACAGTCAAGGGGGAGAAGGGGTTTGGCCCAGCTGCCTCTGCCTAACCTCAGTACCTTCCTTAGGCCTTTGTATCAGGTCTACAGCCTGGGGAGGACGCCAGGCCTGAACTCCCCAGCTCAGCCTGTGGTAAGAGGACATTCAAAGGGTCCTCTGCCCCTTCCCCAGCACTTCTCCAGCCTAGGTTCCCTCCTCAGCTTCCCAGGCAACCAGGTCCCCCTCTCTCAGTGTAGCTAGAGTGAGTGTCTGTCCTTCTGGCCCACTGGGCCCCCATTACACTGACTATAGCTGTGGCTGCTCTCCTCCCCCACCCCCACCCCCCATCAGCCCAGCTGTTAATCCATTTCCCTGCTACAACCTTCTCCCAGGGCTGTCTTAAGCCCTTCAGGGCAGGAGCGGGGTGACCACTCCGCTACAGGTGAGTAGGGAAACTATGCCCTGAGAAACTGTAGTCAGCTAACACCTTCCTTCACCTGCTTATTACCCAGAGGACTGAGTGCCTACATGGCACCCACAGAGACATTTCTGTGGACTCAACGGGAAGGTAAGAGCACAGTACAGAGCTACCAACTCCCTTCTCCTCAGCATGGATTCACTGCGCTGCACTGGCCTACATGCATGGAAGTGAAGGGGTGCATTTGCGCCATAATGCTAAGCTAGCTTTAACAACACCACACATGTGCAACAGGAAAGTTAGCCCATCAAGTGGCTCAATACTTTGAAAATAAATGTTAGAAATATTTAATATTGCCCAGTAACAGTCCCACCTGCACAGCCACCATTTTAAAAAGAAATGGGATACATCCTTGCCTTTGGTTGCCTGTAGCTGCCTATGCTCCCCATTTTGTCATGGATATTTTTATTAAAAGTCTGGGACAAGTCCCAGGCTTCTGTGACTTTTTTTATTATTGTCTGTGACCTGTCCGTGACTTTTACTAAAAATATCAGTGACAAAATCTTAGCCTTACTTATAACTTACACTGATGTGGATGTGCATGGGGGACTGGGGGCAGGACTCATACTGCTTATCATAGTGGCTAGTATTACATCTTTCCCATCCTCTGGAGAGATTTTCTTGTTAATTTATTTTCCTGCAGTCTAACCTCACATTATCAATATCGCCCTGCAGTTCTGTAGGGAAAAAAAATCCATGCAGGGATCTGTCTGTATTGAATTATCAAGTGACTATTTTAGGAAAGATGAGTCATATGCAATGAACTAGAAAAAAACACACATAGCTGGTATCAGAACAATGGCTGGGGTTTTCAAAAAAAGTGTTAGATATTTAATTTCCTAAGGCCCTCTTTTAAAAATCCCAAACATGTATACTCACTGTAACTCAATTTCAATACTGTAGTCCCTTATCTTTTATATTGTCTCCATCTATTTTAAAGTCTTTGAATAAAAATATCTTGTATGGTCAACAACTTTATCTTTAATGAAAAAAGATCTTTAATGGAAAAGAGGGCATCTGTTTTAAAGCTTTTGACTATCGACACAAAAATCTATTTCAAAAGTGTTTGCCCATCCATATTAGATCAAAACTATTGGAATTAGTTTACTGAATATAATTTATACTAGGTTTTAATGGTATACTATAAATAGTGTCCTATGTTTCTTTAGTGCAAAAATTTGTAAGATCTCCCACTGAAGTTATTGGAACAATTCATATCCTTAAAATTATTCAGGTGCTTAAGTGTATGCAGGTTTAGGGCCTTTATTTTTTAATTAAAATTAGAACATACACCTTCATTGTGTGCACCCTTGTCCTAGTGGGCAGATGCCCCTTAAATATGACCTGATGAATATGCCACTGGCAATTTTAAAATGGATTGGATGTTTTTCTAAAAGATATGTTCAAGTTCAAACAGGAATTAATTCAGAGAAGTTCTATTGCCTGTGTTATGCAGATGTCAGACTAGATCACAGTGATTTTCTCTAGCCTTATAATCTATAAAACTCTAAAAGTTTATTTTGTTACATGTTTATAGTTACCTGATCTGCATTTTTGGTCTGCATGTATGTATATAGCAGTCTGGTTTCTATGTATTGCCCTCCTCTCAATTGCCAAAAATGGCTGATAAGACAGATCTGTGTAGATTATTGCATCCAAAATGGATTTTTGAAGATGACATGAAGAAAAGACCTTTTAAATTCTGAGGATAAGATGTGAGATGTTGTAGATGTAAAGATAAGTGAAATGAACAAGGAAAAAAGTACAGGTTACTTTTAAAAGAGTTTTACCTTGCTTAAAAATCTAGAAACTAAAACTCTGATCAGGCAAACATTTACATGCATGATTAAATTTAAGCAGGACTACTCATGTGGCCACACCTACGTAAGTGTTTGTGGAATCTGGGTCTAATTCCCAGCACTTAAGTCACTTCTGTTTTCACACCAGAATTTGAAGAAAAATAAATGGTTAAAGTAAGACCTTGTCTACACTACCGGCTGGATCGACGGGCAGAGATCGATCTATTGGGGATCGATTTATCCTGTCTCATCAGGACACGATAAATCGGTCCCCAAAGTCGACTCCGGAACTCCAGCTCACCAAAAGGCATAAGCTGGAGTCAACAGGGGAGCCCGCTGCCGCCGTGAGGACAGCAGGTAAGTCGACCTAAGATGCGTCCACTTCAGCTACATTATTCACATAGCTGAAGTTGCATATCTTAGGTCGATCCTCCCCGCTAGTGTAGATCAGGCCTAAGTCGCGCAGAGAACACCACAGTTTCAGGGCATTAGATGAACACTGACCAATTTAGTATTTTAATAAAAAATTTCACTGAAATGCCTTGTCTCATGCCCCAACATCCCCCAAACAAGAGCATTTATTTGTAAAAATCAACATCCCTATTGCACTGAAGCACATCTCTTAAAACTTATGAGACATCTAGGTCAACAGTAACTCCCGCCACTTCACCTGAAGTGCTTGTCATCTCTTATCTCCACTAAAATGCAGTATCCCTGGCACAACATTTTTCCTGACATCCATGTCAAAGACTTGGGTTTCTGAGCCTCCTTGAGAGAAATGAAACCGTCAAAACATACACTTCAAAAATGCAGTCACCAAGACTTTTCATGCAGCTGTTAGATGTACTTGATATGGGATTTATTTTCTCCAGCAGTCTAGCTGATCATAGGTGCTGTAAATGGCACACTCTGGGCAGGACAGAACTCAGAAGGATCTTGAGGGGCCAGATTACATTAACTTTGGACAATACTGTGCTTTGACCCATGTCCCTCCTGGCTGAAGTCAATGGAAAAAGTACTACCTGGCTTATTGGTTTGGACAGTCCCTGCCTCCATAGACATGATCTTGCTTGTCTTCTCTCTCTCTGTGTACAGCAGGCTTAACTTCAGTGAAGTACACTGTTACAGCTGTGTGAGAGAGAAGAGAAGAGAAGAGAAGAGAAGAGAAGAGAAGAGAAGAGAAGAGAAGAGAAGAGAAGAGAAGAGAAGAGAGAAAAGGCCTCATGTCTTTTGTATTTCATTTGTGTCCAGATCTATTTCCTATCTTTGTTGAAGAAGGAATCAACTGGAAACCACACCAAGAAAGGATGGAAGAGATCGTGATATCTGACAGAGCGTATTATCCCATCCTGCAGTGGAAGTAAAAAGGGTAGCTTTGAAGTGTAAGCAGGATTTTAAAACATCAAATTGAAAACAAAGGGAAAATATAATGTTAAAGCTCACACAGCAGTATTGGTTTTGCCAGTTCAGCAGCATGCCTAACTTAATAATCAGGGAGGTAGCCATGTTAGTCTGCAATTGCAGAAGTGACAAAGAGTCCTGTGGCACCTTAAAAACTAACTAAAGTATTGAAGCATAAGCTTTTGTGGGCCAATACCCATTACATTCCATGCATCCGACGAAGTGGGTATTAGCCCACGAAAGCTTATGCGCCAATACTTTAGTTAGTCTTTAAGGCAACACAGGATGCTTAATTTAGTATATCTTAAGTCCAATTTTCAAAAATGCTGAGTACCTACAACTTCCACTGAGGTCAGCATGAGATGCAGGTGCTCAATACCTTTAATCCCATTGTTCAGGGCCTGCAATTGTTAAACAACACCTGTGGGCCTTCCAAGTACATTAATAAAAAACCCTATGAAAACATTAAAAAATAGTTTTGTTCTCAGTTCCATGTTAACCCATGGAACAAAGCAGAATGCAGCTAAGAGATCTCTTCTGTGACCTTCCAGTACTCTCAGTGCCACCAAGCTGATAAAGAACTCCAATGGTGAAAGAGAAAACTGAAGACCTTTCTCTCTCCAGTGCAGTTTCTCTGAAAGGCCGGTCCAGTGATAGTCACTTGGCTATTTGAGAAAGCTACATTCCTACCCAAGTAAAAACCTGTGATTCTGCATGCTTTTTTACTGTGGTTCCTGCTGTTGAAGAAAGCAATCCCATTAATCAAATAGTACAAGGATTCCTATGATGGAACCAGCAATAAATAATAAGCCTGAATCCTGAACCATAGCTGCCGTTACCCAGTACCTGTGATGAGTTACTGCCACCTTAGTTGTACTACTAGCAGTATGCTATAAACCTTCATAACTCTTGCTTCACTTGCAAGCACAGACAGTTTTGATACCTACTGCTGCAACAAAGAACCAAATCCTAATTAAAGAGATGACAATCCCCAGATGACACATACTTAGAAGGAAATACTGCTAACGTTCTGTTATCCTGGAGCCAATGAAATAAAATGGCTTTGTGTTGTAGTTCTCAGGTTGGTGAAAAAGCCCAGACATTTATGAGCAGCTGTGTCAAAGCTTTGAGAGCTCCGTTTTTAGTTTTCACACAGTTTATCAGCAGCTGTTCAACAGTTCCATGGTGAAGTGTAAAGTAACGGAACAGTAGGCGAAGAGGAGATTGAAGATGAGGAACCAGAGGAAAAAAATGAACCACAAATACAACAACAGTATTACAACAGTTGTGTCCTTTTGATGTACAAAACCAAACCCACTTGGCTTTTTCCTCCCAGTTGGAAAATGGTTGGATTTAAAGGAAAATCAAGAGGGAATCCTGCATTGTTCGCATCATTTGTGACTGGATAACAACAATAATCACCAATTCAAATCCAGCGCAGGTCATAGTTAGCAGAATTTGGCTGGTATTTGGTGGCTTATGTGAAATGAGTTTTGTGGCCTGAGAACAGTTCCCCATTGACAGGACTACATATGACAAACACACTACCACACTTATTGTTTTGTTGGGATTTTAAGCATAAGCCTGGGAATGATTGGTCACAGAAAAAGAACTAATCTCTCATTGGCACAGGTGGCCCTTTTAGGTCGGGATTGAGGCACATTGGCAGAGAAGCAAAGAGAAGGTTCCCTCCTCTATTCACTTAAAAAAAGACTGTGGTTTCTAAGGACTTGTCTTTACTACAGAGCTAAATCGGCACTGCTGCAAACAATGCAGCGGTATCAATTGAGCAGGTCTAGTGAAGACATGCTCAATCGATGGGTGAGTGCTCTCCCATCAATTTCTGTACTCCACCTCGACAACAGGCGGAAGCAATGTCAGTGGAAAAGCGTCTCCCGTTGACATAGTGTAGCATGAACCCTGGGGTAAATAGATCTAAGCTACGTCAACTTGCGTTATGCTACTAATGTAACTCAAATTGCATAGCTTATATTGACCAGCAGTGGTAGTGTAGACCTGCCCTAAACCAGTCCATTAGCTTTTACAAACACTGAATTTATATAAGGAAAATATTATTAAAACAACACCGGCCAAAATGACTGTAGGTAATGTTTGGATAAACATCTGGGAGCATACCCTCAGCTTGTGTAAAAGTCATCAACTCCAATAGGGCAAAGGCTATTTACACTAGTGGTGTACCTCCCCATGCTGAGTTGGTTGCTCGTCTGACCTCCCCCATCACTATCCAGAAGTCCAGGAAATCCGAGTGAGCTCCATTTCAATGCTGTAGGTGATGGTTTCTTGAGTGCTTTAACATGTTCAATGTTTAACAAAATAGAGAAGATAAGGTCTCCAACCGAAGAAGTTTACTTTGTAAACTGGACAGACTATACAGTTTATACTCATTATGCCCCTGATTATCAAATGTCTTCTCCTATCAAAATGGTGGTGCTATTTCATGGATTTGCATGCTCTTCCTTCTTTGGTGGATTTACTATGAGGCTTCACGGAATATTTTTTTTAAGAATGAATTTGAATGAGAAGATGATGGGACATTTTCAGTATAAAGGGGAAGCGTGGAAGAAAAATCATAAAGACTGGAGAGGTGTGGTGTTTTAGATGTTGCTTGTAATTATTAGGACTGGGGGACTGTAGGACAGAAAACAGGAAGGAGGGGGGAGGAGTGGAGCCAAACCGGAGTTAGAGCTACAGAGGGATGCAGCAGCAGCTCTGTAAAGGGGTTTCACTGTTGTTAAATAAAGTCTGTTAGAGTTTGTTAGTACCTTGCCTGCTTGATACAACAAGAGGGAGAAGGAATCATTATAGAGGCAAGTCATAAGTGGAGAGTAGAGCACAGGAACAGGAAAAAAACAAGATACCTTCTAACAGATTTGAATAGCTCAATGAATGTCTGTCCCTCCTTCCAAAGGACAATAAAAAAAATATTTCATGAAAGGTTTCTCTTTCTTTGAAAATTGCAGCTCCTTGAAAGTCTGCCCTTCATATTTCCCTAGTGACATATTTAAGTGTCATTCTGTCACAGTGGTTTAACATTGCGCTGCTGTTCACATGCCTAATGGAACCTGCTGTGATGCATTTTGACATGACATGTCACCCAGAAAATTTGATAAAAATGTTTGCTCTTGCTTGCAGTTCCTTGGGGGGTGAGGAAGCGAAAAAGATGGGCGCTGTTATTGATGGATAGATTTGAAATAAGCATTAGCCCAGCAGTCACTATGGTTGTTAATCTCTAGACAGAATTACTAGACAAAGGCAAGCATTTTTCCAGTAATGAGTGGAAGAATATACTTGCTTGCATTCAGTGTCTGACATATTTCAGAAATGTCTTGGCTCTAAAAATATGTTTTCAGGGTTAGCTCAGAAAACTGAAATTAGATCTATACTACAGATCTGTATTATCAGAAGAGCTGCTGTGCACTCTTCAACAGAACTAGAATTTTATTTCATAGAAGTACTTATATCAGCTAGAGTTCTTATTTGCACTTCAACATTTGCCTTTAAAGCTGAATGTAAACAAGTTTTTTTCAGGGTTTGGGGAAGTAGAAAAAGCAGAATGAAATGCCAGCTATCTAAGTGGCTGCATCTCCACCCATGACTCACCAAGACAGTTGCCCTCCCTTGAGACAATGCAGCTAATGGAGTCCAGGGCAAAGCACCCGAGAACCAGAAGTAAGGTGTTCCTGGTTGAGAAGATGCAGCTGTAAAATGAGCTCCCAGATGGGATCAGACTTACTGGAGTCTGTCCATCTATAAGGTATGCTGTAAAACACTCCTCTTTGTGAAGTTTTTCCAATACAAGAAGAGGGTTTGTATGGAGCAGCCAAATCTTCAGCTCCAAGCAAATCTTCCTCTAATCAGGGAAGGGAAAAGAGTGGAGGACTCCAGAGAGACTCTAGCAGGGACTCCATCATACAGACCTAATTTACCAGCCAAGCTGGCTTAAACACGGGTGGTGTTTGCTGCAGGAGTGATTAGAACGAGATGAGAGAAAAAATATCATAGTCCAACATGTATAAGGAAAATGTTCACACCAAACTTCCCGGTCTTACATGTCTTGCAAAACCTAATCTCTTTTATTCTCACATTATTATTTTTGCAATCATCCCTCAAAAGGAATTAGGGGTGGTTTAAGGTCAGAATCTGTGTGCACCAGAGCCTCCGCTGTGCCCCTTCAAAGTGCCTCCTGAACTTTCTTCTCGAGAACAATGCTGCTGACTGGTGGTACAATCAGCTGTAAAGGGGGCAGTTAGTGAATTTATAACTGGGGCTGAGGACAGCCTTTATGAAGTGTGGCGGGAGAAGCGGCCATGCTGCTTCACCTCAACCCAATGGAAGATGGTCATGTGCAGGTGGAAAAGGGGTGACACTGGGCTACACCGACTTGTATCCCTGTAGTAGTCCCCTTCCTCCTGACTGGTCTCCTAACAGACACTATTCAGGAGTGTAGGATGAGAGGCAGCTTGCATTCCAGACAGGGAACTCCCCAGTAGGCAAGGCCTCCTGCATGGGCCAAGGTTTTTGTGCCCGGATCACACGAGAGGACTCAATACAGTGAAAAGGACTGAGGCAGAGGGATTGCAAAGGAAATGATGGGGATGGGAGGAAAAAGAGAGAAGAACCAGCAGAGAGAAGGCAAGAAAGGTGGGGAGGGAATGGCTGGAGAAAGATCTGGTTGGAGGCGGGAAAAGAGCTATAGTAAGTACTGATGAACAGTCCTGTTTTTCAGACAGCGAGTATTCAGTGAAGGGGGAAGTACACTTCAGTTTTCTGAAATGTCCGAAGTGTCTTGTTGCACTAGTCTCCCCACAATATACATTATTATATAGAAACATTTATAGTTATCTTTGCCTGGACTTGCTTCATGGTAGTTTGCAATTGGTATGGCACATACAGTGGGGTACCATTCACATTCTGTGCCCAGTAGGCGATTGTTAATAGTATAACCCACCATTTACAGAGCACCAGAAATTCACATGTTGCTTTTTAAAAACATGTTCCCTCCCCAAAAAGATTAGTTTCAGAGCTACATCCTGATGTATCAAGAAATCCAAAATCCGACTCAATGATATTTGGGGGGAAATAGATTCATCTCTTTTCTGTACACTGTTCACTGGGTAAATGAGGTACATAGGGTGACCAGATGTCCCGATTTTATAGGAACAGTCCCGATTTTGAGGTCTTTTTCTTATATAGGCTCCTATTACTCCCACCCCCATCCTGATTTTTCACACTTGCGGTCTGGTCACCCTAGACGTACAGGATATAAATTCCACTTGTTTACTGGAGCCCAAGGAGGATGGTGCAACATTTCAGAAGCTATGGTGGCACCGGTCAGGCTGCGGCTCTGCAGCTGCGTTGCCCAGCAAGACCTTGCTGCCCTGCAGTCCAGAGCACTGCACCGGCAACGCAGTGAGCTGAGGCTGTGGGGCAGGGGGAACAGAAGGGGAAGGGCCCAGGGGCTAGCTTCCTGGGCCAGAAGCTCAGGGGCCGGGCAGGAGAGTCCTGTGGGCCAGATGTGGCCTGCAGGCCGTAGTTTGCTCACCTCTGCCCTATCATGCTTTCCAGAAGTTAAAATAATGGTGAGAATTGAAACTGACATAAATAATTTTTTGTGAGGAGCAAAGAACGGAATCCATTTAAGAAAATTGCTCCTCCATTAAGGAAGGACCAGGTTGATGCATTTCTAAGTTAAAATGACTAACTCACAACAGTTAGAAGTTACAGCCACCGTTAACCAGAAATGGCCTCATTTCTTCTTTACATCATGTTGTTCCATTACTTGCTGCATGGTGAAGAGCTGAGCCCTACGGCTATAGTAGACTAATTATAAAGCTCTATGTAGATTGTAATGAAAATTTAAAAGAAACTGTTGTACTCCTCCAGGGGAGAGCACATTTTCACCTTGCCTCAATTGTTCACAGCCCCTGTTAACAAAATGAGTGGGAAATTAAATTCTAGCCTCAAAGAAATTTTTATTAAGCTAAATAATGTGAAACTAATTTTGGCTATGTTGGGCACTGGGTTTCAATAGACATAGGACAAATAACCCTGGATGTCCAGTTGCTTTGCTTTATTGTTCTTACAGTTTCCTGCAAGCACCAGGAAATGTGTGTAAGCAGTAACACGGTTACTTGCCCAAATTTTCAAAAGCATGCATGCAAGAGAACCTACATACTCTTTCTGTACTTCCTTCCTATGAGTGCAAGAGAGACATATCACTGTGTTTATGCAACTCTGTCTTGCATATTTGGAAAGCCCAATAAGAAACAGAGCCTTGAGCTGTATTTCTGAAATAAAGTGGTTCTCTTTGTACATGCCTTATTCTTTGTAGGAAATAATGTACCTAGTTTTTCCTTCTCATGTAATTTATTATTTATTCAGCCAGGATGCCTGTTTTCTATTTCTTCATTAAAAGTCAGACTCAGACGTTCCCTATTCTGATTGATGCTTTGAAATGTTCCTCAATAGAGAGTCCTTTCTAATCAAATGCCCATTGACCTGCATTGAAATGGAATATGTACACATTAGAAGAGCAGGACTGGGAGCCAATAACAGTTTCCTCGCCTGTGCCCTGCACCAACCCCTATCCCTTTACCAAGGCATTACTCTGCTTAGGATAGTGGTGGTTAGGGCAAACCACACAATGACAGTCTGTTGGGTTGGTGAAGAGGCCACCAGTACTCCTCTTTTGGCAGACTGTGGCTCCTTGCCCCCGCAGGCGATTGCTCCCTCTCTACCAGTGGGTTCAGATCTATCCCAGAGAAGGAAGTATTCAGGTCCCTCCCACACTGGAGGAAAGCTGAGTGTGGAGGCTCCTGATAATGGGTTGGTGGCAGCAAGGGACCTTTCACACAGGGACTTCTGCTGGGGTGGTGTTGGCAGGGTTCCTGCAGAGCAGCAGGTTTTAGAGTTAACAACCCATTGTGATGCATGGGACAAGTGAGTTATGGTTTCGGGAGATCTGCAGATACCACTGTATCAGTTACACTAGAGTCACAATTTTGAGGTTTACTTGGCATCTATAATGGGTAGAAGCAGCTTTCATTTAACCCAAACCTTACATCATATGACAAAGAGCTAGGGCTTTAGGCGTACATCTATAGTAGCTATGCCTTAATTTGGTTCTGGTGGTGGTTTATTTAAAGTATGAATCGCTCACTCTACATCCAAGCAAATCTCTCACATGGTTCAAAGGAAGTTTGCCTCAGTAAGTAATCATGGACCAGTTCCTTAAAATAAACACTATCAGGTCCATTTAAGATCTAAAATTAAGTGCAAGCTCTTAATTAAATCTAACAAACAAAAATGCTGTTATATATTCTAAAGAAAAAAAAATCAGTGGAAAATGGATTTTAAAAGAATAAGATTCCTGTTCAAAGATTGTCCATAAGGAAAAGAGACATTCACTGGCCTATTTTCACTAAGGGAAAAGCAAATAGTAAACAAGCCACAGAGAGAGTAAAGTGTAAATGAGGGTTTTACAGTTATTTCCACTCTACTCATCTAGAATGTTCTCAGTCACACAGTTGTGGAAGCTATTGGAGTTTTGACCTGCAAGTGTCTTATTACCATTTTCTAGAACCATAATTGTGAAGCTGCTGCTTCTGAATGGAGGGCACTTCTTTTAGTGACACACTTAGCAGAAGAAAATACAGTAGACTCTCGATTATCCAGGATGATAGGGAAAAAAATAATTCTGGTTAATAAAATCCCGGATAATCACCATCCATAGGAAATATGGGGAGTGGGGTTTGGTTCACCAGACGGCCTGCGCTGGGGGGAGGGGGTGTTGGTTCACTGGCTGCCCTGAGCCCTGGTGGGGTTTTTTGTGTGTGTGCGCCTGGGGTGGCAGCAAAGCCAGAGCCGGCCCTGCGCATTATGCATATTTTTTTTGACATCCTGGTTAATCCACATCCTGGTAACCCAATCCTGGATAATTGAGAGTCTACTGTACCTCAGGTATTTGTATGGCCCCATATCACCATAGTATCTCAGCGCCTCACAATCAAGTGTATTTATCCTCACAACACTCCTGTGAAGGAGGACAGTGCTA
The DNA here is from genome assembly GCA_032164245.1 of Sternotherus odoratus. Classification (NCBI taxonomy): domain Eukaryota; kingdom Metazoa; phylum Chordata; order Testudines; family Kinosternidae; genus Sternotherus; species Sternotherus odoratus. The sequence continues at coordinate 101,823,861 of JAVMKO010000003.1, forward strand.
TTATCCCCATTTTACAGAGGGGAAACTGAGGCACAGAGAGACTAACAGTATGCCTACACTGCATTTTAAACACCAAGGCAATGAGACTCAGAACCCAGGTCAACAGACTTGGATTTACTAAAAACAGCTGTGTGTAAAACCATCTCAGCTCCAGCCTGAGCCCAAACATCGACAACTATTTTTAGTGCTGCAGCGTGAGCCAAAGTCTGTCAACCTGCGCTCGGAGCCTCACTGCTGCAGGTTGTGAAATGCAATGTTGACGTACTTGTACTGACTTAACCACCCAAGATCACACAAGTTGTTGGTGTTGAAGTAAACTAGACCCAGCTCTCCCAACTCCTATGTCAGTGCTTTGACCACACTGCCTCCCTTTATAAGAAGTGATATTCTTGTGACTGGATTGGTCTTTGGGAGGATGGAGAGCAGATTTGACACAAAACACTGAAAATGATTTTGACTGGGCGGGACTGAAGTTAGCAAAGGCAGGTCAGCTGACCTGCAAGCAGCCTTAGACCAGTAAACTTGCACCTTACTCACAGAGACTCCACCTTCTATTTTGGAATACCAGCTATGGTGGCCAATTTTACTTGCGTCTCCTGAGAAGGCTTGTCACAGCAATTCTAGCTATTAGTTTAGCCCAAGTGGAATTCTATTGCTATAGCACTAGCAGTTACAGATAGTGATTTACCCATAAAAGAGACACCCTCTTTCTCCTGCTGTGATTATTTTAAAGCCTTTTGGTGCTATAGACTTAGCATGGGTGGTTTCCCAAAAAAGAACCCATCTGTAATTGATTCTGTGGAAATGAGGCTGGATGCCAGCGCAGAAGAATGTAGACACAGGTTGGATAGCATTTGAGACAGCATAAGAATATAGGCAGCATTTAAGAATTCATAACAGCTGATATTAAGAGCATCTGCAATGTACAACAAATTTTCAGGACCTACAAAACCCAGGAACTATATATGCTATATTTTCTTGAGCACTATTTGCACATATAAGGATATAGAGCAGAATAGGAACAAGAACCACCCAAGAGGTTTTTAAATCAGAAATGTGCCCCTCAGCGTCCTTCTAATAACACCCCTCTTCCCAGTACCAGAGAAGACATGCTCCCCAATCAGTTGATGAAGTGGATGCAGAGTTAATGAAGTTCTGAGTCTGCAGCAGATCCCCAGCCCCACCACACACACTTCACATCTCAAGGACCAGCTACAGAGTTCATATTGCACCACGGCTGCATACTTTCCAATCCTGTTCCCTGTGCTGGTCTGGCTGTCTGGGGCACCCCTGACACTATAGAGAAGGGGTCAAGATTTGCCACCTCTTGTAGTTTTAGTGTAGTCAGCCAAGACCGATACCTTCCTGTCTGGAAAGCTTGAAATTTTAGATAAATCAACCCTTCCCACTCCACCTTATGCCCCACTTGGATTTGCCAACTCTGAAGAGAAAACAGAGAGAGACTCTCTGCAGAATTGCTATGATTATTGAATAAATAATGGAAATTATTACTGACACTCCCATTTTCTATCGAAAATGTATGTAGAATTACTTGCTCTACTGCAATGATAACCAATATTTCTGGATTGACTGACAAAAAACAACATTAGGACAGGGTGATCTCTAGTTTTCATTGTGGTGTTAAGACTAGGCAGTTATGAAGTAAAAGAAGACATTTATATTCTAGGAAAGAATCATCCTTTACAGACCAAGGTCCCAACCCTGTAATCAGATAATAGAAGATTAAGGTTGGAAGAGACCTCAGGAGGTCATCTAGTCCAATCCTCTACTCAAAGCAGGATCAACCCCAACTAAATCATCCCAGCCAGGGCTTTGTCAAGCCGGGCCTTAAAAACCTAAGGATGGAGATTTCACCAACTCCCTAGGTAACCCATTTCAGTGGTTCACCACCCTCCTAGTGAAAAAGTTTTTCCTAATATTCACCCCAGACCTCCCTCCTGCAACTTGAGACCATTGCTCCTTGTTCTGTCATTTTCCACCACTGAGACCCCCCCACCCCACCCCTTCAGGTAGTTGACGGCTGCTATCAAATCCTCCCTCACTCTTCTCTTTTGCAAACTAAATAAGCCAAGTTCCCATCAACCTCTCCTCATAAGTCACATGCCCCAGCCCCCTGATCATTTTTGTTGTCCTCTGCTGGGCTCTCTCCAATTTGTCCACATCCCTTCTGTAGTGGGGGGGACCAAAACTGAACACAATACTCCAGATGTGACCTCACCAGTGCTGAATAGAGGAGAATAATCTGCTGGCAATGCTCCTACTAATGCAGCCCAATATGCCATTAGCCTTCTTGGCAACAAGGACACACTGTTGATTCATATTCAGCTTCTCGTCCACTGTACTCCCCAGGTGCTTTTCTGCAGAACTCCTGCTTAGCCAGTGGATCGCCTGCCTGCAGCGGTGCATGGGATCTTCCGTCCGAAGTGCAGAACTCTGTACTTGTCCTTGTTAAACCGCATCAGATTTCTTTTGGCCCAGTCCTCCGATTTGTCTAATTCACTCTGGACCCTATCCCTACCCTCCAGCCTATCTACTCTCCCTGCAGCTTAGTGTCATCTGCGAACTTGCTGAGGGTGCAATCTATCCTATTATCCAGATCATTAATGAAGATGTTGCACTAAAGCAGCCCCACTAAAGATTGACCCCTGTGGCACTCCACTTGAACTGGCTGCCAACTAGACATAGATCTGTTGGACACTACCCATTGAGCCTGATGATCTGGCCAGCTTTCTATCCATTTTACAGTCCATTAATCCAATCTGTACTTTTATTAACTTGCCGGCAAGAATACTGTGGGAGACAGTATCAGACATTTTGTGAAAGTCACGGTATATCGTGTCCACCACTTTTCCCATATCCACAGAGTCAATTATCTCATCATAGAAGTCAATCAGGTTAATCAGGCATGATTTTCCCTTGATGAATCCACACAATGAACCTGTTCACCTTTGTGGAGCAGAGCACCACCCATCCCAGCTCCCCCACAGATCTGACTGCAGGACTGGGAGACAGTGCTAGGATAATGTAAGGCCTGGATCCACCACAGCACTGAAGCACATCCTGAACTTTAAACATGTGCATGGTTCTATTGACTTCATTGGGTGCTTAGATGGTTTGAGATGCAAAAGAGGATTTTCTCAAATTCAGACCTCCACTGAAGTACTTTATCCTATTTTGTGTGCTTCTGCATGCAGTAAAATGTTTGGTTATGTTTGACAATGCAGGACTCAAATTCCAGAAATTCCAGGACTCAAAACTTGAGGAGTTACAGAAAAAAATTAACATGGCTCTGATAATCACCTTGCAAAAAAATTCAGGATCGAGGCACACTGGTAAACTAGTGCAGAGGAATCTAGCCTTACTGTTACCTCTACTGTACCTGGTCCCATGCCTGCAAAAATGTATACATGAGCAGTCCCATTAAAGCCAATACATTTTTGCAGGATCTGGCTCCTCTTGTGTGGATGAAAAGAGGGCTTAATTCTCTGTCACTGTTAACCTGGCACCATTCATGAGGATGCCCTCAGGAAATGAATGGTAAAAGAATATTTCTTCTGCACACATTTATAAAACTAAAATAAAATCCTTACTACAATAACTAACTAATAACTAAGTGGTGCATTCCCACATATTAGGAGAAATGATGAAAATAATTTAGTCCTAAAATGCCATCACCTGTGCTAGTTTTAATCTCCCTGCCTGGGGTAATTTCCAGGATCTATGACACTTTCAGCTTCTCTAATATGATCCTATTCTTTCATACTTTCTCAGACAATAGAAGAATTTCCCTGAAAAGAACAAATGTCTCCCTTTAAGTATACAAGAGTGGATGAACCAAGCTCCAAGGCATTAACAGAGACATGGGGATGAATACAATGTGTTTCAGCTATTTTCTACCACTAGATTTTTCCAAGTCTGTTTTTTAAACAACTGCAGACTAACAGCATAGAAGGGAAAGAAAAACAATATAATATTGTCTGGCAATTATAAAAAAGCCAAATGCAATTATAATTCTCAAAAGAATTTATCAGCAGCTAGGCATTCAGTCTGTTTAAACTCTTAGAAGAATATGTTGCTGTGATGAGTCCACTCACCACAGCAGCTCCTCCTGCTGGCCACTCTGGGGATTAGCTCTGCCAGCTGGTGCATCCTCTCCTGTGATGCCTCTCCCATCATCTTCACCGTCTACAGACCTGTCTCAGTCTAGGAACCACCGTCCACATTTCCCCCTTCTGAGGTTCAGTCCATTATTCCAGCCACTTCTCCGGTGGCTAGTGAGTGGGAGTGGGGTGGACCTGGACTCACCCACTACTCCAGGCCCTAACTCAGGGACCCAGTAGATAGCAATCTCCTGCTGCATCTCTAATTTCTCTCAATGCTGCTTCAATTCCATGCATCACTTCCCCATGACCCCAGCTCTCTTTTCACCCTTTCCTCAGAGCTTTCAGCTACCCAGTCCCAGGAGTCAGCCAGGAGCTCCCTCTTGCTCCCATGGTCCCTGCCAGTAGCTGTTCTGTCCAAGGTACTACATACAGTTCCCTCAGCTTGCTAGGAACACCATCCTCGCTCCTTGATCTCCCAGCAGCAACTGACCCTGCTCTGCAGCTCCTTTTATATGGGCCTGTGGGGCCCATATTGGCTGCTCCTTGCAGCTCTTCTCTAATTGGCTGTGCCCCATGCAGCCTCTCTATGACTCTTGGAGGATTCACCTGCACTGCTTCTTCCTGGGGCAGGGGATGGTAGGCTCACAAGGCCTCCATTAACCCCTTACACTCTGAAGCCCATACTTCTTACCTTGGGAATTGAGAAGAAGGGAACACAGCTGGAAAGAAGGGAAGTCTCTCTAACCTCTTCATCTTGGATAGTAGTGCGGTAAGGATAGGAAGCTTCAGGGCATCTTTTCCTCTCTGTCACTCTGTGCAGAGTGAGAGGGCCTATGCTGAGCCAGAGAGGGGAGAAGAAGGGAGGGATTCTATTTCTGTCACCAGCTAGGGAGTGTAACCCTTATGGCGATGTTCTGTGGAATTCAAGAATCGGAGAGGTAGCTGTGTTAGTCTGTGTAGCGGGGCGGCACAGCTCCCGGCCGCCCGCGCTCAAGACGGCCCCTGGCCGGGGCCGGAGAGAGCGGCGGTAGCGCCGCAGGAGCCCTGCCCCCGGTGCAGCGGGGCGGCGCGGCTCCCGGCCGCCCGCCCTCAAGACGGCCCCTGGCCGGGGCCGGAGGGAACCGCGGTACCGCCGCCGGAGCCCCGCCCCCGGAAATCCGGGAGCAGGAGAGAAGGGGTTCGGCCGCCCGCGGACCGCGGGCTACGCGGCTTCCGGCCATGGCCGGAGGCAGCCGCAACAGCGCCGGGTCAGCCCCGCCCCCGGGGGTCAGGGGGCGGACCCGGAAGTACAAAAGACCGGCCGCCCAGCTCAGAAGGGCGGCCGACACCGGCACAGGGAGCTGCCCGAGAAGTGGCTCCCCGCCGAGACCCGCCAGCTCTGCAGCCTCCCCATTACTGGGAGAGACCGCCGACCTTACCGCTGGGACATTACCCAGAGGAACCCTTGGACCCTCACCTGGAGGACCGGCTGAGGGATCCGCCCGCCAGCTACCCCGGAGGAAGTCAGGAACGGCCACCGGACCCCGGCTGGGACCAGCCGCCGACCTCACCTCCCGACCTTTGCCCGACGGAAGGACCACCGGCCCCAGCGCCCCCGCAGGCAGCTTATTACCCGGAGGAACCCCCAGCCGAGCACGCCAGCGACCCCGAGGACTTACCCGACCTGCCCCCGGACAGTGACCCCGAAGAGCCGATGACCCTAGGTTCCGGGGAGGACCCCGCAACAGCCCAGGTACCCAGGGAAGGGGGATCCGGAAGTAGCCCGGGGGAGGAGCCGATGTCAGTGTGTTTCGGCCAGGATCCCCACTGACAGCAGCAAAGCTCGTGCTGCTAGGGCCCCGGGCTGGGGCGCAGAGGAAGTGGGTGGGCCTGCGCCCCCCCTGCCACCCCTCCCATAGTGGGTGGCAGTTCCCCCTTCCCGACCGCTGAACCTGTCGTCGGGAACCACCAGCTGATCCACCCAAGGGCCTAAGCCCAACCCCGAGGGCTCGTGACTGGGCCAACCGAGGGCCTGGAGCCCGAGCCCCGAGACTCTTACCCGATCCGCCCCGGGGACCAAACGCCCGGGCGACTGTAAGTCCCACCCCTCGAGCGGCACAGTTAGAACGTGCGACCCCGCTAATTCCCCTCAGGGTCGCCAACCCCGCCGCGAGGCGAGGGATCCCCGCCAAACCGGCGGAAGGGGCCCACGCCCGCCGACGCGACCCCTTTACAGTCTGGAATTGCAGAAGTGACAAAGAGTCCTGTGGCACCTTAAAGACTAACTAAAGTATTGAAGCATAAGCTTTCGTGGGCTAAACGAAAAGCCCATGAAAGCTTATGCTTCAATACTTTAGTTAGTCTTTAAGGTGCCACAGGACTCTGTCACTTCTGTGGAATTCAGTAATTAAACAACCTTTAAAATTATTGTAACCACCTACAGAATTAAAGGAACATTCACATTGGCTTTAATGGTTATTTAATACTCCCATTCTAGAGATCTACAGAATGGTTTTTATAAAGCTTAGTATTTTCTATTGATTCTGAAGGGTTTTTCCCCAGTAATGTCTAAAGAATCCAGTTGAGTTTATCCCTATAAAATTCTCTAGGACTTTCTCCCACCGGAATGGAGCTCTAAAGAAGCCACAGGCCTTTCTCTTCACTCTTCTTCCTCTCAGGCATGGAGGAGCCACAAGCGGGGATGGGAGAAGCGGGATGGGCATGGAAGGGAGAGGAGTCTGTTGTCTCTCTTCACCAGGGAGTAAAGCCGTCACATGCTTTGAATCCTATTGAGAAAATATTGCTAGAACAGTTCACTCAGTATTTGTGCCTCCATCTGATCAAGAACCCCTCAAAAGGGTCAGTGAGAGTTTGTTGTCTATGCTAGGAACAAGGCTCCACAAACCATTTGGGAGACAACCCAGAACTTTTACCCCAATCTCAGAAATTTGGGGAAGAGAAAAAGGTGCAGATAAAACATTTTGGGTTTGCCCCATCTTTAGTCCAGGCTATGCTGCACTGGGCTCTTCTAGGTTGTTTTGGAGGAGTCAATGCTTTTGTCAGTACAGTAGAGGAAAAAAACTACACTAAACCTTGTAAAAGGTCAAGGTGGGAGAGTGTCTGACATCTCTCATCGTTAGTATTTCCTGTTAGTCACTTCTACTTTCCTACTGAATAACAGGAAGATTTATTTTTTTGCCTTAACCGATTTTTGTGAGGTTGTGGCTGTTGTAACACTCTAGGACTATTCTCCTGACTAAGTTGGAGTCAACAGGGGGATCTCACAAGAGACACAAAGTCTCAAGTACACTTTTAGTCCTTCCAAAGCACGGACACCAAACAGCTATTCCTGACTGTTACAGGGAATGGAAGCTCTTCTGGCTCTGCTGCATACTTCCCCTTTCCTATAGTCTGGCTCCACGTCAGCCTTTTCTCTTCATTCTTTTGTCTTTCTGGTTGACCCTCTTGATTCTCTCTCTCAATGTCATCTACCTCTTATGCCATATGTCTAGACATTTCTATTTTCTGTGAATACTGTTTCATTTTATTTTTTCTTTCTAAACTCTATATTTAGTTCAGTTTCCTTCATTTTCCATTCAATTTTCCCCTTTCTTCTTTTTACTCTTCACTCCTATACTTTCTATTCTCTCTGCCTTCCCTACTTCCATCTCTTTCATTAATGTATATTCCTTAATTTCTTCCTTCCCCTTCCTATGACCACCATTCCTCCACAGCTCCTCTTCCTCCTGCTTCTGTTTTAGTCCACTCCCTTCTTTCTGACACTTACTAGTAGTTTTGGGAAATGTTATACTGAAAATACGTTAGGCAAAAGCTTTAGGGCTAGACTCTCAAAAGAGTTCAGCTTCCCATAAGAACAATAGGAGATGCTGGACACTGAGTACTTCTGAAAATCTGGTCACTTCACTTAAATGAAAAACAAGCATGCCTGAAAATGTGACCCCAATTGTGCATACAGAGCACTCTTTAAAATGTGGCCTCAGTATCATTTTTACAAATAAAGTCCCTCCCTCACCTCCCCACCCCCTGGAAGACAATGGGAAGTAGTGAGGGAGAAAAAAACCCCTTGAAGGATGATTTGGAGTCAGGGAGCTGATTTATATTACTTAGCCCTTACAGCATAGATTGATTTTCATCTTCAATAATTTGCAAATGTTAATTAACCCCTGTAAATGGTAGTGGAAATACATGGACTGCATATGAAACACAGAGCTATTTAGACATCCCTGGATTGAAAGCTGAAAGGGAGAAGCATTTTTAAATCATGACTTGTATAACAGAGAAGTCCAGAATTTATTTACAAGGTTTTGCCATTTTAATTATGCTGAGAAAACAGTTTTTATAAAAAAGTGACTGTGAAATAAAGTTTTTGTTTTTTTAAAATTTTTCTTAACAAGCAGCTTTCTATAGTGGTTGAAAACTGAACTGTGTGAGGAACGATAGAGAAAGTGACATGAGCTGCTTAAGAACAAATCATTTCTATCTATGGGTACATCTATACTACCCGCCGGATCAGCAGGTAGTGTTCGATGTATCGGGGACTGATTTATCGCGCCTTGTCTAGACGCGATAAATCGACCCTCATTGAATCCAGAACTCCACCTCCGCAAGAGGAGTAAGTGGGGTTGACAGGAAAGCTGCTGCGGTCAAACTCGCCGCTGTGAGGACGGCCAGTTAAATCGAACGAAGATACTTCGACTTCAGCTATGCTCTTCGCATAGCTGAAGTTGCATATCTTAGTTAGAACCCCCCCCCCCACAGTGTGGCCCAGGGCTAAGGTACTTATATGCCCCCCCCATTATCATAGTATTTGGGCAGCTCGTGTGAGGTAGGGAAGTGCTGTCATCACCATGTCACAGATGAAGGATTAAGGTAGAGAGACGTGAAATGACTTGCCCAAGGTCCCATAGGAAGTCAATGGCAGAGCAGGGAATAGAATCCAGGTCATCAAGTCCCAGGCAAGTCCCTAACCATTAGGCCATAAAATGAGCTGTAAGCTGTCAATAATTCTGTTTGTCTTTAATATTAGAAATATTAGTAAATAAATTGGCAACGCAAACAACAGAGAAACAAACATTGAATTCAAAGCACTCATACTACTACTATAAATTGGGAGTGAAGCCAGAGGGATCCACTTTCAGGACCTTAAGGAAAATCTTATTTGTCATTCATAGGTTATGTGTTTTTTAAAAAATAAATAAATATGCAAATGAAAAGTTCCTATTCAAGTTTTCATTTTGCATTGTACAATGTCACTAACGGATGAAATAAATAGATTATAGAAAATGGTTAAAACATACCTGTGTCTGGTTGTGACTATTATCAATTCCCTAGGTCAAATACGTGCCAGTGCTACCTAGAACACAATGCAAAGACAGTCCCTGCCCCAGAGAGCATACAGTCTTCATTTCAGATGCCACAATAAGCAAGGGTCAAAACAGACAAAGGGGTCAAAGGCTAGTGTCAAAAAGACCCGGACAGAGAAAATCCAACTAATGGAGATAGGAGATGGTCATGGCATTGAAAAGTGATCTGTTCACTGGAACTGCAAGGAAGGAGTAGATTTTAGAATGACCCACTCCTTGAGAAGTACTTTGAGAGCAATCGGTGAGGAATGCTGAATGTGAAATCTATTACTAAGGTGACACTTTGATTAATATTTTACCCTATTTAAATTATTGGAGTATTTCTTGCCATGGTTCTCAGATGAGAAGAAAGGGCAATAGCAAAAATATGGGCTGCCAACCTGCTGCTTGACATCCAGTAGAAGTAAAAACTAGATGGCTTCCAGTCTGTGTTGTGAGTTGGTACATAAGGGATTACAAAAAAAAAAAAAAAAAAAAGCCATAATTTGCTTAAATTGACAACTCTTTGGAGAAGGGACAGGTTTTTGTTGTGTTTTCTTCCCTCCTGCATTTCTACAGGGCCTAGAGCACAATGGAGTCCTAGTCCACGACTGAGGCTCCTACAATACACAAAAGGCAACTGTAATTGCAACAGATTCCTTATGAATCCTGTTCACAAACTAAGAAGAAAAAAAGTAAAAGCACCACCACACATTTTTGGCTAGCGTTCTTTCTTGTGAGTAGTAGAACAGATTGTCTGACAAGACAGCACATGAAATACTGCTTAGTACATAACATTAGTGACACGTACCCACATAAAACACCACCCTCCTCTGTGTATTAATTTATTGTCTATAGCACTTAGAGGCAGCACTGTATGGAGGAGGGGGAAAATACCAATACATCAGTTCTAATTCTACATTATAACATTAATTTAAATCATTTGATCTCTGACATTAGTTGCAAATAACAGCACTTACAGCAAGCTTCTGACTGAATGTGACAACAAATCATTACTGCAAGAATAATGCAGAGTAAAAATCATTGGTCGGATTACAATCAATAGGCATGAACCTTAAGAATCTCTGTATAAGCCCCTCAAGCTATTACAACAAATTCTCATTTGCTTTCCACAATATAACACTATAGATGTCAAAAATAAAAACTTATGGGGAAATCCTGTGTATATTTAACATGGATAAAAACAACAGGGTTTTTAAAAGAATTGAATAGGGTTCTTGTAAGTAGGCACCTTCCCCGCTTGCTCTGCAAACACAGTCCATGCCTTATTTAAAGTCCAAGAGCATCTCTTTCCTGAGGAGTTGGGTTTATTAATAAAGCAAGCAAATATTATATATACATAAGCTTAAACCTTTCCCCAAAATTCAGCTGTTTCAAGGTTTCCTCCTATAAGATTGCCCAGATGACACTCAGAACATGCCTATACTACAAAATTCAGTTGACGTAATTTACACCAGTATACAGCTGCTGCGATAATTACGTTGCTTGTGTGTGGGAGGGGTCTTGGGAGGGGGCAGTCAGGGATCAAGGATTGGAGGGGTCCTCACCAGGAGGGCTTGTAGCGATCACATGGTCAGTTTGGGGCATTATGGGATAGCTTCTGAAAGCCAGTAATAGTTGATGTAAACAATGTGGTGTCTATACAAACACTGTGTCGACTTAACTACACCAACATTGACTCTACGCCTCTCCTGTGGAGGCGGAGTAAAAATCAGTTCAGCGGGGCAGTTACATCAATGGGAGCAAAATTTTAGTGTAGAGACCTAGATAGTTAGTTCAACATAGGCTGCCTTGCACTGACCTCTCTCTGTGGTGTAGACCAGGTGTAACCTGCTCTTTCTAGAGAGCTACTCCCACCTCCCTTATTTGCAGATAGATTACCAATAATTTACCTCTGCAGAACACACCTAGCATGCATAGGCTCTGATTCTGGGGGGGCTCCGGGGCTGGAGCTCCCACGGGAAAAAAATAGTGGGTGCTCAGCACCTACTGGTTGCCTTGCCGATCAGCTTCTCCTTCTCCCTCCCAGCCATAGGCGTGCACAGCACATTTCATTAGGGTGTGCACCCAGGGAACCCCACCCTAGCCCTGCCCCCACCCCACCCCATCCACTCCCTCCCACTTCCAGCCCCTTGACTGCCCCCCTCAAAACGTTCAACCCCCTCCACTCCTTGTCCCCTGACTGGCCCCTCCCGAGACCCCCTCCCAACCCTAACTGCCCCCCTAGGATCCTAACCCCTACCTCCTAACTTTCCCCAACTGCCCCGACCCTAATCCACACTCCCACCCCCAGACGCCCCCCCGGGACTCCCAACCCCCCCGATCCCTGCCTGTCCCTATCCCTCTCCACACCTCTGCCCCCTGACAGGCCCCCGCAGAACTCCCGACCCATCCAACCCACCCAGACTTTATCCCCAGACTGCCCCTTCCAGAGACCCCTCACCCCTAACCACCTCCAAGGACCCCACCCCATACCCAACTCCCCTGCTCTCTTTCCCCCGACTGCCCCGACCCCTATCCCTCCCACTGCCTCCTAACAGACACCCGGGACGCCCACACCCTATCATGTATGATAACTGGTTAAATAGGCATATAGTGAGTTACTGTGAATACATTAGTAAATAGGCTTATTTCTGTATTATGTAATTTCCTTGAATCTCTCATCATAATTCCTTTATGATGAGAGATTCAAGGAAATTACATAATACAGAAATAAGCCTATTTACTAATGTATTTCTGGTCCAATGTTTTGAACACTGTTTGTCCTTAACTGTTTAAGACTTAATTAAAAGTAGGTGGAAATGTAGATACCAGGGTCATGACAGTGATAAGAATCTACATAGAGAGTCCAGATAAAAACGTGTAATCTTATCATTTTCCGTGTCTGAAGAGTTTCAAAGTTGTGTATCTTTTTCATTCTTGCCAGTTTGTGCACAACAACACTGCCTTGAGAGGGAAGCCACCTCTTCTGTCTGTAGACCAATTTTGGAAACTTAAAAGTAGACAAAGTATAAAAAAAATCTTCTAAAGTAGTTGCATGGCAAAACTAGCTGAGAGTTGATAATTTTGCATTGACATTTGATTTTTGAGTGTAAATTTAGACAGTCTCTCTTCACTAGTTTAGGGTTTCGTGGCTGATTCCATCTTTAGCACCTGTATATAATAAGGATGAACAGTTTTTAGATATGAACTCACAGCTGAAAATAGGGCAGTTAGTTGAGTACTATATTAAATGCAAATTGATCTGAGCAAGGAAGCACCGTATTAGCTGTTGTCAAAGCTAGAAAGGAATCTGTTTCCTGGGATCAAAGATTGAGAAAAGGTAACGGTGTCCATGGTGACTTCAGATTTTTTTTAACCCAAAACAAACTCTGTTTCTGTGAAGTCAGTGGCAATTCTGCACACAGAGCAGAGACAAAAGAAGGTTCCTATGAAGAGCTGTGTCATGAAAAAAGTTATTGTAGAGAACATTTTTCTCTCTTTGCATTTGGAAAACATCTGCAGAATTGAAGTAACCCTACAAAACTTTGAATTTTTTTTTACCACACTGCACCCATGGTGTTCCCCACATTCTCTAGATATCTCTGAAAAGCCTAAATGCCACTTTATTCAGATAAGATCTCCAGCTGCACTGGGGAGAAAGCTCCAGACAGTGGAACTTGCTACATCTGTACTACAGGTGTAAACAATTCTTCCTTCCCGCTCCCCCTCCTCCCCACCAGTGCAGACAGGGCTCCATCCAGACACTCCCCTTTTCCTCTGGCTGCTAATCCTGCAGACCGCTCTAGTTTCTTTCTGTGCAGGATAGAGAAATACTCCCTAGGGTTTGCTTTCTTCTCAGCTCACCTGTGCTGAAGAAACCATGATTTGGCCTATATTGTTTGGTGGGACTGAATTTATTTCACGCAGCATTCACAATGCCTGATACTTGAAAATCTAGCAAGTGAATTTACCTTTCCCAAATGGGAAGTCCTGGCTAGAACATAGTCAAGTATACTTAGGATCCATCATTTCTGAACCACGATGTACCGCTCTAAAGTTACTTTAACTCCTCAGATTTCCCAGAAGAAATTTTGGCCAGCGTTGAACTTTTAAAAATACTGCAGTCTGCTGTGTATCAGCTTATGCTTTGTACCCCACTTAGTGAGGGATATCAGTATTCCTCCTCTCAAAAACCACAGGGCACATCTAACCCTTTTGATTACTGGTGGAAACAATCGTGAAAATGGTGATGACTCACATTTCACCCTCTGCCTAGAGAGAGAGAGCCATTCCTCAGATGCGACACCCATTTATCACTCATTCTGGGATAGAGATGGCCAACCCGAGTGTTGAAATTCACTCGAGTAATAATTGTTGGCAAAAATATTTAAAACAAAAAATCTCATGGCAAACAGAGACAGGTGATGGGCTATCCCTTTGGAGGGGAAAATTTCTGGATTTCTCTCTTTTTATAGGTTCAAGAATAGCAGCTGTGTTAGTCTGTATCCGTAAAGAAAGCCAGGAATACTTGTAGCACCTTAGAGACTAAGTAGTTTATTTCAGCATAAGCTTTCATGGACGATAGCCCACTTCATCGGATGCATAGAATGGAACAGAAGTAAGATGCATTTATACACACACAGAAAGAAAGAAAAAGAAAAAAAAATTGTACATTAGCATACCAGTTCTAAGAGGGCTGTTAAATGTAGATGGTCCATTATCACTAGGAGAAAAAAACATCTTTTGAAATGGATTTCTGTTGTCAGTGAAATTAACTCAGGAAATGTCCTCATATCCATTCAACTGACACCATCATAGGATCTAATCACATCAGCCACACCATCAGAGGCTGATTCACCTGCACATGGACCAATGTGATATATGCCATCATGTGCCAGCAATGCCCCTCTGCTATGTACATTGGCCAAACTGGCCAGTCTCTATGCAAAAGAATAAATGGACACAAATCTGACATCAGGAATCATAACATTCAAAAACCAGTAGGAGAACACTTCAATCTTCCTGGCCATTCCATTAAAGACTTGATGGTTTCAGAAAAACTTCCAAAACAGACTCCAACGAGAAACTGAGGAACTGGAATTAATTTTCAAATTGGACACAATTAACCACGGGCTTAATAGAACTTCTGATTGATTCTCTCATTACAGTAATTGATTGCATTTCCTGAGTTAATTTCATTGACAACAGAAATCCATTTCAAAACGTGTTTTTTTTCTCCTAGTTATAATGGACCATCTACATTTAACAGCCTCTTAGAATTGGTATGCTAATGCACATTTTTTTTTCTTTTTCTTTCTTTGTGTGTGTATAAATGCATTTTACTTCTGTTCCATTCTATGCATGTGATGAAGTGGGCTATAGCCCACAAAAGCTTATGCTGAAATAAACTAGTTAGTCTCTAAGGTGCTACAAGTATTCCTGGTTCTCTTTTTATAGTTTTTTCTCCTTAGTAATTATGGAAGCGGAAAGTTGTGGATTAAGATTTCCATCCCTTGATAATACATCTAGAATGAACAGATTAAAAGCATAATTTGTGTTTTAAAAGTACAAAATTTGTGATGGTTTTAAAATAGAACATTTTGACTAATCTGGGTAATGAGAAACAGGCCAATCCTTTGCTCTCCTCCCTCTTTTAATAATTTGTTTTTTTTAAAAAAATTCTCTGTTCCTCTCACTTCTGCTCATCCACTCTTTTCTGCCATTCTTGACTGGAACAAGCATGGCTGTTATCCTGGAGAGCTGTGAAGCTAAGGCTCCCTGTACACATCATATGCAAGAGATTAAGTTTGCCCTTTTGCTCTTGCTTTTTGTAACCCTTCTATAAGGTGACATTCACGGGACTGAGACAGGGACAGGAATACAGCTCTCTAGCTGGCATCACACACTGATGATCAGTGAACTGTCATGGTCTGGGATTCAGCATCATTGCTTTTGGGAGACAGAATGATCCCCCATTTTCCAGTGGCTATCTGATGAATTTCTCTAGTCTTGCTCCTTTCCCCCCCATAAATAAAGTTCAAGGATTCAAGCCTGCTGAACACTGATGTAGAGAATCTTGTGGCCTGATTCAGAAGTTCTGAGCAACCATAAATCCTGTGGAAGTCAGCAGGAGTTGAGGCTGCTCAGCATCTTAGAAATCAGGTTCCTGGAGGCTCTCTCCTCAAAGTACCAATGCATCAGCTAGATCATTTTCACTCATAAGAGATCAAGTTTTTATATGTCCATGTCAATCATCTGACTCAACTCCGTTTACTTTGTAGACCCTGACACTGGGAATAGTAGATTGTTGCTTTTAGCACTCTGCGTCCATGTGTATTCTTGGCTAGGACACTAGCTGGGAGAAAATTCAAGAGTAATCAAAATAACAGAACATTTGTTTCAAGAAGAGTTGATTCATAGCAGACAGTTAGTTCAGGGATGGAACGATATCCAGATGTTTCCAAAGCAAATTCAAAATGTAGCCTTCACTACATATCTCTAGAGTGCCCCCTTCGGACATCTTGCCCATTCTGCTACTCACCCAAAATCCTAACCCACACAAAAAGCTTTCTATGCCCAAATCACCCCACCCCGATGGCTCTGTCTGTTTTCCACCATCCCACAGTTCAAACACCTTGTGGGTCTACCTCTCCCCTCACCTTGAAACCTGACTCTTTCCAGTGGCAGAAACTCTTGCAAGGCCCACTAGATTCCTGGGCTCCCAACTGCTGCTGTATCAGGACTCAAACCTACAACCATGAGGAAGGTCAGTATCCAAATGAGCAGGAACCTCTGTCTAGGATTCTAGCTCCATGCTGCACCATTTTCACAGCACTGTAAATCAGTGGCAGAAATAAGCCCAGTTCCTATGGCATCTACAGTACCTTGGAAAAGAGAAGTAAACAGGCACTAGAGCTAGGTGAAACTCCGTCATTTTGCCTCCTCTACCAACTTTTTGCTCTGTGTTTCCACCCACAGTGTTTCACTGAGTTCTGCACTTCAACAAACCTAGCAGCTCAAAGCAAAAATCATCTGAAACTGCCAACTTTTGTCTACTGTAGTTTCAGATGGTTGAAGTCATGGTTTCCATTCAAAATCGATCACCCAAGTCGTCTGAAAAAAATCTCAGCAAATGTCACATTTCAAGCCATCTTGTGTTGATTTACAATTTTGGATGGTAACTGTGTAAAATTCAGGCCCAAACTACTAAGTTTTATGGGCTTTACATTTCTGTTTGATTTCAAGGTTGTCTTAACTTGAACCTCACAGTGAGGCTAGCACCTGCTGAGTTTATGCCAGTCAAAATCAGAAAGAAACAAAAACAACATCCCCTCTGCCCCAAACAAATGCAAACTGCACTTTATTTTGCATTTGTAACAAGACCTGAAGTCAGGTAAGCTTTATCTGGTGCAGAGCTTTTTATAATTTATAAAGTTTCACGCATCGCAACTTGCAATTGGAAATTTGAAATACAGTATAACCTTCATTTAACGGACTAATTCGGGCGACGGGGTGTCCGTTAAATCAAAAAGGCCGTTATTTAATAAAAAAAACAAACGACCTGTCGGAGCAGCAGCCCGCCCGCCATAGGGTTGGGGCGGCAGCTCCGCAGCCCGCCGGTTGCTGGGACCTGGGCGGCAGCTGGGAGCCGTCACCCAGGCCGCCCAGGTCCCGGCAGCCAGCCAGCCCGCCCGCAGGTGGGACTCAGGCGGGAGCTGGCAGCCAGCCGGCCCGTTGGCGGGACCCGGGCGGGAGCCGAGAGCCGGGAGCCAGCCCGCCCATAGGCGGGACCCGGGCGGGAGCCAGGAGCCAGCCCACCCACAGGCGGGACCCGGGTGGAAGCCGGCAGCCGGCAGCCAGCCCGCGAGAAATGGATTTCGGCTGCATCAGACTTGCTCAGAAATTTTGTCCGTTGCATCCGAAGTCCGTTAAATCGAGGTCCGTTAAATCGAGGGTTTACTGTACAGCAATATTGTCCTTTGCCCCAAATGCTGTATTTAATAAAAGAGTACATTAGCAATCTATCCCTGATTTCTCTTGTGCCTGCCAGTCAGTGGCCTGAAAACTAATTGACTTAGTTCATTTCAGGGTTAAGTTCCCTCTTCTGGCCTTGGACTTGCCTTTTGTGAGTCTTATATTTTACTACTGCTGAAACTAGAGCTAGTATCCTCACAAAGTGCAAGCAGCAACCTGCCATGTAAAGAAAGAAAGCCAACCCCTTGCCAAGCCTGTGGACACTGTGCTAAGTACTTCTCAGCTGGAAGCTGTATTTTGCATGGTGTCACAGCTGGATCCGACATCAGTATGTTCTATAAGTATTACTTCTGAAATTGGAAGTTTCAGATCAGAAAACTGCCCCTCCCACAACCTCTCTTAGCGTAACTCTACCTATTGTCTAACTCAGGCTTAGATAATGAGTGTTTCATCAGTTCCTCTAACGTGGAAAAAGGAAGAACAATAAAATTGCAGGTGGTAGGCACCCTGATGTAGGAATGCTACAAAGCAGGCATGCTGTATTTGAGGAATGTTTATACTTAAGTATACTGAATGAAAATAAATGAGTAAACACATTTCGAACAGGTGAAGGACTTGACCGTGGGGAGGTTGAGGTCTTTTAATACAACAAGCAGGTCAAGTTCATTGTACGTCAAGTTCTTCTCATCTATCACTTCATCTGCTTCTTGAGATACCAAACTCTCTGAGTGCTGTCTCTCTGGAGAGACAATGGGTTTGATATGGAATTTTGGCATGTGAACACAAAGTCATCTAGGAAGTTACTGTAGGAACTGAAAAATCTCATTGGACTATTTTATTTTTTTTATACCTGAAAGTCAGGATGCAAACTAGGCTTTTTACTGATGTTCTGGACATCATATATAATAAACTGGCTGATTTGTTGCAATTTCAACTTTTAGCCTGATGGATGATGCACAGAAACGGTCTTATCAAGATTACTGTGTTTCTTTTGACATTATAAGCAGACTGCAATATAATGGGATACTGGCTGTTTTTCTCCATTTTGGATCAATTGACTTTCTTTCTCTTCATGAATTAGACAGAATTTATTTAGAGCAAAGGTTTACAACCTGTGGTCCATGGACCCCTGGGGGTCCATAGACTATGTCTAAGATTTCCAAAGGGACCCAATACCACCATTCAAAAACATTTAGGGGGTCCGCATATGAAAAAAGGTTGAAAACCACTGATTTAGAGACTACATATATAATGTCATTTGAAGAGAAAAGTATTGTGCTATCCTTTTTGGAGGTTATCCGTTAAAGTAAGGCAACGTAGTTGAAAATACACATATGCATGTGTACTTACTAACAATGTAGAATTCATGAAATAAACCACAGCATAAAACTGCTTTTAGTTTTAATACTCTTATTTTCCTCTATTTGATGCTTTTTAACCCTGTCCTCCCATCCCCCAATATTTTCCCAGAAAATTGTGCAGTTAATTTTTTTACCAATATTCATCCAAGTTTTTCAATTTTTGTAATAAACACAGAAAATTCCCCTGAAATTTTAAACAATATAAATGAAAAATGAAGAGACTTAATTATAGTTTATGTACTGGTTTAATGCTTTTAATTATGTAGTTTTTTGAATAATTTCTATAGAATCCTGGTTAATTTCTATTGTTTCATCCCTGTTTAATTCTACAGAACCTGCTCTCCGTTCCACACATGCAATTCCCCTTGACTTCACTGGGTTATTCAGTGGACTTCAATAAGAATTGTGTGCACATGTACAAGGGCAGAAATGGGCCCATGTTGAATAATATTACATCAGAAAATATTAATGAAGGCCAAGAAATATTGAAAGATAGTATAAACTTAAAAACTAAATATGTAGCAAAATAATTACAAATTTGAGTTGAGTTTCTCCAGAATAATATAAAGGGCATATTTCAGATAAAGAAAAATAAAATCCCCTAACACATTCCTTATTTACCATAGCACTGGTCTCCACTACCTTACTCATGCACAGCCTAAGTCATGAACAAGCTAAAACCCTAATAGTGTAAATGAGGCAATGGATTTGGATGTCTCCAATAAAGAAGTGATATTTGTGTACTGCAGCCATTAAGCAAGGGTCAAATTTCGGGCTGCAACTTGCAAAGTCATCTTCTGCATCCATACCTCTGATTTACAGAGCTATGAATCTTATACAACTAGAGTTAAACCAAGCAGTAGCAGCACAAGAATGGGGGGGGGGGAGAGATAAAATGATGAGCAAAACCTTACCTAGGAGATAGGCATTACGGTAACTGTGGTAGTTTAAGGATGTAAATTACATGAAGCAAAAGGGGGTGGGGAAGGGAGACAGGCAATGATCCTCCTATAAATTTCAAATCAGATCTACCAACACATGATTTCTGCCAGGTGCATTAGCAACCAACCCACTAAGCAAAACATTGCTATGTGTATTTTCTCCAAGTTCCCTGCCTTTATTTTACTTTTTGTTCATGACAATTTCTATGTACTGACTTAATATTTTGTTTCTTTAAAAGTATATCTATTTGGAAGGTGAATACTCCTAATTTGAACAATCAAACTACCAGCAAGCCTCCTTTGCTCTTATGTTTTGTTGATGAATGCTCATTAGCTTGCAATTACGAAGGTATATACAGAAGTGCTAAGGGATGGGATTCACATGATTGGTATTCGTATTCGGTTTTTCCACTAAGTCAAAACTTCTCTGATGATTTTGACACTTAAACAGCAGAACAGATTTTTGAATATTTTTTTTTCTTCCTGGTTGAAAACCCTGTTCCCTACTGCATTATAATATGGAGTGACTTTGCATAAAGTAGGTTATTACGGTCAAATAAAGGAAGGACATGGGGAGTGGATGTGATGCTTGTAACTTAAATGGGTTACAACAGATCTATTGGGCTGCTTCTTGAATAAGATTATCTTAAAAAGTCAGTAAATCCTGATACAAGTTTAGAGAAAATATCCTACAGACATTTAAAAGACAATCTAATAATTTATGAAAAATAATTGCCTTTTAAATAACTATGACCAAGAGAATTTTTAAGGCTTATTTAAAAATAGGATTTTGAATGATTGTAAGTGTACAGGAGTTGTGCTATTCAGAGTCAGACTATCCAAGAGATTAGTTTATTAGTATGGTGGAAACTCCTCCTTTCCAGTGTAATGGACCAACAGAATTGGCACATGAATAGTTATCACGAGCAGTCTGGTGGAACTCGGATACCTCAAAAGTTACAGCTTCTGCTATGCCCTGTCCTGGCACTGATGATCAGTCATGATGCTCTTGTTAGTCCCGGAGTAGAACTCCTTCCTGGAAGAGCCACAGCTCTGCATCTGCTCTGGTGGAGCGTAGATTTGATTATTTTCATGAAGTGTTACAAGATACATCTCTTTAATTGAGCACTTCCATGATTTGGGCACACAGCTGAGGGAGGAGACATTTCTTTTCCCTGCCAATGAGGTTTGGATTAATGTGGCTGGATGTCAATTGATGCCAACATTAGTTTGTGGAGTCGGTTTTTTTATTGTGATGTATTCCTATCTGATGGGTGAAATAGAATTACGCAAGCAATACAATTTTTTCAGGAAACAGTTTAAAGAGAACCTATTTAAACTCAATCATTATAATAAAACAGTTATCTGATGTCGTAGCTAGGACATGAAGGAAATATTTTTTTAAAATGTATTTGCATAGTATGAACCCGATCCTCCTCTCAGGACACTGGTACAAATTGAGACTAACTTCCTCGAGGTCAATGGAATTATGTCAGTATAAAAAACAAATGCAAGTAAGGGAGAATCAGGCCCCATATACTTTTGTTTTAATGGGAAGGTAGCAGATCATCTGCAGTGACAAAGAGAACAAAAAGATAGATAGATAGATAGATAGATAGATAGATAGATAGATAGATAGATAGATAGATAGATAGATAGATAGATAGATAGATAGATCTGACTGCTTCCAACTCCAGATAGAGGGTCAAAAAATGATGTGATGGATGGAATACAGAAATCCTGATCCTGTTCCAGCCAAACATTCTTGTACATTAATACTTCCTTCTGCCTGAAAATTCATTTCACTTGGTGAGCGTGCTAACACATTTCATATAGGTTATTTTGACATTTTCCCAAACACCAACTTCTCCTTATCAGTCACTGAAAAATGCCAGGATGGATAGGCTGAAGAGAAGATGAATGCAAATACATGACAAGGATGGGAGCCTATAGGCAAACAAAGCAAGGGCAATTACTATCCTGGATAACAGAACTGTGAGTCACTTTCACAAAACATGAAAAAATGATTGAACACCAAGAATTGCAATCGACTGAGTTGCGGGTGGGGTTATAAAGAGTAAAGCAGGCAGCTACTGTAGATGTTGGTGCTAATTTAGGTGAATCGGTAATTATTTCAAACAAGTTTATAATATCCTGATTCAGGTTTCTTTCTCATGCGCTATGCCGGCAAAAAAAAACCCCTTAGCAATGTGCCAAATATATTTTGCAGTACAAAAAAGCTTCTAAGTGATATTGAAGTAATATCATTGCATACACCACCACCTATAGAGGAAGATTACCTTTAACTGCTGGTTACATCAGCAAGTGCAGCCATCCCCCACCTCTACAGCAAGCACATAAGAGTATTTGCCACATATAAAGAACTTAATAAAAATTTACCTCAAATCTACTTAAACTTGAGCTCTTCGACCGAGACTTCTTGCGGAGATATACTGAAAAGAACCTACGCACTGTGAACTTCTTCATATTCATTTCCATTGCCCCGTTTGAACTACAGTGCAGAGCAGAGAGGAGCTGCAGTGACGAAGAAGGCTAGTGCATCCCAATTGCCCCTTATATTAAATCCATAGAAGAGAGATTCTCAGAAGTATTTGTTGCTGTTTCATCAAGTCCTGTACAGCTAGATGCACAGAAGGTATATTACAAGAGCCATCAAATCTTGCAGTGAGCTGCTTGCTGCTCAGAACAGAAGTGCTTTTTACTCTGTCTTTCTTTCCACTGTTTACATTTCAGTGCTGCAAGCCGAACTCTCTTTCCACTCCCTCATTCCCTTGCCTTAGGTCCTACTACATCCAATCAGACTCAGCTTTTCCTGCATACATAATAAGCACCAGAAAATGACAGCTCCCAACTCCCAGGCAGAGCAGGTTTACAATAAATATTAGATGTGTCTATTGCTTGCACTCCTGTTCTCTCACTCAGTCTTTTTCAATCTCTTGGCTTGAGAACTGTATGGTGAAATAAGCACATGCTGCATTTCTGTTTTTAGCTTGGAATTTCAGCAGAGCTATAATTACCATATACAATATGGGCCAGATTTGAGAAGAAACAAGCTATTGTAAAAGAGATTCTCCTCAGAGAAGATTGAAAGACACCATGAGCCCATTGCTAAAAATAGTCGCATCTGAACCTCATTTTATTCTGTGGACAACATTTTTTACCTTAATCCATCTGAATTAAAAAAAAAAATTCTGAACAACATTAAACTCCAGCACATAATGCAGCTATTACAGATTACCTAAAGGCTTTACATTTAAATAGTAGTTTGTACAACACTTTGAAAATACAAAGCACTATATAAATGTTAAGTATTGTGATTATTATTATATTGGGATGGGAGACTACAATCCTTTTCTGCAGGGGGTTAAAAATGTATACATCCATACAGAATAGGAACCTTGCTCTTTGTATAGTAATTCTGAGTTACTCATCATACTGGAAGCATGCAGACCTATAGCTTTCCCTCCCTATCTCTTAGATTTTTAATTTTTTTTAATTTTATTTTTTAGAAAACTACTGCATCTCAATGTGATTCTGAGACCCAAAATGTTCTGTGCCAGCCACATACAGCTTGGGCTACTTGGCCTTGGTTATCTTTCCTTTCCAGCTGCTAAAGGCCATCAAGACATACCCTTTCTCCCATGTCCTTATATGGAAAATGAACAATGCTGATGACTTAATGATTCAAAGCTCTGAGACAACAGTGACCATCATATTGGGTAAGGTTCTTAGGCTGACTGACAAAACCATTACACTTGATCAAGCTTAAAGAGACATACACTTTTGGGTATATTGCTTATTGGGTCTCCGTAGGCACCTTCAGGGGCTGGATCATGATTGGCACAGCCTGCTGTATTGATCTGTTAGATTTAGTTGGTTGGTTTTTTACCTTGCCACTAACTATAACTGCAAAAGGAACCTTGATTATTTTCCTAAGATGTCATGGAGTTTATGGTCTCAGTTTACACAGGCCCTATCTGTTTTTCATCTGGACTTTTGTAATCTTCCCCACCCATTTCTTCCTGCACCACACCCCAACTCCTATCAGTTATGTAGCTGTGAAAAGCATCTACCTTGTCAGCTGCTCTGACTCTGTCCTCCTCCTCCTCCTCTTTCAAAGCCTTTCATTGGCTTATTCTCATCTTCTACATCAAATGTGAACTCTGCATCCTTGCTTTCAAGGTCCTGGTGAATTTAGGTTTCCACTTACTTTTTTTATCTTGTTGTTTCTTTCCCTCATCACGTTGCCCCATACCTGCTGCAAGCTTAATAATGCTTTTTATATCCTTCTCATCTTGTTTCCACCCAGCCCCCTGTGCCTAGAAGAAGGCATGTCCTAGACCAGTGTTTCTCAAACTTTCCAGAATTACTTTATCCCTTTCAGGAGCCCGATTTGTCTCGTGTACCCAAAGTTTCACCTCACTTAAACACCTCATTTTGCTTACAAAGTGAGACATAAAATACAAAAAAAAAAAAAAAAGTGTCACATACACTATTGCTGAAAAACAGATTACTTTCTCATTTTGTCTGTATGAATTTTTAGTTTGTGCAAAGTTCGCCAGTGCTTTTTATGTAGGCTGTTGTAAAATTAGGCAAATGTCTAGATGGGTTGATGTACCCCTTGGAAAACCTCTGCCTATCATCCCCCCCCCACACACACACACACCACCTGGGGTACATGTACCCTGGTTGAGAATCACTGCTCTTGACTATTCAAGGAGTACTTACTTCATCACATGAATAAGGATAGCAAAATCTAGATCTAATATTGGGGGGTGATTAATAAAAGTATTTTTGAACTGTATTAACCACTGTGGTTTTGAATGATAGCTTGGCTGATGGCATAATAGAATGGATTGTTCAGTTTTCTTAAACCTTTTCCATATTTTATTAGATAGATATAGAAAGCTCATCTATTATGCCATAATTCAAAACCACAGTGGGTTATAAAGTTCAAAAATATATTTGTTGTTCACCAAAAATTATATATATATTAGATTTAGATTCTGCCACCCTTACTTTGGTGGATGCAATTAGTCCTTCCCAACTCTTACAACACAAGGATCTGCACCACCAGTACAAAAAAAGATTTAAAACGTGTAAAACATGTGGAGTGTTCCAGAGTTAAAAACAGTTATTGATGGGTTTTACTACAAGATTTGTCACTGCCTTCATGTAACAATGGTAGTCTTACAGTCTAATATACTGCAATTTGCAGTCATTATTAAAAGGTCATTAAACGAGTTTGGTCTGCAATAAACTTCAAAGAAAAATTATCCAAAACTGTCATGTACTTGTTACGTACCAGGTGTCCTGTCTTATCTTGTTCAAAATTAGGTCCCTCAGTAAAAATGAAATATGTTGTTTTTCTATGCTCCAGCTGTAATGCTGTTTTGGAAATGCACTGCAAACACTGGATTAATAATTATCCTTTGGTACAAAGGGTTTTAGAGTGAGACTTGGATTACGGGCCCATGCAAAGTGGTAAGAATGCTCCTTACATCCCTGAAAGGCCTTACTCATTATTTCCATGCCTGGACCCACAGAAATAAGCTCTGAAAGCATACTGAAGTCCCTTCTGGAATAGGTGGTTAGCAATTGGGTGCAGAAGAGCAGGGAGAGTCAGAGCCATGACATAACTTCCACACATTGATATATGCAGGTCACAGAGTTTAAGGCCAGAAGGAACCACCAGATCACTTAGTCCTTTTGCATAGCACAGGCCACTAACACCACCCAGCACCCACGCAAAACCCAACAACGAAAATGAGATCACAGAAGACTAGATGGTTGTGTGACACAGGGAAAGAGTAGGATGGACCAAGGTGCGCCAATGCCCAATGCCCATGAAGTGGCAGGGAAATTATTAAATGGGCACATTCCAGAAAGTGAGCCGTATCAACATGTTGCACCCCATGATGTCGCTACCGATCTGATATGTGGGGAAATTCCTTCCCAGTCCCACATATGGTGATCAGTTAGACCCCGAGCACACATCAGCCAGCCAGGCACCTGAGAGAGAGAGAGAGAGAGAATGACTGGCGCCATTTCAGAACCTTGACCAACTCCATCCAATGTCTGGTCTGCAGCAGGGGCCATCCCTGATACTTCAGAGGGATGACAAACGAAAAACACGCCAAACCTACCGCAACATCCCATCCCCAACCTCAGAATCCATTGAGGGGAGGGCAGGAATCCCTTCCTCAGCCCTGCAACTGGCCAGCTGAAACCCTGAAGCAGGAGCTTTAGGAACATAAATTATAAACTTGAAGAGAACCCCACAGTCCTTTCCCCACCGCCGCAACCAGCCCCATCATAAAACTGCACTCAAAATTTGTCCAACTCGGTCTTAAAAAACTAAGTAAGTTGTTTGCCCCACAACTCCTATTGGGAGGCTGTTCCAAACACCTCACTCTTCTAATGGTTAGAAACCTTCTATTTTCCAGCCTGAATTTCTTCATGGCCAGTTTATACACATTTGTTCTTGTGCCAACATTGTCCTTTAGCTTAAATAGCTCTTCACCCTCCATGGTGTTTACCTCCAAGTATATTTATAGAGAGCAGTTATATCCCCTATCAGCCTTCCTTTTGCTAGGCTAAACAAGCCAAGCTCTTCCATTCTTCTTTCATAAGACAGGCTCTCCATTTCCCTGATCATTCTAGTAGCTCTGCTCTGCCCGTTCCAGTCTGAATGTGTGGTAAGAACTGTATACAGTATTCCAAATGAGGTCTTACCAGTGTTTTGTATAATGGCACAAATACCCCCTCTCACTACTGGAGATGCCTCTTCTAATACATCCTAGGATTGCATTTACTTTTTTCACAGCTGCATCACTTTGGTGGTCCATAGTCATGCTGTGATTGACTCCCCCACACCCAGGTCTGTCTCATCCTCTGTCATTTCCAACTGATGAACTTCCAGCTTTTTGTAGCAGAAATTCTTATAGTCAGACCTTAAGTGCATAATCTTGCATCTTGTACAATTTAATTTTATCCCATTTCTGTCATTCCAATCTTCAGGGTCATCCAGATTTTCCTCGAAAATATTCCAATGCTTTCCGATGTTGTATCACACTCCTACTTTTTGTGCCAAGGTCAGTAATAAAAATATTAAGAATGATCCCAAGGAACTTCACTAGTAACCTACCCTCAATCTGATATTTAACCTTTCAGAACAACCTATTGTCTTATCCCCTGTAACCATTTCCTTATTCACCTTACAATTCTTGTACTAATCTCCATCCACTCTAATTTAATTAATATTTTCCCACATGGTACTGTGTCAAATTCTTTACAAGGCAAGAGGATGTGGGGGAGGGAATGCTTGACTAATAACAAAGCACAAATACAGGAAACACACAAACTACATAGATAATATGAAGTGTAGAAATTTTTCTATTTTCTGTGCCTACAAGTATCATGTGTGCATTTTATGCTTCTGAGCCACCATATTTAGCTTAGCTTCAGAAGAACAAATAAATAAGATGAAGTCTCAGAGTGAAAGACCCATAACTTACAGTTAGCCATAGACTATCCAATTTGCCCAATGACTAATAAAAAGGTACAAGCCAAGAAAGAAATTAGATTAAACTGAGCATTCATTGTTCTATTTATAAGTATACTGACAGTCAGATCAACCTGAAAAATTCATTGCACTTAGAAATTCATGGCAGTAAATTATTAATCGGCTTCCATCTGAGTAATTTTTACTGCCAAAGAACTCGATGGAAATGAAATCCACCAAATGGCTGTGCTGAAGGCAAGAATAAACAACAGAGATGGAGATCAACTGACATACTTATACTTTGTAGTAATATTTATATTTTTGTTCCTGATTTATGGCTTCTAAACTGAAGCATTAATTGCCACAATACAGAGGGGTTTTTTTTTTAAAAAAAGAAAGATAAAATGCCTGATTTTGCTTTTTTTGGAGTCAGTTGCAAAACCCATTTACTTTGACTTGATTAGGATTGGAACCAAAATGTACAGACAAAATGTACTTCAACTTAGAATTTGCTGAAGCTACCCAAATGCAACCCCCCCCCCCTTTGAGCCCATGGAGGAGCACTTGGAAATTCCTCCCTTGTGGGGTACCCTCAAGCCCTTTCACTCTCCTCCAGGGAAGAGCTGAGAAAGAAAACAAAGGAAATTAGCAGTGGCTATTAGCTAATCAAACAACCTGCACAAACCTCTTAGGACATCAAAAATGCAATCCTGTTCTTAAAAAAGGTAAATTCTATTAACAACAAAAAGGGAAAAAATACACCGAGAACTCAAGCTTTTTGCTAGATCTTAAAAGAAACAATTACAAAAATTTAGCACCCCAAATAGCTTTCTTGGGGGTTCAGCTTAAAGGTTACAAGCAAACAAAAGAATCAGGGGTTAGCACAGAGGAGATCCACAAGCCTTAAAAAACAAACAGAAGTAAACCTGATCATGTCTAGCTAACATACTGATCTACTTACACATTTGGAGTTCAGATAAGTAGTTGTAGATATGCTCTGATGATTTATGATCTTACCTGGCTTAAAGCTGCTTATAGCATGGCTGCTCTGTCCCTCCAGCCCAGAGAACAACAGACAAAGGGAAAGTTTCTTTCCCCATTTTAAAAAGTTCTAGCCTTCCCGTTGGCTCTTTTGGTCAGGTGCCCACTTTTTCTTCCTTTACCTGGGGAACTTTTTAACCATTAACGGGTAAAGCAAGTAAAGAACTGCGATGAAGAGGGATTTTACAGCTAACTAGCTGGCTGAGTGTCCATCCATGGGAGCTATACCCCAACTTTATTTATCACAGGCAAAATGAAAAGCTTTATTTCAGGTAGAACAAAACATTTTGTTCAACCCAAAAGAGAAATTTTTTCAAGTTCGGAGTTATGAAAAATTTTAGATTTATTTTTTCTTTTGGATCAAACCAAAATGATTTTTTTTAATTTCCATTTACCTGTTGAACAGAACAAAATCAGTTATTCACACAGCTCTATCCAGGAACTACAGATACAGACGTAAGACATTTACACTCAGCAATAAACAACAATCTGTGTTGAACCAGAACCTAAAAGGACATGCATGACTGGCTGATGCTGCCTGAACTATGAATTTTCAGTAAGAAGAGCTCAGTGGTTTGAGCACTGGCCTTTTAAACCCAGGGTTGTGAGTTCAGTCCTTGAGGGGGGCATTTAGGGATATGGGGCAAAAATCTGTTGGATGATTTAATTGGGGATTAGTCCTGCTTTAAGCAGGGGGTTGGACTAGATGATCTGCTGAGGTCCCTTCTAGCCCTGATATTCTATGATAAGAGAATTGGTCTAAGTAATTGGAAGAAGGACTACACAAGTCTTTGAGACATATGACTCTGTTATCCACAAGATATGAACTTAGTGTATAAAATTACTGGGTGAAATCTAGGGCCTGTGTTGTGCAGGTCAGGACTCTAACTATAATAGTCCCTTCTGACCTTAATAATCTGTTTATCTATGAATAAAAATACAATGACTTTGCTAATTGAGCAAAGCAACAGATAACTGTAATTATTGCTCTATCTTTCATGGAGTGTTAGAACGTCTTTAGTTCTGAAAGGCATATATTGTTGACTCTGAATGCAGGGGACTTAATGGGGGCTGAGGAACAAGCCTCTAGGAATCCCTCAACAAGCCTATGTAATGAAAATATCCAACGTAAAATTGTGGTCCAAAAGAAAATGAGATGCTGGGCTGAATTAATCTTGCTATAGAGAATAAAACTGAAAGTGAACAAATTGATGGCACTCTCTTACGTTGAATAATACAATCAATTTTACTTGCCCTTTCTCAATAAATTTATATGAGAAACAGAAAGCTTCAGCAACAGGCAACAAATTATTAGAGGAAAGAAAAAGCTTCCATATAAAAACACATACAATTAGGACCTCATGAATTTAGAAAAGAGAATAAGAGGGTCATGATAGAGGCACAATATAATTCCAGTTATCCCAATTCCCTGTGTCCCAAAACTAGTTATCTGAAACCATTGTGTCCCCTATATATCCCTATATTAGTTATTCACCAGCTAATAACTTCTTATTTAGCTGCTTACTGCTAGTTAGTGCTAATCAAGGACTTTGCAACTTTAATACTTAGCACTTTCTACTCTATTCATTAATAAAACCAATGTTATTGAATTTAAAACAAATTATATTAAACCCACCATGGACACAATTTTAATACAATTTTGGTGGCTTAATAAACTCAATAGGTTTATTTTTTACCCTTTAATAAAGTACAAAGTATTAAGCAAATATCAGCATTACTCCCTTCGTTTGCCATATTTCTATATCAGTGAAACTGCAGCTCAATATAGCACTCTGGTTTCTCCAAACACCCAGTTATCTGAAAATTTCAGTTTCCACAAAACCATTCAGATAAACAGGATAAACCCTAAACCAAAACACAACTAGATAAATTCATCGAGGATATCAATGGATACCTGTTCATCACAGATGGATTACATAAGTAGGGTGAGACTATAGGGGTATAAGACTGACAAGTATTTAGGAGTGATGACTGCATATTTGATATATAAGTAACGCATGACTGTAATGAAAGGCCTACGAGGTAAGGCCTGTAAAATTTCAGCTTAGCCTCACTAGTCTTAAGGAAACTTGACCTAAGTGGGTGCCCTACAAATAACCCTATGCCAATAAAACCACATGATTCTGCAAAGGACGTGCCAATAGGTAATGTTATAGAAAAGCAGACTGTAATATATCCATCTAGACAGCATGGTACCTGATTAATACATCATGGAAAGTTCTGTTCTGACTGCAGGTTACCATGGAAACATGTGTACCAAAATATTAATAAGATGCTAATAAGAAAAAGGGGAACTAAGAGAACAACCTATGAAAAGTGGGGGCTCCCAAAATTTATCGGGCACAGAAGTACGGTAAAGGAAAATAAGGGTTGGAACCCTCATGCAGAGGCATATGGGTTAGGTGTGCTCAGAACAATAAGCATTCCTGATTTGAAGCATTAATTGCCACAATACAGAGGGGTTTTTTTTTTAAAAAAAGAAAGATAAAATGCCTGATTTTGCTTTTTTTGGAGTCAGTTGCAAAACCCATTTACTTTGACTTGATTAGGATTGGAACCAAAATGTACAGACAAAATGTACTTCAACTTAGAATTTGCTGAAGCTACCCAAATGCAACCCCCCCCCCCTTTGAGCCCATGGAGGAGCACTTGGAAATTCCTCCCTTGTGGGGTACCCTCAAGCCCTTTCACTCTCCTCCAGGGAAGAGCTGAGAAAGAAAACAAAGGAAATTAGCAGTGGCTATTAGCTAATCAAACAACCTGCACAAACCTCTTAGGACATCAAAAATGCAATCCTGTTCTTAAAAAAGGTAAATTCTATTAACAACAAAAAGGGAAAAAATACACCGAGAACTCAAGCTTTTTGCTAGATCTTAAAAGAAACAATTACAAAAATTTAGCACCCCAAATAGCTTTCTTGGGGGTTCAGCTTAAAGGTTACAAGCAAACAAAAGAATCAGGGGTTAGCACAGAGGAGATCCACAAGCCTTAAAAAACAAACAGAAGTAAACCTGATCATGTCTAGCTAACATACTGATCTACTTACACATTTGGAGTTCAGATAAGTAGTTGTAGATATGCTCTGATGATTTATGATCTTACCTGGCTTAAAGCTGCTTATAGCATGGCTGCTCTGTCCCTCCAGCCCAGAGAACAACAGACAAAGGGAAAGTTTCTTTCCCCATTTTAAAAAGTTCTAGCCTTCCCGTTGGCTCTTTTGGTCAGGTGCCCACTTTTTCTTCCTTTACCTGGGGAACTTTTTAACCATTAACGGGTAAAGCAAGTAAAGAACTGCGATGAAGAGGGATTTTACAGCTAACTAGCTGGCTGAGTGTCCATCCATGGGAGCTATACCCCAACTTTATTTATCACAGGCAAAATGAAAAGCTTTATTTCAGGTAGAACAAAACATTTTGTTCAACCCAAAAGAGAAATTTTTTCAAGTTCGGAGTTATGAAAAATTTTAGATTTATTTTTTCTTTTGGATCAAACCAAAATGATTTTTTTTAATTTCCATTTACCTGTTGAACAGAACAAAATCAGTTATTCACACAGCTCTATCCAGGAACTACAGATACAGACGTAAGACATTTACACTCAGCAATAAACAACAATCTGTGTTGAACCAGAACCTAAAAGGACATGCATGACTGGCTGATGCTGCCTGAACTATGAATTTTCAGTAAGAAGAGCTCAGTGGTTTGAGCACTGGCCTTTTAAACCCAGGGTTGTGAGTTCAGTCCTTGAGGGGGGCATTTAGGGATATGGGGCAAAAATCTGTTGGATGATTTAATTGGGGATTAGTCCTGCTTTAAGCAGGGGGTTGGACTAGATGATCTGCTGAGGTCCCTTCTAGCCCTGATATTCTATGATAAGAGAATTGGTCTAAGTAATTGGAAGAAGGACTACACAAGTCTTTGAGACGTATGACTCTGTTATCCACAAGATATGAGCTTAGTGTATAAAATTACTGGGTGAAATCTAGGGCCTGTGTTGTGCAGGTCAGGACTCTAACTATAATAGTCCCTTCTGACCTTAATAATCTGTTTATCTATGAATAAAAATACAATGACTTTGCTAATTGAGCAAAGCAACAGATAACTGTAATTATTGCTCTATCTTTCATGGAGTGTTAGAACGTCTTTAGTTCTGAAAGGCATATATTGTTGACTCTGAATGCAGGGGACTTAATGGGGGCTGAGGAACAAGCCTCTAGGAATCCCTCAACAAGCCTATGTAATGAAAATATCCAACGTAAAATTGTGGTCCAAAAGAAAATGAGATGCTGGGCTGAATTAATCTTGCTATAGAGAATAAAACTGAAAGTGAACAAATTGATGGCACTCTCTTACGTTGAATAATACAATCAATTTTACTTGCCCTTTCTCAATAAATTTATATGAGAAACAGAAAGCTTCAGCAACAGGCAACAAATTATTAGAGGAAAGAAAAAGCTTCCATATAAAAACACATACAATTAGGACCTCATGAATTTAGAAAAGAGAATAAGAGGGTCATGATAGAGGCACAATATAATTCCAGTTATCCCAATTCCCTGTGTCCCAAAACTAGTTATCTGAAACCATTGTGTCCCCTATATATCCCTATATTAGTTATTCACCAGCTAATAACTTCTTATTTAGCTGCTTACTGCTAGTTAGTGCTAATCAAGGACTTTGCAACTTTAATACTTAGCACTTTCTACTCTATTCATTAATAAAACCAATGTTATTGAATTTAAAACAAATTATATTAAACCCACCATGGACACAATTTTAATACAATTTTGGTGGCTTAATAAACTCAATAGGTTTATTTTTTACCCTTTAATAAAGTACAAAGTATTAAGCAAATATCAGCATTACTCCCTTCGTTTGCCATATTTCTATATCAGTGAAACTGCAGCTCAATATAGCACTCTGGTTTCTCCAAACACCCAGTTATCTGAAAATTTCAGTTTCCACAAAACCATTCAGATAAACAGGATAAACCCTAAACCAAAACACAACTAGATAAATTCATCGAGGATATCAATGGATACCTGTTCATCACAGATGGATTACATAAGTAGGGTGAGACTATAGGGGTATAAGACTGACAAGTATTTAGGAGTGATGACTGCATATTTGATATATAAGTAACGCATGACTGTAATGAAAGGCCTACGAGGTAAGGCCTGTAAAATTTCAGCTTAGCCTCACTAGTCTTAAGGAAACTTGACCTAAGTGGGTGCCCTACAAATAACCCTATGCCAATAAAACCACATGATTCTGCAAAGGACGTGCCAATAGGTAATGTTATAGAAAAGCAGACTGTAATATATCCATCTAGACAGCATGGTACCTGATTAATACATCATGGAAAGTTCTGTTCTGACTGCAGGTTACCATGGAAACATGTGTACCAAAATATTAATAAGATGCTAATAAGAAAAAGGGGAACTAAGAGAACAACCTATGAAAAGTGGGGGCTCCCAAAATTTATCGGGCACAGAAGTACGGTAAAGGAAAATAAGGGTTGGAACCCTCATGCAGAGGCATATGGGTTAGGTGTGCTCAGAACAATAAGCAATTTCCTGATTTCAGTAAAGTGGGAAGACCCCAACGTAAGACCCCATTCAGAAGATCCTAGCAGGAACCACCCCTTTGTCAATGGCCATCTGTTGAAAGATCCACTAAACTCTAATATCAGCTTTGGGTATGCATAAAGCATTGACTGTTGCTTGGGCTCTCAGGTTGTGTATGAGAGTGTAACTTATAACTGATAATACAAAACAAGATTTTTTTTTTACTCGTAACTGTGTTTGTGGTCGCTGTGTTTGCTCTTCATGTGCTTCTAAGAGTCTCCCAGTCAAAGAGAATCTTAAAGGGTAAATTTCACCGTATTGATTTGAAATCGTGGCTGCACAGGAGTTGAGCTCATTCCCTAGGGACACTGTAGTTTAAAAACAGATCTATCAATCAATACCTTTTTTTAAAAAAAAAAAAAAAGGCTACACTCTTATAAAAGAGAATCAGGAACAGGTGTTCCAGGAGCATCCACTGAGCAGCGTGAAGAAAAATATTTTCCCCCAGTTGACTATTCAATACAGCAGAGTTGCATCATAGGCACATTTAACTTGCACAAATTCAACGATATTTGCTCCGCCAATATATATATATATATATTCATATATATTCAATAGCGCTGGCTGAGTGGGGTTGGCGGCTGGTATCCCAGACTGGCATCAGGTTGAGTAGCTCAGCCTGCTGCTGACCTGGGGTTCCATTCACCCAGGCCGGCAGGAGGCTGAGCAGGGCCGGCGGTCGGGACCCAGACCTGAGTGGGACCAGGCCCCCAGATCAGCAGTGGGCTGAGCTGTTCAGCCCATTGCCAGACTGCCAGGTCCTGCAAGCCGGGACTGCAGAGTCCCAGTCAGGTGCTCTACCACCAACACACAAATTTTTCTCTTCCATCCCCTTTCTCCCTCCACAGCCCCTCGTTTGTGTGTTGTCTATTTACATCCTACCAGTACAAACTTTGGGACAAAAATCTGTCTCGCTGTGTGCCTATAAAACACTTGCCACACTTTAAAGCAGAAAAAAAATAAACTTTTAAAATCATAAATATTAATGTGAAACAAAGTGAAGTGACCCAAACTTTAGCCAGACTTCCACTTGATTTTGCATGTCCTCAGTACTGCGTGCTAGAGGGAAGTGTGTAATCTGGACCACATCCCTTGTTTGTGGTACATGTTGCCGCCAGGACATCTATTCAGTAGTTGACAGCAAAGTGCCGGTGCCAGATCTGTAAGCTGTATCCAGAACGTACCTAGCATGTGGCGACAGAAAAATATGCAGTTCTTTGGCTCCTTCTTCACAAGTGGAGGGGGAAATGTATTGCTTTGTTCTCTGCTTGTCTGAAAACATGCCCCACTGCGTCTCTGCAAAGAACTCCCTCCCTGCTTTCCTCTGCATGGCACAATTATCTGTGTTCACCCTCGTGCTAGAAATTTGCTGCTGGGCTATACCAACAGCAAATTACAACGTAGCCTGCACAGATTTAGTTGTTTTGACCAACAAGTTGGGAAAGAAAGAGGGGGTACAAAGGTTCTGTCCTCCTCCACAACCCTTTCTGCTAGGGTAACCAGATGTCCTGAATTTATAGGGACAGTCCTGATATTTGGGACTTTTTTTATATGGGCTCCTATTACTTCCCCTTTCCCCCATCCTGATTTTTCACACTTGCTATCTGGTCACCCTGCGCTCTGCTCCAAGGAGAGAAGAAGCAGCCTCACAGCCCCCATTTACTCCTGCACATGTACACCCAAGTTCTGAGTTGCCAGGGCAGAAGATTAAGAGGGATGTCTTATTCCCTTGTCATTGCCCTGGATGGACGTGCAGGCTGTGGTGTTCAGTGATCACTCAAAGCTTAAGGTGCTTGCAAGCATCATCACTGTGGAAAATTCCAAAGGGAGGTAGCCTCCTTGCAGACGGAGCACCACACAGGTAGATGATCCATCACTGGTGACCTTATGAGTATGGGTAGATGATCCATCACTGGTGACCTTATGAGTAGGACTCTACCAAATTTCACGGTCTATTTTGGTCAATTTCATGGACATAGGATTTAAAAGATAGACAATTTCATGGTTTCAGATGTTTCTGTCTGAAATTTCATGGCAATATAACCACGGAGGTCCTGATCCAAAGGGAGTTGTGGAGGGGTGTCTATCACAAGGCCGTTGTGGGAGTGTTGTGGAATTGCCTCCCTTACTTTTGTGTTGCTGCTGGCAGAATGCTGCCTTCAGAACTGGGCAACTGAAGAGCAGTGGCTGCGGGCCGGCCGGTCAGCTCTAAAGCCAGTGCCACCACCTGCAGTAGCACAGAAGTAAGGGTCATTGGGTATGCGGGGGTTACCATACATCTGAGTTTAAATAAGACATTTTAGTTCATTCAAAAGGTAGTGTTTGATCTTCAGGTCTGGGGAGTGCTACTATGAAATGACTGTGGCATTCATTACTACTGCTCCCTCTACCATATGTGCTTTCCCCAACACAGACTCCCTGTAATGGCATGACACACACCGGTCAAGTGACCCCCCTCCGGTCAGGGGCGTCTGCAGTCTTTAAATAGTCCCAGACCTGGTATTGGGCCGTACCCCAGCGCTTCTTCCATGTGGGCAATGGTTTCACCCTCCAGCTTTCCAACTGGGCCACTAAGCAGTTCAGATTCCCTTCTAGAGGTTTATTGCTGTCCAATTGGCCTATGGGGGGACCCACACCCACCCACTATTTCAGGCCCGAGCCCAGAGACCGTAAGAACGGCAGCCACACACTGCTGTGTCTCTAACTAAACTGCTTTCAGTTCCCTAGGCCACTTGCCATGTGGCCCTAGTCTTCATGAAAACTTCACTCTCACCTCAAGGCTCTTCTATGTTCAGACCCAGGAGCCAGCCAGGAGCTCTTTCTTGCTCCCCCAGTCCCTGCCAGCATTGAGCTGTCCATGGTGCTGCAGGTCCTTTTGGTCATCCTGAACCAGCATCTGCACTTCTCTGGCTCCAACAAGGAACTGCCTCTGGTCGGCACTGCAGCTTTTTATACTAGCTTGCAACCTTCTGATTGGCCAACCCCTTGTAGCTTCCCTCTGATTGGCTGCTTTCTGTGCAGCCTCTCGGGGCCACTTAAAGGACGTAGCTCCACTGCTCCTTTCCTAGGACAAGTGTGGCAGGATCCTGAGGCTTCCAGCAGGGGACATCTGGGCCTAGTCCACCCCATCACACACCCCATTAATAAATTATAGCATCATTGTCTATATCAGTGTCATCTTGCTGGGGATTATTTTGAGCATGGAGGTTAGCTAGTCTAAGAGCATGTGTTGAAAGCTCTCCAGGGGGGATAGCATCAGCTAAATCCTTTATTCTTCTCACTGGACCTTTCACTAGAATTTTCCTTAGGCTCAAGTAGGAATTTTTTTCCCCACCCTACTTCAGCTTCTGCCCGAACATGCTCCATGAAGGCTGATATGGGATGCAAATTTTGTTTGCTTATTGTTGGAAAATAAATAGCAATGGCTACAGTTGTCTTATACCGGGGTGGAATTATACTTTGCAGACATGGATGCTATTCGGCAGCTGACTCACCAATAGTCTGAGCACACAGATGTTCATGAATATCCACTTGACTCTGAGCAGCTGCTGTACAAGAGGTAGAGGGAACTTGTTTCATATTGACTAGCTTTGGTTACAAAAACAAAAACTACCCAGGAAACTGGCAATGCCATGAAGGAATGTATGTACTAGAGAACCAGCAATATGTAAATCCCTCTTGGTGTGCCTGACAGGAAGGCATTATACCCAAGGCTAAGATTTTGTCAGGGATATTTTTAGTAAAAGTCACAGACAGGTCACATATCAGAAGGGTAGCCGTGTTAGTCTGTAGCTACGAAAACAAGAAAGAATCCGGTGGCACCTTAAAGACTAAAAGCACTTCATGTATCTGAAAAAGTGAGATTTTTACCCACGAAAGCTTATGCCCAAATAAATCTGTTCGTCTTTAGGGTGCCACCTGACTCCTTGGACAGGTCACAGGCATTAAAGAAAAATTCACAGAAGCTGTGACCTGTCACAGGTATTTTTAGTAAAATAACTGACAAAATAGAGATCTGTGGAACCCCACACCACCCCCTAATGTAGGTTGAGTGGCTGAGATTAAGTGTCCCCTGCTGCCCATGGCTGGGAGCTCCAGGGTACCCCTGCCACTCCCAACTCCAGGGATCCTCCACCCCCCACGGTGCCTGGGAGGTGCCCACGGATGGTGGATCTCCCTGCCCTGGGACCCTGCATGCAGCAGGGGGCCCTGCAGCTCCAACTGCTACAGACTGAAGTCACTGAGATCTCTGGAAGTCACAGATTCTGTGACTTCCATGACCTCCATGACCAAATCATAGCCTTAATTATACCTAACAGGGTGACTGGCATATGGATTTGGAACACTTCACCCCAAACCTTATTTTAGTAATAGAGGAAGAAAAATACCAAATAGTCATTACACTTGCTTTCTTGACTGGTTCAAGAGATATGCAGTCAGTATTACTCCTTCAGCTATCAATAGAAGTCAATGAAGAATGGCCATAAAGAATTTTTATGTTGAGGAGACAAAATTTTAAGGAGAGCGTCTACCCCTTTTTTTAAAAAAATCAAAAGATGGGGGTGGGGAATAGGTAGGAAGGACAGTCTATTCATTAGGGAATTAGCCTGGGACTTGGCAGACTTTGTGGGCTCAAGACCCTGCTGCATCACAGACTTCCTCTGTGACTTTGGGTAAGTCACTTAGCCTCTCTGTGCCTCAGTTTCCCATCTGTAAATTGGAGATAACAACACTTCCCTACCTCACAGGAGTGTCATGAAGGAAATACTTCAAAGATTAATCCATTCAGGGCCAGATTTTCAAAAATATTTAGGCACCTAAAATGCAGATATGCACCTATTAGGAATTGTAAAAGCACTTAACTGCTACTGAGAATCAGACCCAAGGTGAACTGAGTTGGGCTCCCAGAAATGGAAATACTAAAAAATTCGAAAATAATTTCTGAAAACTTGGGCCTTGACTTCTTTTATTAATGCAGCTGTTACATTCCTTTTTTTGGCTACATAAAGAAAGCCCTGCTTCAAGCTACGGTGATACTACTAGCCAATTCCAAACAACATTCAGCATTTTCTATTCCTGAAATGGGATACTGCAGAGAAAAGTGGAGCCAAAATCATTAAAAATAAAAAAATAAATTTGGTACGTCATAACAAACCCTGTGTATTTCAGAAAGAGATATGAAAACAGAGTGCACACTGGGGAAAAAATAGTTACCAAAAACATTTCAGTTGTGAGAGTCCCACTCAAGATCAGGAAAAGGTTTGTGGTGGTTCCTATTTTGCCTGAAACGGCTAACCCCATCTTATGGCAGATGAAGTAAAACCAATTTTAAAATCACCTTGAGCTCATTTTATTTGTAAATACTAAAAAACAGGGCATCTATGCACTTCATAATACCATAATGAAACAGGAAAGGGAGCAGTAAACAACACAAACAAGGTAACATACATATCTCAAGGTTCTGATGACATTAGATACAGTTCAGTGTTAGTGTTCTTGGCTACCATGACATTATCAGAACTCCTTGCTATATGAACAACATCATCGTTACACTATGTGTTGATCTCTCCCTGGAGGCGGTGGTGTGTGCACAGGTGGCACTCTATGGATTAAGGAGTAGCAGCCCATATCTGGCAGACACACAGAAGACCCAGGGAAGAACTATGGAGTCCCTCATCCCCTAGAGGACAATGTAGGAGGAATTGGGATAGGCTTTAGGGTTCCAAAAAAACAAACACCCTAACCGCCCTTTATAATTTTGGTGGGTTCACAATTTTATATGATCCTTCCTCATAGCCTTATATTAGTCCAGCTGTCTCGATGGCCTTTCCTTCTGAATTGCAGCATGACTCATTTAACTTAAACCACCAAGCTGTGGGTTGTACACAGCCCTCTATTTGTGGACTTACTCCTGTCCACTTACAAGATGAGTGAACATAATGCCTGGGAGGATTTCAACATATGGTATATGTCTACCCAGTCATCCAACAAGTATGTGAAATTGATTGTAAGGAGCTTACAGCAGACTGTACAATAACCAGATGTCTGATTAATCAAATGCCTACATAATGGGCAAAGAACTGACAACTGACAAGTCCTATAGAAGCTACCATTTTCATGTGCAGTGAACACATGCTACATTCAGAATACACATGTCCTGAGATCAGAAAACAGTTTTCAAAGTGTACAACTGAGCCAAAATACAACCACTGAAGTGTGACCATTTTGTTCCAGTACAGTAAACCCTCGATTTAACGGACCCCGATTTAACGGACTTCGGATGCAACGGACAAAATTTCCGATGCATCTGAAATCCGTTATTGGGGGGCCGCAGGCTCCCGCCCCCGGGGAGCCGGGCCGGAGCTGTCAACCCGGCTGCCCGGCTCCCCGCAGAGGGGAGCCGGGCGGGCAGGCTGACAGCTCCCGCCCGAGCCCGGCGGGAGCTGTCAACCCCCCCCCAGCTCCCCTCTGCGGGGAGCCGGGCGGGGGGGGGGGGGTTGACAGCTCCCGCCCGGCTCTCCGCAGCGGGGAGCCGGGCGGGGGGGGGGGGGGGTTTGACAGCTCCCGCCGGGCTCCCCGCTGTGGGGAGCCGGGCGGGGGGGTTGACAGTTCACGCCTGGCTCCCCGCAGGCTGACCGGAGTGGGGGGGGGGGGCGGGAGCCGGCACAGGGCTGCTTGGGCGATCGGGTCAGCTGCCTGGTCAATTTCACCTGAAATTGACCAGGCAGCTGACCGGATCGCCCAAGCAGCCCCGTGCCGGCTCCCCCCCCCTCAGGCGGGCGGGGGTCCGGTGGGGGGGGCTGTTCAGGCGGGGGGGGGGGGTTGACAGCTCCCGCCGGGATCCCGGCTGCAGGGAGCCGGGCGGGGGCTCCCGGCTGTGATCAGTAAAACCTCGATTTAACGGATTAATTCGGGCGAGGGGGTGTCCGTTAAAGCCAAAAGTCCTGTTATTTAATGATTTAAAAAAATTATTAAATAACGGACTTTTGGCTTTAACGGACACCCCCTTGCCCGAATTAGTCCGTTAAATCAAGGTTTCACTGTATTGTGATTTGATATTTTCCTTGATATTTGACATACAATCCTATTATTTATTTGTGGAATAGCACAGACTGAAATATCTATCCACTAGTAGGCACTACTATTGCTCTTTTCCACAGAGATGTCACAGAAAAGAACTGGGCCCATATCTCAGAGATTTAAGACAAGTGAAATAACCTACTTCATAGTGGTCACTTCAACTCAACTCAAGGAAAGGTTTGTATAAGAAAATTTCTGGTAACAAGGGAATTCCTATATAAATTCAAATCATAATCACATGAATGTCCCAAGAATACACTGTTAATCATATCAAGGAACAAAAATTCTCCTGGATCTTATAAGTTAGTCTCTAGTTGTAACACTGCAAAGACAACCTTCAAAATATGACCTGATGTCTGCCGGAATGTAGAGTCTGAAATGATCTCTGATGTGTGAACTGCTTCATTCTTTTTTACTGGTGCTAAATCATTTGCCAATGATGAGACCTCAAATGTCATTACTGTTAAATGTGTCACCGCTCAAGGTATGTAAGGAAGGGGAGAAAATATATGATAAAGTTCTACACCAGCCTTTCCTATATGCAGGGCATGCCTCATAGGCACATGGAAAGGATTAGCAGGGGGAGTAGGATGCAGATGATGTTTAAAGGCTTAAACATCTTAACTTATACACCCCATGATGGCATTTCAGGAGGTACAGTTGGGTTCTATTTCATGAAGAGGGTCTCAGCTTCAAAAAAACTTTTGGAAATATTGGACTCATGGAAAGCAATTACTAACTCTTGCCTTGTTGACAACACTCTTGCAGTTGAATTCTTGTCAAACTGCTTGCTAAAACATTTTGGAAAGCTGCTGCGGTACAGCCATGTTCGGGGAGTTCCAATGTACTTTTTGAATACGGCTGACATGGTTTGAGTTCATCTGCCCCAGCCAGCCAAATCATGCAGAACATGATTCAGTAGGAGCCGTGCTGAAACCACACTTTAACCTAGCTTTCAAACACAGCTCCTTTCCCAATGTTGACAGGATCAGAGCAGTATGGCTTGGGTCTGAGTCACGGAAGCTGCAAATATATTGCAGCTGCACATCTTCACAAATAGCAGCAGTCCAAGCCCTAACGCAGTAGCTTCTACTAGTACAGCTGGGCTGGTGAGAGGCAGCACCACACACCACAAAAACATGGTTTCAATTCCCATTCTCCCACCCTCCTGCAACCCAGCTAATGGGGCAGGAGTAGCCCATGGTAGTTTTTAAAAATGAAAGCTGAAACATTCTTATTCCCAAGACCCCAGAAGAGCCTGTCTTCCCTCAGATCCCTTTTCTGCCTGCATTCTTCTTGGTCTCCCCTCTCTAAACCCCACCTCCATACCCCACCTCTGAGCTGCCAGAGTACAGTACTTGCATTGACTGAGAGTGGATCAAATATTCCCTCATTGATGCCTTGTCTACACTAGAAAATTAGGTTGGTTTAACTAAATTGGTTGAGGGTTTGAAAAATCCATACCCCAGAGCAGCGTTACTAAGCTAACCTAAATCCCCA
The DNA here is from genome assembly GCA_032164245.1 of Sternotherus odoratus. Lineage (NCBI taxonomy): Eukaryota > Metazoa > Chordata > Testudines > Kinosternidae > Sternotherus > Sternotherus odoratus. The sequence continues at coordinate 101,866,399 of JAVMKO010000003.1, forward strand.
TGTTGATCTAGCTACCACCTCACAGAAAGGTGGATTACTTACACCAATGGAAAAGCTGTGCCGCTGTAACCTTTTAAGTGTAAACAAGCCCTGAGTTGGGTCCCCAAGTATCACCGGGGAAGGATTTACAACCCTGAATGAAAGCCCAGACTTCAAAGGAGTCACACAGCTATAGTTTACAACAGAATTCGGCCCACATGCGTTAGCGGCTGCCAAGCCATTTTCACATTAGATCTAAAACCCTGTTCTAATCCCTATGATAGAAATGGCAGATATTTCAGATATACGGATATTAAATGTGTAGCCAAGCAAAAACCTTCCATTCATTGTTCTGAAAACCTTTGCCTTACAAATATAAAATTACAGATTAATCAGTATAACCAAATAGAAATCCTATTTGCTTCATTGGTGAAAAACACTGTTTTACTTTTTCAATACAGTACTTTGAATGTATATTGATTAATATCAGGCTGACATTACTATGTATAGCAAAATTAATAACACTCACCAAACACAGCTGTGTTAGGCTCATAATTTACTGATTAGTAGCCCACAGAGATAAACATTAGAACTATTTCTACTGCAAAAACAAGTGTATTTCCATCATAGCATTTCCCTGCTTCATAAAAGTTCTCTTGTGAAATTTAACTCAGGGCAGTTTATCTAACAAAATACTGTAGCCTGCTATGGTGCTGACAAAACCACTATTTACTGTACCTACTTTAGTATGGTACATTTAGACTACATTAAAAAAAAAAGCCCTAATCTCTATTCTTATTTATAAAAAAATACTGGAAGTGATTGAGGCAAAAAAACGATTAGCAAGTTAAACAATTATTTCTGCCAGATGAGGCTAAATACTTTTCAGATTCAGTCCTTAAAAGGTGTTTCATGTAGCTGCATTTTAAGATCTCAAGAACATATGTGGTCATGCAATTAACTCAGGCCCCAGTATTGCAAAGAGCTCCACACAGATAGACTCTTGAGCCTCCAGAGAGTCCTGCTGAAATCAATTGGGCTTCCCATTCATGAGGAGTTCATTGCAGAACCAGGCCCATAGTTTTTAGAGGTAACAGAATTTCATGTCAATACATGATCTTTTTCCTACAGTGCATTTGATGGCTTTTGGGCTAGTTTTCCATGATCCAAGCAATGGAGCGTGTAGCACTCTTCTTTGTAAATATATTATGTGCAAGGGCTTGCAGGCTTGGGACCTTAGTGATTTCTTTCTCTTAACATTTCTCAGAGTTTTTTATATACATAAAACTCCGCTCTATCGAGAAAGAGCGAGACCGAGAAACTGACCCACTCACCCCCAGGTTTTGGATGTAAGTGATTACATGGGTATCTCACCTTAAATTCTTTTTAAAAGTAAGTTTCTAGCCCTCTTGGTTGTGGGAGGCAGGGGACCTTGAAAAGGTGAAGAATGCATTCTAACTCAAACACCAGAAGGCAAATAATACAAACTCACTTTTATTTTATTTTTTAAATAATAATTTTAAAGCCAGTCCCATCAGTTTTGGAATCTGATATAATTTTTGAACACAGAGTTGAGAATATAGTTATCTAGATTTGCTCATTACCGAGGCTGTGTCTACATTTGAAACACTACCGAGGCACAGCTACAGCTAGTGCTTCAGTGTAGACACTTACCTCAGGAATGGGGGTGATTCTCCTGTTGCTATGCTAAATCCACCTCCCTGAGAGGCTGTAGTTAGGTTGATGAGAGAATTTTTCAACTGACCTAGCGCTATCTACACCAGGGGTTAGATCGACTTAACTATGCTGCTCAGGGATATAGGTTTTTCACATCCCCGAGCAACCTAGCTGGGTTGGCCTAACTTTTTAGTGTAGACATGGCCTTACTATGCTAATTTGAGGTTGCTAATGGTCATTAGTTCCACGGTTCTCTGCTATTCCTCACTTACTCATGCTGGGAAGAGACTTCATTGTCAGAAAGCCTTTCACAGCTTTAAGGGGGGAAAATGAGAGTGGTTTCAAAGTACAGTGAAGGTCAGAGGGGCTTGCTAGACAATACATTCAGAGAGCAAGGATTACTCCTGGCAAGAAAGCTCTTTGTCTACTTCATGATGGTCACCAGATAGTCTCCTGGCTTGTATCCCTTTGCTGAGGGGAGATGGGAACTCCTACGTTTTCTAAACATTTGAATTCCCATCTCAGATCCTGAATTTAAGGCAGAAGTCTGGCATCTCCCTGCAGTTGTGGCCCCCAAACAACCTTAGCTTTGCCCTGAGATGACATCAGGCAATAATGACGTGAGAGAATGGATGCAGCCAGCTTTTCCCTGTGGTGTATAGCTACCTGTGCACTGTGCCCCGTCAGCAGTGGTATGTGGTGTAGATGTAGCCTTAGAAAGACATCCAGTCCTGATTTAAACATTGCCAGTGATGAAGAACCCACCTCAATCATTGGTAAATTGTTCCAATAACTGATTACCCTTGCGGGGTAAAAATGGACACCTTATTTCCAATCTGAATTTGTCTAGCCTCAACTTCCTGCCATTGGAGTACCTGTACTTCAGTTCCATAGTACATTAGATTGTGTTAGCAGTACACAATACTACTATTATTAACTTTTCTATTGACTTCTCAATGTCTACTCTTTGAATATAGTCTGAGAAGTCCTTAGAGCACTGTATCGTTATTCACAGTTCAGCAGGTTTTGAAATATGCTGCACAGGATATAATGCAATTCAGCAAGTCTACAAATGCACAGAAGCAATATGTAACTGTCACCATATAGAGATAGCCACTATGCAGCTGTCTCTGAGCTGGAAATTATGGCTGGTAGCTTTTTTTTTTTAATGGATTCATGATAAGCAATAAAAATGCGGGATCCGCACCTGCGCCACTATTAACATAGGCCTCAAGGTTACATTAAATTTGCCATAAAGACCATACTATTGTTCCTTCCAATTCTGTATACAGCCTCCTTCATTGGCCAATAACTACTGTATGAGAAGGAAGCAAAAAAACAAAAAAAAAATCCCAACCAACCAAAACAGTAAACTTAGCTAACTGTATGATACACATTGGGTGGGGCAGGATTGTATGCCTCACTGAAGCCCAAATGCAATCAGTTTACACCCTGAAGCATAATCTTTCATTCATCCTTAATTTGGCATGTAACAAACTATAACTAAAAGGAGTTTTGTCATAAAATTACTTTGCCCTATATTAATTCCTGCCACAATACATGACTCTCAGTGACCTCCTGTGACAGTGAATTTAACAGCTTGGTTATAAACTACATTCAGGTATTATTTTCTTTTAGTAGGTCTAAATTTAGTGTCCTTTAATTTTCATGAGAATCTCTGATTTTCTATAATTGGACAGGTTATAAAGGCATGACTGAACTGCTTTATGTGCCCTTTGTAATTCTGAAGATATCATTCAAGTCCCTTTACCTGTTCCTAAGAAAAATAATCTTAGATTTACAGTCTCAAGTAAATGCTGCCATACTGCTAACCATTTTCATTACCCTTCTCTGGACCTTTTCATTTCCCACTATACAGTTATCTTAAGATGATGCCCACATGAAACAATATACTTCATATCAAGATTTTTTATTCTTCCCTGTAACACCATAGTTATAATTATTCCTACCTCCTTTTATACTCTTTCTTCAATTATTCTATTTACTTGTTAAACTTCTGCTGTACACTAGGCAGATGTCTCCATCGAGCTATTCATGGCTCCCAAATCATCTTCCCCCCTCAGAGGATCCCCCAAGTTCCCATCAGCATATGAAAAGATGGGTAAATGTACCCTAATGTGCATCACTACAACACACATACACAGTATGTCGGCCTGATTCTGCAATTTGCCAAGTCAGTCACGTCAGGTGCACAGCATCCTCATCTTCCAGTAACTTCAGTGAGAGTTGAGGTTTTACATGAAGCGCTCCCATCTAGCTGGATCAGGCCCTTTTTGTTTAGCCACAGCAGGGATGTATCCCTCAGCCTCACGATACTCCTCAACTTCTATTGTTTTCATTGCCTCTGTAATCCCTAAATCAACAGGTACACAATGCATTATTTTTATAGCTGTCAGCCCGTGACTGTGGTTAATTCCCTTCCAACAGGCTTTGAATAGCTTTGAAACAATTGGTTAATGTTAATATGCACAGGATAGTTGACAACTGGCTATTATTAGCTCTGATTCACAGCTTACAAATTGTGTGTATGAAAAAATACATATTTGTTTTTTCCTCTACTTCCTTCATCTCCTCCATCAACCTCAGTTCAACATTTTCCAGGAACAAAAGAAATGAAGCCATTCCATATGTAGACAGCCCACAAACATTTGATTGTAATATAACCAAAACTGATTTGTCCTTAATTCATTCCCTTCCTTTTCCCCTGAAAACCATTATGACAGTACTGTCACTGCTGGAAATTTACTTCCCACTAGGTCTTACGTTCACAAGTCCAGAATGCACAGAAACACAGTGGCAGCTTTTATGTATATTGATTACAAGCAGAGACCCTGCACACAAACACCTCCACACTATGAAAGCAGATTTTAAAAAAACTTCTCCTTACAACAGCAACTCTGCTTGTTTGGGTTCTTTTGTTAAGGAAAAATCATGAACATCTCTTCCATAATATTAAAAAATTAATACATGAGATGAAAAACTAATAGACTGCAGCTCAAACAGATACAAAAAGTAGCCTGTTATTGTTCAGACAACCTCATAACAGAGAACCTTATTAATTAGAGATGATGCACAGATGGCTTGGAATTGATTTGGTAGTTCTGAATACTACTGGTATTTTCATACCAAGCCACTATCTGCTTACGAGTAATGAAACCTTCCATTTAATTAAAAGGAAAGCTACTTTTTTAAAGCTCATAGTGTAGCAAACATTGAAGAAAAAAAAACTGAGTTTGCCTTCTATTTCTTCCAGATTTAGAGCTCTACACTTCATACTTTTTCAATGCCTTCCATCTGAGGATCTCAAAGCACTTATGGCATTGATCTAAAGGAGGGTGCTGTTACTGCCACTTTACAGAGGAAAATAGGCAAAGGTGAAGTAATTTGCTCAAGACCTCTCAGAAGTTTACGGCAGAACTAAGAACAGAACTCGGAGTAGCTGACTCCCAGTGTGTGTCTATACTAGTCTACTCAGTCCCTGAGTCAGAGCTTTGGCAGTTACCCCAAGCCCGCTGCAACATCTGCATTGCTCTTTTTAGCACACTAGGTCAAGTTGAGCTTACACTAATTTGTCAACCTGTGCTGAGAATCACACCTCCCAGCTACAGTGGCAATATACCCTCAGACCTCAGTCAGACCATGTTTCTCCTTCAAATATCCTTCCTGCTTCTTATTTATGTATGAGCCCCTTTTTGAGTTTAAAAGAATTTTTCTCCAAAAAAAATCTTCGATTTTACAAAAAAGGATTGTATTTTTTCCCCTATTTTCACCCTACATTTGTATCATATAAATAAAACTTGTTTCATTAGGAAAATACAATATATTGCATTAAATATATGTATTATGATAATATACATTAGTCTGTCTGTATATGCAAAGCTGTCGGTTGAAGTAAGGCTGTATTAGTCTAGATTAGAAGATAAACACAATAAACAAACAGGCACGCATGCGCATCTGAACGTACTATTGAATCTCACACATTTTACCAGCTAATGGTTTAAAGATTTGACCTTTTGGGGAGAAAATGAAAATATATAGCTGAATACATTTCGGAACACAAGGAAATGTTTGAAAGTTCTAAAAAACCAAAAACAGGAGAAAAAGATGAAGTTGAGTATAAGCACTGCAAATGGTGTGGCCGAATTATTACCGTATTTTTCGTCTTATAGGACGCTCCGTCCTATAAGACGCCCCCTCATTTTTAAATAAAAAATCCGGGGAAAAAAAAAAAAAAAAAAAGCGCCTCGCTCTCCCGTCCCCGCCGCGCGGGCGGGCTGCCGAGGTTCCCCCCTCCCCGCCGCGGGCGGGCTGCCGGGGTTCCCCCCTCCCCGCCGGACCAAAAAAAAAAAAAAAAGCGCCGACTCACTCTCCCGTCCCCGCCGCGCGGGCGGGCTGCCGGGAGCGTCCCGGTTCCCCCCTCCCCGCCGCGGGCGGGCTGCCGGGAGCGCGCCCGCGGCGGGGATGGGGGAACCGGGACTCTCCCGGCAGCCTGCCCGCGCGGCGGGGACGGGAGAGCGAGTCGGCGCTTTTTTTTTTTTTTTTTTTTGTCCGGCGGGGAGGGGGGAACCTCGGCAGCCCGCCCGCGGCGGGGAGGGGGGAACCTCGGCAGCCCGCCCGCGCGGCGGGGACGGGAGAGCGAGGCGCTTTTTTTTTTTTTTTTTTTTTTTTTTGCATTCGCCCTATAAGACGCACCAACTTTTTCCCCCCCGTTTTGGGGAAGAAAAAGTGCGTCTTATAGGGCGAAAAATACGGTAAATGTAAATATTTATAGGCTAATAGTTCTAAGTCTATGACAGTAAACAGTTTATTCAAATTAAAAGTTTTATTTGCGTATTAGATGTATATTGTTTTCTTAAACTCAGAGATGTCGTGTTCTGAGTTTTGTTTTAGTTCTGCAGCAAATCACATTGAATTCCATTCTTCTAAGCATTAATCTATTCAATACTTTCCCCCCGTCCTTCCATCTACCAAAATAAACCTTGATACCCATATAAATTACTTTTTTTGCACCCATTTTCACCTGTTTTTGTTGTAGTAGTAATAAACACCAATACATTTCCAGGAAAAGTTAAATAAAATAAAAACCAAAAATGAAGGGCCCTATTTATGAACAACCTCTGTTTAATGAATACCCCATTAGACTGCACATGTGCAGTGGCACTATTATCATACCATTTTGCTAGATGCTTTTAACCCTCTACAACATCCACTGCATATGCATTATACTCACAGCTAGATTGTTGGTGTAAGTCAGCTTTGCTCCACTGAAGTCAATAAAAATGCTCCAGTTACACTAGCTCAGAATATAGCTCTCAATTTCTAAACCTGTGAGTTTGGGCAAATTTCAAATATTTCATTCAAATTTGCTAACTGGACTGGCAGGTTCTGAAAACTCACATGAAGAGACGTCAGTCATGTACCATGTGAGTTTTCATAGAATGACTTAAGCCATGAGAAGATACTTTTTGCTATCAGCATCTGGAAATATAATTATGCATCCTATGAGCTCATCTTAGAACTTCCTTTGGTAACCAGGAAATAAAAACTTTTGCCGGGCTTTATATTGTTGTGACAGAGGTTAGGTGAAACCTTGTTGTAACTGGCAAGCACAGCTGCCTTTCATTTAGGATAAATGTAAGCAGCAGATAAGCTCCTCTTTGGAGTAAAAAAGCCTAAATGATAGAAACCACTACCACCACAGGCTAGGCCAATCAGAAGCTGAGTTATATGGGTGGAGGGATTTTGCTGGGGGCTGAATGCAAATGTAGAGGGTTTGTGTGTGTGTGTGTTCAGAAAAAACAGGACTTTATGTACATTGTAAAGAAATAGGACTGAATCAAAGAAATGCATTATTCCATCATCAATTATTTCTTTTCCTAACAAACAACCCACCTGAAAACTGGCTAACACCCAGTCGGCCAAAAGCAGTAACATCATTATAACTAATGACTAGAAAGGCGTTAAAGTCCTAATTGTCAGAGAACTCTGATTTTCCCCATATACTAGAAGTCATAGAAGCTCAGAGTTGGAAGAGACCTCAAGGTGGTCATCTAGTCCAACTCCCTGCTCAAAGCAGGGCCACTCCTCAATTAAATCATCCAACAGATTTTTGCCTCCATATCCTTAAATGGCCCTCTCAAGGATTGAACTCACAACCCTGCACATAGTAGGCCAATGCTCAAACCACTGAGCCATCCCTCCCCACTGCTAGAGTAAGGACAAGTATATAATTTGCAGATTTATGTCTAGAACTAAATTAACTGCCAAGGAGAAAACAGCTGATATCAAATACAAACATTTAGGCCATAAGCTTCTTATTTAGGCCCCGCTCTTGCAAAAACATACTTGCACAATGTTAAACAGATGAGTAGTCTCATTAAACTTATTTGGGGAAGAAGTGCAGATGGGTAGTCTGAGACATGGCCGTGCTGCTAAAAGTCATGCAGCATAAATGTTTGTTGGCGCTTTTGCCAACAAAATACTTGCACCCCCTATGAGCAGGGTTCATTCACGTTGTCAAGAGGAGAGCACTTTTGCCAACAATGAGCCATTTACACTGCCACTTGCAGTGGCAAAACTTTTTTCTTTTTTGGGGAGGGGAGGCTTTTTTAAGCATCTGTGAACGACAAAAGTTTTGTTGTTCAATTGGTAGTGTAAACAAAGCCTCAGACTCAATAAGTGTACTTATGGGCACAATGCCACAAACCTAGGTAAAATGTTTTCAAGATCAGGGCCTTATACAGTAAACTTCTTTCAGAAAAATCATGTTCTCTGTATGGGCTGGTCTTCACTACCTGCCGCATCGGTGGGTAGCGATCGATCTGTTAGTGATCGATTTCTCATGCCTGGTGAAGATGCGAGAAATCGATCATTCCCAGTGCCCCCGTTGACTCCGGAACTCCAGCTTGGTGGGAGGCGCAAGCTGGAGTCAGTGGAGGAGCGCGCCGCCGACTGCTGCCGCCATGAGAATGGCAGGTAAGTCAGCTGCAGATACGCAAACTTCAGCTACGTGATTCATGTAGCTGAAGTTGTGTATCTGCAGTCGATCCTCCTCCCCCCCCCACTAGTGAAGACCAGCCCTATATCTGGTACAGTACTGAACACACAGCAGATGCTTAATAAATAAATAAATATTAAATAAATAAATAAATAATGAAATAGAATCTTAACTGAGGAATCAAAACAAAGCTAGAGGATGGTTCCTACGAAAGGCATAGAATAAAACTACAAACGGGGAAAGAAAACAGAAGCTTTGTTTCTGTTATATACAGAGGAGAACTGAAAGATTATTAAATGACAACATGCCCTATAGTTTTAGCATTTTACATAACTGACTTTGTTACCTGTCTGATAGTACACTAAACAAATAACTGTGTGGCCTAATCTTTCTTTACTCACCAAAATGGTTCTTGAAAGTGTTTTCAAAGCCATTTCTTCCTTGTTCATTGATCTGTGGAGTTTTACCAGAGTTCCAGATTTAAAAGAAAAGATTGCCTTGAAGAAGGTTTATGACAGATTGACTGTAGCTACAGAAAGCATGAGCTAACAAGAATACTTTTATCTGAAAGTGTTGTTGCTCCTTTTTGACCTGAGCAGCTAGTCAAAGTTTGGTGCCCTGAGGATGTTCCACTTGGGAGTAGAAATTGGTGATTCAGGTATTTCCTGGACACCATTTTTTTTATTTACAAAGAACATAAAAAGTCCTGCCTCTCTGGACACAGAAGTTATTGCTATGCTGTTAAAAAAAAGCAAGACAACAATAGTCTATTAAGAAAAGATCAAATAGAAAAGAACCTTAGGAAAATGTAAGTGTCACTGAGGCCCAGATTTTAAAAAGTATTTAAAGATTCTTGTGCTTGATGTTACAACATCTAATTGATTTAAGAGGCTAAATCTCATTTTCAAAAGGGTTTAGGCACTTTGGAACCAGAATCCCATTGACATTAAACCTGTTCCCTGGCTTGGTCTTACTTTTGTGAAGAACGTATGATGTAAAAGAACCTTCAACTATCAGAAATCTTTGCCCACTGACAGACACACTATAGGTTTGGTCTACACTAGTGGGGTGGGGAGGAGGGGGCGGAAGTGGGTCGACCTAAGATATGCAATTTCAGCTATGTGAATAATGTAGCTGAAGTCAGTGCATCTTAGGTTGACTTACCTGGCATCCTCATGGCGGCAGCGGGCTCCCCCATTGACTCCGCTTGTACCTCTTGGTGAGCTGGAGTTCCAGAGTTGACGGGGAACACCTCTGGGGATCGATTTACCTTGTCTAAACAAGATGTGATAAATCGATCCCCGGTAGCTCAATCACTACCCACCAATCTGGCGGGTAGTGAAGAAATACCCTGAGATCACTGACAATTTGCATTCACCTTCTGTCCGGCAGCATCGGCTAAAGTGGGCAGATGTCAAGGCTAAACAATAATGAGGCAGGGGGGAAGAAAGCAGAGTCCAGAATAAAGAGACAAGTTAGAATGTCTGGTTTCAATTTTGACAATTAAAATCAAATGCTCATGATGTAGGAGCCATATTAAAACATACATGGCTTTTTATTACTGAGTCTGAAAAGAACTAATTGTACCATCATACTCCCACAGCTGCTACACTTTGGCCATTTGCATGGTACTGTTAAGGATGAGTATGTCAGTGTATCTTCAAAACACAATTCTAAGTGGCTGATTCTTCTTTCCCCTTCACTAGCATCAATCTGCAGAAACTCCACTGAAGTCAATGGAATTAAATTGGTGTATGCAAGAGCAGAATCAGATGCTATTTAAAGTGCACTAAGCTATCAATGGGTCTTATTACACCCCCTTTAGTCAATGCTAAGTAGATACCTTATTTCAGCAGTTCTCAACCAAGAGCCCAGGACTCCCTAGGGGACTGTAAGCAGGTTTCAGAGGTCCACCAAGCCAGGGCAGCGATAGACTCACCAGGGCTCAGGGCGGAAAGCCAAAACCACACTGTACAGTGCTGAAGCCTGGGGCCCCAAGCCTCAACACATGGGGCTGAAGCCGAAGCTTGAGCAACTTAGCTTTATGGGGCCCCCTCTGGCATCTGACCCAAGGCAATTTGCTTGCTTGCTACCCCCTAACACCAGCCCTGGGTTTTATATGCAGAGAACCAGTTGTTGTGGCACAGGTGGGCCGTGGAGTTTTTATGGTATGTTACAGGGAGGAGGAGAGTGAGTCAGAAGAGGTTGAGAAGCCCTGCCTTGCTCCATGAGTAATCCAACTGAAATAATATCAGCTTGTGAAGTGTGGTAATGTGCAACTCGATGTGAGTAAGAGAGGGTACTAGCAATGAGGCCAAACAGCAATGTTGTATGGGGCCCGATTTATGAGTACATTACTTTGAGCTGGCATGACTGCATTGAAAGCAGACTTACCACCCACTAAAAAAAAACAGTTCTCCATGTATCCAAAGCTTTCAGTTAAAGCAACATTGCTGAGGAATTTAGGGCCAACAACAGTCTCATTTAAAAATTCTCTCCATTGGGAATTTCCATTTTAAATGGTTTTCAGTACTTTGGGGGAACCACAGATATCTTGGTATGTGATAACTATAGGACTCAGCCCTCACAAATGCCACTATTGTAGGAGATGTCAACACTCTGACCTCATGCTTAACTCAATGGGAGGTGAGAGAGCTCTTAGCATCTCACAGGGCTAGCTCAGCACTTTATAAGATGGGGACCACACTTAAGGGCCTTCCCACCTAGACATAAAATAGTTTATAGAAGATGAATGACTGAAGGCAGGCTATCTTAAAGTTTTTGCATTCAGTTTCACAATAAACCTTCCCTGCCCCCACTACATTTGAAAACAATATGGTCAGCAAATCTCCATGCAGACGCCTAGCTGTTTGATTGTGGTACATTAACTTCTCTCTCTGTTAAATCAGATTAAAATGTGAAAAACACAAATACCACAAGTTTATCTCTTGCCCGCTGTACTTCTAATCAACAGGTAATTTAATTAATTCGACCAGCCTCAAGTGTTCTCAGTCTCATTTTGATTACACTACAGATCCGTCCCTGGATTAGCACGCACTCAGAAAGTCAATTCGTAATAAACACATTCAATTCTTCCCTCTGCCACAGTTCTCATAAGCTACTGTGCAGCTCAGCCATTTGTAGAGTCTATCAAAATGGCATTCATGACAGTAAACCTCATATTAATCACTGATGAAGCATCACAGCTTCTCTATTGATTTTATTCTGCTCTGTTTCACTTTGGATGTCTCAGAAGAAAACCATCAGTAGGACATATAGCATCAGGGCATTCAGTTTAAGCAATATATGCCACTGATTTCTGTTGTATAATCTAGTGAAGCTTTGGTCTCTATTTTCTTTTGTGAAAATTGACATTTTAAACAAAACAAAAAAAATCATATACAATAAAACTGAACACATCTACAAGTCACAACACAAAAACATGTCCTTTCTTTTTTTAATAAATAGAGGGCTTAGAACTGATGACTAAGAATTTGATTTTAAAAACTTGCGGCAATTTACTCTTGAGAAAAACAAATGCACATTGTGCTCTTTCATATCTACATATTTGATCCCAAGAATTCTTATCCACAGGAGTTAAAATCACTTACATGTATGTTTGCTGAACTGGGCCTTGTAAATGCAATAAGCTCATTATTTCCTGAAACAACATGTGGCTGAACTAGCAAAAATAGAAGCGACTGGGATTTAAAACATTACAGACCAATTCAGAATGAAAACCGATTTAGGGCTGCGTCCTGTAAACTTCTGAGCATCATCAGACCCCATTGTGTAATGGTACTGGAAAGCGTTCCTGCACCTCACAGCTTCCTCACTAGTAGGAGATACTTTACAAAGCCTGGGAACTTAGGGTATGGTGTTTCTTTAAAAACCAGGAAAGGCAGCTATGCAGGATAATAAGTGCTTTTGCTAAAATGGCCCCTGTTGCCAGATCTAGACAAATTGGCTCCGGGCTAGCACCTGGTGTCTACCCTAAATAATGTGGAACAGTGCAAAACAGGGTCTTTCAACCTTTTCCCAAACAACCCTCCCCCCAAACATTTCTCCTCCAGAGGCCCATTACCCAATCATCTTTTGCACTATTTCAACAAAAAAACATCAAAAGCAATCAATTTAACAGAAAATCATATCCCTTTATAGAATTCTGTAAAATAGTTCAAAGCCCAACAGAAAGGATGTCACTCTCTGTTAACATTTATAGGTTTTTAAAATAGAAACAGCTGAGCTACAATTCACTTGCAAACTTAACACCATCAATTTGGGCTTGAATAGGGACTGGGAGTGGCTAGCTCATTAGAAAAGCAAGTTCCCCTCTCTTGGTATTGACACCTCCTCATCAATTATTGGTAATGGATAACATTCACCCTGACTAAATTGGCCATCAACATTGGTTCTCCACTTGTAACATTGGTTCTCCCTTCGCTTCATGTGCCAATATATATTTATGCCTGTATCTAATTTTCACTCCATGAATCTGAAGGAGTGGGTTTTTTACACCCACAAAAGCTTATGCCCAAAGAAATCTATTAGTCTTTAAGGTGCTGCCGGACTTCTCGTTTTTCTGAAGTCAAAGTCACTTTGATTGGGAGTACCTGCTCTTTTTGTGTGTGTGTAAAACAGCAAAGGAGGGATGAGCCTGCAGGGGCATAGAGGAAAGGCAGCAGTTCTGGCTGATGCTGTCACTAGATAGTAGAAGGCAGGACATGGCATGCACATATGCTGAACATTGAGCAAAGAGCTGGGAGGCTGAGATAAAGAGGCAACTCTGATGAGAAAGCGGGACACAATTTTCAGGGATATTTTGAATATGCAAATATTAGCAAACAACAACTAATTTCCATCCACTTCCAGAATTATTTGCCCTCTAGTAGAGAATCCCAAAGAAACACAAGCTCAAGGTCTACTTCTTGCTTTATACAATTTTAAAAAAATATTTTAAAAGCAGGAAATTGTATCTTACAGGTCAATTTTTTTTTTTAAGGGAAGACCCTTGGAATACCTATTCTGAGGCCTGGGCACTCAGATTTTGTACCAGTATAATTATTTCATTTAGAGGTATGATTTATTTTAACTGATAGTTATGCTGATACAACCCCTAGTTTGGACACAGTTATACTACTACAAAGGTGCCTTTCCTGCATGGGAAAAGCTGTAACAGCATAAGCACCCTTATACTGATATAACTGCATCTACACTGGTGGGGTCGTACTGCTTTAATTGTACTGGTATAGTTAAAGTGGTATAATTTGTGTGTAAGCAAGCTCTCGGTGTTTTTGTACCTCTCACTTTTTGTTGGCTGGCTGTGACTCTGACTTTTTTAAACCCATTAATACACTCAAGAAGGAGGAAAGGAAAGGAAATTAGTTAATACCTCCACTTTGTAGCCAGGCATATATATTGACTGGTTATCACACCACCTCCTGTATATTATGGATTTCTTATCCTCACTAACTCAATATATTCGCTTGGAAACAAAATACAATTTAAATTAGTTATTCAGCGTCTAGAGATATATAACACAGACAATTTATCTAGCACTATAATAAATGTATCAGCGTCCATTTCTAAATAGTGTGCAGTTGTGATCTACCATAACTAAGTCCTGAATTACAATACTTAGCTATTAATATTATTCAAAACAATGAAAACAGTACACAATATATTTTCCATGCTGTGACATTTCAATTTGGTTTCTCATTCTAGCTTCACTCTGCCTGAATTTTGCTCTTATTAAATCCAGGTGCCCATTTCTTTTTTCAATCTGTTGTATGCAGAATCCTCACTTTATTTTTTCCATACACACAAGCTAATGTATTTGCATCATACTAAAAAAAAAAAAAAGAAAAAAGAAAAAGACTAACAACTAAAGTAGAGGTCCTGATTCTCATTTACAGGGTAAAAAGGCCATAACTGTAATTGACACTGATTAAAGCCTCCTTTACGCTGACAAAGGAAAGTAAAGGGACCATTGTGAATGAGAAGTAGGTCCTAATACTTACCTAGACAGACCAAAGTTATATTGACTCCTCGGTATTGAAGCCCAGCAGTTAGTCATTCATATTTGTTTAAATTTTCTTAGGAATGTTATTAATTTGTCAAGTAGTTGCAGAGTGCTTGGTGCAACAGCAGACAAAGAGGGATTTAGGTACTTAGGGTACGTATGTCTACACTACCCACTGGATTGGCAGGCAGTGATTGATCTATCGGGGATCGATTTATTGTGTCTAGTGTAGGTGCAATAAATTGATCCCCGAGCACACTTCCCGTCGACTCCTGTACTCCACCTCAGCAAAAGGCGGAAGCGGAGTCGATGGGGAATGGCAGCGGTCGACTCTCTGCCGTGTGGACAGCCAGGTAAGTCAACCTAAGATACGCTGACTTCAGCTATGCTATTCGCATAGTTGAAGTTGTGATGACCCCCCCCCCACACCCAGTGTAGACCAGGCCTGAGGTGAGATTTGTGCCTTTGAAAAAGGGCATTCCCAGTGTCTATCCAAAGACCTTCAGTGAAAAGCAAAACATGATTGCTACATGCAACACCTGGATAATATGAATACTGAGAAGTTGCTATTAGAAAGCTGATCTCTCATTCAAAGATTTATCAGTTTTAACATTTTTTTTCATTATTCAAGAAATCTGATGAATGTTCCCCCTGGTTCAAGCTCTGAAGAGCTTTTCAAGAGTTTCTTCCAATCAGAGGGACAGGGAGCATAGAGGGAGTTCAGTAGGGCTACAGGGTACAATATTGATTAACTATAGACACTTGTAAGAGTAGTGAGAAGTGTGGAGCTTCTATCAGTAGATTCACTGAGAGTGGGAGAATTTAAAAAGTTCATTTGGGTTTTAAACCTTGTGAAGGTTTCAGAGACATTCCTTATACTTCAGATGGGGGAGTATGGGTAAAACTAGTAATATCTTTAGAACCAGAATTAATTTAAGCGAGTCTACTGTAGATGCACTCTTTAGTTTAAAATTGCACACTGTGTTAGTATCTGTCATGAGGTGTATGTACCTCATACTGGCCCAGCAATCAATGAGTTAATGCAGCTACTCCCAGCCAATGCTGATTGACAACTTTCCAGCAGCTGGGAGGATAAAAGGACTGGAAAGCAGAGGAGTGAGCAGACTGAAGGTGGCCAGCAAACTGCTGAAAAGCCACTCAGACACAGCACCTTATGAGGGGACAACTGGACCAGCAAGCTCAAGAACCTACAGAAACCAGGGGGGAGAAGGGAGAGGAAGGGATAGGAAGGAGCTCAGGACATGGCTGGAGTCAAACCCTGATTTGGCTTGCTGAGATTAAGGGCCATGAACTGGAATGCAACGGCAGTGGGTGGGACTGGGTCCATCTACCAATCCTCTGAGGAACATTTTGCACAATATTATTAGCAAAGAGGAGTTAGATTGAAATGGCTTCTCTATCTTAACTATTATTATAGCTACCCACCATTGTAAAGCACTGAGTTCAACAGATGAAAAGCTTTGAGTCAGATATTGGCTAGTGCCTGCCTAGAGGCACAAGGGGGAGGGGAGCATGTAAGGACCTTCCCCCTCTCCTTTAAAGGCCTATGCAGGAGCTGGTCAATATCCTAACAGGTAGCACACTTCCTTCTCCTATCTATATTCTTATGGCCACTATGGGCTTGTTCCTTAAAGGTGCTGAGGACCCCACAGTTTCCATCGACTCAGAACCAGGACCTGGGTGTTTGCAAGGGAGAGCTTGGACCCTACCATCATCATGCAACATCAGCTAATGGAGCTCCCCAAGCACAGAAGAGGCAATATGCTGCATCCTCTTCAGGAATGGTGCAGCAGGAAATGTAGTGTGTGCTGCCTGGAGCCCCTGGAAGGAAATGAATTTCTAGAATTTCTCCTGAGAACTCCAGGTACCATGTGACTTCTTTGTGCCACTTCTGTCACTCTTCACAAGGCAGAATCTTACCCTATTGAAGTTGAAAGTATTATGCTATGCTATAGAGGTCTCTGCCTGCATACACTATATTTAAGTACTATATAAAACTAAAGTAAGATTTTACCTGAAGAGGATATCCTTTACACTGCTGAATGTGGTTACAAATCCATCTTTTCTGAGCACAGAAGATAAATAGCTCACCTTTTTTTAGATTATTTATTTTTGGAACCTTGTCATTTAAAGATTGAATCACAGGTGACATGGCTGGGGGAGCAGAGAATTCATTAACATCCATCAACACGGGATGCAAGATAGTTTAATCTGCTGGTTCTATCCCAGCTCCCTCACGCGCTTTCACTAGCAATCGCTTAACAAGTTGTGCAGAAGTATGATGTTTTGACAGAAAAGGAAGAAAATGGAAACAACTGAAACAAGTTGATGGCAACAAAATGGAACCACTGAATCAGAGGGAAAGATTACGTTGCCTCATACAGTAATGTATACAATGTAGTTGTAGCTGTGTTGGTTGCAGGATATGAGAGAGACAAGGTAAGTCTTTTATTGGACCTGTGATGCTGTCTAAAGGGAAGGTGACCGTCTAGACTAATATGGTCACCACTTTTACAAAATTGTAATAGATCTTGTACAAAGTACGCCTTGTGAGCTATCACTGGAAAAGTTGTAATCTGCTGAGTATTATCTTGTTAAATTGTGTATATTTACATTGTGTGTGGAAGTATGACATTTTGTTATATGTTTGCTATATGTTTGTGAGCCTGAGAAGCTTCCACAGGTTAGCTCTTCAGGAATTATAAAAGGAGCTGTAAACAAGAGCCCTGCATGTCATTCCCGAAGACCCTTCAAACAGCACATATGCAAAAGGTGCAAACTAGAATTTGCAATTCATATGAAGGACTGATGGAAAAGCATGTATGCCCTGGAACAACCTGACCCCATAATTCAGTTGGGATTTTTCCAGCAAAAAATATAAAAAGGGAGAACAAAGACCTCTGGCCACCTTTTTCCTACCCCATCTGTGGACTGGTGAACTCTAACAGGAAGTTTTGAACAAAAGGGCTGAGGTCCCCAAAAACTATTTGGGCAACCCAGAGAGACTTATAGAAAAACTAGCAGATTTAACATCCCTGCTATCATTTTATCATTATCATACCAGGCATCGTGTCAGGACCAACTTCTGTTTGTGGCTCAAAACTTGCCTCTCTCATCAACAAATTGATCTAGTAAAGATATTACCGCACCCACCTTGTCTCTCCAGTACAGTAATGGTGGTTACATGATATAATCCTGTCCACTCACTGGTGCTGCTCTGGCAATTCTTGTTTGTGATTTCATCATAACAATTACTGCAG
Organism: Sternotherus odoratus; assembly: GCA_032164245.1. NCBI lineage: Eukaryota > Metazoa > Chordata > Testudines > Kinosternidae > Sternotherus > Sternotherus odoratus. Next base: position 101,884,376 of record JAVMKO010000003.1, read on the forward strand.
CTAAGAATATATTATTTATGAGGGTAATAGGATTTTGTATAGATTTAAGACTTACCTTTTAAATATGTGGTTTTAGAAAACCAACACACAACTTTTACAGCTGGAATAATATTGCCATTGTGCAGACTAATTAATATTTTCAACTCTTTAAATATTAAGAGAAAATTTCTTAATGTATTATGCTTCTTAATCTAAATACATGGCATAAAAGGCACTGAATTGTTGGTATCAAGATTTGCATTTGGTTCAAACAAACATCTTTTTATAGTATCTACATAATATTCACATCACCACCTGCTTTTGACGTGCACACACTACATTAGTAATCATTAACAGAGCAGGTAAATCTTAAGATGTTCGTTTATGTGAAGCTTCAATTCAATCCCATCTGGAAATGCTATATGTAGTTTGGGGGTAACAAACATAACATAGTAATGGCCATACTGGGACAGACTAAGGGCCATCTAGCCTAGTATCCAGTCTTCTGACATTGGCCAATGCCAATGACCCCAGGGGAATGAACAGAGCAGGTAATCATCAAGTGATCCATCCCGGTCTCCCATTCCCAGCTTCTGGCAAACAGAACCTAAGGACAGCACCCTGCCCATTCCAGCTAATAGCCATTAATGGACCTATCCTACACAAACTTATCTAGCTCTTTTTTGAACGCTATTATAGTCTTGGCCTTCACAACATCCTCTGGCAAGGAGTTCCACAGGTAGACTCCATTGTGTGAAAAATTTCTCTCTGACAGAATACACACCCAGAAGGTGTGCAGGTTACATAAACCATACGTCCAACTCTGTAGCTAAGTTGGAGCATGGGGATATGAAAGTAATTTGACTTCAGAACTGAACCTGGATATCTTTGTGAAAGAATTCAAATGACCTTATTCAAGACGACCTCATCTTTACTTTCATGAACAGCCTTAACATTACACAGCACTATCAGAAATGTAGAAGTAGAGATTAGAACATGAATCTTTGAATTTTTTGAATACTTGAATATTTGTTACACTGAACAATCACATAAGGAAAATAGGATACATAGCTATTTCATAAAAATAAAGTTTGAAAAAGGGCTTTTGACCGAGTCTGGGTTTTCCACTAAGTACTGTACATGAACTTCTGAAGGCAGGCAAAACTGCCCTTCTTGAGGAAGCACCCTGCCCCTCATCAATGTCCTAGCTTCAGGGCTGCCTATGTCTCTCTCACCAGACTCAGTGGGACCCTTTCCCCTTCCTCCTTCATGTGGGGAACAGTAGCATGAGCTCACAAGGAGTGGACTACAGAAACCCAAAGACCTTTAAAATTCCTTCTCTAAAACAGCAAGATACATGCAGCAGATACCTGCCACATAATCATATTCAAAGGTGCTACAGAGGCTCTATGGATATGAGAGTGGAGCTCTGTGGGCCAGATTTTGCCTTCACACACATGCACAACTCCCTTCAAGGAAATGGGAAATGCATGCCTATATTTAAGGTAGAATTTGGCCCTTTGTTTGCTGGCTCTCTGGAAGTCATTAAAATGACTTTTGCGTATGACTGCCCTGCCAAAACAACAACAACAAAAAAAACCTACCAGCCCACTGTTTATCTATTATTCTCCCTTTCCAATATTTATCTTTGAGAGTTTCTGGAAATGTCATCCTTTAAAAGGATAAAAACTAAATAATTTATCTCAGTAGTTCCTTCCAAGCTGCTGCTCTTTTCTGATCATTTTAACTGACTGCTTCAAGTACAGAGCTTTAGACCCAAGGAGTCTATAATGTAATCAGTTTCATCCAGCTGATGCAAATCAGATTTACCCAGTTGGTGCAAAGGAACAAATGAAATGGGTCCCAATCCTCACAAGTAATGACAATGCATTTCCGGGAGCTTATTTGCCAGAAATTGAATCTCAGCAGCTTGCTGCAGCTTTATTGTTATATTGCTTTGTTGTGATTAATTTCCTAGTCAAGTGTGTGGCCGCACTACACACAACACCTTGAGTTAATTTTCTGATACATTTTTATTGTTAATTCCCTTTAATGGAACCCTTTGAAAAAACAACTTCCCCAATGGAAAAAATCCATAAGTAGCTGACTGAACACAATTTAGCAGATTAAAACAAACATCAAATTCATAGATTCCAAGGCCAGAAGGGACCAGTGTGATAATATAGTCTGACATGTAACATAGGCCATAGAATTCCCAAAGTAATTCCTAGAGCATATATCTTAAATACACATCCCATCTTAATTTTAAAATTGCCAGCTATGGAGAATCCACCACAACCTTTGCCAAATTGCTCCAATGGTTAATTATCCTGTTAAAAATTATGCCTGATTTCCAGAGACAAGGAGAGGTACTATTTTTTATTGGACCATCTTCTGATTTTGCCGTCTGAATTTGTCTGGTTTCAACTTGCAGCTGTTGGGTGATTACACTTTTCTCTGCTAGACTGAAGGGCCCATTATCAAATATTTGTTCCCCAGTGGGTACTTATAAACTGACCTTCTCTTTATTAAGTTAAACAGATAGATTCAAGGAGTCCAATCACTAAGGTATGTTTTTTAATCCTTTAATAATCATTTCTGTGCATCTCTAAGGCTTGCTTAGGGACTGGCTTGATGCATTTGAGAAACATTCTTTTTTCCTTAGCAGATGTTCAAAATGGGATCTTAGTACCTCATCTGTGGAAGCTCCAGCTAATTTTACTTATAATTTTACATTTTAAAATAAACTATCACATCAGTTATATCAAACTGAGTTTGCGTTGTTGCCACCAACTCCATCCCCACTCACTTTTTCATGATGAAAAACAAATGATCTGCTCTGGAGTTTAATACTTTTATACTTGTGAAAGATGCTGGTCTGAGAACTAGAGGACTTCAGTCTTCATATCCACAGAGCAGCATGAGCAAGCCCAGAGCAAGCTTCCCCACACAACCTTATCAATGTGTCTGAACCCAGTCCAGGAGGAAAACCTCCTCTGAGATAATATGGTGGTTCAGTGCCAATTCCCATCCATATTTCTGCTGAGACTGCCAACAACAGTGCTTGCTGTGCAGGCTTGCCAAGAGCCATGTACTGCAAGAAACCATCCCACTTTTGACTCGGTAGTCCTGTATACCATCTTAAAGCTGATTTGACCCACAGAGTGGGCTATCAGGATGTAAGACTGAATATCTGTTTGCACCTCCTGAGATGCATTCCTGAACTGCAAAGTGGTAATCTGGCTCTATCCTACATGTGCTATCTGCCAGCCACTCTGCTCCTGGTCCACAGCATGTACTGTCTTCAGAGCTGGGCAGGAGTAGAAGAGATGGCAGATAGGTCCTCAGCCACCTCTTCTCTTTCTTCCACTCAGCAATGCCATTATCAGGCCCTTGCCAAGCTTCCACTCCACAGAGTGGTGGAGTTGTCACTACTGAAGAAGCTGAGGATCACAGGACATGGCAGAGACAACTAACATCTCTGCCTTCCAACCTGTTTCCAGTCTCTCCCCTTCGTCTGTGGAGTCTCCAGCCCCACTGGGACCTGAGAGAAAGTCTTTGGGAGGAGAGAGAGCGGAGATAAAATAAGAGAAACAAGAAGACAAAATCTTAATGGGAAGGGAGAGAGAGAGAGAGAGAGAGAGAGAGAGAGAGGGGGGGGGCAAATAAAATCACTGCACATTTTAGAATCTAAATGGTGGCAAGTATAATTATGGGGGTGTAGATCTAAACTGCCTACATTTCACCAAGGCATCCAGTCTGTCTTATAACCCTGGCCCTGGTTAGATTTGTTTAAAGCAAACAAAGTTAGTAATTAGAGATCACCAAATTGGTGAACATTGTAATTTAAGGTTCTTCCCCCTCCCCCCCCCCCAAAAAAAAGTTATAATTAATCATTAATTAAACTTAGGCTATAAAGCCCTAGAAATAACCAAGAGGGATTGGAAATTCTAGCAGGAGCACCTCACTGCTTCACAGTGTCTTGTGGCACATCTGCCATGCAGCAACAGCAGATTTCAGCTGTTTGAAGAAAAAAATATTTTATTGTTGCTATTTACTTTAAAAGAAATGGTGGATTGCCTCTCAACTGGTCACACAAAGGTTTGTGTGCGCACATGTATTCATCTGGTAAAAATCAAACAATGGGTATATTGTGTCTAAATTGTGACTTGGTTAGTTAATTTCCTTATGGAAGATCTCCTGACCACTAGTTTCCATAGATTCTTAGAAGCAAATGACTATTAAATATTTGTACATAGAGGTAAGGTCAATGGACAGAAATAAGAGTTTACATAGCTTGGGCTTGGTTCCAGGTTTGTCTGTTTTGTGTTTATCTCTTTCTCTGCTATAATTATTGTCCTATGCCTGTGCTGCCAAATTTGTAATACAATATTGTCTAAAACCAGAAAATGTTTAGCTTTTCAATTTTGTGCAGCCATACTTGCATGTGTTTTCACACTGTCAGAGCTCACAAGCTAAGCAGGGCTTGGCTAAGTTGCTGTTTGGACGGGAGGCCTCTTCAGAACACTTACATGCAACAGGGAATGTGCTGAGCATTCAGTGGGCATTCAGCACTCTTCTTTTGTTCACACCACCACATACAACAAACAACAAAACATCCTCTAGGAGATCCTGGATCGTGCTGTATAGATATAGCAATACTATTATCAGACAATAATAGAAGCAGCAATCTCCCCTTGAGCATCTGAGGAAGCATCAGAAACAAGATCTGCAGCAGCTGCTGCTCTAGATTAAAAAGTTTTAGGCAAGATGCTGTAAACTTCCTTAATTAACTCCATCTTCAAAAATATTTTTAGTCCCCTATTATGGCTGACAGGGTGTTCAGTGAAGTGTAGGTGCCCTTTTTAAAGTCTTGTTACTGCCAAGTCCCTCTCCTGGAATGTACATTGTACAGCCTGAGGCACCAGACCTGCAAGGCGGCCAACATGGACGCTCCACTTAGAAGGGGATAATGCAGTCAGGGCTGCCTCCACACACCAGTGCTCCAAGCCTGTATAGTCAATCCATTGTGAATGCCCTAGCAGCCTTCAGTCAATGTGTGAGGTTGTGTTTTACTTCCTGCCTTTATGGGGAGCTGACTTCAGCAATGAGGTTTTAGTCTAAGCCCAGGACAAGAAAAAGGGCTACCAGTTTACAACTTGATAGGTGTCTCCTAGGGTAGGGCTACCAGATAGCAACTCTGAAAAAATGTGACAGGAATGGAGAGTAATAGGTGCCTATGTAAGCCCCCCAAAACAGGACTGTCCCTTTAAAAACAGGACATCTGGTCACCCTATCCTGGAGTCATTTGGGACACCATTTTACACATTTCTGAACTAAGATGAAAACAGACAAGAGATAAAACTAAAACTGATCAGAAGAGTTGCGGTATTCCTTTTAACTAGGGCTGTCAACTAATCACAATTAACACAAGCAATTAACTCAAAACAAATTAACTTGATTTAAAAATTAATTGTAGTTTTAATCATACTGTTAATTTTTAAATGTATTATACATACTTTGGATGTTTTTCTACATTTTCAAATATATTGATTTCAGTTACAACACAGAATACAAAGTGTACAGTGCTTTATATTTTTTATTACAAATATTTGCACTGTAAAAAAGATAGAAGAAAGTATTTTTCATTTCACCTCATACAAGTACTCTAGTGCAATGTCTTTTATCATGAAAGCACAACTTACAAATGTTGATTTTTGTTACATTGCTGCACTCATAACCAAAACAATGTAAAAACAACAAGTCTACTCAGTCCTATTTATTGTTCAGCCAATTGCTAAGACGAAAGTTTGTTTAAATTTACGGGAGATAATGCTGACCGCCTCTTCCTTACAATGTCACCTGAAAGCGAGAACAGGCATTCAAATGGCACTTCTGTAGTCAGCGTTGCAAAGTATTTACATGCTAGATATGTTAAACATTTGTATGCCCCTTCATGCTTCGACCTCCATTCCAGGAGACATGCTTCCATGTAGAGAAAGTGTTGTAAATTTATTTTTCCAATGGTGGTCGGGTGGGAGTAGAATGGAGACGCATTTGTCCAATAACAGGTACTATGACGTTTCCATGTCAACCACAAAAATATATTAGGCATGATGGTGGTCTCAATCACACAGATACAAATCAGGTGTAATCAGTGAAATCAATGATGTAAGATGGATGTGAGAGGAACCACTGTGGTTTGAGGCCAAAGACCATGATATATATATTTTTAAATGACTCATCTATAATCAACTTGTAATGTAACAGCATTCATTGTTCTGTAAGATGAGCAATATTTACAGAGCCTGTGCAGCTTTTATCAGTAACTGATTTTTTAGTGGCAATATGGAACATGAATGGGATACAGAGAATTGCTTCTCATACTAAGAATCACAAGGCAGATACGTTCAGTCCCTAGAGTAAAGAACCTAGACAGTTGTGCTACTAATTATGTACCACTAGCCAGAAATTTCATCTGCAGGTACAATATGTATTAATATCTTGACTAAATACTGCAGAGCTGTGGAAAAATTGTCAGACCAGGACAAATGAGTGGAAAACAGAAAACTAAACACACCACCTCTTGACTTTGCTATTTCCTTGACCAACAAACCTTGCTCTCCATACCAACCCCTTTTTTCAGAGGTCCTCCAGCTAATCTGTACTTCTTCAAATACTCTACTCCTAGGCCTGTTGTGAGACATTGAGGACCGTATATTGCTAGAAATATTTTAGAGATTCTGTCTGAATAAGCTTAACACACAATTGTGGCACCTCAAGGTGAAGGACACTAAAGTGAAGGACACTAATGTGGAGATGGAAATTGTCTAAAGTGTGCCTAAGCCCATGCATGTGTTGCTGTATTAATGCAATTTTTCATTGAACAAACCACATGGATGGCCAGAAGCTCCTTGATAGAGGATCTGCTAGGCACATAGCACTTTAACGAAGATACTCCTATACCATCAGCATAGTTAATCCACCTCCAGGAGAGGCAGTAGCTAGGTTGACAGGAGAGCTTCTCCTGTTGACATAGGCCTGGTCTACACTAGTGGGGAGGGTTGACCTAAGATACGCTATTTTAGCGACGTGAATAGTGTAGCTGAAGTTGACACATCTTAGGTCGACTTACCTGCCGTCCTCACGGCAGCAGTGGTCGACAGTGGGCTCCCCCGTCGACTCTGCCTTGCACCTTTTGTTGAGCTGGAGATCCAGAGTCGACGGGAGTCCTCTGGGGATCGATTTATCGCATCCTGATGAGACGCAATAAATCGATCCCCAATAGATTGATCTCTACGCATTGATCCAGCCGGTAGTGTTGACAAGGCCATAGTGTTATCTATATAGAGGGTTTAGGGTGACCAGACAGTACATGTGAAAAATCGGAACAGAGGGTGGGGGGGTAATAGGAGCCTATATAAGAAAAAGACCCAAAAATCGGGACAGTCCCTATAAAATCAGGACATGGGGTCACCCTAAGAGGGTTAGGCCAGTATAACTACATCACTCGAGAAGGCTGGAGGGGTGATTTTTCACACCTGTGAGCAACGTAGTTATACTGATATATGTCTATAGTGTACACTTAACCTTAGTTTCCCAGATCTGAACAAGAGCTCTGTGTACTCTTGAAAGCTTCTCTCTCACCAACAGAAGTTGTCTAATAAAAGATATAACTTCAACCACCATGTCTCTCTAATATCCAGGGACCAACACTGCTACAGCTACGCTGCATATTGCAATATATATTATTTTGGCCACAAGGATTAGTATTCTACCAGTTTATGTGCACTTCTGTATTTCTACCCTGTCTTAAGGCTTAATGGTACAAAGGGCTGAATAACCTTAACTCCCACTGACAGCATCGAGAATCTAGGGAAAGGTTGGCTAGCTCTGCATTTTTGCTTTCTGGCCTTGAATAATGTGTGTGTGTGTGTGTGTGTGTGTGTGTGTGTGTGTGTGTGCACTGTTCATGGGATTGGACCTAGCTAGAAAACACACAATTAACACTCCTAGTGCCTATGTATGTGAAATAATTTTGGAGGCCATTTACATACTGAACCAAGTTTGGCCCATTGCATAAAAAATGAAAATCACAGTACTTTAATTTTGGAATGTAACCTATCAACTTCTAATTCCCAATTAATGCTGGAAGATCCCAATATAATAAAAGAAAACAAGCAAGAACCACATTGGCATTGCCAGTTACATTACCCAGGCATTCACACGGAAAAGTTTTCATAACAAGACTTTTCCATGACCATGCTTAATTTGAAAGCATTCCTTCTCAAGGGGAAGTGGCTAGTTATCAGACTGCCTCTGAAGCCCTAGGATAGATTTTAAAGATGATGCATTGTTGATTGCAGATCTTTCCCCTCCCCCAGGGGATAACTGCATAAAAATCACGCATTAAATTTCTACGCTTAAGAATAACCACCTCCCCACCATTCTTTTGCTTGCAGATAATTAACAGTTGAATCTTAGAGTCAATATTATGGATCAATTCCATCACTTATCGCCTAGACCTTATCTACACTGGAGGTTCATCCCAATTTCAACCATAAAAGGCCACCAACGTAGCTGGATTGTCGCAAACTCCTCATGTAAACAGGCAAAGCTATTATTTTCATGGATGGAGTTAATCCCTGCTTGGAACTGTGTTATTACAATGTACTTGTAGTGCCTACAAGCCCTAGTCATAGGCTGGGATCCCATTGTGTTAGGTGCTGTACAAACACAGAACAAAACAACTGTTCAAGCCGAACTGATGTAAATCAGACCTATAGCACTTGACTCTGTTTTCTTTAGAGGATTTGTTCTCATACAGTCATGCTAGTAGTTAGCCACAAAGGGCTGAAATCGGAACAAATCCCCAGTTGGCACAAGGCTTTAGTGTGGCATAGCTATGCAGTGGTATTCTCTGTGGAGAAAGAAGGAGTTTAAGACTTTTGATTAGAGGGCTCTAATCAAAACTTCTGAGCTATAAACTCTGAAGTTGTGGAAAATGACCACACTTACTATGGTCATCCTTAAAAATCTGGCCGTTGGTTTGGACATGTTATCTTAGTGTATGTAACATAGCCTACAGCAAATATAGGGAATATTGCAAATACTAAGGTCATCATATCCCTTTAAGGCAAAACGGGCAGACTAATGTGGTGATGGGCATATTGTAAATACATTCAATAGATTCTATAGAGAGTCAAATTTGGAATCTGGGTCCCCATTTCTATAATGAGCCAATACAAAAGATACAAGCATCTCAGTCCCAAACTTCGAATCTGGATCTGAATATCTCCATTTATAGGAAGAGAAAGAAAGCTAGTTAAGTGCTTCTTTTATGTGCATAAACAGAATCCAAGCTTGCTGGATCAGCACACTGTTCACTCACAGAGAGGGAGGAAGCTTCCAAGTCCCTTGGGTGGTTCAGTTTGTCCGGTTGCCTGACAACTTTCAAAATGCAAGAACCACAAATCAGCTGTGATGACATTCCAAAGAATTTGAAGGGTATTCAAACAGCCTAGACAACTGAATTATTATGACCATTTCCTCAGCATTCCTCCCCCTACCTAGCTGCAGATATATATATTAGTGGAACAGGTTAACGGTAAGATTAAGTGAACTAGTGGTGAAACATTTGCCACTATGTAATGAACATAGAGAAAGCACTTATGTTGTACTTGGGTCCCCCACATATTAGATATTAAAAACAGAGCAATTTGGATGCACTTAAAAATCCACAATACTGAGTTTTTACTGTCTAGTTCTTGAATTTAATAACTCAGCAATACTCATAACTTCACTATATACATGACTTTTCCACAAAGCATGACTAACTTTGACATGGTTTCATTTGTTAACAGGATGTCTGAATGTACAGTATGTTTCTCTACTGACAAATTATCTTTGCAGAAAGTGCCAAGGCAAATATTTTTTCATGTTTTCACATATTTTGCTCTCAGGCCAACTGGAGACTATGTTTAAAGTCTTCAGACTTTACTGAATTCTGAATATTTGCAATTGTTTGGCTCCATGCACAGCTACGTCTGTATTAAGAAATCATCACCTTTCCTAACACCGGTTCGGCAGCATGAGTATCAGCAGTGTTGGGTACCACGGTGTGGGCTCTTTCTCTCCAGCAGCTGTTTTCAACACTACATCAATTAAACTTGATCTGAGCTGGTTTAGTTGATATTTTGTGGAAAATGACTATTGGAACCAGCAAGCCATCTATACGAGGACTCCCAATGTTGTGAACAGCACTGCGACGGTGGCACTCCTTTGTAAATATTCCCTACGGTAGACAATACTCGTACCTATGGGGCTAAAAGGGAAGTGGGCCAAAATATTGAGTTTTCTGTTTAAAGAAATAGGTAGCTTCCGTATTTACAATATTATCCTCTGGCATTTGGAGAGGTGGAGAGCTGGTGAGCTGCAGGCTGAACTGACTTTATGGTTTAGGATGGTTAGTTTATGGCTCTCTTGTTTATTATTACAGATCAGAACCCAACTTAACCTCCCACTGAAGTGAATATCTTCCCCTTAATTTAAGTCTTTTCATTGAGGTTTTTTGTCTCATGAGGTTTATAAAAATAAACATCCCTACAACACTAGATTTGCATTAATAATTTAAATATGAAAAAATTATAGAAAATGGCATGAACTCACTTTGTCTAAAGTTCATATTGCAGAAAGCTCACCCATTCCATTTCTTAGCCTTTACTGACCACTCGACAGTAAAATAATTTTACCAGAAATATGGTAATTCAGGCAATGGCTTTGGGAAATCTTACTAAATTACATTCATGCATCATTGTGGGGCTAGGCTTGCATGTAATTCCATTTAGAGCGAGACCACAGCTTTCCAGGAGATAAGAACAGTGGGGGGCACTCCGCTTGATACGGTCTGCCAACTAGCCATGGAGCCATTGATCACTACCCGTTGAGCCCGATGATCTAGCCAGATTTCTATCCACCTTTTAGTGCATTCATCCAGTCCATACTTCTTTAACTTGCTGGCAAGAATACGGTGGTTGACTGTATCAAAAGCTTTGCTAAAGTCAAGGAATAACATGTTCACTGCTTTTCCCTCATCCACAGAGCCAGTTATTTCATCATAGAGGGCAATTAAGTTAGTCAGGCATGACTTGCCCTTGGTGAATCTATGCTAACTGTTCCTCGTCACTTTTCTCTCCTCTAAGTGCTTCAAAATTGATTCCTTGAGAACCTGCTCCATGATTTTTCCAGGGACTGAGGAGAGGCTGACTGGCCTGTGGTTCCTCAGATCCTCCTTCTTCCCTTTTTAAAGATACTTTGTAATGTGTCAGTGCATCTATTCAAATTCATGAAAACAAGCAACTCCCACCTGAATTCAGTAAAGCATCTAACATATTACATTGCAAAAAACGTTTATGAAATCATTATATGAATGCCAGAAAAAAATACAGTATGCATTTCTTCATTTTTCCTAGGATTGCAAAAATAATTTAAATGAGTGTTATATTCAAGGGAAATAAAGAAAATTCTATGACCATTATTCAGGGGGGTTGCTAGTGAATTGACATATGATGCCTGTGACCACAAATTTCATGATTTCTCTGTTTTGGGGGGAAAGTCATGTAGTGTGCATGTGTGGCTTAAAAGACCGTATAAATAAAATTAAATTGTACATACATTTTTTTATTAGGATGATTTACCACTGGAACACACTACTAAGGAAATTGGTTGATCCTCCATTTCTCGATGTCTTCAAATCAAGACTTAATGCCTTTCTAAAATATGTTTTCTTCAAGCACGTTGTTGGGCTTAATACAGGGGTAATGGCCTATGGTATACAAGAGGTCAAACAAGTTAATCTGTGCTAATGGTCCTTTTTGTACTTAAATAAAATAGGCGAGTCTATTTAGATGGTTAACTTTTGACACCCACGTTTGAAGTTTCAGGCTAAAATTTTCAAGTATTTTTAATATTCCTTGTGGTTTAGAAAAAAAAATCCCACCCTATCCCCATTACTAAAACCAGTTTTCCCCCTTCGAACTAAAGCCAAACTTCCCCCCTCTAACAGAGTCATCTTAAATTCCACATCCATCCACAAATCTCTCTCTTTCAAGGTCGTTCATCACAAATAAATGCAGAAAATGACTTGCTTCTCTTTGGGAGGACACAGACCATCTTAAATTGAGCTGGTTGAGAATGATTTGTTGATGGGAAAAGTAATTTTCACTGAAATAAACCTACTTTTTCACTGAAAAATCATGGATTTTACTAAAAATGTTGGATTTTCTATCAGGAACAGCAAAATGAAATATTTAGTTTCAGGTCTGTTTCCCTCAAATATTTCATTTTGTTGAACTAACCTGAAATGTTTCACTCAACTCTATTCTTAGTAAAGACAAATCATTAACATCTGAAGACCCAGCACGTCTCAGAGAAGGTGTCAATGTGTGATGGACGACCACAAGATTTTTTATTCCAGCTAACTAAACCATTTTATTTAACAGTTATGTCATTTTATCCCTGGTAATGGAGAAGGACTTCACTTTGGTACCTCCAATTATTGAGCATCAGAGTAATGTAGTTAAACTGAACAAGGATTCCTCAAGAGTTTGTCTCTTCATGCCAAAAGGAGTCACTTCCGGAGAGGAAAAGCCTGTACTGCTATAGCAAAAGAGCAAAAAAAGCTGTTCCTCTAGTGAATTCAGCTGGCTGTACTATTCAAATCTGTCATGTTACCAAAGACTTATTGGGGGGGGGGGACACAAAATGCATTTTAGAATGACTCAGAGGCACCAGACAACACAATGGAATTTTTATTAAAATGACACAGGTTGTGTGGAGCCATAGGAAATTACAATTAAGGACACCAGTAGTCTTGATTTCTAGACTAAATATTCTACACAGTGAGCCTCTTCTGTATTTATGATGGAAATGTTATTTAATTTCAATATGCTTGTTGTCTCCCAGAGATTGTGGAGCAAAGTAATAGCTGAAGGTACTCCAACTATATTATTCAAAAGCCACTAATTTTAGAGACAGGTTCAATAATTAAAAATCAAAGGACCAAATTCTGCATTCTTAAGATTCTAATGGCTGTTTTATCACTTAGGTTCATGTTAGGTTTTTGACCTTTAGGCTTAACGATCTTCCCTCTGCCGAGGAGCTGCCGCATAAGTGCCACCGAAAGTCACTTAGTTCCCTCTTTGGCTGCGCACCCACGGCAGCTCTACCATCATCCCTCTAACTGCTAGGGGCGGCACATAAGGTAGAGCTGGCTGGCCCTGCCTGGTGCTCAGGTCACAGCACAACCCAGGTTTGACCTGGGTGCCCCCTCTGTCATGACTTGCCTGAATGCCGCTGTGATACCATGTAACAAGGTGCAATGCCCAGAGCCAGGCCCAACCCGGTGAAAAAGGAGCTACTCTGGCAGAGTGTGTGGTGTGGGCTTGTGTTCTCAGCTCCCTTCTTGAATTCCCCCACTCAGTGCTCATTTTTTTTGGAAGGGCGAGAGGGCCTCAATTTTCAAATTGTAATTCCAGGGCCCCCAAAATCTCTGTGCATCCCTGAAGAGAAGAAGTGTCCTGGTTTTAAGATTAGCAATGCTGTTATCTAAGGGTTCAATCCTGAGAAGTGTTGGAGTGCCTCTTGTAAGGTGCCCAGCACCCTCCTTTTCCACTGATTTCAATGCTAGTGGAGAACACTCCAAAGCTTGCAGGAAGTTCTTAGGACCTCACAGGTTTGGGTATTATCAACTATTCTCATGCCCAAGTCTCATTTTTACCCTGTGCCACCACCCTCTGTGCATAGTCACCTGTTCATTAATAGTAGTCTAAAAAGAAAAAGAAGGCACTACAATATATTCTTGGATACTAACAACTTTGTAACATGCAGTAAGGAAGTGTCATTTTACATCCGTAACATTGCACAATACACGTCACTTCAACTACATCTGATGTTACCTGAAACAATATGACACTATGTTCCCTATTCATTGTTAGAGAATACATCTTTCTAGATGTGGATTATTACAGTATCTGCAAATGGAAAGGGTTCTGCTTTTCAAAGACAGGAATGTTTAAGAAGTACTATATTTTGACACTATTTCTAGTTCAGAAACTATTTTTAGATGATGGCAGATAGAATAACAAGAATAAGAGAAAAGTTTTGTATCAGCCACTACCGCTATGGCTGTGTAGTTAGCTCCTTACACTTCTTTTTGGCTTTTCTGTGTAGCTTTACCTAGAAAGAATGGTTAGTTGTTAGTCTGCTTTGAGTATTACTGAGTGGCAGCAGCCTTTTTAAGTCCAGACACTATGCACAAATACATTAGTTTGTTGCTGACCTGCAGATAGTGTCTTATGAGAATTAATTTAAATTTTTGCATAGCAGTCACAGAATGAGAATTTGGTAGGTTAGTTAATTTATGCTGAAGAAAAAAATATTTCTCTATAAAAGAAAATGGAATGTAACAGCACCAAATCACCTTATCTGTTGGGTTTTCACTGTCAGATCTTCCAGCTCTCCATATGTAAACAAGTATCAGAGGGGTAGCCATGTTAGTCTAGAACCACAAGAACAAAGAGTCTGGTGGCATCTTAAAGACTAAGAGATTTATTTGGGCATAAGCTTTTGTAGGTAAGAAACCCACTTCAGATGCATAGAGTGAAAATTACAGATACGGGCATAAATATATAGTGGCACATGAAGAGAAGGGAGTTACCTTACAAGTGGAGAACCAGTGTTGAAGGCCAATTTAGTCAGGGTGGATGTGATCCACTCCCAATAATTGAGGAGGTGGTGTCCCCAAATAAATCTGATAGTCCTTAAGGTGCCACCACACTCCTCGTTGTTCTCATATCTAAACAAGATATTCTGCCTACTCCCCAATACCTTTTCTACCATACTGGTTATCTCATGGGGAAAATGCCAAAGAATGACAACTCCCCAAAACATGGGGAAAATTCTAAAGAACAACTCTCCCTTCCACCTTGCCCCAAATATCCTCCAGCCTTTCAATGCCTCTTCACTGGAAGACCTAAAGTGATTAAAACCACAAATATTTTCTTTGATATAACTTAAAAATTAACACATTACACAAATGTGTTTCAGTTTACAACTGTGTTCACTGAAACATATGGGTATTTACAGCACGAAAATGCTACAGTATGTCTACTCCTGTGATGTGTTCATACACATGTATTAGCATTGATATCTTCATATTGTTATGGTAACTCATTCTATATCCATTCTATTGGACATCAGTTTTTGCACACTCATCCCCATAGTATCTGACTGCCTTCCAGTAGAGTGTTAAACAACATGGCTAATATCTGACATGTGTGTTCTCCCATTCTCTCCTCAGAAGAAGTACATGTAGTGGGGTGTCTTCTAATGGATTTTTTACAATATACATGTGCTATGTATTTATGTTCGATAACAGGTATAGTATGTTATTTTATTATATAATTTTCTTGATGCCAATTTATGTTTATTGCCATTATCACAAATATTTAAAAGTATGTCCCCAAAACCTTCCAAGCCCTAGAATAAGCTCCTTCATAAGCCACGAACTGGGAAAAATGAAAATACTTAATTGTATACTAAAATGATAATATGAATATTTCTCCAATAGTATTTTGTAGGGGAAGCTTGTCATTAACAGTATTCCAATTTGAATTTAGAGTAGACTGTGAAATAGAGACCTCACAGGACTTGTCCAACAATGTGAAAAGAAAAATAGAAGTCAAAGCTGTGTGTGTATATTTGATGTTTTAAGAGTTGAAGAATTTGGAGATTCTTGGGATATATTAGTAGATTAAGATAAAGGAATAATAGTAGTAAAAAGGAGATGCTTCTTTCTAAAACAGGGATTTGGAAATAAAGAATTTCAAAAATTCTTTTAGTCTCTAATTCTCTGTTCATAGTTTTCCATATATCTTTGCTTAAATTCCTGCAATATGTCAGATCATAATAACTGAGGCAAACATGGATGGATAATTACTGGAGTCGGTCAGCATTTTTGACCAAAATATTTCCAGCATAATAGAGGGCAATTTCAATTCTGACAAATGTTTCCAAATTTTTTGATGGGAAAATTCAAAACAAAACATTGTTTCAAAGTGTCAACACTTTGTGATGTTAAAATTGTTGACATTTTGAAACAAAACATTTCATTTTGATTGTAAATATTGAAATTTTTTATTGTAATTTCCAAATCAAGATAAAAAAACCTCCCCAATTTTGCATTCAATGAACATCTCTGATATTTCAATTTTTCATTCCATTTTCGGGCAAAAACAAAGTCAAAATATTGAAATTTACTGCAGAAAGA
Organism: Sternotherus odoratus; assembly: GCA_032164245.1. Taxonomy (NCBI): domain Eukaryota; kingdom Metazoa; phylum Chordata; order Testudines; family Kinosternidae; genus Sternotherus; species Sternotherus odoratus. The sequence goes on from JAVMKO010000003.1 coordinate 101,900,682, forward strand.
AATTTTCCAAAAAAAGCTTTCATAAATTGCTAAAAGGGGGAAGTAGTCTATCTTTAATCTAAAGATACAGTTAACAGGCTGCCCTATTTCTGTGTATCTGAGCTCCAATCTTGTTTAGGACACAGATTAAATACACACCAGACCTTTAACCAAAGATGACTTTTTGTAAACCTGCCACTCAATGGCATGGTTAGAAATCTTTTCCTGAGAGATCTATAAATGGAAGCAGAATTGATACTCATGAAGATTGACATTTTGTCTGGTTACCGCCTGGTCTATCAGTCTTTCACTCTTTCCCCTTCAAATGGAACTAAAAACCCTCCTTTACAAATTAGAGAATAAAAATAACATTCAAATTAAAAATCATGAGTGGAGAAAATTACTATCGACATTTGAACCTAGATGCCCTAATCAGTACTAGGCACTTTAAAAAGACCAATAAATAAGACGACCCTCCCTACTCCAGAGAGCTTTAAGTCTAGGAGACATTTAAAGGGTTTATTGCCTTGCTCAGTCTGATAGCCATAATAGGAAGTCAAAAATTACTTACATGAGCTTGAGTACCAAGGTTACCAGTTCCACATTTCAAATCTCTGCTCTTTCCCCATACTCAAACAAAATATGCTCTTCTTTGCCATCGCCCTTTGTTATCTTATGTCCTACCATACTAGCACATTATTTAATTAAATGTCCCAATCCTGCATTAACTGACACTTAATTCAAGGTGGGAAACTTGGACTGAACAGGAACCCCATCCTTATGAAAAGAAAAATTCAATTTTGAATTGCTTTGGAGTTTGTACTTTCATTGTGAGACTGACTTTTTGCTTTCTCTTACATGTCCATATTTGCTCCCACGTAAGAAATATCTGGTAAGTAACCATTTAACCATTTGTATTTTATAATCTTTACTAGATTCATCTGCTTCACACAGTATTCAAGCTGACATGCAGTGAGCTGTTCTCACACTTGTAATAAGTAACCCATCTCCCCAGAGAGGGGATCCCCACCTGTTCTCTAAGTAGTAACAAGTTTATTCCCCAGCCTCTTCTCCTCCACCGAGGCAGATTTTCTCAGTCACTTGCATCTGGTCCTTCTCTGATACCAAGAACTTTTGTGTTAATGCCCATAGAGCCTCCTTTGAAATCCCATAAGACCAGGGAACCTCACTTCAGGCACCAGTGCAAAAGATTCTAGAGTATCTAAATGTGGGGCCACTGCATGAAAAAGGATCAGATACAATTTGTCAGCTAAAACAATAACTATTGGCGCACACACACAGAGATAGGTGTATAGTAACCAAGACACTGATCATGGCATTCAAACCAACCAGGGATACATGCATCCATGTGAAGATCCATTAATGTAAGTAGGACTCCACACAGCAGACCCTTATACCTGTGTAGAGAGTCCCACTGAAGTTAATGGGGCTTCTCATGGGCACACAAGTCCAGCCAGGCAGATCAGATGGCAGGATCAGAGCCTGAAGGTGTGAGTGAACATGGTGTTCACATCAAGATACAAATGGTCTCAAAATGTGGGCAAAAGAAGTGTTGGTCTAGGCCCCTTTTTGGTGTTAAAGAAACATTTTAAAATAAACTTTAGCCATTCTTGATTAATCCAATGTTAGGGCATCAAAATGAGCCGTAAATCAACATGTTGTAAAGTAGCAAAAAGCCCAATCAGAAAACTAAAGAAAACAAACCCACGTTGTGCTGCTGCACATTGCTCAGATACAGTACAGAACAGGGGATAAATATATCTCCCTTCACTGAAAAGGAAATTGTCTAGTCACAATTCCTGGCCTGGACCTCCTTTAAACTATCTACTTTTCTACTCAGTGTTTTCTGAATGAAGGAGAGGGATTGTGGGATCATTGGAGTTTGGGGATGGTGAAAGGAGATTAGCAATTCAAGTCAAGTCTAGTCTTTCCTCCCTGCCCTCTACATGATTTAATCTTTGTTTCTGTCCGTGACCAGCTTGGTCAATTGAATGATTTGGAGCCAAAGGGAATTTTAATGACTTAATAACATCCACTCAAACCCTGAGGGAGCCATGTCCAGCTGTCTGTAAGCAACTAGCTGCCCTTCCACTCTATTCCCTTAGAATCACAGCTAAACGTGTAAGGCTCCTACCACAGCAAGAAAGAAAAACCCAAAGGAAAAAAAAATGAGGTGGTCAATAATACAGGAAAGCCACCTTTCAGCAAACTTGCAAGAGACGGAATTATTTTTACCTATAAAAGTAACTTGGTGCTTTAACTGAGCAAACAGCTGCCACAAACATCTTTGATTCTTAAGCATGTGGATCTCAAGAGAAATGACAGACCCTATTTATTGACGTTCCACCAGTTATTTTGTCAAAGGTAGTGTATATTTAGACCAAATATTTTTCCATCAGAAAATGCAAATTCAAAACCAACAAGTTCCATGGGAATGTGTCAATTTCTGTATAATTTTATTCTGAATAAAAATAAAAATGAAGCATTTTGATAAGGTTTCATTTCAACATTGTGTATTAACGTAACTTTCAAAATTGTATTTTATAGTATTTGGGTGTTTTATATCATTCTAAAATATAATAAAGATGGAGAAAAAGACCTGAAAGTCAAAACAAAGTTTCAATTTACTCCAAAGTTTTTTCAAAATGTTTTAAGAAATTGAAATTTCATATTTCATTCTGATTTGGAACAATCTTTCAAAAGTTTCAGAATTTCTTCCGACATGGAGATTCCAGTCTCTAATTGGTTCTATCATTTGAGTATCTATCCCTCTACTGCTGGTACTTACATACCACAGAGGAAGTCTCCTCCAGTTACCATACATTAGCAAGTAAGGAAAGGAAGGATGGTCCAGTGATCAAGGGACTAACCATACTGGGACTTCAGAGACCTGGGATTGTTTCGCTGCTCCACCACAGGCTTCCTGTGTGACACTGGGCAAATCACCTACTCTCCGTGCCTCAGTTCCCCTTCTGTAAAGTCAGAAGAACAATTCCTCACTTTATAACTAAATAGGGCTGAACTTAAATAGAGACTTGACAAGATTGCCACCAAAGAGGTAACAGCTGTAGCCAATTTTGGTTTAGATCCCATCAATTTAACCTTGTCCCTATAACCAGGCTGAAATCTAGGTAAATCCAGGGCCTTAACACAGTTAAGGGGACCCAGGTAGTGTCTGTCTATGTCCACACTGCAACATTTATCAGTGTTGTAAACTGGGTCCCCAAGAATAAAATAGCTGAAGTCTACGTACTTAGATTCACTTACCACAGCCTCTTCATGACAGTGAGTCGACTGCTGCCACTCCCCCATCTACTCCGCCTGCGCCTCCCACGGCGGTGAAGTACAGAAGTCAACGGGAGAGCGCTAGATGCGATAAATCGACCCCTGATGGATCTATCACTACCCGCCGATCCGGTGGGTAGTGTAGACATACCCGTGGTGTCACAGGATCTCAGGCACTAAAATATTTTCACAACTGTGATTTCTTTTCTCTGCTCTTTTTTGATGAAGCAGCATAAAAAGCAGCAAGGCAATAGGTCCAGTGCGAAGAGTCAAAATACAATGGGTAATTCAAACAGCACAGAAAAGTCAGCCTATCTATAGATCCTCTCTCTTCACTGTAAAAGTTTAAATGACAATGAAACAAAACAAATCACCGTGACCACTCACCAGGTTCATGTTGTAAAGATACATTAATGAACAGGAATCAAAGTACCACCTCTCAGCTGCATATTACATAAGTTGACATAGATGATTGATGAGTCATCTCTCTTTCATACCCCCACATTGTTAAAAATACTTTTTAAAAAAAAAATACAGTTTCTATGTCAGTCAAGCTTCTTTCCAGACAAAATATACATGGGAGAAAATTGGTTAGTAAAAAGCTGAATGAAATGGAAGGAAATACATTTTGTTAGAGTAGCAATAGCTAGGGGCTGGTAGCACCCGTTTTTAAGGTTGCCTGACATTTTCCATTATAAGATTCCGTTTCAGTTGCTTATAACTTTGCCAAACTTTAACCATTTGGCCAGAAGTTTTCCATGATCAGAACTAGGATGGTAGTGGATTTACAGAGCATTTTACAATATTCACAAGAGCTAGACTGCCATTTGCTAACATGCAAATAACTCCATCTAAAGTAAAAGAGGGAGTGGCGGCTGGACTATGTACTTCTCAGAACAGAAATTAGCCTCTCTCTAGGCTGAGGTGCAGAAAATGCTTCTGGAGCTTCATCTGGGCTCCAATACATCAGCAGAAGCTCACTTGATGTGGATCAGGCCCAAATTGATCCTACATAAGGACTGGCTAACTTGTTACCAGTTCCGGCTCATTACAAGGAAAGTTATTTAAGTTTTGCATAAAATCAGTAGAAAAATTTTATATGGCACATCATGTTTTCAAGGTAAAAGTTCATCTAACTCAGTGTTCCTACCCTAGGATAACAGCTCAGTCCAGATAGGGGCTCACGACAGAGGAGAGAAGCACTAGGACAGGAATAATTGCGTGACCTGGGAGACACTTTCCACTGCCTTTGTGGGTAAAGCATTTGAGGGAAATTTGAAAATTAGTCACCGTCCCTCTCTCCCATTGAAGCAACTCTTATGCAGCCAGCTCCAGGGATAGCTAAGCTTTTCTTCTCCCATGGCATTCCTCTCAATTAGGGAAACAAGCAACTGAAACATTTCACACAACTTGAACTCCATATAGCCACTTGATGAGAAGGGAAGAGTGGGGTGGATTCTCTAGGAGCAAACTAAAGAATAAAAAATGTGTATATACATACACACCCCCCCCCCCAAAACATAGAAAACAATAACAAAAAAACCCTAGAATACTCCCCTCCCCCCAAAAAGCAGAGCATACAGGAAAAATAATTACAAAGAAGAATTAAAAAACCATAGGAGACTCAGAAAAGAACAGGAGAATCAGAATGACCGGATTGAAAGGAGAGTCAGTAGCAACTTTATGGGATGAGGCACAATGTGATAGGCCAGAAAAAATATCAAGTTTTACCAATCCATTGCAAAAGGAATTTCTAACAAATAAAGGCTGGGACCCACGCTTAAGGACAAATTGCCACAAATTGACTTGGAAAAGAAACCCGACTACACATTCCAAGGAAGTAAATACCCATACTATAGTTTGTTGTCCTTCATGGGGACAACAGCAGAAGAGTTTAGTACATACCACCTAAATACTAAAAACTCCAAATCACAAGGACTTCTGGTTCCGCTCATACATCAAACTCTAACCAACATTTCAAAAGAGAACACCCTTGCTCACAAACCTATATAATGGTGAAATATAGACATCCTAAACAGACTATGTCTATCTGCCTTCACCATTCAGACATGTATGTTAATGTAAATGTAGTAGAGGAGCCCAAACCTGTAAACATTTCATGTGGCGGTGGGATCTCTGCTTCCATATGGGGCCGCAATCAACTATTCTGTTGCTTAGCCCATTACTAGAGCCTATTGCCACCATTTTTGAACCATCTCTACCCATCACTGAAATAGGAATAAAATACTTGCCTACTTCATCAGGGTGCCTTGAAGCTTAATTAATGATTGGGAAGCTCATTGAGAGTCTACAAATCACAGAGCATTTGTGGCAAGACTGCCACCATGCTACACCCCTGTTGGTTGTATATAGCATTGCAAAAGCTCTGCCTCATTTTTTCCTATGCCTTTTTGGGCTTATTTCAGCCATTGCTGTGACCTGGCACTCCAATGAAGCCAAGTACCAGAGTCCAACCCTTCACAGGGCCCCAAAGTCCTTCAGTTAAAGTCCAACACAAAATAGCAAACTAGCCTCAATTTAGGGTTGCCAACTTTCTAATAGCAGAAAACCGAATATTCTTGTCCTATCCCCTTCCCCAAGGCCCTGCCCCCGGCTCACTCCATCCCTCCTCCTTCCATCACTCACTCTCCCCAACCTTTGCTCACTCATTTTCACCAGGCTGGGGCAAGGAGTTGGAGTGCAGGCTCTAGGGTAGGACAGGAATGAGAGGTTTGGGGTGCAGGATAGCACTCCAGGCTGGTGCCAAGGGGTTCAGAGTGTGGGAGGGGGTTTGGGGGCTCTGGGCTAGGGAAGGAGGTTGGGGTGCCAGAGGGGATGAGGGCTCCAGCTGGGGGTGCGGACTCAGGAGCGGGGCCAAAGATGAAGGGTTGGGATCCAGGAAGGGGCGCCTGGTTGAGGCCAAGAGGTTGGGGGGGCAGGATGGGATGGGGTGAGGGCCCTGTCGGGGAGGTGATGTGGACTCTGGGGTGGGGCTGGGGATGAGGGGTTTGGGGTGTAAGAGGGGGCTCTGGGCTGAGGCAGGGTTGGGGGTGTGGGAGGCCTGTACAGGCTCTGGGCTGGAGATGCAGGCTCCAGGGTGGGGCCAGAATGGAGAGGTTCAGGGTGCAGGAGGGGGCTCTGAGCTGGGGGTTGGGATGCAGGAGGGGCTAAGGGCTCCGGGTGACATTTACCTCAGGTGGCTCCTGGGAAATGGCTGGCATGTCCCTCAGGATCCTAGATTAATTGGCCTCTCAGGCCACTTTAATCCTTTTGTGACTTGTGTGACACCTCATCACAGCTTTGTAATCTATATATATAAAAGTCAAGTGGTGTATGTATGTATGTATGTATGTATGACTGCGAACTCCTCCCGCACCGTTTGAGCCAGAGACTTGAAATTTGGTACAGTGAGGGGTCTTGGGGTCTAGATGCTGGTAAGGGTCGAAAAAATTTTGGATCTCACCTCTGACGCCCCCCAGGGGTGAAAGTCTTTCAGGGCCAATCACATCGGCTGGGCGGTTAGGTGGTGATGATGTCATAATACCCCCCTCCAACAGACACCTCACTCGCTCAGCTCACCCCTCCCTCCTCCAACGGAACCCCGGAGATCCCTCAGTTCTCTGCCCCTCCCCCCCTCCCAACGGAACCCCGGAGATCCCTCCGTTCTCTGCCCCTCCCCCCTCCCAACAGAACCCCGGAGATCCCTCAGTTCTCTGCCCCTCCCCCCTCCCAATGGAACCCCGGACTCCATCAGCTCTGTGCCCCCCCCCCACCTGCGAAGGTCCCCGGAATCCCTCTGCTCTGCCCCCCCCCCCCCGCGACGGATCTGAGTTGGGTTTGGTGGGACGGTAAGTGAGGTGGGGGTGTCGGGTTCGGTCGGGGGGTGAGGTGGGGGTGTTGGGGTTGGTCATGGGGTGTCGGGTTCGGTCGGGGGGTGAGGTGGGGGTGTTGGGTTTGCTTGGGGGGGTGAGGTGGGGGTGTCGGGTTTGGTCGGGGGGGTGAGGTGGGGGTGTCGGGTTTGGTCGGGGGGGTAAGTGAGCCGGGGGGTTGGTCTGGGGGGGTGGGAAGGTGTCTGGGGGGGGGTGAGGGGTGAGGGGTGGATGTTGGGTTTGGTCTGGGGGGGGGAAGGTGTTGGGGTGGGTACCCAGACCAAACCCGACACCCCCCCCGGCTCACTTACCCCCCAACCAAACCCGCCACCGCCACCTCACCCCCCCACCAACCGCAACACCCCCTGACCAACCCAACACCCCCACCTCACCCCTCACCCACCCCGACACCTTCCCACCCCCCCCCCAGACCAAACCCGACACCCCCTGGCTCACTTACCCCCCGACCGAACCCGACACCCCCACCTCACCCTCCCCACCACCAATCGCAACACCCCCAGACCAAACCTGACACCCACCGGCTCACTTACCCCCCGACTGAACCCGACACCCCCACCTCCCCCCCCCCAAGCAAACCCGACACCCCCTGACCAAGCCCAACACCCACACCTCACCCACCCCTACACCTTCCCATCCCCCCAGACCAAACCCGACACCCCCCGGCTCACTTACCCCCCGACCGAACCCGACACCCCCACCTCACCCCCCCCCACCAATTGCAACACCCCCAGACCAAACCAGACACCCCCCGGCTCACTTACCCCCCGACCAAACCCGACACCCCCACCTCACCCCCCCAAGCAAACCCAACACCCCCACCTCACCCCCCCACCAACCGCAACACCCCATGACCAACCCCAACACCCACCCCTCACCCCTCACCCACCCCTACACCTTCCCACCCCCCCCCAGACCAAACCCGACACCCCCCGGCTCACTTACCCCCGACCGAACCCGACACCCCCTACCTCATCCCCCCCAAGCAAACCCGACCCCCCCACCTCACCCCCCCACCAACCACAACACCCCCTGACCAACCGCAACACCCACACCTCACCCCTCACCCACCCCGACACCTTCCCACCCCCCCAGACCAAACCCGACACTCCCTGGCTCACTTACCCCCCGACCGAACCCGACACCCCCACCTCACCCCCCCACCAACCGCAAAACCCCCTGACCAACCCCAACACCCACACCTCACCCCTCACCCACCCCGACAACTTCCCACCCCCCCAGACCAAACCCGACACCCCCCCCGGCTCACGGTGCACTGTGTAGCACACAGATTATTAAATACACTGTTCGGTTCGGTCGGGGGGTGAGGTGGGGGTGTCGGGTTTGCTCAGGGGGTGAGGTGGGGGTGTTGGGTTTGCTTGGGGGGGTCAGGTGGGGTTGTCGGGTTTGGTCGGGGGGTAAGTGAGCCGGGGGGGGAGGGTGTTGGGGTTGGTCAGGGGGGTGGGAAGGTGTCGGGGTGGGTGAGGTGTGAGTGTTGGGGTTGGTGAGGGGGTGTCAGCTGTCTGCCCCCTCCCCACCTCCGACTGACCCGAGCAACGCCGGGCACTTATGCTAGTAATAAAATAATAATACAAAAGAACAGAATAAAAACAAGAGGACACAGAAACATCTCATTTAATACCCAGATTCCACTTCAGCTCTGATTCATCTTAAATAATATATAAATACATATGACAAATATCAAAAGGTCTGTGAAAATTTGTTTTCCACTGCACTGGAAAGATTTAAAACAAATTAAAACCCAGGGGCCAATTTCACCCATAGTGCAAGTCCACTGACTTCAGTGGAGTTACTCCAGGGATAGATTTGGCTCAGAAAGTTAATTACACCATTAAATAGTTCAGAATACTTAGAAATTCAAAATAAAATTGAATGCATTCCCAGATTACTGTGAAAGACCTTCTGGGAAATGGGAAAAATACTGTGGGTTTGATTCTGGTCTCACTTAAACCACTTTTACACTGATGTAACTCCATTGACTTGAACTGAGTTATCCCTGATTTACACTAGTATAAGTCAGATCAGAACCAGGCTCTATATTTTTTGCCATCTGGACTGGCAGACCCTATCAATCCATTGTAGCCTGCTGAAAATATAGAAATAAAGTTAGAAAAAGGCTGCCTAGTCTGTGAACCTGAACAGATTGCAATGAGGAAGCTGAACTAAATTGAAAGTAAAGATTAACAATAAATCATTGTTATCTGCATGTTAAGCAGCTTTGATTTGTAACACACATTTACATATTCTCTTCTAAATAGGACAGGTCCTTCAGCACTTAAAAGTAGAAAAACCCTTTCCTGCCTCAGTTAGTCAAATATGTATCACTTCATTAAAGTCCCATTCCCAATGTACCATGATATTGAATTAAAATCCAATTTTGGTAAAATCACACCAATAAATCCGATGTTATACAATATTGTAAAATCCTGCCATCAAAACTATATATACTTCTTATTCCATATAAAATGTATTTTGTGTATTTATTTATTTATAGAATGCACACCACTGGGTAGGACAAATGCCAGCAACAAATGATTATTCTGTGTTATAAGTGGTCACTTGTTGCTTCAGCTTGTCTGTTACAGCTTTCCCCCTATTCCATTTTGTTTCTTACAGTTGTCCCCTTACTCCATTTTGTTTTTGTTCTCCTGTGGCCGCCCCTCCTTGGCTGTTAAGTTGTTTACCAGGGCCACTGCCCTTCTCAAAGGGAGGGCCCCTTAAGTTGTTTACCAAGAGCCATTGCCCTTCTCAAAGGGATGGCCACTTGTGCTGCATGCTAAGTGGGATAACTGCCCTGTTCAAAGGTTGGTCCTGTTATCACCTTGTTAAACCTGGGCTCGGTGTAGGGTAGGCAATGTCCAAAGCTGTAAGACCTAATGTGTTTTTGAGATCCTGGGCATGAGTCATAGGCCTCATGTGCTTTTGAGTCATGAGGTGGAACTCACGCCTATGGTCCAGGACTCTGCCCAGGCATGTCTCTATGCTCACCTGCAGTTTTTCCCTGTAACTCCTCCCCTGTGACAGAGGGAGCCTATCAGCATTACTGGCGGGGAAACTGCCTGAGTTTGCCTTTAAGAACAGGCATTTTTGAAACAAACATCAGAAAGGTTCCTGCATTGCTACCTGGTCTGATCAGCCAGCGGTTCTGGGGGGTCCTTTCTCCGCTCTCGTTTTATTTTTGAGCGTACCCCCGTTTTAACCCCCCCCCCCACGAAGAATGAATTGCTGCCTGAGAGACCTCCTGATTATCAAGACCGTGCCGAGCCCTCCGTGCTTCTTCTGATGCTGTTGCTGCTTCTGCCTTTGCTGCTGCCTTGGGGACTGGTGAGAATCCCTCTGTGAAACTTTCTATACTTAATTACTTTAGCTGCTGGCTCTGTTTCCCCAACACACAGACTCAAACTAAACCTCTCTTAAACTCCTTGGTCTGTGTCTTAAAACCTCTCTTAAACTCCTTGGTCTGTATCTGTGATCTGTTTCTTGCTTTGCAGCACCTTTGCTGCTAGAAATAAGCCTGTGCCTTCCTGGACTGTACCTGGGCACACACCACCCTGCCCTCTGAAACTACCCCTAGTATAAGGTGCACCCATTAGGTTAGATTTTGTCTTTTAGTCTAGATAAGTTGTAATTTCATTTTGCATAGCTGTAGTTAAGTTAGGTTTAGGAAATTGCTTGCATTGTACCCTGTAAGTTAGCCTTAAAGAATTGTTGCATTGTGTTTTGTTACTTGCTAATGTGTGTAGTTTTGGTTAAGTTAAATCATAGATAAGATTTTACTGTGTTTTACTGTGTTTGATATTGGAGAAGGATATGGACTTGGCAGGGTGAGCAGACAGTGCGCAGAGAGGAAGCACTGGAACTCTCAGAGAAGATGGAAAACCAGGCACTAATTTTCATCACTGTCTTCTCTGTACTGGCTGATCTGTGTAGTAGTATTGAGAAGGAATTACTGTTACAATAGCCTGTGAGCAAGGACAGCAGAAAAGGGAGCGTGAGTTTGTGGACCTAATGGAGGGAAAGCAGCCAGCTCCAGATCTGTATTTTTACAGCAGAGTAAGTGTGTGGGGAGCATTTTACTAAAATGTAAAATGGCATAAAAACATAAGAACAGCAAATGGTCAGACCAATGGTCCATCTAGCACACTCTCCTGGTTCCTGACAATGGCCGGCACCATATGCTTCAAAGGGAATGAACCGAACAGGGCAATTATTAAATGATCCATACAGGACTGACGTGAGCATTTTTTGCCACCTTAGGTGGCTAATGAGAACAGCAGTGGAAGTCCACCGAAGATGGGCGGAGCTTCCGGAGCGGTGAAGAAAAGAAAAGAAAAAAGATTCCGGAAGTTACAGTCCCGCCGCCAAAATGCCACTGACAGAATCAGTGGCAGAGCAGGTATGTCTGATGAAATGCTGCCGACTTTTGTCCTGTGAGCTGCCACCGAAATGCCGCTGATGGTGGGGAAATGCCACCCTCAAAACAGTTAAGTACCGCCCTCAAAACCGGACCGCCTAGGTCATCTAGTGGTTGCACTGGCCCTGGATCCATATCCTGTCAAATCAATCCCAGCTTCTGGCAGTCAGAGATTTAGAGATACCCATAGGATGGGGCTACATCCCTGATTACCTTGGATGATAGCCATTGATAGACCTATCCCTCATGAATTTATCTAATTCTTTTTCAAACCCACTCTTGGCCTTCACAACATTTCTTGGCAATGAGCTCCACAGGTTGCCCATGTGTTGTGTGAAGAAGTATTGTCTTATGTTGTTTTAAACCTGCGGACTATTAATTTAATTGGGTGATCCCTGGTTCTTGTGTTATATGAAAGAGAAATAATACTTTCCTATTCACTTTCTCCACAGTATTCACAATTTTATAGATTTTTATCATATCTCCCACCCTTAGTTGTCTCTTGTCTAAGCAGAAGAGTCACTGTCTTTTTAATCTCTCCTCATATGGAAGCTGTCCAATATCCCTACTCATTTCAGTTATCCTTCTCTGTACCTTTTCCAATTCTATTCTATCTTTTTTGAGACAGGTTGACAGAAGTGCATGAAGTATTCAAGGTGAGGGTTTACCATGGCTTTATATATTGGCATTATGATATTTTCTATCTCATAATCTAACCCTCTTCTAACTGTTCCTAACATTGTTAGCTTTTTTCATTTCTGTTGCACATACAGCTGATATTTTCAGAAAACTAGCCATGACGACTCCAAGATCTCTCCCTTGACTCGTAACGGCTAATTTAGACCCCATCATTTTGTATGTATAGCTGGGACTATGTTTTCCAATGTGCATTACTTAGCATTTATCAACGTTGAATTTCAGCTTCCATTTTGTCTCTCATTCATCCAGTTTTGTGAGATCCCTTTGTAAGTCTTCATAGTCAGCTTTGGACTTAACTATCTTGAGTAATTTTGTATTATCTGCAAAATTTGCCATCTCACTGTTCATGCCCTTTCCAGGTCATTTATGAATATGCTGAACAGCACTGGTCCCAGTACATCCTTGGGGGATCCTGCTATTTACCTTTCTCCATTGTGCCTGCCCTGAAGAGGTCCAGATACAACAGCTGAATTCCTCTCCTGCTTCCTTTTTCTTCCGAGTGGGAAGAGGATGGGTTAGTAGTAATTTACTGTTGGTGATGACTGCTTGGATTGAGCTACTCTAGCAAATGAGACAAGGGGAGGAGGTCCCTTTCCTGCCTAATTCTCTCCCACCTCCTTTTAGAGGGAATATTTAGGAGAGTAGCCCTGCTTACACCTATGTACCCAGACTCAAGGTCCAGGTAACCTGTATAAGGCTGCGTGTGTGTGTCAGGGGGTGGGGTTAGTTGGGATAGTGCTTACTCCTTCTTATTCCTTGGGATGGGTGTACAGTCCAACTAACAGTCTAGCTGTGAGAGGCTGATCCTACAAGCTCCAGTCCTACTAAGTCTATAGAATACCATTCACAGACCAATGGGCAGTAGTATGCCCTAAATATGCTTTTAGTCAGGTGTAAGGATCCCTTCATTATTCTCTCAACTTCCTGTTGCCTGGAAAAGACACTTTTAATAACAATGTTGTTGTGTCATTTTATACAGGAATAGCCTCATCATAAATCAAAACCCAAATACAGGTCTTTGATAACTGCCATGAAAAGCACAGTACAGACATCACCTGTACAACTATATGCAAAAATAATTCTCAAACCAGCGGCTGCTTTCACTGTCCGTGCCAATGGCCTTCCCCACCCAAGGTCAGATTAAATAAAACTGCTTATCAAGCTGTGGAGATCAGCACAAGGTCTTCCCTGAGCCGACTCTTAAGGCTTCCATGAAAGTCAAACCGGAATTTTATAAAGTCAGGGCTGTGACGATAAACCTCACAGTCTGTCTCTGTCATACTCTCTCATGTCAGTATGAAACCAGCTACATTGCATTTCAGCCATACTTTGTGCTGCCTGTTGTACTTTTAAAATTAATTACAGTAACCCGAAATCTCAAACTTTCTTATCCAGAGCTCTCTATGCTTCGCCCCCTGGAAATTTCTGTCATACACTTTTCCAAATGATCTTTTGCTATATTCATACAAGACTACACTGTATCATATTCCCCTGTATATTTTCTGATACTGGCAATAAAAGTAGAGGCTATATAATAATACACTGTGATAAATTACTTTGGGCATCTGTACTATAAATATTTACACTCATACATATGGTGTCTTCAGAACTCTTGCAAGATAGTTACTTCTATCTGCAGCTCCAGATAAGAACCCCTGTTTTCTATACCTTTGATGCTGAATTTGTTTTTAAAGGCTGTAAATCTATTAGCACAAATAGATGCATTCAGAATTTCTCCTATAGATATTGTGACAAAGCCAGACTGGATGTCCGAAGAAGGAATGATAAAGGCCTTTTTCCCTGCAAGCTGAGAAAGGGCTACCTCAGGCCAATTAGGAACACCTGATTCAGTTACCTCAGTCCAATTAAGGGCTACCAGAGACCTTTTTAAACTCCGTGCTCAGGGAGAAGGGGAGTGAAGCTGCATCAGGGCTAATGGCAGTAGGGAGAGAGTCTTCTCCCAGGTGAGACACTTCTCTCCTTCCCTTAAGGGAAACAACTGGAATAGAGTGCCTGTTTAAGGGTGGATCAAGACCTTAGGGCCAACAGCAGGACATCCTCCTCCTCCCCCCTCCATGAAGGGGCAGGAAACATATCCCCCTTTGTGTACATTTGTGGGTTTTTTTCTTTTTTGGATGGAGGAACACTCGGGCCTGTCCTGAGGTCTACTGCGAAAATACTGACAAGTAAACACAGAAGGGAAGACAAAGACTGTCCAGAGTGGGGGTGATTTACCCTAGGCCCCACCACTGCCAAGGAGGGAAGGGCTAGGTATAGTGAGATGAAGGAGGTGCCTTGCCACAACATATTTAGGTTTCAAATACACTTTAATTGAAGCTTCAATAAGTTTCTAAAATGTATTCTCATATATATATTTTTGTAGAGTGGATTTCTTAAAACATCTCTGGAGTAGAAGGGAAAACATGGGTTGTGGGTTCACTTTACAAAGCACTGGGTTTTGGGTGTGAAGGCAGAACATTTCCTCTCTAGAGGTCTATTCACTGAAAGAGATCCAGAGTCTTCTGCATTACAGAATCCCAGGGAAATACAGCAGAACTCGAAAACGGAAAATAAAACCAGTAGATTGCAACTTTGCAAATGGCCACAAAGAATCCTGTGTGTAAAAAACTGACTTTCATTTGTTGATTCTTTTATGTGACTTCTGTGCAGACTGATAGGCCAGTATCTTCCAATATGTCAGATGGCAACTAACAGAAGCCATGGGAATGCGTATCCTTTAGCAGCCCAGCTCCTCCCACAGCTCTTTTCATCCTAGATTAAGGATTTCCAAAGTGGTAATTTAACTAGACAAGCTCAATAACAGAGTTTACAACAGCACATCTAACCTTAATCCTTGTTGTTTTCATCAATTTTAAATCAGCAGTGTTTGTACTGATAAAATCAAGTTACTAAAAAGAATAGGCAGACTCAGCTGCCTCCTGTGCAGACTGATGGGATCTGAAGGCATTCTCCTAACAGAGTGATACCAACAAGGGGGAGACAAAAAGTCACAGCCAGAGAGGCAGTGTGGTCTAATGGGGTGAGCAGTTCCCAGCCAATGGCTTCATCAAGACACTAATTTCACCCAAAGGCTGTAGCTGTTGAGGCAAAGACATTAAAAGGGCCCGATTTTCAGAAGTGGAAAGCCACGGATCTCCAGATGAAGTTCCTGCAGCACTCATCACCGCAAAAAGTATCAGGCTCAAATTTCACAGTGCTTGGGAAAAGCGTGCAGGGAACTCCTGGTTAGTGCCTTACACAAGTCTCACTTTTCTTACCCAAGAAGGAGATGAAAGGGCAGATCTGGGCATGAAAGTTGGGGCTGGGGAGTTCACAGATGTTAATGTGTCTTCCCTGAGGACAGTAATCAGCCTGGTTGAACATTTTCTCTAACTATGGGGGAGGGGGAATTCTACCACTAATTTTTTTTCATTCTTATAAAACTTATGCTGTCTCATTCGCAGGATTTGAGATAGATCTGAATGACCATAATTGTACATCCTGCAATGGCTAAAGAGGTGAATATTTCATTCTGGCCAAAATAACTTCACCTTCACTTTTACTTTTGTCTGTTCTCAGCTATCAGAGGAAGAGGGGGCTAGAGAGATGGGTTACTTAAAATGGAGGATTTCCCCCACTAAATAGGGTCACTCAGTGATTGCTAGGATAAGCTACACTTTATAAGATTTTTTTATAATGGCTACTATTAGGCAACCCAAATATAGAAGTCATCCCTGCTCCCCCATAGAACTCACTGATCAATGTACATTTAAAAGTTTAGAAGTGCGTAGAAGCCAACAAGAACAGTATTTTATAAAACAAAGACATTCATGGAAATAAATTCCAAGTTATCCTCAAGCAGTCAGTCAATGGGTAAAAAAAAGCCGGTGGCTCCTGCTCTCGATATCAGCCTTTGGGATTATGAGTTCTTTGAGGGAGGTACCATTTTCATGCTGTGTCTTGCATTGCCAAGTACAGTCAGTGTTTAACAAATAATAAGTAAGCTAAATGGTAGATTGCTTCCTGTCAAAGAGCTATGGTCTCAGGTGATTGCTTCCAAAAGAATCAAACAATGCATGACCTGCACCACATTCCCTTGGGAAATCATTTCACAGGTCTGACAATTCTCTTTACTTAGCCTTCCTTAGACCACCTAAAAATGCAGCTCTGTTCTCTTTCACATGCTGGTAGATTGCTGGTGGAATCCTCATTCAAAAATAAAGCCACACTTTATATTAAGGATATATTTATAAATTGTTTTTTAAAAGGGCTGTTTAATAGATATTTTAATAATTAATCAATTGTTTTAACGTCTAGCAGGTAAATAAGTTGCTTAGAACCATATCGTATAACCACCTATAACACCTAATAGTCATGTCTCAACATTCTTATAAATCTATTCATCATTTATAGACCATTCATAAATTAATTCTTAATATAAAATGTATAACACTTTAAAACCCAACAACAAATAACCACCTGTGAAATCCTGAAATCTCAGAACCCCATGAACTAGACAAAACCTTTCCTCAAAACCAGGCTAATGGAAAACCAAATGATGGGAAAGGGTAGGATAAATAAAATAGTGCTGTTGGGGAATTAGCATCTTTCTGACTTTGCTTTATATCTTTCACTTGCACTGCTTGCATTAAGTTTTTTTTTTCATTTACCCAGGTATTTTGTAATTCATTCATTCACTCATTCAAAGTAAAAGTAGTACAACATACTACCCCCCCCCCAAAAAAAAAGTGTATAAGGACTGATTTATTTCCCTCCCCTCCTTCATGGACCTTCAATGATTCTGAAGGTAGAACACTCATCAATACCAAATATATCTGTGATTATGAAAGCAATGTTTGCCCTGGAAATTGTCCAGCAGAAGTAGTTTTTCTGAAATTCTTCAAAGCATTTTGATTTTGAATGACTAAAAGTGTATTACAGAACTTAGTATTTACAACTGAAATGGGTGCTCCAGATAGTATTTTTACAAATACAGACTAAAATGGCTGCTACTCTGAAAACTTCGTTATAATGGATCACATAGCTCGATTGATCACTAGGCAGAAGAATGGTGTCCTGTGATTAGCACAGGGAGCTAGAAGCCAAGATTACTGGGTTCTATTCCTGGCTCTGCTGCATGGCTTTGAGTAAGTAACTTCTTATCCATCTGTAATATTACATCAATTTTACCTTCCTTGTCCTACCTAACCAGAGTATTGTAAAGCCTCATTTATTAATGTTTGGTTGTGACAAAAAGAGTTCTGTGGCACCTTAAAGACTAACTAAAGGATTGAAGCATAAACTTTCATGGGCTAATCCCCACTTTGTCGGATGCATGCAGTGGAAGCATGCATGCATGCACTTCCACTGCATGCATCCGACGAAGTGGGTATTTGCCCACAAAAGCTTATGCTTCAATCCTTTAGTTAGTCTTTAAAGTGCCACAGGACTCTGTCACTTCTGCAATTCCAGACTAACACAGCTACCTCTCTGATTCTTAATGTTTGGTTAACACTTTTAGATTCTTGGATTAAAAGGAATTATATAGAAGTGCAAAGGATTCAGGATGCTCTATTTTATGACTGCCACTGACTCAAGATGTGACCTTGACCAAGTGTTACTTAACCTCTCCTAAATTCACCTTCCTTTTGTAAAACGAAGCTAGTGCTACTTGACCTCTCTGCCTTTTTATCTAAGTTGTTATGCCACAACTCCTCACCCTGGTATCTGAGCGCCACAGCGTGCAATGATGCTGAATTAAATTTATGTTCTAAAGTACTCTGAATCCTTGGATGAAAGGAGCAAGAGAACTGCCAAGATATATTATTTAAAATATTTTTTAAAAAGGAAAAGGAAATAACCGAGCTAATGGCAAAATTTAATAAGAATTTTTTCATTTTTCTCAGTAATTTAGTGGTAATGGCTTTATTTAAACATAGGAAAATAATAAAAATCCAGCCTATGCGAAGGCAAACCACACAGTCACAGGCATTTTGACTCATTGACTGAGACGTTTATGAGGTCTGAACTGATTAAAAGGGAAGAAATATTCTATGTAGGGCAGAACAGTTACTGTCTTATTTAGTTCCTTGCACCCAAGCAATTTTGTGGTTCATTACAGTACTGAGAATATGACAGTTTGAAAGTAAGTGGCTACAGGGTGTCATTTTGAGAGGCCAGTAAGGTGCTACACAACACCAAGGATTCTCTGGCATGGCAGGGGGGAGGGGGGGGCGGGGAATGAGCCAGAATGAACATGAATTGAGCCAAAATCTAAAAATCTGAGTCACTTCCTTGAGCAGAAGTCCCATGGTATAAGCAATGGCAGGAGATAAAGGAAAGCTGGCTGGAGACAGCTGGGGCTGACAAACATTATAAATGGGGCGGGGGGGGGGGGAATAACCACAATCTGCTAGCAGAAAAATGTGATAACAAAGCAATATGATTGAGGGGGAACATGATAATAGCGTTCAAGTATGTAAAAGGGTGTTATAAAGAAGAGGGTGGTAAATTGTCCTCCTTAACCACTGAGGACAGGACAAGAAGTAATAGACTTAAATTGCAACAAGAGAGATCTAGGTTAGGCATTAGGTATAACTTTCTAACTGTAAGGGTAGTTAAGCACTGGCACAAATTACCTAGGGAGAATGTAGAATATCCGTACTGGAGGTTTTCAAGAACAGGTTAGATAAACACTTGGTGATGGCCTAGATCAGTGGTAGCAGCCTACGGCACGGGTGTCAAAGTTGGCACGGGAGCTGATTTTCAGTGGCACTCGCATTACCTGGGTCCTGGCCACCGATCCAGGGGGCTCTGATTTTAAAGTAAGTGAAGCTTCTTAAACATTTTAAAAATCTTATTTACTTTACAACCACAATAGTTTAGTTATATATTAAAGACTTCGAGATCTTCTAAAAATGTTAAAATGTATTACTAGCACGCAAAACTTTAATTTAAAGTGAATAAATGAAAACTCGGCACACCACTTCCAATAGGTTGCCAACCCCTGGTCTAGATAATACTTAGTCCTGCCTCAGAGCAGAGGACAGGACTAGATGACCTACTGAGGCTCCTTCCAGTCCTATATTCCTATGATTATAGGAAAATCACTTCTTAAAAAAAAATGTACACATACACTCCAATTATCTTAATGTTCTAAAGAAGTCTAATTCCCAGACAAAATCAATGCATGAAATTCTGCTCAGTTGCAAAAATAGCAATTTGGAGTAACTCTACTGCCTCCAATGATGTTATTTCTGATTTCTAGAAGTGTAAGGGAGAACAGAATCTGGGAGCTTGTCCAGATGGAGAGTTAATACATAGCAAGCTAACGAGTAACTCCACACTACAAAGTGGGTCGTGCACAACTGCCCGTGTGGATCATGCTGCTTCCCACTAGAAGTTCCCTAGTGTGTGGTGGCAGGGTCCACAAAGACAGCAGATGCATGGCATGCTAGTGCATGGTAGATTTACCCCAACCTTGCCACACACTAACTCGCCATCTGGACAAACCCCGACACGTTATTAAGAGAAAGATTAAGGCTCTGATCTTGCATTGAAATCCACTAACATGTTCCCTTGAGTTCCAGATTGTTGAAGTTTTCAGTGAGTATCCCCACACCCTTTTGCACCAGTTTAACTAAGCGGGATTAAAATTACACCTTAAAATTAAACTAGTGCCAACTCTGTTTGTAGACAAACCTAAACTTTCCAAAGAATTTTCTTTTTTTCTTCTTGAAAATACTGTATTCTTAAGAACAGAATGAAGGAAAAAAATAGACATAAATTTATACACACACAAAAAAGTCCACTCTAAGAGAAGGAAGTCACCTAGTCCAGGACACTTATGGAGTTAATAAATTCTCCAGAAACCGTGACTGTTTGAGTTCTGGTAGTTTTCTCTGATCTTTTGGAGCTTATGTGAGCCACAAGATTCTAATGGTTTCTCTGGTACTGTCAGAATTGATAACTCTGCTGGGGAACCTTCACCACCACTACAAGAGGAAGGCAGTGTTTAGGTCAGGACACTGACCTGAGATTCAAAAGATTCAATTCCTTGCTCCACCACAGATGCTCACTGTGAATTTCTGTGCCTCAATTCTCTCTAAAAGGGAGGTAATAGCACTTCCCTACCTCTTAGATGTGTTGCAATGAGAAATACATTAAGATTCTGAGGCTCTTAGATGTTAAGGCAATGAGGGTACCATAAAATAGATTATTTGAATAGTCATATCAACTGTTCCTGAAACTGACCACCCTACCTGCCACAAAACAGTACTCAGAGACACTAGTTTTTGTGGGGAACAAATAAAGAAATGTGGAGTTTCCAGAACTGGCCATTTTTGAAATGTCTTATTTTTCAGGTTCATA
The DNA here is from genome assembly GCA_032164245.1 of Sternotherus odoratus. Lineage (NCBI taxonomy): Eukaryota > Metazoa > Chordata > Testudines > Kinosternidae > Sternotherus > Sternotherus odoratus. The sequence goes on from JAVMKO010000003.1 coordinate 101,921,358, forward strand.
TCGCAAACAACCTTATCAAAAAACTCAATATTTACTCCCTGGCTGGCAACCACAGAGAAAAGTTGTTTGTTTTTTTATGAAAATTGCAGACAGAAGGAATCAGACCTGTAATGGAAAGCATGTTACAGTCTTAAATATTGTCTGAATTGCTACCATTTGCTCCATAAAAGCAAACTGAAAATGTATGCAAATAAATTTCATTTGCAGAAAACTGTAAATAATTTTAAATGCATCATGATAGCCATAGGGATCATTTCTCCACACGTCTCTAGTTCAGGGATATTACTCATCTGAGATTGTGTACTAAATACTCTGCATAAATCTTATTCTGGCAATAATTTTACTAGCATATTTTATCCAAAGTCTCCTGAGCACTGACTGCTAGATAAATAGCAGCTGCTTGTATAAATCATCCAAAAGAAAGCAATTACCAAATTGTCCAAACTGCTGTCAGCTCTGCAGCCACAGGTAGCATAAGTATCTTCTAGGCTACATTTGGCTAAACAAGGGCAGCTGACAGTACACACAGACCCTTATATTTCCTGAGACCTGAAACTAAGTTGTGAGAAGATTTAAGAACTATTCAGGCATTAATAGATGTTTTGCTTTAAAAAAAAAAACACCTTTCAAAAGCTAAGAAATTGGCTTCATTACTTTGATTTTTTTTCTTTGTTTTCCATTCTCAGAAATATTGCTTCTTCCAAACCCTGTGTAGGAGTCTTTTCTAAATGTGATGCATTTTTTATAAAATTGTAATATTCTACAGGGGTAGACTACATTATTCCTAGAGTCAAAGATGTAAAGTTAGTGGTTTGGAGCTTTAGAAAATCTGACAGAGACACCAAAACATGTTAGTATGAAAAAATTATATAGCAAGAAAGGCCCACTGGATGACTGAACAGTCACCTCAGGACTCTTATAGTAATTATTATTACCTCAAATTAAACCATACTTCTGGGAATGATTATGACAGCATGAGTAACAACAGCTATGCTGTTCCTTCACCTCACTAGAATGTGGAACATATTTGGAGAATGCGTGTTCAGGTGATTAGCACTTACAGCAAGGAACATAAGAACATAAGAACATAAGAACGGCCATACTGGGTCAGACCAAAGGTCCATCTAGCCCAGCATCCTGTCTACCGACAGTGGCCAGTGCCAGGTGCCCCGGAGTGAGTGAACCTAACAGGTATGATCGAGCGATCTCTCTCCTGCCATCCATCACCCCCCTCTGACAGACAGAGGCTAGGGACACCATTCATTACCCATCCCGGCTAATAGCCATTTATGGACTTAGCCTCCATGAATTTATCCAGCTCTCTTTTAAACCCTGTTATAGTCCTAGCCTTCACAGCCTCCTCAGGTAAGGAGTTCCACAGGTTGACTGTGCGCTGTGTGAAGAAGAACTTCCTTTTATTTGTTTTAAACCTGCTGCACGCCAATTTCATTGAATGGCCCCTAGTTCTTCTATTTTGGGAACAAGTAAATAACTTTTCCTTATTCACTTCCTCCACTCCACTCATAATTTTATATACCTCTATCATATCCCCCCTTAGTCTCCTCTTTTCCAAGCTAAAAAGTCCTAGCCTCCTTAATCTCTCTTCATATGGGACCCGTTCCAAACCCCTAATCATTTTAGTTGCCCTTCTCTGAACCTTTTCTAGTGCCAGTATATCCTTTTTGAGATGAGGAGACCACATTTGTACGCAGTATTCAAGATGTGGGCGCACCATGGATTTGTATAAGGGCAATAAGATATTCTCCGACTTATTCTCTATCCCTTTTTTAATGATTCCTAACATCCTGTTTGCTTTTTTGACTGCCGCTGCACACTGCGTGGATGCCTTCAGAGAACTATCCACAATGACTCCCAGGTCTTTTTCCTGATTGGTTGTAGCTAAATTAGCCCCCATCATATTGTATGTATAGTTGGGGTTATTTTTTCCAATGAGATCTGTTCCCCTTTCGGTCAGACGCTTTGTGCGATCTTGGACAAGACATTTAGCATTTGGTGCCTAAGTTTCTCCCTTTGCAACATGGGGACAAAAATACTATGCAGATCACTAAGATGCTATACACATTCTCATCCTTCAAGGCCACCATCCTGCAAAGTGAAGGCCGATCTTGGTAATTTGATATCTGTGGGAGTGACTTGGCGGAGTTCAGCTGAGCCAGAGAACACTCTCTGACCTACTTGTACATCATCATTTGAGGTTATCGGAATGAATCTCTTGTCCTTAATAAACATAGTTGTCATATTTTCTAATTTACTTGCAGACTCCTTTTCACTACTGAACCAAACATAATGTGTTTTACTATTTGCTTGTACAGTGCCTAACACAATGTATCTCAACTCTGACTGGGGCCTTTGGGCACCACCATAATACAAACAACTTGTAAATTTTTGGTTGGGTGATTTATTTTTACAAATGACTAACTTTGTAACACCAAACTCATTTAATCTGAAAGTGAATAAAATAGCTTTTATTTCAGATGGAGGAAGTGAGGGAGTCTTTATTTGGCTGTTACTGTGGAAGGCAAAAATGAGATTGATTCTTTGCTGGGAAATAGGACTCGTTTATTTGATGACAAATTGATGCTTGTGTTCTAGGCTCAACTCTATGGGCAAGTTCTTGTTATCCGATGTGTTTTCAGATGTGGCAACTTTTGCATCTACATTTAAAAACATTTGCAGGTCTTGGATGGACTGAAAAATCAAAATCTTGAGTGAATTGTGTTGACAGAAAATCCAGCCTAAGTGTCATACCAGTGTGCACCAGCTGCCTAATCTTGTGTGCAGTTACACACTGAATGACAATGGATCACTTTTACATATTTTCCACTTAAATGGCTATGAGGACTTGATGCTGAGCAGGATATGGATTTGGCATAATTTATAAAAATGTGTCCAGAGGAAGTATGCATAGATTTACACCTTAGAAATGGCTAGCAGTTAGTCTTTATTACTATTATTATGGCTGATGCCTTAAACGTCAACATGTGAATAGTTATAAATGTAAGGAAAAGTTAATGCAGGAGAATAAACTGTGGCCATTTTTTATTGTGAAAAATCCTACAATGAAGCACACAGTTATATTTGAATAATGTAACATTCACGTAATGAACAATGTGTTCCAACAACTAAATCAATCCACTGCAATTCTAACAGATTATTTTAGGGGAAAGTGCTATACAATTATTATAGACTGCAAACTTTTCTATAGAATTTTTAGACCAACCAATGGAATGCCATGACAGATGATTCTTCATTAACGTCTAGAGGAAGGGTTAAAAATTCTATAGAATGGATGTCATTCTTTACTAATTCAAAGGTTTGAGAGCAATTAGTTTCCATAGAAACTTATTGGTTTCATCCCTTTTCAGTTCTATAAACCTTTGCCTTAAGTGAATGTAAAGGCTAGTACTAATGGCTGGAGGAGCATAGATCAGCTAAGACAAATTCTCTTCTGGGTTGGGCAGCAACTCCTCTGGTAATTTCAAGCGTAGTATTGATAGGCTTAGCAGGAAGCTATATTCAGACACTCTGAACCAGAAGAGATCATCATCCTGATCATAAAAAAATATATTACTGGGGTTTGGAGAGCCAGCTACTTGTACGGTGGCAAATTGCATGGGAGGCAGTGTTGTCTAGTGGTTAGAGCTCTAGACTGGGAGGCAAGAGATTTGGGTTCTCCTGTCATCTCTGCCACTTACTTGCAGTGTTAACAAAGTCCTGTGGCACCTTAAAGACTAACTATAAAGTTTTGAAGCATGAGCTTTCGTGGGCTAATACCCACTTCGTCGGATGCAAGCAGTAGAAGTGTTCACAAACAGGCAGTTATAGAAAAGTAGGTAAGAGCCAGGTGGGAGGTGAAAAGGTTAGTCCAATTAAGCTGAGCCAGCTTGTTATCTCCGATCAGGGAGTGTGGATTATTCGTCTAGCATTTGAATGGGGTCTGTGGACATGGAGAGATGAGAAACAATGCCTGTAATGAGCCAACCATTGTAGATCCCGGTTCAATCCCAAAGTGTGTGTGCCGAATTTGCAAATGAATTGAAGCTCTGCAGTCTCTCTTTGCAGTCTGGATCTGAAGTTCCCTTTCTGCAGAATGGTGACCTTTAAATCCGCAATAGTGTGTCCAGGCAGGTTGAAGTGTTCCCCTACAGGTTTTTGTATATTGCCATTCCTAATATCTGATTTGTGTGCATTTATCCTTTTTCGTAGGGACTGTCCAGTTTGGCCGATGTACATAGCAGAGGGACACTGGTGGCATATAATGGCATATATGACATTGGTTGATGTACAGGTGAATGAGCCAGTGATGGTATGGTTGATCTGGTTAGGTCCTGTGATGGTGTTGCTGGTGTAGATATGTGGGCAGAGTTGGCATCGAGGTTTGTTGCATGGATTGGTTCCTGAGTTGGAGTTATTGTGGTGCAGTGTGCTGTTGCTGTTGAGAATTTGTTTAAGGTTGGCAGGTTGTCTGTGTGCCAGGACTGGCCTTCCTCCCAAGGCTTTTGAAAGTGAGGGATTATTGTCCAGGATGGGTTGTAGGTCACTGATGATGCGTTGCAAAGGTTTTAACTGAGGACTGTAGGTGATGGCCAGTGGTGTTCTGTTGTTTTTTTTCTTGGGCTTGTCTTGTAGCAGCAGGCTTCTGGGTACACGTCTGGCTCTGTTGATCTGTGTCCTTATTTCCTTGTGTGGGTATTGTAGTTTTGAGAAAGCCTGGTGAAGATCTCGTAGGTGTTGGTCTCTGTCTGAGGGGTTGGAGCAAATCCGATTGTACCTCAGTGCTTGGCTGTAGACAATGGATCGTGTGGTATGTCCGGGATGGAAGCTGGTGGCATGAAGGTAGGCATAGCTGTCGGTAGGTTTTCGGTATAGGGTGGTGTCGATGTGGCCGTCATTAATTTGCACTGTGGTGTCTAGGAAGTGGATTTCCTGTGTGGACTGGTCCAGACTGAGGTGGATGTTGGGGTGGAAGCTGTTGAAGTCATGGTGGAATTCTTCCAGAGTTTCTTTCCCATGGGTCCAGATGATGAAGATGTCATCAATGTAGCGTAGATAGAGAAGGGGTGTGAGTGGACGAGAGTTGAGGAAGCGTTGTTCCAGGTCTGCCATAAAGATGTTGGCATACTGTGGGGCCATGCGGGTGCCCATAGCAGTCCCGCTGGTCTGGAGGTATATATTGTCACCAAATTTGAAATAGTTGTGTGTGAGGATAAAGTCACAGAGCTCAGCAACCACCTGTGCTGTGGCATCATCAGGGATACTATTCCGGACAGCTTGTATTCCATCTTTGTGTGGGATGTTTGTGTAGAGAGCCTCTACATCCATGGTGGCTAGGATGGTGTTTTCTGGAAGGTCACCAATGCATTGTAGTTTCCTCAGGAAGTCAGTGGTATCACGGAGATAGCTGGGAGTGCTGGTGGCATAGGGTCTGAGTAGAGAGTCTACATATCCAGACAGTCCTTCAGTGAGAGTGCCAATGCCCGAGATGATGGGGCGTCCAGGGTTCCCAGGTTTGTGGATCTTGGGTAGTAGATAGAATAACCCCGCTCGGGGCTCTAAGGGTATATTAATTTGTTCCTGTGTTAGTGCAGGGAGAGTCCTGAGTAGGTGGTGCAGTTTCTTAGTATATTCCTCAGTGGGATCGTAGGGAAGTGGCCTGTAGAAATTGGTATTGGAGAGTTGTCTGGTAGCCTCCTTTTGGTAGTCTGACCTGTCCATGATGACAACAGCACCTCCTTTATCAGCCTCTTTGATAATGATGTCAGGGTTGTTTCTGAGGCTGTGGGTAGCATTGCGTTCTGCACGATTTAGGTTGTGAGGCAGGCGATGTTGTTTTTCCACTATTTCTGCCTGTGCACGTCGGCGGAAGCATTCTATGTATAGGTCCAGACTGTCATTTCGACCCTCAGGAGGAGTCCATGTGGAGTTCTTCTTCTTGTGCTGCTGGTGGGACGGTGTCTGTGTACTAGTGTGCTGTTCCATGTTGTCTTGAAAGAATTCCTTGAGTCGGAGACGGCGAAAGTAGGCTTCCAGATCACCGCAGAATTGTATCTTGTTTGTGGGGGTGCTGGGGCAGAATGAGAGTCCTCGAGATAGGACAGACTCTTCTGCCGGGCTGAGAGTGTAGCTGGATAGATTGACGATATTGCTGGGTGAGGTAGGGGTGCCACTGTTGTGGCCCCATGTGGGAGGTAGGATTTTAGATAGTTTGCAGTCCTTTTTCTTTTGTAGAGAGGTGAAGTGTGTGATGTAGATCTAGTCACTTTCCTTTTCTGTGCCTCTGTCTCCTCCCACCTATTTTCTGTCTTATCTATGTAAATAGTCAGCTCTTTGGTCAGGGACTAACTCAGTGCTTAATTTGTAATGAAGGAGGTGCCAGACTTGAGCAATTTTTTTGACATTAATAACTGATGCAGCAAGCCCAGAGGTGCTGAGGCTATGAACTGTCAAGTCTAGAGGTTCCAAGGCTCAGCTCTGGCAAGCACTGGATTACTTCTATGTGTATGTACAATGCCTAAAACAGGGAGTCCCTAAACTTATTTGGGGCCTCTAGGCCTCACTGCACTACAAACAATAACAGGTCTGAAAGTTCCCAAAGTTCAGGAGGTGTTGAACTAGGGTTGTCATTCCGGATCGTCCCCACCTGCAAGGTCATGGGACGTGATAATTCAGAGTACCACTGTCCTGTATAGATGGCCAAGAGGAAGAAATAACCTGTCAGGAGATGGGGGCAGGGAAATGCAAGATTTTCATATCTGAAAAGCCCATGAAAAGCAAGCAATAAATTACGGAACTCAAATTATTTGTGAGTAACCAGGCTCATTTAAAAAACAAACAGAGACAAAAAAAAATGAGAGAGAGAAATACATGTCTTCAAACTTCTCAAGCCTGCATGTCCGTCTTCAGAATGTTATTTTAATTCTGAGAGGCTTAGGCAACCACTTGAATAGCAATGGCACAGAACTTGTCACCAAAGTATTTGTGTAAGAAGTAGGGGTAGGGGAAGCAAACATTTTTCTCAAAAACAGATTTGTTTTTAAAATTAAAAGAACTTTTCAACACTACAACTTTTCTTTTTTTTTAAATCCCTGTAATTATGAATGTATCACATTCAGTTTTGAGTTCCATTTTGTTATGTTGTACAGGACTAATTCTTGGTTCAGCTTGATGGGTCCTCTTAAAGGTTTTGAGGTCATAATGAACAAGCAACTCAATGGGCTGGTCTTCACTACGGGGGGGGATCAACTGCAGATACGCAACCTTCAGCTACGTGAATCACGTAGCTGAAGGTTGCGTATCTGCAGCCGACTTACCTGCCATTCTCACGGCGGCAGCAGTCGGCGGCACACTCCCCCATTGACTCCAGCTTGCGCCTCCCGCCAAGCTGGAGTTCCGGAGTCAACGGGGGCACCGGGAGTGATCGATTTCTCGCGTCTTCACCAGAAGCAAGAAATCGATCGCTAACAGATCAATCGCAACCCGCCAATCTGGCAGGTAGTGAAGACAAGCCCAATATGAGCTCCCAGTATCATGCTATGGCAAAAAGGACCAATTCGATCCTTGGATTTTTGAAGAGGAGAGCAGGAAGGTGGCATTATATGGCATTGGTAAGCCCAGTTCTGGAATGCTGCATTCATTTCTGGTGTCCACATTTTAAAAGATGTTGAAAAATTGAGAGGGTACAAGAAAGAGCCACAAAAATGATTCAAGGGCTGGGAACATTGCCTTATAATGAGAGACAGAGCTCATTCTGGTTAGCTTATCAAAAGATGACTGAGAAGTGACATAATTATAATGTAAAAGTATTTTCACAGGGAGAAACTACATGATCTTAAAGGGGTCTTTAATTTAGCAGAGAAATGCAAAGCAAGAACCAGGGGCTGGAAACTGAAGCCAGAAAATAATCAAATTAGAAATCGGGCCGACATTTTTAACAGCGAGGAAGATTAACTATTCAAACAAACTACCAAGGAAAGTGGTTGATTCTTCATCTCTTGATGTCTCCATGTCAGGACTGAATGCCTTTCTGAAATATATGCTTTAGTCAAACATAAGCTATTGGGCTTCATATGGGGTAACTGGGTGGAAATGAATAGCCTGTGCTCTATAGCAGGTTAGACTAGATGCTCTAATTGTTCTTGCTGGCCATGAACCTAAAATGTTCAGAAGTTATAGAATCATTAATAAAAGATTGGACAAATTTTCCTACACTTGATAAACAGAATTATTGCCCATGTTAAACAGGAGACATTTACTAAACAGCTGTAACTACAAACACAAAGAAACCAAACAAACATGATTTCACACAGCTTGAGTCCTCACTTTTTTCTTAGGGTTTACCAGGAACACACGTTCCATGGAACCTTATAATGTACAGTACACAGACCTATCTAGTGACTGAGTAATATACTGCAACTAAATATCTCCTTACAGCAATTATTTCCAGATTCAATTTGAAGGCCACATTCCTGCATTTACCCGAGATATGATGAAATACTATACAAGATGTTTTTTATTGCCTTCTTGGAAGAAGACTGTGAAGCCTAATCTTCTCCGATAATGCCATAATGAAGAGATTAGGGAAAAAGAGGATACAGGAGGTTGGTCTCAGTTTTCCAAAGTGAGTTTTTGTTTAATTATTTTTTCATATTTAACATTCCAGAAATAAACTAAAAACTAGATTGTACACAGAAAGAGCCCCAGTGCCTAGATTTCCCATACAATTTATATGAATCTGGAATACATTAAGCATGAATTTGGGATAGGCACTAGGGACTCACCGGTAGGAATACAGGCCCACATTAGACTTGGATGAACTATGGTTTTAAGCTGATTTGGGATATTAGCATGAGCTATAGTTCCAAAGCATGTGACAAAAAAAAAAAAAAGAATGAGATCACAAGAAAGAAGCATTGTGTTAATAGCATACTATTATCCTATTTAAGATTTATGGTGAAGTAATAGAAAGAAAAAAGTTAATTGGGTTCCAGGTGCAGTAAATGATTGGCTTTTTAAGTTTGTTTAGTGTATTTTAAAAACCTATTTCATCCAGTTTTAGCTAAGGTCCGAGAATCGCACTGACATCACTTGTTTGGTAAAGAGTATAAAAAAGTAAACTTGTTAAGGGTTCATTGCGAATACCTGCCTCACCACATTGGAGCCAAGCAATATAGATCTAAGCACACCTGGGTTTAGCCCTTTTATAAGTATCTTGATCAAATGGTTATAAAATGTTTTGTTACTGTTTGGATGTTGTAAATATTAGACTTTTTAGACATATTTAGAGCAATTGTAGAAATACCATTCGGCCTTTAGATTTAATAAAGGAATTTATGGTTAAATTGGTGTTATGGTACTATTCTATATTATTATTCATAATTCCCAGAGCACCTCTGTAGGACAAAAGCTGAAAGATCAGATTGTGATGTAAAAAATGGAGAGACAAAAACTCAGAACACTCCTTTGCAACTGAAATTCTAAAATTCATCATTTCAAAAATGTTGGGTGCACATATATTTAGCAGCATCCTCGCCATCGTGCTTCACCTCAACCAGCATATAGAGCCAATGACACCTGGGAAGTCAGAGAACTGGCATGATTTCAATCAAAATCTCTGAGCTGAAAAAGTTTTTCAAGCAAGACTACGTACCACTGCCACCATGTGGCTCACATGTGACATATACCAAGCCCTGGTTCTGACCTTGCCAGAATAAAAAGGATGGTTTACCCTAAACTGAAATGTTCTCAAGTGATTCTCTAGTATCAAGCACCCCATTAATTCACTTATGTTTAAAGATGCTTTCACAATTGAAAAGGAAGCTGCCAAAAACACCCAAAGTTTCTTCACAGGTGCCCTCCTTCAAAGGATAGGACCCAAAATAGAAATCAGATCCCTGTTTGTTCTGCAAGGATAGAGCAATTCTAACATAACATGACAAATACTAAACCGATATATGGATCATAAAGTATTCACCTTACCTATCACACTAAAGCAGTTTGGGATACAACAGCAATGGGTAACCTCTTTTTGCTTTAGTTCATATAAGTGTATATGTATCTCTGAGTTTTCAGGTGCCAGCCAAAATATAATGCAAACAGTATTGCCAACCCCAAACATTTAAAAATCATGAGTCTGGCCCCACAAAATCATGAGGTTTTTTTGGGAAAAATAATAATAGTTGGGTTCTTTTTATTCATGGCCTATTTTTTAGCCATTAGATTGCACTTGCTTCATGTTTTTGAACACTTCTCTGCACCAGGGAGGGCTAAAAGCTTTTTTTTTTTTTAAGTAAGTTTTGATTTTAATGTATTGGCATGATTTCAGCAGCCAGGGCTTCAGAATTATATTAAAAACCACAAGATTCACAATAGAATCACGAAAGCTGGCAACACTGAGCTGTTATATATATTGTGGTTTTGGATCAAAACCATATATCTGTGAGGAGCGAGGGAGCATGTTTGACACTTACCCTAGAAGGTTCACAAGCCTCAGGGAACCTTTCAGCAGTCCTTGGCTAAGGCTCAGGTTCATAGTGAATGGTTCACAGAAGCCTAAGTGACAAGTTTAGCTACTTAAAATCCTACCCTCATTTACGTCATCTTTAAATATTTATCTTATGGCAGTGCCAAAAGCCTAGTTCAGGACTGGGGTGGTCCCGTTATGTCAGTCTCTGTACAAACACAGACAAAAGGATGATCCATGCTGCAATTAGAGCAAAGCGAATAATTGATTTTTCAGTGCAGGGCCAAACTGGAAAATCAGAAATAAATGTGGTTCTGTTTGAACTAAAACTGGATTTTTTTCCCCCTCATTAAAAAAAAAAATCAGAAAAATTCATTTTAGGTCAAACAACAATAGGTTTGTTCAACTTAAAATAATTGTTTTGGTGTTTCGTTTCAGATAATGTTGGGATGTTTTCATCCTCTTATTTTTAATGAGATAAATTTCGGAAACAATCATTTAATTGAGAAATTTTGCTAAAAAGGGGTGAAAAACATTTTTCAGCAAATTTACTATTGATGGGAAAAATTTTGCACAGCTCTACTTACAGTCTAAAAGATACAAATAAGAGAAAGGGCTCAGGGCAGGAATGTAGTACACAAGTAGATTCATATGGTGAATAAATGGCACCGCATTGTGAGTTACAGGTTTTGTTGTTAGTGGGTTTTTTTTCTTTTAACATTTTTGATTGAGGTTAGAGGTACAGTCAGGAAGTTAGTAAGACTGAAGGAGTAGGAAGAGGAAAGAAGAGGGAGAAGACCAGTGACTGCTTATCACATGTGTAGCCATGGTCATCAGGCTGGGTTTGTAGGGATCATGGCAGAAATGAGGAAGGATTTGAAGGAAAATAAGGTGGCTGCATAGGTTTTGAGAAGTTCCTTCAATGGACAAAGGGGCAGCGTTGCAGACAGCACGAAATGTTATTACATTTTACTTCCAAATCTAACAATCAAAACTATATAACAAAATGAAAGAGGTTCATTGGTTTCCTCCAGTATTTCAGAGCAAGAGATTCTCAATAAACAAACATCCCCACTGTTGACACTAGGTGAGTCACAGTCAGTACCATAAAAGGCCCCTTACAGAGCTAACTAGACAAATCAATGAATGCACTTAACCCAACCTGGAAGTGGTATAGATTTTAATAGCTAAGCAATGAGAGAGAGTCAACCTAGAAAAGCAATAGTTCTCATCAATAATATTACTTATGCCATTTAACTTTTATTTCCCCAAGTAAAATTCTAAGAAACCTGCCTAATGGTGAGACTAGCTGCAGGTAAAGTGGTTGGAACATAGAAAGGAAAAACAGCTAAAATCACACCCAAGGAACAAAGTAAAAGTAGGAAGAAGAGAAAATATTAACTAGTTCTTAATGACAGTTCTATGTATGTACCAAATATTCCAGGTTTCCCTATCCTAGTAATCCCACGCCTATTAACCCACTAGTCATTGTGTGAGGTGTTCCACTCTGTGCCTGATCTACAGAGGATGCAGAGCCTGGTTCTTTAGCTGGAGCTGTAAACACTCATTTTAAGATCTGGAAGTCCTCAGTGATCAGCAATGGTGTTCATCACACATTCAAGGTGCATTCCATAGTAATAAATAATAAGACAGTGCTAAAAGGATAGCGAATTATTTTTAATAATTAATTGCACTTCTGAGCACTGCACCTTTCATTCAAGAATCTTGAAAGCACTTTAGTAGAGCTAGATGGGGGGGGGGGAAATCAACATTTTTTTTCTGCAGACAATTTTGTGAAAATTAGGCATGTTTGAAATTTCAGTTGAAATTTTTTTGTTTTTCACAGGAAATTTTGAAACAAATTTTGAAACAAAGCAACGTTTTAAAATGAGTTGGTTTCTTACAACTGAAAAATTTCAGTTGTCTATAATCAGATTTTGGATTTATCCCCTGCCTCTCTTTTAAAGAACAAAAACGAAAAACCCACAACCTTTCGTTCATTTAAATAGAGAAAGGTAAACAAATGTAAGAAAGTGTAGAATTTTTTTTTCACACCCTGTTCTGGATTTCCAGAAACCATTCCAGTTGGAAAACAGTGGGAAAATGTAAGAAAAGTGGAGATTTCCCCACTGTCTTATACTTTTTCATCTCCTCTCCTGCCTTTTCCCACTGGAAAACTGTGGAGGAGGCATAGGAAGAGGGGTAAAAAAAAAAAGAAGAGTGAGGAAACAACCAAAAATCCCAAACCCCAAAATAGACAAACAACATTTTTCAGCTACAAAAAACTAAAACAAAATAAAAAAAATTCTAGTTATGAAATGTTGCTTGAAAATTTAAATTTTCTTCCTGAAAAAAAAAATCAATAACATTAGTTGAAGCCAAAACTTTTGGTTCAAAAATTTTGAGACTGGTTTCACTGATTACACTTCACAAACTAAGGGCCCAATCCTGAAGTGAGCTTCATATGGGCATGCACTAATGTCTGCATAGAGTCACAATGATTTCAATGGGACTCTGGATAGCGCTAGTGAATTCAATTTCAGGATCAGGGCCTAATTCTGTTAGATAATAAATAATAATACCTAGATTTATATAGTGTTTTTAATCAATAATTCTTAAAGCGCTTTACAAAACAAGTCAATATTATCATACCCACTTTAGAGATGGGGAAACGGAGATGCAGCAACCCCTTTTTGCAGCTAGAGGATAGCTGGATTTCTTTTAAATGGTTTCTTAACATAGGAGAAAATGTAAATTTAAAACCAAAAGGTGTTTGTTCTCCCTTCTATGTCCACACAGCACTCTCATGAAATGTTGAGTGCTGTTATGTATGGTCAGACAACTATTTCCCTAGCCACGTTCTCTTCATTTCAACTCTTTAGCCCCCTTCTTTAGCCTGGTGTTACCACAAAAGCAGCAACAAGTAAGAAAAAGAAGAGAAAAGGAATAAGAGGAAAATTCACATTTACATATTAAACAAAAAATCAGTAACCCTCTGGAGAAGAGGGAGAAACAGTCCATTTGTTGGAATTTTTCCTGTCAATCACTTTTTGGAGACCATCGGATACTACAGGGATGGGTGCCAGATAAAAAACAGATTAGATTAAACAGATGGCCATGAGAAAGAATCTGTTCCATGAAGTTTCACAAGCAACATCAAAACCTATTTGCTTTAATACATATCAAATATATGTTGAAAGATCCCTGGAGATTAATATCTACCACATAAATCTAATTGCTGTAATTTAAGATTACAAAACCAATAAATAATCACTATTCATTTCATGTATGAATGAATGACTAACTAAAAACACTGGAAGTGATTTACATAATTTTAGGAGAGATCTCTTACAGACTATTCAAGTGTGTTTTTCTTAATCATTTACCACAAAATTTCTTCCATTGACTGTAATTTAGTGATGACACAAGGCCAGCCATTCCCTGGGCACAGAAACTTGAATTTATGAGGTAACAAAGTCCTGTGGCACCTTAGAGACTAACTATAAAGTTTTGAAGCATAAGCTTTCATGAGCTTATGCTTCAAAACTTTATAGTTAGTCTCTAAGGTGCCACAGGACTTTGTTACCTCTGCTATTCCAGACTAACACGGCTACATCTCTGATTCTTGAATTTATGAGATATCTTTTGTTCAATCAGAGATGGAGGATCCAGGTGAGAGCGCTCCCAGCTTCCGCCAAGAGCCAACACTTTTTATTCCCACACCTTGAAGAGTGGGAGAGGGGCAAGGAACCCCAGGAGGATTGCAGGGGAGGCTGAGGTGAACAGAACTGATGTGGGGGCTGCCCACACTGGCACTATGTTAGAAGGAGACTCTCTCCCACTGACATAGCTTTTCGTGTAGACCTGCCCTTAGTGAGAAAGCTGAAAGCAAATGCAGTTGGCAACTGGCCAGTATAAATCAGAGGGTGGCCTTCTCCAGTTAGTCCTGAAATCAGGGCTTTATAAAACTGAGGTCACCGTGTGGGATCCCAGAGCTTACTGATCCCCTGTGTGTGAAAGACTCTCCCCGCCTTCTGGGTCACAAGACTACGAAGAGCTTAATGATCCCCCAATAAGACCCGATGCCTGGACCAATTGTCTGGAGAGGACTCTCCCCCATTCCAGGGTTAACAGGGTAAGACATGGTGGGATTCCATTTCAAAGATTTTATTTTCCCTTCTGTTCTTTAACATCACAAACTAACCTTCAGTTATTTGAGTCTCTGCTCTTTAGTGTGACCTCAGGTATCCATATTTGAGATTTTAACTAATGATATATGCATACAGGCAAATTGGCTGTAGATAGTTTTTGAACCAGAACTTTAAGCAATTACTTTTGATATTTTAAATGTGTTCCTTTCAGACCAAACTATTCAAATAGCAGGAATCACATTCTTAAAAGTGCTTTTAATGCATCCTTCCTTCTTAGAGAAATATCGGAAGTGTGCTAAATGTGTTAGGTACCAAAAATATTGGTGATTGACGATGATCGTAAGTAATATTGTAAGAAATCTTGGTGATTTGCACTGTTCTTTGGTTTAACTGATGAGCGCCAGCCCCTGACACTTGCTTTCAGGACTGTACTGGTGTGTTCACTACATGCCTAGAAGATTGGTTGTGTCTACTCTTGATTAATGAACTGTTGATTGTACATTTACGTGGTTCTGGGTGATTTAATTGTTGACTGATTAAGAATAACCAAGTCTTAGTTTGAGAAATACTGTGCACATTAAAAGCACTTAGCATTAAAATTAGTAAGCTAGCATTCCCTGGAGTCAGTAAAAAGGGATTATCCTATTAGATTCCATTCTGATATTGACTATAGCACTTATCCAGTTGGCAAATCTAACTTGTTAGATTCCAACTTTTAAAATCTAACTGGCACCTAAGTAAATTCATAAAATTGCCCCTCTTCATGCTTACAATGATCCATTTAATTTGATCAGCTGCATAACACAGGCCATAGAGAATTTATTCCAGTAATTCCTGCATCAAGACCAATAACTTGACCAATAACTTGCATACATTTTAACAAGAGATACAGTCTTGATTTACAGACTTCAAGGGATGGAAAATCCATGTGCCTTAGAGGTAGCATACCTTGTTGACTCGCATATTTGCAGCTCAGTTTCTCTTCCAACCAGGGCATAGGTATCATAATTTCGGCGGCTAGACCGCAGCTGTGACTGAACAGCCAATTCCCCCTAACAGCTGATGAGGTCCATGACCGCAGCATCCGAACACGCTGGAGATCGCTTATTGCGAGGAGGCATGTTACGGGGAGACATGGGAGAAGCAAAATGGTTACCTGAGTAGCACTCCACGCCTGGCTGCAGTAAACAGGAAAAGGCTTTTCAAATTTCCCGGGGAATGTAGGGGAGGGTCTGACGTGTGGTCACCTGAGCACGAGCCAGAAGAGTTTTAAATGCTGGCCAGAGAGGCTCTAATGGGAATTCTGGGCCAGGATGCAGGAGGCTGGAGGCTCATTAACGCGCAATGGGTGTTCACATTTGCACCCTTGCGCTATAGCGCTAGCGCAAAAAGCCTTCTGATTCTCGAAAAGGAGGTTTAATACTTGCGCTTTAAACAGTGAGTGCATGCGCAAAATCTCACTTTGAAGTGTGTATGGTACGAAAATTATAGCGCTACTGGAGGGTTTTAGCGCTGCAAAGCACCAGTCTAACCATGCCCTGATCAAAGTTAGCTTTTCCTTCCCTCTGGAATCAGTGAGTAAAAAGAACACACTAACTCTGTTTACTGGAAGAAAATAAAAGGTTCATATTAAGTATTAAATAAAGCTGAGCAAAATTTTTGCTGAATAGATTTTTTCCATCAAAAATCCATTTTTCAGCGTTCCCAAACTATCCTTGAATGATGACTAGTTTCAGCAGAGAAAAAAAAAGGTTTCCAAGTCAAAACATTCATTTCAACCATTTAAAAAAAATGTTTAGACAGTTTCAAAATGGTGTTTCAAATTCAAGTTTGAAAAATAAGGTAAAAACCACCCCAAAATGGCAAAATTGAAAAGAAAATCTTTTAACAAAAAAATTAAAATTAAATTTCAGGTTAACTGAAATATTTTGGTCAATTTGAAAAGAATTAAAAATCCAAAAATGTGTTTCAAATCTACCTGAATCACTTCAGTTTATTTGAAATGAACTTTTGATTTTTTCAATTCAATTACTTTTTTAAAAATTGGTTTTGGTTCAAATTGAACTGGATTTTGTTGGGGGTGAGTGGGAGGGACAGTTGGTCTCCAAATCAAAAAAGAGTCCATTATTCATTCAGTGCTAATAATAAACAATCAAATTTCAACCACTACAAATTCAAACTGTCAATGTTTGCCCATCTTGGAGTGTGGATCAATGTTAGTATGAAAGTCATCAAGAAAATATTTCAGATGAAATGGAAGGAATATTATAGAAAGAAAAAGCAAGGAATTTCTAGTGTTAGTGGATGATATTCAGATAGAATTGCTAAAGAAACAGTGATTTTCCAGTGGTTAATGGGCTAAACACTCCTCACCCATTATTTGTCCTTGAGGCTGGCAGGGTGCAGATAATGATAGTTATGGGTTTCCAACTCTCTGTTGTAGTAAAAAAACTGAACAAAAGTATATTTCAAAACACAAGATGTGGGTGTTTTGTGTGGGAGCATTTTTATTACAATAGCAGATATCTCCTTATGCCATTCTGAACTTGAATGGAACTGCATCAATTGTAACACAATGAAAAGGGGAAGAAAATTCTCCACCCTTAAAAAGTAGCCTAGGAGGAGTTATAATTCTGAAGCAAAAGTTCAGCTACAGTGTACATTAAACACAGGTAATTCTGAGAGCAGTAATTTTTAAAATTGCTTAAATAGCAATAAACCTAATTAGAAATCATTCCAAAGGGAGGCATTTCAGTTAGTAAAGATTGTCTTCGGTGATTAAAATCTGAAACAGGCATGCTCTAGTACAGCGGTTGCCAACCAGTGGTCCGTGGACCACTGGTGGTCCGCGAGAAAATTTTGGTGGTCCGTGGAGAAATTTGGACATTATTTGCAATTTTTAGGAAGATAAGTCCCTAGTAAAGGCTTCTTATTTGATAGCACTTCAAATCGTGAAAAGTAGAAAGCCGTATACGATCGGAGAAGAATTAATTAAGCCTTGCTTGTTACAATCCTGTGAAGAGGTTTTGGGGAAACAGGCTGTCCAGAAACTGAAAGTTTTATTCAATTCAACTCGACGAATCAACAGACATAACTAACAAGGCAGTTTTATTCAAGGCAGTTTTATTCAATTCAACTCGACGAATCAACAGACATAACTAACAAGGCAGTTCTCCTTTGTTCTGTGAGGGTTGAGTGTCAAGGAGAGCTAAAGGAAGAACTCCTCTGTTTGCTCAACTTGCCGGGTAGAACAATCGGCTCTGAGATTTTCGATGCACTTAATGGTTATTTCCTGAGACATGGTATTGAATGGAAGAAATGTGTTGGGATATGCACAGATGGTGCCGCAAGCATGACCGGGCATCGTTCAGGAGTCACAAAAGTGAAAGTTGTTGGACACCCAGACATCTTGTTTACTCATTGTATTATACATCGTGAGCAACTTGCGGCGAAAAGAATGTCTCCAGAACTGCACGAAGTACTCTCTGATGTAATTAAAATTGTAAATGAAATTCGGCACAAAGCGCTCAATTCTTGAATATTTGAGGCACTTTGTGAAGAAATGGGCTCTCAATATACTCATCTTCTTCTTCACTCTGAGGTGAGATGGCTGTCGGGGGGGGGGGGAAATACTAACCCGATTGTTCGACCTGCGCCAAGAAGTCAAGTTATTCTTCCAGCAGCAAAATAATTCGAAATTCCAAGATCTCTTGTCCGACAATGATTGGCTAGCCAAGCTTGCATACCTGGCAGATATTTTTTCACTGTTAAACGAGCTAAACACGTCCTTGCAAGGACAGCTTACGGACGTGTTCACACTGCGAGGTAAAATGGATGCATTTCAAAAGAAAATATTGCTATGGCAAATGCGGTTGGCTGAAGAAGATCTGGAAATGTTCCCGAATCTTGATGAGTATATGAAAGAGGAGGATGTCAACTGACAGGTAATAACCATTGTTCGACAGCACTTACGGTCGCTCACAGAATCTTTTGGCCGTTATTACCCAAAGGAAGAGGACCCCAGACATGGCAATATGTGGGTAATGGATCCATTTTCGGCAAAAATTGAAGATAGCAATTTGAGCATGAAAGAAAAAAGAAAGCCTAATCGATCTATCATCTGATGACAGTCTCAAAACTAAATTCCACTCGTCCTCATCAAGACATCATTTTTGGCCCTCCGTAAAAAGTGAGTACCCAGCGCTGAGTGAAAAAGCCATCAAAATTTTGATTCCATTTGCAACAACCTATTTGTGTAAAAAGACATTCTCATCTGTTACGGCAATCAAAAACAAGTACCGCTGTTGGCTTGAAATACAAACGGCTCTCTGTGTTGCAGTGACATCATTGGAGCCAAGAATCCATAAACTTATTTCAAACAAGCAGCAACAAATATCACATAATAATTTTGTTATAATTAAACAAGCTTTAATAATTTTGTTATAATTAAACAAGTGCATTTCATATTAATGAAATGGAACTTTTATGATCATTATTTTATAGATGTTTGTACCTTTTAAAAAAAATTCATGTTAGTGGTCCGCGGGATTCAAAATTGTGAGTTTAGTGGTCCGTGAGGTCTGAAAGGTTGGCGACCACTGCTCTAGTATACACTGAGCTAGCTAGTTTGTTACAAAAGGTAATTGAGGGTGCCCAGGCGACATACTGTATACATTATCTTTCAGGCAATTCTGATTATACAGTGCCATAAAAGGAACAATGTGGTTGTTCTGGAATCTTTCAACATGGAAGATACTTTAATTATACCACCTATAATTGCCTTTTTGTGGGTCTGAAATATTAAAAGTTAAACTGCTCATTAGGTGGGAGATTGTCAAAGGCACAAATGAAGTTAGCCACGCAACTCCCATTGACTTTCACACACAGTCCAGAACCAGTACAGACTTTCAATGGGAGTTTTCTGCCTAGCCTGCATTGATCCCTTTGAAAAATCACCATCTACATCCAGTGTTCTATTGGTACTATTTGTCATTTTAAGACTGGTACAGTCACCAATAGGAAAATAGATTTATAATCTCAGTTTCATTAAATTTATAATTCTTCGGTTAATGCACTGTAGGTCAGCAAACCCCTCTATATGAACAATACGATTTGTAATAACTATTAACACATGACAAGGGGACCCTACTCTGAAAGGTTTAGTACTGTCATTCATTTATAGATAAAATAAAGCTATCCATGATCTACCTTGTCCACTATACAATATACTCTGTTGTCTAAGGTCACATTGGCTTATGTAAATATGGGCTGTTAAATAGTTACTGAACATTTTTTTATAAAATATGGGCAGATGTCTCAGACGACTGCAGCCCACTCTAGACCCATCTCCATGAGGGAAAGATATCAAGTTACATGTAGATTTCAACAGGAAATTTGACTTAAAGGGCAGTGGCTTAAAGGTGACCTGTAAATGGAAAAAAATTAGTTTGACCTTTATGACAATTTGGCTTAGGGAAAAAATGGTTATTTTTCTACTTGTTTCTTTCTTTAGCTATAATCAGGGATGACAAGTCTGATCTTCTCTGATTTTACTGGAGGATTTTTGAGGATGGTCGTGTTCAGGATCCTGACACAAGGAAGAAAGGAGAGCAGCAGAATACAGACCCTGGACTTCAGAAAAGCACATGATTTATGAGGAGAGACTGAAGGGACTGGGATTATTTAGTCTGCAGAATAGAAGAATGAGGGAGGATTTGAAAGCTGCTTTCAACTACCTGAAAGGTGGTTCCAAAGAGGAAGGATCAAGACTGTTCTCAGTGGTACCAGATGACAGAACAAGGTGTAATGGTCTCAAGTTGCAGTGGGGGAGGTTTAGGTTGGACATTAGGAAAAACTTTTTCACTAGGAGGGTGGTAAAGCACTGGAATGGGTTACCTAGAGTGGTGGTGGAATCTCCTTCCTTAGAGGTTTTTAAGGTCAGGCTTGACAAAGCCCTGACTGGGATGATTTAGTTGGGGTTGGTCCTGCTCTGAGCAGGGGGTTAGACTAGATGACCTCCAGAGGTCCCTTCCAACCCTGAGATTCTATTCTATGAAAGTGTGTATCTCGGATTTTGATTTGGAAGTTCTCTCACTCTTTAGTTAAAGAGTGGGGTTGAATCTTTAACAGGGGCTTAGTGTCTCCTAAATTGTGTATGGTGATTGAATTAAATATCAGTTTAAAAAAAACACAAGCAAAACTAAGGAGCTAAATTTTCTACACTAGAAAAGAATTTGTCCCAGAGAGTTTTAAACAGTCGGGTGGGGTGGTGAGGCATCATCCTTTCTCAATTAAGCTTCATTTTCTTGGGTGTTGTGTATCATAATCTAATCAGTTCTCCATTGGCCAGGTGAGTTCTCCAGGACTTAATTTGAAATGTAAAATTGGGAGAGGTGGGGGAGAAGAGTGGTTTTGCAAAAAGCCCTTTTAGATCTCTGTTACATAAAATCAAGTGGGATGTGGAGCCCTCACATGCCTACACTTTTCCCCCATACAAAATAGCTCTGCTACAAGTGAAAGTATGTCTCCTGAGGGAATGTAGCCTAGACAAAAGAACTTCAATGTCGATGAGTTGTGACCTAATTATTACAAAGCAAAGCAATATGACTAGTCTGTCTGAGAATCATCTGGACTATGAAGGGTTAAAAAAACGAAACAAAAAAAACCCTCCAAAGAGAGGGAACAAAAAAAGCCTTGGATGCAGCTTTTCAGAAGACAGAATTGTGCTGCTTTGCTGCTAAATTGTGCTGCTTTGCTGCTAAAATCCATTCTGTCCAAGGCCTGTATGAAGAAGTTGTACGTATGTACATACAAATAGACCACGATAATACAGTAACCCTCTAATAATCTCTCCTACAAGAGAGAACCCACTTCTTAGACTCAAAGGTGCTATACCATCTTCACACAATACTATCCATCTGTAACGTCATACAACTTTTCATGTGCGTTTAGATTGAAAATTTATACTCAAAGTAATACATAACTCTATAGAAAATCAATACCACATGAGTTTGTTTAGCAGTTTATCTGCAACAGCAATGCCACTCTGTACTGGCAGCTGGGAACCAATTAGAGTTTCCTGAAGGCTGAACACTTACAGAGTAACAACCAGCTATATAGAGCAACGTATTTCTATTTATCGCAGTGTTTCATAGTCATCAGACCTCTCAGACTTCACCCTTATGATTTCTGATGGGATTACTGGATACTTGCAATTGCGTGGAGCATTCATTGTTTGTCATCACTGTTTCAGTAACACAAATTTGAGAGACTTGGAAAAAGAACAAGAAGTCCACAATTTTCTAGACTCAGTTGATGGTTACACACACTTCTGTCCCCAGAGCCATTGTGCTGCTACAACTTCAAATATCTTAAATCAATTCACTACAAAGTATGTTTTGCAGTTTCCTTCTCAAAGGCAACACTGTTGACATGAGTCAACTTTGATATTCATTGGCGTGTTCGTGCAACTTTTTACTAACATGGAACTTTTCTCAAAGACACTTCTGTGAAAGAATACATTTTTTTTGTACAATAACTAATAAAGCGCCATCAACTTGCTTTCAATGAATTCCAAGTAAACAAAGACAAAAATACAAGCCCCAAAGATTGATGAACTATTGGGAGAGGAGATTAAGCAGACTGTAAATATCAAATCAGACATGAAGGGCTGTCAGTGTCTCTGTGGTGGTGAACCTATGCTTGACAAAGCCCTGGCTGGGATGATTTAGTTGGGGATTGGTCCTGCTTTGAGCAAGGTGTTGGACTAGATGACCTCCTGAGGTCTCTTCCAACCCTAATATTCTAGGATTCTATGCACTGGGGCATGATGCTACACAGAAGAGTTTAGCTCAGAAACAGAAAATAAGACTTCACTCTCAAGAGGAACGGCACTTGCTGAAGAAGAAAAAGCGAACAATGCAAGGTGCAAGCCTCTTTCCCAGTACTCAGTCCTATAAAACTACATTGGCACAAGTAACAGGTTCTGTGAGGACTTGCACTACTGCATACCGAGCACCACGACCTCACTATACTAACTGCCATTGAATCCATGAGCCTTGGAAGAAGAAATAAGCAGCATACAAAAAACCCAAAGCTGAACACCATAACAAAAGAGCATCTCACTAAGATGACAATTTTTTTTCTGTATGTAGCAAGATGATAACCTCCAATTCAAACATACATCAACAATATGGTAAGGTGTTTTCAGTGACAAGCTGATGATTTCCTTAGGTTTTGAAATCTTTGGAGCCCAGTTGTCAACATTACCTCTTAATGCAGTTTATCAAGTGCTTGACATTATAAATTTATCCTGCTGTCTAGTTTGCTGCTGGTGGGCGCATGGTTTAAAGCACATTTCTAATGAAAGATCAACAAGTGAGCTACATCTTCATAGATGAATTATTTGCATTCTATCATGATAGTCCAAGTGTGGTGTATAGCCCCAGTAAACAAATATGTTATCACACTAAGAGAATGCAGAATAAATATTGGCCTATTTGATGCATCTGGGTCATATTCCCAGTTACTCTTTAGAGCACATGGTTAATTTTTTCAAAAGTTGCCCTTTCTGTTGACTGGCTATTAATTCCAATTAAATTTCAGTTTATCTACCCAGCATAGCCAAATACAAGACTTGGATAGTAATATTGCATTTTTATAGTCTTCCATCCAAATGAATCCCACAGCATGCTACTAACTATGGCTCAGATCTTTAGTGGATATAAATCAACATAGCTCCATGGACTTGAACTAGCTGAGGATTATATATACATGAAGCAGTTCACTCACCACTGAAACACAGCTATTTTTGTGTGGAAAGATGAAGCTGTTTGACAGCACAAAGCAATCCAATGCAATAGTTCAGTAGCTGAACAATGCCATACTGAATTGAAACAACAAGGGGAACTTAGGTTGCCAAATAGACATTACCTAATTTGGAATACGTATTTTCTTACTTGGAGTAATAGCATCACTATGGGTATATACAAACCAAGCCTCTGATCCTGCAAAGACTTTTATTCATGTGCTTAACTTAATAAAGTGCAAGTAGTCCAATTCAAAACCAATGGGACTACTCCATTCCACAAAGACCATGAGGGAGAGTTCTGCAAGTCTGAGTGTGCAAAAGCACAGAGATGCAACTTAACTGAATGATTGACCAAGGCAGAGTTCCATCCAGTAATATGGCTTTTTTCATCCTCAGAGAGTAGAAAATGCTGATGCCTGTGCCCTAGAGACTTGTCCTAAGGAGCGTCCCTGAACCGTATGAAAAATGCACGTAATGCTGGAAGGGAATCATTCTAAAAATTGAAGAAAAAAAATTGTACAGACAGACTTTGATTTGGCTATAAGAAACCATTGTTCATAAGTTTCTGAGAAACATGGCTAGAACTTTTAACTATGTAGGGGACTAATCTCTTTTACTATATCTCATTATAAGCATGGGGGCAAGTGATGTTTAGACTAGTATCTCAAAAATTCTGCAAGACCAATTTTCAAGTCCACCAGAAAGAAGAACAAGCGTCAAAACACTTAGACTACCTTTGGGTACTCATTTTACATGCTACCATATCGAATGGCAAATTTGATTCCTGGAAGTCTACAGTACAATACTGGTCTTCATTAAACAGGTGAAACAACTACACTATCGTGTCAGTTCAGTAATGTCCTTGGCCAGCTTGATCACTGACACCACAAAAGCACAATCATTTCAGGAGAATACAAATTTATGCTCAGGGAGATTTTATGGTTATTTTCAAGAATTTTCCATAATACAAGAAAGAGATAAAATAGGATGTTACAATAATGGAAAGCGTGACTATTGTCATGAATGGCAAAGAGTGAAGTGAGTTTTGGAAAACCACTGAGACTGTTTGCATCAAACAAAGGATTACTGACTGCTACTGGAATACTGTGATTCATTTTGGAGTCCGCAGTTCAAGGAGGATGTTGATAAAATTGGAGAAGGTTCAGAGAAGAGCCATGAGAATCATTATAGGACTAGAAAGTCTTATAATGATAGGCTCAAGGAGCTCAATCTATTTGTCTTAATAAAATAGAAGGTTAACTTGATCACAGTGTAGAAGCACACACCTTGGGAACAAATCTATTTAATGGGGTCTTCAGTATGGCAGCGGAAAGGTACAACACTATCCAATAGCTGGACAAATTCAGCCTGGAAATAAGGCATACATTTTTAACAGTGAAGGTAATTAATCATTGGAGCAATTTACCAAGGTCCCAGTAGAGTCTCGATCACTGGCAATTTTTAATTCAAGATTGGACATTGATCTAAAGACTCTAGGCAGGGCTGGCGACAGAAATTTGGGGGACCCCTACTCTGATCGTTTGGGGGCCCCCCCAGCCCAGCCGCCCCCCCCCCCCAGCCCAGCCGGCACTCCCCCCTCCCCCCCCCAGCTGACAGCTGCTGGTGGCAGTGCGGGGTCCTGCGGCGCGAGCCGCCCTTGCTGCTCCCCCCCCCCCCGCACTTTCTCCCCTGGACTGCGCCGCTGCCGCCGGCCAGGCTCACTGCTCCTGCCGGGGACACGCGCGCTCGTCCGGAGGAGAGCCGCGCCGCCTCCCCGCCCCTTCCCCGCTCTCCAGGCCCGGCGACAAGGGGGGATGACTACGGGTACTGCTGTGTACCGGGGCCCCCCTAAAGTCCGGGGCCTGGTACAGCTCTACCCGTAGTACCCCCCTGTCGCCGGCCCTGACTCTAGGAATTATTTTTGGGAAGTTTTATGGCCTGTTTTATACAGGAGGTTAGATGATCACAATGGTCCCTTCTGGACTTGAAATCCATGAATCTGATACATAACTAAAATGTTATGTAAGTTTTACTTTTAAAGGCTTTGGTAGGCGAGATAGAGATGTGAAAGGGAAGGGTGGGTTATTTTATTTTGTTATGTTAAGAACAGAATTATGAGGATTTGTCCCTAGCTGTTTGGAGACCTACTATGACTTTGATGCTTCACCAGCCTCTACTACATACAAAATATTGTTCTAAATTCAGCTGGATAACTTACTTCTGTGCTTTCTTGGGCCTAGAACCTGCAATAGGATCACCGCAGGTATTCCCTTCCACCCACACAGAACAACATTAAGGTTTTGGTTCCTCTCATGATTAAAGTCACAGACAAGATGCAAGACCTTGCGGAAGGGGGCAATATACTGTTTTCCTCACTCTGTATATACCATCACAGTGGAATAAATTCTTCTTTTTTTTTTAACAGAAAGGAAGAAATCATGTTAGGGAAACTCATCCTGTGAAAATGTATCACTATTCTTTGATCATCCACTCCTTTTATCTAATACAAAAGCTGGTCAAAAATAATCAATTTTTTTTCATGAAAAACTTTTTTCTGATTTTTAATGAAAAAAGGAAAGATTTTAGGTTTTACAAACATAGTTTTTTGGTTGCAATTTTTGTTCCCTTTTGCCCCCATTTCTCTTTTTTGCCTTTTCTTCTTTTGCCATTTTCTATTGGGGGGGGGAAGGGAGGTAGGGCTAAGAGGAGAAGTGGCAGGGGAGGGGGGAGAACAGTATATGGAAAACCAATTTTGTTCTCAAAGCCTCCAAAAAATGTTTTTTCACTTTTAAAAACATCAAAAAGGCAAAGGCAAACAGAATTTTTCTACATTTTTCAAAAAAAGCCAATTTGGTGGGAAAAAAAAGTTACAAATAAAAAAAATGGACAAACATTTTTTCAGAGCACGGACCAAATCTTAGCAAGATTACTTTGTAGCTATGTCCACACCTCATCACAATTGCAGGGGACACTGTCCATTCTTTGTGACTGCACAATATTCTTGTGGCAACTACAGCAGTTGCTAATATATGAAAGTAATACTAGGAATGTATTCGATTCATTGTTAGCTGTCTCAATGAGACTTAGAAAGTGGAAACAAGGAAAGTTAGCTCCAGGGCACCAGCCAGCTTCCCCAGGGAGCAGCAGCAAATTTTTGGGAACCACTCATCTATCTCATAAAATCAAGAAATGCTAAGCTTTATGAGCAAAAGAAAGGGGCAGCAAAACTGATTATACAATAGAAATGAAATGATGTAGAATACAGTACTGATAAAACAGTTCCAACAACTACAACAAGAAATCTAGTGGGTGCCATTTAGATAGGAGAAGAACCACATCCAGTCTCAGTTGATGAAACAGCCCAATATCTTGGTCCTGGCAGCTCATAAGGACTAAGTGTTAAATTCTGCAGTTCCTTTATATGTTGCTGGGAGCTTTGCTTGAACACAGACCGTAGAATTGCTCTAAACCTCTCCAGGTTCCATAGGACATCAATATCCAGTTTACAGAAAAAGGATAAGTCATCACATGTCAGTGTACCTCACTGGTGAAGTGATTGGGTCTGCCTGTAGCACTGATTCACAGAAGACAACAGCAACAGTTGCGGAGCTATGACTCTTTCAACTCAAGTATTCCATTTTGGTGCTCAATGTCCCAGGTTCTATCCCTGCTGACGACTCCTCGTGGAGGAGGGATATCAAGTCCCCCATGCAGAAATCTAATCAGTAGATTAAGTCTTATTTTCTTCCCTAGCTTTATACATTTGGTATAAGCTCTCCCACCAGCTTTTGATAAGTGGTTCTGGAAACTATCAGAAAGTGGCCAAGGCTAAGAACAGTGAGCTGGTTACCCTCTCAGCTTCTGCTCTGTTCTAATAGATACTTGCCAGAAATCAGGTCCCCAGAGCTATGTGGTTCTGTTGTCTGCATGGAGCTATTCATGTTAAAAACAAACTAACTAACTAATGCTTGCTTGAATTGCCCTTTCTAAACTTCCCAAAATAAGAATCATCATTGACTGTCAGGTGCTTCCTATCTAGCCAAGGTCTTTTTATAAAATGCAACATAATTCTCAATCCTGGCTCAAGATAGCTAATAAATGATAGATGGAACTTGATGAATCTCTCACAGTTCAAATGGAGTAAGGGATCATCTCTATCTGTGAACAATTCACATAAGGATTTCACATGTTCCCCGTCATCTTCCAGTGAATAAGGGCAGTTGTAAGAAATGGGGAAAATGCTACATCGCTTTATCATAGCATCAGTGCAGCTTTTATAAAGCTGGCTACGCCATTCATGTCTGGCAATACTGTTGATGAAGCAATGAGGTGGATTAAACTGTACGCCATCTGTCTGAACCCCTTGTAGGGATAATACTGCTGATGCTTGGAAGGAGCTATTTGCAAAGAAATTAAAGCTGCAAAGACTAAAATAAAGATTATAAAACTAAACTGTAAATACAGCTATTCTCAATGACACAAAAATTATTGATGCATTTGAGTGTTAATTTAAAAGGTAACTCTTTTTGCTTTGTAAATCATATATTTAATAGAAATGGACCTGAACAATAATCCTAGATCCAAAACACCCCACAAACTACAGTTCTTTTTCAAAATACATATTCAGATTCTGAAAATGGTGTTCACTTAATATTAAATGAGAAGACCAGTAAAAGAGGAGGGGGGGACACATGCCATGTGACCAGAAAGCCATTCTTGTTCATGAGGCTTTGGAGCATCTTTTTAGTTAGTTGTCTCTAGCTAGATATTAGTTTGCATTCTTGAGTTTTGGAATATTTCTAAATGGAGGGATTATGCTCTTTCCCAGAGTAACTGATGCTTTTAGTAGATAGAAGCATTGTTAACCTAGATTTTCTTGCATATTGGGGTAGGGGAAATACAGCATGAAGTAATCAACCCAGGACACTATTTACATAAATGTGGTATGCATGAAAGTGAAAATTAATTTCATCTTTCGTTGCAGGCCAGAAGATTTTCTTCCTTCCATTGTGTTCATGAGTTACTAAATATTAGTATAATATAAAGGCTTGTATGCTCTTAAAGACACAGGACAGGTTCTCATATCACAAAGGCCTTTTAAAACTTATATGAAGTGACTACTCCTTATTGGATAAAATTAAAGGGGAAAAATTTTCAGAGGTACAAA
Organism: Sternotherus odoratus; assembly: GCA_032164245.1. NCBI lineage: Eukaryota > Metazoa > Chordata > Testudines > Kinosternidae > Sternotherus > Sternotherus odoratus. The sequence goes on from JAVMKO010000003.1 coordinate 101,949,965, forward strand.
GAGCAATCTTCTTTAGCTATAGATGGACCACTTCACTCCATTTATGTTATCAGATAATGAAAGCCCACACTGCAGTGCATTTCTACAAATGGCCAGAGTTACAATTCCTAATGGGAAACTTACTGGCTCAATTTCTGGGCTATACACAATTAAGCTCCACTCTATTTTTTTAAGCACTTAAAAAAGGAACAATAAAAATTCTAAAAGGTCTCTTAATAACCAGGGGATGTTAGGTATTTTTATAATTGCAAATTTGGGCATGAAAAAGAGAGAGAGGATGGGGAGAGAGAATGGAGGCCTAATTCTCCACTGAAAGCTACTGAAAAAAAGCCCTTTGGTATTTGGATCAAGGGGAGGAACAGAGGTACCATATTGTTCATGGAAGGGGTAGCAAGGTAAGAGTGATGTTTCAAGGCCAAATGTCATGCTTCTGACAATGCTCCATGTACTGATTTTGGTGCAGTTTCAAAGGCTTATCCACAATCAGAGATTAGTCTGGATTTAAAAAGAATTAAAGGATTTTATATGTTTTTGTGCACTTCGCTCTGTTCAATTCAGTTAATGTGAAACATTATCACTCTGCTGGCCTCCAGTAACTGTGTCTAGCTATGAGACATTTCCAGTTTGTATCATGACCAGTAGCAGTTTTTCACTGGTTATTGAAGGTTCAATTCACAAAGACACTCCAAAGAAAATGAGTGGACAGAATCAATAATTTTATCACATCACACTTGCTATTATTCCTGCACACAGCTTGGTGTAAAACTCACATGGGTGTTTCCACTTAGCTATTTATGATGACTTCACCATCACCACCGTGTGACACAAACTCTGTCACATGATCCCTTTTCCATACTGAAACCTCACTTCAATCTTGAGCTTCAAGATATTGTGAGCCTTCCACACAGCCCCCCTCCCTCCCCCCATCACAGCATATCACAAGGTTCTCAAATCGGCTTGTAGGATTCTAGGCTAAATGTCTTACTTGAAATATTCATTTATATAGGCTTTTGGAATGATGCAGGCTGGCAGTAGTGAATAGTAAGCAGTAGTGAAAATGGAGTTTGATCCACTTTATTTCTACTCTGTAAGCACAGTATTTGGACATCATTCTGGGTAACATCACGTCAAGAGCATATTGATGGATGCATAGGCACCAAATCACCTATTCCAAGGGATTCCTCCTGCCTACACTATTTATAAGGGCTCGCTCCCATGCCTGTTTTCACTTACCCCAGTAAACTGTCCTTTCTAACCAGACCACCCTCTCCCCTGCCTCAGTAGTTTTCTACACCTCAGTCACCCTGCTGGTGGCTCCCATTGTCACCCTCTCACTCCTGCTTACCAGGGTCCATTAATCCCTGCCCCCTCCTCTTCATCTTTTCCTCCCTCTCAAACAGCATTTCCGGAAGGAGAACCATCACTGGTGTCCTCGTCTCCTCTACTCTACCTCAACATCTCTTTTGGCAGCTCTTCCTTCTGCACCCTTGGGATCATCTCTTGATTCCTCACTCTACTTTCCCCCCTTCTTGTGTTGCTGATATGAACGGATTTTCATGAGCTCTCTGTCCTGCCACAAGAAGCACCTGCTGCCTCGTGACACTGGAGGGGGGGGGGTCTCTCATCCCCTTTGCACGTGTACAAGACTGAACCATTGGTTGGCCTGGTGTGCAGCCAGTTGGCTCAGCTACTACGCTCCTTGTTGCCATGGAAACGGCAGCCAAGATTTGGAATCAGACATATTTTATTCATCAGACTGTTTGCATTTTGCTTCCTTCACTAACTGTCCATTAAACAGGTTGCAACGCTAACCCTGCCAGTCTCAACAGCTGCTCAAGAGGAACATCTGTTATTCTGCTGCCATGTTTCTTCCAAGGATGCTCATTGCATTGAAAAGTTCCTTTCATACACACACACACACACACACACACACACCCCAGTTCAGATATATATTAGTATAGACTCTCCATGCCGCTTTGGTTGTGCTCAGGAAACTGACTCTCAATGGTTCTCATTTCAGCATGGGAGCAGGTTGAGTCATTTTGTCATTTTATGTCCTAGCTGATAATGGGAAATAATGACTACACTTTGATAAAGCCTGCTGTTGAGTGTACGCAAAAAAAAGGAGTGCGATGGGAACGACAGTATGAATCATTTTCACAAGGCATATTTTAAATATTATTTTGGGTTAGAAACGCAGTAGGAGAGGCTGACTATCCTGGCATCATATTGTGCCGTTCAGTATTAGCAAACAATATTTGTTCCATCCCAACGGGAATTAGGAATACGTTGCCATGAATATCATTGCAAACCACAACAGTTAAGCACTTCCTGAGGCAGCTCTATATAGGGAACACCTGATTTTGCTATGCTATAAGACAGAACCAATGGGGTTTTTCATACCAACAGTGACATTTTCACAGGGAAATTAAATATATGGTACATCTTCGCCTGTCTACTAATATTGCCCCATGAGATACTCATCATACTTGTGAAAAGACAGATTTTGAGAAGGTAACATCAACAATGGTGAACATTAAAGTCTGGATAAGCAGTAGACAGGGAAATAAGAGGTTTCATTTGATGGCTCAGGAATGGTGTTACCTCTGTAAAAGATTTAAGCAAAGACCCAAGATGTTGTGGATACACTATCCGTAGCAGAAACAAGCATCAAAATTGTTGATGTCTTATGGGAAAGCCAAAAAAAAAATGCCGATAACTCACTACCACATTTTCCATCATGAACACCTAGTAATTCCTTTCTCCCCTTCTTCAATTGTTTTAGCCATGGTGTCTATATGGGAAGTTTTTGATTTAATCAAGATTTTGGTTACATTTTTGCAGAATATTTTTGTGAACTTTAAAAAAAATGTTTTCACAAAAAACATTCATCATTTTTTGACTGGATCCACAAGAAGCTCAGAAAATGCCCTGCCTTTTCAATTATTCCAGGACAGGAATGAGGTTTTTAAAATAGTGACCTGGAAATGGACAATATCCACTGATCTTCTGGATTCACCAATATAGATGGACATCGCCCATCTTGGGAATTAGTTTCTCATTCAACTTCTTCCTCAGTAACCATTTTTGCTGTTTCACAAAGGTCAAAAGCATTCATTTATATTACATCTATTTTAAACCAAAATTGTAAAATCAATCATTTTTTAAAATTCTTGTTCCCCAGCGTTCAGCCTTTGCTGAGTAACTGTGTAATCCTAATACTGTAACCTTGTTCTTCCTTCCCCTACTCCTCCATATTGTTCTGCGATCCCTTTCTTTGCCACCAAGCTGAAATTAGATTCTGAGCTTTTCAAGGCAGAAACCTGTGATTAACCAAGAAGAGTTTGAGGTGCAGTAATTAATACTGATATTTGTTAGCATTTGGTAAAATTGTGGAGGCCCTCACATGGGGGACAGAAAACACCTGCCTCGGATAACATGCTTTTGTTTCCCTGGAGTTGACTGGAGATTCTTGGGACAGAGAGGACAAAGGAAGTTGGCCCATAGGTCCCACATCAGGGGTGGGTTGTGTCTATACTGAAAAACAATACGACTCAAACCTTGGGTCTGGGTTTGGCCAGGTCCAAGCCCAAGTCTGCAAGATTTGGGTATAGATGAAAGGGGAGTTTGGGTCCAAGCCTCAGTCTGAGCCCACGCTTACATTGTGGTGTAGACATATTCAAAGACTTCCCATTCATTTTCTTTTTCAATTTCTCCTCTTTCCTATAATCCTCAGATGTCTCACAGAGCTTTCACACAATTTGATAAATGCAAAGTCTGTTTACCACAAGAGCTTTTAGAAATATATTTCCAGAAGGGAAAAAAAAAATTTTAGTTGCAGGTTTGTTGGGTTTTATTTGTGGAGGAGAATTGTTTTTGTAACGACTTACTCTCTTTCAGGTCTTCTTGAGTAGCTACCTTTCCTCTGCAATATATTAAGGCTAATATTTGCAATTCTATATCATTTCAAGGAAGTGACTCTGGCAAGCCAATGCTTGGGGCCTAACTCTACACTTCTTTGCTTTGTGTTTTCATTTACATCCGAGAAAAGTGCATGCAAAATGAGTGTAAAATGCAATCTAAATCAAATGCTAGTGTCTTACCCTCACTTAGCACATGTGACTATACAAGGTGTAAGGCAGTAAAGAATCAGGCCATAGAATCCAAACGTCTTAAAAGTCTGAATAAATAGTTTCTTTTAATGTTTTCATAAGCTAGAAATGTCTTCCACCTACCCACTCTCCTCTACCTTTTGCTGACAAGAGACTGATGTTGGCAATTTCCCTAGCTGGGGAAGAAAATTTCTGATAGGTGTCCTAGTCTAAGAGAAATTCAACTATTTCTCCCTCTCCTGCCTACTACTTAGAACTGGAGCACAGTGAATGCTCTCTCTTGATACTTAGCTATTCTTTGGGGGGCAAAGATGATACATGAGGGAGCTATCTCCGTGACTTTCAGAACTGAGCAACAAATTCTGTCAGACTCCAGAGAAGTTCTGCTTACTATGAAATTTAAAATAATCCTCCATCTAAGGAAAAATCAAGCCAAAAAGCAGGGGTCTGAAGCATTTGTCTCTGCCATTTCCTCATGGGTAAATGCATTCTCATTATCTGGACCTGCAAGCCCCCAAGGGCAAGTGGATTGAGCAGAAAATTCTGCCTTTGCTAGGCATTTTTTGTTGCAATAAATTAGCTTGGAATAGCAAGAAGGACTTTTTTTAGAAACTCTTTTCTGGATTATTTTTGGTACAAATTTTTGCCCTAGACAGAAAAGGCACTTGTACAAGTCATGGCAGAATGGAAAGTGGAGAATAAAAAGAACGGCCAAGTTTTATTAGAGTGTATCATAAAAAACACAGGGCTACTGTTGCTGCATCTACCTGTCACACAAATATGGCACAAGATGGCCATCTGTCTGCACTGGTATTCCAGTTATCATGGAAGAGCCTTATTGTTCTGTCAAGTTATATGTAAATGGAGAACAATATAGATTATAGCCCAGATTTTCAGCTGATGTAAATAAGCATATTTCCATTGATGCCATTTGTCTCTGGCCCTCCTTGTTTCAGGTCAGTAATACCTTCTAAATTAGAAATTTAATAATCACCATAGCTTCATATCACTTCATCTCCATAGCTGATGAAACTTCAACACTGATTAAGAAAATAGCTTAAAAAGGGTCTTGAACACATGCCAAAGAGAGTGGAGCAGGCAATTAAGCTGAAGGACAGGAGAACCAATGCATGCATTTAGTAACTAACAAATATAGGTGCCATTTATGCAGAGAAAAGGAAGCGGCCATTGGCTGTCCACATTGTGAGACAGCCAGATGAAAGATAGTCTGAGAAAGTTTTAGAATGGTGTCCCCAGGATTGGAAACAATGCAGAGACTGCTCATGAACTAATGGAAAGATGAAATGACAAAGCAGGTAGGAATTGCTTAGGTGGAAATGGCACAAGCTCAAAAAAAGTGGTGCTTTGTGGAGAAGGCCTTCATCCAGCCATGGACTAAAAAATGCTTAATTAAAGATGGCTATAGAAACTCAGTGGCCAAATTCTCCAAAAGGACCTACCCCAGCACACACAATTACCGCTGGTGGATCAAGTTCTGCTATAGGTTCATTTGTATGAATCTTAAAATCATCCTACTGGCTTCAACAGAGTTTTGTCTTCATTGTTCTACGCTTCGCACAACAGGGTCCTGGTCGATGATGGGGGCTCCTAGATGCTAAGGGACTACAAATAATAAATACTAATAATTCTGATGCTGGGGAGTATACCACTATTTTTTCCTCCCAATCTGGTCTGTGAAACCAAAACGCCAGATAGGAGGAACAGAGCTCTATGGGACACTGGAACTCACCAAGGGTAGCCAATCAGTGAAAAGTTTTTTAATTTTACAGATTTCTTTTTCGGTCAAGAAAAAATATATATATTTTGTTTTAGGTCAGTTTGAAATTAAACTGCATCCGAGAGTCTCAAGTGTGTTGTAATTCAGATGAATCATATTCCCATTCTTTCCTATGTGTTGGGCTCTTTGGTCAGACTACGGCTACCATGATGAACCATGAACTCTCCTTTGAGCCATGTGGGTGCATCATGGGAGTCACATATCCACCATGCATTTTGAAAGATTTAGTCAGTCCAGATAACCCATAGAGAAGAATGTGGCAGCATAGCACCTTAGGCAGATGCATTTTAATGTTTGACTCAAAATGAAGTGAAACGTGTAAATTTGGTTCAATATACCAAAATGAACCTTTTCAATTCACATATGTCAAAACATTTCAATTCAATCCAAACTGTCAAACTGAAATGTTTTGACATTTCTGAATTGAAATTTTCTCTTCTGTGAGAAATTGATATTCAGACTTTTACTCCTGATTCAGAAGGGAAACAAATTTAGAAAGATCCGAATTTCCTGGGAGATGAAAATTCTAAATTTTGCTCAGCTCTATGAAAGACCTTAAAAGGGTCTGATCAGGGTTCAACTGTTGGGGGAGAGAGGGAACAGACAAGAAAGTGGGGGTTCCTTCCCCAAGATCGGTATTCACTTTTGAAAATCTTGCTCTTAGGAGAGAGGTGTGGACCTGAATAATAGTTTGCCTAGACTGAGCATGTTGTGCCCTCCTTCATACCATAATATAGTACAAAGAATGAATTCATTGCCAAACAAGAAACAGCCTTAACATTACAAAAGTTCAGCCAGTTTTTAACTCTATCAACCCCAAAGAGCTGAAGAAACAAGTCACACAAGAAATGAAGAACCCTGGAGACACATTCTATAATTTCTTTGGGCTTCTGGTGCACAAGAATGGTAACTGTTCTCTAGCGAGGAGAAAAAACGGAGTCCTACAAAAGAGCATGCCTTCTACAAAGTATTTTTTGCTCTTGCATTCAGAATAAATCTGAGACAACAGAATAATGTCACTAATGTGTGCTTTTGGTGAGCCACTGCTTTAAACGTGGTCTGCTGTCTGACAGAAAAAGCAGAGAGTAAACTGATCTGCAACGAGTAAGGAGGGATTTACTTGGAGAAATTTATTTAACTTTAATAAAAAGAAAAAGCTTTTCAGAGCCAATGAAACCAATGCAATTATGATGTGAATACTTTTGGTAACTAGACACTGGAACACAAATTTGCAGATTACTTCAAGCTATTAACGCAGCCCAGGAAGTATACAGATAAAACCTATACCTATGACAAATAAGTGCAGAGTTAAAAATACACCAAAGTGTCAGACTGTATAAGCAGTGTTTGGTATAAAATAGTCAAGGAGAAGTGACCATCGATTCTAGGTATAAAATTTATGATAAATTGAACTGTATAGTTAGATTCATGTGGGTATATTTTCCCTCAGTTTGTTCTACCATGCTACAGAGTGGACTGTTAACATAAACTTGTAACAGATGCAAAATGTTTAAAGATACTGGAAACTTGTATGATCAACCTCTGTGCCTCAGTTTTCTTACAGCTGAGGTGAGGATTGTTTGTAAAGTGTTTTAAAGTTATAATTGCTTGGCCATATCTTCAGCTTTTAACCAAACACCTGTAAAGAAGTGATGCACAGTATGTATTCTCTTATTCAAGCAAGCATTCCTTTTCTTGAGGGTATCCTTTGACCTATGTTTGGCATAATGTGGTTCTTTGTGTTACAACAACAGTAGTTGTTTTGAAGAGCTAGATGGTAGGTATTTTTAGAGAATCTCGGTCTAAAGGAAAAGTGAAGCAGAACATGATGGAAGATTCCACAAACTGCTATAGCATGTCAGAAACATTGTTGTGAAAGTAAGCCAAGAAAATATCAGGTGGCGCAAGAGCTGCCCCGACTGACAGGTTTTTCCCCCGAAGGAGTGCAGACCTATCCAGAAAAGGTGCAGCCATGAAAATGCACAAAACAGAAGACGTTTCCAGAGGGGAATGGAATTGATATATTACCCTAACACATCTGTACCCATTCGTTAGCCAGAACTGTTGCACAAACACCTTTTAGAAGCAAGGAATTGGCAATAGGATCACATGTAAAAAGAACAAATTGGACAGCCTCAAGGATATTTTAACAGGAGACATTGTTGGAATGCGTCTCTGGGTTCCACATCTTTCTCCTTTGCTCCCATTACTACATCCTTTAGAAGGTGACCTTTCTAGGAAGGAAGGCCAAAAGCAGCTTCATCCAGAGAAAATTAAATGCAGCTCCAAAAGAAGAGAAGGGCCTGAATCAGAAATCCAGATCCACACGGCCCTGACCTTTAAAAGGTTCGGAGCCTGCTGTTGTGATTTAAGCCACATCTCCATAAAGATTTAGCCAGAGTTCTGTCTGGGAAGGGGCGGGATGCAGTTGTTCCAGAGTGACAGCAGATGCTCTTTCCTCCCCAGGTCCAGAGTGTGCTTCTTTCACATTATTCCTATCCTGTACTGGGCCAAAGATGAGGGACTGAGGTTGGGGCAGGATAACAGGGGTGAAGTCAAATCAATATAAAAAAAATTGACTGTTCTATAGAGTTTTTCAACAACAGATCTCACTTCAGAAAGGCAAGTATCAGTATCCCCATTTTACAGATAGGAAAACTGGCCCATAATGAAATGAAATGACTCACCCAAGATCATACTACAGATTAGTAGTAGAACTAGGAAGAGAACTTTGATTTCCCAAGTCTCAGTCCAGTCTCCTAAAAACCAGAACATGTTGCCTCCCAATCAGGTATCATGATCCCCATAAAATGTCACAGGCATTAAGAGATGAACCAGACCGGTTGTTATAGCAAGATCTCCAGTTGTGTCACTGTTCTGTGCCTGGAAATCCCTAGATCAGCAGAAAGGCTCAGAGTATCCCGGCTGCTCTAAATAAGAGGTTCCAATATCTGCTGCAGTCAGCCACAGGCCTGTTCTACATTAAAAAGATAGGTCAACCCAGCTTCATTGCTCAGGAGCATGAAAAATCCACACTTGTGAACAAAGCAGTTAAACCGACCTAGCCCCCTCATGTAGGCAGTGCTACGTTGACAGGAGAATTCTCCCTTCGACCTAGATCTCACCTCTCAGAGGGGTGGACTTACCTATGCCAATGGGAGAAGCACTTCCATCAGCGTAGGTAGCATCTTCACTGAAGTGCTACAGCGGCACAGTTGTGCTGCTGGAGTGTTTTAAATATAGACATGCCCACAATTACAATGGCAAAACAATAGTGTGAAGACTGAAGTGGTCACTCCACTCCCCCGGATTAGAAATATTCAGTAACATTATCTATATTTTAAATCAAACGTATTTTTAAAATTAAGAAGCTGACTAAGAATTTATTTAGCAAACACCCAATAATATTTCTGTTTATGTTCAGTACAGCAACATAAAATTAGCTTAGGTATCCTGCATATCTAGCAAGGGTTGAAGTCTCTCTTCTCACCTAACAGGTCCTGTGACTGTGTCCACAGAAAGGGAGGTCGAAATCTAACGATAATTACCGCACTTATATAAACAATGGAAATGACAAGTACCCAAAGGGATAAATAAGAGGCATTAAGTTGAATGGAGAAGCAAAGCTGAAATGTTTATGCAAGCCATATGTCCATTTTCACAATCAACTCTCAGTTAACCCAGGTGCATAGTTAAAGGCCAGAGAGTTGTGATTCTCACATTGGTGAGATGTGAAATGTCACAGCTAGTGCATGAAGGACATTTGGGGGTGTTTTTTTAAAAATGACTATCAGGAGAGAGCCATTGATGTTCCCTAGTGGCCAAAAGACAAACTGTGGCACTAATGCATCATACTGTAAGAAATGTCAGAGAGATAAACACCCTACAAATGGAGTCTAGACATTCTATTTCTAGCCCCTAGGTAGTGAGCTAGTAGAGAAAGAGGTGAAGGCAGTGAAAAGACTTAAAGTCATCAGACAGCCAACACTCTAAACTAGGTATTAATAACCTACGAAATCATTTGATTGTCTCAACCTGACTTTATAATGCACTCTAAAATGCAAGAATCAGAGAGGTAGCCGTGTTAGTCTGGAATAGCAGAGGTAACAAAGTCCTGTGGCACCTTAAGGTGCCACAGGACTTTGTTACCTCTAAAATGCAAGTTAGACATTAGAAGTTTCACCCTCTTGAAATTTTAGGTGTCAAATAGCACCAGAAAGCCAGTCCAGTTCCAGCAGCAAAGACGTTCTCAAATAACAACACTGCTATGGAGTGGAGGGCTACTAGCTAGGGATGATGAAGGGAGAAGAAAAGAAGAGAAAGGGAATATGTACCCCAAATTAAAGTGATTGAAGTAATGATCAGGTAGAATTGTACTTCAGAGTCATCACTGGCATCCATTCAAGGTACCAAAGAAAAAAACATTGGAAAAAGCTCATAATCCAATAGAAAATACTCCTGCGGCTGATAATGCACAGTTTAGGGATAATTCAGCCCCCTAAAATAAATACACCCGGAATGGCTGGTGAGAATGGTGCAGTCTAGCAAAGGGAAAAATCAACAAGCCAAATGATAAAATCATGGGCGGGAGGGGCGGTTACAGTTCTCATTCACTGATAGAGATCAGCAATTTTCAGTGTGGTATATTTTGACCTGGTCATGAAAAGTACCCAGCACCTCAAATCAGAGGGTGTTAGGCATGTTTTGGACCATTCAGCCTTAAACCACTTGCTGCCGGGTAGCTACTCTCAGTTAATAGCCAAGAACGCTCTGCTTATCTGATTTAAGGAACAAGGTGTTGCAGAGATAAAAGCTTAGAGTGTAAGGTATATGCAGTCATAATAAGTAGTTAAACAAGGGGTCTAACGTGTGCATGTATATATGTGCGTATAACCAATACCAGAAATACAGAGCAAGGCCACAAATTATGAGAGAAATGGACTTTTCTAAAAATACATTACTATATTGATTCCTGTTTTACCCAACCCCACAAGGGATTAGAAAACTAGGTTACCTACCTGAGGAGGTCTTTATGTTGAAAGACTGATACTGGGACCTTTCAGTTACTTTAAAGTGGGTGATTTCACTGTATGTATCTCAAAGCCTCAGCACTTGCCTATGGGACTGCAGAATTCTCAAGCATTTAAAATTACATTTATTGAAACTTTCCTCTGAGATAATACTTTTTTCTGGGCTTGTATAAGAACATAGTCAATAAAGCCATAACTTGGGCAGGGCATCAGGCTACAACCATGTCAAATATATGGTAAATAGGGTGTGGGGAATGGAAAGGAGGAGTCTACCCCTAGTTATTTAGCCTTTTTACTACAGGGGTTTTATTTCCCGACCAAGGAGGCTGATGGGCATATATGTAAGCTAGAGGTGCCATGAGACTTCTGGGGTCCTCCCCCTGTACTGTGCAGCCTGCAAGCATCAGAGGCAGTCAGGGCCCCAAGAGCAGGGTTGAAAGTAACTTAAAGGACTTACTGGTACGCCGGAGTCCTGAGCAAGGGGTGGGGCCTCAACCGGAAGAGGCATGCTCTCAACCGGAAGAGGCAGGTCCCTTAAATCCCTGGGTCTAGGGCTCCGGCTGCAGTAGTGGTGGCTGGGAGCCTCAGGCCCTTTAAATAATCCCCCGAGCTACCAGCTCAGATGGCAATTTAAAGGTCCTGGGGCAGTAGCAGCGGTGGGAGCCTCAGGTCCTTTAAATTGCCGCCTAAGCCCTGCTGACAGAGCCCTGGGGTAATGGCAGCAGGGCTCCAGTGGTGATTTAAAAAGCCAGGGGCTCCCAGCTTCTGCTACCACAGCAGAGTCCTGGGCCCTTTAAATCGCTGCCGCCACGAACCCAGGACTACAGCAGTGGGGCTCTGGCCGCAATAAGCTTTAAATTGCCACCTGGGAAAGCCGGTCTAGTATGGCGCACTGGCTCTTGCCGGTACGCCCATTGGGTTTCAATGGGAGCAGGACTAGGGCCCAAGATATTAATAGGGATCAGTAACACAAATAGTGCACATGACAAGTGAAAGGGGGCAACGTTATAGGGATTGTGGGAACCCTAACTCTGAATCGCTAATTTTAACCATTTAAAATATCAACCTCAGTGGTGCAAGAATGTGATTCTGTGCCAAGTGAGGCCTCCAGGACTAAGTACTACCTGGAGATCTTAGCCTGGTTCCTAACAGTAGTACTGGCCAGCACTGGCAACAGTCAAAAGTTTTATCCTCTTGGTTTTGAAAATAAGAGACATATGCCCTTCCCCTGCAGAAGAGGGCATGGAAAAAGCAACGATCTGGTAAGAGAAAGGTCAGGTATTTCCCAACCGACAATTACAAATCCTCTGCAATGTGGTCATGTATTCCAAGTGCCTGGTGCCAGACATATTAAGCACTCACATGTGCCCATCACAGTAAGGACTACTTACTGAATGATGGGAGGTGAAGGGAAGGGCGAGAGAGTATACTTGTGTAGACATCACCCAAACCCTGCACTACAGACCGACATCTCACACGCACACGCAGCACCTGGATATTACAAGAAGCCATGAGTGCAAGTTACTAACTTTGAAGGCGTCCATTACAAACTGACTGGGGGGGTATCATCAGCCAGGAGGATGATTCCTCTCACTATGCACCTGAGCATAAGCCCTGCTCAGGCTACTCCCAGGTGCCTGCAGCTCTCCGGTGCTCTTCTCATTTGAGATCTGAAGTGTACCCATAGCAATAAGCCACACACAGGTTTGGTTTGGGTTCAAAAAGCACATACCTATCCAGTAGTTTTTAGGCATCTTTGATAACTTACAATCAGCGGCTGTCCTTTGTGGCATACCACAAACAATAGGCATGTGCCCATGAGTCAGCCTCTCAGGTTTTTTCTATCTGAAAGCCTGAAGAGGTTCATTGTTAAGGGGTTTATAATGTCTTAGCATTCGCATGAAAATGAACTAGTTGTCTAAAAAAGGCTGGATTTCCCAGAGGGATGGAATACACAAAGCACACCAACATCTTTGAATATCAGAGAAGTTTGCTAAACGCCAGGGGCAACATTCTGCAGGCCCAAGCATCAAAGTCTATTCCCAGCTGGACAAAGATAGACGCTTGAGAGTGAAGTCTTTAGTGAATACATAAAGATGCTGGGGGGGAGGAGGGAGAGTGGGGAGGAATGGGGGGGGGGTCACACATTATCTTGAACCCCTGTGCCGTTTCAAGCAATGTGTTACTAAGTGAAGGAGTCTAGCTGGAAAAACGAAAATACCATAAGGTGAAGTTCTCTTCCCTTTTTCATTTACAAATTTTGTTAAGTTTCATTTCATTGCAAGTTCAAGACCTAGCAATGCAATATCAAAGTGTGGCATAATCAAGAATTGGACGTAATAATAAAACATTGCATTTTTGCACACTCAGCATATGACCTTGGCCTTTAGTTACCATAACAACAGTGCTGCTTCATCTTCAAAGAGTATATTACTACCCAGTGCCCCAGGGAAGCTATTAGTACTTCTGTGTAGGAATAACTCTCTGGTGGGGTGGGAGGGGGAGGTTGCCAGAAGAGGGGCAGAATGGAAATATATAATTTTTAATTTAAAAAAGAAGCCATTTTTGTAATCAATAAATGAACTTTGTCAAAATCTCCATTGATGCTGCAAAGGGAAAGTAGTTTATCTTTGTATGTTTCCAAGTTCTTTAAATGCAATTTAGACAATAAATTAAGACATACAGTCAGTACACACACTAGGTTAATGTGTAAGTCATATTCAGTTCAATTTCACATCAGTCAAAATCAAATCCCCAGTTGTTTTGCTTGCCATCACTCAAGCACACTATTGCAGACTTGGCATCTTTTTAAGTATCTTTTAAATCTTGAAGCCATAAGCAATATCCCTTGTTTGAACATTGTTCTAGAGAATTTTCATTCTAACACTAAAGAGATCCTTTCAGTCAAAAGTCACCTACCACTGGAGATGTGCAAGTTTCAGGAGACAGCTCAAGCGGTCCTTCGTCCTCAGTCAGGGAGGCAAAAGCACTGTCCACTGAAAGCACGCCCATATCCAAACACAGCAAGGTCCAGCTTTCTACTGTATTCCTTTCAGTGCTACTGAGAACATGGCAGTGGGTCATGGCTGCAGAAGATGCATTAGCCCGTGGACTGCAAAACAAAGAAAGCTTGGCAGCTGCCACAGATGTCACCGCCCAAGTTGGACTAAGAGAAAGAAACAAGGCGCAGTTGCAGCAGGCTGGAAATGGAGATCTTCTGGTAGGAGCTATGATCCCCTGGGGTATTTTCTCTTTCAATACACAGACCTAAGACATAGGGCTATGAGAAGTTGTTTTATTCTCTTTGTTGACAAACATTCATGGAAGCATTAAGTGCTAGGTTCAATATAAGCAATTTTGTAAGAGATCAGGAGGAGCAGCTAAAATGCAGGAATTTGCTGTCAATTTCATAGGTGCTGAAGCATCATTCTTTGCCAATTTTTCTCATCTTTATTTTTAGAGAGAGAAAGGGAGGGAACACAGGAAGAACAAAGAATCAACCTCATCGATTGTTTGGGTTGAGGAGGACAAACGAGCTATTTCATCTCCAGAATTTACACAGGAAATGCAAGAAGTTTTCATGTCAAACATAAATCAGCTATATAGAGCTACTGCCACTCTGTTTCATTTCAAAAGTCTCGTTAGGAGCGCTGCTGATCTCCTTGGAGGTTAAAAGGAGCTTGTTTCTCTCAAACACCAGTCAAAGGTTTTTCACTCAATATGAATCCTTGCCATTTTTAAACCCCCCAGTAGTCGCTATAGCATAGTTAATACAATGGAAAGTGTGTAAAGTCTGAAGCCTTTTTCCATAGCTACATTAGGAACAGAAAACTGCTTATCCAGTGGCCAGTGTATCTGCTTTCTACTACTCTGTTGCCCTTTTCCCCTTGCCTGTTCATTTACGCGTTCCCTACCCGTGGCTCCACAAAGTCACAGGACCTCCTTGTCAACCTCCTCCTAGCCCTGGCCAAAATGGCCATCTACAAAACCAGGGAGAGGAGGTTGGCCGACAGGGTTTCCTGTGACTGTGGGGCCTATTTCCACTCCTCTGTCTGTTCAAAAATCCGGGCAGAGTTCCTCTGGGCGGCGTCCATTGGCTCCCTTGACACCTTCGAGGAACTGTGGACAATGTCTGGGGTTCTCTGCTTGGTGTCCCCATCAATTTCCTTCATTTAGCCCTGTGACCTCACACCCGTTCCTGTTATCTCCTTAGTTTTCCCCCCACAATTATTTGGAATCCTGGACCTGTGGAGCATCTCCTTAGGCTGCGGGAAGGTCCTTTAACAGTGGGCGGGTGGAATCCACTTCCTGGATCCCAACAGGACTACTCTGCTGTACCCAGCTGGCCTGGGTGTATCTCATAAGCTAGAAATTTTAGACCAAAGGAGTGAAATCCTGGTTCCATTGAAATCAGTGGTAGGCAGGATTTTTTTCTCTCTCTTGCACACACAGTAGATGAACACATGAGCGGAACCACATTCACTGGTGTAATTTCAGAAGACAAGTCTTTGGCAAGAGCAGAAGGGAATGCCTCGAAGTTGGTAGGTCTCAACATTGCCTAACTTTTAACTTGTTAATCCCGGTTTGCAATTCCATGTATAATTCATTGTCCTTTCCCCTATCCCCAGGAAACACTCAAATGTTGATTTATTGGGATTTTATATGTATACAGTGTCTTGCAAGGAGCTGGCCCTAGACACATGCCCGACTCTCATCCTTCCTTTGACTTTTGGAATCTTGGAATATTCGGGATCATTTAAATTTAATTTTAAATACATTTTCCAGCTAGTTTCCTTAAACATGTAAATGAGCTCCTCTGTTTGAGAGTTTACCATTATTCCCTCAAGTGAGGAGGATCCCAGATCAGTTCCTGGCGGTAGAAGCAGTATTGCCCAGGCTCCAGCGGATGGGGACAAGTTTACTACACACTCTTTCCCAGCAGGCTGCCAGGAGGTTAACTGGCTCCTTGCCACAAGGGCTGACAACATATTAATCTCCCTGAAGGCATAGTCAGGTTCCTAACCTTTCCATCTTAGTTTCCATCACTGTTAACTGCCTGCCTTACATCAGTAGACACTGCATACCAAACATGCTCCAATGGCAGCTACCATCTTGGCCAACAGGAATTGAACCAGAGCTCTCCAGAGCTAGCAGCATGAGTATCTACAGCAACAACTAAAAAGCCAGGCTTTGTAGCGGAGAACGGTAACAGATTCACTTCCTCTGGGGATCAGGCACAGATGGGGGATATGTAACATACACACACTAACCAATGGGCTGCATTAACATTTACCAGAATGCACACAAATCCTGCAATGACCCAATGCCTAGAAGCCTCAGTCTCCCAGCTTATTTGGACAATTGTCTCTGGCAAAAAAAAAAAAAAAAATTAAAAGGGTTCATAACTATGCACTAAGCATGGCCCAAGCAGCTTGGGTCTCTGCAAATCCTGCAGCAGGTAGGGGACTTGACTACTCCCCCCACCTTAAAAACCCAAGATATATTCATCCAATAAAATGAGTCAGTTCAATATCACTAACATTCCCCATAATTGCCAGCCCTACACTGTGGTGTCATCGCAGCAGACAGGTATTTGTTGCACTGGAGATGTGGGTGAAAAAAATGGCACCATCCAAAAATCCACACACCAAACTCTGACATTACATCCTGATAGATTACAGACCCCTACACAGACTGGATCTATATCAATGAAATGCAGCCAGCTCTGGGGTGGAGGGGAAAACCAGCTAAGTACACAACATGCTGCATAAGCAGCTCCAAATTCACAAGCAACCTTACAATTGAAAACAAGCATGCATATACCACAAAGAAAAACCATTATGTTAAGAAACAGGTAAAATTCTGTTTTTACACAGTACCTGAAGAACAGTGATACGCATTGTAAATATTCAAGAAATACCTTGCCCACGTATATGACTCGCATACGCATGAATGTACCCAAAGACATCTAGCGGATCGTTACACCTTCCAATTCCTTCAGCTTTATGTTGCTTTTCTTCTCTCACTGGGATCAATGACTCAACCATATGTTCTTTAGGCACAGAAACTTTCATTGGTGGCAGTGATCAGGCTGAGACAGACATTTATTACAAGCTATCACAGAGCTATATTCTGCCAATATTGTAATCATTACCAAATCATCATTCTCTTCACTGGAAAAAAAAAAAGTCAGGTTCCTCCCTACTAACACTGCTGAGCTGATATGCATTTTACAAATCATACAATAAATATTGGCAACACCACATTCATGTGAAGGGGTGATGGCCAGTATTTACATTTTTGATGAAGTGCTTATCCATATGAACAGAGGATGCCATCCTCTGTTAATATCAGTGATAGTCTCTTAATAACAGGTAATATAGAGTATATATTTTTCCTCCGACACGCCACAAGTTAAAATGTGCTCCGCTAGCCTTTTATTTTTCTCCTGGATTAGTTATTAAATTATTGTTTACTACAATCAATGACTTTTATACCCTTACTTTATATTAAGTAGCTTATAAGTAGCTTTAAAAGGTTGCTTTATGAAAGTTGGCATGCATAGACAGAGTCCTCTAGTTGAAAAGCCTGTACAAGAAGTTTGTACTACTATTTCTGTAGAGTTTTTAGATTAAAAGACTCTCAGAAGAAACACAGAATTGCATGAATCACAGTTTTAGAAGATCATTATACTGCAAAATGTCTTAAAGTATTTGTCCATTGCTAAAGTGTGCTGCTGCTTTGAAAAGCGACTATGTAACAATAGGTAACAAAGTCCTGTGGCACCTTAAAGACTAACTATAAAGTTTTGAAGCATAAGCTTTCGTGGGCTAATACCCAGTACAGTAAACCCTCGATTTAACGGACCTCGATTTAACGGACTTTGGATGCAACGGACAAAATTTCTGAGCAAGTCTGATGCATCCGAAATCCATTTCTTGCGGGCTGGCTGCCGGCTCCCGGCTGCCACCCAAGTCCCGCAAGCGGGCGGGCTGGCGGGCTGCCGGCTCCCGCCCGAGTCCCGCAAGCGGGCAGGCTGGCTGCCGGCTCCTGCCCGAGTCCCGCAAGCGGGCAGGCTGGCTGCTGGCTCCCGCCCGAGTCCCGCAAGCGGGCAGGCTGGCTGCCGGCTCCCGCCCGAGTCCCGCAAGCGGGCAGGCTGGCTGCCAGCTCCCGCCCGAGTCCCGCAAGCGGGCAGGCTGGCTGCCGGCTCCCGCCCGAGTCCCGCAAGCGGGCAGGCTGGCTGCCGGCTCCCGCCCGGGTCCCGCCAGTGGGCGGGCTGGCTGGCTGCCAGGTCCCGCCTGCGGGTGGGGTGGCTGCCAGTTCCCGCCCGGCTCCCGCCTGCGAGCAGGCTGGCTGGCTGCTGGGTCCTGCCCGAGTCCCGCCAGCGGGTGGGCTGGCTGCCGGGTCCTGGCTGCCGCCCGGGTCCCAGCAACGGGCGGGCTGCGGAGCTGCCGCCCCGACCCTGTGGCTGTCCGGCTGCTGCTCCGACAGCTCTCTTTTTTTTTTTTTATTAAATAACGGACTTTTTGATTTAACGGACACCCCCTCCCCCGAATTAGTCCGTTAAATGGAGGTTTTACTGTACCCAATTAAAGGATCTCTCTTTTGCACATCCATCTCAATTGCTGAATTTGGTGACAAAAATAATTTGTACTTATTTTTATTCCTGTTTGCCCTGTAAAGCGAGCCATCTATGAGCAGGAGCGGCTCCAGGCACCAGCACAGCAAGCACGTGCCTGGGGCGGCAATCCGCAGGGAGCGGCCTGCCGGTCACTGTCAGGGTGGCAGTCAGACTGCGGACGGCGGCATGTCTGTAGGAAGTCCTCTGGTCCCGCGGATTCAGCGGCGGGTACGCTGAAGCCGAGGGACCGGCGGACCTTCCACAGAAATGGCATGCTGCCGGAGTCGCCTGACTGCCGCGCTTGGGGTGGCAAAAAACCTAGAGCCACCCCGTCTATGAGAGACTGAGGCCAGATTCTATTAATATTGTTCTTCATCAAAGGAATTGTTTGCCAATTTCCAATCAGAGACACCAATGGAATGCCATTGATTACCATGGGGTTGCACAGGCATCATGGAGGTGACTTTGGTCTGCAAAGCCTTTATTAATGGTGATGACAGAGTAGTGGGTAGGGGGGGATCACACTTGACTATTAGAGACGAGTCTGAGCTTGTGGCGCTGATAATTAGAAAAAAGCTCATCACTTTACTTGTAAACAGAACACTTTGGTACAGGATCTATGAGAGAAAGATGGAACCATACAATGCCGTTTTCGGTCCATATTCAGAGCAAAACAACATTTTAACAAGTGGCTCCGTAGCATGGGGCACAGGTCACTCGCACGTTTAAACTAGAGCAAATGGTAGATTCTCTGTAACTTGATGCCTTTAAATAGAGGTTTTGGCCTACTACAGGAGTGGATGGGTGATAGGGTGACCAGACAGCAAGTGTGAAAAATCGGGACAGGGTGGAGGGTAATAGGCACTTTTATAAGACAAAGCACCAAATATCAGGACTGCCCCTATAAAACCAGGACATCTGGTCACCCTAGTGGGTGAGGTT
Organism: Sternotherus odoratus; assembly: GCA_032164245.1. NCBI lineage: Eukaryota > Metazoa > Chordata > Testudines > Kinosternidae > Sternotherus > Sternotherus odoratus. The sequence continues at coordinate 101,969,468 of JAVMKO010000003.1, forward strand.
CTCTGGCCTGCAAGGTGCTGGAGGTCAGACTAGATGATCATGATGGTCCCCTCTGGCCTTAAAGTCTGAGTCTACAAACCGTCCTTATTCACAGAGACCACTGGGACTAGCTTTGTGAGTCAATTCTGCAGACCCTCTTTTGCATTCAAAATGACTAACATTTATACCTCTAGCTACCTAACTGCCTCCACAGGTTGGAACACCAGCCTGTGTGCTTGTAGTTAGTTGTATACTACTTGCAATTTACTGCAGGTGCAAAACTGCATCACAAAAGTTGGAGGCCATGTTGAGGTCCCTTTAGAAATCTGCTCTGTACTACAGGCACTGTGTGACAAATCTGTGGCCACACAAAGTCAACAGTCACCATCTGACCCTACGTGTGAGAAATGGCACCGGTTGGGACAGGGCCAGCATGTAGAGCGGAGACAACTGGCTGCCCCTATGCATAGGAGCCGTATTGGGGGGACATGCCATTGCTTCTGAGAGCCACACAGAGCGGCTCCCAACCCTGCTCCCCAGGCTGGAGCGCCAGAACGGGGCAAGCCCCAGACCCCACTTCCCAGTGGGAGCTCAAGGGCTGGATTAAAATGGCTGGTGGGGCGGATGGAGCTCGTGGGACATAGTTTGCCCTCCCCTGACTTAAAGGTATAGTTTGCTGTCATAGTATTGGAGGTTACGTCCCTTTCAGAAACTAGGCACTGAAGGGTGACCTGGTCATTAGAGCTGGTTGGAAAGCATCTACTATTTTTCATGAAAAGTTTCCATTGAGACTTCAGGCAACTCTAGCAACCACAGAGCAAGTCTGTGGCCTAGCCAGGAATGTGACCCCAATCTGTTGACACTTCATGCTGTGATTTGACCATCACACCATAAAATACAGCTCTGTCTCATTTCAAACCAAATTATGACCTAAATATGCAGGTATAATGACTTCAAACTGGAGGTGTGCGTGTGCATCCAAGGGCATAATGTGCTCTTCTGTTTTGCAGTCATTTTACTAGCACTTACACAAAAGGTCTATCGACTGATTCATCCTCCTCCTCCAAATTTTAGAGGTGCTGCAGAGACATTTACAAATTGTTTTTAGGCTTATTACTATAAGAAGAAGGTATTTTATCAAAAAAAGTTCATTCTTTACCCCATCTGTCCAAGTAATTCTGATAAACAACATGAACCATAAATAAGGCTGCAATTCGGTCGTGCAGATTGTGGAAGTCACAGATTCCGTGACAGTTGCAGCTGAAATGGCCGGTGCGATCGATCCCAGGGTCACCCGAGCAGCTGGCCCCGGGCAGCGCCCGAGCAGTGGTCCCAGGGGCTGCCCTAGGGCCAGCTGCACTATTTGCTGCTCGGGCGGCTGGCCAGGGGAAGTACCCAATCAGCGATCCTAGGGGTGGCCCTGGGGGGTGTCCAAGCAGCAATCCCCAAGGCCTTGGATTAGGAGTGGCTGGGTGGGGGCATTCAGTCTCCATGGCCAGTGCAGGGGCTAGCTGTCTACCTTGGGAGCCCCCAGAGCAGAGGTGTCCTAGGGTCTCCCAGTTTTAGCCAGCGGTATTTATATAGTAAAAGTCATGGATAGGTCGCGGGCCATGAATTCATGTTTATTGCCCATGATCCATCCATGACTTTTACTAGATAACAGAGGTCGGCAACCTTTCAGAAGGGGTGTGCCGAGTCTTCATTTATTCACTAATTTAAGGTTTTGCGTGCCAGTAATACATTTTAATGTTTTTAGAGTGTCTCTTTCTAGGTCTATAATAGATAGCTAAACTGTTGTTGTATGTAAAGTAAATAAGGTTTTTAAAATGTTAGGAAGCTTCATTTAAAATTAAATTAAAATGCAGAGCCCCCAAGACCGGTGGCCAGGATCAAGGTAGTGTGAGCGCCACTGAAAATCGGCGATAGGTTGCCTACCCCTGCTATATAAATACCCCCGTCTAAAACTTAGCCTTAACCACAAACATAGGCAGGTGATAATTCTGCCTTGTGTTTTGATTGTGTGATAGCATGTAGATGTACCTTTTTATGGAAAAGCAGGTTGTTAAAGGACACCAAATGCTATCATTGCCCTACTGTTTTTTCCAGGTTGAATTATGGCTCAGTTCCTTCTAGGTTGCACCCACCTTCACTTTATCAGTTAAAAACAGAAGCTCAGCAATGACATACCCTGACAAAAGGATGCATTTCCTGAAAGTACACTATATGAAGAAAGGGGAATTATGCATTCTTGAAATTCTCCTCATGTATTTTTAATCTTAATTCTTTTAGGACTTGGAGCATATACTCTCACACTAATCAACAATTTTCTGATCATCTGATAAGATGCACACACTACCTTAGGACTATAAAAAGTACATATTCTTGGCGGGGAGCACAATATACTGTTTACTTTGCCTAGAGACTCTCCAAAGGCCAGTTCCACAGAGGTAAACGATACTAACATTCAAAATTGAAGAATGCTTTCAGAACAAGAGCGTATACTTTACTCATCTTCAGCAATGAACAGGTTTAATCAGATTGTCTATTAATGTGCCGTATTCACAATGTTTTTAAAATTGTGTTTTGTTTCCTTTTATTCCAGAAAGAAGAAGATAATCAAAATGGCTGTTTTGTTTAGCAAAAGCATTATTATGGAAATCCATGTGAAATTCTGTGAATGTGAAACAATATACTGTGGAAAATATGAAATTACAATACTGAAATTGAAAGTCATGCTGAATTAATAGACTGTTCATCTGATGTATCACTACTAAACTGCAAGTATATGGAGAGGTAGGGAAGAGTCAGTGATTGTACATTTAACTGTATTTAATACAATTAAATACATTTAATACAATTGTGATTGTACATTTAATACAAACAGCGGAATAAATGTTAAACTAAAGAGCCTCTTCAGATAGAACCACAGTCTAACTAGGCATGTAAGAAGGCCAGTACCACAGTACCTAAATATTATATACCAGTACTTGGGAGTCACAGATCCGGGCAGGGAGGAGAAATAAAAAATTGAGTTGGGTTGCTGGGGGGAAGAGGGAGAGGGAGGTTTTAACTGTCTTATCAAAATTGCTCCTCCCAGATTATGATAGATTCCCATCCCCTACACATACTTTTTTCAGACTACTTTATTAAATGCTGCATTTGGCAGTGCTTAGACACACAAGTATGACTGGGGCAAATTCACCAGAGAATTTTAGACAGAGTTTGATTTGAACCCTGAAAGTAGTATGCCAAATTCTCTCACTTACCCACAGTTGAAGTGCACTATATGCATGGGTATATTTGAGTTTATGCTAGAATTCTAAAATACGGGCATTTCTGCTTTTGGTAACAGAGTTAGCAGCAGCATCTTCATTTTACTATTCTTTTTAAACTGAACAGCACTCAGTGGGGTGCATCCTTTTCTGCTTACTAGGATGAGATGCCCCACTTTTTGAAACTACCAGAGACCATTTGAATTTAACTCGATAGGTTGGAATGCATCCTGCTCCTGAGACAGTGCAACAAGGGTAGGAAAAAAAGACAAGATCACTTGAGGACGAGAGAGCCTATAAACAATGACAATACTTGACAAACTATGCAGCATATTGTACTTTAGGTATAGTTTGGGACACAATATAAATCATTAAAACCTCAAATGAAAAAGAAGGGCAATGCATCTCAGGCTGAGGGTAGTTGTGCTCACTCTGAGGAAGGCACATCAGAACAATGCAATTGGCAAAACTTTATCATCAGTCCAGTTCAAAGCAAAACAAAGCAGAGAAGCACCTTACCTTTTTAAGGAACAATTTTTGTAGTTTCTTGTGAGACAGCTTTATCATTTTTGTCAGCATTCAAAAACACGAGGTGAGTCAGATTCTGCAAGTACTTGAACCATTCTGCAGGGGTGCCAGACCTTTCATCTTCCCTGTTATCTTGTTGCAACCAGCTTAGCTCAGCACGTCAGACAGACAGCAGCCCCACCGCAGCAACAGATTAAAAGGCGAGGGCTAGACTGGATCTAATCTTTTACTCAAATCAGGTGGATAGACACAGCAGCTCTGGTTTCAGCTGAAGCCTAACTCTGATTGTCAGCACAGAGGAGGAAAAAAAGGAAACAAGCCTCCAGGCTGGACCTATCTTTTAAAAATAATTGCAAAGTTACAATAGATTCTTATCTGCAGGGAAAATAAATGTAAGGGAAAGCAAAAATGTACTGGAGCTCAACATCTGGCTGATCTTTCAAAGCCCATGCCATGGGAGAAACTCATTCAGTATCTGGGATTGTGAAAGATATCCAGCTATGCCTGCTGTGTGCCGTTCACCACAGTACACCTGTTAATTGTGTGCGTTTTGTATGACTCAGCCAAGCACAACAAAAGAACTTGTCATTTACATTTTCTTCTGAAATGAATTGGAGATGTTTTCCTCGAAGTGGGTAAAAGAAGAAGACTACACAAAGATATTAGAAATACACACAGAGATTAATATAATTTGCAAATCCTTGGTTTGATTCATTGTTGTGAGGAGTTGCAAGTTTTATGCACCACTGTCCTCCCCCCCTACTTCAGTTTTTCCAGGAGAGTGCAATTTAAGTTGGGAACAGGGGTTGATGGGAGATCTGCTGGTGGAAGCTGCCCAGGGTAGCTGAGGGGCTGATTCAGCACAGTGCTTAACTACATGTCTAGCTTTATGCACAGAAGAAGTTTCAGTGAAGGCAACAGAGAGCCCCGACATTTAAAGTTAGGCATTTGTAGAAGCTGAATTGGGGCCTAAAATGCTACATACCCAGCTACCTTGGCCAAGCCATATCCTTGACCTGTGCTGGAGGACAGGTTGTAGATGCCTTGTGATGCAAAGCACACTTTCTACCACTAGGGCCTTCCACTCTGAGTTACACCATTCGAAGCTGGCATAACCCACTACTTAGAAGAGTTGTTCAAAGCTGCATTCTGATTGGCCAATTGAGTTTTTTTTATATATCAGAACTGTCTGGCAACACCCGACAGCACAGAATTGGCTTAAACAAAAATACGTCCTTATGGCCATTATATACAATGGGTAAGGGCAAAAATGTAACAGGAGGGAAATGCTTTTAAATAAATACCACCACCCTAAAGCATCCCTCTGTTTTTAAGCAATAGGCATTTCTCTCCAAACAAGTTACAGCTGCAAAACCAGTTAAACCGCCAGCCAAACTCTCTCTCTCGGTATTCCCCTTCACCCGCTGCAACAACTGCTTTTACTTCTCCCCTCTCACTGCCCCGCTGCCTCTCGAGTTGCCAGTTTTGGTTGGACGTATTCCTGGAGGTTACATCACATGACATATTAATCTTTAATTAAAGGGTCTTTTAATTCTTGGAGACTCCAGGACAATCCTGCAGATTGGCAACCCTAGGAACTGACATCCCCTATACCATTGGTTCTCAAAGTGGGGGGTCGCAAGCCTGTTCTGTGGGGGTCGTGAGCCCCTGCTGCCAGCAGTTAGCCTCAAACAATGCTGCTGCCGCAGGCTGCTGGCATCCAGCCCCTGCTGCTGCAGGCAGCCCGTGCCCCACCGTCACTGGCCTGGGGGGGGGCTGCTGGAACCCCCCCTCAATCCTGACCCCTGCCCTGGAGGGCTGCTGGAACCCCCCCCCATCCCAGCCCCTGCCGCAGTGGGCTGCAGGCACCTCCCCCCCCGCCTGACCCCTGGGGGGGGGGTCGTGCTTAGAGGCCCGGTGTGGGAAAGGGGTCACCACTACAAAAAGTTTTAGAACCACTGCCCTATACACTCTCACAATCCACTCTAAGGTTCTAATCATACACGCATTTATGAACATGCTTAACTTTCAGCCCACTGTGGAAACCAGTAAGACTAGTCACATACTTATAGATAAGCACTTGCGTCAGTGTTTAGATGACTGGGGACTAAAAAGTCATATTTTGGGGGCAGGAGGGAAAAGAGTCGTGAAAACATTGACAACAAACACAAAGTGCATTTACAGGCCTTTTAAACATTTTGTTTGCCCCAGGAAAACCCAGAAATGGATAGGGAGTTCAAATAGCGTTGCAGAATGGAGTGAAAAAGGTAAAATTGAGACAAATATCAAGGGATCTAATCAATCAGAAATCCATAAATAAGATATCAATGGGGAGGGAAGAGAACAGATTGCAGGAGGAACAGTTTGGAGGCGGCACCAAGAAATCAGTCTGTGTGCACATAGCTAGAATGCCAGCTGCAATTGCAACATCCGTGTAAATAAGTCTCTTAATAAAGAGCCAGTTTAGTTTTAGAAACAGTGTTCTCTTATACTATTATCTAGAACATGGTACATGAAATAGACAGTATATTGATGGGGAGGGTTGCCCTTAAAAACACAATTAGATAAGGTTATAATACTAGTTTTCCAGAATATGCACTGGCTGCCAATAGGTTTCCAGGGAGACTTCAAGAAATTAAACTAAACATTTAAACTAAAAGCCTAAATGTGATAGGACTTAGTTACCTGAGAGGTCACTTCTCTCCCCTCCTTGATATGCTTCTAGAGTTTAGCCGGGGAACTTAAGCTGGAACTCCTTTGATACAAACAAATAGGAAGGAGCTACACACAGAAGGTTGTCTGTGGCGCACACTCCCACTGGATCTCCAGGGCCTGAGTTAGTTAGCCATGCTGCCAAGCCTATTTTTCCTGACAAGGATTTTGAGGAGGGAGTGGGCTGAGATTCGGAATGTTTGGGATTTAAATTTTATCCTCATTATGTGCGCTGATGATGTCAAATTAGGACGACAGTCCTTTATAGATTATATTACCACTTGTCTGAATTTTAATTTCTGCAGTGGCATCCAGAGGAAGGATGTGCATCTCTATAGACTTCTATAAATATAAAGCAATTCATTATGTTGAAGTATTTTGAGGAAACTACTTAAAAACGCTAACAAAGGACTGAGTTGTGCCTTTGAGGAAAAGCCTCAGATGTGGGTCTCTGGGATCTCCCACTTTTTCAAAGAAAGGTCTGTTTTAAACTAAACAATTTCAAGTTTAAGATGGAAATGGAAGTTATGTTAAGTGCCCCCATTGTACCTTGCTAATGCATCCCCAGTCTTTGAAGACATCTGAAAAACCACTGCATTAAGGGAAAGATTGAAGATGAGAATTATAGCTCAGACTCTAATTCCTGCTTCTCCACCCCCCTCCTCACTCTCTTTATGGATTAAGACATACCTTTAACATTATTTTTAGGTATTGTAGGTGTGTGTCTGAATATGTTCTAATCTCTGCTGTGGTTACTATGGTAGATAATTTGTTGTTGTTAAATGTCACAGTAAATAAACATAACACATACAATCTCATCTTACTCACTATCCCTTCAGCCAATTGTGTCATTTAAAGAACGAACGCATTTTATAGCCAAGCATCACCACATGCCCTTTTGTCAGAGTCTGCGTGTTGTTTTGTGCTATATATGGCACTGAAAGGTACCTTTTTGTGGGGAGGAAAGAAGGGGTTTCACGCATTGATGAATGCTTATTTTACTCCTTTATATTACCAGTCTTACTAGTGCAGGAAACTCAGCATTTCAATTAAATGAAATAGCAGAAAGATATCATCAAAAAAGAGCCCTTTTCTTTATAGGCCAACCCTGCCCAATGCTTAACCCCTGGGGAAAATGAAGGGACTTGGTAACCAACAGAAACCATTCAACAGTAGGCAAGGTTATACCTCCTTTGATGAAAGAATGGATGTAACATTTTCTGGCAAACTAATACAGTATCTGGTTTCCTCTCCTGTTTTGCAGTGTGTATTCCAATGTGTTTGTACAGTACCTCTGGGTGCTAACATCAAATAAAAAGACCTAGGATATTTAAGTAAATATCATACTGTACTATACCATGTTGAGATCTACCAATGAAAATTTCTGCATGAGAGGTAGGTATTATTTTGTTATATTATTCCAGCCTGTATCCTCTCTCTCTCCTCTTTTAGTTATTCTAACAGTGAATCATTCTTTAAAAGGAAAACAAAATAAACCACCTGCTTTACTCAAGGGAGAGAGGGGTTGGGGAGGGAATTTGAGGGAAGCACACGTGTCCTGCAAAATAGAGAGAACAAATAGATACTTGGATACCATTTATTCAGATAAAATACATTCACCCCCAAAATGCCCAGCACACCCATCCAGTATTTTTAACTATTAGCACTTGATCTCTATAGCTGGTCTGTTAGCATATGCAATCAGAGATGTCAATGTATCTAAGAAAAAAAATCACCAGAAACAATACGTCATAGATAATACTCTAATATAATCACAACCTATTAAATGACTATATTACTGTACAATGTCTCTTTCCACAAAAGCTCACTGTTGTAATTATTTTTGCCGCGTTTCTGATAGTTACATTCCAAGAATCTCTAAGCCTGTTAATAGTTACCCAACAAACAAATGGTAAATACTTTGAACTTCATATTGTATTTTGTCTCTATCAGTACTAAGTCTCAATGGACCAAATCTAGCCAAAAATCAGTCCCTGCACTGAGAGTCATTCAATCTTCCCTATATTTCTGAGGCCTATTATTTGTAATGAGGCAGTGACTTGGAGCCCTAGACATAGACCAGGACCCTGCTGTGTTAGGCACTGTGCAAACACACAATAAAAAGAGTCTTCTCTTACAACCTACAGCTGTGGGATGCGAAAATCAGGAGTCCCTGACTCTCCCTTCCTGAGGTGACTGAGTCTGAGACTTGACTGCTGCACTTACTGTAACACTCGGAGCTGGGCTACACAATGGGAAGGGATGGGGTGTTGACCTAAAATACACAACTTTTTCTATGCAAATAGCGTAACTAAAGTCACAATACCTTAGGTCGATTTGCCTGGCCATCCCCACGGCAGTGGGTCGACTGTGGCTGCTCCCCCGCCGACTCCGCTTACTCCTCTTGCCGAGGTGGAGTACAGGAGTTGATTCAGGGATCAATTTATCATCATGTCTAGATGAGACGCGACAAATCGACCCCTGATACATACCCTTGGACTGAGCAGGCTGATAGGAGTGATAAACTGAGGACTCCGATAATGCTGGGACAGTCCCCTGGTACAAATCAGCTTCTTACTTTGCTAACTGCCTACCTGCAACTCCATATTTATTTTATGATTGATTGAGCCCATCAATATGCGTCTCTGCTTAGAGATGCTGAACACAGACGTGATACCTCAGAAGCATAGAAACTTCAAAGTCTATTATAATGAGATGAACCAGACACTGTGGGCACACAGGATAGTCACAGATGATGGGATCAGTAAGTTTAGTTTCTACCTTTGTGTTCCTGGCTGGCTGGCTGGGTTTCTTGTGGAATCTAGTCACTAGGGTATAATTAATGCAGATTCCCAGTGCCAGTTATGGAGATAGCCAGCTCTTTGAAGCTTTGATCCCTGGGGGAAATAACATTGACTGGTTTTACCTGACTCAGGAGCCCCAGGAGACAAAGGCCCTCAAAACTGCATAAGGGTCAGCCTGATATGACTCAAGAGAGAGACTCACAGGATTTATGGACCTACCCGTAAACGGTTAACTGTTTTAGTACAAGTTTTCTCCATAATGCTTTTGTCCTAAAAAATACATACCATGCTTTGTGAAAGCTGGCTTATCACTGTTAACTCCATCACAGAACTGCAGGTGCTGAAGAAAAGTCAGAGCTGCTGGGATAAACACTGTTAGTTGCAAGGGAACTGTGCCTTGGTCTGAACAAAGAGGGACACAGGCTCTCATCTTGAGAAAAGTGACAGCGGGAGGCCTAAGACCGAAGGGGGTGCTTTTGTGAAGGACATGAAAGGGACAGAAGTGCAGTTAACCCTGGAACTGTGATAGGGGATCCATTGATATGACTTTTTAACATCAACTTGGATAGAACAAGGGATTAAGTTCATCTTCACGGAGGAGATGGACACTCAGTGCCTGTAACAATAGCACTGTATATTTAATTTTCAGTGTGAAAACCCAACCCCTTATTTTCAAAGGTCAGTCCTGCTGGGTTTGTGGGAATCTCATGCCACACATTAGCTACACGGGGCAATTTTTTTAGGGCATGATAATGTGCTCCAGATACAAGCCAAAGTGGATGGGAGTTTTCCCCAAGTAAGGACCACTGGATCAAGCCCAGAAAGTGCAACTCTACTCAGAAAAAAGTGCCTATGTAAAAATGTTACCGTCTTCCTCTGATCTGTTACTTACAGTCCTAGCTATATACTGTAATGACAAAAATAAGCTTCTCCTGCATTTTTGCCTCCTATTAGTCCTGCGGAGCCAACACATGAGGGAGTGTAAGCGGGCCCCTGACCGCCCTCTTCAAAATATCAGCCGGAGACTGCTCTGTGGCTTCACCAGTGTCCTTTTATTTCTATATACACAGTGCACAAACCCCACCACCTATATACAGCTTCTTCCCCAGTGCAGGTTGAGGCTCAGCCTTTCGCCTCTGGCTGGCCTCAGGGTTAACTAGCCCCTTCAGGCTTGCTGCCTCTGCTAGTTGACCACCCTGCACCTTCTCTTTCCTTCACTCTCTTCCTACCTCCTTCCTTCCTACCTCTATCTCCCAGCTCCACAACCCACCCTGGCTTCCTCCCTAGCAGGGCTTATATACCTGAGGAGGCTGCCAGGTGGAGCCCATCAAGCCCTCTGCAGTGCAGAGCTACAGCCAGCTGGCCAATTAGCCTGACTCAGCAGGCTGCTTGCAGAGGCTTGTAGCTTCTGCAGGGGTAAGGAGGGAGCAGGGGCTGGCTCAGCAGGTTGCTGAGTCAGCTGCCTGCTACACACCTCCCCCCTTAAGCCCCAGCCCCATCAGGCTGGTTAGGGGCCTTTTCCCCCGCCCCTTGGGTCGCCATATCACGAGGGGTTTGGCAGGTACTGGGTCCTTAACCTCCACCACAGAGGGTCCGGTCATTCCCCTCCCACAGGCAGAGCACTGCGGTGGCATTGGCTGGCCAAACAACTTCTCCTCTGCCCTCAGGTCATCACACCAGTCACACTGTGGCAGCGCCCCCAACTCCTGCCCAGACTGTGCCTTAAGGCCAGGGCTCCCCACGGCCTGCTCCTTAGGGGTCACTGTCCCTGCCTTAGTTTCTCCGGCACCCTGGCGCTTATGGCCAGGATCAGGCGAGGGTTGCTCCACAGGCGGAGCACCCCACGCCTCAGTTTCCCCTACACCCTTTCTTGGGTTTGGGACCTCCTCCGTGGGTCCTGTCCCCACGGAGTCCTCAGGGGGGTCTGTCCCTTCAGTCACGGGGTCCTCACCCCGGACTTCCCCCACATAGGCCCCCCGGGGGTCCACCCACTCTTCTCTTTGTTGTCTAGGAGTACTTTCTTTTTTTTTCATCTCGGGCCGAAGCCCGTCCCTCTGCTCGGGGGAGCCCCTCTCCCGAGCACTCACCCCTGGCCTTGGGGTACCCCGGGGCCTCGGCCCTCCCACCGGGCCCCAGTCCCTTCCAACTAGCACCGGGCAAGGTAACCGGTCGGGTACCCCCACCCTCTTCCAGCGGAAGTGGCCCTTGACCGTCAGGGGCACTTGGGCCACCCTGCAGGGCTTCCTGTCCCCATGAACGCACCCCAGGCCCATCGTAGCCCCTGGGACCAACCATTCGGGGCGGACCAACGCCCGTTTCACTAGAGTGCAGGGGGAGGCTGTGTCCAGGAAACCCTGGTGGGTTTTTCCCCCCACCCTTACTGACAGGGTGGGCACCCCTTTTTGCCATCCCTGCCCCCACACCTCGGTCCACCCACACATATCCGCCCAGCCACACTCCATGACCGGGCAGTCCCGTTTCATGTGGCCCGCTTTCCCACATTGCCAGCAGGAAAGCCGGGCCGTTCTCTCCGGAGCCCCCCGGGCTTCCCCCTTTTTCTCCTTCCCCTGGGTTTGGAAAGAGTCCAGGGGCCTGCGCCCCAAGTCCCGGTCTCTTCGGGGCCGGTCCTCTCCCCGGGGCCCCTCAGCCTCCACATACTCTTCGGTCCGGCGCACTGCAGCCTCCACAGTTTCTGGCTGGTGCCGTCGGACCCAAGTCCGTACGGTCTCGGGGAGGCTTTGTAGAAACTGTTCTAATAGTATGGAGTCCATTATCTCCTCCCTGGACCGGGTCTCGGGCCTCAGCCAACGGGTTGCCCAGTCCCTCAGTCTTTGGCTGAATGCCCGGGGCCGCACCGCCGGTGTCCAGCGTGCCACCCGCAGCTTCTGGCGGTATTTTTCTGCCGATAGGCCTACCCGGTCCAGAATAGCTGCCCTCACAGCATCATAGTCCTGGGCCTCTACAGACCCCAGGGCCATATAGGCTGCCTGGGCCTCGCCCACAAGATAGGGAGCCAGGCGGAGGGCCCAGGTGGTCCGGTCCCACCCGGTTGCTGTGGCCACCCTCTCAAAAGTACCCAGAAAGGCGTCAGGGTCATCCGCCGGGCTCATTTTACAGAGTCCCCAGCCCGGCGGTCGGATGCCTTCTCCTGCCCCTCGACTCATCAGCCCCTGCAGGAGGGTTGCCTGGGTACTTGCCTGCTCTTTGATAAACTCCTGCAAGGTCCGTTGCTGTTCAGCCTGGGCCTGCTGCATGGCCTGCAGGGCCTGCTGGGTTTGTTTCTGCTGCTCAGCCTGGGCCTGCTGCATCGCCAGGTGGGTTTGTTGCATGGCCTCCATGGCCTGCTGTGCCTGCTTATTCTGGTCCACGAGCCACTGCAGAGTCCCCTCCATCGCCGGGCCACCAACCACGTCGCTGGTGTTGTCAGGTCCCGGACAAGCCCCCACGTGTAAGCGGGCCCCTGACCGCCCTCTTCAAAATATCAGCCGGAGACTGCTCTGTGGCTTCACCAGTGTCCTTTTATTTCTATATACACAGTGCACAAACCCCACCACCTATATACAGCTTCTTCCCCAGTGCAGGTTGAGGCTCAGCCTTTCGCCTCTGGCTGGCCTCAGGGTTAACTAGCCCCTTCAGGCTTGCTGCCTCTGCTAGTTGACCACCCTGCACCTTCTCTTTCCTTCACTCTCTTCCTACCTCCTTCCTTCCTACCTCTATCTCCCAGCTCCACAACCCACACTGGCTTCCTCCCTAGCAGGGCTTATATACCTGAGGAGGCTGCCAGGTGGAGCCCATCAAGCCCTCTGCAGTGCAGAGCTACAGCCAGCTGGCCAATTAGCCTGACTCAGCAGGCTGCTTGCAGAGGCTTGTAGCTTCTGCAGGGGTAAGGAGGGAGCAGGGGCTGGCTCAGCAGGTTGCTGAGTCAGCTGCCTGCTACAGGGAGACACATGGATTCTATTCTTTTTGGTGCAGCATCAGAATTGCTTAAGTCTCAGTCAATTGTACATGTGCAAATCCATCAGAGATAGGGGGATTGCACAGACGTAATGAGGGCATAAGTGCCCACCCCCACATCCTGAATTACTGGTGATCTGCCAGAAGGAAAGGAACCAATTTAATTCTCTAATCCCAGGATAAGTATGCGGGACTGACAGAAAAAATATCGAGCTACTGGCAAACTGGTAACATGCAATCTGGAATCTCTGAGATTCGTAGACGTTCATGATGTCATTTTTGCAGCCACTTTTTAAAGCTGGAACCTCCACCACTCACCATCCCCAAACACCTTCAAGAAGCAGTAGAAAAGGGTTGGGGGAGTGTATGAAAGAGGTGGGGAAACTGCCCACTCCCTGCCAGCACTGCTGCAGGCTTCCGTGGCAGATCAAAAGCACAAACTGGGCCATCTTTGTAGCAAAAGGGTTGACTTTTAGTAGGTCCTCAGCCACGACTACAAGCACCACATACATCTGCCTTGTTATTCTTGCACCTCTACTTGAATTAGCAGGCATGATGGCTGAGTTGGTTGCTCTCACTCAAAGTGTGCCACACACACACACACAGTCTTCTGGGGATTCCTCCTTGGAAGAAGCAAGCAAGAGAGTTGGGTTTTCTTAAATTTATAGGCAAAAGCTGGGACCCAGTCTGCCCCAAGCAGCTGATTCCCTCCTGCCCAAGGCATCAATGGGGCAACCTTCATGCCACTGTCATCAGCCATGATATGAGAGCAGGATCATTAAACCAGAAATACATTGTAAAAATTAATGGAGACACTAAAATTTAAAAAGCAACGCTGCATATTCATTATTGAAGAAATTTAAAATCTAGGAGCATCACATGGGAGGTGAGAGCAGCACTATAAAGAGGAGAAGCCTTCAATTTTTTGAAACTTGTTATAAACCAAGGTTGAATCAACTTTTAACCAAGTGTTAAGGAATTCATTCCATGTAGCACTGCAAATTCATACACTTGGGTCAGAGTTTGATGCAGATTTTTCTTCTCTTTTCTGCTAGGGAGTTTTGCCAGGCTCAGCACACCATCACCACACACACACTCTGAACTTACAATATACGCACAACATATTTCCTTTAAGTCTTCTAAATTATCTCCAATTTTCAGGCCTTTTAAAACAACATCTGTAATTTAATTTATTTGGCGGCTTTTCAGCGGACATACAAGGGTCCGCCGCGCCGAGAGAGAGAGAGAGAGGAAAAAGGGGTCACGGTTCTCAGTAGTTTGAGAACCCCTGATAAAGGGATAGCTGGCTAGGTTGGTGAGTGGAAGAAGCAGATACCTTTTCCCCTCTCCTCCTCTCACTGCCAAACCCCTTCTCCCACATACTTCTGTAGTTTTAATCCTGCAACCTTCAGACAGTTTGACAGGTGCACCAATATATTACTATCAAAATCACATGGTGTGAGGGAGGGAAATGGAAAGTCATGTGGGCAGAATAATGGGAGGGGGTGATGAGATATGCGAGACCTATACATCCCAATTATATTTTTCCCATGTATCTGACACACACAGCTACAAATAGTCACTCCTGCTCAGAGTCCATTATAAAGCAACCTGTAACTTTGTTTTATGCCATACATTGTCAATAGCAGTGGATGGCAGCAGAAGGGAAATAACAGCATTTACTGGGGGGGGGGTCAGAGTTCTGTGTTAGAATTTATTGAAATATTTTTATCCCCACAAACGTCAGTCAAACCTCTGGTTTGGTCAGTTTTGTAACAGATGCTGCAGGAACCCAAAAGAATCCCATCTGGGAACCTAATCTAATATCTCAACTCTAAGTGCATGCCACTAAAAATAAATTATTTAGAGAGTCTCCTTGGAGAAAAGCGAAAACAAAAACATCAGACACATTTTCACATCTTTATTCCTGTAAATGAATCACTACACTGGGCTTTCAGCTGGATAGGAAATTCAGTTGTAGTCCAGTTGCCTACAGCTTGCAGTTTAGGTTCACAGTACAATTAAACTAAACGGACAAAGTCAAGTAGCATGATTGAAATCAAACCCTGGTGTCAACCTCAACCCTCTCCATGGTTGAAGTTGCAATCAGGGCTTCTTTTCAAGGCCAGTTTTCAGCCACCTACTTATACCACAAAGAAAACTACTCTCATTCTCAAAAGATGATGCAGATTAAAGAAAAGGGAGAGCTGAGCACCCACCATTGGGGCCAGATTTGAAGAGGACACAGCAGTCATCTAGGCACCAAAATACGTGGCCATGTTTTCAGATGAGCTCCATACATTGGACACTGAGCTCGTTTGAAAGTCTGGCCATAAGTGTCCCAATGGGAGCTTCTAGGTGCTGAGCATTTGTGTGAATGTGGCCCTTAGTTGCCTAAATGGGATTGGAGCTCTTGAGAATGAAAAATCTGGCTCTGATTGTGGGGACTGGGCACATGAAAATCTGGCTCTGCACTGTTTTGGAAGTCTGGTTCATCATGCAGCGATGCATATTATTATTATGAAGAAATATACTCTTGCGGTATTTAAGGTTGTAACCCAGCTTGCGTTTTAAGGTCAGCCATCACCTTTCCCATGTAAAAATTCAATTTCATGTTTTCAATTATAAGGTTAACTCTCAAGGTGAAGCAGAAGTTTATTCCTCCTACAAATTCGAAGGGAGTTGAGCAAGTACTTTTCCAGGTGAAGAGTTTTTACAAGGACCTCTTTTTGGAAATCGCCATGCTTCCAAATGTTTCCAGGTATATTGAAAATAGAGTCGGATTGTAATGTAGCAAGCCCTTGGTAATTAGTTTTGCAACATAACTTTGTGAATAGGCAAGTAGTCAAGCAATAAAAAACAATTAATATCCAGAATTAGCCTTTTTTAAAAAAGTAGAGATGAGCCACTCTCACTATGAGCCACTGCTTGCATCCGACGAAGTGGGTATTAGCCCACGAAAGCTTATGCTTCAAAACTTTATAGTTAGTCTTTAAGGTGCCACAGGACTTTGTTAACTCTGCTATTCCAGACTAACACGGCTACCTCTCTGATTCTGGACTGTCACTATAGCTGATGGAGAAAACATGCCAATAGGTACAATGTATGAAATCAAAGCAAAAATAAAATAGTAAATTCCTGTTCCCAGGGAATGCTTTGTTTGCCAACACTTGCGAGCCAGGAAAATTTTAAGTGAATTGACTTTCATGGATTCACAGATTACAGGGGACCATTGTGATCATCTTGTCTGACCTTCTGCACAACATAGGCCATAAACTTGTTGGAGTCTAGATTTAAAAAAAATGTACTTATTCATTATCATCATCATCAGCTATTATTCATATTGCAACAGTGGCTAGAGATCCCAGTCAAGGATCATTTTGATAAGAATTATACACACATGTAATAACAGTGATAAAGAGTCCTGTGGCACCTTATAGACTAACAAACGTATTGGAGCATAAGCCCACGAAAGCTTATGCTCAGATGTTTGTTAGTCTATAAGATGCCACCGGACTCTGTTACTTTTGCAGATCCAGACCAACATGGCTACCCGTCTGATGTATATATATGTGACTCTTCCAGCTCAGAAGACTCACAATCTTAGCATGTGACAAGAAAAGACTTATGCAGACAGCATACACACAGAGAGGAAGGGAAGAAGACAGGTAACCTGAAACTATCCATAACAGGGTGGAACCCGCTTCTCATGAGCACTCCTTCTGGTCGGGTGTGTCTGCAGTTTTTAAATAGTCCCAGCCCTGGTACTGGGTCGTACCCACCAGAGCTTCCTCCCTGGAGGAATGGTTTCACCCTCTTGGTCCCTTCCGGCCCCACCTGGACCTCTTTACAGTTCAGTTTCCCTTGTGGGGGTTTCCAACTGTCTGATTGTAGGACAGTTTCCCAGTGTCCTATGGGCAGGCCCAGGCCTGCCCACTACTCTGGGTCCCAGCCTAAGGACCCTAAGAATAGCAGCCACATATCACCATGTCCTTTTAACTAACTGTTTTTGTTTCCCTGAGCCACTTCCACACCAGTTCCAGCCTTCACCCTTACTTCGGGCCTCATCTAAGGCTCTGTCTACAGTAACACTTTTGTCTATAAAACTCTTGTCGGTGAGGGGTGTGAAAAAAACTGCACCCCTGACAAATTTCACAGGGAAAAGTGGTGGTGTGGACAGCACTCTGTTGGCAGGAGAGGTTCTTATGCCAACATAGCTAACACAACTCATTGAGGGTAGTTTAATTATGGTGGCAGGAGAGCAGGTACACAGGAGACCTTACTGTGGCACATCTTTAGCGGTACAGCTATGCTACTGTAAGGTCAATAGTGTAGACATAGCCTTAATTCAGGTCCAGCAGCCAGCCAGGAGCTCTTCTTTGCTACCTTAGTCCCTGCCAGCACTGAGCTGTCTATGTTACTTCAATTTCCTTTGGCTATCCAGGAGCACCACTTACACTCCGCTAGCTCCAGCAAAAGACTGACTGGCTCTGGATCTGCAACTTCTTTTATATGTTCCTCTTGGGGCATGACTGACTGTTAAAAGCAGTCAGAGAGGCTGCAGACAGCAAATGTGAAATATCGAGACGGGTGTTGGGGGGGTAATAGGAGCCTATATAAGAAAAAGGCCCTACAATGAAAATCAGGCTATTTGGTCACTCTAGTTGCTTCCCCTGCATCCACTCTAGATTGCTTGGAGGACTCCTCTACTGCTCCTTTCCTGGGATGGGTGTGGCAGGACACTGAAGGCTCCATCAAGGAAACTCCAGGCCTAGTCCACCCCGTCACACTATCCTATTTTCTCTACTAAGCAGCAGTCACCGCACACCATCTATTTAGCTACTGGTGAGTGTTTTACATGCATCATAGCAGAATTGTTTAAAGGAAAGATTTGACGGAGTTCTCTATTCTCCTCCTACTCTGGATTACCACTCTTCTCCTCAAACAAAATCAAGTCTAAGGCCCCAGTCCACATTTTCTACCATCTGACCCATAAAAATGTGGGCAAAATCAATAAAATTGTAATGAATATTATGTTTACTTCTGTGGGTTTGAGGGTTATGGTGTTGCTTGCTAAAGGCTATCAAGGAGTTAAGTCACTCTTAGATGGTTTTGGCCATGTGGAAGAACCAAAGTCAATTACTTTAGATAGTCCCATCATCGGCACTTGACTAACAATACAAGTGTCAAGGCCTATGAAGTTTTGTCTCTGTCTGAATTGGGGATGTTTCCACCCCCAGCTGGGACATTGCTGGGGCCCTTAGGTGGGAAACTTTAAACAAAAATCTTGGGAAAGGTTAAAAAGAGGAGCCCTGATGAAGAGAGGGATGGAGACAGTCTGCAGGAAGGACAACAGAAACTTAGGCCATTGAGCAGGGGTACTGGGACACCTAAGCTTTCAGGGAAATTAAAAGCTTTTAGGTAAGATCATGTAGATGTAGACCTTTTTGTTGTTTTAGCCCTTTGCCTTCTCATTGCTATGCTCTTGTAGATTAAAAAAATATTTTCTTTTGAAAAAGCTGTCTGGTGTCATTGAATTTTGCTATTGATCACAGCTCCTAAAGGGAAGTCTCAGTTGAGTTTGCTAAGGAAACCCAGTTGGTAAACAGGGGTGCAGTAACCTGGAGACCCAGACTAAAAGTGGGGTGAATCACAGCATACCACCATGAAAGAAGGGCAAATGCTGGGCTGGTCACCTGGAATGGGTGCCCATGAGAGACAGGAGAGAGAAAAAGGTACAAGTCACCCTGAATCATAACACTGTTTCTAACAAAATTCTACAGACATGAAAATTACTATTTGACATTCCAACTATCATCATCTTAACTGTGACCTCCAAGACATAGCTACAGTACCAAGAAATACAGTACTTCAGTGTTTGAGTTATAGAAAGATAAAAAAGGGTAGACATTTATTTCAACACAAAGAACTGGTATAGCTCTAATTGTCTTGCACCAAACTACATAAAGCAATGCATTTCAAGGTCTATTGAACACACATCTAACTGATGAATACCAACATTTTACTTATTTTGTTCTGAAGACATTATAAAAGAACACTGGCTTGTATCCAATACTTATGTAACGAAGACATATCCTCCTACAGAATCGCATCTATTGTGCTAAGTACATAATAGCTAAAACACCATTTGCATCATTCACCTTCAGACAACTGACATTCTATATCATGCCATGTTTATTAACTGCATTACTGAGCAACTGTACTTCACAAGTTAAAATAAGAGAGATCAAAGTCAAGAATGTTAAATGTTAATTTTTATAGGTATCAATTTTTGTTCACAAATGTCTGAATTGTGATTCTTTACTTTCACTTATTTCCATACTTTTTAATGAGGACATTACTTTCACTGTAACATTTTTTGGTATTTATCTTTTCTGATGCTTGTAAAGTCTATTAGACTTAAATTCAAGGCATTTATCTAGGCATAGACCCTCCCTTCCCTGAGAAAACACCTCTTGCTTGTTGGGAAAACCCTTGGACATCCTCCCCCCCCCCTCCTCCCCCCCCCCCAACAGCCTGAGGAAATATGGTCTGTGTTGATTGTAACACACCAGGAGAAGGGATGCTGAGTGGGATTTACAGGGTTACTGACAAGTGGGGAAATCTGGACTAGTGGGGGTGCAGGGGAACTACTGGAGAAATTAGAATTTTGAACTTTATTTTGCATGTGACCAAAGCAGGTGTTTAACTTTAAGCACCAGAACACAGTACAATTGATTTACATAGTGCCAGTATTATATTTTCAGTTATTATATTGTATTCTATTCTTCATGTATGCAGGCTGGGTTATAGGCTCCACAGCTCTAAAAATGATTGTGAAGTCAGTATTTTGCATTCACTACAGACACCAATAGCAACACACGAGTTGAAACAAAAAGTGCTTGTGCAACTCTAAGTATTCTAGGAAGGGAGAAGAAAAATAACAGCCACACTATTGAATTTTAAAAACCGTACTCTACACATGCTCAGTTCATTTACTCCCCTAATTAAATAAATATTTATGCATTTCTGTGATATTATTACACCCAGAGATAAAACATTTTAAATGACATGCAAGGTTTTTGCCAGTCGCACAGCTAAAACCATCCTTACAGCTTTGAAAAATATCCCTTTATCTCACATCAAGTAATTACATTGTTTTTCATAATTACAGCCATTGAAGCAATGGATGATGATCTACAAAAAACATTCAATAAAATTAACTAACTACGTGGAAACAATATTCAACTGGGCAAAAACTTAGAAAATCCCTGTTTATGAGGCGATAACTATATATTGGGCTGAATAACTATGCAACCAGGTATCTATATTAGTCCATGATATGACTAGGTTGCAGGAAATACACTGAAGTTGTTGGGCCTGCATCCTCAGCAAAGTTTTCCATTAAATTGAGTGCATGATTGGACATTATATCTGCACCAGAACACACTGGGACAACATACAGCAACCCATGTCAGAGTCTGAAAACTCATTAAAGACTAAGAACAATAGGTATCTCTAAGAGACAAATTCATTTTCTGCAACAGTGGTGAGCAGTGGTGTTGAAACTCTTACGTTACAGTTTATTAAAGACTGAGGGAAACCAGAATCTTAGTACCAGATCACCTCCTGGGCAGAGATCTTCCAAACTGCATAATCCATCATGGACTGAATTCTGCTGTGAAAAAAGTTCAATTATTCCTTTACTCACAGTAACCACCGTCAAATGAATCTCAAACACCTCCAACCACAGCTGGAGAGATCGTAGGGAAGTAAATCAGCCACCTACTTATTTTCTGTGACTGTCCAGAGATCCAAACATTTCAGGTCCCATCTATCGAAACCAGCTTACACAAAACCACAATGCACTTTGGTAAAAGCTCCGATTAATTATGTTCTGGAGGACAATGACACTCCTCCCAACCCCTAAGCACCAACATTACTCCGATTACTATAAATAGCAGCAGGGAGAAATTAATCGGCAACACTGACTCATAGGAAAAATATTCTGATATGATATAAAACAGATCACAGTTTAGATTAGATAAATCCAGAACCAGTTTGAGATGTCATGGACATTAGATGATGTGATATTGTATTTGTTCTGTGCAAACAAAAACCTTCAGCACAAAACCACATATCTCAAGAGATATCAATCATTTTAATCCTCATACCAACGTATCTAACTCTGAATAAATCTCTACACAGACTGTTTGGAGACCTATTAGCATAGAACAATACTCCATCAAGTAAACTTTTTTTTTTAACTTAGAACAATGGTATATCACTTGCCATGTTCCTGCCTATATAGTGTCAGACCTGTGCATGTCACATGTACCGTATTTTTCGTCTTATAGGACGCTTCGTCCTATAAGACGCCCCCTCATTTTTAAATAAAAAATCCGGGAAAAAAAAAAAAAAAAAAAAAAGCGCCTCGCTCTCCCGTCCCCGCCGCGCGGGCGGGCTGCCGAGGTTCCCCCCTCCCCGCCGCGGGCGGGCTGCCGGGGTTCCCCCCTCCCCGCCGGACCAAAAAAAAAAAAAAGCGCCGACTCGCTCTCCCGTCCCTGCCGCGCGGGCGGGCTGCCGGGAGCGTCCCGGTTCCCCCCTCCCCGCCGCGGGCAGGCTTCCGGGAGCGCGCCCGCGGCGGGGAGGGGGGAACCGGGACTCTCCCGGCAGCCTGCCCGCGCGGCGGGGACGGGAGAGCGAGTCGGCGCTTTTTTTTTTTTTTTTTTTTTTTTGTCCGGCGGGGAGGGGGGAACCTCGGCAGCCCGCCCACGGCGGGGAGGGGGGAACCTCGGCAGCCCGCCCGCGCGGCGGGGACGGGAGAGCGAGGCGCTTTTTTTTTTAATTTTTTTTTTTTTTGCATTCGCCCTATAAGACGCACCAACTTTCCCCCCCCCCCCCGTTTTGGGGAAGAAAAAGTGCGTCTTATAGGGCGAAAAATACGGTACTTATTCATAAAGTCAGTCATCCAAAACACGTCTGGCCAGATAATCAATTTGTGTCCATCACTGGCTATCTTACAGGCACCAGAGCTTTTAGCAACTAGGTGTAGCTGTGTAGCAGCATTACTTGGTAAATACACTTTGGAATCTGTTGCTTTTCTGTCCTAACAACACGTTCATGCCAGAAAAGACATTGAATCTGAACGGGTACCAATGGAGGTATTGCTGAGGTTGACTTCAAATATCCTCATTGCTGATCATATTCTGAGAGTTAATATTGAGCAGCTAACAAAGACACCTAGAATCAAAACCAGCAATCCAGTGCTCTTCAGCCTTCCTCAATGTCCACAAGTCACGGCTCCACAGCAGAGCATAGTTCTACAGATCTGCAGCTTTGTAGCAAATTTCATGTCATGACATCCCCAGAAGCTGCTGAAGGGCTGAAACATAACAACAGCAGCTGCTATACGAGTGTTCACATCTTTTCAGCATCCTCAGTAAGAGAACAAAAAAACAGAGTGAAAGAGGCAGTTGGAGGCAAAGAGGCATCCTCTAGAAACTGGATGTGAAATCCTACCGAGGAAAATAGAACCGAGCATAAACTTTGGCAAGTCAGGTGTAAAAGCAGAATAAGAAACTGAAATGGGATCCCTGAGGCGCAACCTGGACTGTGGGACCTCTGAGCCCTCCAAACCCACCAGTCTGAGCTGCCTCTCACACTATGATGATAATGTCAAACTATAAGCCTCTGACAGGCACTGCACTTCCACAGCCATCCACAGGCAGGGACACACCCAACTGAGTAACCCGAGTGACCCCCCAGCCACTCATGAACCATCAATTGAGAGGCTTCAGCCCCACCCCAAGAATTGTACCATCTGGCACTGGTCAGAAGCTCGACCAGTGCAAACTCATTACTTAGTTTGCCTCTCCCTCATGTGGAATGGAGCTGAAATTCCCTATGCACTACAACCAAAGAGGCATATTTTACCTAAAACAGTGTAACAGATAGATTTTAAATGATTATAAGTAGCAGGCACAGAGATCAAAGTTGGTTACCTAAGAAATAAAAATAAACTCACAGTCTAAGGGCATGTCTTCACTACCACTTTAATTCGACCTTAACGACGTTAGGTCGAATTAAATGTGTACCTGTCTTCACATACATGCCCTTAAAGTCGATTTAAAGGGCCCTCAAAATCGAATTTGTAACTCCTGCCTGACGAGAGAAGTAAGTCTAAAATCGACTTCTCTAGGTCTACTGTGAGTAAGTGAAGAGGCATCTGAAGTTAAGCCTCCGACCTCCGAGCAGCTCCGCCCACCTGAACAGCCCCCCCCGCCTAACCCTCCCTGCCCGCCCGAGGGGGGGGGGGGGGAGCCGCACAGGGCTGCTTGAGCAAGCGGGTCAGCTGCTTGGTCAATTTCAGGTGAAATTGACTAGGCAGCTCACCCGCTCGCTCAAGCAGCCCCGCGCCAGCTCCCCCCCCCTCGGGCGGGCGGGGGGGGTCCGGCGGGGGGGCTGTTCAGGTGGGGGGGCTGCGGGGCTGCTCGGGCGGGGGGCGGGGGGGTCCGGCGCGGGGCTGCTTGAGCGAGCGGGTCAGATGCTTGGTCAATTTCAGGTGAAATTGACTAGGCAGCTGACCCGCTTGCTCAAGCAGCCCCACGCCGGCTCCCCCCCCTCGGGCGAGCGGGGGGGGGTCCGGCGGGGGGGCTGTTCAGGCGGGCGGGGGGGTCCGCGGGGCTGCTTGGGGGGGGGGGGTCTGGCACGCATTGCACTGTGGGCTACCTACCCAAAGTGCAATGCAGGCTATGTCGACCCCTGCAAAAGTTCTAGGACAGACAGTGTCGACCACTGTCGACCTGCTGTCCTGGTGGGGACACACTGATTCGATTTCTAAAATCGAATTTAGAAAATCGAATTAAGGGAAATCAACCTAGTCCTGTAGTGAAGACATACCCTAAATTCTAATTTAAGCAGACTAAGCAAGATTTGAATCAAGCAGTGTCTCACCCTAACAGATGGTACAGTCAGCTTACAGTTCCTCAGTACACAGACTGGACCCCCTTCTTTAAGGAGCCTCTGGGACAGTGGATTCTTTTTTGATGGGCCATCAATGCCTGTCTGGCCAGTGATGGGGTCTCGTTTGTCCTTACTGAAAGTCTGGCTGTGGGCATCTCCCAGCCTCAACATATTTCAATAGCACATATAGAAGTACTTCATAACTTCACATACAACGATAGTACATACAATCCAACAGGATATTAATGTTCAACAAATCAAGATTTTAAAAAGGATACCTCACAAAGCATACTACGTACGAAACATATCAGAATTATATGACAGTGAGGAATATGGGAGTTCCAGGGTGCTACTTTGAGGTACACAGTGTCACAGGCAGACCAAGAAAGAATTTGAAGAGCAACTAACTAGACACAAAAACTAAACCACCAAAAGTTTTTAAGAATATCAGAAGCAGGAAGCCTGATAGAAAAATCAATGGGGCCACTGGATGATCAAGGTGCTAAGGGAGCACTCAAGGAAGACAAGGTCACTAAGGAGAAACTAAATTAATTATTTGCACTGGTCTTCACTATAGAAGATGTGGTGGAGATTCCCACATCTGAACCATTCTTTTTAGGTGATAAATCTGAGTAACTGGCTCAGGTTGAGGTTTCAGTAGGGGAGATTTTGGAACAAATTGATAAACTGAATTGCAATAGGTCACAAAGACCAGATAGTATTCACCCAAGAATTCTGAAGGCTCCAGAAGCAACCCTGGTAATTACAGGCCAGTGAGCCTAACCTCAGTGCCAGGAAAATTGGTTGAAACTATAGTAAAGAACAAAATTATAAGACATAGATAAACACAATATGTTGGAGAAGAGCCAACTTGGATTTTGTAAAGGGAAATCACAACCCATCAATCTATTAGAATTCTTTGAGGGTGTCAGCAAGCATGTGAAAAAGGGTGATCCAGTTGATAGAATGTACTGGGACTTTCAGAAAACCTTTGACAAGGTCCCATACCAAAAGCTCTCAAGAAAAGTAAGCAGTAATGGGGTAAGAGGGAAGGTCTTCTCATGCATCAATTACAGGTTAAAAAATAGGAAACAAAGAATAAGAATAAATGTTCAGTTTTCGCAATGGAGAAAGATAAATAGCAGGGTCCCCCATAGATCTGTAATGGGACCTGTGCTGTTCAACATAGCCATAAAAGATCTGGAAAAGGGTGTGAACAGTGAATACAAAATTACTCAAGATAGTTGAGGCCAAAGCAGACTGCAAAGAGTTACAGAGATCACAAAACTGAGTAACTGGATGATAAAATGTTGGCAAGTGCAAAGTAATGCAAATGATTCCTACCCATACATATAAAATGAGGGAGTTGAAATTAGCTGTTACTGCTCAAGAAAGAGAGCTTGGAGTCATTGTGGATAGTTCTCTGAAAATATCCTCTCAGTGTGCAACAGCAGTCAAAAAAGCTAACAGACTGCTGGGAACCATTCGGAACGGGGTAAGTAATAAGACAGAAAATATCATGATGCCATTATATAAATCCATGGTAGATCCACACTATGTACACTTCCGGTCACCCCATCTCAAAAAAGATACATTACAATTAAAAAGGTACAAAGAAGGGCAACAAAAATGATTAGGGCACAGGCGCGGACGCTTGTTTTCCCCATGGCTGCTCCACCCTGAGGCCCCACTCTTCCTCTGCTTCCCCTACCCTCCTACCCGGGGCCCTGAGCTCACTCCACCTTTTCCCATCCCCACTCCGCCCTCTCCTGAGGGCCTCCTGAACAGCTGATTGGTGGCCAGCCCCAGGGCCAGAACCACTACGGCTGGTGGACGCTGAACACCCCTATTTTTTCCTGTGGGTGCTTGAGTCCTGGAGCACCCATGTATAAGAACATGGTTCACTGTTCCAGGCTAATGGGGGCTGCAGGAAGTGACACGGGTTGAGGAATGTGCTAACCGCTGCTTCCCACAGCCCACGTTGGCCTGGAACAGCGAACCATGGCCAGTGGGCGCTGCGATCAGCCAAACCTGCTGATGCTACAGGTAAACAAACTGTCCCGGCCCACCAGCAGATTTCCCTGATGGGCCACATGCCAAAGATTGCCGATCCCTGTTCCAGACTGTCCCAAATTCCTTCATTCACCTGCCCAGCAGATAGATCAGAGCTGGAGAAAGCTCACAGCCAGCTCCCAAAACCGCTTTCTGGTAACAGCTCCAGAATGGAAGAAAGTCATGGCCTCATCACTTCTTTCTTCATCCTAAGACTCTACACATCACAAGGTTTAATGTATCTGTACGTAATGTTAATATATTTTATAGAGTTTAAGGCCAGAAGGGGGCCATTAGATTGCCTCGTCTGACCTCCTCTGTATCACAGGCCATAAAATTTCACCCAGTTAGCATTGCACGGAGCCTAATCACTAGCGTCTGACTAAAGCACATCGGCCAGGAAGGCATCCAGTCCTGAAGACATCAAGAGATGGAGAATTCAGCACTTCCCTTGGTAGTTTGTTCCAATGGTTCATCACCCACTCTGTAAAAAGTCTGAGCTTTATTTCTAATTTGTCTGGCTTTAATTTCCAGGCATTGATTCTTGTCATGCCTTTCACCACTAAAAGTACTATTAAGGTTATCCATCTCTGTTTAATAAACAAACAAGTAATTCAGAATCAGTATCTTATTAAAACAACTGTTTTGGTGGAGATCAGCTGGAGTAGATAAACAAGAATTGGTCTGAACCTTTGCCCAAATCACAAATTAAACCCAAACCATTTACTGAGATTTGAAAAGGTTCTGTAAGCTATGTTTTTGTGTTCACATTTCCTTGTGCATCTGGGCTTCTTGGTTTTGTCAGACATAGGAAGCTGAAAGACTAAAGTACCATTACAAAGGCTGTTCACGAGAGATTTGCTCCTCGACTTCCAGATAAAAAGGTTTCAGGTGAGCATTCAAACTGGCATGAACTGAATCGTCTGAGGTTTATCCACTACTATCTATTAACACAAGAATTCAATGGGTTTATTTTGTCAGGTTCACCATTAGGATGTATAGCGACAAGAATAAACTGCAAAGTTATCTTTGAAAGATAACTACATAAGGCTCTACACTGCCTTAGTCATGCAGTTAATACATCTCTGGTTTAGCTTCATGCTTAAAAGATAATTCTGTTCTGTTTTTTCATGCAAGAAAGACCTCTACTGGCAGATGTTGTTACTGCAGGTTTAACCTATTTGCTTCTATTACCACAGAATGACAAATAATGTAGCTCCCAATCCAGCATATTAAGTCACTCAATTAATAAATAGGCACAACTTTAGCACCTTTCATTTAAAAGAGAACAATGCACTTTATAGACATTGCTGAAGTCATCCTAACACATACACTCATACACATCCATGAGCTAGGAAAGTTGTATCATCAATTTTACAGACAGGAAAACGGAGACAAAAAGTTAATAGACTTGCCTGAGGTCTCTCAAAAAGTCTGTGACAGAGCTAGGATTCACACCTATTTCAATTTACTCCCTGGAGGGTGTAACCAAAAGAACATCCTTCCCCTTCACTAGCATTTATTGAGAACCATATGGCCAAGGCTCTGAATGCTGAATTGGGATACACCCCATAGCTGCATTTCCCTGAGTCTGTACTGCCTTGTGAGCATAAGGAAGGACAAAATAAATGCCCTAGGATTTCTCTTGCCTTCTCTGTTTCTTGTGGTCCTCTCCCAAGTCAGATTAGTTCTTGCTTTCCCTGATAAACATAGAAGTTAAATACTGGGGTTTAGTGTGACCTTAGGCACCCCTATATTCACATCCTACCCTACTACTGGAATGACATTTGTACACAATGTGCCTTGTGAAGTATCATATGAAAGCTAATAATACACTGGTTATTTATATCATTGCAAAATACAAGTGTTAACGGTTAACCTTATATGTGAAATTATGAATTCCCTCTGTTTGACTACAAGAACATGTTTAAGACAAGACAGCCTGGCCTAGGTAAAGGTGATAAACAGGTATTCCTGTGTCTAGGACAGAGGAGTTTACCTCAGTTTACATATTAGCAGTAAAGAAAGCCATCAAGCTCAACTAGCAGAGGTTATCCGGGTCCTGAACAACAGAGAATTAACTGGCTCCTGCAACCCAAAGAGACACAGGAGACTGAATCCCCAGGAGGCCTTCCTGCTTTGTAAGACAAAGACATCCCTTTGGGGATAAGGAACACAGAAAGACGCCATCTTCATCCTTCATCAAAGAAACCAAGTGATTTGATCTCTGTGATGGGTCCTGGCCAGTAAAAAGCTGGAAAGGCTATTGTGAATAAAATAAAATAAACCATCTTGAACTGAAACTTGCTACCTGTAGATTAAGTTTTAGACTTTTAGATATGTATTTTCACTTTGATTTGCTGGTAACCATTTCTACCTTTATCACGTATTTTGCTTAATCAGCTCTGTTAATAAACTTGTTTTTTTACTTTTATTACAAACTCAATGCTGTGCTTGAGGGAAGGGTGTATTTACCCCAGTTAAATTAATAAGCTGTGGTGTACTGACTCTCTACCTGTGCAGCAATCTTAACATCTTCTGTGAATGCACAGTGGCTGTGGCTGTGAATTGCAAAGAAACATTTCTGGGGGCTTCGGGGACTGGAGTTCACGGATTGTTACCTGCTAGGCAAGATTTGGGCCAGTAGAGACTTGACAGAGTTTGCTAGTGAGGAAGGCTGGTATTGGAGGCAGCTGACACACACAGTCTAATCACCAGCAAAACTCACTGTTGGTGAGGCAGAGAGGTAACAGTGGCTCACAGCTCTGTGTGCCCCTCGCAGTGCATTACATTGATATAATAGCATGCATAATTTTCCTAAGAGACAAGCAGACAGAAACCATTACCAAAAACGCATCACATTTGTTACAAAACATAAAAAAAAAATAGTGTTTACAATTTCTTTTAAATGAGTGCTGAAGTCTTGACCTGTTACAAACACTTCAACATCCAGAGAGCAGGACGATGCTTTCCACAACTCTTTATTCACCATGAGGAAGTAACAATATTTGGATCATAAACCTCAAACCACTTGACTGACAGGAGATGTGTGCCTCTGGCTTCTTAACCCTAAAATTGCTTGTGCCCTTCACCAGCCAGGTAAGTTTCCCAAAGTAAAAAAAAAAGCCACATTTACAAACTGACCTAAATCAAACACTTCTGCAAAACCATGCGACTGGGAGATGAGAGGATTTGGGTTAGGTTGAGATTTTAAAATAATTTACATACTTTTTGCAGAGAAACAACTTATGCTCTAAATATGGCAAAGAAATTATTAATCTTTAAAAATGAGATCTATACATTAAAAATCAGATGCAAATTTTCTAATAGCGATGTAATGGCACAGACTAATGAAGGTGCACAATTAATCTTTCAAGGTACAGACTCATCTGAGTTGACTATTACCTAACAAAGTAGTGCAAAACATTCATATACAAAAATCCATTGCCAGGTGAAATTCAGCTGCTTTGAAATGTCATGTAGCGATGGACCCAAATCAGAACACTGTATAGGAACCCACACCCTGAACTTTGAGGAAGTTCAGATCTGGATCCTTACCTGAAATTTTGACTGGAGCCCACCTCTCCAAGATGATCAGAACCAGAATGCCACACTGGGATCAGACTGGGAAATTCATATTTGAATTAGAATCTTGATTTGAACTTAGCAGCTTGGGCACATCTCTAAAAGCCAATTACTTGGGCACAATACTTGAAGGCTAGGCCCTCACCTGGCCCTGGGGTTGTGGGCTATCTGTCCAGCCTGACCCAGCTTTGTCCCTCAGAGAAAGCACACAAATCTTCATAACTGGCCTGCTGGCTCCAATTGGTCGTCTCTTGTCCCTTTAGGACTCTAGAGGACTCAGGCTGTAGCACTTCAGCATAGATACTTACTACAGCAAGGGGAGGGATTCTCCCATCACTGTAGTTCAGGGATCAGCAACCTTTGGCATGTGGCCCATCAAGGAAATTTACTGGTGAGCTGGGACGGTTTGTTTACCTGCAGGTTCAGCCAGTCACCGCTCCCACTGGCCACGGTTCACTGTTCCAGGCCAATGGGGGCTGCAGGAAGTGGCACAGGCCGAGGGATGTACTATGGGAGCAGTGCTTGAGGTAGAGGCAGTGTGCAGAGCTGAAGGTGTGACATGCCACTGCTTCCGGGAGCTGTGTGGAGTGGCCCCCAACCCTGCTCCCCAGCTGAAACACTGGAGCAGTTCAAGTTCCGGACCCCACACTCCAGTGGGAGCTCGAGGGCAGGATTAAAACAGCTGGCAGGCCGTAGTTTGCCCACTCCGTGCTACCCTGTTGTAATTCAGAATTCTTTCATGTCATCAGTAACAGCGAGAGCAGCATCAGCCCACGTTATCCAATTAAGCCAATCAAGATCCTGTGGTTAAGATGGTGGTACTGTCTTGGTTGCTAACTCTTTCACAGGTTCTAAAAGTTTTGTGAACCCCCCACATTTATTCCAGCCCAGTTGGTTCAAATACCTTTCTTCCTTGTTTGTTCAATCTGAGTAAACACCACTAGATGTCAGCAGTGCCTGCTGTGTTTAAAGGTGGTATTTTTAAGCTCTACTCCGTGCTTTGGGGCTACGCTAAGGACAGTGGTGAAGATTTGCGGAGCATTGTCCTGGAAGGCTTGAGAGTAAAGCCTGCTCTGTGTCTCTTGCAGACGGGTTCTATGGCTTGTCTACACTTGGAACGCTATAGAGTGGATACTACCTATTCTGAAGGTAGGGTTTGCCTTTTGCTATTGTTAACCCACCTCCCCAAAAGGTGGTAGGTAGGTTGACAGAAGAATTCGTCCATTGACCTAGCACTGTGTGCACGAGGACTGAGGTCGGCACAGCTCCGTCACTCGGCGTATGGATTTTTCATACCCTTGAGCGACATAGCTGGGTTGATCTAACTTTTTAGCATATACCAAGCCTTTGCTCTAATTTCTCTGCCTTTCTTGAAAGCATCCGGTTTACAAGACTGGAAAGAGGGCAGCAAAGCAAAAATGTGGCCCAACCCCTTACATGTAACCATGAAGATGTTGAGATTGTTACTATAAGATCACAGACCTTGGAGCATACTGCTGCACCTGCTGTTTTGTAGGAACAAATAGATTTCTCAGATTCAGGCATATAGTTGGGCAGTGGAGGGGAGGGAAAGACCACACACGCAAGTACACACACGCACTGTTGTTACTATAACTAAATATAGACTCCATCAACCTTGACAATGACTCTCAGAGATGAAACTGAGTGACTTGATAACATCATTGCTGTGTTTACAGTGCACTGCACATCTCAAAGATTTGAATATAATCCATGAATTTTAAAAGGACAATTATTTTTCCCTCCTGGTGCCAGACTAAGACATACAGAGTTGTGGCTGCTGGGAGAGAAATAATGATCTCATAGAAACAGTTGCAGTTTTCATTATCCAGAAATATAGCAGACAGTTATGTAATAATTCGGTCAGTTTGAAAGAGGCCAGAATTTTTTAAGCCTTCATTTTCAATGTTTACGTTCAATGTTGATATTGAAAAGGCCCCAGTCCTTCTGTCATGGACTTCTGTGCTGTGTTTTAAACTGTTAAAATTGTAGACTATCACTTTAAATTTCAGGGGGGTTTCCTGCTTCTGCTTGCAGGCTAAGGGGGTCTATAGGGAAGTGCCTGATCTGAGCCTAGCCTGGTAGCCGCAGTCGGTCTGCAGACAGACAGCCTGAAGCAATGTGGGAGGGGTTGTGCCTCTGTGTTTTAGCGAGCAGCCAACTTTTTCCTCTGTTTGTGGGTTCTTGTATGTTACCATTATGATTTCTCATAAAGTAGTGTTAAGCACTCTTGCTGGAAGGTTGCAGCCTATGTTTTCATCTAGCTTCTCTGTCTGTGTGCCATGAACATATCAATCTCCACCACACACACAGTGTCTGCTCAGAGATTGGTGGTTGCAAGTGAGGACAGAACTGTGGGCTTGTCTACAAGTATAGCGAAGCAGCTGAATGGTGGTCGCCCTTAGAGAAGATGCTATCCATACCCATAGGAGGGCTTCTCCTGTCAGTGTAGTAACTCCACCTCCCCAAGAGGGGGTAATATCTCTAGAGCAATGTAATTATATTGACCCAAGTCTGTAGTGTAGACCGTGCCTTATGCTTTTTTCTCCCCCCACCTCCCAAAGCACAAGCCTTTGCATCAAAGCAGAATCGTCTTTTCCTCTAGCTGTATTAAGGGTTGTGGCTCACACTTGAGTAAGCTTGAATTCCTCCACAGAGCACAACAGTACATGTACCCACTACATTTACAATATACATAATGCCATACAGAGCAAAGGCCAACTTGAAGATTTGCAGGACCCTGTGCAAAGTCAGATGACTTCCATATTCCACGTCTGAAAAATAAGGAACGTTTTGCTGCTGAACAGACTGAGGCTCTAGGAGTCATATTTCCACTTACCATAGGGCACCTGTGATCGCAAGCTCCTATCTACCTGGTGTCAGTAGCCCCAGCAAATTACACACAGCATTGCCAACTCTTGTGGTTTTACTGAAAATCATATTTTTTTTCTTAGCTGTCCAGTTCCTGGAGACCTGTGATTAGATAAGAATTGCACATATTTTTGTTGTTTATTTTAAAACTCATTTTTTGAACAATTGGGGCTAGGTATACTGCAGATACTATATAAAATAAATGTAATTAAACAGCATAGCATAGGCAGTTGCAATAAGAGATGCAGAGAACAGGGCAAGAGAGCCCCAAGATAATGACACCATGTCTCCTAGTGTCTTGCCCCCAAGGATGATGTAGGGCAGGAGCCTTAGCCAACCTAAAAAAAGGAACAATCTCCTCCCCGAGGCACAGACTGCACCAGGATGGCACTTTCAGAACAAATCAGAAGCCGACTAGCATTTTATTCAGTTCCTCTTTGCAGCCCTTTTGTACAGGGATTGCACCAGCAGAATTCCAGCAAGCTCTTTGTGCAAAGCAGGCTGCAGACAGAAACTGATCGGGGTTGTGCCTATTTGTCAGCCGCCCTTCACAGCCAGCTTCCCCTGGCAAAATTGAGGGAGATGCTATATACATGCAACTCTCATTGCAATGAAATGAATGCTCACCATCTCCCAGAATCTGGCTCCTGGTACAGTAACAAGCCAGTCCTAGCCAGATTCCCTCTGTAGCAAGGGCACAAACCCTTTACACTGAAAAAGAGCTGGAAAGGGAAATTGAAATTCTACACAGTTTCCATCTGCAGTCAGAGCTCCCGCACTTAAAGGTTACTCCTGGGAGAATTCTGCACCACTGCAGAATTCATGTCTCCCACAGATTTATTTGCTTCCCTGCAGAAAAAAAGACTTTCTGACAGGGAAGCTGCAAGCACAGCTGCACATCATTCCCTAGCTACACAGGCACCCAGAGTAGCCAGCAGAGAGGTAAATCAGCACAGGGCTGGCTCCTACCCTGAGCCCAGATCAGCTGCTAGTCCCAGCTGGGCTGGAGGCAGTAGAGCAGGGGTCTCAAACATGCGGCCCGGGGGCCACATGCGGCCCGCAAAGCCCTTCCCTGCGGCCCGCCAAGCTTCCTGGCGCCCCTCCTCCCCCCCGGTCCCCCCATAGCAGTTTGCAGGACGGAGGGGCCAGAAGTGGAGGCTTCTCTGCTGCCTGGCTGGGCCGCGCGTGTTTCTAGCTCTGGACTTCCTAGATTGCTCTTGCTTTGTTTGCCAAACAGCTGTTGGTGGTGCCTAGCGCTTTCCAGGAGGGAATGGGGAGCTGCGTGCTCAGAGGAGGAGGTGAGGCAGGGGTGGGACCTCTTGGAAGGGGTGGAGTGGGGGCGGAGCTGGGGCAGCGAGGGCAGGGTGTGTGTCAGTGGTGCGGCCCTCGGGCCAGTGCACTAGTCCTCATGGAAGGGGTGGAGTGGGGGCAGAGCCGGGGCAGTAAGGGTGTGTGTGTGTGTCAGTGGTGTGGCCCTCGGGCCAGTGCACTAGTCCTCATGCGGCCCTCATGGTCATTTGAGTTTGAGACCCCTGCAGTAGAGGATGGGACTACCACTTACCACTGCAAGTAGTAGTTGGGGCTGTGTCAGATCCACCTCCAGAAACCTCCCTGTAGGGGGGTGACCACCCGCTCCCTGCCTGAAAGGGCTGGAGTAGCCCAGGGAGGGGCTTGAAGCAGCCCTGCGAAGGGGTTGTGGCTGAGAGCCAGCAAACTCCCAGGCTGATTGGGAAGCAGGCTCAGATGGGTGGCCACGCCCCAAACACTCAGACCTGTATAAAGCCTGAGAGGCAGGGGCCTGAAGCGTCAGTCTCTTCTGTCTCCAGAGGAGGACAGGCTAGCTGTGGGGAGCCTTAAACAGGGTACCTAGACTGGTGCAGGGCTGGGGCCAGGCGGTAGGAGCTGGGGAAGCTCTAGCCTGGAAGCCCCAAGCTGCTGGGCCTAGCAGAAGGCCCGACCCAGGGGTACTGGGGTAGCAGGGGGGCAGCCCAGGGATAGCATTAGGAGCAGCAGGCCAAACCCCCTTGCCGGTGATGAGAGGCCATGATACTGCAGTCTGCCTCAGGGAGCGGAGGCAAATGGTGACTGGCAGTGGCCAAGTCTGAGGCAAGGTGGGGATAGTGGGTGGAGGGTTCCCTGGGGAGGGGGGACCCTAAGACTTGAGGGGGTTCTGTCGGGGTGCAGCACCCACCCGGGAGGGACACGGGGCCGGAGTAGGACATCAGCCGGCAGAGGGCGCTCCGGAGGCTGGAGAGTTGATTCCCCAGATGACCAGCAGGAGATGCTGCTGGGGTGAGTGCCTGCTCGCTTACACTCCCCCAGCTGCAGGAAGCTCAGCATCCTCCCCCACTTCCTTCCCTACAGCTGAGGAGTGATGGGGCAAGGGTCACTATATGAGGAACTGATACCCCAGCTACCCAGCCCTGGTGCATCCAGACCTCCCATACCTACACACCCCCAACAAGCCTCACTTGGTACAGCAAGAACCCCCCCAGATCTCCATACCCGCACCCCACCCCACTGAACCTCAATCCCTGCATCTGCAGCCCCTAGCACGCAGACCTCCTGCTTCTGGACCCCCACCCCGGCACCCAGATCATCCCTGAGTTCCCTGCATTCAAACCCTGATGTCTCCATCCCCTGCACCATTCGGAGCACCCACATCTAGAGCCCCATGCCACTGACCTCCAACTAGCTACACCGACCCCCATCCCACCAAGCCCCACTGTCCCAGCCTCCAGACTCCCCCCCGCTGAGACACCCAGACCCTTCACTGATCCGCAATTACCTTTATTTGGAAGCTCCTGCAGAGTCCCATTGCTCCTGCACATGGAACCTCCCTCCACCAACCCTCGGTGCATCCAGATGCCCTCACACCTCAACTTCCCCTCCTCCCCACTGAGCTGCCTGCACTCAAATTGCCCCACACAGAACCCTCTCACCCCAGACCTGGATCCCTGCACACTAAGCCCCTCTGCCTTTGGATCCTGCTGCCCCACACCTGGCACAGAGAGGCAGGGCCCCACAGTGTTTCTGGGGCAGGCCCAGACCTTGTGCTGTGTCAGGATCGGGTGCAGCCTCACCACTAAATGTGTCCGGGGTGTGTGGGGGCTGCAGGGTGATCTACCTTGGTGCAGCCAGTCGTCTGTGCTCCACCCACCCCCCACCACCCCCCGCCATGCTGACACTGCTGCATTTATTTATTGACAAATAAAACTTGCAGAATTTTAAAATATTGTGCCCAGAACTTTTCATGTTTTGGCACAGAATGCCCTCTGGAGTAAGAGTTACACCCTTCCTCCAGTCTCATCTTCAGGGGACAAAGAGCTGCCTCTAAATCAATCAAGGGGTTGTGGCACATGGAGGCCTTTGCGCTAAGCTGACCAAGGTAACAAGAGTCAGCAAAAGTTGGATAAAGAGGAGACGGATTTTTTTTTTTGATTAGTCCAAATAAAGAGTTCTACTGCAACCACTCACAGTCTGCATTAAGATCATGTGTGGTAAACAAAAGGAGAATGCACCTAGAAAATAATGGACCTAAATTGGTGTGCTGGAAATTAGACCTAACTGGTAGACAAAGTAATAAGGCAATGGTTTGAATAGCCCATGCCTCCCTCCCTTTGAAGTCCTTAAAAATACTTTCAGTTCTCCCCCAAATACTAGGCTGGAAAACACATGGACCAAAAAGGAGCAAGCTTCACCATCATGGCTAAAAGCCTGGCTGCTGTCTCCTGGGACTCACCGTAACCCAGTGGGCCTTCATCATCCTGATCCTGAAAGGTGTCCTGACCAGATGAGGAGAAAAAGAGGAATCCAAATGACACTGCCAGGTCCAGCAGCTTTGGCTAAATCCTGGGAGTAAGCCCTGGGTTCTTGCTATCATCCCCTCCCTCAGCAGTCATTTTCCTTCCCCAAATTTTCCCCCCCTATTTTTCTCTCTCCTTTTTTGCCTTCTGTTTAATAAGAGCCTGGCTCAGTCACCAAAACTGCATCTTTTGCAACACTGCTGTGAGCCCGTGACCCAAGAGGCTGCTAAAAGCAATGGCCAAAAATAGCACAACACTGCTACAAGTTTCCAGGTCTCTGAGTGGCTGATGAGACCATGTGCTGTGCCCATCTTTCTCCAGCAGAGAGGTTGCAAGTGAGAGTCAGCACTGGAGACTGGAGCTGCATGTTCAGTCTATGCTGGTCTTTTCTTTCCCCTTTTGTGGGTTTGTCTTGTTGTGCCTGAGGTAGTGGGATTGGACTTGAACAGCAGCAGCTCCAGACCATCTCAACTAATTTTTTCTCTTTCCCCCAAAAGAACAGGTATGACCATCTTTCATACCTGCTAAACGGCAGCCAACCAGGGGATTCTCTCCTATAAAAACTCTATAGGGAAAGGGAGAGTTAAAATGAAAGCCTAACTTCATACTTAACACTTCAAATGCTTTGACTTTTTTTTTGCCCCCCTTTTCTGTACCTTTAAGAAAAGGTTTAAAAGATTTTTAAATGGTGGTTGTTGCCATGGGACTAAGTAGGCAGTGGTCACTGTAGTTAAAACCCCAAATCATGAGTAACTGTTTTGTGTTGCACAGTGACAGGGTTATGTTGACAGCTTTGATTCTCTGATTCAGTCTGCCAAAATTACCAATCGCTCTTCTAGCCATTCGTGTGACGCTATTTCTGCATTAGTCTAGGAGCTTCAGGGAAGAAGTAAAGTTGGGGGAACTTACAGGCTGGATGAATGAGGTCACCGAAGGTCCTTTCCTCTCCCAAGGGACAATTCTGATCTCATACCAAATGTACACTGGTATAGTTCCATTGGCTTCAACCAAGTTATATTTGATTTTGCGCCAGCATAACTGAAATCGAATGAGGCCTCCCTTGCTGGAGGACAGGCTCTCAAGTTAACCTGTTGAAGCTTCCTGTAGGCATTTGCTCTGCACATACCCAATCTGGAAAATGCACATCTCCAGGGGCCACTCAGCCCCTCACATAAATCTATAAATGCATACCATGTCTTTTTCCAACCCACATTACCTCAGGGCTAGAACCATGTATGATTTCTCCTTGCCCGGCTTAAGAAATAGGGTGTTTTTAAGTGCAGGACCAATGGCTAGTGAGGATAGTTATAGGGCAATGGGTCACCCAGCTGAACATTTCGTTAACAAGGAAAAGTAACATTAACTTAGCCAATAGAGATTCCACTTCTTATGTTAGTACATTAGTAGTAATATTAGCCTAACACCTAGAAGCTCTAGTTATGGAACAGAACCATATATACTAGGCACTCTACAAATGCAGAACAAAGACAGATTCCAAGCTCTTTGCAGTAGGAACTACATATAAAACCAGGGACAACAGATGGATACAAAGACAGGGAAGTGCAAGGAAACAGAATGCTGGTCAGCATGATAAGCGTTAGTCTCAGCACACCAGTAGCATCATTGCTACGGTTTTTTTGTAGGCATCATGACAAAGTTTTGAGGATGGATTTGAAAGTAGATATTGAGATAGCACTGAGAGTGTTCACGGGGAACTTCTCCCAGCAAGTGAGAAAGCACAAAGGTGCTTGCTTGAAAATTTAGCGAGTAGGCAAAATGGAGGTTGGCATCACCATCGCTTGGGTTTTAAGTGCAATAGAAAGACTTAAGGTTTTTTTTTAATTGATACTCAGTCATATCTGGTACAGTATAATTGTCAGAGAGATTAATGCCCTTGTTTTCAATTTGGAGCTCTAGTTTAGAAAAATGAATTAGAGTGCACCTTTAAGGAACAGTGTGTTATGTAAGATATCAAGAGAGTTTTAGTGCCTTGAAAATGAGCACTGAAAGAATTCAGTGGGACTATCTGAGAAAAGGAGAATATATTCAAACAATCATTAGCTGGTGCCGAGGGGGAGAGAGAGAGAAAGTGAAAATCTATGTATGACTAGAGCTGGCTGATTGATTTTTTTTGTCAGCCCACATCAAAACAAAACTGATTTTTTTAAAACATTTCAGTAAATTGAAAAATACAAACTGAAATTTTCTATGGATCAACCTCAATATAAATGTTTCATTTAGATTTTGGTGAAGAGGAAGTACCCCCCCCCCCCTTATGCCCGACAACATAGAGGGTAGGATCCTCAGCTGGGAGGCAAGAGATGCACATTCAAATCCCCACCCTAGGGCATAGACTTGAAGCCAGATCCTGTTCCAGTGAATATTTAATTATTTAATTAAAGTGGAACAGCTGCAACAGGCAAGATTGAGAGCAATTACATCATAGAATAGCCAACAGCCTGGGAATTGGGGCATCCACATAAAGGGGAAGATCTTGGTTCAAATCCCAGTTCCATAGCAGGGAGGGATTTAAACCTGGGTTTCTCACATCACAAGTGAATACCCTAATCCCAGGGTACTGGCTGTAGAAGACACCACACCACCATCCTATGAATGGCATTGAAATCCCAAGGTGAATATAGTGAGAAAAATCTAAACATTTCCCAAAACTCTCATTTTTGTTTCAACTGAAACAATTCACTGAAATGGCCATGGATCCATGAAATGTTTATGTCAACCCAAATCTGCATTTTTTAGTAAAATGGAGTTTGGGCCTTAATATACCAATCCATATATACATATCTCAATACTTTCCAACAATCTCAAAGGATTTGCTGCATTTCCGCTCAAAGCTAATGTGACCAGACTTTTTTTTTAAAAAATACAGTGAAAGGAGGAACCACAGGAAGCAGATAACTGAAAACAAAAGGCAAAGAACAGCAATTTCTGATAGATATAATCAGACACAACAGCGAATCACTGGCAGACTAAAGCCGCAAGCAATTCCTCTCCTGCATGTCTGCTGAGCAGATGTTTTAATAAGTGTTGCGCTTATTTAGATATTCTGTCTAGATTAATGTTGTGTCATAACTAGTGCTCAGTAAGGTCTGGTTTTGTTTTAAAATTATGTGTAAGTAATAAGACCATTACACAAACTGAAGAGGATCAGAAAACTAAAAGTTAAAGTGAGGCTCTGTTCTGAAGACTGATTATGTTAAATTGCCCTCTTGGAGTCATCGTGGATAGTTCTCTAAAGACATCCATGCAGTGTGCAGCAGCAGTCAAAAAAGCAAAACAGGATATTAGGAATCATTAAAAAAAGGATAGAGAATAAGACAGAAAATCTTTTTGCCCTTACATAAATCCATTGTGCACCCATATCTTGAATACTGTGTACAGATGTGGTCTCATCTCAAAAAGGATTTACTGGCAGAAAAAGGTTCAGAGAAGGGCAACTAATAGGATTAGGGTTTTGGAACAGGTCCCATATGAGGAGAGATTAAAAAGACTAGGACTTTTCATCTTGGAAAAGGGGAGATCAAGGGGGGTGCAATGGGGTTGGACTCACTACCACAGCGCCTCCTGCTGTTCAGTCTGGGAATTAGCTCTCAGTCCTGGAGCGCCCTCTGTGGTATCGTCTGTCTCTTGCCCTCCATTGGCATCTGGACCCGCATTGCTTCCCACTCACGGCATCCTCTTCAGGACACTGCCCTCCAAGTTCACACTCGCCCCCTTCTGGGGGGGGGGGATGTATCAGCCATCCTTCTCTGCACCCCAGCCACAGCCCAAAGTCTAACCCTTTGTGTCAGGGGTCTGGTGCAGTCTGCTATCGCCACATCCAGTGGCTGGGTGTACGTGCAAGAAGGAAGGGGGGGGAAATCCAGGCCCACCCTCTACACTGGGTCCCGACGTAAGGACCCTTTGGCAGCAGCTTTCCTGCCCCCTTCTCTCCCCTTGTCTGTCTCTCTCCCTGCGACACTTCCCCTTCAGCCCCTTTGCACCAGCTAGGTCCTTCCTTCAGTGCCTGCAGCCTAGCAGGTACAGGGCGAGTATTCCTTCTGCTCCTCCAGCCTGCCCAGCACTGCGCTGTCCCTGGTGCTAGTCTCCTCATGCAGGAGCCAAACCTTAACCCTTTGAAGGCCTGAGAGAGACTGCCTGCCTCTCTGCTGGACAGCCTCTATATAGGGCTGATCCTGGCCCAGATTGGCTCCCCACAGGCCCTCCCTGATTGGTTGCCTGTCTGTGCAGCCCCTCTGGCCTCCTAAAGCCCAATTTGGCATGGGAGTGGGGCAGCCACCCCACTACAGAGGGAGATGATAGAGGTATATAGAATTATGAGTGGTGTGGAGAAAGTGAATAAGGAAAAGTTATTTACTTTTCCCCATAATACAGGGGTCTCCAAACTTTGAGACAAGGGTCATATTAGATTTTTGAAGAGGCTTCATGGGCCACTGTCACACCACCACCACCCTTTGCTCCTCTGGACACTGCAACGACTCTTTTCCTCCCCCCCCCCCATTTGCTCTGCTGGCCATGCAACAGGGGCACTCACCCCTTTGCTCCTCCAGTCACACTGCGGGAGCACTCAACCCTCCACACATGGGGCCGCCAGCAGCAGCTCACGTGGGGGGTGTGTGTGCAGCAGCAGCTTCTCCTTGTGCTTGCTCAGCTGGGGGGGCCGGACAAATCGATGCCACGGGCCAGATCCAGCCCCTGGGCCATAGTTTGGAGACCCCATAATACAAGAACTAGGGGCCACCACATGAAATTAATGGGCAGTGGAATTAAAACAGATAAAAGGAAGTTCTTCACACAGTGCAGTGTCAACATTTGGAACTCCTTGCCTCAGGGGGTTGTGAAGGCTAGGAATATAAAAGGGTTTAAAAAGAGAACTAGATAAACTTATGGAGATTAAGTCTATAAACGGCAATTAGCCAGGATGGGTAAGAAATGGTGGCCCTAGCCTCTGTTTGTCAGAGGGCGGTGATGGCTGGCAGGAAAGAGATCATTTGATAATTAACTTTTAGGTTCACTCATTCCAGGGCACCTGGCATTGGCCACTGGCAATAGATACAATGCTGGGCTGGATGGACCTTTGGTCTGATGCAGTACAGCCATTCTTATGTTCCATCTTATTTCTCAACGCCTCTTCTCCCAAATGTATATTCAGAGTCCTGTCAGTTGATTTGAAGAACTAAAATGACAAGCTTTTTATTCAAAATAGCGCTGTAGAGCTCTGCAAGCCTGGGAATGGGAGCTGCATTCTGCCTACCTTGCTTATCAATAGGATTGGTAATGAAGATTTTTTATTTTTGATGACTGAGCCCAACACACACCTCTTTTGGGGTGAGTAAGGGATCTTAGGCTTCTCTGTTTCACAAATACTCCTGAACAGCACAAAGTGTCACCGAATCTGAAATATTTTTATTTGCATCCACTTACAGATCACCGAGAAATACAGCTCTCATTTCTGAAAGAGCTCACTCATCACAAAACTTTATCCGGTTGTCAAGGTGAGAAAGATAAGATCAGAAATACAGCAACAGCGTGGAAGCAAATGCAGGTGTTCTGTAATTCTTCTACTGGGATACGTGCCTCCAAGCTAAAACTTCTTTTTAATCAGATTTTGCTTAACTGAAGCAAGGGATGCAGTTTCTGTGAAAGGAGGTGCGACCCCCCCCCCAGGTTAAAGTCCCTACTCTGCCTTATTTGGACCAAGGATTTTAACCTGGGTCTCACCTCCCGGGGAGTGCCCTAACCAGCAGCTGATAGAATATTTTGTAGTGGGTCTTGTTCTATAGTTTGAACCAGAAATTCTATCCTTGACCCGAGAAGACTTGGTGATAAATGTTTTGGTGAATCCAACAGAAGTGTTTTTAGAAGGGTGCTCACCAGATTCGGAGATTGGATTTGAATGTAAAAATCACTTAACATCACAATCAGGTGATTAGTAAAAAGGTTGACCTGATTTCATGTGCTTACTGCTCATCCTTCTGTTCTACTGCATGCTATTATAACAAGCACTATGAAATGTTTTGAAATTACAAACACCACATCTGAACACATTTTCTATTCATTAGCCGACATGTTCAAACTTAGGAGCTAAACACAAGGCTGCTACCAAGTGGCTTTGATTCTGAGAGGTTCCTGATGCCTTCAAATGGAAGTGGTGGTTACTCAGTACATCAGGTCATTGATTTAGGTGCCTAAATAGAGATTTCAGTGTCTAATCAGCCACTTGTGTTTCAAACTTTGGAAAGTTAGACAACTCCAAACATCACTGAAAATATATGAAAAGTCTTGTGCCACATTACACACACGTCCTCCTCCAAGAACCTGTAACAAAGAAAGTTGCCAGACAAGGCTGAAGGAATCTGGTAATCAGTCTTCTAAATTACTCATTTCACATAAAAAAGGCTCCCACTCTCAGCTGGTTCTCATGGTGGAAGGAGATGATCCAGTGCAAATAAGGTAATTCTCCACAGGAAGGGTGCTGCCTTCAGGAACAGAATGGAGGTAGCCACCAATTTTGAGTCACCACTCAAAGTTTGCAGCCAAAAGGTAAAATCTCCTCATCACCTTCCCAGCAGTGGGATAAGTCTGCAGAAATTCCATAAGTGAACCTGCCAATGAGAGATTGCAGCTCCTGTGACTGATGCTAGAGTTTTCCTTCTTCAAAACTTTCTGTCACAGTGAGCAGTGAAATGGGAGAAATGGCGTCAGTTCCCCAGCAGTTGTCAGAAAGAGGTTGCACTACTTCATGCATTATTCCACACTTTTATTTTTTGGTTAGCTAGAGTTCTCCAAGATTCAGAGTTAGGCAGGTTCCAAAAATGTGGGGGCAGAGAGGGAGAAGCAAGGAGAAAGCCCTTAGTTGAGCCTGGGATAGGAAGTAGTCGGACTAGTTCTGTGTGAGTGAATAAAATTCTAAATAAGAGTAAAAGAAAAATAAAACAACAAACAATAGGCTTTCCAGCTCTTTGTTACAAGGTGTGACGGGGCGGACCGGCCCTGCACGAGCCAGGGCAGCCCCTGGCCGGAAGCTCTAGCAGCGGAAGTCCCGCCCCCGCTGCACTGGGCCTGCTCCAAGTGCTCTGGCTGTATAAAGTGAGTGAGCCCAGCTCGGTCTGGGCTGGCAGTCGTAGGAGGACGTGCCTGGAGAGCTCCTGTGGAGGACCAGCCCCAGCTGCAACCAGAGCCAGAGCCAGATGCTGGCCCTAGCCTGCCAGGAGTCCCCGGCGGTGACCAGACTGAGGGGGCGACGGCTCCATCTAACCCCAGGAAACCAATGGCCAGCAGGGCGCCCCCGTCACCGCATCTGGTAGGAACGGACTCTGGGATAGGGAGGGAGTGGTACTGCCCACCTGAGGACTAGGAGCGGATTGCGGTGAGGACAGACCCTGACGCTGGCCACTGGGCCCCACTGCCCCGGGGGCTGGTATTGACTCTGGCCGCTGGGCCACACTGCCCCTGCCCGGGGGCGTGAACACCAACACGTGGTGGAGAATGCGGGCATCAAGCCGGGCATGTAGAGAGGCCCAATCGAAGCCAAGTTGCCGACAGGAACCCCATCGCCGTCCACGATGGACCCGGAGAAACTTTTAAAGTGGATGTTGGAGAGGCAGCAAGAACAGGCAGCCCAGCAGCAGCAGACGCAGATGATGCAGCAATTGGCCAGCCAGCAGCAGCTATTGATGGCACAGCATAAGGAACAGCAGCAGCAACTCTTGCGGGACTTAGCGGCCCAGCAACAATCGCAGCAGGAACACCTGGTACAGCAGATGGCCACCCTGATGCAACCCGCCGGGGCCGCCGGCTCCACACCTGCGGTGGTGGGACTGGGAAGGACGGCTGGCAAGCTGCCGGTGCGCCTTACCAAGATGGGCCCCGATGACGATCCCGAGGCATTCTTGGTCACCTTTGAGTGGGTGGAGACAGCGGCCAGGTGGCCCCAGGAACATTGGGCCACCCTGCTAGCCCCGTATCGGACGGGGCAGGCACAGACTGCCTATCGCAGCCTCGAGCCCCGGGAGGCCCTGGAATACCCACGGGTGAAGGTGGCTATTCTGGATCACACCGGCATCTGTCCCGAGCAGTATCCCTCTGGGGCCCGTCCGCTGGCGGTGGCCCAGCGGGTAAGAGATCTCTGTTGGAGGTGGTTGAACCCAGAACGATTGACCGGGGCCCAGGTAGCAGAGAAGGTGGCATTGGAGCAGTTCA
This sequence comes from Sternotherus odoratus, assembly GCA_032164245.1. NCBI lineage: Eukaryota > Metazoa > Chordata > Testudines > Kinosternidae > Sternotherus > Sternotherus odoratus. The sequence goes on from JAVMKO010000003.1 coordinate 102,014,234, forward strand.
TGCTCATCCTCCCGGCGGGGGGGGAGGGGGGGGAGGAGGGAGAGCCTGGGTACGCTGGCATCGACCAGCGACACTGTCTGAGGCGGTGGGCCTGATGGAGGACTACATGGCCGCCGAAGGAGTCGAGGCACTGCCCCATACAGGTGGGAACCCTCTCAGGAAGGTGGGACTGGACAAGAATAGACCCCCAAGGAAGGGGGACTTGAGTTCCACCGCCCGTCGTCCAGCCCCCAACCCCACGGCCTTCCAGCCCGGGACACCAACCTAGAACCAGCCAGGCCCCAGACCGGGGAGAGCAGTACCGGCGAGAGGGAGGAAGCCCATGGCAGGAGCAGCCGAGTCTGGGAATGTGACCAAGAGGGACAGTTTCGGCGAGAGTGCCCATTCATGGACTGCAATTATGCACAGGTCTGAGTCGCCGGCCAGGGGGCTCGGGGGCCAGTGGTGGGGAAGATAGTGGTCCCCATATGGATCCAGGGGGTCCTTACAAAGGCCCTCATGGATTCGGGCTGCAGTCAGACCCTCATACGGGAGGGGCTGATCCCCAACCTCAGACCCTCCGGCCCACAGATGCATTTGCAGTGCGTCCATGGGGACATCCAGCTGTACCCCACGGCATGGGTGAAGGTAGAGATCGGCCCACGGGGAGTGGGCGTGACCCCTAGACTGGCCTACCCTGTGATACTGGGACGAGATTGGCCGGGGTTTGGAGAGATCCTCAAGGGGTACCAAACACTGGCCCCAGGGACAGACGGGATGAGACCCCCATGGAGAGGGCTGCTCGGACAGGCACCGACCCGGGGGAGGGGACTCCAACCAAAGAGACACCACCCGGCTCCCCAGCCCCAAGACAGCCCACCGTATAAGGGACATGACTGGGACTTCCTCTTGGAACAGAGGAAGGATCCGACCCTAAGCAGGGCTTGGGAGCAGGCTACCAGCCCCAAGCCGGGCAAGGGTCCTGATCAGACGCTTCCGCAGGGGGCCCGGTTAGAGATCTGGAAAGACCACCTGTATCGAGTGGTGCAGGACCCGCAGGCACCCGGCCCGATCCGACAATTGCTGGTCCCCCGGAATTGCAACAAAGCCTCCTGCGGCTAGCCCATGCTAACCCCTGGGCTGGACACCTAGGGCGTGAGAAGACCCTCCAGAGGGTGGCCCGTAGGTTCTTCTGGCCGGGCATTCACCAGGAGGTCTGTAACTATTGTACATAGTGCCCGAATGCCAGTGGGCCGGGCCAAAAGGGGTGGCCAGGGCCCCACTGGTACCCATTCCAGTAGTCAGGGTACCCTTCTAATGGATCGTAATGGACCTGGTTGGTCCTTTGGAAAGGAGTAAGACAGGGAACCGCTTCACCCTAGTGGTTGTGGACTATGCTACCCGGTATCCCGAGGCCGTCCCTCTGCAATCAGCCACAGCGCCAGCGATCGTGGCCGAGCTCATTAAGATCTTTGCTAGGGTCGCGATCCCCGCGGAGATACTGACGGACCAAGGCACGAATGTTTCCTCTAGGCTGATAGCGGAACTGTGTCGTCTCCTGAATATACGGACGCTCCGCACTTCCGTGTACCACCCGCAAATAGATGGACTAGTGGAGCGTTTCAACAGAAACCTGAAGTCCATGCTGCAGAAATTTGTGGAGGAAGACCCCTCGCATTGGGATACTCTGCTGCCCGCCCTCTTGTTTGCAGTTAGGGAGGTGCCGCAAGCATCGACAGGGTTCTCACCATTTGAACTTTTATATGGAAGACAACCGAGAGGGATCTTAGACCTCCTCAAGGAAGAGTGGGAGGCCCAGGAGACGCGAGTCCTGGGGACCACCCAGTAAGTCCTACGGCTACGGGAGCGACTCCAAGCACTGGGCGACTTCGCCAGGGAGAACCTGGAACGCACGCAGAAGACGCAAGAGCGGCTCTACAACAGAGGGACTAAGATACGGAGCTTCGAACCAGGTGACTGGGTGTTGCTTCTGTTACCTTCTACAGAACCGAAGCTCTTGGCCAAATGGCAGGGACCTTTCAAAATTACCTGACGAGTGGGCCCAGTGGACTATGAGGTCCGGTTACCAGGGCAGCGAAAGGAGACCCGCATATACCATGTGAACCTTCTGAAAGCTTGGAAGCCCCGAGAGGCCATGCTTATCAACCCATCCACCCCGGAACCTGGATTGGGACCCCTAGCCCGGGGACCCCCAGACCCAAGGCTGGTGACACTGGGCGCAGGCCTCACCCCAGCACAGCAGGAGCAGGTACAAAGGCTTGTCCAGGACTTTCCGGGTGTCTTGTCCGCCCGTCCGGGGCGCACCGACCTAACAAGCCATCACATTGCGACCACCCCGGGCCAGAAGGTGAGGAATCCCCATAGGCCATTACCCCGAAAGATGTGGGATGCCGTGCAGCGAGAATTAGATACCATGTTGGAGATGGGGGTAGTCGAGGAATCGAAAAGTGAATGGCGCAGCCCGATCATCCTGGTTCCCAAGCCAGATGGGACGCCACAGTTTTGCATCAATTTCCGGAAGGTCAATGCCATCTCCCAATTAGACGCCTACCCGATGCCCCGAATAGACGAGCTCTTAGAGTGACTGGGGGGGGGGGGGGGGGGAAGAGAGGTATTTGTCAACGCTGGATCTTACCAAAGGGTATTGGCAGATCCCGCTGACGCCAAACTCCCATGAAAAGATGGCTCTCTCGACGCCATTCGGCCTCTTTCATTTCATAACTATGCCGTTCGGGCTACATGGTGCGGCCATGACTTTCCAGCGGCTAATGAACAAGATCTTGCTTCCCCACAACCGGTATGCCACAGCCTATATAGATGACATCGTGATCTACAGTAATAACTGGGAGGACCACCTACGTCACCTGGCGGAAGTGCTTCAGGCCCTCAGAGCAGCTGGCCTTACGGCCAACCCGGCAAAGTGCCACCTGGGGCAGGAAGAAGTGGTATATCTAGGGTATGTGGTAGGCGGAGGAAAACTGAGCCCCCTTATCGATAAGGTACAAGCCCTTATGGACACCCCCACACCCAAGATGAAGAAACAGGTGCACCAGGTCTTGGGTCTAGCCGGCTACTACAGGCGCTTCGTGCCCGACTTTGCCTCCATCACTGCCCCACTCTTGGACTTGACAAGGAACACTCAGCCACAACAGGTACGATGGTCGGCCCAGTGCAAAGAAGCCTTCAAGACCTTAAAAGAACGCCTCGCACGGGAATCGGTCCTGCGACATCCCAACTTCACAAAGGAGTTTATACTCCAAACAGATGCCTCAGAGGGAGGCTTAGGGGTGGTGCTTTCCCAGGAACGAGAGGGGGAAGAACACCCAGTGCTGTATCTGAGCCGCAAGTTGTTCCCCCGGGAACGACATTATTCCACTATAGAGAAAGAGGCCCTGGCAGTGAAATGGGCTATTGATGCCCTACGCTACTACCTACTGGGGAACCCCTTCAAGCTGATCATGGACCACACACCCCTGCAGTGGCTAGACAGCATGAAGGACACGAACCCCCGAATTATGCGCTGGTACTTCTCACTCCAACCCTACGACTTCTGCGTGTACTACTACCGCCCGCGTAAGGCCCATGCTAACGCAGATTTCTTCTCGAGACAGGGAGGGGAGGAGACTGAGGCAGCGGACCATCCCACGGGGTCCATCTTAAGGGGGGGGGGGGAGGTGACGGGGCGGGGTTGGTGTTCACGCCCCTGGCCGGAAGCTCTAGCAGCGGAAGTCCCGCCCCCGCTGCACTGAGCCTGCTCCAAGTGCTCTGGCTGTATAAAGGGAGTGAGCCCAGCTCGGTCTGGGCTGGCAGTCGTAGAAGAAAGACGTGCCTGGAGAGCTCCTGTGGAGGACCAGCCCCAGCTGCAACCAGAGCCAGAGCCAGATACCTGCCAGGAGTCCCCGGCGGTGACCAGACTGAGGGGGAGATGGCCCCATCTAACCCCAGGAAACCAACGGCCAGCAACTGGGTCCGGTAGGAACGGACTCCGGGATAGCGAGGGAGTGGTACTGCCCACCCGAGGACTTGGAGCGGGTTGTGGTGGGGACAGACCCCGATGCTGGCCACTGGGCCACGCTGCCCCACAGCAAAGGGGGCTGGTATTGACTCTGGCCGCCAGGCAACACTGCCCTGGCCCAGGGGCGTGAACACCAACACAAGGAAAGAAAGTCGCCTGCTCATGGCAGGACTAGCTTATCCGGTATCTGTAAAATTTTAGCTTGTTTCAATATTAAGCTAGAAAAACAAAATACAGCCACTCATATAAATGGTGCTATACTCACAGAAATAATTATTCTTGGCATTAGGGACTGTCACGTAAGACTTCTCTCCAGACACGATTATTAGTTCAGAAGCACCATACTCCCAAGAGTTCTCAATGCCACTATGAAAGGATGGGTTCTCACAGTGGACTATTTGTCTGGAGAGGAACACTGTTTAAACTAAATAGAGCTATTAATTTACCACTAATCAAGCAGTGTAACTTAAGTGTTTTATCCCTTCTGAAAAATTCTCAGGTCTTTCCTTGCTTATTCCCTTGACATTAGAACAATTGCCAATGTACAAATGCTACAGTCAAGAGTGCAAAAATCATTCAAGGGTCTTTTTTTAAAAGATAACCCCCATCACCATGGTACCAATTCCCTCCTGGTTTGTTAAATGTTCCTATCAGAGGTCCCTACTGGACCTCACAGAGTTTCCTGCTTGTTTAGCCCTCACTGACTGGGAGAGTATCGGGGGGATACTATATTTCTGTAGTTTCTCATAGCCACACCCCTACACCTGAAACCTCTTGCTTGCTGACTTTCATTCTCTTTATCCTGGGCTTTGCCTGGATTGCACTGTCCCACAGGAATAGGGTGATCTGTCCCATTTTTTAAAGGGATAGTACTATTTGGGGGGACTTTTTCTTATGGAGGTGCCTATTACCCCCCACTCCTGGTCCCATTTTTTCCACAGTTGCTATCTGGTAACCCTACACAGGAGCAAAGCTCCCTGGGCAACTCAGAGATGTAGAAGTGGTCACCCATTTAACAGCACCCTGATCCAATGAAGGCTTTGAAGATCAGTGTCAAGGTGATCTTAACTGACAGAGAAGTTAAGTGTCAAATGAAGAATTTGAGTAAAGGAGAAGTGTCCCACAACCTGGTTTCTTGAGGTAGGAGCAATCAGGGTGGATCCCTGTCGGACTCCATCCACAAAAGGTTTTTGAGGAAGAGAATCAGTTCACCACTCCATGTCCTGAAGAGAAATAAGCCGAATGTGGCGCTATTTAGCAGAAGTAGGTCAGTAACTTTTGGGGGTTGGCTATATAATAAAAAGCTCAAGCTTTTTCTATTCCTATGCTGCTACTGGCAGTAGCACTGGCTTCAAAGCTGGGTGCCTGGCCAGCAGTTGCCACTCTCCAGCTGCCCAGCTCTGAAAGGCGAGTTGAGAGCTGCGGCTGCTAGCCAGGCACCCAGCTCAGAAGGCAGTGCTACTGCCAGCAGTAGCGCAGAAGTAAGGGTGGCAATACTGGGACACCTCCCCACAATAGGCTTGCAACCCTCCTTTTGGGTTGGGGCCCCTAGTTTGATAAACGCAACAGAGAAATCCCATATTTTTCTGGGATTGGTGATGGCAGTACAGAAGTATGGGTGGCAATACCATACTGTGCCACATACACTCTTCCACTGTTGCTGGCCACAGCATTGCCTTCAGAATTGGGCACCCAGCTGACAGCCTGTGTGCTCTGTGGTGCCTTCAGAGCTGGAAAGCAGGTTTCACGGTCCAGAATATGATTTTCACATCTGTGAATTTGGTAGACCCCTACACAAACAACTAGTAGATACGCAGCTCCATATCTGTAAAGTTACTGCCTTTATCTGAAGGGATGCAGTACTTGGGAAGGGGTTTTTTTGTTATCACATCATGCTCATGTTGAGTCTTAATGAAAAATAATTATGTTGGACAAAAAAATCCCATACAGCAGAATTTGTGTTTTTCTACACACCGTAACAGCCCTTCCTACTCATTTAAAGATATAGCAGATGCCCCTGGTTCAGCTAGTAAGGGAAGAGAGAAAATAACCAATATAAAAAACACTGTCTTCTTTGAGGAAGGGTATATGATCAGGGCCCTTCGAGCACGATCTGAATGCACCAGTGAAGGGAGACTACTTACACATTTCCCCCCTATTCTCTTTACCATCCACTCAGCCCATTCACCCATGTAACAGCCAGCCACAATTTGCCCCTTAACTTGCTATGACTTCAGTACTGCTTACCATGATACGTAATGAAACTAGACCGGGGGTAGGCAACCTGTGGCACATGAGCTGATTTTCAGTGGCATTCACACTGTCCGGATCCTGACCACCAGTCTGGGGGGCTCTGCATTTTAATTTAGTATTAAATGAAGCTTCTTAAACATTTTTAAAACCTTATTTACTTTACATACAACAATAGTTTAGTTATATATTATGGACTTATAGAAAGCAACCTTCTAAAAATGTATTACTGGCACACAAAGCCTTAAATTAGAGTGAATAAATGAAGACTCGGCACACCACTTCTGAAAGGTTGCTGACCCCTGAATTTGACGGTACTTGAATGGCTAATGTAGATTTGCAGCTGACTGCACGTGGACAAATCTCTGCACCCACGTTTCCTGCCTCCCTCCCCCCATGACTTCAAGGGGTATTGACTATGTACAGGACTGGGCCTTGGAGACCAAGGGAGCATGCTTATTTGTCGTCAGGTGTGCATTGAATTGAACAGGGTAATTTAGGAACCAGAATTAACATGGTATCCTGACCGACTCCACTTTTTTTTCTTACCTTAATAAAAAAACCACACCACTCTTTAAACATCTCATTTTTAAAGAAAAGAAGAGACACACCCCTTTGGAAACTACAAAAACCCATAAAAATCCATTTCAAAAGCAAATTAACGTTGCTAAGTTACAAAAATATTGTTACCTGCCAAATCTTTAAAAGCAAACAAATAAATAGCTAAGGACATCATAAATCTTCCACTGCCTACGTACAACCTTATCTAGTAGAAAGTACAAAGTAATAGCGTACTATCAAGAAAAAAATTAGAGTAATTTCCTAGAAACACATTTATCAGTACCAACCTATGGCAAAAATTACATATGTGCACATGCATTTAAGGTTTGTCAATTTTAAATTTCATGTTTATTTTTCAAAGAGGTTATGTTTCTATTTTGAGATTCCTCATAATGCAGTAGTCTAGGATTTGGGGTCAGAGGTAAGCTTATTTAGTTGAATAAAAATGCATTACTTGATAATGTGTTTAGAAGAAGATATAGAATGTCTTTATCCGTTCATTTCCAAGAGCTTGGATTTTGTAAACAATTTGATGGCTAAATACATTGCTGTCACTAAGCAACCTCAACCAGTTTTTAAAACAAAAGTTTGTTGCATTGTACATCATCTCTATATATACACACTGTACCATACATTTGATGGTCAGCTACATATTTGCTTTTTCTGGAAAGAACAAACTGTTCCTAGGATCAAAGACCTTTTAAGGCACAGAGCCTTTTAAACATTATCTACGATCCTTCCTGCCGCAGGGTAAAACTAAGTTTCAGATTTATTCCGACAAGCAAAATACAACGGCAGCAAAAATATCAATTCACAGCAGTTAGTTTTGCATATATCCCACATATGTATTGGAAGTGACCTTTGTTTCCCATACATGCATTTCTATCTCCTTAGCTAAGCAGTTAGGTTGCAATCCACAAAGGGACTTTGTCCTTGATATGCTGAATGATACATGCTAGTTAAGTATTTATCCACAATGGAACAGTCATTGGGCAAGAGGTAAAGAGAATGACTGTAGTCCAATGGATAGGGCGTCTACCTCGGAGGTGGGAGACCCTGGGGAAAATTCCACTGCTCCAGTCCATTTTTCATTATAGATCCAAATTGGAGCAGCTTCAACAGGAGTGTCTGAGGGTACGCCACATAAGAATATCCCATAGCTCAGTGGTTAGAGCAGCCTCCTGAGAGAGGAATTGAACCTGAGTTTCCCACTTCCTGGGTGAGTGCTCTAACCAGTGGTTTAAAATTGATGAGGTGAGTGGCAGCACCACCATCTCCTCCAGATGCCAGGATAAAGTCTACAGTGGATGTACTCAGAAGCAGAAACATGGGTTGTCTAGGGGGCTTTTATTCTGAAAACCTCTGTCGAGTGATGTTTAGGCAACTACAGGATTTGGTGGGACTTGGGAGTTTTGTGGATTACAGTGGAGCCAAAACTAGGATTCCAATATTAGAAGCCATCATTAAGATCATGATCAGACAGCTCTTTAACAAGGCAGAGACCTCCCTGTTCCATTCCAATATGTCAAGTTAATAGGACCTTTCCTAACAGGGAAGCCACATCAGCATAAATACCATTACTACACTTTAAGGTAAAGGCCTCATCTGACATTGCAATTACAACAGCTCTTGGGACAGTAGGTTAGAAGATTACTAGCCTGACCATTCAGTGGCTGGGCAGATAACGGATATATAGAGGAACTGATATATAGAGGAGGGACTGTAGGCTAGGTGTTGTGCATACTGAAGTTACATTGAAACTACTGTAGAGGTAAATTCAGGGATACAATTATTTACGGATCGAAAACCTGGAAAACACATTTCCAGCCTTTCTATAGCTGGCAGTTGAATACCACCCCAGTGTTATGGAAAGTTTGTGGTGTTGTCAACGTACTTTAATGTTACATAAGCACAGACATGCTTTGAATACATTGTTAGCATGATGACAGGAATACAAGAGCAACAAGTCTTATGTTTTTGCTCCTATGAGAGTACTGTGTTTATCCTTTAATATAGGTACTCAGTCTAGTCTTCTTTCAACTTCCACATCTATTTTTATATAAATGCAGAATAATTATGGATAAGTATATAGGGCACCTGTTTTGCCTTCCCTTTGACAATAATGTGTTTAATACAGTAGCTTCAGAGGGTACTGCTAGTGGCTTCTCTCCTGCCTGTTGGACTACCAGACACCAAAGAGCATGGCTTATATGCCACTCTGTGCTCTCTCCAAACATTACCATGACAATTCAATTTCCACCTCAACTTTCATCTAGCTACTGATTTTACTATTGGAGGAAATGGATTTTTTAAAGCAGCAGCAATACTTTAACATTTTAGAACAGGCATATGGGGTGGCACTGAAATCCTAAATTTTTCAGTTGTGCCATGAAGTTTTCATCAAACAAATTGAGAGGTTTTGTTTAATTCTATTTCTGGATAGGTGGCAGTTTTGACAGAGAAAAGTCATTTTGGTTGATAATACAGTAAAACCTCGATTTAACAGACCTCGATTTAATGGACTTCGGATGCAACGGACAAAATTTTTAAGAAAGTCTGATGCATCTGAAATCCGTTTGTCGAGGGCTGGCTGCGGGCTCCCTGCTGCTGCCGGGGTTCCAGCTGCGGGCGGGCTGCCGCCCGGCTCCCAGCAGCAGGCGGGCTGGCTGGCGGGTCACGGGAGCCGGGACCCGGGCGGGCTGGCTGCCCGCTCCCTGCTGCCGCCGGGGTTCCAGCTGCGGGCGGGCTGCCGCCTGGCTCACGGCAGCAGGCAGGCTGGCTGGCAGGTCCCAGCAGCCGGGACCCGGGCGGGCTGGCTGATGGCTCCCGCCCGGGTCCTGGCAGTGGGCAGGCTGCAGAGCTGCCGCCCTGACCCTGTGGCGGGCGGGCTGCTGCTCAGACAGCTTTTTTTTATTATTATTATTAAATAACGGACTTTTGGATTTAACGGACACCCCCTCGCCCGAATTAGTCCGTTAAATGGAGGTTTTACTGAACTTCAACAGCACGTTTCCCGCAGCAGATCTGAAAATACTCAAGTGAAGACTTGCAATGCTCCTGGAAAAGGTATAAAGGAACAGAAGTGTAGAAAAGGAAGAGCTGAATCCATCTAAAATGAAGCTATTTCTGAGGAACATACCCACTGTTTTACAGTGCACACAGCATAGCTTCTCAATAGCTTAGGAAGTGAAAAAGAATACCGTCCCCAACTGAAACTACAGGGAGAGCCTAGACAGACAGGCATTTGGCCAGAACACAGTCTGGGATTAACACCCTTCCTTAACACCACCATGGGATTTTTAACAACCGAGTTGTGAGGCCTTTCATTGCCCAAAACATCTAAGTCCCTAAATCATCAGTTTCATTACTTTCAGACAGAGGGAAATGCTCTTCTACAGAGGAATACATTCGCCTGGAGAACAGTCCTACTTTTACAATCAAAACACCCCAATTCAATTATTCTCAGAAGTGGCATGGATAACACCAATATTTCCTGTTGCTGGCTGGTACTGGACAAATCATTGTCCATTATGTTCTCTTAGTCATTTTTGCCATCTGGGACATTCAAAGAACTTGATTTTTGCTGTCACAGGGGACAGACAGCACTAGCTCAGACAAGAGGCAATGTAATTGTTGTTATTGGTTTTTCTATTTTATCTGATTTATGTGGACTGTGCATAGCAGTGGGGAAGGACGCTAATATAGCCCAAAGCATTTTGTTTAAATACATCCCTGCAGTGAATGTGATCTATTGTCTGCATTAAGTGCCTTCCGGCCACCCTTTAAAAATATAGATGAAGGGTTCCCTGATAAAACTGGCTTTGGGTGCAGCACATCCATCAGCTAGAAGAATGCCACAGGATGTTAGGCAGACTTATTAGTCATTCAGCCAGTAGTCCATATAGCCACGGTGATGGAACCTAACATTCAAGAAACTGGTCTCTCTCTCTACTATATTAGGGAACGTACATTGGCATAGTTAACACTTTTCAGGGATGTGAAAAATCCAGTTCCCCTCACCGAAAGGTGTAGCTACGCAGACCTAACCACCAGTGTAGACAGCACTAATTCAGCAGAAGCATTCTTCCATCAACCTAACTTCCTCTTCTTGGGGACGGATTACCTACACTGACAGGACGCCTTCCATCAGCACGGGTAGCATCTACACTGAAGCACTACAGCAGCACAGCTGTGCCACTCTAGTGATTTTAAATGTAGACTTGCCTAAATTAAACCTGGAAGGGTTCTTGGTGCTGTACGGACTCTGGCTTGGATAGTTTGTAGCTGGAGAGCTCAAATCTCATGGTGATCAGCAGGAGATGAATGGGAAAGAAACTGTTTGATGGCCCCTGCAATAAATGAGTGTTTGAGAAAACTTTAGATGAGGAAAGAGGACACTCTGCTACACTGAGCAACTGGTAATGCTTCACCTCTAACTGCCTTCTTATCCTCCTTATTCTGTGCACACTTTTCATAAAAACCATGGTGGCAGGCTATTTAGACAGGCATAGCCACACCCTGTTCTAAATTACTCACTCTGTTTTCCATACTTTCCCCAGTAAGTGGAATGCAGAGTATGATAGGATACCACCATGTTAGCACTTTGTGGACACAGATAGAAGGCAAAAGGTGAGAAAATCCAAGATCAAGGTGCCAAGAAACCGTGAGAACTCCATATAATGTGACTGTGATGAAGTGAGAATTCTCTAACAGTTTTATGATGCATATGTATGCCTCAGTTTCCCTCTGTAGTTTGCTTTGCTACCCGGGGTGCAAGAGGGTTAAACCTGCTCCATAGTCAGAACAAGATACAGTATTTTTCTTTTGCATAGAAAAATTTCAAAGCTGTATTAGGTCATTGTTTAGTTGTAAACTTTTGAAAACCACCATAATGTTTTGTTCAGAGTTACAAACCACCTCCATTTCAGAGGTGTTCGTAACTTAGGTTCTATTGTACTTGAGAGGAGCCCAACCCTCATGTCTACCGGAGGGAAGGGGGAGGAGAAGGGCTCCATCTTAGTAAGAAAGCCCATAAAGCGGAGAGGGTTGAAAATTATTATTTTTTTAATTGTGAAAAAATTTAAATGTTGAAGTTGTTTCTACAGGGTTCACTATATTTAAATAAAAACAAAATTTTGTTTATTGAAAGCCAAGAGCCGTAGTAACCCTCATGATTCAAAAAGTATCATGAAAAAAATTAGAAGATTTGGAAAACCAGCTATTTTCCCCTGAAAGTCTGTTCACAAAATAGTAATATAAAACAAACTTTCTTAAAATATTTTCTACATGCTTCACCTTTGAAGTTTGGCAGCTTCCCTTCCCTACTGCCCAAAGTATTCCCTGTGGGGATTAGGCAACTTGTGTGTCCCTGCAGATTCATAGTTTACCACCACATCAGCCTCAGTTGTCTCTTAAGGGGTTTCCAAGCCACAAGTCTTGAGGTTCATTGGCCCCACTCCACCCCCAAGCCTCAGGCACTTCCAGGGCTTCCCTGGCTTTGGAAGAGTTTTTGATGCCCTTCCAAACTCCTACCATCATTCAAGAATTAAGAGAGGCTATGGCAGCTTCCCTAGTTCCCATCATATAGAAGTCTCATTGGGGCCTAAAAAGTCTACAAAGTCTTGAGGTGACTCCTAAGGAGCCTTCTGGTTCTCAGGTGTAGGGCTTTCAATGAACCGGAGGCTCATGAGAATGATATGGGGAGCCCTGCTGAGTAGGTTTTAATTCCAGTTTCTGACACGGCACTAATACAGTTTATCCTTGTCTACGCTCACAGGTCAAACCACTATACAAAAAATACTTGCTTCTGAGTGTAGACAAGACCGTAGTAGTGTTTATTTATCTTCACTGTTAAGCTAGTCAGCACACAACCTATTTGGGATGAAGAGTCAGTTTAATGGATGAATGAAGTAAACCCACAAGCTTGGTAGCATTTAGTATCAATTCACCAGAGTCCAGTTCACTGTAACTTGTGCAAATGTACTGCTTAATGCCCCTAAGAGCAAAATATCACTATTACATGCTCTCTTGTATAAAAATATGAAGAGTGATTATGACATATTTACCCTCATCTTTTACTCTTTCATACTTCTCCACTTTGAGTCCAGTTCTTTTCTTCCCTACTAGTCAATATCTAGGTCTTCCTCAGTGTGTGTGTGGTGTTATTTTTATACGTTGTGATAGAGGAGGGTCAGGGAGCTGTGGTAGAGTACTTGAGGGGAGATATTAAACTCAGAGCTAATTGAGGTGTGGCTCCCTGTGGACTAGGGAATCTGGTGGCAGGTTGATTGGAACACCTGCAATCAATTAAGGCCCTGTTAATAACCTAGTAAAACACCCTGCTTCAGGCAGACAGGGGAGGAAGAAAGAAGTGGGAGCAGAGAGCAGTCTAGAACCAAGATGACCCAGACCCTAGGTAAAGAGACACCTGGCTTGTGTAGAGAGAGGGCAGGAAGCCCCACAAGCTGAAGGGTAGGAGAGGGAAGTAGCCCAGGGGATGGAATAACTAATTCATGTGGTTTACCACTATCCTCAGGGCCCCTGAGCTGGAACCCAGAGTAGAGGGCAGGCCCAGGTCCTTCCCTCGCCACTCCCCTCCCCTAGGATACTAGTGGGGCAGTTAATACCCTGTTCAGAGGCAAGAAATGGTGCCCTGAACCCCTCATGAGAAAGCACGGGACCCACCATAATAGTGCTGGCAATGTACATACACACACCTCATAAATCCAGTCTCCCATTTTTCTCTTTGTTGAATTTCTCTCCTACTCCTTCCATTCAACATCTCTCTCTCTCTTCCTTCATTTTAAGCTACAAGACTGCCTCTTTCACAACACAGTTTTGCCATCTCACTCTTGAAAATAGAATCTTCATGTTTAGGACAGAATGGCCACTGATAGAAAGAAAAGTACTAGTCGAGCAATTTGACCTTTTTCCTGGCCACAGCAGAATAGTTCCCTGCTTTATAGTCACCACTGTTTTCTCCAGACCAGTTTAACAGGACAATAATTGTGGCATTCAGAGCTTTTCTTAAAAAGCTACTTCACAGCTGAATAGCCTCACTACTAGGAAAGATCCTCAATATCCAACTCAAATAGTGTATTTTCAGTTCTCAAAGTAGCATTTGAGTGAAAGTCAATTCTCACGGTATTTCCTGGAGGTGGTAGGAAATACTAGACTTTTTTCATGAAGGTAAAAATTGACAAGCATGAAAATATCCAGGAAATTACAAAAGGCACAGAATTACCTCACTTGTAAATTCTTCATCCAAGGTGGCATCCTCCACTGCAGGCTGGTAATGAAAAGAAGAAAAGTCTTGTGAAGATGGATTATGAAAAGCCTCAGAAAAACACTCTGGACCAGACTGTTCTTTTACAATTTATGTCAAGACAGTTGCTCCAGACTTACAATAGTTAATTTAACCTTTTCTTTCTTTTTTTTTTTTTTTGGGGGGGGGGGGCAGTAACTAAAGTTACTTTTTGGAATCCGGTTATCTACCGTAGTTTTTTTCCTTTAAAATATACAGTTATCTATATATATAAAAGTCAAGTGGTGTATGTATGTGTGTATGTATGTACGTATGACTGCGAAGTCCTCCCGCACCGTTTGAGCCAGAGACTTGAAATTTGGTACAGTGAGGGGTCTTGGGGTCTAGATGCTGGTAAGGGTCGAAAAATTTTCGGACCTCACCTCTGACGCCCCCCAGGGGTGAAAGTCTTTCAGGGCCAATCACATCGGCTGGGCAGTTAGCTGGTGATGATGTCATAATACCCCCTCCAACAGACACCTCACTCACTCAGCTCACTGCCCCTCCCTCCTCCAATGGAACCCCGGAGATCCCTCAGTTCTCTGCCCCTCCCCCCTCCCAACGGAACCCCGGAGATCCCTCAGTTCTCTGCCCCTCCCCCCTCCCAAGGGAACCCCGGAGATCCCTCAGCCCTGTGCCCCTCCCCCCTCCCAAGGGAACCCCGGAGATCCCTCAGTTCTCTGCCCCTCCCCCCTCCCAAGGGAACCCCGGAGATCCCTCAGTTCTCTGCCCCTCCCCCCTCCCAAGGGAACCCCGGAGATCCCTCAGTTCTCTGCCCCTCCCCCCTCCCAAGGGAACCCCGGAGATCCCTCAGTTCTCTGCCCCTCCCACCTCAACCCCGGACTCCATCAGCTCTGGGCCCCCTCCCCGCCCGCGAAGGATCTGAGTTGGGTTTGGTGGGACAGTAAGTGAGGTGGGGGTGTTGGGTTTGCTTGGGGGGGTGAGGTGGGGGTGTCGGGTTTGGTCGGGGGGTAAGTGAGCCGGGGGGTGTCGGGGTTGGTCTGGGGGGGTGGGAAGGTGTCGGGGGGGGGTGAAGGGTGAGGTTTGGGTGGGGGGAGGAAGGTGTTGGGGTGGGTGCCCAGACCAAACCCGGGAGGGGGGCGAGCCGGGGGGGGTGTCGGGTTTGGTCTGGGGGGGGGAAGGTGTTGGGGTGGGTGCCCAGACCAAACCCGACACCCCCCCCGGCTCACTTACCCCCCGACCAAACCCAACACCACCACCTCACCCCCCCACCAACCGCAACACCCCCTGACCAACCCCAACACCCACACCTCACCCCTCACCCACCCCGACACCTTCCCACCCCCCCAAGCAAACCCGACACTGCCACCTCACCCACCCCGATACCTTCCCACCCCCCCAGACCAAACCCGACACCCCCCGGCTCACTTACCCCCCCGACTGAACCCGACACTCCCACCTCACCCCCCCAAGCAAACCCGACACCCCCACCTCACCCCCCCAAGCAAACCCGACACCCCCACCTCACCCCCACCAACCGCAACACCCCCTGACCAACCCCAACACCCACACCTCACCCCTCACCCACCCCAACACCTTCCCACCCCCCCAGACCAAACCCGACACCCTCCCGGCTCACTTACCCCCGACCGAACCCGACACCCCTACCTCATCCCCCCAGGCAAACCTGACACCCCGACCTCAACCCCCCACCAACCGCAACACCCACACCTCACCCCTCACCCACCCCGACACCTTCCCACCCCCCCCAGACCAAACCCAACACCCCCTGGCTCACTTACCCCCCGACCGAACCCGACACCCCCACCTCACCCCCCCCCACCAACCGCAACACCCCCTGACCAACCCCAACACCCACACCTCACCCCTCACCCACCCCGATACCTTCCCAGCCCCCCCAGACCAAACCCGACACCCCCCCCCCGGCTCACGGTGCACTGTGTAGCACACAGATTATTAAATACACTGTTCGGTCGGGGGGTGAAGTGGGGGTGTCGGGTTCGGTCGGGGGGTAAGGTGGGGGTGTTGGGTTTGCTTGGGGGGGGTCAGGTGGGGTTGTCGGGTTTGGTCGGGGGGTAAGTAAGCCGGGGGGTGTTGGGGTTGGTCAGGGGGGGTGGGAAGGTGTCAGGGTGGGTGAGGGGTGGGTGTTGGGGTTGGTCAGGGGGTGTCAACTGTCTGCCTCCTCCCCACCTCCGACTGACCCGAGCAACGCCGGGCACTTATGCTAGTGCTATGATAAAACTATACTGAATCTACTGTGTATCTATACTAAATAGTGTGTATTTTACTTACCTGTTATTTAACTAAGAAGTGAATATAGGGTGCATCAAGTTTGGGAAACATATGGAAAAGTCCTCTCAGTCTTAAGTGCAATGACTATTTCACAAGATTATGGGTGAATAATCAAAAACAGACTTGTGCAATTAACATATCAAGATTGAACACAAATGAAGCAAGATTATTCATGAACAGACTATGCTGGAGATCTGGAAAGTTAATATTCTTTCACAAGGGAAAAAGAAAAAAAAACACACAGGGCCACTTTTTTCAGAAGAGTTCAATGCTGCCACTTATTTGGTATCTATCTGGGATGGAGCTGTTGGGTGAACCGGCCCCTGGGGGGAGGGGGGGAACACCCCCCCCCCACACACACAATGCTTTTAAAGCAGACAGGGTAACTGATGGCTTGATCCTCCAAGTCCTTACTCAGAAAAATATCCCCAAGGGAAGTCATTCACTTTTTTAAAAAATACCTAATCAAAATCAATGGAGCTTTGCCTGAGCAGACTCACTAAACACATTCTCATTTCAACATATTTAAACGTTTTAGGGCCAAATCCCATTTACTTTACTCAGAGAAGTAGTTCCCTTGAAAGTCAATGGGTAAAGCAAGTAGGATTCAGCCCTTAATCCTTCCTTGTTTACTCACTTTACACAATGCAGTACATGTCCTTACTGAACCCCTACTGATACAAAATTGATTTAGCGTAAGTGCTGTATTTAAATGTTTGCACTGAGTCACGCTCCGATACTGGTAAATGCATTTTAAAAGGTTTTTTGGCATAAGAAATAAGACGTTTGTCTCCCTCCCTGGCAGATGGCATGTTTACAAAACGTGAAAATCTTGTGGGGGAGACAAATGTCAGACTAGCCCAAAAAAATGACATTTTACCCTGCATGGATTTGAACACGACTCCAATTCTTTAAAGTCTGCAGTGTGAAAATTAATGATTGGAATACTTCTAAAGTGTAACCCAGGTAAAAGTTAAAATGTAATAATTTGCAAAAGAGCAACATTCTTTGCATTCAAATCATTGTGGTGGTGGTTGTAATGTGGACACTTGTCCCAATTTAAATAAGGAATAACTATGTAATCTATTTATTTTTGGTTCATCACATGCACAAAAACAGTCCCACCATCGACCCAGTGGCAGGGACTGACAACTAGTAGTGCATGTATGTAATGGACTTGCATTTTAGCACTTCTCTGTTATGAGGTACTGAATACTTTAGTTTGCTGGCAGTTCCAGAGGTGGGACACCTAACAATTTTTTGGTTTGGGTTGTTAATCAAAAATGAACTTTTTGACAAACTGAAAACTTGGAAACAGATATTGTGTATTTTAAGAAAAGCAAAAGGAAAATAAGAGCTTGTTTCACAAGAATGGAGGAGGAAGAGGATGTGATCTCCTTACACCCAATAGCCCAATTGTTAGGGCACTCATTTCGGATGGGAGAGGCCCATGTGGAAATCTACTCTGGATGAAAGACTGAAAGCCAGGGGTTCCACCTCCCAGGTGAGAGCCCTAATCCGTGGTCTATGGAGTCACTCTCCATCTCACAGTCCCAATGACTATTCAAGTATTTTATACAAATGTGGAAAAGCTTCAACAGGAGAGACCGAGACACGCCCCACTCCAGAGTACCTCATGGTGAGGGCATGTTCCTGGGTGAGATCTGGGTTCAAGTCTCCGCTCCAGAGTTGGGGTTTGAACCTGGGTCTCCCTTCTCCCAAGAGAAAGCCATGTCCAAAGGTTGTTGAGTATAAGGGTGGGGGAGGAGAAACCATCACAACTACCTGGTTTGTGAATGGTGTCTAAATACTCTGGTGAATTTAGCCCAAAAAGCTGAAGTGTTTTGTTTTGATAGAGTCCAATTGTTTGTTTGGACATTTCCAAAAACATCTCCCGTTTTGACTTAAACAGTTTGGTGAAACTAACACCAATGCACTCAATGTTTTGGTTCTCCCAAACCTGCATTTTTCAGCCCCCAAAAATTAAAAAAAAAAATTAGTCCAAAATTTTGCCCAGCTTTATCCTGTGTTTGTAAGTGCCCTAGCATCATGGCATCTTGATATAAAATACAAGTTTGAGTAAGTTTTAGAAAAAGTTGCTATGCTAGAAGAATTGCTAATGACCATCAGAGCAGGCATTTGATCAAAAGAAAATCACAGATCTGGTTAAAGCGAGGGATTGTCTACACAGCAGCTCGACACCTACCAGTGGCCCATGCCAGCCAACTCAGGCTCCCAGGGCTGTTTCACTTCAGTGTAGTCATCTGGGCCCGGGCTGAACCCCAGGCTGTAGGACCCCGTGAGGTGGAAGGATCCCAGAGCTCAGGCTCCTGCCCAAGCTGAGAAGTCGCCTCAGCAAGGGGACAGCCTTCCAGCCTGAGACAGTCAGCTGGCACAGGCCCGCTGTGGATTTTTCTTTGCTGTGTAGACATACCCTGCGAAGCTAAGGGCAGGTCTACACTGCGATCCATCTAGTGGAAGTCGATTTATCTCATCTAGTCTGGACATGAAAAATCTATCCGAGTGCTCTCCTGTCAGCTCCAGAACTCCACCATTGCAAGAGGCGCAGGCGGAGTCGACGGGGGAGCAGCAGCAGCCGACTCAGCACCGTAAAGACACTGCCATAAGTCAATCTAAATACGTTGCGTTCAGCTATGCTTTTCTTGTAGCTGAAGTTGCATATCTTAGATCAATCTCCTCCCCCCCAGCGTAGACCAGGGCTAAATGAAAGGAACAATTAAATGCTCTTTTGTGTAGTGATAGCGGAGGCTACCAGTGGAGGTGCAGGGCTGCATGGCAAAGCTAACTCCATATGGGCTGAAGGGTTTTGTTGGGACTGATTGCAAAACCAAAAGACTGATTGGCTCCAGCTCTGTGAGAAAGGTAGAAAGCAAGAGAAGCAGTGACAAGCATAGTCCTTCGAGAAAACAGACAGGTTCTTTTGGACCCAGTACTCACTGGAAAGGCAAACTTGGATTTCCGAGCAAGGCAACTGCCTGCTGTTATTTGTGTTTAGGATAGACAGGCCTGGGTGTGCACTGTTTGTAAATAAACAGCATTCTACCAAAGGAACACCCAACCCCTCTCACCAATTTTGCCTAACTGAAACAGCCCAGCAAGACCCCAAATGTTGGCCAACAGGGCAACATTGTTCTACCCAGAGGTGCCATTTTTGATGGCACACTTGGATTTTCCTAAAACAGCAATTTCTCAGGGCTATTCTGGACTACATAAAGGATTCTCCCACAAATCAACTGAGAGAAAGTGACCTGCCACTAGAAAGGAGATGAATGCTATGGTTCAAGACAACATTTGATCATCCTCTCCCAACTCCAGGCAAATACATTCCTCATGAAGGGTCTTTTCCACACCAAATTATGGCTATGCTATTTATTGCAATACTATTGTTAATGCTCCCCCCCCCCCCCATCTTTCACATATTTCACTGCAGATCACATATTAAATCTTCGCAAATTCAGCATCTCAGTTTGAGAAACAGGACTTGGTTTCTTGCAATCTTGTCATTGAAGTTACACTTCAGAAATCTGTTACTTAACTATGGCTACGATTAGGAAAAGCCACATGGTTTTAAAATTTAAACATAATTCTACATTAAAAAAAGAAGTCTTGCTCTCATTTAGTAATGTAACTATTGGTACTTCCTTTAGTTTCTGTGGCTTGTGTTCATTTCCAATGCAATTATTTATATGGCTGTAGAATCTAAGAGCCCCTGGCCTGGGCCAGCTCCCCATTGTGTTCAGTGCTACAGAAAACCCAGCACAAGAAGCGAGTTTGTAAGCTCTTCAGGGCAGAGACTAAGGCCATATCTACACTTAAGCCACTACAGCTGCAGCGGCATCACTGCAGTACTTCAGTGTAGTGTCTCACTACAGTGACAGCAGGTGTTCTTCAGTCGACCTAGCACTATCTGGACTGGGGATTAGGTTGCCATAACTATATTGCTCAGGTGTGTGTATTTTTCCTCACACCCATCAGCAATGTAGCTGGGATTACTCTTTTTTTTTAGTGGAGACCTGGCCCAAGAACAAGACAAAAATCTACACCTACAGGTATTGCAAGCACAAAGGGCTGATGCAGTCAAGATGCTCTAAATATATTATAATAATTCTTAGCGTTTTATAATTGGTTACCAATTAACTTATCTGGTAGGTACTTACAGCATAGTCCTGTGTTGGAAAAATGATTTTTAGAGGTGAGTAAAGACAGTGAGTATATTCTGATCTTACCTACAATAGTTCAAAATCAAGAGCAACTTCAGTGAAGTCAATTAAATTGCACTGGTGTAAAATAGCTCAGAATCAAGTTCAGGGACATTTAAAAAACAAACAAACAAAAAAAAAACCAAACATCTATGTCCCTTCCTTTGAGCATTTGTAGTGGAAGAAAATTAGTAGACATTGGAATACAAGGGAGACAGGTTTACTTAGCAAGGCTATATCTAGCAGTAAGAAGAATGGTTTAGCTAGGAAATAAGAACATAAATTCATTCAATGTAGCTAATTACATTTGAGAAGAAAAATTATCCTGGTTAAACATTTTAGACTAATTCCGCCTATTTACACTTTCAAAAAAAGTCAGTGAAATCCAATCTATATATAAAAACTATATAGTGAAACTAAACTAAAGGCAGTCTTCAGTTTTGGGAGTTCCCCAGAATATCTTCAAGAGATCCCCTTCATTAAAAAAGCATCTCTGTAAAGCAACCTATGTGGATCAGTACTTTGCTTTCCTCAACATAGGTGTCTAAGCAAGCATCCAACACGGTCACTGGGCAAGGATTTGAAGTTTTTCATCACTTCAGAAATCAGCAGCCATTGAGCTCAGTCATGACAAGTTTCCTGGTCATCTCTTTTTCCCCCAGAATCATTCCAAAAGAGGGATTAATGACAGACTTCTCTCATTCCACTAATACTTAGCCCATTGCGAAAGTAAATTAAGCTACTTCCTCCCCTACCCAGAAAAAACACCTTCCATCAACAAGTGGGTTTCCTTACAACACAAGTCACTAAAAGAGAAAGAAAGACATCCTAAAGTTTTGCTAAACAGCAGTGGGTCCCACCCGGAGAGAGAGCTCCCCAAAGCACTCACAAAGAAATAAATAAGACGTTTATATAAATGAGCTCTTTGAACTGGTCCATTTGCAATGGACTTGGGATGCCAGTGGAAATCATTAAGGGGGGTTTGCAGCTCACCTCCGTGTCCATGGGTTCCACCTCTATCTTTTTCCATAGCTCCAGTAAGTGGGCAATTGGCATGTTGGAGTTTTTCTTTCAAAGGTTGAGGGAGGAAGAAAACGTGCGAGTGAGTGGAAGAGGATGAGAGACACTGCCAGAACTGTGAGCGAGCGAGAGCGCTGTGCCCAACGGACACAGAAGACTTAGCAGAATGCAGCAATCTCTGAGGTTTGCTGGAGCCCCTTGCTGGGGTCTGTAGTACGGTTTCCTGTGGGACCACCAGCAGGTCTCACTCAGAGAGAGAGAGAGGAGAGGAGATGCACACAGAGAAGCTGCTTATGCTGCTGCTTCACACTCAGGCTTTGAAAGAGGAGGGGGGGGAAGAGGAGGCTGGAGGGAGGGATATAATTACAGCTCTAGCTTTTGCAAAGTGACTGTCAGAGTAAATGCTGCTCTTGCAGCAGTAAATTGAACTACCTTTCTCCCCCCTCCCACCAACCACTTTAAAAAAAACACCTTAATATTCTCTTTAAATAATGGGTGCAAGCAGAGTGTGAGGATGCTGCTGCGGCGGCTGCTATAGCAACTGCAGCACAAGCAAGGGAGGGGAGGTGCAGCAGAGCCCCTCCTCCCGGTCTAGCCGCGGGCTCCTGCATTGACCACACCTGCAGCAGCTCCCACTGGGGCACAATTAGTTCAGGCTGGAAGCCTCCCCAGGTGGTAGCCAAATGTCACGCTGCATGATTGATTAGTAGTTGTCCTCATACAAGGCGCGGCAGCCACCTCGGTGAAGTAAGGAAATATCAACAAACTATCAAAACACTGACTGATTGTCAAGAGAGCTGCTGTTCCGGGAAGAAAAAGGTGAACTCCCCTTGGCCTTCCTGCATCTCCTACTCTGCAGTGGTGTTCGGTTTGATTATGCAGCCTCTTACACCAGTTTATCGGTTTGCTTTTTAACTGGTGTAATCTTAGGACTCACTTCTACCAGATGCTAAATGCACTCAGGAGATCAGCAATGGTGCACATGTGGGAGAGCTTTCCATGAGAAATTCTCAGCCAAGAAGGGGCATTTTTAAGCAGCAGCATCTCCTTCCTATGAGAAGGATATTTCTAAAGATCACTCCGTCCTTCCACGTCTTTTGATTTTCTCCTGAAGGTTACACCTCCCGCTGGCCCCGCAGATATTTGCTTTGTGTATTTGCAAGTTCCACCTCATAGGGTGCAACATACTGTCTTCACGTAGGCTATATTTCCAGGATGGTATTCTCTGCTAGGAAGCTACCCTCTCTGGAATTCGGAGCAGAACAAATGAAGACAGCACTGCCCAAAGAGGATCTCTCTCAGATCCTGTGCATCCTGTGACTGGAGTTTAAGTTTTAAAATATACATATTCTGTAGAGGAACAATCATACATCTTCAAAACCCTGGCCAAGTCCCTTAAGATAGACTCAGCCATCTAGGTGGACAGCCTTCAGTTTTCTATGGGACATACAATGCTTATTTTACAATAAATGAAAGAGCCACATATTCACCTGAGCCCATTGTGGGCCAATGATACCAACAAGGAGGGCAATAATGGTAGTGAGAGAGAGTGTGTTGAGAGGGAGGGCAGGAGGTAACTTTAATTTAGCCTACTCTGACATCATGAGAGGGGTTCCCCCCATCCCTGAACTTGCAGAGCTCAATTTTGACATAATTGAAAAGTTAGGTATGGCAGTACAATAAATACAACATAAAAGTGGGGCGGAGGTAAATTAATAAAGACATATGATCACAAGACTCCTCAGTGCCAGAGTGAAAGTAAAATGCACACAGCCACCTGCTATGAGTCCACTATGACAGAAGTGATGGTGCAGCTATACAGCAGCAGTGATCTCATCGTAAATATGATTGATTGTAATCAATACCTTAGGATAAACAAAAAGCAGACAAGTTGCATCTGATGACCTTTTCGGGTCAGTTTATTTATGGTCTTAAGTCCCCATCCTCTTGGGATCATAGTTATGAACACAGCTGTAATGTAAACCCTCCCCCCAGTGTATATATTGCCACTCCCTAGGCCAAATATTGGGCTGTAAATATTTATATCAGCGGTTTTCCCCCCAGATCGCTATTCACACATCTACTACTTGTCCTTAAACAGCTATTTGAACACACATTTTAAGAGGGGTGTGTGTAAACAAATAAAGAGCCATATTGTATTTCTGTTGCACAGCTATGCACATGCATGATGAATTTTAATGAATAATAAGATTTGAAAAAGCCATTCTGACTCTCAGTTAACTAGAGAGTTTTTAAAACATTCTTCCTTAATCGTTAAGTACATTACTATGGTGGTTCTTGTACTACTCTTGGGGAGAAAAAGGTCTTGGGAAACCCTAACTGCCTCAAAGGAAGATTGTTTCTAGAAGAAAGGGGCTCCAACAATAGCCTTGGCAGGCTATTGTTAGTCAGTTGTAGAGCCACAAGCAGAGGGGTGTCCACAGATATTTTGAATAGGGGGTTGACCTTTTAATTTTGAAGTGGAGTAAATGGAATCTTCCTGCCATTCCCACTAGAACAGAGAACTCACAACAGTTGCTTCTAGTTATGCCACTTCACCTAGGCAGATTGCCGAATCTGAGACGGAGTTCCTTGAAATTTCTTCAAAAAGTTATTTGCTGAAGAATTTGCACAAATAGTTCTTGATCTCCTGCTTCTTGGAGATATGCCATATTCAAGATACACTGAATGAACATATAGGCCACATGGTATATTATTGTTCCCTGACAACATGAATACTTTTACCAAAAAAAAAAAAAAAAAATCCCCACAAATCTGAAGCTTGTTTTCTGATAATTCAGCTTTTGTGGTGACCCCTTCTGCCAGTGAACTAGATGGCTAGAATATTCACAGAAAGCAAAAACACAAAGAGATGCAAGTTTTAACCTACAAACTTAAATAACTGTTCAGAGTTGGGAGTGTTTGGGGCTTTCCTTGGGCTGCAGCACGGACCCTAGTGTTAGGCACTCAGCCAGGGGCCTGAAAATTGACCAAAGCAATCTCCCCCTAATGGCAGGAAGTACACCACAAGCAGCAGCAGCCTGCAGCCCAACCACAGCCCTCCACCCAACCAAGAAAAACCAGGCACAGAGACTAAAAGAGCCACTGGGATTGCCTGGATAGCAATCCATGTCCAAGATGAGACCAGGTGAGTGGTTTGGACCAGAAATTACCTGTGGCAGTCCTAAGGAGGCAAGTGAGGAGATGGATGTTGGGGATTTTGCATCTGTAGCCATGTCAAAACAGATAAACACACCTCTCCCAGGATGAGAAGTCAGGCATATTTCACCACCACCACCACAGACATGCAAGGTATCCATGAGCTCCTTTATGAAACCTCTTGTTACATATTTATAATGTACATTAACCAAATATGAAAATTGGAATACTAAGTCATTATTAAAATCTCCAGATTTTTGTGAGGGTGACAGATGCTATGGACACATTGAATATTCAAGGACTGTTGCATCAACTTTATGAGTGATTATGTGCTAGCTAGGGATTATATTCCCCGATCAATGCAGGAACTCAAATCACAGGGGGGATAATTAATGCAAATCCCTAATGCAGATAATAGATTTGTGGAAGTTTCACCCTCTGGGGGAGAACGTATGTACTGGTTCGACCTGGTTCAAGAGTCCTGGCAATCAGAGAACTGCAAACAGTATAAAGAGACAACCCTGGTCCGAATGGGCTCATTCACATGCAATCCAAAAATGGACATCAAACTGCAAACACAGAGACAGGCCCTGCAATACTTTGAAACTGGCCAGGATCTCCCTGTGAAAGATCAGTAGGTGCCTAGTAAACTAGACCTAAAAATAAGTGGTTTTCAATGTAATGCCCTCAATCAGCAGAGGCTAAGTACATTTCTATTGCCCTTCGTTCATACATAAGAAGAAGAAGAACAACATTTAATTACCCTCACGTTCAAGTGATCTGTAACCCAACCCCAGCCAAAATTTAGAGCTATGTTGCCGAAGTTATGTTTGCTGGATACCTAAATAGATTAGGCATAGGTGTGCACAGCCCATTTCATTAGGGTGTGCACCCAGGGAGCCCTGCCCTATCTACTTCCTCCCTCCTGACTGCCCCCCTCAAAACTCCTAAGCGTCCCTGCTCCTTGTCCCCTGACTGCCCCCTCCTGAGATCCCCCACCCTAACTGTCCCCCTAGGATCCTACCTCCTACCTGTCCCCTGACTGCCCCAACCCCTATCCACCCCCTGACAGACCCACAGGACTCCCACCCCCCATCCAGCCCCCCTGCTAGGTTGTCTTTTTTCCAAGCTGAAAAGGCCCAGTCTTTTTAATTTTTCCTCATATGGAATCTGTTCCATACCCCTAATCATTTTTGTTGCCCTTTTTCCAATTCCAAGATATCTTTTTTGAGATGATGTGACTAGAACTACACACAGTATTTAAGATCTGGACTTGTCAGGGATTTATGTAGTAAAAGTGGAGGAGCTTAGTTTCAAATTAAAATCCATTTTCCCCCCCTCCACATATTAACATCTTAGAGCCTGATTTTGCAACCTTTTGTCACAAGAGCAATTCTGGTCAATTCAATGGGACTACTCCTGATTAATGGTTTACAGAATTAGGCTCTTATTCATTAGTGAGAATGGCTGGTTTTCTACTGCCTTGGTGATTCATGGTTCTACTACAGTCTTTACAAACAGGAACATTTGTGGGTGTCTCAAAGTGCTTAAAATCCCTATTTTACATGAATTGTTTGATAAGTTAAGTTTGCACTCTTTACTCATTTCAGAGAATGAAAGTATATTTGATAGATTAGTTTTAAACTTGCTTTTTGAGTATAAGGAAACACTACCAATAATGAGGCGGTGGAATTTGTTGCCATTAGGAGCTATGGCTTAGCAGGATTTGAAAAGAGATTAGAAACCCAATAGATCAAGAATTGAGGCACTTTATTTCCTTTGCCCCTCTTCATAACAGCATTATAGTTAGCACAAGGGAAAACAAGATTAAAACCAATCTGAGCACTAATTAATGGCTACTACCAGCTGTAAAATGCTGGTTTAGCTGGATCAATAGTCTGCTGTGTTATATTAATGCTTATGTTTGAGGAAGATAAAACCTACATTTATACAATTCCATCAAAGATCCAGACATCAATGAATTATGCCTTCATGGCTTTCTGAGGCAGGGTATCACGGTGTTTATTACTCACTGTTAGAGCTCTTCTCCACAGCTTAGCTGGGGATCAGCTCACTCCTTTGGCAGCTCATCCCATGGACTCTCTCTCAGCTCAAGTTACTCTCATGTCATGGCTTATTCCTCCTGCGAGGTCACTATAGTTTTCTCCTTCTAGGCATCAAAGTCTCTCTGGACAAACTTTCTCAGGCAGTCTTCTGATCCACTACCCTGACTGTACCAGTTCTCCTGGGGCTGGTTGGTAGGGGAACCTAGGCCCACCCACTGCTCCAGGTTCTGGCCCACAGACACTATTGCCTAACAACCAGTCTAGGCAATCTCAGACCCATCTACTTTTGCCCTAGGCTTTTTCTTACCTTTGTCTCCTAACACACCCCTGGGTTACCACTGGAGCTTCCGCTTGTTAGTCCACAGACTCTCCGGTTCTTGTCACAGTCTGTATTCCCAAGCAGGGATCCCAGGTTTTCCTCCTCCTTGTCTTTAACCAATTCCCCTCCTCTCTAGCTTAGCCTGCCCAGCTGAGCTTCATCATCAATTAGACCTTAGCAGCCCTGAATCCTTTCCAGGTGCAGCCTGTCATGGGGTTAATTAACCCCTTTTTACCTACTCAGGCCTTGTGTGCGGGTAGGCACTGTTGCAAACAGGGAAGTGTTATTTCCATTCTAAAGAGACAGACATGGAGAAATTAAGGCCATGCAGTAAGTCTGTGGCACAACTGAAATCCAAAACAAGTTACTCAATTCCCAGTTGGGGGTATTATAGACTCAAACACACCCCACTTCTTTAAGGGCATGATCCTCAGCTACACTAAGGCCCCATTTCACTAATCTGGCAGTGCAACGAGGCCTCACATTGTAGAATGATGTATGTGGCCTTAATATAACTAAGAATCAGGCCCTTAATGTTTAAATAACATTTAAATGGGATGAAATCCTAGAACAGGGCTTCTGAAACTTCATTGCACCGCAACCCCCTTCTGACAAGAAAAATTACGACAGGGCCCCAGGAGGGGGGACTGAAGCCTGCCCCACCACCTGGGACACAGGGGCAAAGCCCAAGGGCTTCAGCCCCAGGTAGGGGGCCCGTAACCTTAGCTCCGCCTCCCAGGGCTGAAGCCCTTGGGTAAGAATCCCATTAATGTCATGTCTAAAACTTACATTGCAGAAGGAAAAAAGTGAGCAAATGTACTAGAAGAAAGCAAGAAAGAATTGTACTAAAGAAAAGGCTGCAATATAAAAACATAAGGAAATATCAGGGGATGACAAAAAGGACTTTTGGAATGCAATCAACACTAATGGTAACATTAACACAACAAAAGAATTCATACCAAATCAGAATTCCGTGGAGCCATTTACTGAGCAAGTGTGACAACAGGAAAGCTGATATATAAATAAATAAATAAATAAAATAAATAAAATGAAAAGCCAGACAATAGCCATTTTATAAGAATAAGGACACAAGGTCTGATTTTTTTACTGTTCAGATCTTTGATTTAGAACAGTTGCTAAATAAAAATACCTCGGGGGGGGGGGGGGGAATCAATTCAATGGCAAAAACCTATATTAACACAGAGTTAAGGTTGCATGGTGGTATGTCATTCCCTTGCAGGGTACTGAGTTGAGGGTGACCAGACAGCAAGTATGAAAAATCAGGACAGGGGATGAGGTGGTAATAGGACCCTATATAAGAAAAAGACCCAAAAATCGGGACTGTCCCTATAAAATCGGGACATCTGGTCGCCCTGAGCAAGACTCAAGCCTCTGGAAACCAGGAAATGCACAGGTGAGGCTGCCCATGGAATTTTAACTCTACTCTTTCAGCAAAGCCCCAGTAATACACAAAGTTACTCCATAGTTGCTGAAATGTACAAGCTGGTCACTTCCCTTTACAGCCCATTCAGTTTCATACACAGGATTCCACCTAACACTGTTAAAGAACAAAAAGGGGGAAAAAATGTCTCTATAAAAAAAAATTGACCATGCCACTTTCTCTGTGCCTCTTCAATCAATGCCTCAGCATACATGTAACACATACTCGTGCTAGCCCTTGGCACTATACGACTCAGGAGGTTCCAGATCCCAGGGTACACACACACACTTAGCCCACTTCCAAGAAAGAGTAACAGTTGTAGACATTTCAAGAACCACTTTACAGCCTTTTCCATCTTCCTTCTCCCAGTTCGCATGAACATACCCATGCTAGCTTTGCTTGAATTAGCACACAAAAAATAGCAAGAGTAACATAGTAAAAGCAGTGAGAACTAACTGCTTCCACTGTATAGCGTAGGTACACTTAACACACTGACTGAACCTGGGGTGTAGGCAAATAATTCTTATGGATTAATGCGAGCTCCATGGGAACAGAGGGAAGGTGGCATGGGCAGCTGTTCTTGCCCCCACCTTCCTCCTTTTTGGTCTCTAACAGCATTAAATGGAATCCTGTGAGTGAGTGTGAACAGCTAGTAAAAGAAAAAGAGCTTGTACATTTCAGAAACTGTGGGGTTGGCAGAGAAAAGGGGGGGGTATAGTGGGGCATTGCTAAAAGGGGGCAGAGTTAAGGTTGCAAGGGACACCTTAACTGTACATTTCCTGGTTTTCAGAAATTTGGGCTTTACTCAGCTAAGCGCTCTGGTCCACAAGAGGACAACATACCACTAAGCAATCTTCACTCCATGTTAACATCGTTTTTTGCCATTGAATTTCCTAGACTTAACAGGAAAAATACATCTTTAGTACAAATTGGTAGTCATATAGGTAATGTCCCACAATTAACATACTGAGCCATACTGCTACCCTGTCCCCCAGCCATACACACACCACCTATGCCTACCAGCCCTGCTTTGGCCTACCTTTCCAGCTACGCCCCTGGCCCCTCCCCACTTTTGTATCCTGGCCTCTGCACTGCAAGCAGGGAAGGCATCTCCCTGAAGCTTTCACTCCCTGATGTACAACCATTTCCATTGCTATTACTTCCCCCCCTCCTATAACCCAATTCATGTGCAGTGCGTGGAGTGAAGGACAACTATGTTACAATGAAAATGATGTTCTTGATGGTTGGAGCATGGCGTTTATGCCGCAACCAGTGAAAGAAATCACTGACGGGGTTTCTGTTCCAAAATACTGACAATTTTATGGAGGAAAGAAAGATCCACTGAGCCCAGTCCAATAGATGTAGCCCATCCTGCGAAACAGTGAGGTGTCAGAGCTTGTAGTGTTTCTGTGCCAGATAGCACACATTTTCTCAGTAGCCATGAACCCTCCAATTTCCCATTTAATGTTCTTCTGACACTTTATTTATAGCTTTCATGCAATGTTGGGGTGCACTGTCAGAGCTGGGGGATGCCATGCCTCCTCACCTGAGCCCCCAACCTCTCACCTTTCCTACCACCCATCTTTATAACTCCTCACTCCTCATTACAGCCTCAAACTCATGTCCCCCTATTCCCCACTTCTCTGCCCCCAATGCCTCTCCTCCCAGGAAGCATTCACATATCTAATTCCCCTCCCCCCCCCCAAAATACTTCAATTAAACTTTTCCCAAAATGAAAATCGCCACCCATGACTCACACATTGTAGCAAGCTCCAGCCACTCAATTAAAAACTCCTTTTGTCTTTCTTAGGTGGTGGCTTATGATTAATTTATCCTTAGTTATGTTAATTTAAGGGTGAGTTCACAGCCTCATCCAGTAATTATTTGTACCTCTCAGCTTCACAGTATAAGGCAGAAGAGAACTGGGGTTTTTGGGAGGCGGCTTTAAATCAGGAACCCCTCGGTGATCCAAATTTGGGGTCATGTGACTAATGCTACCCCCTTGCCCGCATAAGTCACACCAAATTTCAAGCACTCAGAGTAATTGCTCGCATATTAGAATACTTAGAATCACATAAAATAGTGGGACTGGAAGCCCTCTAGCCATTCTTCCGTACTGGTGAATGTGCAATGTAAAATGTGTTATTTGCACAATTGATGGGGCCATGTTGGTCCCAGGATAATAGAGAGGTAATATCTTTTATTGGACCAGCTTCTCTCTCACCAACAGAAGTTGGTCCAATAAAACATATTACCTCACACACCTTGTCTGAGTGTAAAAAGTATACATTTTGTTAAATACAGTTCTCAGTTTGGGATTTAGTGAGTGCCATGCACTACCTTGGGTAAAACTTGAGAGATTCGCTGAGAGTACTCCATTCCTACCTGAGCAAACAGAAAGGGGACTTTCAAAATTCCCAGAGAATTTAAAGGGTGGGTCTGGCACTTGGTCACCTGAGGACAGTGCAGTAGTATTCAAAGTGATGACCAGAGTGGCTAGAACAGGCATTGTGGGACACTTCCTGGAGGCTAATCAAAGTGTATTAATAGACCAGGTCATTCACACTGGCACCGTGGCACTCCAGCCGGGATGCAGCAAGCTCTATACTTCTCGCAGAGCTGGATTACCAGGGGCGCTCCAGCTGTGGAGTCTGGGTGCTCCATGTGCCTTGCCAATGAGGACACCTCAGGAGTTAGGGTGCCCGGGGATAATTTAATGCACTCCAACTTGTGAATGTAGGACAAGAAAATGTGTGAAGGTAAGATCCGTATAGCTGAGGTACCCAAACAACCTTAACTCTTTTTTGTAGTGATGTCATGCACTAAACAGATGTTTATAATTAAGGTATTTTCGTATCTGTGGTCCTAGCTGAAATTAAACTAATTTTTAAAGACACAGTAGATTTTATTCACTTTCTCTCTCTCCTCATGGTGTCACTATAGGTATAAATAAGGTTATTTGGGTACCTTAATTGTGCATTTCTTTTCATTAGAACCCTAACACTGTATTTCTTTGGTTTATAATGCTTGGTTTGGGGATAATTATTTTTGCCCTTAAGTCAGTGATATGTATTCTTAAGTGTAATTGTACATTATTTTATTGTAGCTTTTTGTCTAAAGAGCAACAGTTGGGCCAAATCTACCAGTGCGAATTCTGACACGTTTCTTGTTTCTATCATACCACTTTTGTGACAACCAATAGAATGGGTGCATGTATTTTAGCTGTAGAGAAAGGGTGGTACGTTGATTGATCTGATGTCTTAGTGACTCCACTAAAGCTACCTGAGCTATTGACCTGACCCTGTCTAGAGTCTATCTCAGTGGTTTTCAACTTTCTTGTTTGGAAACCACTAAAGAAAGGTGCAGACCCCCTTTGGAAGCTTTGAATGGAAATGCAAATACCTTTGGAAATCTATTGTCCATCTATAGTTGGAGCCTGAAACCTGGCTGAAGAGAATAAGTCTTTTGCTGTCCCCCTTAGACATAATCCATACAGCTTGAAAGCCACTGGTTCTATATAATTGCTAATTACATAAATGCAGGATTTAGAATATAAGTATCACCTATGCTCAAGATTGAATGTAATTTGAATTATATGTCAAGTTTCAAAAGAGTCTATTCCATTGTCTTTGTTCCAATTGATCCCACCAACAGAATAACTCATATTTCCAAATGCAAACTAACTAGTGCCTTCAAAAAAAAGTTTGCAAAGAGCTCCTCACATGCCTGAAGGGCCACACAGGAGAAAGACTGCATACTGAACTTTGTTTTCCAGAAGAGATTATGGAAGGGGCAGGAATCAGCCGAGGCACTTGAATAGCTAGCTTGCATTTTTAATTGAAGGGTTACTGAGCATGTACACTATTTTACTTTCAATTTAATATAGACTATGAAATGTGTACGTGTGAACATTGTTTAATGGTAATTGACAGTAATGCTAATTTAGTTACCAGTGCTATTCAATTGCCTGTGGTTCCCTATTCCCTTTGATAAATCTTGTTCAGCGAAATAATGGGACAACTGAAATTCTTCATTTCCTTTTATCTAAAGTTTAAATAGTCCTGGTGCATCCATAAATTAAATCCATCAGTTTAATCATTTCTGTTTTTCTTGTATCTTAAATATTCCATTTCCCTACCATAGGCAGGGAATCAAGACAATTATTGTTCTAGGCAAATGTCTAAGAGTTTTTCCATTTTTAAAAATATATATATTAGGGCTATCAAGCAATTCAAAAAATTAATCTCAATTAATCGCACTGTTAAATAACAGAACACCATTTATATAAATATTTTGGATGTTTACTACATTTTCAAATACATTGGTTTCAATTACAACACAGAATACAAAGTGCATAATGCTCAATTTATTACAAATATTTGCACTGTAAAACAAAAAATAGTATTTTTCAATTCACCTCATACAAGTACTATAGCACAATCTTTTTATCGTGAAAGTTGAACTTACAAATGTAGAATTATGTACAAAAAATAACTGTATTCAAAAACAAAATACAGTAAAACCTCCATTTAACGGACTAATTCGGGCGAGGGGGTGTCTGTTAAATCCAAAAGTCCGTTATTTAATTTAAAAAAAAACGAGCTGTCGGAGCAGCAGCCCGCCCGCCACAGGGTCAGGGCGGCAGCTCCGCAGCCCGCCCGCTGCTGGGACCCGGGTGCCAGCTGGGAGCCGTCAACCAGCCTGCCCGGGTCCCGGCTGCTGGGACCCGGGCGGCAGCCGGGAGCCATCAGCCAGCCCGCCCGGGTCCCGGCTGCTGGGACCCGGGCGTCAGCCGTCAGCCAGCCAGCCCGCCCGGGTCCCGGCTGCTGGGACCTGCCAGCCAGCCTCCCCGCTGCCGGGAGCCAGGCGGCAGCCCACCCACAGCTGGAACCCCGGCGGCAGCAGGGAGCCCGCAGCCAGCCCTCGACAAATGGTTTTCGGATGCATCAGACTTTCTTAAAAATTTTGTCCATTGCATCCGAAGTCCATTAAATCGAGGTCCGTTAAATCGAGGTTTTACTGTAATGTAAAACTTTAGAGTCTACAAGTCCACTCAGTCCTATGTCAGCCAAATCGTTCAGAAAAACAAGTTGGGTTACAATTTGCAGAGAATAATGCTGCCCGCGTCTTGTTTACAATGTCACCTGAAAGGGAGAATACGTGTTTGCATGGAACTCTTATAGACAGCGTTGCAAGATATTTACATGACAGATATGATAAACAGCTGTATGCCCTTTCGTACTTCAGCCACCGTTCCAGAGGACGTGCTTCCATGCTGATGATGTTTGTTAAAAAAAACATGCGTTGATTAGATTTGTGACTGAACTCCTTGGGGGAAAATTGTATGTCTCCTGTTCTGTTTTATCTGCATTCTGCCAAATATTTCATGTCTTAGTCTCAGATGATGACCCAGCACACTTGTTTTAAGAACACTTTCACAGCAGATTTGACAAATGACAAAGAAGGTACCAATGTGAAATTTCTAAAAATAGCTACATCACTTGACCCAAGGTCTAAGAATCTGAAGGGACGAGGTGTAGAGCAATGCTTTCAGAAGCCTTAAAAGAGCAACACTCCGATGCGGAAACTACAGAACCCGAACCACCCAAAAAAAAATCAACTATCTGCTGGTGGCATCTGACTCAGATGCTGAAAATGAACGTGTGTCAATCTGCTCTGCTTTGGATTGTTATTGAGCAGAACCCATCATCAGCATGTCCTATGAAATGGTGATTGAAGATGAAGGGACGTATGAATATTCAGTGCATATGGCTGTGAGCATAGAAGACCAAGATGTCAGTTAGGGACCACCAAAGGCTTAAGGAAACAAAATTCTTACTAGCCTATTTCTTAAAGTAGGTTTTAATACAGTTCTATACATTTTCATAGGACCTCAGGCAAGATTCTCAAAATGATTGACAAGCAGAAGCAAAATCAAAGCCCACAGCTTGGACTATACTTATGAAGGAGGCAGGATTTGGTTCACATATAACTAGGCTGACCATACGTCCCGTTTTGAACGGGACAGTCCCGTTTTTTACATATTTTCTGACCATCCCATCTTTTTAATAAAAATATCAAATATGTCCCGTTTTTCGTAAAAAAAAAACCCCGGGATGCGGCTTATTTAAGGGACTCACGGCCGGGTCCCGCCTCCTCCCGCAGCCCTTCAGTCCCTTCCCCTCCTCGGCCAGCTCCCCCCTCCGCCGCCGCTGCAGAGCCCGCGCGGCACGATTGGCTGGGCCGCCGACACATGTCGCGTGCCTGCAGCTGAGCAGTGGCATGATTGGCTGGGCCACCCCCACATGTCGCGCGAGCTGGTTACAGCAGAGGCCGGCGGAGGCAGAGTGGAGCTGTTGGCCGGGCAGGGGCTGCCTGGTGCCTTGCTCCCCCCCGCCCCACATGGAGGAAATGCGGAGCCCAGAGTAGGTAGGGGCTGAGGAGGTGGGCTCAGCGGTGGGTGGGCGGAGTGGAGCTGCTGGCCGGCCAGGGGCTGCCTGGTGCCTCGCTCCCCCCGCCGCCCCCCACGTGGAGGAAATGCGGAGCCCAGTGCAGGTGGTGGCTGGGGAGGGGGGCGCAGCAGCGGGGCCTGCAGGGGTGGGATGAGCTGGGGGGTCATGGGGGAGGTGGGATGCTGTGGGGGGTGGGGCTGTATTTTGAGGCCATTGGGAGGATCTGGGGGGGGTGTATTGGTTGCTAGTGGGGGGCTATGGGGAGAGGTTGTGTAGGGAAGGCTGTGGGGGTGTAAGGGGTTGGGGGGTTGGTAGTGGGATGGTGTTGGGGGGCCTGGAGGTGGTTATGTGAGGGTTGGGTATTGGTGACTTTATGGATATGGGGGGGGGGGCGTCGTAGGGTTATATTTGGAGTCCGAAGGGAGTTATAACCCCGTCCCGTTTTTCCCATCCCAATGTCCCGTTTTTGTCACAAGGAAATATGGTCAGCCTACATATAACTGCAACAAGTGTCACAGTGGAAGATACCAGCACAGAGCTCCATTGATTACCTGGAGCTCTACTAGTGGCTGGAGTCCACCCATACTGCACTCATTGCCAGATCAAAGTCATTGTTACTGTGAATCAAATCACAGGGTTTAGCAGACTTGTTTGGAGTGGCCCAATAACAGGGCCACAGCAGAACAACTAACAGGAAAAGGGCAATAGAGTTTCAGTTCTGAACACAAATTGTCCTCTCTGGATTGGGTTTGATAGCAGGAGCTCAGATTGATATCCATGGTTCAGAAGCCTCTAGCTGCATGTCACTTCATGTTTTATAAGCTGTAAACAAAATGTACATGTTACTTATGGCAACTCCTATATTTTCCCCCTAGCTTCTTTCCTTAGGCTCTAGTTAGTTCAACCCAGTTATCTCCCTCTCCTGTAGGACTAAACTTGGTACCTAAAAATCTTCTGCTAGACATGTGCACACTCACCTCAGTCTAGGTACCTGTTTCATGCCTAACGTCCAGCAAGCTGTTCCCCTACCTATTTTACCCCAATCTGGTGGGTGTTTTGACATGTGGTCTACTGTATAAGGCTCCACAAAAAACACACAATGGGGAAGTGCCCTTCCCTGCCCACACCCCATAACATTTAGCCCAGTGGTAGAGCACCTAACTCCAGGCTGTGCATCCATTAGAAAGCAAGGCACTTAAAGTTAGGTACCGGAACACAGAGTCCAAGTCCACTTATTGGATCTAGCTCTTGGTCCTTTTCTGTCAATAAGTAGCAGCATGATTAAAAGGTGATCACATTACTGGGCTACCTACTCTCCAGCGTTACAAAGAAAGACAAAAGCAAATGGCACAAGGCTGGAAAAAACCAAACAATAAGACCATGAGAACTGCAAAATATAGCTCAGTTTGAGCTATAACTACTTCCTGATTTATGTTACTAATTCCTGGCCATCTCACCTCAATGAAGAGGTCTTCTAGGTAGCTCAAAGACAAACATTTCAGGTGAAAAGACACCTCATAATCATTAAGCAGCAGTTGCTAAGGAACCCACTTTAGTTGCCTAGCAACGTTGCTAGAAATTATGTGGCATCTCAGCCATTTAGGCTTTTCATTGAGTACCTGCCTGTTCTAGCAGTGGCTTTGTCTCCTCATTGTACCTTTTCCTCCAGAAGACCCCATAGAGATTATGGGGGAGGTGCAATACTCTAGGCAACTCTGCAGAACCTACAGGAGTGGTTGCACGCTACCACATGACGACCAGGATGGAGCGAGGCCACCACACACCACGTCTCATGAAGACTCTTGAATTAAGAAGGGGGGGGGCGTATAAGAGGGATACCAGGATGGCAGCTGTGGGGAGACATACTGTATAATCACTTTTGGGAACCTCAGTCCATGTTTATAAGTCTTCTGTTGCTGTTCATGTCAGCATAAGAATTCAGACATGGGCTACAGGCCAAACCCTAAAGTCCTTGTTCAATTAATTATACTGCAGAGTTTGAGTTGATATAAAAATGTTTTTGCAAAGGTCTGTCTACACCCACTGTGGTGAAGTAAAAGACAACAAAAGCATGTAACACAACAGCATCTTCATTAATAATATTTTGCACTTCCATGCAAGCTTCTCAAAGCACTTTATAAAATGAATATTAAGGCTTATTTCATTAAGGTTTATAGAGAGAGGGGTCTCAAACAAATTATTTAAGTGATTTCTCAAACCCACACAGCAAGCCTGTAGTAGAGCTGAGATCCCAGATTTTCTCAAAACTAGTCCTGTACTTTAATTACCAAACCATGGATGAAATCCAGGCCCCAGTGAAGTCAATGGGAGTTTTGTCATTGACTTCAGTGGGGCCATGATTTTACCTCATGTGTCATCCCCCCATGTGTCATCTCTAACATAAATAAATCCACTTCTCTTCCACCCCAAATAATTTGTTCAATTTACGTAACCCCTTTGTTTGTTAACGTCCATGAGCAGTTCACAGTATTTATCATTTGTTCATAATTCAACATATTTCAAGCATAGTTTAATATATTTGAACTCTGGATTTATTTATTTTTTACACAAATTGCTCATAGCAAGTAGTCAGTAGGATATTTTTTTTAATATTCAGAATTTGCTATTTGAGCGATGGTTAATTAGTTCACAGGTCTTGTTTCTATTTCCTAATTGGAGTATATGACTGAGAATACCTTCGGGAGAGGAACTCAAAGGCTAATAAAGAAAGCATTCAAACTTTATTCAAAACACTGCATTGAAATTAATTTCAGGCGCCAGGGCAAAGCTAGAAAGGAAAAAAAACCTGACAGGGTGCTATAGAGCTGGTTTCCTCCTTAATTCCACCCTTTGTGCAAGTAGAGACATGGGCCCTGTTATTTCAGGGCAGAATTTTTTTTGTTTGGAGGTGGGGGTGGGAAGAGAGAAGAGACTAGTCTGGATTTTCTCTGTACCTAGGAGAAGCTAACAATATTTGCTGAAATGAAATGGCAGCTAGCAAAGAAGACACAACCTCATAAAGACATTGGAAAGGAGAGAGGATAGGCGGACCTCCATAAGTATTCAAAGGTTTGGATGCCTTTTTTAAATGTATATAACTCTCTGACTTGTTGGAAATCCAGTGGGAAGAGTCCCTTTCTCATACAATTTGACACTTTCAATGTCAGCCAGAAATATGGCCAGGATACCCTAGCCAGTAAAAAATTAGGGGCCTGCTCCAAAGCCCACTAGTCACTAATCTTACTTCCCCAATACTACCTTTAAAATGACTACTTGTATAAATAATACTAAAGTATTCTACAGCTATTGCCCCAAACACCACAGAAGGCATTTTTAAGGATTTTACAGCATTCCTATATAGCCATACATATGTAATAGTTTTCCTGTGTCCCCTAAAAGTCTTAAACATGGGAAGAACAGACTCATGCATGTGCTATAGGGACTATAAATATACAAGACCTGAGTCCATTGAAGCCAGTGGGAGTCTTTCCACCAATTTCAGTGAACTATGCATCATGCTCACATAACCCATCTGTACCAACCACTACCTACTGCTCTCAGCTCCATAGATCTCAGAATGGATACACCCTGTAGCCCAGAAGAGGCAATCAGGACAGAAACCCTGAGTAATAATTTCAAGCTAGCCAAGAAATACTGAGTGATTTCAGCAGCTCATACCCTCCATAATAGACTGACAATGGCACACCATTAAGGTAAGAGGTGCTGTATGATGTTTGAAGTCACAGATTACTAAAAGGAGCCTTTAAGATGGTCTAAAACAGGGGTGGGGAACCTCCGGCCCGCGGGCCTTATACGGCCCACCAAAGCATTTTATCCGGCCCGCGGCCGCCGGCCAGGGACAGCTCCGCGCTGGGGCCGGGACGCGGGGGGGGGGGGGGGGGGAGAGACGAGCTGGGTGGGTCAGTTGGGGGGGGAGGGAAGGAGGTTTGGGGGAGGGAGAGACCGGGCTGGGCGGGTCAGTTGGGGGGGGAGGGAAGGAGGCTGGGGGGAGGGGGGGAAGAGACCAGGCTGGGCGGGTCAGGCAGGTGGCAGGACCCTGGCTGGCAAGGGGCCAGTGGGGGAACCCAAAAGCAGTGCAGGGCTAAGGACTCCACCTGCCACTGCTTTGGGATTTCCCCTGCTGGCCCCTTGCCAGCTGGGGTCTCAGCTCCCGTTGCCAGCCTGGGCTTCGGGGGGGGGGGGGGGGGAGAGAGTGGCCCGCCAATGACTTTATAAGGGTCAAAATGGCCCTTGGCGGGAAAAAGGTTCCCCACCCCTGGTCTAAAAGGAAAAATAGGGCTTAGTCTCAGCTAAGGTGTGTACCCTACCTTTAAGGCAGTTGGAAAAGCCTCCGATTTATCATAATAGTGGAACACAAAAAGCTACATAAAATTATCACAATTTTCCACCGATTATGGAGATTAGTGAGGAAATCTGAGCCTGAAGAGAGCATAAGCAGCAATTTTATGTTCTTTACTCTTTGTTGTGTCTAATAGTCTGTCAGGTGCTCTAGAGGAAAAAGACACCCAGAGCTCCGGCTTAGATACCATCAAGGGCTGGTACCTTTGCTGAGACTAGCTCTAAACCTTCTGGCTAATCTGCTGGTGAATGTGATTTTTAACTACAGAAGTTACCTACATGGTCTGGTCCCATTTAAGATAGTTCATACTCAATTCACCCACATTCTGTAAGAGTAGGGAGGAAAATCCAAACCACTCCCACTGGTCAGATACATTCTTAGCATGAAATTTTGTTCACGGGACAGAATAGGTTAAGCAAAGAAACCGACAAATGTTATTAACCATTTATACATCACTACCCCGAAGTTCAGGAGAGGAATGATATCAGTGGCTTACTCTTCCAGTTTTTAAGCCCCAGCACAAGTAATGTAGCAATGTACGGTATCTGTCATTGTTTATTACTCAGCAGTTTCAGCATAGGGACTGGTGTGAATTCCATCTTCAGTTTTCGTGGGTGTGAATTCTCAGCCCTTGAATTTTGCTTTGAGGTTGAGGTCTTGTGGGCATTCAAATGTGAGGATAA
Source organism: Sternotherus odoratus (assembly GCA_032164245.1). Classification (NCBI taxonomy): domain Eukaryota; kingdom Metazoa; phylum Chordata; order Testudines; family Kinosternidae; genus Sternotherus; species Sternotherus odoratus. Next base: position 102,054,357 of record JAVMKO010000003.1, read on the forward strand.
AGGCAAAACTCAGACAAAACCTCCAAGTTTCATATTCATTTGGACACAAAGTCAAAAAGCATCCTAGATTTGCATGAAGAGTTTACAGTTGATAACAGATCTGGGAAGCAACAGGTTTTCAGTTAACCACTGTTACCACCCACCATCTTGTGTAGGGAAGTCTAGTGCTACAGACCTCCTAAGGTGTGCAAAAATAGCATCCCACTGCTGATTTTCTAGAGATTCACAGGCTCTGGACTTCTCTCGCAGAACCTTGGAAGCAGATGTGCATGTCCCTCATGACTATTTTTCTGTCCTATTCCCAATGTCCAAAGGACAGGCCTTTCCCACCGAGCTCTGCAGTAAGGAGAAATGTGTCTGGCAGAAGATTTGGGGTTCAGCTGAACTGAAGGGGAAAGCATCTCCCGGCCTTCCTGCTGCTCCAAACTCCCATAAAGAGGGCCATAGCGCAAGGAGTGATCAACCCCTGCCATTCGCTGTTTAGCCCCCTTTTAGACTCCAATCTCCACCCATTGAAGAGCTTCAGGAGTTCATTCCTGCCATCCATCAGCACCTCCTCTACCCTACACAAAGTTGTTGGGTTTTTTTGGTCAGACTCCTGGCCCCCCAGCTCTCCCAATGAGCCTTAGGATGCTCATCAGACCCCACAACTCTCCTAAGAGAGCCTGAGACCCCCAAGGATGTTGGCAGACACAAAAGTAGGTGCCTCAGCCACAGAAGATCCAAAAGAGCCTTCTCAATTGGTGGAATTTGCAGCATCACTGGGGTCCCAAAGAAGGAACGGAACCGTGAGATCCTCTAGATAGAATGAGGTGGGGAAAGCTCAAAGCAGAGCTTCAGGGACTGATAAGGGAGCTGGGGACCTGTTCAGATAGGAGAGACTGTGGGAAGGTCCAGAGAGGCTGGAAAGGGTATGACAATTACATTGACTCCCTCAATTTCATTACCTGCTGTTTATATAGACACGAGCAGAGCTTTTTCTACCCTGATGAAATTCCAGGTCAGTTCACTTTTCAAAAATGATGTGGCTGTGTGGCTGCAGGAAAAGGTAGGTCCCCTGACAGTTCTCTAGCTGTGGGTGACCTGAGGGATCTCTAGCTAACTATTGAAAAATGGGAGCACGCATTTAATGACATGTAAATTGTTCTGCAAATAAAGAGTGTACTGAAGGGATCTGCATTTCCCCAGATAACCAAACATCTTACATTTTTTGCTTTAGCGAGTAGCTTTTTCTGCAGACAAAGGTTTCAATCCATAACCAGTGGCAAGGGGGAGACTATGATGCAGGGAGCAGAAACATTCCGCAAATGGTATTGATCAATTTTAAGCTTGCAGGATAAATTCTGCTCTGCTACCCCCTGCACAGACATGACAGAGTAGAATTGGGCACTTTTATTTTTCTGAGCTGTGATGGGTGCACCACTTACTGTTAGGATGGCATTTCCTCCTGGTCTCTCTGGGGGATAGCCAGGGCTGGCAGAAGCTTTTTTGGCACCCTAGGTGGCGGCATTTCGCAGGGCCCCCCGTCTGCTTCGGCAGCATTCAGAGGCTGCTCGCATGACCCTCGTCTACTTCTGCAGCATTTCGTCGGACATACTCGGAAGTGCACAGCGGCCGTGAGAGCTGCCGCCGAAAGCGCCAAAATGTCATCCTCAAAAAACGGTACCGCCTAGGTCGCCTAGTGCTTACACCGGCCCTGGGGATAGCTTTAGAGGTCAACACTCGTTCCTACAGTTGCATGCCATCTCTCGGCTTCTCTCTCTCTGGGTCTGCAGCCCCTCTCTAGACATGAGACATAGCCTCCTCTTTGTGACTTTACCCTCCATCCAAGTCAGTCTATATGTTTTCACCTTCTGAGGTAAGGAAGGCTTCCTTCAGCAGTCCTAAGAAGCCTTCCCATTTACTGTGTTGATACCACTTCCTCAGTGGCTGGCAGGGCAACATGGGCCCATTCTCTGCTTGAAGTTCTGACTCAGGGATCCTCTAGCCAGGAGTTAAGGGCCGTTCCCTTTTTGGCCTTACTGCCTTTCTGTGAGCTCTCTCCTACCATCTACACCGGGGGTGGGCAAACTACGGCCCGCAGGCCAGGGGCTGGACAAGCGCTAGGAGCCTGGGACTTGCGCTCCCTGCCTGGGTGCCGGGCTGAGCCGTGGGGCCCCAGACTCCCCTCCCCAGGTGCTGGGAAGAGGTGCGGGGAGCCATGGACTCCAAGTTCCCATTGAGGTGCCGGGCCTAGCTCGGGGAGCCGCAGGGCCCCACGCTCCCAGACTGGGGGCTAGGCTGAGAGCAGCGAGCTGCGGGGCCCCGTGCCCGGCTGAGCAAGGTAATCCTGAGCATATCCTTGGGTGGTTGTAAGGGTGGGTTGGGGGTCTCTGGAGGGGGCAATCAGGGAACAAAGTGCAGGGGGCTTAGATAGGAGGTGGGGTCCCTGGGGGAGGGGGAGTTAGGGTGGGTGAGTTGCAGACTTTCCTAGCCATCCCTTCTGCTTCCAATCTCCTGTCTTTATGGTTCCAGCCAGGTGGTTTCTCCTCAGTGGAGCCCCTTAACTCAGTCAGGGGATTTCTAGGCCACCTGACTCCCCTCAGCTGTGACTTGTTGGGTTCATTGGTCCCCTTCTCACTCTGCATTAACCCTTTCCAGCCAAGTGCGGAGGTCACCACATAACATGTTCCAGAGAGATACAAGTGAAAGGCACAACCTTTTTTGCCTACCGCCTGCATCAGAAAATATTCCTGTTAGGTTTTTTTAATGAGAAATGAGAAAATTAATTTAACATTTGGGGATGGAAGTTTGGCAAAGAAATGGAACCAACAGAAGTTCAAAGTTCTGTTTAGTCACCGGAAATTTGGAACACATTTTGTGCGCCTTATCAGTGTGCTTCCTTTCTTCCCATCCCCTTCCTTTAACAATTCACCAAGTTCCACTGCTTGAATCTAAAGTATTGAAGCATAAGTCTTTAAGGTAGCACAGGACTCTGTCACTTCTGCAATTCCAGACTAACACGGCTACCTCTGATTGAATTCACCAAGAGTTAACTGTTATGCAAAGTTTATTTTGCAAATGCTGCCTCAGACTGTGCTACCATTAATATTGAAATTCATGCTTTTAGCTGCCTTCTAGGCAAAATTGCAATACACTAGGCCATAAACTATCTCCAGTTTATTTGCCACCTTAACAGTGACTGACCTGAGTATGATCTGAGGAGGACAGAGTTAAGGTTGTTTAGGTTACCTTAATTGTGTTTTTGCATACTTTCAGGATCGGTTTTTAAAGTTTAGCCTTACCTTGGAATTTTCTGGCTTACAGATATTTGGGTTTTTAGCTTCCAATTTTATCTCATGGGGTTTTTTCCTTTAATACTTTCTTAAATTCAATGACAGTTTAACAAAGATTTCCAGGAAACAATTGTACTTGCATTTTGCGTTCTATAAGAGTAGCCACTGAAATCAATTGATATTAAATCTCAGATTAATCTTTGAAGCCTTATCCAGGTCAAGAGACCAAGTCCAGGAAAAGGGTCAATATCTGCTCTCTCCAGTGATTAATTACACTTTCCATCAGAAGATCTCCAAGCTCAATACAAATGTTAATAAACGAGCCCTTACAATGCCCCTGAGCAATAACGGAGTGTTATTGTCCCCAGTGTGTAGCAAGTGAAAGGGAGGCACACAGGAAGTCTGTGGCAGAACTGGTCTCCAAAAAGAACCCTGATCTCCAAGCTTACCGCACAATGCCTTAAACCACAAGGCTACCCTGGTGGCAAAGATAAAGAAATTGAAGAATAATCAGGGAGTATCAATGTCACCAGGACTATCAAAATATGGTTTCTTATCCCAGGGTTTGTCTTACGTTTGAAGAATTTTTTATAAATTTGGCTGCAGTTCTGCTTGTGGGATTTCGGTGACCTGATTGAGCCAGATTTTCTTATTTGAAGCAATTTAAACCACTGTATTATACTGCAATAATGTTACTACATAGCTAAAAGCCTTCTAGGAAGAAGCAAGTTGAACTGAGTTAAAGTGCATATACAATTATTAATCCTACTCGAGACATTTTTGATAGCCAGGGCTGGCGACAGAAATTTGGGGGCCCCCTACTTTGATAGTTTGGGGGCCCCCCCAGACCAGTCAGCCCCCCCCAGCCCAGCCGACAGCGGATGGGGCCCCCCCAGCCCAGCCGCCCCCCCCCAGCCCAGCTGACAGCGGCTGGGCCCCCCCCCCCCAGCCCAGCCCAGCCCAGCCCAGCCCAGCCGGCGCTCCCCTCCCCCCAGCCCAGCCGACAGCGGATGGGGGCCCTCCAGTCCAGCCGGCCTCCCCCCCAGCCCAGCCCAGCCGACAGCGGCTGCCCCCCCCCAGCCCAGCCCAGCCCAGCCCAGCCGGCGCTCAAGGCAGCTCAAGGCGGCCCTTTCTCCCTCCCCTCCCCCCCCCCCGGACATCGCTGCTGCCGCCGGCCGGGCTCTCTGCTCCTGCCGGGGCCAGGCTCTCTTGTCCGGAGGAGAGCCGCGCCGCCCCCCCCGCCCCTTCCCCGCTCTCCAGGTCCAGCAACAAGGGGGGACACAACGGGTACAGCTGTGTACCGGGCCCCCCCTAAAGTCGGGGGGCCCGGTACAGCTGTACCCGTAGTACCCCCGTCGCCGGCCCTGTTGATAGCGATAAACTTTCCCCCTTAATCCCTGCTCTAGTTAATGACAACCGAAGTGGACACACTTTCTGATCAAGAGCACAAACTCCAGAATTGATAGATTCCCTAGGGGTTTAAAATACCCAGCCTAGCCATCACTGAGCCTATTTGTCATGCTCTTATTACTTCATTAGCTTTCATGAATTAAGCCTATATCTGCTGTGCTCTTTCAGAGCTCGTTTAGTTCCTGATTTCCTCTAATTGGTAAGCTTTGCATTAACAAACAGGATCTTGAAACCAGGTACTAAAGGCTTAGAATTAGAAGTTAAATTATCACTGAGGTGATAAAAGAATTCCCAGGATTGTCCACTTACTCTCAGATTAATAGCAAAAATCTCCAATGAAGCTGGCATGACAATTCTGCTTTGCAGCCACTGCAAATTTGTTCTCATTCCATATTGGAACGAAAACAAATCCTTTCAAACATTTTCATGAAAATGAAGCCATGTTCATGTGTTTTTTTAAAATCAAAACATGAGGGAGCAGGCCAATCATACTTGTATGTCATGCTGTGTGGCTTAGCAGTATGGGCACTGGTGGGTAGTAGATCCATATTCAACTCTCTACTCCAGAATAGGGGCTTGTTTAAATCCCAGACCACTTAAGCAAGGAGAGTAGGGATTTGAACACTGGTCTCTATGGTGTGGCCTGGCATTCTTCCCTCATGCCATAGCACAGGCCTGCTGCCACCTTGGATTCTTTGTGTTGTGACCTTGCAATTATTTACTATCAGACCAGAGTACTTAAATCAAAATTTGATCCTTTTAGAGAGAGTACAAACGCTTCAGTCCTCAAATCCACCCTTTTTGGGGGAGCCTAGGTGTTAATCAAAACAGGCCTCCAACCTCTCCTAAATCCAGGAGCCCAAGAACCTCCACCTGGGCCTGTGTGATAATTTAGGCATACTACAGCCCTCCTCCTGGGGCTGGGTTGTAAACAATCATTCTCTTCCTTGGACCAGGAGTTCCTAGCAGCCCTCCTCCCAGAGCTAAGTGGCAAAGAGTCACTGTCACTTTGAATCAGGAATCTGCAGCTGCCCACCCAGAACTGGGAGGTAACTCAGGCCAGCTGTAGGCCTCAGCCAGCTTCTACCCAGCTAGTCTCTTCTCCCCATAGCCTTGGAGAAACAGAGACATCCTCTAGGAGCATCCCACTGAGTTCGGATAGCCTTTTACAGGCCCAGGTATTCATTTGTCAATTAGTTGCCAAACGGCCACCTAGGTAGTTAATTACTAGAGGTGGGCTGAGATAGGCTTCTTTAACAACAAGTCTATCAGAGCCTGGGCCCCGACTCCCCTTAAGGGGTCCAACCACTCTGTGACCATCTCATACCACCCAACCAGGCTATTGAGCATGAGCGCTCTTTCTGAACCAAAAAATCTTGATGAAAACATCATCGAAACAGATATATTTCCAGGAAAGCTTTGATGAGACGGCATATTTCTATGAAATTTCATTTAATTGAAAAAACTCCCCCAGCTCTAATATGTAAGATTTAAAGGACAACACTAATGAACACTGAAGTAAGCAGTGTATAATGCCTGAGGTAAAACATTATAGGTGAATTGAAAGGCTTTTTTAAAAACTGCTTTAAAAATGTACATCTTGAAATCATTAATAGAATACGTGATTAGCCTTAAAATTACAAATATATGCAATTCAACAATAAACTGCCAACTGTTTGAGGTCAGAGTTCTGTATTTTCTCTGCAATAATAACTGTATTTATCAAGCAACTTTCATACACCCAAAACAACTTTATTCATAAAATCCTCTCTCACACAGACTCTTCCTGCCAAGTCCTTCCAAATGCCATGCAACAAAATAGACAAACTAATTAAAATACACTGAACAGGAGCTATCAAACATATCTGAAAACAGGGGAGTCTGAGGAATGTCAATTTGGGGATACGTGGTGTTTTGTTGTTTTGCTTTTTGGTGGGGATTTTTTTTGGGGGAGGGGGTCTTTTATTTTCTCCTTGGCAGGAAATTAGGCAAAAAGGCTATGACAGATACAGAGGTGGGAGTGGTAGTGACCCCAGGAATGGAAAAGACAATGGAGATGACTGGATTTGGAAACCACAGGATGTGTATTACCCTGTCATAGGTACCCAAAAGGTTCTTTATTTGTATGAAGTGCCACCTGTTAGAGCTGATGGAAGAAAATATCTCAGGTTTGGGGATGCGGGTGGAAATGATGGTTGAGTTTTGAAGGCGGGTATGAGCAGATGAGGGAGGGAAGGGAAGGCAAGACTCACAGATGCATGCTTGACTGGAGAACTGTGAGGGTAGATTGTTGGGTGAAGAAAATGGCCAGTAGAAGCATGTGATGATGAGAACCAGGCAGAGGAAAAGACCGGCTAGTGAAGGAGAAACAGAGCTTAGGATCAGGTTTGCTGAGTTGGAAAGTGAAGAAGGGGCTCCGCAGGCAGCAGGGCTGGCGACAGAAATTTGGGGGGCCCCCCAGCCCAGCTGGCACTTACCCCCCCCGTGACAGCGGCTGGCGGCAGCGCGAGCCCGGGAGCGGCGCGAGCCACCCTTGCTGCTCCCCCACCCCGCGCACTTTCTCCCCAGGACTGCGCCGCTGCCGCCGGCCGGGCTCACTGCTCCTGCCGGGGACACGCGCTCGTCCACTCCGGAGGAGAGCCGTGCCGCCTCCCCGCCCCTTCCCCGCTCTCCAGGCCCAGCGACAAGGGGGGATGACTACGGGTACTGCTGTGTACCGGGGCCCCCCTAAAGTCCGGGGCCCGGTACAGCTCTACCCATAGTACCCCTGTCGCCGGCCCTGGCAGGCAGTAACAGAAGGTGTGAGGGCAAGGAAGAAGAGAAGAGCACTATAAGAAGAAGGGAAGAATCAACAGAGATAGCCAGAGTTTGGAGCCCCAGGAAAATACAGGCTAACTCTCATAAGATTGCCAGGGAAAACAACAGAAGAGGGGACTTGCAGCCAGAAATAAACAAGAGGAAGGCCAGAGAATCACACCAACACCAGTAAAAGGAAGGTCTACATGACTGGGGACTCCCTACTCTGAAGAACAGACAGGCCTGTCACCAGAGCTGGAGAATGGAAGGGTGTGCTGTCTGCCAGGAGCTAAGATATGGATGTGGACCTGAGGCTGAAGAGGATCCTAATGGGAACTGGAAAGAATCCAATGACTGTCAAATGATACTGCTTGATTCTTGCTGGGACACATCAATGGAAACTATGCTAGGCTGGGGAAGATGCTTAAAGAAATGAAGGCTCAGGTGATCTTCAGTGGAATTCTACCTGTCCCTAGAGAAGGAGAATGAAGGTGAGACAAGATTATGATGATCAACAGATGGTTCAGGCTGTGGTGCTACAAGGAGGGCTTTGGGATGTTCAACAACTGAGAAGCATTCATGGACAGAGCACTGTTTTCATGGGATGGACTTCCCCCTGAGCAGGGAGAGAAACAGACTGCTGGGACGGAGGTTGGCACAGTAGATTAAAAGATATTTAAACTAGGAACTCCGGGGAGATGGCTGGGAGATGCTCATATCTCCATGCCTGATTCTAACATTGAACAGGAGGAATTCTTATGTTCTTATGAAAATCAAGGAAGAAGCATACACCAATGGTGAAAGGAACAGCAATGGGTAGAGGAATGGACATTAAGAGGAAAAATAGTGCCGATACCAGTGTAGCTAACAGTCAGGTAGGCAATACCAGCAATAGAATGATAGTTCCCACTTGGGTGAGGAATCTGGGCAAAGCCAAGTAGAAACAACTAACATGTTTGTACACAAATGCAAGGAGCCTGGCTAACAAAATGGAGGAACTAAAACTACTGGTACAGAATGGTAAAACAGATATTATAGAGATAACAGCAACAAGAAATCAAGAAATTGAATACTTCTCTAAGACAATAACACCTCATAACTATGTTTACCCTGCAAAGCTTTCTGCTATATTACCCAAGTAAGATTTTCAGCTGTCTTGGCATAGCAACTTCTCTTAATGACACTCAAATTGCGTGGCTTGTGAGAAGATGTCGGGAAATGGCAATAGGAACAATGTCTCTGTAAAGAACAAATGAGAAAAATGAGACTGATGATCAGCATAAATATGAATGATGCCAGACCACTTGGAAGAGGGAGTTGTTACTTAACACAGGGAATCTGAGCTAGAGCTTTACTGTAAATCATTCCTGATGCAGAGATTATTGATTAGTAGAGTCTGACTGCAGACACTCAAATAATATTAAAACTGTGATTTAAAGCAGTCCAGCCCTCTACTCCTGGAAACAGAACCAATAAGCAGTGGGTTTCTGCCACCATAAAAAGTTAGATGAAAATGCTAAACAAGTTAGGAAAAGCATCCTCAATTTATTCCTGTCTTTCTAGACTGGCTGTTTTCTCATTATATAATATTTAATTGTGAAATCCTTGCCAAATCTGAGCCCAGTTCTTTGGCTTCAATTTATTATTACTACCCAGATGTGGATAGTAGGTTCATAGCAATTTTTTTACAGTTTAGCTAAACATTTTAAAAGATAAATATGGTATAAATCTTACAAAAAATTGAGATTAAAGCTGAAGTCATAGAAAAATTGAAAGTCAGTTTGTATTTAAATGTACTTTGAATTTCTCATTTCACTGGGGACAGAGAGCCCTTTAATACTGGAAGAGTCTCAAAATTCTCCACATTAATCAAACACAATCTAAATACAAAAGATTTTTTTTCTTTTTTTCCTGGAGTCACAAGGGTTGTCAAGGTAACAAAGTCCTGTGGCACCTTAAAGACTAACTATAAAGTTTTGAAGCATAAGCTTTCGTGGGCTAATACCCACTTCGTCCGTGCTTGCATCCGACGAAGTGGGTATTAGCCCACGAAAGCTTATGCTTCAAAACTTTATAGTTAGTCTTTAAGGTGCCACAGGACTTTGTTACCTCTGCTATTCCAGACTAACACGGCTACCTCTCTGATTCTTGACAAGGGTTGTCAAGTCTATGAGGGGACCACATCAACTCCCTTAAATAATCTCTCCATTACAAAACAACACACACACCTGGGACTTGGAACTTTTTGAGTCAGCAGCTCCAAATCGACAGGCCTTTACTGCATGTGCTAAAGGCAGGTCATGGTTGCCTATAGAAAATGCCATTATGTTCGTTCTAACCTGTAATCATGCACGATAGGGCAACATGCTCACCTGATCCCACTAAAGTCAATGGCAAAAGTTCTTACTGGCATCAGTTGGAGTAGGTTTGGGCTCATAACTCCCATTCAGTACAATGGGCCCAAAACTAACTACAAACAAATAATTCATACTTTGCTTACAACTAATTTTCTTCAAATGAAGTTGACATATTTTCAGAGAGATTTAATAATATAAAAAGTTTGGAGGATAATTAAGAAGCCAAATTAGAGATAAAGGGACCCAAAATATTTTAGATGAAAGTCAAGGTTTCATATCAGGGTAATTATACACATAATTTGCAACTCTCACACTATCTGAATTTTTTTCAAACTTTCTGGAAACATTGTCCTTTGCCTTTAGAGGCAATTTTCAGGCAAATCAAGTTTCCCGAGCCATAGTTACAGAACTATATAATGGAAGATGGCTACAATCTTTGGCTCTAATCTCACAGTTTGTAGTGCATTGGGAAACTGCCACAGCCAACACAAAGATCTATTACTTCCATATGGACACAGCAGTCCTTTTGCATGCTATCAACTGAAGGATCAGAACCCTAAAAGGATCCCCAAGTGCTAAGCTAGTTCCTTAACCTGAGCGGTCTTAATTAAGTTCCAGTGTGCACAGGCCTGACTGGCCCATGGAGGCTGACTGCATCTTGTAACTCAAAAGGACTACGTGCATGCATTGAGAACACGTGTGAGGGCTGCAGACTGGATCCAATACCCATTAAAAGTTAATGGAGATCTTTACTTCAGTGGGTGTTGGATCAGGCCTCTATGTCAAAGTCAGAATGAAATCTAGCTCCCCCTCACAATGCTGAATTAGGCCTTGATGTTCACAGGAGTAAAAAGTAGTAAAAATGCATTTTAGTCTAAACCAACAGGAAGGAGAACTTTATCTGGAGGAACAGATCTGGTTTGGTAAGAAATTGCTTTTTTCTATAATCACATTTCTGACCAGAAATGCACTTTGAAGAACCAGTCCTATTCAACATATTCATAAATGATCAGGAAAATGGGGTAAACAGGTGGCAAAATTTGCAGATGATACAAAACTATTCAAGATAATTAAGTCCCAAGCAGACTGTGAAGAGCTACAAAAGGATCCTGGGTGACTGGGCAACAAAATGTCAGATGAAATTCAGTGTTGATAAATGCAAATTAATGCACATTGGAAAACATAATCCCAACTATACTTGTAAAATGATAGAGTCTACATTAGCTGTTACCACTTAAAAAAGAAGTCTTGGAGTCATTGTGGATAGTTCTCTGAAAGCATCCACTCAGTGTGCAGTGGCAGTCAAAAAGGTCAACAGAATGTTGGGCATCATTAAGAAAGGGATCGTTAATAAGACAGAAAATATCTTATTGCCTCTATATAAATCCATGGTACGGCCACATCATGAATACTGTGTGCAGATACGGTCGCCCTATTTTAAAAAAGATATATTGGAATGGGAAAAGGTTCAAAAAAGGGCAAAACAAATTATTAGGGTATGAAACGGCTTCCATATCAGGAATGATTAATAATACTGGAACTTTTTAGCTTGGAAAAGAGACAACTAAAGGGAAATATGATAGAGGTCTATAAAATCATAACTGGTGTGGAGAAAGTAAATTTGAAAGTGTTTTTTCCTTGTCATAAGACAAGAACTAGGGGTCACCATATGAAATTAATAAGAAGCAGGTTTAAAACAAACAGAAGTATTTCTTCACACAACCCATGGAACTCCTTGTCAGAGAATGTTGTGAAGGCCAAAGCTAAAATATGGTTTAAAAAAACAAATGAAAAAACCCCCACCCTAGATAAATTAATGGAAAATAGGTCCATTAATGGCTATTAGCCAGGATAGGCAGGGAAGGTGTCCCTAGCCTCTGTTTGCCAAAAGCTGGGAATGGGTGACGGGATGGATCATTTGAATTCAGTTAATCACAAAAGATAATAGCTGTTTTTTGTTGCTGTTCTTATATTTTTTTTAAAAAAAACAAGCTGGTATTTCAGAAGTAAACTGCCTTCATCAGATAATAGTTAACATATCTCATTTTACCATGATACAATCTGTCATCCTACATCAATGACTTCAATCAATGACGTTTATTGTAATGAGAAATTATAAGGACAACCATTGTAAGGCAGGCATTACTTTTTTCAGAATAATAAGCTATAGTTTTTTTCAAGTATCTAGTAAAATAATCTTTGTATGATGCTAAATATCTGTAATTTAAGCACAGGTACATTCTCATTCTGAGTGACTGTAATGAGTCTCCATTAGTCTTGTATACTGAATGCATAATCACCATCTCACGTTCGAAATGACAGTGGGTTATTAAAATGAGCAGTATGTATCAGACTAAAAACTACTAACTCTCTTACTGATTTGCAAACCTGGAGGGACCATGTAATCTGAATTAAAAGTATGTTATTTGTATTTTCAAATACAGTAAAACCTCCGTTTAACGGACTAATTCGGGCGAGGGGGTGTCCGTTAAATCAAAAAGTCCGTTATTTAATAATAATTTTAAAAATGAGCTGTCGGAGCAGCAGCCCGCCTACCACAGGGTCGGGGCGACAGCTCTGCAGCCCGCCCACTGCTGGGACCCGGGCGGCAGCCGGGAGCCGGCAGCCAGCCCGCCAGAAATGGATCAGGAATGCATCAGACTTGCTCAGAAATTTTGTCCGTTGCATCCGAAGTCCGTTAAATCGAGGTCCGTTAAATCGAGGGTTTACTGTATATGTATATTTGGCTGCATCTGTCACATGAGGGATTATATCAAACTGCCAATGCATGAAAACTTTCCACCTCTGTCCCTAGATCCACTGTCAGTTTCCAGTGGAAGTCAACTGGAAAGTAGGAGCTCAGGAACTCTGATCATCAGCCTCAAAGGACTAGATCCACAAAGGGGACTTAGACTCAGCATCTCACTTTTAGGTGCCCTGCCCCCCTGATGGAATCCACAGCCCTGAGTTAGATGCTCAGGCACCCTATAAACTAGATGGGGAGAGTCAGGTCCCTAAGGGAAGGATTCACAAAAGCCTGCATGCTGAGCAGGGAGACAACTAAGCTAGCCAATAGGAAATGCCAAGGATAAGGGTGGGTCCTGAGCCCTGACCCTCAAAAGGGGGTCCTGCTAGGAGGGGCCTGCTCCATTTAGGATCCTCAGCAGTGAGACCTCCCCTGGAGTTCAGCACCTAAGCCAGATCAATCCTTTTCTGACGAAAAAAGGGAGGTGGCAGTGTCTCCCTTATGCTCACTAGACAGAGCACCCACTCAAGATGTGGAAGACTCAGGTTCAAATCCACCCAACTTAAAGCAGGTCCTGGCAACCCAGGTATCCTATCTCCCAGATGATTGTTCTAATCACTGGGATACAAGATAACGGGGGGAAATTTCTCTTGTTGAAGCTATTCCCCTTTGTATGAAATATTTATTGGAGCAGGGCCTTGAAGCTATGTCGCCCTTGTAAGCAGTCATGGGATAAGAGGGAAGGACCTCTCATGGGTCAGTAACTGGTTAAAAGATTGAAAACAAAGGATAGGACTAAATGCTCAGTTTTCACAATGGGTAGAAGTAAATAGCAGGGTACTCCTAAGCTTCCAAATGTAATCAAGCCCTTATTCTCTTTAACTATTCTGGAACAATGGGTATATAGTGAGGTAGCTCTCAGGAATCAGGGCCTGCAGCAGAGCTAGTCTCCAGGCAGTCTCATCAGTGCATTTGGTCCGTGGCAGGATGCTTGATTAGCCACACAACCTGATTGGCTGCAGAGGCCAGTCGGCCGGGTCTTAAGCCAGCAGCAGCTTGCTAGTTTCTCAACTCGTCTTCACTACCGGGGGGGGGGGGGGGGGGATTGACTGCAGATACGCAACTTTAGCTACATGAATCATGTAGCTGAGTCTGCGTATCTGCAGCTGACTCACCTGCCGTCCTCACGGCGGCGGCAGACGGCGGCACCCTCCCCCCCATCGACTCCAGCTTGCGCCTCCCGGCAAGCTGGAGCTCCGGAGTCGATGGGGGCGCCGCGGGTGATTGATTTCTCGCGTCTTCACCAGATGCAAGAAATCGATCGCTAACAGACCGATCGCTACCTGCCGATCCAGCAGGTAGTGAAGACCAGCCTCTGATGCCCACCACTGTGCCTGCTCCTGTGTTACCTTGTTCCTGCTGCTCCTTCCTTGCACCCAGCCTTGCCCCTGTCCTGCCCTTACCTTGAACCCTTACTTGCCCTCTGGTTAGACCCTTGGCTCTGGCTCCTGACTATGGACTCCAGCTTGACCTTGGCCCTGGCACCCAGTTTCTGCCTCCCAGGTTTACTTGTGGCTTTGTCTCCCAACAACTGACTCTGGCTATGACTTCAGCCACTAGTTCTGCTGCCTGCTCCAGCCACTAGACTTGCCCTGGCTGACAGAAGCAAAGTTTGAAGACAATACAAAATTACTCAAACTAGTTAAGTTTGACTGCAGAGAGTTACAAAGGGATCTCTCAAAACTCCATCCCACCCCCGCATTTGAAAAGCATGTTGCAGCCACTTGAACGTTGGGATAGCTGCCCATAATGCACCGCTCCCAATGCCGCTGCAAGTGCTGCAAATGTGGTTATGCCAGTGCACTTGCAGCTGTCAGTGTGGACAGTCTGCAGTGTTTTCCCCACTGCGCTCTCCGAAGGCTGGTTTAACTCAAAGCTCTCTACGGGCTGGTCTTCACTACCTGCCGGATCGGCGGGTAGCGATCGATCTGTTAGCAATCGATTTCTCGCACCTCATGAAGACGCGAGAAATCGATCGCCCGTGGCGCCCCCGTCGACTCCGGAACTCCAGCTCGCTGAGAGGCGCAAGCTGGAGTTGATGGGGGAGTGTGCCGCCGCCGCCTGCCGCCGCCATGAGGACGGCAGATAAGTTAGCTGAAGATACGCCAACTTCAGCTACGTGATTCATGTAAGTATAGCCTGCAAGTATAGCCAAGCCCTTTGATTAACCTAAAGTGGATTAAGTTAAACCACAAAAAGGCACCCTTAGTGCAGAGTAAGGGTATGTCTTCACTACAGCAGTAGGTCGATTTCCTTTAATTCGATTTTGTAAAGCAGACTGTATACAGTCGATTTTGTGTGTCCCCACTAAGCACAGCAAAGCACAGCAAGTCGACAGTGTCTGTCCGCAAAACTTTTGCAAGCGTCAACATAGCGAGCGTTGCACTCTGGGTACCTATCCCACAGTTCCCGGATCCCCCAGCAGCCACCATTTTGAGTGCTGCACTATGGATAGGCATTTCCAAATTTCGCGCCCTTTTTCCGCGCCGGCGACCCCCATTACGAGCGGTGCACTGTGGGTAGGCATCCCATAATTAGTGCCCTTTCTCCGCGCCGCGCTAACGCCATAGCATTGCAAGCATGGAGCCCGCTGATACCACGGCTGCAGTAATGGCCGTTGTGAGGACCTCGATCACGGTTGCGGATTTCATGCTGTACCGTCTGCAGAGGAATGCGATCCGGGGACAACTGCGCTTTCTGGAACCCGACGACAGTGAGGAGGAGATGGACCAGGACGTGCACAGCGGGGAAGTAGGGCGACTGACAATCTGTCAAATTTGGTGGCAATGGGGCAGGCTCATGCCATCGAACGCCGATTCTGGGCCAGGGAAACAAGCACGGACTGGTGGGACCGCATAGTGTTGCGGGTCTGGGATGACTCCCAATGGCTCAGAAACTTCCGCATGCGAAAGGGCACGTTCATGGAACTTTGTGACTTGCTGTCCCCGGCCCTCCGGCACGAGAATACCAGAATGAAGGCGGCCCTTACAGTTGAGAAGCGAGTGTCGATAGCCCTCTGGAAGCTTGCAACGCCAGACAGCTACCGGTCAGTCGTGAATCAGTTTGGGGTGGGTAGGTCTACAGTGGGCTTTGCTGTGATGCAAGTAAGTAGGGCAATCGTCGAGCAGCTGCTACACAGGGTTATAAACCTCGGAAACCTGCAAGCTACAATAGATGGCTTTGCCGCCATGGGATTCCCTAACTGTGGTGGGGCTATAGATGGGACTCATATCCCTATCCTGGCACCGGACTACGAGGCCGCCGAGTACAGAAACCGGAAGGGATATTATTCAATGGTCATGCAAGCAGTGGTTGACCACAAGGGACGTTTCACCGACCTGTACGTGGGGTGGCCGGGAAAGCTTCATGACGCTCGTGTGTTCAGGAACTCTAGGATTTTTAGACAGCTGCAGCAAGGCACTTTCTTCCCCGACCAGAAAATTTCCGTGGGGGGGGTGGGGGTGGAAATGCCGATCGTTATCATTGGGGACCCAGCCTACCCCCTAATGCCCTGGCTTATGAAGCCCTACACAGGAGCCCTGGACAGGGGTCAGGAGCTGTTCAATTACAGGCTGAGCAAGTGCAGAATGGCCGTAGAGTGTGCATTTGGCTGTCTGAAGGGGAGATGGCGTTCGTTACTGATTCGCTCAGACATCAGCGAGAGAAATATCCCCATTGTTATTGCTGCTTGCTCTGTGCTCCACAATATCTGTGAGAGCAAGGGGGAAACGTTTATGGCGGGCTGGGAGGCAGAGGCAAATTTACTGTCTGCTACTTACCAGCAGCCAGACAGCAGGGAAAGTAGAAGAGCGCACCATGAGGCCCTGCGCCTCAGGGACGCCTTGAAAGCCAGTTTTATGAGTGCCCGACATGGCGTTTGAGAACCTGCTCCTGCTCCCTTGATGTGCTCTAAGCCTGCTGTCCTTGCACCCTCTTTCCCTTCCCCCCTCCCCATGCTTGCAGAGGAAATAAATTCACTGTTTTAAAAATCATGGTTCCTTTATTGCTTCATCAGAAATACAAATACAGGGGATCACAGTCATGGTAGCCTGGAGGGAAACCAGCAGTCGCACTGGTGGAGGAGCGGACAGAAGAGGGGGGGGAGGGATGGAGGAGGGGGCCAAGACACAGCAGCTTTTAAAAGTTTTCAGAGAACGTCAGCTTGCTGCTGCTTGTGCTGGCTTGTGGGGTGGAGTGGGTCGGTCCACAGAGCTTGCCCCCCCAGGTTCTCACCCCGCGTTTGGGTGGGGAAGCTATGGGAGTTGGGGAGGGGGGGAGGTGGTTACACAGGGGCTGCAGAGGTGATCTTTGGCCCTGCTCCACCAGAGATCGCAGCATGTTGCTTTGGTCCTCCATTATACGGAGCAAAGCATCCATGCGTCTTTCTTCGCGGTCCTGTCGCTGAAGCCACATTTCTTCCCTCTTTTCTGCTGCGGCTCTCGATTCCTGCCTTGCCTGTATCAATCTTTCCCTCCATTCCGTCTGGCGGGCTGCCTCAGCGCACGAGTTCTCCACGAGTTCACTGAACATCTCATCGCGCGTTCGCGTTTTCTTTTTACGCTTTCGTATCTGCGATGCACGGCGGGAGGAGCAGGACGGGGGATTCTGAGATAATTGTTCATCTGTGGGCGAATGTGGGCAAAGAAAGTTTGAAAGTTATGAGACATACATTCAAGGTTAGGAGACAGATGCAGTCTCGGACAGTACACAATGGGAGTACTATGCCGTTTGCAACCTCAGTATTCAGAGGCCTGATATGATTTCTGTACAAGGTCATGTTCTACACCTAAAAGTGACTGAATAGCTCACAGAAAAGTCACAGCATCTCAGACACATATGCGTGCCTCAGCCCAACACGGCTTCTGAAAGCACCGTGCAGCTGGCCATGGTAAGTTTAAAGCAGCACTTGCATATTGTAGAGTAACCCCACCCCCTTCCCCCCACCGCGTGGCTCCCACTGAACCGCAAACTGCAAAACAAAGCCCCAAAATCTCTCGCTAAGGGCTAAGGGCTGGTTGGGGCTCTTCAGCGGAGGCAAACCGCTTGCAGACTGTTCAGATTCCCTGTTAGCTACCGCTTCGGGCTGGAGGGGGGGGGGGTTGGGTGCGCGTTGGATCTGAAGCGGAAGCAACTGCTTGCAGACTGTTCAGATTCTCTGCTAGCTACCGCTATGGGCTGGCGGGGGGGGGGGGGGGCGGGTGAGCGTTTGGCGGGGGGGGGGGGGGCGGTTGGTCGGTCTTCAGCAGAAAAGAGTACTTTGCAGCTGGGAATCTTTATCTCCCCACTAATTGCAGTCCGTATTTCAAACAGGCAACCATGAATGACATCACTTTGCTGAGAATTTCTCAGAGAGATAGAGAGCGCATGCTCCTTGCCTCCATGCAAAGTCCTGGTCCATTCGCCGCAATGCTAGCCTGCTCAATGATACCAGACTACTTACTACTTTCATGGCGTGGGATGGTCTCCTATCACGGGGGACCGCATAAGGCGGCTCTCCCCAGAAATCTGGTGCGGAAGATTCATCGCTACCTCCTGGATAGCGTTATTGGAATGTCCGCGGAGGACTTCCGGTCAATCCCGGAGTATATTGACAGACTCTTTGAGTAGAAACTGACCAGCAATGAAAGCACGCTAAGTCCTTAGGGCAAGTTAACCATTAATAAATGCTTCCTTTAAAAGATCACGCGTCATGTAATCCCTTAAAAAGAAACACTTACCCCCCTGGGAGGCTTGGGAGGGTGCTGGCTGCAGGGTGATGAACAGCTCCTGGCTGTCTGGTAACACGGTTTCTCCGCTGGCCTCCTGCTGCTCCGTGAAATTTCCCTCCTCCTCATGGTCGTCCTCATCAGAATCAGTCTCCTCCCTGACGATTATCCCATCGGTGGAGTCCACGCAGACCGGTGCGATGGTGGTGGGGGCGCCCCCCATTATCTGATTTAGTTCATTGTAGAACCGGCATGTCCGCGGCGCGCCCCCTGATCGTCCGTTTGCCTCCTTGGCTTTCTGGAACGCTTGCCTCAGCTCCTTAATTTTCACGCGGCACTGTTGGGCGTCCCTGTTGTGGCCCCTTTCCAGCATGGCCTTGGAGACTCTGGCAAACGTTTTGGCATTCCGTTTGTTGTTGCGGAGTTCCAACATCACGGATTCCTCTCCCCAGATAGCGATGAGATCCAACACCTCTTTAGTGGACCACGCCGGAGCTCTTTTCCTCTGGCTGGTCTCCAGGGCAGCTGAGCTCTGCATGGAGTCTTGTGATGCTGAGGTCTGCATGGCGGCTTGTGCTGCTGATTGCTCTGAATGGCGACTGAGCTGTTCAGGTGAGCTGGCCACGCTGACAAAACAGGAAATGCTATTCAAATGTTCCCGGGTCTTCTCCTGTCTACCTGGCCAGAGCAGCGAGTTGAGAGTGCTGTCCAGAGCGGTCACAGTGGAGCAGTGAGGCAGTCCAAAGCGGTCAGAATGGAGCATTGTGGGACAGCCTCTGGAGGCTATTAATGTCAGTTGCCTCTTCACTAGTCCACAATCGACCTAGAGAGGTCGATTTTAGCGCTACTTCTCTCGTCAGGCAGGAGTTATGAAGTCGATTTTGAGGGCCCTTTAAATCGACTTTAATGGCATGTATGTGAAGACAGGTACACGTTTAATTCGACTTAACGTCGTTAAAGTCGACGTTAAGTCGTAGTGAAGACATGGTGTAAGAGTGCCCACTTGGGGATTTAATGTGGAATAGTTATTGCACTTTAAATTCACATCCTAGTTTACTTCGCAATAGCTTCCAAATGTAATCAAGCCCTTATTCTACAACTTTGAAAAACACCTAAGACTTTCAAAAGGCCTGTTAAATATTATCATTAGATCCTAAATTATGAATGAAAGCTGCCGACGAATGAAAGCTGCCGATCAAAACTGGGCCAATAAGATTTTGACAGCAGAATAAAATGAAGGCAGTTTTAAAATGAAGGCAGTTTAAAAAGTACCCTAGAGTACTTATTGCTGAAGTCTTTGAGGTGTACACTAACTTAAAAACAGTAGTTAAAGGACTCGTCTTCACTAGAGCCAGCAGGGATTGATCTTCTGGTGATTGATTTATTGCGTCTCATTAAGACGCGATAAATCGATCGCCCGTGGCTCCCCCATCGACTCCGGAACTCCAGCTTGCCGGGAGGCGCAAGCTGGAGTCGAGGGTGGGGGAGCGCCACTGACTGCCGCCACCGTGAGGACGAGCGTTAAGTCGGCGGCAGATACGTATCTGCAGTCGGTTCCCCTCCCCCCCAGTGATGACAATACCTTAAACTTTCAAGTGCCCAAGTTATAACTGAAGTGGGAAGGCTTATCGGTGTTACCAACTCCTATGATTTTATCATGAGTCTCACTGTATGTGGTATTTAAGCCCTGGCTCCTAGATTCATGTTATATGAGAATCGCAGCTTTCACTGAAGAAGAATGTTTCCAGCCCTCATGGTTGTGTTGCAAAGCTTGAAAACACAGAGCCTGACAGATCCAGCTCCAGAAAAGAAATAAAAAGAAGCCAGCTGACTGATTCATGGGTGTTTTTTTTAAATCCCTGGCATTGGTAATACAATTTTTCGTTCATACTGGGATGAAATCAACCGCTGCATAAAAGACCAGCACAAAGCTTATGCATCACTGAAGCCCTATTTTAAAAGTTGAAATGGTACTCAAGAAGCACATAGGCTTTGTGCTGCTTTTCTGAACAGAACAGAATTTTGCCCAACAGGGATTAATTTTCTGCCAGTCTCCCTACCTGTCAAAGTCAGCTCTCCATAATTAGAAGAAAAAAGCCATATTAATGGTTTCAGAAAGACTCTGTTGAAAGCAAGTATGTTCTCGTAATTTCATGCATTTTAGGGAAGTCTCAACAGTTACGATTGCTTGGAAAATTCTGGCATGAACTGAGGAAAGCTTACGGACCTAAAATGGAATATTAATGAGCACTTTGCATGTAGTGCAAGCTTCTAGAATGAAGGTTTGTTTTATTCAGAGTTTCATGCACTTCACAGTACTGTAGTTTAGATTCATAACTTTACAGGAAATCGTTAGTCAGCAAAAATATTTATTTAGTTTCATGCAAACATTTTCATTGGGCTTTTGAAAACGTATTTCCCAAAAGCCTGATATAAATGTAACTTTGGGCCCTACCAATAGCAGGTCATGTCCCTGTTACTCTTTACTGTGCATTGAGAAGTTATTCAACAATACCAACACAGTTCTACTGACAATCATTGTATCAAGGGATCCTGCACTAGCATTTGCCAATACAAACAGATGCGTTACTGGACAAACATACATACTGAAATTTTAAAAGATCCCAAAACAAAGATTTTCTCTTATTACTGACCATTTCATACCCTGTTCATTACTAAATCAGTGCTGATGAAACAACTATGGATGCTCACACATTAGCAGAAGACAAAATACCATCTCTGAAAGTTTCACTGACTTTCTCTGGATTCAGTCCAAAGTAGTGCTGATAAGCAGTGAATTATTTCTGATCTTTGAGCCAATCTGTGCTCTTTCATATACAGTAAACCCTCGATTTAACGGACCTCGATTTAACGGACTTCGGATGCAACGGACAAAATTTTAAAGAAAGTCTGATGCATCCGAAATCTGTTTATCGAGGTCCGGCTGCCGGCTCCCCGCTGCCGCCCGGGTCCTGGCAGCGGGCAGGCTGCCTGCCAGCGCCCGCCCGGGTCCTGCCGGCTGCCCTGGTTCTGGCAGTCAGCTGGAGCCCCGAGCCTGGGGGAGCGCGGATTCAGCTGCGCTCCCCAGGCGGCAGCTGGAGACGCGAGCCCCGGGCGGCGGCTGGAGACGCGAGCCCTGGGGAGTGAGCCTGGAGCCTGGGGGAGCGCAGATTCAGCCGCGCTCCCTGGGCGGCAGCTGGAGACGCAAGCCCCGGGCGGCGGCTGGAGCCGCGAGCCCTGGGGAGTGAGCCCGGAGCCTGGGGGAGCGCAGATTCAGCCGCGCTCCCCGGGCGGCAGGTGGAGCCGCGAGCCCCGGGGCGGCGGCTGGAGCCGCGAGCCCTGGGGAGTGAGCCCGGAGCCTGGGGGAGCGCAGATTCAGCCGCGCTCCCCGGGCGGCAGGTGGAGCCGCGAGCCCCGGGGCGGCGGCTGGAGCCGCTAGCCCTGGGGAGTGAGCCCGGAGCCCAGGGGAGTGCGGATCCAGCCGCGCTCCCCGGGCGGCAGGTGGAGCCGCGAGCCCCGGGGCGGCGGCTGGAGCCGCGAGCCCTGGGGAGTGAGCCCGGAGCCCGGGGGAGCGCGGATCCAGCCGCGCTCCCCGGGCGGCAGCTGGAGACGCGAGTCCCGGGCAGCGGCTGGAGCCGCGAGCCCCGGGGAGTGAGCCCGGAGCCCGGGCGGCAGCTGGAGACGCGAGCCCCGGGGAGCGCCGCCCCTGGAGCCCCAAGCCTCGGGGAGCGAGCCCCTAGCCCCGGGGAGCGCGGCGCCTGGAGCCCCAAGCCGCGCTCCCTGGGCGGCGGCTGGAGCCGCGAGCCCCAGCCGCCAGCGGGGACTGGGGCTGGGGTGTATGGGGGTCCAGGGCTTTTTTTTTTTTTTCATTTTATTTAGAAAAAAAGGCAGCTTTTCGGCGGAGGGGAATACAGTAAAACCTCGAAATAAGGACTAATTGGGCAGGCTGTTTTTTTTCCTAATTATTAAATAACGGACTTTTGGGTTTAACGGACACCCAGTCGCCCGAATTAGTCCGTTAAATCGAGGTTTTACTGTACAAGCAAAATTCCCACAGAACTCAGCTGGAGCCCCTACCTACAAAATGAAGAACAGAATTTGTCTCTTAATATTTATTAGTAAAATTCAATACTGTTTTCAGCCAACCCACACAGGAATCACTAAAATGTACCAGACCATACAATACCAGCATCCTTTGAAGTCGTCTGCTTTACAATATTAAAGTTTTACAAAATAATGTGATTTATTCTTTAGTGATGCAACAATGCAAAAAGTCCTGGCCCTTTAAGATTCCTCATATAGGATATATGGATCACTTGATGATTACCAGTTCTGGTCATTCCCTCTGAAGCACCTGGCATTGGTCACTGTTAGAAGACAGGATACTGGGCTAGATGGACCTTTGGTCTGACCCAGTATGGCTGTTCTTATGTTCCTGACCTACCAAGTCAGTTTTATTAAACACCACTTAAAAAAACAACAACATAACATTGGGGGTGGGGGGTGAGTTCCTTCTTGTAGGACAAGAGGAATTTTAAAGGCTCAAGTCTATACATTAACACTTCACATTAGTAAATTCCCTCTTTCATGATGAAAAGAAAATATAGAATCCAGGAAGTTCTCACTAGTAGGAAAGGAATTAAGGAGATCAGAGCATGTGCTTATCTGCAAGGTTTATTAATATTTTCTTTATTTGAATAATCTCTATGGTATTTTGAAGTAATTGCCCAGTTACCATAACATTTTGAATATTACTGTAGTGGGCTTTTTAAAATATGGGATGGCACAGAGGAGTGAGACAGAGGAAAACCAAATAAACCGCTTAAACTTATCCAACCTAATTCTAAGAGGAAACATTAGTCTTACTTACTAATATAGTATTTCATGTTTCTACAGTAATTTTCCCCTAAAAGTCAGAACACACTACTGCATTCTGTTGAATTACATCTGAAAAGGTGCAACTCCACCAGTATAATTTCCCAGACCACACCTTCCTTCAAAAGCAGCTTTAAAAAATTGCATCAATATACTTCTCTGTGTTAGATACAACACATACTTGGCCTCAAATGAAAAAACTTTAACCTACTTCATGTTATAGAACTAAAATTTGACACATATGCATGCTGCCAACTCGTGTGTGTGTGTGTGGGGGGGGGAGTATTATTATTGCAAGTCTTGCAGTATTTGATGTTTTTCTTGAAGTCTTAGCTCCTGAAGTCACGTGATTACATGAGAATCTCAGCTTTCATTTAAAAAATAAACATTTCTTGATATTGTGGAAAAAAGCTTGGACTTATGAACCATAATAACTCAAGCTAAAAGAAAGCACTATCCATTTTTTTAATTTTGATTTTTTTTAGGGCCTGTCTCACTTTGGTTTTCAAACATTTGGGGTTCGAATGATCAGACAGGTAAGAAGAATATAGGGTCATTCAGGCTAGCAGTTTCAGAACCAGCTACTGATTATGGGTGACTCCATTTTTGGCTGCCCAGTCACACATCTTGGGCATAATTTTCAGACTAGGCGGGCACTCACAACTCAGACTAATGAGAACTACAGGTGTTCAGCACCTGGAGGGAAGGGAAATCTTGGCATCTTGAAAAGGACAGCCAAAAATTGGGGCACCAAAAACATCAGTGGTTACTGGACACATTTGGGAATTTTCATTCACCAAACAAGATAACAAAGATAACAAACCCAGTCCTGTGAGAGAACAGTTACACACAATGCTCAATTACTTCAATGGGTGTAAAAGGGATTTAAGACCACATAGGACAGGGGCTAGCACGTGTGAAAAGTCGGGATGGGAGTGTGTGTGGGGGGGGGGGGGAGGTAATAGGAGCTTATATTAAAAAAAAAAAAAAAAAAGACCCCAAAATCGGGACTGTCTCTATAAAATCAGATCATCTGGTCACCCTATCTCTATTCAGCACTCCCTGGCAAAATTCTTATTGAAGCTAATCAGTGTTTTGCCTGAATAAGAAACTCTGAACAAGACCCTTAGTTATCAATGTCTGAATGAGTTTTTCTCCAAGGAAACTCACCTCACTCTGAGAAATAAGAATCTTTTTATAGTGGGCTGAGGGATTAATTCATGCTCTGTTTACAATTCCAAAAAACAAACAAATTACAAAAAAAAAAAAGTGCTCAGACAAAGAATCAGACTTTAATGTGATTCTGAACTTTAAGTAGTCTTTTCTCTTTTAAACAGTGTTTCCTATACAAAAAACACAATCAAATTCCAACCTTAAATTAGTGCAATTACCATAAATTTCCAGGTATGTAACTCACATTCGAATCTGGCCCATTGCCTCTTTAATACAAAAGAATCACTTTACAATTAGAGCACTTCAAACATTAATCCCCACAACACTCCTGTGAGGTAGGCGAGCATAGAATCCCTTACTCAAAACAGCTTTTCCCATTGCTTTGCAAAGTATCTCATTTTTAAAAGGTATCTGTTACCACGTATTTCAAGTTCTGGAGGCTTCAATTGTAAAACTGAACCTGTGCAGGGTAATATGTCAGGGTATCATTACAGACAGACAACTCCTCAGGTCCAGAATGCCAGTTGTTTGGCATTATGTAGGATTCAGCCTCTGAGTGTGTACAGTTTCTCAGTTCCAACGCTTTGGTGAAACAGAATTCAATTTGACCAATTGTTTGCACTTCTTCGCCCTAGAAACAGTAAAAAATAAGAAACTCAGCTTTTGAAGGCACTTACAGAGGCATCTTGTTGTAGAGGAGAAAGTAAAGCTAATCCTCTAGATATAGATTGCTTGTTCTTATCATATACTAGCGAAAATACCCGGCGTTGCTCGGGTCCATCGGAGGTGGGGAGGGGGCAGAGAGCTGAGCGAGTGTGGGGTCCGTTGGAGGGGGGAGGGGGCAGAGAGCAAACCTGACACCCCCAGCTCACCCCCCCGACCAACCCTGACACCCCCACCTCACTTACCACTCGACCAACCCCGACTCACATTTTCACCCCCCCACCCAAACCCAACACCCCATCACCCCCTACCAACCCCAACACCCCCTGACCAACACCCACACCTCACCCCCCGTAGACCAAACCTGACACACCCACCTCACTTTCCCCCCCAACAAAACCCGACACCCCTACCTACCACCACAAACAAACCCGACACCCACACCTCACTTACCCCTCGACCAACTCTGACCCCCCTCCTCACCCCCCCAAACAAACCCAACGCCCCCACCTTACCCCCCCCACCAAACCCAACACCCCCTGACCAACCCCAACACCCACACCTCACCCCTCACCCACCCCGACACCTTCCCACCTCCCCCAGACCAAACCCAACACCCCCGGCTCACTTACCCCCCGACCAAACCCGACACCCCCTCCTCACCTCCCGACTAAACCCGACACCCCTACCTCACTTACCCTCCGACCAAACCCAACTCGGGGCCGTCAGAGGTGGGGAGGGGCAGAGAGCTGAGCGAGTGTGGGGTCCGTTGGAGGGGGGGTATTATGACATCATAACTATGTCACAGAGAACAGCAGCTGCCCAGCTGATGTGATTAGCCTTTAAATAATTTCACCCCTGGGGGGCGTCAGAGGTGAGATTTGAAAAATTTTCAACTCTTACCCTGATTAGCACCCTAAGACCTATAACTGTACCAAATTTCAAGTCTCTAGCTCAAACGGTGTGGAAGGAGTAAGTGAACGTACATACACGCATACATACACGCATACACCATTTGACTTTTATATATATAGATTGAAGATATGTCACTGTAAAGGTACAGGTGGATGAAGCTTCTAGAAATATCTACTGCATACAGTTCATAGTACAGACACTTTGTTCCCTTATGCAATTCACAAAGTGTGCAGGAAAATGAATCCATTTGGATACTTAAGATATTGGCTATTGTAAAATTCTTACTAGAGGGAAGCTCTAATTTACTCTGTTAAAGAGATTTCTCATCACTGTAGTATTTGGGAAGCCTACAAAATGAAGAAATATATTGGAATTATTTTGTAATGAAGTAAATGCTGTGATAGAAGAAGGCCAGGGAGCTGTGGCAGAGTGTTTGAGGGGAGATATATCAGCTCCAGGTTCATTAGGGCGTGGCTCCCTGTAGACTAGGGAAGCAGGCAGCAGGTTAATTAGGAGCACCTGCTGCCAATTAAGGCCTTAATAAAAACCCCTGCCTCAGGCAGACAGGTGTGGGTGTTTGGAGGCGTTGGAGCAGAGAGCAGTTTGGAGGCGTTGGAGCAGAGAGCAGTTTGGAGAAGTGCTGTGGTAAGCTAAGAAAGACCCAGATCTTAAGTAAAGGAACACCTGGCTTGTGTAGAGAGAGAGCAGGAAGCCCCCCACAAGCTGAAGAGTAGGAGAGGGAAGTAGTCCAGGGGAAGGAGTAGCTAATCCCAGTGGTTTACCGCTATCCTCAGGGCCCCTGGGCTGGGACCCGGAGTAGAGGGCAGGCCCGGGTCCCTCCCTCTCCCCTCTAGGATACTTATGGGACAGTTAATACCCTGTTCAGAGGCAAGAAAAAGGCTCCCTGAATTCCCCCACAAGAAGAGAAAGCGCAGGACCCATCAATACCGTGGGAGTAATTTGCGACAATGCATACACACCTGAGCAGTCTCCATGACAGCAATCACTGTTTGTACCACTATCATTACCTCCCCTATTACTCCTATTCAGAATAGAAATAACTAGTCTTTAACCTGTTCCCACATATACAGCCTCTCTTGATTAAAAGCACTGGAGCAACTTCCTGTCCCCACTGAAGTTGATGGCAAAACTCCTATTTTCATTTGTTGTTTAAAAAACCCTTAAAAGGGAGGCAACTGGTTTTGATAGTTGGTGGGTCTTGCCTACGTGGTCAGGGTCTGACTGACATATTTGGTATCAGGAAGGAATGTTCCTCTGGATCAGATTGGCAGAGACCCTGGGGGCTTTTTTTGCCATCCTCTGTAGCATGGATCACTTGCAGGTTTAAATTAGTGTAAATGGTGGATTCTTTGTAACATGAAGTCTTTAAATCATGATTTGAGGACTTCAGTAACTCAGCCATAGGTTATGGGTCTATTATAGGAGTGGATGGGTGAAATTCTGTGGCATGAAATGTGCAGAAAGCCTGACTGATCAACTGATTATGATAGCCCCTTCTGACCTTAGAGTCTATGATTTAGTGGATTTAATTGTGAAAAAGGAGAAGCTGAGCACAAAGACTCAGAATATTGCTAAAGCAGATTAACTTGACAACACAAAAGAGATTCAGCTCTAAAAGCAATTTTAGCTTGGAATGGTTTTCATGAAATAGCTTTCTTCATGTGTGGGATAACTCTGCCAAATGTTTTCCAGCAAAACAGCTTTATTACACTGTGATAAAGGGAGACTAGTGATTGTTAGAGCTGTTCTGTGACCTTTTTAGGAAAGGTCACATCACA
Source organism: Sternotherus odoratus (assembly GCA_032164245.1). Taxonomy (NCBI): domain Eukaryota; kingdom Metazoa; phylum Chordata; order Testudines; family Kinosternidae; genus Sternotherus; species Sternotherus odoratus. The sequence goes on from JAVMKO010000003.1 coordinate 102,082,131, forward strand.
GAGTGATAGTTAAAAGTGAGGGGGAAATCACAGCTATATAGCTAACTAAACTCAATGTCACGTGCATTGTTTTGTAGCTAAAATATACAGTTTGTTTTACTTTGGTACAGATAGGTAGAACTGTATTTGTGCCATAATGTATTGATTGTGCACACTAAATTCTCTACTGCATGCTAACTTATAGATCAGTTGCTAGCACGGAAAGGGGAAATGGAACCAGATTTTTAGGCAGCATTGCCTGGAGAAAGCCGACCATTTAAGCTCTGTCTTTCCGAATTGTAGAAAAAGCCATAAAACTTTCTTTAAACGTCTCTGAACAGGAATACTTTGGGGACACCAAGTAAGCCTCTGAATCTGTCTGATCCACATGTGCTATCAGGCAAAGTCTTTTTATTTTTAGTAGTACAGGGCTAAAATCTGGCCTAAGCTGAGACAGTTGAGTACTGTATGCTTTGAGGTAAATATATTTCAGGGGATACTTGGAGTATTCCAACATAGAAGCAAAAGAGAGAGGAAAATCATCAGAAGTTAATAAATTTAGTTTCATCAAGGTAAATCTTTGTCTATTACTTCAATCAATAAAGAAAATAATAAAAGAAAGTTTTACCTCTTCTGGAGGAAGGCACTGAATCTTTGGTGTTACTCCATAAACACTTGTAAGGGCTTCTTTTATGGCTGTCATCTGAAGATTTAAAGCCAGAGAGAGTTGAAAGGCATATAGCATCACTGCAACAAATTCAATATTTGTATGGTCACAAAAATCCTTTTGCATGAAAAACAACTGTAAACAGTTCTACAATTAGAAGAGATTGCTTATCTGCAACCGATTTGAAGCTACTCACTCCTTCTAGCAGCAATACATTAAAATGACTTTATAAGCATGACAACTCCTTACCTGGTAATAGGTACTGCCTGGCTTTATCCCAACTTTCAGGAGACAACTGAAATGAATACAAAACACCTTTTGTGGAGTAATAAATCTTACATTTCATGGGAGTCACTTCATGTAGATATACTACAGCTAACCAATGGGTAAATGGAAAATCCCAGTGAGGGAGCTAGACAGACAGATTAAAGCAAGGGGATTGGGAGAAGTTCAACCCCCCCATCCTTTCCCAAGCTTGGGTAACCAGCATTCCCCTTACTCCTTGGCTGGTGCAGTGAGAACTTCCTCCTCTCCTGCTTGAATCAACTTTAATCATTAGAGCCAGATCCTCAATTGCAGCTGAGAGGGGGGCCACGGCATTCTCTCAACTCCCCAAATCCATGGGCTATGGAGTTGTTAGGGTCACTAAGTGCTACTGAAAATCCCTGTACATGGGGAGATTTGCCAAGTTTAAGGTCACTTTATACCAGTGGAAGAGCACAAAGCAGCTAGAGTGTGGCTCAGGATTCAGGGCCATTATCAGCTGAGAATAATCAAACACGTTTTCCAGTTAATTTAATATTAAAAGCATATTTTTAAATTATAAGTCATTTGATAAAGCTAAACAGGATAGGTGGGATGAGCCAAAGTACTTTAGTGGATCCATTTTAGACATCTGAGTCCATGTTTTAGGAACCTAAGTCCCTTTTTTGCCTCCACTGCGATCCTCAATACTTCCACTGAACCTTGTAGGCACCCATTCTCACTCAGTGCCTATGTTTTTCCATAGTAAAAGTTCTGCAGACACCTATGTTCCTGCCTCTGTGCATGTTCACTGCTGCTTTCCTCTAGGTGTTCTGACACCAGTCTCCTGCCTAAGTCCCAGAGTGATCCATGAACCAGGGAAAGATAGTCCTTAGCCCACCTAAGTGGAGGCAGTGCCTAATCCACCTAACTCTAGGCAGCAGGTGTCCTTCGGCACCTCTCTGCAGCCTGGTCTTAGATGCCTATCTCCAAGACAGCTTAATACATCCCCCTTGGATTAGTCAAGAAATCTCCCCATCTCTCATGCTGGCTTTTGTGGATTACATTCTTAGGCACCTATCTTTCCCCATTAATTGTATAGGGACCCCAGATGCCTAACTCAGCGTTGTTTCTGTCTAAAAGTTTGGTGCCATGGACCCAGCATTGTGATGCCTAGTCCCTTTGTGGATTCCACCCTCCAGAACCTGAAGTTGGTGTATCTCATTCCTCTAGGCCTGATCCTAAGAGGAACTCAACAATTCAATTGCTAAGGAAATCAATGGGCCATATCCCAACAACAGGAGTTCAAGAGGCACTGTAAGTGTTCAGCAGCTCTCAGGGTTTAGTCAAATGAAAGCTGATGTGGCTCAGCACCTGGCAAGATCAGGCGCTGTACATATCAGTTTTAATCAAATCGACTGAAGGCATCTTCCCAATAAGTGACTTCTAACTCAGTCATTTGATATTTTTGCAGGTTGGTAACTAGGAAGATACAATGTTATTCTTACAACAGCCTGGAGTCGTTACCTCAAAGAAAATAATTTAAAAACAAAAATGTGTACTTTTATCCAGAGGTTGAAAGAAGAGTAATTAACAGAAGTAATCTTTTAGCAATTCTAACTGTAAATTTTCCAGCTGGAATTTGCAAACCAGTGCAATAAGCATGTTCAATTTAATATTCACAGGAAGAATAATGAAAAATGTTAATGCTCTTTTTTAAGAGATAAGAAAAAACCCACTAGCTGTTAACTTCAGATTTTTGCAGTCTCCGTTCTTTGTTTCACAGTGCAACATTCACTCAAAGCAAAGAGCTCTACTGTCGGTCACCATTCCATCTGCAAATCATTCCTTAGTCACGTTGTAAAAATTACCCAGGACAATAGAATGCAGACAATTTACTGATCACACATATTTAAACTGATTTTATTATTACATCTGAAATGCTCAAGACTTAGGTGTAGAAAAATCTATGACTGGATATTAGAAGACAGCTATACAGACTGGATGGGATGAAGATCGCTATTTCATATTGTTCTATCTACGTAAAGGGAGTAAAAAAAAACTTTGGTAAGGAGCTGTTTGGATTAAGATAGCAACAACAACAAAAAACAATTTTCTTAAAAAGATAATTTAGGTTAAGTATTGAAGGATTTTTCCCTTCACTTAGAAGGCTGTCTTGTTATGGAGGGTATCTTGATTGTCAGATATGGGGCAATGAAGACATTTTCCCCCATCCAGTGGAGAGGCAGGGACCTAGGGGGTTTCTTTTTGCCTTTTTCTGCAGCAGCACTGTACCAATCAGAAAACTGAGAAAAAGTAAGAGTAAAGTAATGTCTCAGGGTGGTTGGCCCTGAAGTAGGTCCAGCTTTGCTGTGCCCAGAACAACTGTTCTCAATTTGGCCAATTCAGAGAGCAGGACAGTACCTGTGGGGTTTTAAAGAACCACAGAGAATCTGAGAGGAGCAAAAGCTGATCAGACAGACTCCGAGTGAGGACTGTCTAGGAGGAGAAGATTGGCAGGAGATGAGGGTTGCCAGACACAGACGGTATTTCCTGGGGGGAAGGCTGAAGGCGGGGTGAAAAAAGGGGTATGCTGACTGACAAGCATAAGCCAGGGCTAGCGGGCTGAAGGGGAGAAGAGTAACTGCAGCAGAAAGAAGTGGCTGGTGGAAACTGAGGGCTGGCGATGGCTGTAGGCAAGGAATAGTAGAGGGGCTCATCAGCTGACATCTCCATGCTGGAGAGTTGGATCCGGGGCAACAATGAGAAGTCCAGAGGGAGGAAGTGATGCTCCCCTGGCAAGAATTATCTCCCAACAGAGAAGCTGTGTGGGGTGCGGAGGAGGGGTCCCTCTGGGAAGTGGAAGATATGGAATCTGATATGGAAGGGCTCCCAGCAGAGATGCTGGGTGGAGGTGGGGGAGGCAGGAGGGCAGGGGCACCTGCAGGGAAAAGCAGTGTTTTAAGGACTATATCGACTGAGTATAGGAAATGGACTATGCTTGGGACTTTTTGTAATGGATGGATTTGCAGTACAGCCTCAGAGAAAGATGCTCTTAAGGCAAGGGAGCTATTGTAGAGTTAGTGAGGGATTTGAAGAGGCAGGCATGCCTGTCGTACCATAGCCTGTCAGAGGAGGGTGCTCCTGGCCAGGCCTCACTATGAAAAATAATTTTACCTGGACAATAACTAAAATGATAAAAGGTTCCAAAAAACCTGACCTATGAGGAAAGGTTAAAAAAGCTGAGCATGTTTAGTCTTGAGAAAAAAAAGACTGAGGAGAGACCTGATAAGTCTTCAAATATGTTAAGGGCTGTTATTTAAGAGGACAATGATTAATTGTTCTCCATGTCCACTGAAGTAGGACAAGAGGTAATGGGCTTAATTTGCAGCAAGGGAGATTTAGGTTAGATATTAGGAAAAACTTTCAAACCCTACGAGCAGCTGAGCTCTGGAACAGGCTCCCAACTGAGGCTGTGGAATCCCCATCACTGGAGGCTTTTAAGAAGAGGCTGGACAAACCCCTATCAGGGATGGTCTAGGTTTACTTGATCCTGCCTCATGCAGGGGGCAGGATTTGATGACTTCCTGAGGTCCCTCCCAGTCCTACATTTTTATGATTCTACCATTCTTGAATTGTGGAGGCCAGAACGGGACACAGCCCTGGTTACACCAGTGCCACATACAAAAGGTAAAATAATCTTTCTACTCCTATGTGAGATTTCTATTTGTGCATCCAAGGATCATGTTACTCCTTTTGGCCATTGTGTTTCACTCATATGTCACGTTCGGCTGATTATCCAGCATGACATTTTTTCCACAGTCACTGCTTCCCAGGATAGAGACCCCCACAGTGTAAGTACAGCCTTCATTCTTTGTTCCTAGATCCATACATTTACCTCCCAGCTTACCAAGTGATCCACATCCATATTAATGACCTGCTCTCCTCACTATTTACCACTCCCGCAATTTTTGTGTCATCTGCAAACTTTATCAGTGATTACTTAGTGTTCTTCCAGATCATTGGTAAAAATATTAAATAGCATAGGGCAAGAATCAATCCCTGCAGGACCTTCTACTAGAACCATAGCCACTACAGTTACATCATGAGACTCATCAGTTTCCACCTTTTAATCTATTAAATATGTGCCATGTTAATTTTATATCATTCTTGTTTTTCAATCAAAATATTGTGCAGTACCAACCACTTTATGGAAGTCTAAGTATATTACAGCAAGGCTATTACCTTGATCAACTAACCTTGTAATCTCATCAAAATAAGATATCAAGGTAGATTGACAGGATCTATTTTCCATAAACCCATGTTAATTACATTACCCGCCTTTAATTCTTTATTGAGTCCCTTATCTGCCACTCCATTATCTTGTCCAGGACTGATGTCAGACATAATTCTCCAGGTCCTCTTAATTTCCCTTTTTTAAATATTGGCAAGCAATATTAAATATTTAAAATCAGCTCCCAGGCTGATAATTTCATGTAGGTTTCACATGGGACATCTGTATGTTGCAGATTTGCACATTCAAGCAGGGAACTGAGAAACTGAACAGCCTGCTAGTCGTTATACAGGGGGGCATTTTAAAAAGTGCACCTAATTAACATATACCTAAGGAGCTAGGACAAGTTGTTATATCCCATCTAAAATTTGTGTGAGTAGCCACCAGTGTGTTGGAGCAGTGAGAAGGGATCATCCAATAGGAACAGGAAGACATAACACACTATTAATTGCTTATGAGTGCATAGTGCAGGATTTGACATTGGTTAATGTTGGTCTTTCAGGCTGTCCTGTTTCTATTGGATCCTTCCTCTATAGTCCCTAAATCCTAGTCTATTATTCTCTCTCTCAGAAGCTGAACAAGAGTTTTGCACTTGACTTGTCCTTTTCCACGAAGAGAAATGATGGATGCACTTTATTTTCTAAATTTTCTGACTTTTTTTTTTATTGGCCTTACTATTGTAAAATTTAGTTTCTCAACCACCTTGTTATATATAGGTTTTTCAAAAACTACAAGAATGTTTCTGTTTACATTATAGCACTTCTAAAAGGTATAGCAGCCAAAACTTGACTTCCAATTTGACTCAGGGCCAGCGACAGAAATTTGGGGGCCCCCTACTCTGATAGTTTGCCCCCCCCAGCCCAGCCGGGCCCCCTCCAGCCCAGCCGACAGCGGCTGCCCCCTACAGCCCAGCCCAGCCGACAGCGGCTGGGGGGGCCCCCAGCCCAGCGCCCCCCCCCCAGCCCAGCCCAGCCGACAGTGACTGGGGGGGGCCCCAGCCCAGCGGGCGGCCCCCAGCCCAGCCCAGCCGCCCCCCCCAGCCCAGCCGCCCCCCCCCCCCCAGCCCAGCCCAGCCGACAGCGGCTGGGGGGGGGGGCCCAGCCCAGCCCAGCCCAGCCGGCGCTCCCCCCACCAGCTGACAGCTGGCGGCAGCCCGGGAGCGGCGTGAGCCGCCCTTGCTGCTTCCCCCTCCCCCCCCCCTTTTCTCCCCCGGACTGAGCCGCTGCCGCCAGTCGGGCTCACAGCTCCGGCCGGGGACAGGCGTGCTGGTCCGGAGGAGAGCCGCGCCGGATGACTACGGGTAGAGCTGTACCGGGGCCCCCCTAAAGTGTGGGGCCCGGTACAGCTCTACCCGTAGTACCCCCCTGTCGCCGGCCCTGATTTGACTATTATAACACATGCAACTATCTCTGGCTCTGATCCTGCAAATGTCTTTGCACATACTTAACTTTGCTGCCGTGAGTAATCCCATAAAAATTAGTGGGGCTACTCACAGAAGTAAAGTTGAGTACACGTGTAAGTGTGTATAGGGTCAGGGCTTTAGTAAACAAATGGCAGCCTATGATATCTAAAAATGAATCTCCCTCAAGGGCCAATCCTGCCATTCTCACTGCAGTCAATGGGAGTTTTACCTGAAAAGGATGGCAAAATTGGACTCAGAGAGAATGAAGACACTTACTGACTGAAATGGAAGTTGGCTTGGTGCCTAGTATCATGTGATGAGAAAAGGAGACTATACTACAATTTAAAATGGTAGCACAATAAACCTTGCTCTGGCTCTAGAGTACAGTATTAAAGACAACGGGCAGTCAGTCATTTTCCCACTGCAGGGTGAAATTTGTAGGGTTTTATCCCATCGAAGCCTTTTGCACCACTAAAATAATAAACTGATAGAAGGGGTAAATTTCCATACCTGTTGAGGTCAAGTTTTTGGTAGAGCTTCAATGTTCCACCAAAATATTTCTTTTGAGAATTAAGAGACTCCACTGTGGCTGCACAGGTCCCATGTTTCTCCCACTCATGCTTCCTATAGGAAGGAAGCTAAATTCAGTTTTTTAAGAGACAAGGAATCTGCCCAGGTATACTCAGAGAGCTAAGAGACCGTCCCTTGAAGGTAAAGAGTTCTTATCCAAATATTGGTATAAGACCAAGCATCTGACAGATGAAGTTCATAACTGAAACAGGAGAAAATCACCACATCTCTTACAAACAACTGCACATACAATCAGAGAGTGTAGGCAAAAATCCCAGTCCAAATCCCCCAAATACTCTCCCTGTATCGCTCTGCACCTCAATACAAGTCAGCAGAGATAGTGATATCTACAAATACATCATGTTAACTTTGCCATAGGTACCAGGTGTGAAAAAAATGAGAAACCTCCCATTCTGGGTACCAGCATCTTGGACTGAGACTCTATTAGATGTGATAAGACAGCGAACCCTAGCAGGTAGTAGAGCACGCAATACAAAGAAAAAACACTGTTGTAGGAGGGCAGATTTCCACAGCTCTATTAGTGCAAACGGCTAAGGAAATATCAGGATGAGGCAATCTTTTGATCAAAAGAAGAGAGATGCTAACTTGCTACTGACTGAGATCATAAATGTTACAGTCAGTGACAGAGCTAGGAACAGCTACATTTTACACATTGTGCTTCAGGGTTTTGTGGATTCTGAAATGTAACAAGACTCATTAAGCCATCCAGTGACAGGATGTATTTTTCAAGTCCGATAACAATTTAGTGCCACATACAGTAGAACATAGAATACAAAAGCCCTGCCGCCTTCATGAGATCTTATTATTTAGTACAGAAACACAGTTCTATCTGGCTGGTGAACTGGGAACATTTTTTTCAGTAACACTGCATGAGAGAGTTTCAGGCTGCCCTATCCTATATAATAATCGGCTAGAAACGTTTGTGTGAAGCCGTCACGCGCAGTAGAGACGGCCCGGACTAACGGCATGCTGGGAGGTGTAGCATGCTGGGAGGTGTAGTTCGGCAGCACAACATGGCTGCTGCGCGTACGCTGCTGAGAGGGAAGCAGGGTCTGGATCAGGGGCTTAGGGCAGGAGGGTGGCTGGGCGCAATAGGCGTAGGCAGGGGGCTCTGGCCGGGGGGGGGGGAGCGCGGGAAGGGGGCGCTGGGCCAGCGGGGCGGAGGTGCCCAGGCACGGCACGGCCAGCTGCGCCCAGCCTAGCCGGGGCCTTGGAGTGGGTGGGAGGGGGCTGAACGAGTGGGGGGGCTTAGCAGGGAAGGCCTTGGAGTGGGGGGGCTGAGTGGGGGGCGCGCTTGGGGAGGGGTGGCTGAGCGGGGGGGGGCTTGGAGTGGGGGGGGCTGAGTGGGGGGGGCCTGGAGTGGGGGGGCTGAGTGGGGGGGGCCGTTACTGTTGGCCCGTGTCCACGGGCTTTTACACTAGTAAACTATACAAGAGAAAAAAAGAGGATGGTTGATTGGTTAAGGTATTAGTCTGGGACTGGGATAATTGTGTTCAATTCCCTACCCTGCAACAGATATCCTGTATGACCTTTGCAGATAGCTTAGTATCTCTGTGACTCAGTTTTCCACCTGTAAATTGGGAATAAATAATACTTCCCTACGTCACAGGAATGTTGTAAGGATAAACATATTGATGATTGTGATGTGCCCAGGAACTATGGTGATGGTGGGCCATATAAATAGCTTACAGATATACAGAAAACCATCTGAAAAATATGCATTGTGGTTAAGCAGAACATATCCAAGTTAGTCACAGCTTGACAAAATTTAGTCATAGTAGTGTCATAAAAAATGTTGTATTATGAGAAATGAGTCATGTTCAGAAAGTTAAACTGTGAGAATTTGCCTGAAGTGTTAACATTTCTAAATTTCTTTTAGTATAGTTTAGTTTAGTGAGGTCTTGTACACTACAATAGCAGACCATGCATCAAATCGAATTTTAAAAACAATGAAGATGTCCTAAAACCTGGTTTCTTATAATGTCAAGTCTATTAATATCCCAGAATGCAATGCAAAAAAAAAAAGCCATACTCTGTTTTGTCAGTGGACTAACACATACAAAGCAGGAAATTCAGCTATATCTCAAGGCATATTTACTGTGAAAGATGCAGGTGTGGAATCTTTAACACGGACATCCTTTTCCCAAAATGTTCATTAGTGACTAGGGTTAAATAGATGTCAGCACAAAACCCAAAAAGCTTGTAATGAATCATTTAAAATCCCTTCACTCTTTGGGCGCCTTTCTTTCAATCCCTTGACTCTTGTGATGCCCCCCTTATACCTCACAAAGAAGGGGCACAAGTCCATTTTTTTTCTTTTTCAGGATGCCTTTGAGTTATATGTTTACAATCAAAGTTAAAGAACTTAGAGTATGAAAACTCTTATTAAATACTTGGAATTGGAAAAAATGACACATTTACTTTTGAGCTGGGAGTGAGTAAGAAGACTGAGTGCGAGATGTGGGGGGTGGCTATGTATAACTGGAAGACTGTATAAGTAACTGAAATGAGGGGTTTAGAATGCAAATGTTTCTCTCATTGCTAGAGCATTGTTTCTTTAGAGTTAATACACTCTGATCTGTCATATTTGTATCTGTATGCATCCATACCAAACTGCAAACCAGAGGATCTGCAGCTTTAGTGGAACTTTAGGAGCATGCAACAGCTGCTTGGAAGAATTGCTGATTGTTTCAGGGTCTGGGCGACTGGACTGTAGTGTCTTCACTGCCAAGAGCTCTGCGGAGCCCAGCAAGAACTCATGGGGCCCAAAGTTTGGGTTCACTACAACAGCCTGATGAGTGTCCAGGCAGGTTGTAACAAAAAAATTAAGATAACCCTTCCTAAAGAGAAACTACCTATTTTGCACAGCACAGCTACATGAAAGAAGAGAAAAGATGTACAAATAATTCATTATTTCTAACTGTTGCGTATAGGAATGTGGCATTTTACCTTCACCTCTTCCACTTAACACAAAACACAACTAAGGAAACTATGGAAACTGCAGAGATTCTTAGTGAAAAATATGAAACCAATTTCTTTCTTGTCTAGTGCTCGGGAAGGCCTTGCTTTTTCAAAGTGCATGCGTGGCAAACAGCAAGAAAGGCAAGGTCACCGCACGCACTTGAGCATCAATATGGATGCAAGACAGTCCTCTGTATGGGCAGAGAGAGTAGATAAACTACCCAGCAACTATCTCTTCTGGATCTACCCGACCCTCAGAAGCATGCGGGGGAAAAGAGGCAATGCATTTGTGCACACCAGGTATGTCTGAGGAGACATGACCTCAAATGCTCAGCATTCAAAGGCAGGGTGACCAGACAGCAAATGTGAAAAGTCGGGATGGTGGGGGGGGGGGGTGTAATAGGTTATATAAGAAAAAGAACCACAAATCAGGACTGTGGCTATAAAATCAGGACATCTGGTCACCCTATTCAAAGGGAGTCCTCAGTTAGGCAGTCCCCTCTTTTGATTTTCTTCTGTTAATGGACACGCTGGAGCACTCACTTATGCAACCTGTGCAACTTGCCCTGCTCCATCACTTTTTATCTGACATCAGTAATTCTGCCTCTACAGTATGTAGAGCTGCAGAATGCTCACAATGCAGCTAAAGTTGATGTGCTCGCCATTGCAGAGGGAAGTCACTTTGGGGTGTCACTTTCTCCCAAATAGCACTGCAGAGCTGTGCTCAGGGCCAGCTCCCGGCACCAGCTCTCCAAATGCGTGCCTGGGGCAGGGATGACGAGACCGCGGGACCCGTGGACCTCCCACAGAAACGCCGCCAAATCCGCGGTACACTGGACCACCCGCAGCCATACCATGGAACTTCCGCACTTGGGGCAGCAGAAACCTTAGAGCCACCCCTGGCTGTACTCCAGTTTGCAGGAGCACTGAAGCCTGAGTGCGTGTGGTGGACAAAGCTAACGTTGTATCAGTTGGGTCTGAGAACTAAACAAACACAGTGTCTCACAGGCATGTAGATATTGGGGAAGGAATAATGAGGAGCTGCAACCCACAGCTGTCCATAACTTGCAGTACTCAAAGGGGATTAGATGCAGAGAGTTGCCAGGTCTATTGATTCTTTCTTCTGTGCTGTATACATTTGGGTTGAGCCTATAGCTGGGTTGAACAATCTTTTCAAGAATTTCCCCCTAAACTACTCCACAAAGGACACTTTCAGATTAAAAGTCAAATTGTAGAATACATACATTTCTCTTTCCTACGATACTTAGATTCTTAAGTGGAAGTATTTTTAAAATTCCATTTACTTGTCACTTTTTGTATGCGCCTTAATAGAATTCTTTCATTTAGCTTTCAAAAATGAATATCTATTTAGTCCGTTTCACTTTTAGTTTTTTTTATGCTGAATTGTCAGGGTTTTATACTCTAAAAAGGAATATTTACGAGGAATGCTTGTTTGTTTCATAAGTACTATTTTAATTGAAGTAAAAAATGTGGAAGCATTTCATCCGTGTTAGGTTCGCTAAAAGCTTGTAGATTCATAAAATCTGAAAGTAGAGCCATACTTAAGGCAACGCTGTCTCTTATTAAACAGCTCCCAGTATTAAAGGGAAGGATTTCTCACAGTCAACAAATACTGGTCACAGAAAAATAATTAAAACATACTTAAACCAACTGTCATATTGCTTTTATACTGCTGGTATCCCCAGGTTATTTCCACTTCTGGCAAGACTATTGTTGGTTACCCTTTTGTGTCAAAATGCTACATGGAATCAATAGCCAGGATGATATAGGGGACTAGAGTGGATTCAAAGTTTTCAAGGATTCTTTTTTCCATTTTGATCAAATAGTAATTTTTCACCACCAAACTTGTATAAAAATATTTCACTTATGTTTATGAAGATCTGCTGTCCACTACCATGATATTATATCTTGACTTTCCGCCTCAGGGGAAAAAAAAAAAAAAAAACCAGAAGCTCCTACATACACTCTTCAGGCCAAAACATCCCAACTGTTTTGATGAGCAAAGTGGAGTAAAGAGCAGTTGATCAGGGTATAGGAAGTGCCAGTTCTGTGGCATGTTTCTCTTTCCCTAGGACTATGGAGGGTTTGGGCCCTTTGTATAGAGAGAGGGCAGGGTCAAAGGGACAGCCACTCTCCCTGCCTGCTTTATGATAATCCCTCCAAGAATTTTCAGTCCTACAGGTAGAGATAACCCACCCAATGCTAACAGAAAGCACCTCAGAAACTAAGTCAGTGAAGGATTTTAACTCAGCAGCTAGGAGAATCTAATAAAATACTGAATGAGTCCCTCAACTTTTTGGGTTGAGGTTTAGGGCAGGAAAGGCTCTTCACTCACAAGCATGCTCTGTTTCCTTTTCACATCTATACAAGGACCCCGTGGTGTGAGACAGACTTACAATTTCTCTAGTGAGCCAGCAACTTAAAGCATATATCAAGCAGATATGAAGAATTAATACATTTGCAATGGGACAAAAAGAAAACAGTTTTTATCCTTCCTTCTTTGACTGAACATAGAGGAGACATGGAAACCATGGTAACAAGCTTAACCTACCGCAAATACAAAAGACCTTGCAGACTACCATACACAGTAAGAATCATGTTTATCCTGTTACTAATATTGGACTCCACACTGCAGTCCTGCTTTCCAAAACACAATTCTCCATCCTATAAATGTAGGCTGACCATATTTCCTTGTGACAAAAACGGGACATTGGGATGGCAAAAACGGGACGGGATTATAACTCCCTTCAGACCCCAAATATAACCCTACAACGCCCTCCCCCCCCCCATATCCATAAAGTCACCAATACCCAACCCTCACATAACCACCTCCAGGCCCCCCAACACCATCCCACTACCACCCCCCCAGACCCTTACACCCCCACAGCCTTCCCTACACAACCTCTCCCCATAGCCCCCCACTAGCAACCAATACACCCCCCCAGATCCTCCCAATGGCCTCAAAACACAGCCCCCCCCCCAGCCTCCCACCTCCCCCATGACCCCCCAGCTCATCCCACCCCTGCAGGCCCTGCTGCTGCGCCCCCCTCCCCAGCCACCACCTGCGCTGGGCTCCGCGTTTCCTCCACGTGGGGGGGGGGGAAGTGAGGCACCAGGCAGCCCCTGCCCGGCCAGGAGCTCCACTCTGCCGTTGTGCCGGGCTCTGCTGTAACCGGCTCACGCGACACATGGGGGCGGCCCAGCCAATCCCACCGCTGCTCAGCTGCGGGCACATGACACGTGGGGGCGGTCCAGCCAATCGCGCCGTGCGGGATCTGCAGCAGCTGTGGCGGAGGGGAGGGGGGAGCAGGCCGGTGAGGGGAAGGTACTGAAGGGCTGCGGGAGGAGGCGGGACCCGGCCGTGGGTCCCTGAAATAAGCTGCGTCCTGGTTTTTTTACGAAAAACGGGACAAATTTGATATTTTTATTAAAAAGACGGGACGGTCAGAAAATATGTAAAAAACGGGACTGTCCCGTTCAAAACGGGACATATGGTCAGCCTATATAAATGTGACCTACAGTCTTGATTCCAAGAAGTACACCCTTGTTTTTAGCTGTACTAAAATGCATGTTGTTAAGTGAGGACAGTTTGCAATAAGTTCTACAGAGGAATCTGGATCAAACCTATCTTTATCATTATTTATTGCTTCGCCAATTTGTGGGCCATCTGTAAATATTAGCAGCCCTGATTTTATATTTATTTCCATATTATTGATAAAGATAATGAATAGTGCTGGGGAAAGAACAGGTGCCTGAGAGACACCACGAGAAACACCGTTGGATGGTGACTCCCATTTAGCTGGGGTTTTTTTGTTTTGTTTTTACAAGATCTATCAGGTAAACCAGTTTTTAAATCAATCCAAGATGCACTGATTTTTGTATAGTGCTTTAAAAAAAAAAAACCTCAGGATATTGTGTGGTGCTACATCAAAATGCCTTACAGAAGTATATGTGTAGGATGTCAACACGGTTGCCTTTGTCAACCTAAACCGTAATCTCAAAGAATACTATCCAGTTTATTTGACAACTCCTCACAGGTTCTTGACTAGTAGCTCTCTGCACCTTCATATACTTCTTGTATGAGGAATGTCTCTCTCTCCTTCCCTCTCCAAATGTACCATTTTACTAGTCCTATAGGGATGTGTGATACACCTACAAGAGGTATGTATATGGCACTTATCAGTTCTAGATGACTGCACTGAGTCTCACTGTAGTCACTGGGACACAACAATGGGGTAAGGGTCTACACAGGTAATCCTTTGGAAGACTGAGGCAGAGATCCTGCTTTCATGTAAATACTAATATTGACGAAGAAGAAGAAACACAGAAGGAAAGTGCAGAATCATTTCTAAAGTTGTATTTCAAGATTTTCGATGCAACTCCAGCAAACGTTTAAAGCCTGGTACCAAAGGCTCCATCAGAGAGTCATTTAGAAAGACTGTAAGATACATTCAAAATAATTTTCCATTGTAGCTTGAACTCACCAGAACTGGGTGCGATTAGGAGATGAATGGAGTACATCTGGCCAATATTGTCTCATGTCTGGTAAGAGATCCTAGAAATTAAAAATATGTATCTATCCTGTGAAGCTGAAAAGCGATTTCATACTCAGTATACATAAACAGACACATTTTCAAAACACTGCCCATCTCCTTGGAGATTCTTGGCTGAAACCCATTATATAAGTGAAAAAAATAATTGCTAGGGTGAGTAAGAGGTTTTGTGCCCTGATAGGGTGAAAATGTATCCTTATGGCTGTTTCAGATGCAAATATACAATTAGATTTTGAAATACTCTACAAAAATATTTCCTGTCTTGAAATTAGATATGTTTCTGTAACTTTTTAATTGATTAATTTTGGAACCCTACAGAAATCCTGTTAAATTGTACAGTTCCTGTTTTACTCACTCCAGCCTTTAATCCCCCGTCCTGTATTATAAAACAATGTTTGACTGATAAATGGATTTTTCCTTTCTTTATGGTTTGAAAGAAGTCAAATTCATGATAGAGCTTATGTTCAGCTCTCCTTCATTTGCATTCCCTGCACCCCTGCTTGCAGAGGCACCTGACCTCCGGGAACGGACAGGCTGCAGCCACCACTGCTTTCACTTCCCTTATTGGTTCCATCAGAAGAAGAGCTTTAAACAACAGATGATGCTCAAAAGGAGTTCTAGTACTGGACACTATGTGGAAAATGCACTCCTAGGTGCTGGGCTGCTCAGCAGCACAGAAGTTGCAAAGGGAGCACTAGTTGTACCCTCCCCTCCTGAAAGACTTTTTGCCCTGGGAGGTCCAGAGCCAGTGTTCTGGCAGGTTCTATTGGAAAAGACTAGGGAATGACTCAAGCCATGCGTGTATACAAAACCAATGGTGATCTGAGGGAGTCACTGAATTTCACCGCGACTTAGAATAAGGGCTGGTCTACGCGGAGGAGGAAGGGGTTTGACCTAAGATATGCAACTTCAGCTACATGAATAGCATAGCTGAAGTCAAAGTATCTTAGGTCGACTTACCTGGCCGTTCTCACAGCGGCTAGTTGACCGCTGCTGCTCCCCTGTCGACTCCACTTTCTCCTCTTGTGGAGATGGAGTTCCAGAGTCGACAGGGAGCGTGTTCGGGGATCAATTTATTGCGTCTAGACGGGACGCGATAAATCAATCCCCAATACATCAAACACTATCCGCCAATTCGGTGGGTAGTATAGACGTACACATGAGGGAATAAAGCACCTAATGAATGTTGGAAAGGAAATTTTTAAAAGCATAAGTATCTCAGATTACAAATTAAAGCAGAAGTGATATGCTATGAAGTTATACATATTTGGGATTTGAAAAGGTAATTGTGTTCAATCCTGCTCAGAATTAACATTTTAATTTAAATAAATTAAATTACCTTAATCTCAGTTACATTGAAGTGCCATGTTCTATTACATTCGTCTACTTTATCAGGCCTAGGGAAGAAATATACAAATGAAAACAGAATACCCACTATTAGGTACTGGGTGGAAAAAGTCATGTCACAGAGCTACATTTCAAAGTTACAAAATTATAGCTTTGAAATTTGAGTTTAAAAATCTAAGGAACTCAAGTCAATCTCTACAGCATTTTAACCAAAACAAACACATTAACAGCCATTATGTGCTAATTGTGTGTGAACTTTTCTGAGTGCAGAGGATCCTGTTGTGCCCTTCACACTACTTTAGCTATCCATAAAGTGCCTGAGTGGTGTGGAGGGCTTTGCCTGGGCCCTCTCCAATGAAGTCAATTCCACCCTAACTGAGTCACTCAATTTATGATTCCCCAGACCCACACAAATTCCAACTGAACCTCGTTGTAATGCTGTTGACAGTTTTATAGAGGATAGGCCGGCAATCTTCTGTATGTTTTCTTCCAATCATTTATTTTTTAACGAAAAGTCTCCATATCTTCACAGAGATTCCAGCCCGTTGTTTCCTTGGAGACTGATGTGTTTTTCCCAAGTTTCTATGAGTTTTTTGTAACATGTTTAGACTCCTGAGGCCACATTCAGTCATGAGACACTAACAAGTGCTCAGAACTCAGAAAAAGAGGAAGCTATACTCCCCTTTATATTAGCAACTTTGGAAATAGACCCTTAAAAAGAGCTTATTCTGCAATTTGATTTGTGTGCCTGCACATGATCACCAAGCACATGAGATCACATGGCAGCAGTATACTGAACTATGCAACTTTGGTCTCTGGCTAGAGCAGGCTACTTATATTTCCATATGCTACACGTTCATGAGACAGAGAAGATTGGTGAAGCCTCCCCAGCACAAGAACTAAACATCCTGGTAATTAAAGGTCTGACTTGAAACTGCAAAGGCACAGATAATGGGATTTTGCTCTGAAAACTGCCTGTGGAAAACAGGATAACTTCTCCCAGGATAATAGCTCCTAGTGTGTATTCAAAGTAAGATCAGCAAACAAAAGTATATATATTTTTTATTATTATTCTTTTTCGCTCTGCAGAGCCAACAGAATTAAGAAGAGAGAATGAACTGGAGTCTTTTTTTTTTATGCATCATCATCAGTATTGTATACTAAGATCTGATCAGCTACATCTGCAAAGATCCCTTTGATGTTAACTGGTTCCTTAAGCACCATGAGAGCATAATTTAAAGACAATGGGATGGGAATACGGAGGGCTTAACTGGACTTTTAATACTGGAGAAGGAAAAAACCCATCTTGACTCTCAGTGCCTGATTCTCATGCTGTATCAGTTTTACACTCATGTAAATCCATTGTCTTTAGCTGATTTACAGGAGTAGACAATCGGGCCTTCAGAACCCAAGTGAATTTGTAGGGCTGATAGAAAACAACATTTGTACTTGTAGAATGAGCACATTTAATAAGGAAATTGTTTGGACAAAACAAACGTGTATCCCACAGTCCCATGTTTACAAACTCATTTTTCAGATTAGAAACACACTTCAAAAGTTTCTCATAATTTCCTTTCCATAGGTGGAATGGAAAAGGGGAAAACATATCTTAAATTAACGTGACTTTATTATCAAAGTTAGAAGTCATATATCATTCTACTATACTTCTGTGAGCTATGCTACTCAAAATGCCTACATAAAACTACAAGATCCAGCAACTCAAGGAGAAACACGCTACAATTAGGCATTTTAATATGCATATTACTGGGCAAATTTGCAGTGAAAGCAGAAATAAAACTGATAAAACAAATTTTAGAGAAGTTACATTCTGTATCAAGGCTGGTGATGTTTTTAGTTGGATTACAGACCACAGTTTGGAGCTGTCTATAGTTGCTGAAAGTCTCCGTATTAATCCTTATGACATAATACTGTATGAACATTTTCTTCTTCAAAGTCCTGTCTAGAATCAAATAACGAATCCCTGTAACGCCTAAATACTATCATCCCCATTCTACATATTAAAAAATAAATCAGTGAGTTATTTATCCAAAGCTACTGCAGGAGTCAATGCTAGAGATGGGATTACAGCCCACACTGGCTTCCAGTCCTGTGACCAAATCACACACCATGGGTGAAACCCTGCTCCTCTTAAGTCAATGGGAGTTTTGCCAGAGGCTTCTATAAAGCCAGAATTTTGCCCCCTGACTCTTTCAGACTTAAAATCCGTAGCAGAGAAGCACAATTGTTCCCTTTTTAATAAGGATAGAGACCAGATTCAGTGCTGCTTTAAGTGGGTACAGCTCCATTGACCCCCCTAGTCCAAGAGCCTGATTCTTCTCTCTCTCACACTCATTCTACAGCATTGTCTCTAATGAAGTTATTTCGGATTTACACTGGTGTCAATAGGAGGAGAATCGGGCCCTTACACTTCAAAGTCAGTGAAGCGGTACCTGCTTGCACCAGCACTGAATGTAGACCAACATGGCATTCTTTTCCAATTTGAAATTTAAAGGATTTGTTTTAAGTTCTTACCATAGTCCATGAATTGTCCAGTACTGGGGGGGATCTCTGCAGTCATTCTCACTCATCTAAAAAGAGTGCAAAAGTCCATAACATTTATTAAATGCATCACTTGGTCAGAGATCACCTAATCCATTTTGGATTTAAAAACATTACAGCATGCCAAGGGATTTACCACAAACATTCTGAATGAGCAGCACGAATACATGAAAGATCAAGGGCAGATTCTCAGTTAGTGTAAATCAGCTTAACTGCATTCACTTAGAGGGTGCTAAGTCTTATTTACATCTAATGAGGATCTGGCTTCCAGTTCCCAGCAGTTTCCTATTTAAGAGATCAGCAGACCCGTTCAATGAATTCAGGAGTTCCCAAAACAAAGAGATTTTAAACACTTTGAGAAGCCATCAATGGTGTCTTAGGGTATGGTTAAACTGGCACTTTGCAGCGCTAAAACCCTCCATTAGCGCTATAATTATCTGACCCTACACACTTGAAAGGCACATTTTGCACATTTACTCCACAAATAATGCGCTATTGTTAAACCACCTTTTCGAGAGGCTTTTAGAGCTAGCGTTGTAGCGCAAGCTTGGAAATGTGCACACCCATTGCGTTACAATGAGCCTCCAGCCTCCAGGCCCAGAATTCCCATTACATACTCTCTGGCCAGCATTTAAAACTCTTCTGTCCGTCCTCAGGTGACCCCACATCAGACCCTCCCCCACATTCCTTTGAAAATTTGAAAAACTGGCCCCGGTCCCGCCATTGCGGGCGGGCGGGCTGCCGGGTCCCCGCCGCTGTCATTAGCTGAGCCTTGCCATGCCTATGTGATGAAGCTATAATTAGACAGATACACAAACTTCAGCTACATGATTCACCTAGCTGAAGTTGCATATCTTCCATCGATCCCCCCTGCTAGTGAGGACAAGCCCTAAGAGGAGAGAAGAGAGAAAAGAAAGCATCACGGGAGTTTTAACCGGATGCAGAATGGCCACAAAAAACGCCCCCTTCCCCACAAGGCACTGTGCCAGATTTCAGAAGAGGTGCTCTGTGGGATACCTGCCCTATCGCGGTACTCTCACTGCTGCCAGAAGCTCGGCAAATGTGTTCATCCTTTGGCGCTAGAGGGCTTAAATGTGCACAGCCTCTAGCGCAACACCTGTTGCGCTAAATAGGGAAGCGCTATAAAAAAACGTGCTACAATCGGTAGTCTAATCATACCCTTAGTGAAATCAACCAGGGTCAGTTTTAGGGGCAGGGCAGCAGGGGATTGCCCTGGATGCCAACTTCCTGGGGCGCACCACTCCACTGTCCCATTTTTTCCCATTGCACTGGTTAGTCAGGGCACAAAAATGTTCTCTAGCCCTGACGCTAGTAATAGTTTGTACATGTCCATGAACAAGTTTACTGCTTGTATAAAGAAAATGAGACAATATCGATTGCTGCAGTACGCAGCTCCCTATTGGCTGCAAAATCCAAGTAGGCAGAAAATGATTTAGGGAGAAAACCTCTCCAGCATTCACAGCCCAAATAATTGCCTATGAAAAACATTAACTGCTAAAGAAAGGGCAGAACAGTAGACACAGGAACTTTCCAGGAGCTCAGTAAATATAATACGGGGGCCCAGTCTTGCAAACCCTCACACTAATCCCGCTGATTTCAGTTTAACTACTTGCTTTAGTACAAACTTGGGATTTCCCGCCTGAAAGGAAATGCTCCTGATCAGTCACTAAACTTGATGTTCAGACTGTCAGACTCGGTGGGGATTTTTATTGTTGTTTTTTTGGTACTTTCTCCAGTATTCTGCCTGGTGACCACCAAATAGTTTAATGTAAATATTTACTAAAAATAAAAATACCCTCCCTACTAGCTTTTCTTTTAATCTCTGCCTTAATTAGTGTGATTCACTTTGTCAGAGCTACTGCCTCGACACTGCAGAAGGTCAGAATAAGATCTGTAACCTCACTAATTATCTAAGCTTCTATAGTCCTATGCCATGCATAAAGCAGAATGCTTAATTTTGCACGTTTTCTTTTCATGTGTGCCAGTTTCCTTCCTCTCTAATCTTGCCACCTACATAGTCCAGTGACTAGACAGCAATTAAACCCAGTGTCTGTTTTATTCCAAAAGGGAAAATAGACAAATAACATCGCTCCTCACAGGAGACAGGCGTTGTGAAATCAAAACACTTCAGATAGCTAAACCAAAAACAGTCAAATAACAACTATCCAGCAAGTTACATCTTCCCCTTAACACTGTCTTACACCTAAATAGCTCGGACCACTAAGTTTGCTAATCACTTAGGGCCTGCGCCAGCTCCCATCGAAGTAAATGGCAAAACTTCCAATAACTTCAGAGTAAGCTGGATCAAGGCCGTGCTTTGAAATTCCTAGAAAGTCAAACATCAAAGGCTGACAGTCCTTCAAATTGAAGTCCTTTTTAGTCTGGTGTGAACATAGATTAAATTCACCAGGCTTGAAATTCAATTGGCCTGCACTTTATGTAATCATTTGAAACCTATGCAAACTGAGTGCAAGTGAGTAATGAATCCTCATCTGGTAGTGTTTAACACCAAACTTTCCACAGGCGTAAATGGACAAGGTGCAAGGTACCAGAGTATCAGGCCCACCACATTGAACTGGCTGGTATAGTATCATTTACAGATTTCGTTTTCTCTATATTACCCTCCAGATTTGTGTGTGAGAATTAAGACAGAACAGTTACTTACTTTACCGTAACTGAAGTTCTTTAAGATGTTGTAGTTGGTGTGGAAAAAGAGGAGCAATCTGGTTTTGAACATTTTGACAACCATTTGGCAATCAGACTGTACAGCCCAGTCCAATTTGGTATGATAAGCCATCTTTCAAACTGTAGGAGTAAAACCGGAATGCAGATGCAAGTCACCAGAGGGCCCATCTATCACTTCTTATATTGAAAGGAAGGATGGTGTGTTGCTTAGAGCCCTATCCTTGGGAGACCTGGGTTCATTCCCAGTTCTGCCACATACTTCCTCTGTGATCTTAGGCAAGTCATCTCTGTGGATCAGCGCTCTGTCTGTAAAATGAGGATAATAGCACTGCCCTACTTAATAAAGTGTTGTGAGGATACATACATTAAAGACTGTGAGGTGCTCAGAGACCATGGTAATGAGGGCCATATAAGTACCTATGATAAGTAGATCTAGTTTAAATGAAAATCGGCTTCATTTATAGAGACCCTACAAAAATAAGTTCATCCAGGATGAACACCAAAGCAACAGTGAAAATGGAAACTAGAGGCTGCCTTCTGTAGTTATGATATAAGCTGGTTGTTTATGGGGACCATATGGGAAAAGAGTTGTCGTGCTTCAGAATATGTACCAGACTCCCTCACAAATATGTAGCCCGGGCCTCTTGCAAGCAAACATTTGCTGGAAATACTCACAAATGTGTAGAACGATAACACAATTACTCTGAGGTAACCTGGTTTTAGAACAAACTCATTCAGAAGAATACAATATATTAGTGCTCAGGAGAAAATGTATCTATAGTGGAACACGACTCTTGGGTAACACCAGTACAAATATGAGACTATCCAGTTCAGAGAAAGAACATATTGTAAAGGCAACTGTACAGTTAAATAATTTTGAAAATGTGAAAGGCATAACTGACATAAAATTGCAGGCCATCAAGACAACTCGTTTTTAGAAATAGCAATGTTTGCACATGACTAACAGAGGAACAAAGAAACAACTTTATTTGGTGTCCATAAGCAAGGACTTTTTGGTCTAATGACAGATCAAAACAGCAGTGGTTCACCATAATCTCTTTGATTGCTGAACTAGTATAACTATTTTATTTGATGTGTCTTTTTCCTTGTAACTTTTAATATGCAGTCATAACTAAAACCCTGCAGCTAGGAACATCTTTGATCACATCAATGTTCGTGAATCTATTATTGAAAACTGGTTTCATTCATTAAATGAACTGTGTGATGCTGGCCTGCCAGGAGCCAGCTCATGCCATGGTGCCCATGTATCAAGTGGATGCTGATAAATACATAGCTGGAATCTGTCTGGCTCACTTGTCGGTTAATATTGATAAAATAATTGTGACACAAATATGGAGAGTAATACACAGAAGAAAGTGAAATTGTTAGAATTACAAGAAACTGTTTAGATTAGTGAATGCTTGGGAGTTGCTACATGCATTAATCTTATTTGTAATATCTGTGTTCCAAATTGTAATATCATATTTGAGTGGTTGTATTGTGAGCCTCTGTGACTGCATACAGGAGAGGGAAATTAAATAGTGTAAAGAGATGCTCTTCTACAGAAATTATGTTATATCCCTTCTGAAAGAGGAGACCTATTGATACCAGGTGGGCTAGGGTTGGATCTTACAACTGGAAACTCCATACAGCTGGAGCGAGAGAGTGTCAACAATAATCAAGGGGACTAAAGATACTTCTTGCTGTTCTGCTCTTCTCTTCATGAAGATCAGTCATGCAAGTGGACTCCTCCCATCAGCTGAGTTTGCAGCTGAGCGCACATGACAGGAGGATGATAAAACCCCCAAACCAAAGGAATTAAGGATCTCTAGTCTGCTTGGACTCAGCAGGGTAAGGGTGTTTCTAAGTCTAAGCAAAAGATCCCCAGATGCTTAGCCTGAGTTAGCCCTGAAAGACAAACAGAGCTTGCTGATTATAGAAGCCTATATTAACTTCTGAAACCTAGGACTAACTCATTTGTGTTTCTATGGATGGATATGTCTACACTGCAATTAAAAACCAACCACAATTCATTAATTAATTTACATCACAATTAAACAGCCACTTAGCCTGAGTCAGTGCTGTTTAACTGTGGTGTTAATTGATTAATTAATTGTGGTGGGAGGGTCCCAGATCCCAGGCTCCCACCCAAGGCCAAATATCCTTGTAAATAACTCTTTAGTTTCCTTTCCCTATTTAATAGGACTTCATATAGTTTACAAGTGTTGTCTTTGGTATGAGATCTAAAGCACAATTTACCTGGAAGTGACTGGTCCATTGGGATTAGGAGTATCCTGATTATTGCTATGATTCTCAGCATAAGGGGCCGTCTCTCATAGAGATTGCCGTCTCTCATAGAGATTGACTCACCTGGGTGGCAAGACAGATGGTGTACTCAAGGGGACTGTCTGTGACTCCATGTGAAGGCTGTTAAAGTACCTCAGGAACTTTCACTTGGTGCAGTTAGTTGGTAAAATGTATGTTTAAAACTCCCCACCGATTAAGGGTTTGTGCCCTGGCTTTTAGCAGTCTGTCCTGGAGTTAGTACTCGTGGTGTTGCAGCACCATTGTGTCACCAAAGCATTCTGTTTAACAGTCCGCCCCTGTTTCCTTTCTGCTGGTGGATCTCTCATTTGTTCAATTGCTATGTGTGGTGCAAAGCAGATTTAGGCAGAGCTGAGGATCTGGCCTTTATCTTCCTTCCTGTTCTCCTCTTGCTCACCAAGACTGAGACTGAATGACCAAACGCTTGCAACAGATTCCCCCTCTCAGGCCTCCATATCACCAATGAATGGCAGGGCAGCTACTGCTACTGTGTGCCAAAATAAGTATCTCCAGAACAGGCAGCACTTAAAATAGACCCTCTTCCTCGATCAACTCCAGAAAAGAAAGGCAAAGTCATAAAAGCTTCCCTCCTCCAGTTCCTTAGCCCAAGTTCCACAGCTGGGAGGAGGAACAACCTTTCCTATTGAACTGTTCCTGTTCCCATCCAACAGGATTCAAAATCCCCTTGAACAGTCCAAGTCTGACCTTCCCCAAAGGTCTCTAACTGCTACAGAATCATAAAGTAACTGTTAGCTCACCACCACGGAAGCCACGATGACGAGTCAAGCACAAGTCAGTATACCCCTCCTTTAAAGAGTTCTCTAACATGGCTTTTAAGTGGTTTATAACATTACCTCTGTATTAGAAATTGCAGTCAAGTGTCACAAGTGACTCAAAGGCTAAGTAATAGGAAAAAAACCTCATTGCACAAAGTACTACTTTTATGGGAGGTCGATTAATCATTGGGACAATTTATTAAGGGAAGCGGTAAATTCATCATCACTCAGAGTCATTAAATTGAGATCCGATGCCTTTCTAAAAGAGATGGGTCTAGTTCACCCACAAGTTACTGGGCTCAATAATATTCACTTACAGAGCAGGAAGAACAATTTTCTCCACTATAGGAATCACTAGGTGTCATTCTGAAGTGTGTGTTATGCAGGAAGTCAGACTAGTTGACCCCAGTAGACCCTTCTGGCCTTAATCTATTAACACAAAACCTAAACAAATAATGTCCAATCTAACCAAATCAGAGAAAAAACTTACTCAGAAGTTACCATACACAATAAAGGAATAGCTTAAAATGCATAAACATCTAAGTTATGGTATGCTCTTTATTTCTAGCATGTACACTCTACTCAAGGGATCTCAAAGTAATGTGAAGCAGATTTAATTTTAATTTACTAAAGAAAGATTTGCACTTTTCTGAATATCTTTTCTATACACACAAACAACCACAGCCGGTAGGAATAAAGATGAACGTCACCTGCACACCAAGCAAGAGTTTAACC
Organism: Sternotherus odoratus; assembly: GCA_032164245.1. Lineage (NCBI taxonomy): Eukaryota > Metazoa > Chordata > Testudines > Kinosternidae > Sternotherus > Sternotherus odoratus. Next base: position 102,107,290 of record JAVMKO010000003.1, read on the forward strand.
TCCTGGAGACATCCCTGCATATAAGCAAAGTGGCTGGCTGACTGACTGACAGACACACCCACTCACTTCATCCCTTCAGGAAACATAACATCATAATAAGCATTTGCATAGAGTAATCCATCATCAAAGCACTTTAGAAACATGAATGATAGAATCTGTGTTTCAATCTCCTGTATCCAGACATTTTTTCAAAGTAATCAGAGTAGTTTATTAATCGTTTTGAAAAAAGAAGGCACAATGCTAGTGATATTTTCCTCCTTAAATTAATATGTAAATCATTTGAAAGTCACTTAAGAAACAGATTGTTTTGCAGCTTAAAGGACTCCATATTCTTTTAACCAACTACAGTTGCATTCTGGAACCCTACTTCCATATATGACATGATGTTAACAGTAAGAAATCTGTAAGTTTTGAAAACACAGGAGGTGGAACTGAAGTTAAAATTCTTGTAATCACTTAAGACAAAAAGTCACCTAATGATTATATTCTTTCAGAGTTACTCTAGTCCATTAGATACACTTGTATCCATTTTGATTCCTCACCCCACATGAAACATGGTAAGGATTACTTTAAGAGAGCCTGCCTTTTTGGTAGCTTGCCAAGTCTTCAATTATCCTGCTTGCAGCTTCTCCATTTTAGCTCACAGGATTATATAACTTTTCAGAAAACATCAAAGTTATAGAATTAAAAGCAGCAGCCAGGGTGGATGCACAGTAGTAAAATATTTTACTATGATAGTCTGCATGTCTCATTCATTTAACCAAAGATTTGCAAGGCCCTTGATTTTGAGTTGCCTGTTTGCATGCTTGACCTGTCGCCAGATTTTCAGAAGTGCACACCAGCAGAAGTCCAACTGAAGTAACTGTGAACTGTGTGCCCCAACAGCACTGAAAAATCAGACCTAGTATGCCTTAAACTGGACACCTGAAATCAGCTATCATGTCTGAAAAATTGGCTGTTAAGTTCTCCACTATCACCACCACCCCATTTAGAATATTGTAGAGCACAACTCCTGCTCCCCTCAGAAGAGTTTAACACTGTATATGTTTTACTGTTACTGCTTTTCTCCCTAATTTGATCCCTGAAACAGGGCTGACAAGCCTAAAAAGCTGCCCTTAAACAAGAGAGTGCACCCCAAATCCTACAGGTAGAGGTATAAATGTGTCTCTCTTGGAATTGTGGTTCCAGATGTGTAGCAGTAACACTTACCTTGGCTGAGGCTTCTCTATTAAGGATCATATGGCCCTGCCTCAGCCAATCTAATTAAGAACCCAAAAAAATGTACACTTAAATCTGAAGTCAGCAGCAAAAAAGCAGATCTCTGTTGTGTCTCCTACCTTGCTAAAAAAAAACCACTTATCAGAATTTAATATCCTTGGAACTGAAGGGGAGTATAGTTATTTGCTAAGCACTTCACAAACGTATCTGGAAACTCTGTACTTTAGGATTCCTGCCAGGACATAGTGTCAGATATTGAATTTTTCAGTTTAATCCATATTTAACAACAGCACTAAAACAATGGAGCCAGTATTGCAAAGCTTAACCAAATTGGTAGACAGTTGTTCTTATGAATAGTCTATTGACTTCAGTGAAACCACTCATGTGAGTAACTGCCCACTAAATAGAATCACAGAGCTGTACGAGTCTAAGACTGTAAGGAGACATTGCTCATTGTATATTTTACTATTAAAGCATATATGCTACCTCTTTAGGATTATAGCCTGTTATGGATATGGCACCAGCCACTTGTTCTTTACTATTGCTCTCGAGCCACTGAAAGAAGTGACAAACAACAGATATTAACCAATACTCAGAGAAGCGAGAGTACCAAAATGTAAGTAGGATTAAATATTTCAGGAATTTTGCTACAATACTAGGTTCATCTTCAATGTTCTCTCTAATTTTTGACAGCCCATGCACGCAAAAAATTTCTTCTGTGCAAATTTTTGTGGACGTGATGTTTCGCCATGTGCACAGGGCTTAGGATCTGTGTGAGTGCACACACGCGCACCGCTTAGAGGGAATAGTGTTCATTTTATTTTCAGCCATATACTGCATGATCTACACAGTTCCACTTACAATTATATGTTTTTAAAAAACAAAAACAAAACAAAGCTCACCTTGCATACAGTCACGGGCCAGTGATGAACAAGGAACAGTTTTTCCCAAGTGCGAGGATGGTGCTTCCTGGAGAAGAACAGATGAGACAGTTCTTTTCCTCACACATTTCAAAAAGCGAAACTCCTCCAACTAAAGACACATTGCTAAGTAGTGTAACACACATCGATTTTAATCAACTGCTACATAATTTATTCTTCCTATTGCAACTGTACCTAAGGACCCCAAACAAGAAGTAGAGACTTGCTATATAAGGCAGTGCACAAAGAAATAGTGGATTTTGATTGTTGTTAATACATTTCTTATTGCTAAGCAAACTCCACTGATGGCAGTTCATCTCCCTACCGATTTTCTATTTAATATAGAGAGAATAATAATACTTTAATTAGATTTAGAAGAGCACTTACTTGGACAATTTTTCTTATTGCAATAAATACACATTTAGAGGGTGCCAGGAATCTCCAATTTTTTCTTCATGGCTGTGTTATTTGAAAAGGATGTGGACAGCATTCTTGAAACTGTACGTGTTCTTCTAAAACAATCACTATGATCACAGAGGAGTTGTGAAAATGACATGACTGTAAGGGCAAAGCACTTACACAACAGATTCATATTGAGGATTAACGCCAGGGCTTGGGACAGTGAAAGCAACACTCCTAGGTTAATAATTTGGGTGGGAGTGGGATAGGAAAAGAGTGGAGTAAGGAGACCGGATAGCCACAGATGCTTTGAGAAACAGGGGATGGAAATAATGCAGGAAAAGGATTGTCATGTATTATAGTAGTTATAAATAAAGTATATACGGCTAATCCACCCTGAACATGCCCAAGCCCGTCTGATCTCGGAAGCTAAGCAGGGTTGTGCCTGGCTAGTACTTGGATGGGAGACCTCCTAGGAATACCAGGTGCTGTAGGCTCAACATGGGCGTGGGGCTAGCAACTCCACCCCGTAGGGAACCAACTTGCTACTGAAACGCCAACAACAGAGACAGAGTCCTCTGTGGTGGGTTGCCCATACCCCGCCTGGGGGGTGATGGGCAGAGAGAGAGAAATAAAGTATAGGTCAAAACCTTAATTTGCTCAAGCCAACTGAATGACCTGCAGAACTGACAGAGTAAATGGCTGTTAACCTCTTGTGAAAAACCAATTTGTCACACGCCCTTTGTTAGAACAAATGTGAACGAGAAGGAAATAAAGCAATTATTTGAGAGGGTAAATTAAGCAGGAAAATATATTTATGGTTTTAAATTGTCATGAAATTAACCACAATTCTGACTCTGTCCATCTGTGGTTTTTCAATATTAGGAGATAAAACATAGCCAACTAATCAGACAGTCAGATTTATGTGTGCTTTTTAATTCATTATACTCAATGGCTGTGGAACAAATCAGGCATAGTCACAATAATAATCAACATTTTTCCTACTGAGATCACTAACTGGCTCTATATTACACAGTTATTGTTGGATCGTCTAATACAGGGGTCTCCAAACTGCGGCCCGCGAGGCCCTCTCATCCGGCCCGTGGAGATCGGTCGGGAACCAGCCACGGGGCCGGGACGCGCCGCGTGCTCCGTGGCCGCCGCCGGCCGGAACGCGCTGCGTGCTCCGCGGCCGCCGCCGGCCAGGGACGGCTCAGAGTTGGGGCCGGGACGCGCCGCACCGCCAGAAACAAGGAGCCACCCACTGCCAGGCGGCGAAACGGTCTGTGGGGAGAGACCGGGTTGAGTGGGTCAGTGGGGGGGGGGGGGGGGAAGAGACCGGGTTGAGCGGGTCAGTTGGGGGGGGGGGTTGGAGGAAAGGAGGTTTGGGGGGGAGAGACCTGGCTGGGTGGGTCAGTTGGGGGGGGGGGGTTGGAGGAAAGGAGGTTTGGGGGGGAGAGACCTGGCTGGGTGGGTCAGTTGGGGGGGGGGGGTTGGAGGAAAGGAGGTTTTGGGGGGAGAGTCCTGGCTGGGTGGGTCAGTTGGGGGGTTGATGTGTAGTGTTCATGTGTAGTGAACAGGTGTTCATGTGTAGTGTTCATGTGTAGTGAACAGGTGTTCATGTGTAGTGTATCAATGTGTTATTAAATAATAACTGAATAAAATAATATTAAATAAATAATTAAAAACAACATCCATGTTTTGATTCTTTTTTATTTGGACCTCAAGTGTGTTGTCGGCCCCCGAACTGCTATTTGATAGTTAATGCGGCCCTCGGGCTGAAAAGTTTGGAGACCCCTGGTCTAATATTTTGCAACAGTTGAAAGATGTCCTTGTGCTATGTGAGTTCTAAATTTAAACACACACACACACAACTCTCTTTTTCTGGACTTGAAATTGCATCAGTTCCACTACTATACTAATCATTCCAAAACTAAACATTACCTCATATATACACACTCAAAAACTTTATTATCTTAGGGCCAGATCCACAAAGGGATTTAGGTGCTTAAAGTCCAGACACCACAACAACCTCTCCCTCCCCACACATACACACCCCAGCTGCCGCCTAACCCCGTAGACAACTGAACTCATTTGGCACCTGCACGTTTCTGGAGAACTATCAACCTACCTCTCAGAGAAAATGTCATGAATTTGAGTGTCTCTCCCGGAATATCAGAAACCATACAATCGATTTAGGCTTGATAACACAATACTTTCCCTCTCTGAATATGACCCATTCACATAATAGATAATTCTAGAATAAATGCAAAAAAACTGAGCAATCACCTGCCTCTTTGATCTATGCATCTCTTAGGCCTGGGGGGTAGAATAGGGGGTGTGGCCAGGCTGTTTGGGGAGACACATCCTTCCCTACCCGGCCCTCCGCATAATTTTGAACCCCAAAGTGGCCCTCTGGCCAAAAAGTTTGCCCACCCCTGACCTAGGACCTTTACTAACTCAAATGATGACATATTTTAAAGAAGAACATCCACTACCACCTCTAAAATGGCAAAAAATGGGTCTGTCTCAGGCCTAATAAACATTTTCCTTACACACTTCACTTTGTCACAGTGGTCATGCTTAAAAACTTGTCAATTTCATTAGCTATCTAAATTAGTACAAAATTGAGCAGGTTTTCCCTTTATTATTTATAGGTACTGACTAAAACAAATACTAGATTAAAATGAATTATGAAGCAGAACTGTAATGCTTTTAAGCACAACAAGTTTCCTCCCGTCTTCTTTCTAACATATTAACAAATGTAAACCTCAATTTTTCTTAAGCATAAAAAAACAACTTCATTCATACAATATCATATATGCAGACGGAGACAAAAAATAGTGCATCAAAAATCGCACACAATGAAACAAAAATTTCAGTGATAAAAACCTCAAAATATTCCAGAAGTTTAAGTTCTGCTTTAAAAACAAATAAACAATCTTGGTAAGATATTAGAAACTTTTCCAATTGACAGCTTACCTTTCCAGGAATGTATATGAAGTACACCCAGAATAGAAAGCCAGACAAAAACAACCCAGAATCAAATAGTGTGCTGTAGCTGGCTTCATTTTATTTACTATTTATCTATAAAGAGAAAAAGAAACATGTAAAAATTACCAGTCAGGTGTTTACTATGTTTTACATGTTAGAAATAAAAACTTAAACAACCTGTAGATAATACAGAAACAACAGAAGTTGTTATTATCAATCATGTGAAATTTAAAACAAACAACAAAACTTATTTTAACACATGAATATGTGGTATCTTTTGAAAGCTGTAAATGATTTTTTTGCTTGGAGTGTTAAATTTCTTATTTCACTAGAATCAGGACTGAAACCACTGGCTCTTGTCTTATTTGCACAGCACATTACAGTATACCATTGGACTGCTGCCCCCTGACATACATTGAGAGTTGAACCCTAATATTTATATGTAAATAAGCTCTATGTTGCATAAATTTATATTATTGTTGAGTTAAAATACATAAAGTGATTAATTTAGGAAACCTCAAATTTAACACTAATATTCTGTTTGGCTCATCTAAACTGAACCTTCATGAAAGCTCAGTGGGATTAAAGTATCATTTATTTTCTACGGGTGGAATTCCCATCTATGCAGAAGGTCTATGTTCTACTTAATAATAGTTACACTTCAGCCCTCACAATAAGATTTAAGTGGCATTTAAGTGGTCTATAATCTTTGTGCTGGCCCTTATCACAGTGAGGAGTTTCACCTTGAGTGCTTATTAAGGGGACACCATCAAGTCAGAACTCACATCTATCTTAAAGTGTGATTGTAAATAGTACCACTCAAGATAACTAGAATTTAAAGAGTTCCGCTCACAGTTCAGGTAGGATCAAAAGCAAAGGGAGGGCCTGATTTTTAAAGCAGACTTTCTCTTTCGCACCCACAATGCATTGCCAGGAAAAGATTTGAATGAATTACCAGTATAAAATTGTTGGAATAATTAATTGCAAGTAGAAAATTGTGCCTGCCAAAATGGAGACCTAGCTTGAAAATCTGGTCCTGAAAATTTGGAGCAAGAGAACAGAGAGATATTTCATGATTTCTTGGAAAAGGGTGTGACCCTACTGCTAATCATTCCCCCCCCCCCCCTATTTCAACTCTTCTACAAGTTTTCAATCAAAATTTTGAATTGAAAAATGTAAGATAATTTTGATGTAGTCTCTCACCAGCAATGTAAACATGCAGGAGTGCTGGTGAGAGACTCAAATTTCATTTCCTAGGTTCAGTCATCTGACTTGGATCACTGATACAAACTTAATATGTCACATGACAGAGGCCAATCTGCAACTCCAAGGGTTACAACTTCTTCCCCTACAACTAAATTCCTGACCAGCAAAATCTGTTCCGTTTTGAGGAAACTGCTTGTGTCAACTGCAGATCAAGGCAATGAGAGCAAGAAAAGGTGATTCAAGAGAAATGAGCCTTGCTAGAGATGAATCCGAGAGGTAGCCGTGTTAGTCTGGAATAGCAGAGGTAACAAAGAGTCCTGTGGCACCTTAAAGACTAACTAAAGTATTGAAACATAAGCTTTCGTAGGCTAATACCCACTTCATCGGAAGATGAGCAGTGTCAGAACCATTACAAAAAGAAATTGGGGGCAAAACATAATGACCTAAATCCCTGTATCTCCCTATTATCAAATTCCTATTACACAAATCGGTATACTGCAAGGTGGTTTGAACAACAAAAATCGAGTTTTCTAGACAAAGTTGCAAGAAGCCATAAAGGTGATGCCTCTTTCTCTCATTGGATGAAAGAAAGGACACAACTCATATTAAGGGTGGAAATTTCAAGTCTTTGCAAAGAAGAGAACCAGGCAGCATTGCCCATCAGAAAGGTAGTGGGGGGGAAATACTATTTTGTTCAACCTGCTGATCTGCTTCCCAAAACCAAAACACCTGGCTAAGAGAGACTGTAAACTGGACTGTCATTGGCTAGCTAGAGTTCCCACTTCCTTTGTATCAGCTAAAATCTTGTTTATCATAAGCATTCTATTAACTCTTAAAGTCCTATCTACGAAGAACACTGCAAAAGCTGGAAAAATAATAAGACCATAGCTGTCATAATCCCTAGAGTGAATCACCTGAATGAACTTTATCAGTCCAGAGAAATGCAACTGAGAAGCTGAGTTAGAGAACCAAGCTTCACTACAGTTCTAACTGAAAACCAGCAAAATGACTTTTATAAAAACATAATGTATTGAATCAGAGAGGTAGCCATGTTAGTCTGGAATTGCAGAAGTGACAAAGAGTCCTGTGTCACCTTAAAGACTAACTAAAGTATTGAAGCATAAGCTTTCGTGGGCTAATACCCACTTTGGATGCATCCAACGAAGTGGGTATTAGCCCATGAAAGCTTATGCTTCAATACTTCAGTTAGTCTTTAAGGTGACACAGGACTCTTTGTCAATAATGTATTCGTTTACCCAACGATGACTTGGTTATGGCTAGACTATGTGCTTCTCAGAAAACATAAACCTGAGTTAAAACCTCTGGATGACTAAAATGTATAATGTGCACTTGTGTATTTCATGAACAAGTTTAGTTTAGTTATAGTGAATCACTAATGCAATAGAAAGCATTGATGCTGGAGAAATTTGTTACACTAACTAAGCTTCGTACGATTTATAACAGTAAACTGTGCTTCCCTACAGCAAAAATCAGCTGTGAGAAACCCAGTGTCTGAGAGCTCAGTCTAAAAATCATACAGATTTTGTGGTCATGAGAACTGACAGCTTCTTAAAAGAGGAAAAAGCTTTGAATTGGCCTGAAAGCTGAAGTTTTACCACTGTTTCAACTGTTGTTTAAACTAGGGCAAGAGCTTTCAGTGTTGGTAAAATTCCAGAGAAATTACAAAAGCTTCCAGATAATTACCTGCATATTATATTTGGGTTTAATATTTGATAATCTTGCATGTGTGTTAGTGGTAAAGCTTGTCTATGAGTGTCACCTGGAGAAGACAATTCTAAACTGAAATTACATTACTTGGTAATTATGAAGCTTCTCTAATTTTTTTAAATTCCACTTAGAATTGTTTAGTTGAAATGACATCAGTAGTCCTGTAACTCCATTGACAGATAAATATAGATCCTTATCTCAAATCAAAACTTAAAGAACCATAGTTCCACGTTGATACCAAAAATCACCTGCCCAGACTAGTCTAAAACTAGGAAAGTCTGCCTTTGAAACAAGATATGTTAAAACTGTGACTTAATTGATCTGCTTTATTATCTCATGAAAAGAATAACGTTCCATGCTGAGTTCATGTGATTTCTGTGATTTCTTATTTGCTTTAAAAGAGAGACTGGCTTATAAAACTCAAATTTTATAATAATTCTCCAGTTTGTATTTCAGTTAAGAACACAGATCCAAAGAATGCTGAGAAACCTAGTAGAGAGAACTGCTTAAACAATTAAATTAACGAATATGTGTTTTATAACTTTTCTCACAACATACTATACATGCAAATGAATTCCTGCAATGATGGCCAAGGGGGAAAACGATGACAGTCACCCTTACATATGAACATGCAAAAATGAACTAAGCTTCAGGTGCCATCTCAAGCAAGACAGCATACACTTCCTCCAATGCAAAGCAGTAAGGGCCTCCTCCAGAAACCCTGATCAACACACATTACATTCTGATATAACAATGCTGTTTAGCTTCAGCAACATCAAATTTCCACAACAGTGGAGCAAACAACCCTTTCCAAGTCTGAATAGTACTTAAATAACTAGAAAAATATATACAACTAATTGGGCAGAATAGATCATTACAAAGGGCTAGACTGCTTACAGGGGCCTAAATAGAACCTGCTCACTAGCAGACAACGGTACCACAGTAAAACACACGGACCGCGTGAAAGGGAGGAAGGGTGGTTTTATAGTTAGGGCACAAGTTGGTCAATGAGGCAATCTACATTCTGTTCCCATCTGTACCATTCACTTCCAGGGGACCTTACGCTCATCTGTGCCTCCATTTCCTCCACTAGGGATTAATACTCCACACCTCTAGGGGTGTTGTTATCTTTAATTCATTGGTATTTGTGAGGTGTTCATACCATGGCGACAATGTATAAATATCTTATTAAATAACCCTGAAATTGTAAGTACACAGCACCATGGAGACACAAACAGGTATGACTGTGTATGCAATGTAACAGAAGGGAGATAGAAATTGAAAGCTATTTTATACTCCCATTAATTTACCAAGGAGTTGTTGAAAGATACTCCTTCAAACTACCAGACATAACACTTTTCATCAAAAAGAAAAGAAAAAAAGATTTATGCAGCACTTCTGGTAGACAGCATATTACACTTGGGCTCTCCAACCTTGCCTGGCCCTTTGATTTGTTTTCCGGGACAGTATAAGGTGTAGGTGTTGACCTACAAAAGTACTTTAAGAAGTCCTAGTTATCTGCCACCCTAGACCTGCAAAACTACACATGGTAAATCTAACTTTATGCATGTGAATTATCCTACTGAAGCCAATGGCACAACTCACATATGTAAAGTTAAGCCCGTGTATGACTGCAGGATCTAGGTCATAGAGATTACTTTCTCTACAGTGATTTCAATCATCACAGCATGATTGCATATGAGTTCCTGTTTCAAACAGGAAGAAACTTGGGGCGAGATAATACAAGTACTGTAGTACAATCTCTTTATCATGAAAATTGAACTTACAAATGTAGAATTATGTACAAAAACCTGCATTCCAAATAAAAATAAAACTTTAGAGCCTGCAAGTCCACTCAGCCCTACTTCTTGTTCAGCTAATCGCTCAGACAAACAAGTTTGTTAATATTTGCAGGAGATAATGCTGCCCACTTCTTGTTTACAATGTCACCTGAAAGTGAGAACAGACGTTCTAATTGCACTGCTGGAGCCAGCGTTGCCAGATGTGCTAAGGATTCATATGTCCCTTCTTGCTTTAACTACCATTACAGGGGACATGCATCCATGCCGATGACGGATTCTGCTAGATAACAATCCAAAGCAGTGCGGATTGATGCATGTTCATTTTCATTATCTGAGTCAGATGCCATCAGTGGAAGGTTGATTTTTTGCGGGGTGGTTCGGGTTCTGTAGCTTCTGCATCAGAATGTTGCTCTTTTAAGACTCCTGAAAGCATTGCTCCACACCTCGTCCCTCTCAGATTTTGAAAGGCACTTCAAATTCTTAAACCTTGGATCCAGGTCTGTAGCTATCTTTAGAAATCTCATATTGGTGCCTTCTTTGCATTTTGTGAAATCTGCAGTGAAAGAGTTCTTAAAATGAACAATGTGCTAGGTCATCATCCAAGACCGCTATAACATGAAATATATGACAGAAGTCAGGCAAAATTGAGCAGGAGCTATACAATTCTCTCCCAAGAAGTTCAATCACAAATTTAATTAATGCATCATTTTTTAATTAGTGTCATCAGCATGGAAGCATGTCCTCTGGAATGGTGGCCAAAGCATGAAGGGGCATATGAATGGTTAGCATATCAGGCATACGAATGGTTAGCATATCGGCCACGTAAATTCCTTCCACTGCCAGCTACAAACGTGCCATGCAAATGCCTGGTCTCACTTTCTGGTGACATTGTAAATAAGGAAAGAGTAGCTTTATCTCCTGTAAATGTAAACAAACTTGTTTGTCTTAGCGATTGGCTGAACAAGAATTAAGACCGAGTAGACTTGTAGGCTCTGAAGTTTTACACTGTTTTGTTTTTGAGTGCAGTTATGGAACAAAAAAAATCTACATTTCTAAATTGTACTTTCACAACAGAGATTGCACAAATACAAGTTGTTTGGTTGATCATGTTTACAGTGCAAACATTTGTAATTGAAATCAAAGTGTATATTATTTTTATTACAACAGAGAATATATATGAAAATGTAGAAAAACATCCAAAATATTTAATAACTGTCAATTATTAACAGTGTGATTAAAACTGTGATTAATTTTATCATGATTAATATGTTCAGTTAATCATGTGAGTTAACTGTGATTAATCGACAGCCCTAGCAATTAGCTCTGGAACTGACTCCCCCACCTCACACACACACGTCTGGATCTGTTGACCTTCAGGGACACTAAATTAATTTGCAATAATATCAAGAGACTACTGTCCTACTCTGTGGTAGCTAGCAATGATAACATTCAGGAGAACTCAATCCCTCTCCCTACCCCCTTGCAGGATTTTATTAACTAACTAAGTTTATAACCAGAGATCATATCTGTTCTTCAAGGGTTCCTCTGAGTGGAAGGACTGGAGGGGGGTACTCTTTGTGTGGATTAAGAATTAGGAGATGTTTTTGGTCCTTGTTGGCCCATTACCCATAAATGTGTGTGTGTTGAATTTGGCGGGGCACATGGAAATCTGAATAAAAGATGCATAATCCCAGGGGAAAGGAAAGGAAGGGAATGGGACATTTTGCATCGTGCTGGGCAGCAACTTGCTACCAAACCAGTGAGGGACAACACAACACCGGCAAACTGTCACCGGGGATTAGATCCCAGACAACAAACCAGGCACCTGTTCAGTACACTGCCGCCCGCTGTAAGAGACACCCGGCCCGGTGGGCTAGTCAGGCCAACAGAGCTTTGAGTTTGGGGTGACGCTGGCCGGTGCTTCCCTATCCGAGCAGCTCCCGGGAAAAGCCGGCACCAGGGATCCAGCCTCAGCTCCCTTCCCCGCGCCACCCACCCGAGGCAGGCGCGAAGCCGGCCACGCGCCCCCCTTACCTGGCCCTCGGCGAGCGCAGAGTCGCAGACCAAGTCCCGCTCAGGCAAGGGCAGCAGCGCAGGAGACCACTTCCGTCAACAACTCCGAGCAGCCGGCGTTAAACCCCGCCCCACAGGGCGGCCTCCCGGCCCTCGCTCTGCCCTCTCCCCCTTTCAACCAGGGCGGGGGAGGCGAGGCACCGCTCAGTACGGTGAGGTCCCACCGGCGGGGCTGCCTCTGGGAGCGTTAAGCAACGTGCTAGGAAGAAGCTAGGGTCGTCCAAGGGAGTGAGGCACCCAGCAGCGCCCACTGAAATTCAGTGGGGTTTGGGTGCCCAACTTCTACCTTGGCCAATCTCAGCCCGCACCTTCCTGTGTCTCCCGGAAGTAGGTGCAGTCTGCCCAGGCTAGGGCTTCACAATGTGTTTGCATTACCCTGATGCATCGTTCCACAACTTCACACACCCCACCTTTCCACTAGCACCACCAGCTGAGGCTCCCTGGTGTTGAGGGAGACACCTTTGTGCACTAAGCTGGCTTTCTTTTCAAAAGCTCTCCTGATCAGGATTTTGCGATGTGTTTGGATAAGACATTTGAAGACTGCATGCATATATCTAAATTAACTCCCTCCTTCAAGATGACACAGCTTGACAATCCTCTATGTATAGATGTAATTTATCTGCTTGTGCCCGTGCCCCAAACAACAGAGGGATCCGCTATGTTATAAACTAAAGCATGAAAATTAAGCGTAAAGAGGTGCAGAGGGGTAAGCACTAAAACACACAGCAAAATCCACTCCTCTTGAAACTACCTTCACAAAAGTTACTGATGACCTCTTCCTATTCAAATCTTAAGGGTCTCCTCACCAGACTCAGGCCATGATGCAAAATGACCTATTTGCCCACATTTCTCCCTGGAGTCCCAAGGTTATCTCCATTATTCACCTCCCAACTTTTAGAGGTTCCACCATTAGGTCAGTTGCCCTTATTGTAGCTGTGATCTTGAGGGCAGTGAATCTCAACCAGGGGTCCAGGTCCCCTTAGGGAGCCATCACAGTGACCAGATGTCCCGATTTTATAGGGACAGTAGAGATTTTTGCATCTTTTTCTTATATAGGCTCCTATTACACCCCCCCCCCACACACACACACACACACACACTCCCGTCCAGATTTTTCATATTTGCTGACTGGTCACCCTACCCATGAGCAGGTTTCAGGAGGTCCATCAAAATAAACTGGAAAGCAGGGCTAGCATTACACTCACTGGGGCCCAGGGTTGAAGCCAAAGCCTGGACAACTTAGCTTCATGGGTTACCCTGTGGCATGGAGCCCCAGGGCTTGCTATCTCCAAATGCCAGCACTGGCTTTTAATCTACTGGATATGGAGAAAAAAAGAGTTGTTGTGGCACAGGCAGGCTGTGGAGTTTTTATAGCATGTTGGGTGGGGAGGGGACTCAGAAAGAAAGAGATTGAAAACTTCCTGCTCTAGGGTATATGTAACTTGTTCCTTTTTTCAGGTCTACTGCACCCCTTTTTTAAAATCCATACATAAGACACCCCCATGTACTCCATTTTTTGTAATACAGCTTTGTCTGCTCTTCTAGAAATTAGGGTGTTCTGTATTTTAATTGTTTATTATTTTGGCTACATATTAATAATTTGTGAAATACAATGAGCCTTTTGGTGAGGAAGTGGGGTGCTTTAAAAATATTTTATTAACTACACACAGTACTCAATCAACAGATAATGTGCTATGGAGTACAGTAAGCATAGTAGAGGAACAATTGAGTGCTGAGACATGAGTTTATGTATGGTTTGAGCTGTTCTTCTTTCTCCTACAGCGTCACGACGGAAGTTGCAAAAGATCACATTCATGTTCTGAGAAACCAGCAGGAAAAAACCCAGTGGAATGAACCACAAAATTCTCACACATCACTTTGGTTAGGAGCTTTCTATGTGATGTAATAAATCAGAAAAATATCCAACCATCAGTTATGTGTTTCCCCTTTGATACATGCATGATTCTAAGCGTGATTAATTATTATTATATGGTTATTAATTCACTGGGCCATGTTTCAAATATCCTCTGTTAATACAAGTGCAAAGTTGTGGGCAGATCTGTTTTCAATAAACTTGATATTTAGACTCTTGTTCGAGGTTACATTCCCTTTGTCTGGGTGAAATTTTCTGGTGATGTTATGCTCCTGTTGATGCATTTGCACCATGGGAGAGGGGAGAAGGCAAAAGTAGTTTTCTCCTCACCCTTATATAGGAACATAGGAATTGTCATATTGGATACAAACAGTGGTTTGTCTAGTTTAGTATTCTGTCCCTGCCAATGGCCACTATAGGAAATTTCCAAAGAGTTTAACAGTGGTAAAAACAGAAGTCTCTGGGAGCCCTGTAAATCCCACTAGTGGCATCACCAAGTATCCACATAAAAAAATCACGCCACCTCCAAAGAACTGAAATCCTTGTCAGCTGTCCCAGAAGGACTGAACTGACATGGATAATGTATTCAGGTCAACATTAAGGCACATTGATGAGATGAAGTGGGGTGTACTGCATTAATGGAGGAGGTTGCAAGATTTTGCTGCTGCTGTTCATATCATACCTGTTCTGTGGAAAACTAGAGAATTAAACCTCCATGCTCTCAAACTGGCACTGTAGTTCACTTTAAGGAAAACAAACCCAAAGCTTTTTCCCCACTACTCTAGTTAGATAGTGCAGTTTGCCTCAGTTCAGGGCAACTGCACCTGTGTTTCCCCTCAATGGTCGAGCACAGGCACCCAATCTTAGGCTTCCTGGGTGAGCGCCTCTCTGGCATGGAAATCCGTATCTCTCTCACTTTTGACCAGGGTATCTCCAGGCTGAACAGTTCTCTATCTTCACTGTGTTATTCCCAGCAAAAGATAGAGATAGGGGTGTCTCTTCTATAGTCACAGGTTCATAACAGCCTCAGCTCAGAAAAAGCACACTTATGAAAAGTTTAGTCACTCCTTTATATAGTTCAGTGGTCTCTGATCTGGAGTTTCCAGAAGCAGGTAATCAATAGATAATGGGTTTTTCTCCCTACGGAAACTTCAAAATGTCTGACAAAGTATCTCTTAGGAAACCAACTTCATACATATTGTCTCAAACAGTTATGAAGTTTCTAACATTTCCCCAAGGTTTAGATTAGTCAGTCTCCTAGAAAAGTCACATACAATCCTACAATAACAAATCAATTTTTAATACAATGGACCCCAAAGGTATTAAACTTAATTCAATGTTTTCTCCAGTCTATTTCAGCAAATTGCCCTCTGTCAAGCTACCATAAAATTATAGAAACTTATGGCACTATTAATACCAAAAAGTTATATTGTTTTGCCATGATCTCAGCAGGAAATTTTACTTAATCTGATTATGGAGAGTGTGTATACATATGATGTATAGTTTTTGGTGAGGATGAGAAAAGTAGGAAGAGAACCACAAAGACTTATTTTGAACGACTTTCTTCTTAAGACTTTCCATTTTCTATTTATAATTGTGTGTACAGGTCAATAATAGCAGTTAATCACTCACCACATTTGATGCAAATGCTGAGCTCTATAATGAGGAAAAAAGACAAGTTGCACTTTATGTCTATGTGTTGCAATGCATTATGTATTAAGGCTGGAAATTATACAGTTGTTAAAGTCCACTAATTGAATAATGTCAGCTTCAGTGGTAGAAGCCAACTAAAATAATAAAAAGCTAAATACAAAATTGGGTGTGCTCAAGCAATCATTTCTGAAATGAAAAGTTTGTCCTTTTATTGATGGGGAGTGAGCTTACAGACAAGCATATCCGAAAACCCAGGAAAACAATCTCTGATGCAAACTGGTATAACTTCAGTTTAGCATTGAGACCTTTTCATTTGCTGCATGAAATGTAAGGTTCTTCCTAATTTAAAATTATTTATTACTACCCTAGTTTCTAAACACACTATGCTTTTCAGAGGTCCTTGAATTTAGCATGTTTTTTCTTTTCTTTAGCATGAAATGCTGCTGTACAGTAAAACCTCGATATAATGGACTAATTCGGGCGAGGGGGTGTCCGTTAAAGCCGAAAGTCCGTTATTTAATAATAATAAAAAAACGAGCAGCCCGCCCGAATTAGTCCCTTATATCGAGGTTTTACTGTATAATAAGCTATCACGGCAGCCGGGAGCCGGGAGTCAGCCCGCCCGCTGCCTGGACCGGGGAGGCAGCGGGGAGCCGCCAGTCAGCCTGCCCGCTGCCTGGACCCGGGCGGCAGCGGGGAGCCGGCAGTCAGCCCGCCCGCTGCCTGGACCGGGGAGGCAGCGGGGAGCCGCCAGTCAGCCTGCCCGCTGCCTGGACCCGGGCGGCAGCGGGGAGCCAGCAGTCAGCCCGCCCGCTGCCTGGACCGGGGAGGCAGCGGGGAGCCGGCAGCCAGCCCGCCCGCTGCCTGGACCCGGGCGGCAGCGGGGAGCCGGCAGCCAGCCCGCCCGCTGCCTGGACCCGGGCGGCAGCGGGGAGCTGGCAGCCAGCCCGCCCGCTGCCTGGACCTGGGCGGCAGCGGGGAGCCAGCAGGCAGCCTACCCGCTGCCTGGACCGGGGAGGCAGCGGGGAGCCGGCAGCCAGCCAGCCCGCTGCCTGGACCCAGGAGGCAGCGGGGAGCCGGGAGTCAGCCCACCGGCTGCCTGGACCCGAAAAACGGATTTTGGATGCATCGGACTTGCTCATAAATTTTGTCCGTTGCATCCGAAGTCCGTTAAATTGGGGTCCATTAAATCGGGGTTTTACTGTACTTTGATTACTGGTTTGTTTTTCCCCTTGGTCTCCCAAAGCTGTATTAACCATGTGAAGGATTTTAACTATTTTGTTTCTCTGACTCCTGAATAAAAATTTCTTAGCACTTATATAACGTTTGTTGG
Organism: Sternotherus odoratus; assembly: GCA_032164245.1. Classification (NCBI taxonomy): domain Eukaryota; kingdom Metazoa; phylum Chordata; order Testudines; family Kinosternidae; genus Sternotherus; species Sternotherus odoratus. Next base: position 102,124,489 of record JAVMKO010000003.1, read on the forward strand.
GACAAATTCATCCTCAGTGTAAGACAACTGGTAGGCCTGGTCTACACTAGCAGAGAAGGTCGACCCAAGACACGCAACTTCAGCTACGTGAATAATATAGTTGAAGTCGACACATCTTAGGTCGACTTACCTGCCATCCTCACAGCGGCAGCAGTCAACAGCGGGCTCCCCCGTCGACTCTGCCTTGCGCCTTTTGATGAGCCGGAGTTCTGGAGTTGATGGGAGTGCCTCTGGGGATTAATTTATTGTGTCCTGATGAGACATGATAAATTGATCCCCAATAGAACAATCTCTAAGTGTTGATCCAGCCGGTAGTGTAGACAAGGCCAAAGATGTGTAGTTGTACAATGTAGGAATTTCACTTATAATTAAGTGATTTACAAATATTAGCTACTTAACACTAACAAAATTTTATGACTTGGTGTGATATGACCCTTGTACTTTGTGATCATTATTCCAATGCAAATCGTCTACGCTGGCAAATTTCCAGCTGGGCACTGTGACGGAGTCAGACCAGAAGGGTATAGGAGAGTGCTGGAAGGGAAGTATATCAGCCTCAGGATGAGTAGGTCCCTGTTCCCTGGCTAGCCAAACAGAGAAGGTTCTAGAAGGTAGTAGAAACAGTTACCCTGATTGGGGACACCTGGAGCCAATCAGGGACTGGCTGAAACCAATTAAAAACCCTCCTAGTTAGTCAGGTGGGTGTGGGTGTCAGGAGTTTGGAGGCGTTGGAGCAGAGAGCAGTTTGGAGGCGTTGGAGCAGAGAGCAGTTTGGAGGCATTGGAGCAGAGAGCAGTTTGGAGGCGTTGGAGCAGAGAGCAGTTTGGAAGGAGGCCCTGAGGTAAGGGTGAAGTGGAGAGTAAAGAAGCAGGGACTGCTGTGGGGAAGTAGCCCAGGGAATTGTATTGTGCTTGGTGGTTAAAAGGTCAGCCATCTTAGCTGATACTATTAGGGTCCCTGGGCTGGAGCCCGGAGTAGAGGGCGGGCCCGGGCTCCCCCCTTCCTACCTTCCCCAATTAATCACCGAGACTAGGGAGACAACAGAGACTGTGCCAGGAAAGATAATTTCTCCTCACTGGCTTATGATGGAAATGGCTCAATAGGCTGTGACCTTGCCTCTAAAGAGAGAAGGGCTACGTGGATGGTCACAGTGAGCCTCTGAGGCTAGTGAAATCCGCCAAGAAACGCAGAACCCACAAGTACAGACTTGGAGCTTTGTCACAGCACCCATGGAATGGGACTTTCTGTACCAGTTAACCAAAATCAATAAACAGGTTGTCACTTCCACTTGATTTTGCTTACCTTGTAAATGCCAGGCAGAATAGTAGTTAGTTATTAATTCTCACTTATAACCATGTATAACACTTAGGTTAACTAGGGGTCAGATTCTGCCACCCTTACTCAGCTTGAGTAGGACCTTACTCCATGAATAGCCCCATTGACTTCAACATGAGTAAGAGTGGGAGAATCTGGTCCTATATGTATAAAATGAGGTTTGTAATTACAGGGAAAGTCATACTGGGTTGACAAGAAATTAAAGAGTTTTAAACAGTAACTACATGACAAAAATATCTATGGAGAGATTATGCAAACTCTTAGGAATCTTATAGAAATATTAGTTACAAATTCATAACAAGGTGTTTTCCTTTAGAATCCATTGTCGATTCTAACCTTTTTCATGACATGGTCCTCTCAAAATGAATTTCCCTCCAGTCTGAGACCTGGCTTTATTTTTATTTTTTTAACTTCCAAGTCAAAACTGAAATTCAGTGCCTGCCAACACACAATCCCCATATTACGGGCTTTTCAAGAAACTCAAATTATTAATTTTACAGGCTAGCCTTAGACTGCAAGCTCTTTGGGGTAGGGACTGTCTTTTTGTTCTGTGTTTTTACAGTGCCTAGCACAATAGGGTCCTAGTCCATAAGTGGGATTCCTAGGTGCTACCTTAATACAAATAATAATAGTCACTTTCCCCCACTCCCTTCCATCTTTTGGCCAGAGTATTGGTCAGCAGTTTGACAGCAAAGTATTGAAATCCCAGCCCAAATTAATGTTTATTTCTGGTATGGACTGAGGTTTGAGATGCCCACTGTCTTTTGGGCTATACCTAGACATTAATTATGTTGAGTTCTCCTAATTCTTTCTCTTTTATTTCTTTAATGGCAAAGAAAGCTCAACTGAATAGTCTATAGCTGCCAACTATAATTCCTAGATACTTAGGAATACTTATATTCTCTCACTCTTCCCTGTGTTCTTCAATGAATATAACACCACCTAATACTATCCCAATTCCCTGATGTTTTTAGTAAACATCATAATGTAATTTTTGTTATCTTAAGATATTTCCTTTTCTTTATCAAAGCCCTTACATACCCACAAAAGGTGATCAAGTGTTTCTTTCATTTTGCAGAGCACACATAGTCCATCTCTGTGTCTATTTATTTGAAAACTGTTTTTGTTTAAGCCACAATGGCCAATTCATGCTCAAAACAAAATTACTTCATTTTTCCCAGCCAGGCCCTGACAGATGTTGTTATCCTCAACTCAAGGGCACAAGTCAAAAAATCTTTGTCCTCTTTTTTTCATTAATCCAAATTGTTTACCATTCCTCCTTTACATTTTTCTGTGTAGGCTTTGAAATTTGTGTTTATTCAAGGATATTCTTGTCAATCTTTCCATTCCTTGCAGTATTTTTAGCTGCTTTGTCCACTGTTTCATTCTCTGTTATCCCAATATGTGCTGGGATCCAAGCTAATGCTGCATGTATCCCCATCTGTACTAACTCTGTTATTAGAAATATAATTGCACTAATTAAATCAATTCTTTTTTAATTACCATGAGACCTGAGACTGAATCCAAAAAAATGACTGCCACTGTTGGCCGTACATCCCAAATCCAATTTAGTGCTAGCATTATTGCTGCCAGTTACGCAGTCATGATAGCTACAAAATCAGACACTCTTTTAGATATATTAATTTGAAATTTTGATATATAATATGCTGCTCCTATTCTTTCTGCTTTTTCTTTTTTGGACCCATCTGTATATATTTGACAAAACTGACTCCACTTTTCATCTATATATTGGTATACTTCATTTTAATACCTACTATCTCTTTTTTATCATTAAGTTTATAAAATAAATCTTCTACATCCATGTCTGGTCATCTGACTTTCCATCCATAACTAATTTCCCCATGACTAAAAGTTTTGATGCAGTTTAGCTTTTCCTTATCTTCCAACTTCTGCGTTCACACATTCACTTGAATGGCATGTGGAGTTCTAACATTATGTGCTATCATTTGCCCATCAAATTCCCAACAATCTTCATATATTTGTTAGGTACTTTCCTCAATACAATATCCATTAACTTTGGACCAGAAAGTTTCGTACAATTGTTTCATTCATAATTTAACTGCCATTTCACTAGATGCTTCTGTGGCATCCATGTAATGTTGTAATAAATGCTCTGCACACAATTTAGTGCTGGGGCTTGTATTACATCAAATTTTTAAAGTTTTTGATGCTGATCTAAAAGCTGAGCTGACATAGTCAATAACCAGTCTGATTCAGGATCTCTACACCATCAGCAGTGTTTTCTTATCTGCCCCATAGTTAGTTCCAGCAAGACTTTTAAGAAGGTTAATCTTTCCTGTACGCTTATCTTTAACATAGTCTATACCAGTGATGGCAAACCTTTTTGAGCCCGAGTGCCCAAACTGCAAACCAAAACGACTTGTTTTTTTCAAAGTGCCAACACTGCAATTAAACCTAAATAACGAGGTTTTAGTTTAGAAAAAACAATTCATACAGTTTTTCAAACTAATTAACAGCTTTTGTTTAAAAAGAAAAACACAGTAACAGAGCTTTCCATTAAACATTTTTTTTAATTGAAAAACAACAAAAAAACAAAAAACAAAACAAAAAAAAAACAACTGTACACCCCCCCCAACTGACCCACTCAGCCCGGTCTCTCCCCCCAAAACCTCCTTCCCTCCCCCCCACCCCCCAAATGACCCACCCAGCCCAGTCTCTCCCCCCAAAACCTCCTTCCCTCCCACCCACCCCCCAAATGACCCACCCAGCCCGGTCTCTCCCCCCCAAACCTCCTTCCTTCCCACCCACCCCCCAACTGACCCACCCAGCCCGGTCTCTCCCCCCCAAACCTCCTTTCCTCCAACCCCCCCCCCCAAATGACCCACCCAGCCCGGTCTCTCCCCCCCAAACCTCCTTCCTTCCCACCCACCCCCCAACTGACCCACCCAGCCCGGTCTCTCCCCCCCAAACCTCCTTTCCTCCAACCCCCCCCCCAACTGACCCACCCAGCCAGGTCTCTCCCCCCCAAACCTCCTTTCCTCCAACCCCCCCCCCCAACTGACCCACCCAGCCAGGTCTCTCCCCCCCAAACCTCCTTTCCTCCAACCCCCAACTGACCCACCCAGCCCAGTCTCTCCCCCACACCGCTTACCCCCGCTCCCAGCCCAGCCTTCCCCCAACACCCCCTTGCACACCGCTTATCCCCCCCCCCCGGCGCTTACTTGTTCGCTGGCTCACGCTGCTGTGACCCGACTCCAGCGAGGGAAGGAGAGGAGCGACACGCCCCCCAGCCTCGCGGTCACAGCAGCGCCGCGACACACCGCCTCCCCCGCCCCCCAGCCTCGCGGACAGAGAGCGCCGCGCCACACCGCCTCCCCCGCCCCCCAGCCTCGCGGACAGAGAGCGCCGCGCCGCGCCACACCGCGCCACACCGCCTCCCCCGCCCCCCAGCCTCGCGGACAGAGAGCGCCGCGCCACACCGCCTCCCCCGCCCCCCAGCCTCGCGGACAGAGAGCGCCGCGCCGCGCCACACCGCCTCCCCCGCCCCCCAGCCTCGCGGACAGAGAGCGCCGCGCGAGCCAGATGACAGGCTCAAAAGAGCCACATCTGGCTCGCGAGCGGCGTGCCCACAGAGACGGCTCGGCGTGCCGGCAGTGGCACGCGTGCCACGGGTTCGCCATCACTGCTATATATCATCGCCCATTCCTTCCACAATGTTTATCATATTTTTATAGAGTGGGGCTGTGTTCGCAGTTTCCCTTTTCCTGTTCTGATTTTATCTTCCTTCTCGGCCTGATGTTTTGAGAGTCTCCTTACAACTTCTACATAAGATCTGTCACTAACAATTTTTGCCTTTTGTATCTACTTACCTTATTTTGCCAGATTACACTCTCTAGGACTGTGATTACCACCAGTTACTATATTTGACATTCACCCCTTCTATGCAACTTCCATAGGAATGCTCTTTCCTGTATTTACAACATCGCATTTTCCCCTTACAAACATTTGCTACATGCCCATACCATACTGTTGGCACTTATAACACCTGAAGGGCGGGGAAATATATGGCTTGATTCTAAGATCTGAAACACTGCTGTTACTTTCTCAGCTAGAGTGTCTCCCTTAACATAATTAGCACTTCTGTTGATTATTTACTTTCTCCTCCTCATTCACCATGCTCTGAGTGTCCATAGCCTCTGTTTGATAGAAGCAGGGAGTGGACAATAGGAGAGGGATCATTTCATGATTACCTGTTCTGTTCATTCCCTTTGAAGCACCTGGCATTAGCCACTGTCAGAAGACAGGATACTGGGCTAGATGGACCATTGGTCTGACCAACTATGGCCATTCTTATACTCTTGAATACATTTTTCTAGCTGTTAGCCCTGCAAGTTCAGCCTGAAATCTCATAGGCAATTTGGGTTCTTTCCTTCATTGCCAAAAAACTTTATTGCTTTTTTTTACTCTTGTTAAGCCTGCAAGGCCAACACAGCTAGACAGATTCTATTCCGTATTACGAATCATTAAAGGAATTGTTTACAAGTTTCCAGTAAGTTACATATTAAACACAATGGAGATGCATAGATGTCACTAAGTGTCCAATTGGAAGACAATGGGATTGTATAATTGCACTGTTTTGAAGGCTTAAATTTGACTCAAATTGGTTCAGAGAATTGTGCCCAAACTTTCCACATGAGTGAAGTTTACCTAGTGAGCAGATCTATTGAGTAATAAAGTGCATTTTTGCTGTCACTTTTCAGAGCAGAGCACACAAGTTTCTGGGGTCAAGGACTGTTTCTTCTTATTACTGTAAAGTGTTGTGCACATTTATGTTACTACATAAATAATAAAACAATTGTATAAAAATAATTTTGACCCATGTATTATTTATTGTATCTCCTTAGATGCTTTAACATGGTTTCAGCAAAGATAGATGTGGGTCTTTGGTGTATTTCAAATTAAAATGCCCTTAAATTTTGCACATCATAGTCAACCTGAACCACTATGTCGACTGCCAGACTTAGTGAGAGAATCAGACTATTAGAATGCTTTAGATGCAGGGTTTCTACCTACATACATTTATGGAATTTTGAAGGAGACAGAAGGTTCTGTATGCACTGGATGTACAAATATCATAGATGCATTTAGGAGCAGGGTGCCATCATACAGAAATGAGTCTCACAGACATGAAAACATTTTTAGTTGACTCAATTATATCCTAAATCTACTAAAGTTACTTTAATTACGTCTGTCTCAGAATGAAGAGAACACTGGTTTGCTCTCCTTAATCTTGCAAAACGTCCATTGAAAGTCAATGAAAGCTTTATCAAAGTACCAAGTGCAGATTCAGAACCCAAGTCAGCTTCACATTATTGGATATCTGTGTTCAAAACTTTTTACAGAGAGTTTTATGATTGAAAGATGTGGACAAGATGATACAGAATTAATGCCTGACTGTGCACTATGGTACACTGGCTAAACAAATATTTTAGAGGATCTTTCATTTCTCCAATTTTCCTTATTTGTTAATGTTTCACTTCTTTTTTCTCTTCTCATTTCCTCTAACTTTGAGCCATACATATTTGTAGAAATAGCTTATAAGAATGCAGACTTCAAGATTTTTCCCATTAAATATCTAAAACTTATTTTTTTAGGGGAATATTAGTCTGATGATTATGATTTCCTTCATATCTGCATTTTTTCCCATAGACTACATGGTACAAGTTGTTATAAAACAGGTTCTATATACACATTTATTGATTAAATAGTTCTTTCATTTCTGCTTTTCTATTGTGATTCTGAGACATTTTATTTTGTTGTGTGAGCCTTTAGGAGCCAATCTTTGAGAAAACTACAGTGATGAGTTATACCCAAGAAAGCACTGAAGCTCTCTATTTTATATATTTAATAATTGGGGCAGTAAAGGCGTTTTAGCCCAATGAATTTGGGTTGGGCACTCTACTCATAAATGGTGAAGTAAGTTATGCAGATTCAGGGCTATTCTAAACAGGCCCCAATAAAACCTTTACACCACACCACACCACCATAATGTATTCTGTTGATGCCATATACATTACAAATAAATGATTGCAGAAATATTTGAGAGAGATTATAAAAAATGTATTTGGTCTTTTAATTTATGTCTCTGCCTGTACTCCCGTATTCCTTATTTACCATGTGTCCAACTGTGCAGGTGTCACAAGGAATCATAATAGCCTTTAAAAATAACCTAAAAGAGTTTTTCTATTCTTAAAAAAGTTATTGAAGTCCAGTAGTGCAAGCCATTTCAGGGCTGGCAGTGAACAGTGAAGCTAGGAATCTCCCCCCCCCCCTCCCCCCCGAAGTATAAAGTCCCCTTCTCTAGTCCTGCAACACATGATATATTTGACTTTGAAATTGTGACATTTCTATCTATAGAAAAGCTATCACAGACTGTCCCCTTAGATACTCTAGTCTAACTTGCCACCCAGGCAAGCTGGACTATGAGATGAAAGATCACTTACACCAAAAATCACAAAATATTCTGGTTACACCCAGTCCTGAGGGACCAATCACTCACGCAGGTGATGCATCCGACGAAGTGGGTATTAGCCCACGAAAGCCTAAGCTTCAACACTTTTGTTAGTCTTTAAGGTGCCACGGGACTCTGTCCCTTCTGCAGATCCAGACTAACACGGCTACCTCACTGATTCTTGTCACCCAGGTAGATTTGCATCCTTGATCTTACACTAAAGACAATGCTGGTAGCCAATTTTATGGTAAACTAATTAAAGGTTTATTAGTTAAGAGAAAGGAATGAGAGTTATTGAGATGTTAAAGCAGGTAAAAATGTATGTACAGGTGTGTCAGTCCATAATTTCAGAGCAGAGATGTAGTAATCTGCCAGCTTCCAAAAAGTCTTTTAGGACTACCCAGACTAACTCTGGAGATCTCTATCTTCTTGCTCAGTTATTCTGCCCCGTTAGAATCCAAACAGTGCAGAGATGAAGAATTTTTCCTTGTGTCCATATTTATAGCTTCTTCTTCCCACACAGGTCCCTTCTTCATGGGATAGCAGGGGGAAGGAGAGAGGAGGAATGCACTTAAAGTCTTTGATTATTGCTCTTGATGATTGTTAGCAATCATCATTTACATTACACAAGGATTTTTCCATTTGATGATTTACATAGTCACAGAGGTTTACAATGCAAAAGGTTGTTGGATGAGAACAATATATGCAGCATCTTACAAGCACAAGCATTTTATAAAACACTAAACACCTTATCAACTTAACATCTCATATTTATTTTGATAATGCTACCATAAGCAAGACTGGTTTCAAGCTATGCATTTGTAAGTATTCAGCGAGGCCTGGAGCCTTGGCATGAGCTGGCATCTGGTGTGCCAGTATTACACCCCCAGTGGTCACTGCCAATCAGACTTAAGGGAAAATTCCTTCCCAACCCCATATATGGTAATCAGTTAAAAACAGGAGATAGAGAGAGAGCCTGAGATTTTAATTTAGATAGAAGACAACAGGCCTGGAAAGAGAGGTAGAGCTATGTGTTATCACCAAAGGGCTTGTAGTTGAATTTGTGTTGTCGATAAGATTACCCACAGATATGGTGTAGAGCAGTGATTCTCAAACTGCAGTCCGAGAGCACTCCAGGGGTCTGCACATTATGTCTGGCCCCATGGCAAAGTGGGGCTAAGGCAGGATCCCTGCCTGCCCTGGCCCCGCACCACTCCTGGAAGTGGCCAGACCTACATCCCTGCGACCCCTGGGGAAGGGGGGGCAGAAGGCTCTGTACGCTGCCCTCACCTGCAGGTACATTCCCCCACAGCTCCCACTGGCCAGGAACAGATAATTGCAGACAATGAGAGCTTTGGGGGGTGGTACCCACAGGCGAGGGCAGTGTATGGTGGAGCCGCCTGCCCCACCCTACTCCCAGAAGTCACTGCTGAACATGCTGGCCACTTTCGGGAGTGGGGTGGGGTCAGGGCAGGCAGGGATCCTGTCTTAGTCCTGCTGCACGCTGCTGCCACCCCAGAGCCACTCAAGATAAGTGGCACTGGGCCAGAGCCTGCACTCTGAACCCCTCCTGCACCCCACACTCAACTTCCTACCCTGAGACCCCTAACCCCCTTTTCGGGGCCCCTGCTGCACCCCTCCTGTACAGCAACCCCCTGCCTTGATCCCCTCCCATGCTCTGCATGCTGTCCTGTACCCCAACCCCCTACCCTGAGCCCCCCTGCACCCAGCACCCCTCATCCATTCCTGCATAGCGCAACCCCTCCCACACCCTGCACTCCCTCCAGCACCCCAACCCCCTGCCTCAGCCCTACATTCATGGCCCTGCATACAATTTCCCCATCCAGATGTTTCCCTTAGGCCAAAAGGTTTGCCCACCCTTGTCCTATAGCTCAGTGATTAGAGCACTCTCCTGAGATGTGTGGGATCCTTTTTCCCCTTCAGGCAGAGAACTGAACTAAACCTGGGTCTCCCACATCCCGTTGGGCGCTCTGTGTTAAGAATCATAAGGGAGGTACGGCCATCTCCTCCTCTGGCCAGATTCTGAATGTGACCCATTTTGGTATTGGGCCCCACAGGGAAAATATTCATTTGCCCAACTATCTTTCCCCAGTTTTTGAATTGCACTGGGATTTAGGCAGGAGCCAGGCAACAAGACAGAAATGTAAGCACTTAAGGACTTTTTATCCTGGAAATCTAGGCACTGGGTAAGTTTAGACACATGGGGTTAGGTGGCAACCAAGCAGGTGTCTTGTTGATCACAGTGGCTCCTGAGATTAGTACGTAGGGGCTAAATCTGGCATTGAGGCACATGGAGGCCCAGATCCACAATGGGCCTTCTCATTCCCACGCAGGAGCTACTCATATTGCTAGTAACAGTAAGGGAGGGAGACTGACCTCTGTGGGGCCATTGCACCATCTTCCACAAGAGCAGCTGAAGAGTAGGGGCCAGCAAGAATCATATCATGTTCCCTGATCTGCTCCTACACCAATGCAACTACATGCTGATCCTTCATCAGAGGTCATGGCAAAGCCACAATTTTACTATATTTTGCCATTTAGCCAAGAGTAATTGCTCCAGAATCAGGTATTTTACTTCGCTAACTTGTTTTTGTTAGCTTTCTCTTCAATTTTTCACACAGCACATTGTTTACCAGTTTATATTGTACATTAAAGGCAGTCATTAGAGGTGTGAATGCCTCTTATGTAATGCTAAGTGCTTTAGGTTTCCATTTAGCCAATGAGAATGAGGGCACTCATCATACCTCTCAGCAGGCACTTGTTACCATGCAGGAAAGAGTTATATTCTGGTTCTTCTATTCATGATAAAAAGAATAAGGATTATATAATTATATGAAATATAGAAAGTACCTATGTCCTATATACCCTTACTTATTAAAATTGTATATGACAGCCAAGATTGAAACATGATGATATAGCATCTTGTTTCAAGCCTATCACAATGCTTTTTTGCATTAAAGCTGTAATTGAATATTTTTGTTCTCTGTACCTGATTATTTCCTGAGCAGCTCAAAGAGGAACTCCTTTTGAGTTCCCATATTTGTAATCAGGCCTCTAAAACATCTATGTTGCTTTTACTTTTCAAGAACTAGAATGGACTGCAGAATTTTACCAAAGGGGTCCATGGCATTTTACAGATAAATAAAAATGACATGTTTTTACTCCAAGTAGTGTGCCAAATAAACACAGCAACAAATTACTACAAACCAAGGGACGGTGCTGTGTGTGTATAGGAGGACAAATTACAACAGTGTAATATCCTCTGACATTCCTAATGTTACTGCTGAATCCTTTTGTTTCCTCTCTATTGTTAGAAAAAATATTAGGGTTGGTAGATAGTGTCAGAAATGAAGGCTGACAGGAGGACTGTGGTGCAGTTAAATTATTTTTATGACAGTGTTATCTATAGTTTTTATGCTACGATAGAAATGATCAAATCCCATGTTTACAGTTTTAGGAAATCAGCTGATCACAACAGTAGTCAGAAAAGGGAAATTATTTAAAAAAATCCAAACTTTTGAGGTAGTCTTTACACATCATAAAGAATCAGAAATAGACATAATCTTTTGCTTAAAAGCTCATTCTTATCATCAAAGAGTGCAGTGAAGTCAATTTTTTTTTTCAAATTCAGCTCCTTTATTGTGATAATTCATGAAGAGCCAAATCCTGCTTGCCTTTGTAACATAAATGGAAGTACTGGGCTTCAGCAGGGCGAGTACAGAGAACAAATATAGCAGCAAGAGTTAATATGCTAATATATCAAATGTTTTCTGCTAATGAGAACAATGTGGCCCTGTCTATCTTCAAAAAGGGGAAAGAGAATGTACAAAATAAACCAATCAGCATAATTTTTATCCCCAGAAAGAGACTGAAACAAATTATTAAACAATTTGTTCAAACCTAGAGAATAATAAGGTTGTAAGTAATAGCCAAACGCCAAGAACAAATAAAGTTAAACCAATCTAATTTTCTTCTTTGACAGGGTATTGGAATTATTTGAAATTATTCATATTAATATTGGAAACCATCAAACACAAATTTAACCATAAATTCCTTTATTAAATTTAAAGGCCAAATGGTATTTATACAATAGCTCTAGATATGCCTAAAAAGCCCCCCAAATAAGCAATTTACTATGTAAAAACCAGAGGTGGGCAAACTTTTTGGCCCGAGGGGCACATCAGGGTTACAAAATTGTATGAAGGGCTGGGTAGGAAGACTGTGCCTTCCCAAACAGTCTGGCCCCACCCCCTATCTGAGCCCCACCAACTTCCTGCCCCTGACTGCCCCCCTCAGAATCTCTGACCCACCCTGCTCCTTGTCCCCTGACCGCCCCCTCTCAAGACCCCCATACTCCTAACCAACACCTCCCCCCAGGATCCCACCCTCAACCCAGCCCCTCCTGCTCCCTTTCCCCTGACTGCCTGACCAAAAGGATGAGATAGCAGGTAAAAGCCTTGGAAATTAGGTTTCTCCACAGGGTGGCTGGGTTTACTCTCCGAGACAGGATGAAGGGCTCAGCTATTGGGAGAGTCTCAGACTAGAGCTGCTACACCCAGGATCAAGAGGAGTCAGCTGACGTGGTTCAGGCACCTGATAAGGATGCCCCCTGGAAAGCTTCCATTGGAACTCTACCAAGCACGTCCCACTGGGAGGAGGCCCCAAGGCCAACCCAGGACACGCTGAACAGGTTATATCTCCTGGCTGGTCTGGGAATGCTGGGGAATATCTCCCTCGCTTCCACAAGGAGCTGGAACCTGTTAGAGAAGAAAGGGAAGTCTGGTCCTCCCGACTCTTTATGTTGCTACCGCGACCACCACTGGGAAAATGGCATAAAGGAAAAAGAAAACTAAATGCATAATTGGCTGAAAGACCATTCTCAAAACTTAGTTATTGATGGGTAACTGCCAGACTAGAAGGATGTACCTAGTGGGCTCCCGCAAAGGTCTGTCCCTGGGTTTGATAATATTGAATATTTTCATTAAGGACTTGGAGGGCAAAGGGGATAGTATGCTTATAAAATTTGCAGATGATATCAAGCTAAGAGAGGCTGTGAGCACTTTGGAGGACAGGATTAGAATTCAAAATGATCTTGATGAATTGGTCTGAAATCAATAAGATGAAATTCAATAAAGACATGCAAAGTACTACACTTAGGAAGGAAAAATCAAATGCACAAATACAAAATGGATAATAACTGATGGCAGTAGAACTGAAAAAAGGATCTGGGGGTAATAGTGGATCATAAATTGAACAGTGTGCTGCTGTTGTGAAAAGGACATGTCATATGTAGCATCATATGTAAGACATGAGGCATCAGGTGTACTGTGTCTACTTTCGGGCACAACAATTCAAGACAGATGTAAATAAATTGGAGAGACTCAAGAGGAGAGCATCAAAAATAATAAGTTTAGAAAACATGGCCTTTCTAACTGTAGGTATAGTTACTGACTGCAACAAATTATGTAGGAAGGATGTGGAGCCCCCATCTTTGAGGTTTTTAACCTGTTCTTAAAACATCTATCAGGGATGATCTACATATACTTAATCTTGCCCCAATGTAGGAGGATGGACTAGACCTCAAGGACTCTTCCAGCTCAACATTTTTGGATTCTGTGTTTTGCTTATGGCAATATTTTGCAAAATTAGGTTAAACACACTTTTTTTATAATTTTGAAGGGGAAAATAAAAGGTAAGTTTAAACATTGATTTTAATGGGGTGTCCCATTATGGTAACGGTTTGCCCACACGGAGCAGCTTTCAGGATCAGGACTTTGGATTGCAATACTACATTCTTTGCATCACTCTAGGTATGAGCTCAATCATTCAGCAATACATGTAGCAGGAAGGACAGAAATATTAATATGGTGAAATAGGCCAGGGCTTTGCTAAAATCTGAACTTCTCAGATTTCTTTTTAGAATAGTCTTAACATTGAATAGTGTCAAGGGAAAATAATATGTAGCTCATTAGTGCCCCCTATTGCATGTTTCTGGAAACAATATACCAATCAACAATACATGTACACTAGTGTATAGTATCTGCATCTACAACCAATTTGAATTTAAACTCATCGTTTAAAAAATCTAATTACATATTTAATTAGGGGTTTCTTCATTTCCTGAATGTCCTACAATTTTCCCCTTATTTCTATATTTTACTACAAATAGATACAAAGGTTTCTTTATAAACATTACTGTAAAGAAGAATCACATACTGTAAAGCATTTGCGTGTCTTAATATATAGCATTAGTAATGCTTTATATGTTCAAGGCACTGCACAACCATTAATTAATTAATTCTCACAAAATCTCTTTGAGGTAAATAGTCATCTATAAAATACTTATCTTAACAATATTCCAAACATAATTTCATCCCAACCACTTGCTCCCTCATTTTCTGTTGCTGAACAGTATTTTCAAAAGTATTAACAAATGTTAAAACATTTAGTGAATCCTCAGTCTCTATTTTGTTTTAAATTTGTGGTAATTGCATATAGAATTTAATTTGCATCCCCCCTCCCTTAGTTGTAAGTTTGCTTGTCAACAGGTGTTGGGTCAGGCCAACTCCTGTTTGGTTTACTCACACAAATAGTTACATAAATTGAGTAATTAAGAAGAGCAGAATTTGGTCCCAAGAGCATTTTTAAAGTGATTTTCAATTTTCGCTGTGAATAATGTGCTGTTCACTGAACTACATGTGCCTTTCCTAAAGTTCTGCTGCTTTTGCTATGAAACATTGTACTGAAATTAATGTTACTTAGTGAAGTGTAAACAACTGGGAGAACTACTCAGTTATATTAACAGTAGAGCAGATCAGAAACATTTTCACAGAAACTTTTTAATGAAAAATACCTGGTTAAAGTGATTTTTTAAAATTTTGTTCAAAAATTCTCAAAACTATTTTATTTTGAAACTTTTAAACTCTTCCCTCCTACCCAGGGCCGGCGACAGGAATTTTGGGGTCCCGTACGGCAGACCATAGGGGCCCCCCTGGTCTCCCGCCGCCCGCGGGCCCCCCCCCGCCAGTCTCCCGCCGCCCGCGGCCCCCCCCCCCCGCCAGTCTCCCGCCGCCGCCCCCGTCCGATCTCCCGCCGCCCCCGGCCCCCTCTCCCCCGGCCAGTCTCCCGCCGCCTGCGCTCCCCCCCCTCCTGTCTCCCGCGCCCCCCCGGCCGATCTCCCGCCGCCCGAGGGGCCCCCCTCCGCCGGTCTCCTACTTCCCGCGAGCCCCCCCCCGGCCGATCTCCCGCGCCCCCCCCCACCGGTCTCCTGCCTCCCGCGGCCCCCCCGCCCCGGCTGATCTCCCGCGCCCCCCCCCGGCCGGTCTCCTGCCTCCCGCCCCCCCGCCGATCTCCTGCCTCACGCGGGCCCCCCCCCCCCGCCCCGCCGATCTCCCGCACCCCCCCCCCCCGCGGCCGGGCTCCTGCCTCCCGCGCCCCCCCGGCCGGTTTCCTGCCTCCCGCGCCCCCCCCCGCCGATCTCCTGCCTCCCACAGGCCCCCCCGCCGATCTCCTGCCTCCCGCACCCTCCCCCCCGGCCGGGAGAAGCAAAGGGGGGCGGGGCTGGCTGCCGGGAGAAGCAAAGGGGGGCGGGGCTGGCTGCTGGGTGCCGGGGGAGGGGGCTGGTGAGCGCGCCTCGCTCACAGCCCCGGCAACAACGGTTACAGCTGTACCGGCCCCAGACTTCAGGAGGCCCCCCCTGAAGTCCGGGGCCCTGTACAGCTGTAACCGTTGTACCACCCTGTCGCCGGCCCTGCTCCTACCCCAACTGAAAAAAGCAATGTGTGGGGACTATAAAAGAGTGAAAGTAAAGGAAAAAACACTCACACTCCCTTCCTTTTTTTTTTTTAATTCCTTCCTCATCCCCCTCCAGCAGGGGGAAAAAAAAAAAAAAACACTGATCCCACCTACACAGAACAGAAATGTAAGGGAAAAAAAGTATTGAGAACCCCAAAAATATTCACAGGAAGTTTTTGAAAGTGAAAATTATATAAAGAAATATTCTTACCAGTTTCAACCTGCTATAATTAATATCTAACAATATCAAATTAAGATAAAAGCAATTTTAATAATCTGAATTTATGTTTTCAGTTTTCACACAGCAGAACCACCTAATTATTCTACACCAGAGGTTCTCAAACTGTGGTCTGTGGACCACCAGTGATCCAACACCTCCATTCAGGTGCGTCCATTCAGCTAGCTGCACAGGAGAGAATGAAGGGCCACCCACCTAATGAGTGGAGCAGGCATGGCGCCATTGATTAGGTGCCTGGACCCTGGAGAAAACACACATGCAAGGTGAGGTGATGGCCTTATGGGGAATAAGGTATAGGTGGGACTCGGGAAGGAGCAGTGGAGTGAGAAGAGGTAGAGGGAATATGGGACATGAAGGCTATGCAAGCCAGAGAAAGAGGTGACTTTCTGCAGCTCCAGGTCTGTGGCTGCCAGGGAAAGATGGCCCTCCTTCCCAGCCTGTTTGAGGACTCTGTGGCAGGGGAGAGAGGGTACATCCAACTGCATTAGAAAGGTAAGACTATTGATAGTAAAATATGAGTTGTGTGCTTTTATTGATAGAACAAAGAAGTTAATTTTATCAAGGTGTTTTTATATAATGCTTTTACCTAAAGTACTTTACATTAATTAGCTAACAGTACAAACAACATTTGGCAAGATCATCAAGTGGTCCTCAGAGACCCTCAGCAACTTTCAAATGGTCTGTGTGTGGGGGTGGGGAACCTTTGAGAACCACTGGTCTACATCGTTTTGCTGTTATGAGTCAAACTCAGATGGCGATTTAAACTATGCAGCTGGTGTAAATTGATCAGCAAAAAACTGTGACGTGGTCAGTTAGCCTTCTTGGCAGGGATTTTGCACTCAGGCTCCATTTCAGCCAGGTACTTTAAGCGTGTGCCTCACTTTAAGCACAACATTTATCCCTGTTTCCTAAAGCAATTAAGCACGTGGTTGACTTTGGGCACATGCACCACTTCCCTGGATTTCCAGAGATGCTTAAACCCCATTGATTTCCTAAAGATCCCAGGGACTGTGTCTCCTGGAGCGCTTTGCTGAACAGGGAGGGGACGACTCCCGTGCTCCAAGGGAGGCAGCAGTTTCGGGAGAGGGGGGCATTGGCTAGGTGCCAGACAGGTGACATCATCTGCTGGGGGAGCGTTAAGCGTGAATAGCCTGACCAGGGACGGCCGGGTCCGGCCCCTTCCGTTACACGCTGGTTTCCAGCTGCCCCCGGGCCCCGCGCTGTCCACCCAGGGTTCCCACAAAGCCCCGGGCCGGCAGGGACGATGTCGAGCCGACGACACCAGGCAGCCGCCAATCCGGGCCGCGGCCTCACAAACGAGCCCCTCCCGGGAAAGCCCCGCCCCGCCCCGCCCCTGAGCAGCTCTAGAGACCCCCCCCCCCCCCCCGCGATTCCCCTCTCCTGTTCCAAGGCCCTGGCCTAGCCCCGCCCATTCCCTTTAAACCTCCCGCGCCCGTCAGCCAATCGCGGCGCTGCCTGTTAGCACCCGCACATTCCATGCGCCGGCCCGAGACCGGTACTGGGCAGCTCCGGTCGCGGGCCGCCGCCTCTTGGGTGGCCAGTGGGTCAGCGGGGCCGCTCGCTTGCTCCGCTCCTGTCCCTTCCTCTCGAGCCCGCCCTGACGTTAGCGCTGGTTTTTCCCCCTCTTCTCTTCCCCGCCGCGAATCTGCGCGGCCAGTCCCGCCGCTAACATAGTTTGGGCGGTTGTCAGGGAGAACCAAGATGGCGGCGGAGGAGGACACGGAGCTGCGGGACCTGCTGGTGCAGACGCTGGAGAGCAGCGGGGTGCTCAACAAAATCAAGGTAGCGGCGCGAGACACATGTGGGGGGGCGGCGCGACGTTCGGAGCGCGCGACGGTGCCAACTCCACTAACGGTACCAACCGCCGCTCCGTCCGTCCCGCGCCCTGAGCGGGAGGCGGGGCCGGAGGACTCGGTTCGCTTCCTTCTGCGCCGCCCCTACCCCCGCTGGGAGCTGTTAGGCCCAGCGCCGCCCCCGGGAGTCCGGGTCTGGCCTGCAGGAGCCGTGGCGAGCCTCTCCCCTGCGCGAAGCCGCTGTGGGATGTTCCGCGCCCGGGAAGCGCCGCAGGCCTCGCCCCCGACACGCTCGGGGCGAGGCGCTCGTGAAACGTCCCTGTTGGCGCGGGGGATCGGCCGGCCCGGTCGAGGGGTCGCTCTGTTCCTGGCGCTGCGCTCGCTGCCTTGGGGCGAGTTTGTTCCCCACGCTCGTCTGGCAGCTCTGGGCCCGGGACGCTCCTGGCAAAGCCAACGAGCAGCTGGAGCGGGTCTGGTGCTTCAGTTTAATCTCTCTCTCGCCATCCTTCCCTCAGTCCTTCCATTCTAGTATCCTGCCAGTTGTTGTTCGGCTTGGAAGGTTTTGGTTTTTATCAATCAATGTTGATAAACATCGATTTCACTAACAGAAACAACATTTTTATCAATAGTTGGAATTAACAGTTGGGCAAAGTAAGAAAAAATGCTGCTTGCCCACGTCTTAGAGTTTAATTTTTAGGGTGTTTATTCTCTATTTTGATACTTGACATTGACAATTTGTGTTTAATGGTAATAAAGCTCTGTTTTGATATGAGGTTATAATTATAATAATGGTAGTTTGCTTAATTTTGGCTTTTTTTCTATATTAATAGCTTGTGCACGTTGGCATTTTGTGTAAATTATTTAATTTGACAATGCAAAATGTCTATTCCCTTTTAAAGCTGTTAATGTTTAGAATAATTCTGGGCAGTTATTTTAGAAGTGTTTTATTTACTAGTTTTTGAGCATGAGAGAGTAAAACTTTAATTTGCAAAAGTGACAGTCTTGTAGCACCTTAGACAGATTTTAGGGATCATGAGCTTTCGTGGGTTAAGACTTAAATACTTAAATGTATAATACTATAATTGATATATTGGCCACTTGCAATAGATACATATTTCTTCTTTTTGTTTTTAAACTGAAATATAGAATACTAGTGTTCATAATCCATGAGCATGAAATTAGTTAACATTCAGAAACTACTCAGGTGCATGTTCCTTCCTGTTACTTCATGTATTCTTGTGATACATTTCTATACATTTCTTGTGATACAACAGCCTGTTCTTCACATTCCTACTCTTATTACTTGTTTCCACTAAAACTGACAATGTGGTGTGTGCTGTGCAAACACAAAAGAAGACATGGGCCCTGTTCTGAAAAGCTTGTGCTTTTTCTTTTCTTCTTTCAGGGAGGCAGCCTTCATATGAAAAATGAACGCCTCTACTCAGGGCCGTCCTTAGGCATGTGTTGAGTATGCAGATGCATAGGGCACCATGAAATCTGGGGCACAAAATTTCCCCAAATTTCATGGTGCCCTATGCAGCTGCGTGTTTTGTAGATGGTGGTGCCTCCAGCGGCCAGTCCCATTCCCCACCTGGCCCCTGTGCATTCCTAGGGCGGTACGGGGCCCAAGACAACTCGCTCTGCGGGCCCAGGGGATTAGCAGAGTGGCCTGGCAGTGGCAGCAGGGATCAAGCCTACCAGGAAGCAGAGTGCCCTAGCCTGCTCTAGTCCTCTGGCTGTCCGCTGCCTGTGAGTGTGAGGAGTGGACCCATTTCCCCCCAAGCTCCCTATCCTGAGTGACGTAGGAGGGAGTTTGGGGGAAATGGTGGGGGGAACAGGCTGGGGGCGAGGTCATTGAGCTTCCTGCTCCTGGCCTCCTGCTAATCCCCCAGGCTGCTGTGGGCCTTCGGGTCCCCCCAAATCACACACACACACACACCCCTCCACCAGCTCCTGCCTCTGTGGCCCCGCAGACCTTGAGCACAGCCCAGACCCGGGGGAGCGAGCAGGTGCTTGGGCTGTGCAGAGTACTATAATTGATAGGGATGGCCCTGCCTCTACTTTCTCTTCATCCTTCCCCTGCATCATATCCTGCTTTACAACCATTATTTTCTGACTGAATATGACTTGTTCAAAATCATTTTATGCTCCTTTAGTTGGGTGAAATGTCACTAGTGACAATGGGTTTGCAGCGCTCTCAATACCTCTTGGTCAGCAATAGGAGAGCAAGGCTCTTTTGAGCAGCATAAAGCTAACAGTCATCTTGGTAAGTCAGTTTTATTCGTTCATCCTAAAAACTGTTTGTTGGACAGTTATCAGGATTGCCACAGAGGGTTAAAAATAGAATAAAATTATATTAATTAAGATGGTATTAAGTTGATTTTCTTTTAAAGAACTAATTCGTTTCCACAGCTCCTTCTGTCATAGTTCAGGGTAACTGCACCTATATACCCCTCCATGGTCCATGAAGGGCACCCTAAGGTGACCCTATGTCCTGATTTTTATAGGGACAGTCCCCCACTCCATACCGATTTTTCATATTTGCTGTCTGGTCACCCTAGGGCACCCCCTCAAGTACCCAGACTCATTAGTCATGACTTCTCTTAGGTAGAGACCTACACATGACTAGGGTTTTTCCAGGGCTGCATGGTTTCCTGCCACAGTTTCCTGTGGTATCACTAGCAAGCCGGACTGCCCAAATAGGCCAGCATCTGCGCCGGTATGCTACTCAGGTACTCTGAAATACCTGTGTTTGACAGTAGTCACAAGTTGCCGCACAGCTCTTTCTAAGAAGCGCACTTATTTTTAAGGCAGAAGCATTACAGAGAAAATATACTAAAAACAAAAGAATCTACACCCATGCTACCAAGCTTATCAGAGATCACTCCCCACCAAACCCAAAAAGGACTCTGGTAAGTCAGTCCTTGAAACTCAACCAAGGGTTTTTTCCTGTGGTTATAGTTTAGTAATAGCTTGAGCTAGCACACCCTCGAATAAGTTGGTCTTTTCTTTATAGAGCTTGGGCTTTTGATCTTGAGACTCTGGGAACAGCTAATCTGTAGACTGTAGTCCCCTCAGGGAGTAGTTTCAAAAGTCTGGGTTATTGCATAACTGGAGGTGGGGACTTTGCATTCATCTCCCCTTAGAGATTTCCGCAGGCAAGCCACTTTACGATGTTTGTCCCAGAAGTTCATTCTTGTCTGGCACATTGTTCACTGTAGTCCTTTGAATTTCATAACCCTTAACAAGGTTCGCAGCCTGTCTCCCCTCGAGGAGAGTGGTTATGCACAGTCCTGGCTCAGACCATTTTTGAAACTGTGGATTCCAAACATACTTAAACTTAATAACCTCTCCACAGGATATTGCTGAAAAGATCATATCTGTCATACCATCCATTTATTATAAAGCCCGTTGTAAAATGTCTAATTACTAATTGCCTGTTATACTCAGCACACTTTACACTCTGTGAGACTAAATAGTACAATCTCCAGCTTTCCCTTTCCTCTTGCATGTATTGTTACAGAAGCACCTTCACTTCAGGAGGACATATTCATTAAATTGGAATGACTGCCTAGGTACCATTCTAAATGTTAACTGTACTTTTAGCATTTTTTAGCTTCTTTGAAGTAAATGAGTATTTTTAAGAAATGTTCATATTTTTAAATTTAAAACTTGTGCGGGAGCTAATTTCAAGTGTCCCTTTTTATTTGTAGAGTGGGTATCTCCTACTTTTGTTAATGACATGAGAGCCAGATCTGCTTGTGGCATGTGGACTAAATCACGATGATAGGATCTTAGCAGGAGCACTTCTTTGCATTGATGTTATGTGGACTTCTAATAGGACTGGGGGATCACTTTGTATGTGGCTCAGGAGGAGATGTCACCAGAGGCCCTCTTCTTTTGGGATGTTTGGAAGGAGTACCAGAGAATTACTCATCCTGTATCACAGAGAACCACTGAGTTTGCCTCTTAACCTACCTAAGGAGCAGAGACTGAGGACCTGGTGCATAAGGGGGTACAATCTTCAATTTATAAACAGTTAACAGAATAGTTCACGTGTTCAGTCTGATCAGGGAATGCTTTGTTTAACCTGGCTGTTCCCTTCCTGCTGTAAGCGCATCTGGCTTCTGTGGTATTATTAGAGTAAGAGAGAAATCTGTTTGAAACCAACCAGGAGGTGGCTTCTAAAGAAACAAAATGAGGTAAACATTAAATGTTAGGTGCAAGCAGAGAAGCTAACCATACTCTTATATTGTAAGAATAATATTATTACTTAAAAAAAAAAAAAAAGGTGGCGGGCGGAGAGTTGACTGATTCACAAGGGCAGTTTCCCAACATTCCCTGAAAAAATCAAGCACTTCATGAACTGTTACTGTCAAATGCAATTGTAAACATTGAACATTCCCACTGAAGCGATATCTTTGCTGGAAATAGTGTCCTGAGAAGCCTTCTACTAGAGAACTTTTATTATAGTAACTGCTGTGCGTGAAATACTGTCATTTTGACTTCTGTGGGGGACAAAAACCCCAGTAATGTTCTGTCGTCTTAACTTGTGCTCAGAAAACATCTATTGAGTAACAAATGTCACAGTAACACCTTCATGCTAATAATAACGTGTGCTAATGAGTTGACAAAGTAGTGTTTAGTGTCAGTATATTATTTTACCTTAAATGTAATTCTTTAGTATATATTGTTCATGTCCTTGTTCATTAAATGTTTCAACTTATATTTATTTCATTCTCGTACTGCTTTTTGAGGTATTTAAGTGAACTTGAAGAGAAGATCAGAATCTACTTAATTCCCAAATGGTTCATTTTGGAACAGTGATAACTAAGATCAGCTCTCTTTACGTGCCCTATAAAATTCAAGCACTTTACAAACTGGAACTAGTATTTTAATTTAATATTCTAAATAAAACACAGTTCTTAGAAAACATTATCACCCTTGCTCAATTGAAAACTCTGGCATAACTTTAACTGCTGTTGCTATTGCTCCACTGTTACCTGTAAATATTCCTGCCAGATATTTCATAACAATAATGGCCATATGGCCCAGTATCCTGTTTTCTGACAGCCAAAACCAGATGCTTCAGAGAGAATAAACCGAGCAGACTGCTGTTGATTTAATCCATCCCATGTTGTTCACTCCCAGTTTCTGGCATTCCGAGGGTAGGACATTAGTGCATGGGGTTGCATCCCTGAACATTTTGGCTAATAGCCATTGGTGGACCTATCCTCCATTAATTTATCTAATTCTTTATTGAGCCCAATTGTGCTTTTTGCCTTCACGAGGTCCCCTGACAATTCCACAGGTTGATTGTGAAGAAGTACTTCCTTTTGTCTGTCTGTCTGTTTTGGTAAGCCTGCTGCCTATCAATTTCACTGGGTAACCCCCTTGTTCTTGTGTTATGTGAAAGAGTAAATAAGACTTTATGATTTTATAGACCTCTATCATATCTCCCTTTAGTTATTTTTTTCCAAGCTGAAAAGTCCCAGTCCTATTAATCCTTCCTCATATGAAAGCTGTTTCATAACACGAATCATTCTTGTTGCCCTTCTTTGTACCTTTTCCAGTTTGAATATGACTACTTACTTTGCTTAAGTGCCTTTGATAAGTGACCTTGTCAAAGGCTTTCTGAAAGTCCAAGTGTGACGGGACCCCTGGGGTGCAGCCTGGGACCATAGGATTGCTGTGTCCCCGTAACTCTCCAGTCTGGGCTCTCTCTCTCAATGCCTTGCTAGTGACCAGCAGCAAACCCCTCCAGGTGCTGTTATCATTCAATATGACCGCATGTAGAGACCCATACCCAGCTACACTGCATAAATGTTTCCAGAGCCACTCATGAATCAACAGGAAAAGGAGCCAGCCAGATCCCTTCAGCTCTCAGCACTGTACCTGAGGAATATACCATCTTGTACTGTTTAAGATGAGAAATGCAGATTTATTAATTGGTTCACCAATTTATCAACAGAAAATAGATATACACCAGCTTTTGCAAAACCTGAGCAGATTTGCCATACACTTCATACAAACTCACTGGTAAAGATAAAAGTAAAATAGATTGATTTTTTTTTTTTAGTGATATTAAGTAATAGGCACAAAGTTAGTTATCAAAAGAGAAAATACAAGCACGCAGTCTAAACTCTCAACCCTATTAGACTGGGCAACAATTAGACTAAGCAGTTTTTCCTCACCCCAGTGGATATTGTAATCTTTAATATACAGATTTCACCCTTGAAATATGGGCCAGTCCCCTCAGTTGAAGTCTTTAGTGTGTCCTTGTTGCTTTCAGTGTAGTGGGTGAAAGAGGCCAAGCATGTGGCCACTCTCTGTCTGCCAGTGAAGATGTGCCCTTAGTGACTAACATACAGCTCAATTTTCATAACTTCATGTGCATTAATTATATACATATAATTAGAAAAGATAGAAAAATGACTTTCAGCAGATAATAACCTTACAAGACATGCTCTATATGTTGTAATATAATTATATACAGGTGAGGACTAGGGGGGAGGGGGGGTGTTACAGGGTTCTCTGCCAAGGTACACAATGTCACACCAAGCACTCTAGATCCACTGTATCATACTTGTCCACATGTTCCTTGATTCACTCAAAGAATTCTATTAGATTGGTGAGGTATGATTTCCCTCTACAAAATCCATGTTCATTCCCCCCCCCCCAACAAATTATGTTCATCTACATATTTGATAGTTCTGTTCTTTATTGTAGTTTCAGCCAGTTTGCCTGTTACTGAAATTGGCTTTACTGATCTGTGATTGCCTCTGGAGCCCTAGTTACATGGAAAGCCTTTTTGGTCCAAGTTTCCATGCAGCTTCCAGGCAGTTCACTTTTGTGATAGTACCTTTTAATTTATGTTTAACTAGTTCTCTCATTTTGTGTAAGTCCCCTTTCTGAAGTTAAATGCTAGTATGATGGACTTCTTTGGTATTCTCCCCCCTCCCCCACCCCCCAAAAAAAACCCGGCTACTCCTACAAGGATGCTCAATTTAATTATGATATGGGTGATATTACTGAGCAGTTCAGCTATATTCACCTCTTGGACGAGATACTGTGTTCCATTTAGGACTAAATCAAGAATTTCCTCTCCCCTTCTGGGTCCCAGGGCCTGCTGCTCCAGGGAGTCACTTAGAGTGTCTAGAAACTTTTATGTCTTCATCCCGTCCTGAAGTTGACATACTCTAGTCAAGATGGGGATAGTTGAAATCCCACATTGAGTTTCCTATTTTTATAGCCTTTCTAATCTGCCAAAGCACTTCACAGTCACCATCACCATCCTGGTTATGTGGTCAGTAGCGTATGCCTACTGTGCTCCTCCACAACTGTTTGCTTTCTCCCATCCTTATTTTAGAAACTTCTTTGCAGGCATGTAAAATTAAAAAGGTTGTAGTCTTATTCTGTTTGTGGTTTAGGTGGCGCCCATCCTTTCTGTATAGGTTCCCTCTTTTCCAAAAGGTTCCCCAGTTTGTAATAAACCTAAACCCTCCTCCATACACTATTGTCTCATCTATGCATTGAGACCCTGCATTTCTGACTATCCTGCACATGGAACTGGAAGCATTTTCGAAAATACTGTCATGTAGGTCCTGAACGTCAATCTCTTACTTATCAGCCTACATTTGGCTTCTGCAACCTCTCTACTACCTTTCCCTATGTCATTGGTACCTACATATTCCACAACCACCCACTGCTCCCCAGCATGTCTGTCTAGGTAACTTGAAAGATTTTCAATCTTTGCACCCAGCAGGCAATTCACTAAATGGATGAAGGTTCATTAAATGCTTTACTTTGGAATGTTGTATGAGGAACACAGTGACCCTCAAACATAAGGAAGTAGTCATGTAAGACTAACATTTGAATGTTCAAGAAGAAAAAAATCGAATGAAAATGAGATCCATGAGCCCAATTAATCCAAAAAATAAAGAAATATTCATTTCACAGAGATTATTTTATACCTTTAATACCACTCAGCTTCCTGAGTTTACAGTGGAACCTCAGGGTTATGAACAATAGCATTTTTCTTCTGCATAGTAAAGTTTCAGCGCTGTATTAGGTCAATGTTCAGTTGTAAACTTTTGAATAACCATACTGTTTTGTTTAGGTTTATGAACATTTTAGAGTTATGAACAACCTCCATTCCTAAGGTTCATAACTGAGGTTCTGCAGTAGTTCATTCTTATCCTTGTTTCTTACCTTTGTTTCAGAGTGAAAACTCTTCTTTCCCATCCCCGAGCCACGTTGCATGTAGCTTTAGTTTAATATAATGAAGGCATTTAGGTGTATTAAATTCAATACAAGTACCACAGGAAGAAGTTGGGGTCAGTTTAAACAAATGCCTGGCAGGCTGCTTGTTCTATTTGAATTGGGGAGAGAAAATAGTAACTGCAAAAATACTGTTTTTTTTTTTTTTATTTATTTGGTAGGCAGAACTACGAGCAGCTGTATTTCTGGCACTTGAAGAGCAAGAAAAAGTAGAGGTAAGGAGAAAATAATTTCTACTTCAGCTTTCAGTAAATGTTTAATGCAATAAAAAGTTACTTTTGGCAAAGTGACAAAAAACTATGTTGCTATCCTTAAATTCTTACTGATTTCAGTGGTAACGGGGTCAAGCTTTAAATATGACAACAGAAATATCAATTACTCAAAACCACCTAGGTTTTTAGCTGTTTGCGTCACAACAGCGACACAGTGTTGGAGTTTTTCCTAAGACCTCCATTCATTGAAAAACATAAAAAAAATTCTATTTTTTCCTTTTTATAAGATCTGGTTAGATTCATAACATCTCATTTACAATTGGTTAGCTCTCTTGGGTAAATACTGATCTTGGCTAGTTTTCAAATGTTATCCAGTTGTCCAGAATGACTCTAAAGAGGATAGGAAAGAGACAAGGTGGACGAGGTAATATGTTTTATTGGACCAACTTCGTTGCTGGAAGAGACAAGTTTTTGAGTTTCACAGGTCCCTGAAGAAGAGCTCTGACCCTCAAAAACTTCTCTTCCACCAGCAGAAGTCAGTCCAAAAAAAGATACTAGCTCACTCACCTTTTCTGTCATATCCTGGGACCAACATGGCTGCAACAACATTACAAACATCTGAAAAAGTTACAGCAGTCCATCAGGTATGTTCATAAATTCTTTTAAAATGCTTCTTAACCCAATCAATATCCTATCCAATCATAATATACTTCTGAAATGTAAAATATGGAAATACTTTCAAAAAGCACATTATGAAAAATTAATGCATGCAGTTGCCAAGAGTACTTTCTGCATTAAATATAAATTCTAAAGGAACTTTATCAGTTTACTCATGAAGCTTACATTTAAAATTAAAGCCTCTGAATTCTAAATATGAAGTTTAAGAAAACAACATATTTATCATCTACACATTTTTGTGCTTCTGGTGACTGCAGCAATAGTTAACACAGACAAAGGCTGTTCCTGGAGATTTACAGACATCATTTACATTGATGCATGAACAGTGACATTTTGGTATGACAATGCCAAATTTTAAACCAAGATCATCATCTAAATTTATATCATGATTTTCATACTAAAAACTGCAAGTTAAATTACATTTTAAAAATCAAGGAGAAATTAAATAGATGTAGTAGGGAAAATTGACACTTGAAGGAAGGTATTGCAAAAAATAGAAAATAAAATTATCATTTAGTAATCCCATGTGAACTAATAGTTGAGTGCATATTTTACCTGGAGAATCCACAAATTCTATTGTAAAAAAACAGAGCGAGGGTGGAATAGTAGAGCTGTCGAGCAATTTAAAAAAATATTTTTTTTTAAAAAAATCACATAATTGCACGATTAATCACACTGTTAAACAAAAGTATCATTTATTTAAATAATTTGTGGATGTTTTATGCTTTTTCAAATATTAGTTTCAATTGCAACACAATAGAAAGTGTATGGTGTTCACTTTTTATATTTACTTTTATTACAAATATTTGCAGTGTAATAAACAAAAGAAAGTGTTTTTCAATTCACCTAATACATGTATTGTAGTTCAATCTCTATCATGAAAGTTGAACATACAAATGTAGAATTATGTACCAAAAAAAACTCTATTAAAAAAATAAAACAATGTCAAACTTCAGAGCCTACAAGTCCACTCGGGCCTATTTTTTCGGTCAACCAATTGCTCAGACAAACAAGTTTGTTTACATTTATGGGAGATAATGCTGCCCACTTCTTATTTACAATGTCTCCAAAAAGCGAGCACAGGCATTCGCATGGGACTTTTGTAGCCGGCATTGCAAGGTATCTACGTGCCACATACGCTAAACATTCGTATGTCCCTTCATGCTTCGGCCACCATTCTAGAGGACATGCGTCCATGCTGATGACAGATTGTGCTTGATAACCATCCAGAGCAGTGTGGACCAATGTATGTTTATTTTCATCATCTGAGTCAAATGCCACTAGCAGAAGGTTGGGTTGTTTTTTTTTTGTGGCTCGAGTTCTGAAGTTTCCATGTTGGAGTGTTGCTCTTTTTAAGACTTCTGAAAGTTTGCTTTATACCTCATCCTTCTTAGATTTGAAAAGATCTTCCAGTTCATAAATCTTGGGTCGAGTGCTTTTAGAAATCGCACGTTGGTACCTTTTTTGCGGTTTGTCAAATCTGCAGTGAAAGTTTTCTTAAAATGAACAACATGCTGGGTAATCATCCAAGACTAGTAGAACATGAAGTATAGGGCAGAATGTGAGTAAAATAGTTGGAGACGTACAATTCTCCCTCAAGGAGAATTCAGTCACAAATTGTCGCATAATTTTTTTAAATTGGCGGCATCAGCATGGAAGCATGCCTTCTGAAATAGGGGCTGAAGCATGAAGGGTCATACAAATATTTATCATATCTGGCATATAGATATCTTGCAATGCCGGCTACAAAAGTCCCATGTGAATGCCTGTTCTCACTTTGTTGATGTTGTAAATAAGTGGGCAGCATTATCTCCTATAAATGTAAACAAACTTGTTTGTTTGAGCAATTGGCTGAATGAGAAGTAGGATTTAATGGATTTGTAGGCTCTAAAGTTGTGCTGTGTTTTTAGTGCAGTTATGTAACAAAATCTACCTTTGTAAATTGCTTTTTCATGATAGAGATTGCATTTCAGTACTTGCAGGAGGTGAACTGAAATAATTTTATCATTTTACAGTGCAAATATTTGTAATAAAAATAATATAAAGTGAGCAATGTACTCTGCTTTGTAATTGAAATCAATATATTTGAAAATGTAGGAGAAAATTAAATTTAATTTCAATTGGTATTCTGTTATTTAGCAGTGCAATTAAAACTGATTAATTGCAATTATTATATTTTGAGTTAATTGGGTGAGTTAACTGCAATTGACAGCCCTACAAAATAAAACTGGCAAACTTCTGTTTTTCAGTGATTGTTTTGCTCAACTGCTCAACTTGTAATTTTTTTAACTTTGTGGAAAAATATAAAAATCTCTAACCTGCTGAGACTATTCCTACCTATAATAATGTTTTTATAGTCAAACTATAATCCCCTGGAGGTTGGTAACAGAAATATTAAAACAGCCTTAATTATGACCATCTGATTGTGCTGCTTTTACTAATTACTGCTAGTACACTTAGTATAAAAGTACATATTTTTTGGTAAAATCAATTGTTTAAGCTGTTATACTAGTGAGGCCTTTCTGCGCAAAACTCTTGATGAGGGGTTAAATTTCTTTGTAGTGCAGGGAAATCCTTTATTAATTGTCCTGGGATTTTTTTAATCTTTCAACAGAACAAAACACCCCTGGTAAATGAAAGCTTGAAAAAGTTTCTAAGTACAAAAGATGGTAAGCTCTTCCCTATTTATTAACTTATTGACAAATATTTTGAAGAAAAGTGAAGGTAAATCCCATTTGCTCTTGTTTTTGCAATATGATCCTGTTGGTCATAAACAGATTTGCAGTAAAGATAGAAACCAGTCCTGCTCCCATTAAGTAAATGTCAAAATGACCATTGCAAACACTGAAGTCAAAATTGAGTCTAGAGTTTTTAAAGCTAATATTCTGTTATTGCCATAGTCTCAGTTGAGAGGACTGACTTTCTGTAGGTATTTGAATTAATTGCTGAGGAAATTTTTTCCCCTTATTTGTCAAACATTGATTTACAGTAATTCAACTGAGCCTTTTTAGAGCAGCAGAAACAGCAACCTGAAGGTGTAATATGAAAGTAGACTGTTGAGGTACAGCATTAAAAGTGTATGTGGGACAGACACCAAGATTAAGATGTCTTTTGAACTAGTTTTTTTTTGGGGGGGGGGGGGGGAGGAGGAGAAAGAGAGGTTAAACGAGGCCTTAATTTTAGAAGGAGCCTTGAGTTTTGTTCCAGCAGTTTTGCTTCAATTTAAATGTCTTCCTGATTTGGATTGAGGATTAGGTAGTTTAAATACCTAAAACAGACCTGCAGAATTATGGGTGGGACAGAGGAGACGGGATTGAGAACCTCTTAAAAATCAGGTTCTTAAAGAACATAAGAATGGCCTCACTGGGTCAGACCAAAGGTCCATCCAGCCCAGTATCCTGTCTACTGACAGTGGCCAATGCCAGATGCTCCGAGTGAGTGAGTCTGATTTATATATTCCCTAATATAAGAGAATCTAATTCTGTTTGATGTACCAAATTTTTTTTCCTGTTTCTTTTTAGGTCGCTTGGTTGCTGGTCTTGTTGCAGAATTTCTTCAGTTTTTCAATCTTGACTTTACTTTGGCTGTTTTTCAGCCTGAATCAAGCACAGTAAGGAAGATGTTGTTTTTAATTATATGCTAACGTGACTTAGAATCTAAAATGAACAAATGCAAAAGCTTTATTGGATTTTATTTTAGTCTATACCAGTTAATCAAATTTATATGCTGAAAATCAGCTGGAATTTAGTAATGTGTACCTGCATCCTTACATTAATCCAAGCCATAGACTGTCACAAGTACAGAAAAGGATGCTTATGTAATTGATTATTCATGGTGGTGTGTGGTGTTGTTTTTTTTTAAAATTGACTGAAAACATACATGCTTCATGAATTCTTTTCTACCTCTGTCACTTAAAAGAAATTAGTTTGGTCTGTGGAGCTATCTGTGCTCATAATAGTAGGGGATTCTATTAATCAAATAGTGACATTCCTTTGGACTGTGTGCCAAATTTTTCATGTCTCTATTAATGCAGCAATAATGAATTGAGAGTAAAAGAACTCATTTTATAATGCCACAAAGTGGTTCTGCTGTAAGAGAAACTGGAGGAAAAACATGTGATTGTATGCAAGTGATCTGAACAACACATTTAAGCAACAAGGTTATGTGCTTGGGGTGTTGGCCTAGTTGTTACAAGAGGAGGAGACTGAAAACTGCTTTTTTTTTTTTAATAGTACTATATTTAGCTATGTTTTTAAAACACTTTTTTCAAAATACTTGTATATGACAGATTATTTCTAATTGAAAATATTTTTAATCTGTTTTTTAAAAAATTACTCCTTTTCAAAGATTTTTTTTATTTTTATTGATCACTTTTTAGCTTAGTTTTCAAGAACTGTTGCTAAACTATTCAAGCTTGAATTTGAGCAAGAATTTTTTTTCACGTGAATGTGAAATACTGATTTTTTTTTAAAAAAGTGACTATATACAAGGCATTTGTTAATTCAGTCTAGATAAACAGATAAAACTGGTGCTTCATATTATATCCTAGTGGAAGTACTTTTGCCCTGTTTCAGAAAAGAAAATGCAGAAAAATCTTCTGCATCTGACTTAATCCTAAAACCACCTAGACTCCATGCTGTGCCTAGTGTCCTCAGCTCCATGTGTCTTCAGAATCAGCTCCCATTAAGAGGAATGTGTATACTAGAGAAATATTTCAAGTAGTCCCTATTCATTACATAAAATGAGGGTCTGTTCTGAAAATAGCACTTCCTCACTAACTAACTTCTCCCTTGATGTGACTCTAGAGACATCGGCTGAGTTCAGTAGCCCAAAATGCTGTTACAACACTGTCTGTTAGCCCTACAGAACCAACATAGCTGAGAGTGCAGGCTGAGTTTTCTTTGTGTGTTATCAGCAAATATTATTATTTCTTTTAACTAAGATGCAATCATTATACCTATGCAAACTTAAGGAAGAGCATAGTTTGATATTGATTAATGAAAAGAAAAGGACCAACCTTGACTCTGAAAATTCAAATTGAGATTGTGGGGCTGGCATTTTTGGGGTGTGGGAAAGGTGGGAATCTTTGTTTGTAAACTGAGTTTATTTGATAAGGAGCTGTATTGAAATAAAATAAATCCCACAATGGCACACTTAGTCATTTTTGAAATCTATTTCTTTCAGTAACTTCCCATAATGTATTTATTGTATTTGTTGATTTTTGTTTCCTCACAGTGCACACTTGTACAATCCCAGAGTGAAGTAATACATTCAGTGTGCAATCTTAAAATTATTTCTGTAGTAATAGACCATTAATTTAATGGGATTGAGTAATTCAGAGGACTAGAGGATTGTATAGATGTTTTCAGATCAAGAGTTGTGGTTTAAATAAAGCGAGGCCTTTATGGACTAAATCAGTGGTCCCCAACCCCCGGTCCGCGGACCGGTACCGGTCCGTGGAGCATTTGGCACCGGTCCGCGGCCGCGTTCCCCTCCGCCCCGCCCCTTCCGGTTCCGGCCGACGTCCCTTCCGGTTCCGGCCGCCTTCCGCATTTTTGCTGCTTTCCCGCCGTTTCCCTGCGGCTTTTCGGCGTACACACATGATCCCGCCGCGCCGAAAAAGGCGGGAAAGGAGCAAAATGCGGAAGGCGGCCGGAACCGGAAGGGACGGCGGCCGGAAGCCGGAAGGGGCGGGGCGGGCCGCCGGGCCGCAAGCCTCACTCGGATGCGTGGCCCGGTCTGCGGCGATGAAAAGGTTGGGGACCACTGGACTAAATGATTACATAGTTGTGATGGCTCAAGTTGCCTATGTGAAATATGTTGGCGATTTTAGTCTGTTTTGAATGAGATGTCTACATCACAAGTAAAATTTGTTTGATTTTTCTGTGCGTTTTTGAAGAGGGCTACAGCTCCCATTAAGTTACCTTAAGAATTTAGGAGGAAGGATGCTATTTGTAGCCATTCTGTACTCATGTCAGCGAAACTTGGACAAACCATACTATCATATTTTTTTTGACTCAGCTACATGTGTAAGAGTTGAATTTAGAGCTACGTTTGTTCATTTTTTATTGAACTGATTTACAAGCTATTCTATAATTTTGTTGCTGATGTTGAGAACAAAGGAATATGGAAAAAAGAATAGGACAAATTTTCATCTGGGTCGTTAGTTAAAATCGGACATTTTTGGACCCAAAGAGGCTGGAAATTAAGGCTTTGATTCTGCATACTGCTCCACATAGGTGAAGCCATGTGCTTGCACAGTTCCATTGAAGTCACTGAAACCCTGCATGGAGGCCGTGGTCCATTTGTGCTGAGCTTGTTGCAGAATCATTGGTTGAAGTATGGTATGACCCAGTTTTAAAAGGTAATAGACTAAAATAACTTGAATATAAAATTATTTTACTCTTAATTGTGTGTTAAGTGACGTGGAATATCTATTTGTTTTGTAAGTTCTATAATGTGGAATATAATAAAGATGCTGTTTAGTGTCAGCTAGTCCTGATACGTACATGATTACAACTGGGAAATCTTTATTGGTTGGTCATATTGTTGCTGTGCTAACTCCTAAAAAGCTTGCTTACTTTCATTTGAGTTTAAGATTGTGTTAACTTTTTTTTCCAGCTAAATGGGCTTGAAGGGCGAGAGAATTTAGCCCAAGATTTAGGCATTATTGAAGTAGAAGGTACTGTAGGTGGCCCCTTATTGTTGGAAGTGGTCCGACGATGTCAGCAGAAAAAGGGTTCCAGTAGTGGAGATGTAAGTATTAAAATGCATTATACTATTTTATTTTATTATTTTTTACAATTTTTATTTAGTTCATAAACTGCTTGTCTTGTTTTAGGGATGAACTGTTTGAATACTTTCTCTAAAGATGCTATTTTCATGCAGAATTTCAATCTTCGGGATTTTCGTTCCCAGGTCTTAGCTCTTAAGTGCTAGTCTGGGATTTTCCTTAGCTCATAGGGTCTTTTGACCCCTAACGGCAGTAGTAGATAATATGGGCAGACATCCTACTGGTAATCATTTGCCATTCTTTGACACCTATAAATACCACCTCCTAAATGTTCCAGTCCGTTCCTTTGGTTGTAGTTTCCATGATAAACAAGTTCAAAATGAACACACAAGCAAGAATATACCTCTAATTAAAAATGAAAACAAATTATGAAAACTGAGACACATCCATAAAAATCTTCACTTCTGAGTGGAAGTGAGTGAGAGCCCTACAAGGTTGTAGAAGACAAATTAGACAAGGTTGTAGAGAAGACAAATTACTTGCAAGTATTTTTTCCTTATTTAGCAAGATACCATCTGTGCAGGGTTTTCACTCTTGGAGTAAGTAGCTTGAGAGATGTCCCAAAAGAAGAAAAATGGATAAAGCTGCATTAAGTAGTAGCCAGGCCAATGGAGTTTGGGGGGGGAGGGGAGGGGTGGGGTGCAAGAGGGGCTCTGCATGTGGGCTCCAGCCCAGCGCACTTACCTGGGATGGCTGCTGGGTGGCAGCAGCATGCAGCGGGTGGGACTAAGACAGGCTACCTGCCTGCCTTGGTCTTGCACCATGCCGCTCCCAGAAGCAACCAGCACCACATCGCAGGGGTTGGAGAGGGGGCAGAGGGCTCTGTGTGCTGCACTCTCCTGCAGGTACCTCCCCGCAAAGCTCCCATTGGCTGCAGTTCCCTGTTCCAGGCCAGTGGAAGCCGGGAGGGGCAGTGCCTAGAGGCAAGGGCAGCGCTTGGAGCCCTCTGCCCGCCCTCTTTCCCCCAGTAGCTGCAGGGACGTGGTGCTGGCCGCTTCCAGCAGCAGCGCTAGGCCCACGGCACCCCAAGGGTAGCAATCCTGCAGGCCAGATCCAAAGCCCTGATGGATCAGATCCGGCCCATGGGCTGTATTTTGTCCACCCATATTCTATATGGTAAATTCTTATGAAGTGCAACTTTTGGGTCACTCCCAACCAAGAGAACAAAATCCTCTATCTCACCAAACTTCAACTTTAGCTCTAAATTTAGACCAAATGTAACTCAATTAATAACGTTCTACTTTGAGATAACTCATTAAGCATTTATATTTGAATATGTATTTAAGAAATACTGCTGCCTTTCCAAAACAGCTACAGCATTGCCAGTTCTAACTTCCTCCTCCTTTGGGGCTAGCCAAGTGTAAGTAGTAGGGAAGAGGGGAAGTTCTATAGGAATCTCTGCTACTTTGTCTAGACCAGGGATAGGCAGGCTATGGCACATGTGCCAAAGGTGGCACATGAGCTGATTTTCAGTGGCACTCACTGCCCCGGTCCTGGCCACCGGTCTGGGGGGCTCTGCATTTTTAATATAATTTTACATGAAGCTTCTTAAACTTTTTAAAAACCGTATTTACTTTACATCCAACAATAATTTAGTTATATATTCTAGACTTTTAGAGAGAGAACTTCTAAAAACGTTAAAATGTATTACTGGCGTGCAAAATCTTAAATTAGAGTAAATAAAAGAGACTGCACACCACTTCTGAAAGGTTGCCGACCCCTGCTCTAGACTCCCTGTAGCATCAGTTGCTGCTTCCTTTCTTAAAGTTGGTTCATGTGAGAAACTTCAGCTTCACATCTGCTGCCTTCCTAGTATCGTCGCTCACTCCAAAACAAATTCAGCAATCCCCAAAAAGATATTTTGTCAAAGGTGTGAAAAAATACCCTGCGCCCCTTGACAGACAATAGTTTTACCATCGAAAAGCACTGATCCGGACAGGCTTTGTTGGTGGGAGATGCTCTCCTGCTGACAAAGCTACTGCCCCTCTTTTGCGGGTGGTTTTATTTTGTTGGAAGGAGAGCTCTGTTGCCGACAATGAGAGGTTACACTACCTAACTTACAACAGGACTGCTGTTCTGCTGTAATGTATGCAGTGTAGACATAGCCTTAGTTCTTTTTTTCTTTTCAAAATAGATTTAATTCCTAGAATGTCTTTATAGAAAATGAGAACAGCTTTCCATTATGATTAGGAATGAAATGAGATTCTGTACAACTGCTTAATCAAGTGTTCTATCCACTGTGCTTCATCATAAAGTGGTTACGATAACAGAATTTTAATATAATAGGAAAAGTATTCAACATGTCTTATGAGCATGCAAAGATGAATTCTGATTTTTTTTGTCCTAATGCAATCAACAAACATTCAGTGTGACACACAGATTAGTACAATATTTACTACTTGGTTTCTGATTTAGCTTCAGTCAAACACTTGTAACTGGTTAGTGTTTATGCAATATAAAAGATATTTTATAATATAAAAGATATATATAAAAGATACAATATAAAAGATATCACCCACCTTGTCTCTCTAGTTAGTGTTTAGTAAATTTTTGGCACATCCCTAATTGTAATGAAAATCCGTATTATCTGTTAATCTGAAATACTGCTTTTCTGTTTAAACCTGTCGTATTTTTCATCAGAAGTATTCTTAAAAGAACAACAAAGTATTTGTATGACAAAATATTCACAGAGGTGAATATAGTGAAGTTAGAAGGGATCACAAAATTGAATGGAGACTGTGCTGTAAGCAGAGAGAATGAAATCCAGGTGATATCATACATTTCATTCATGGTTAGGATAGTCATTTAAATGAAAGAACGTTCACCAGACTTTCAGAAGTAGTAAATTCAGCCCTTTCAGTTACACCAAGAGTGTGTTTAAATACACACTAATAAATTGGACGGAAGAAAACTTAATTTGAAAATAGTTCTGGTTTAAAATTGCTGAAGTGATTGCAGAATGACACAATTTGTATGTAGTAAAGGGCAAGGAGTTTTGCATCCTTCATAGTCATTTGACATGCTGACACAGTCTTATGGAGTCTTAAGTGTATTGTTTCTTTGAAACTTTGGTTTAGGTAGCTCCAGTTCTGTCTGACATGCGTTCTTCACCAAAATCTCCTGATGGGAGATCAAATACACATCCAATACCAAGTAAGGTAAGATAGCTACATAAAAGGAAATGCTAAATAATGTAACAATTTGTGGTAAAGTGCATTAAAAAGGGTTCTTTATGTAAAAGACATTATTGCAGAAATGCTGACTGATTCATATATCAGGAATCTTTTGGCCATCATACTCCGCTGGTTGAGACTCTGCTCTTTCTTATCCAAATGATTTTGAAATATAGAAAAGCTGTGTAAATCCTTGTGTAGTGACAGTGGAAGCTGAAATAGTGTTTTAATTTATTAATAGTGCCTTAAATAAGAGATGTATAACCAAGCTCTGAAATAAATAGTCTTTGCTCGGTGCTGATCATCCATCCTTCACACATGAAGCATAATCTGAAGGTGCTCAGTCTGAAAGTATTTAGTTAGTTGCAATGTCAAAACAACTTTCTACATATTGTTTTAACGTAAAATGTTGTGAAGATTGTCACAGGATGTGTTGCAGCGTGCTATTAGATAAGCAGTACAAAAAAATTGGTGTCTTTGGCTTGGTCTACACTTGGCGGGGGGGGGGGGGTCAACCTAAGATACGCAACTTCAGCTATGTGAATAACTCATATGGTAGAAGCTGCTTAATTGGAACACCCTGTTGAATAACGTAGCTGAAGTTGGTGCATTTTAGGTCGACTTACCTGGCGTTCTTGTGGCGGCAGCAGGCTTCCCTGTCGACTCTGCTTGAGCCTCTTGGCGAGCTGGAGTTCCGGAGTCGATGGGGAGTGCCTTTGAGGATCGATTTATTGCGTCTAACGAGACGCGATAGATCGCTACCTGCTGATCTGGCGGGTAGTGAAGACAAATTCCCTTTGTAAGTTATAGCCATCTCTTAAGCTAATTGTTACAAGTGATGATATCCCATCATGAGAGAAACTCTTGTGTTCAATGGTGTTAACAAAGTGACCCTGTGCAATTCCTATTCAAAACCAAAAAAAAAAAGACTACTCTGGACACTTGTGCTCATCCAGGGTTAGTCCACTTCAGTTCCTCCTCAGTAACATGGCTTTCCTTTTTTAATTTTTATTTTAGATGCATAAAAACTGAAACTAGTTTTGTTGCTTTCTATTTTACTCTAGTTTGGGGAAATTGGAATGTGGATCTGGAGTATGTGAAGTTTTGTAATCCAGCAGTAGTTTCAAAGTAATATTGTTGAAAAAGAAAATTCTTGTGATGAAGGAAGGGGAGTCCAGTTGCTGTAATTATATATAAAAGAGAAAATAGTACAGCTTGTTATGGAGGAAGGTACAGAAAACCTCATATGGTAGAAGCTGCTTAATTGGAACACCCTGGTGAATTCCCGTAATCTTGATTTAACAGCCTTTTCATTTAAATAGTTTCCCCAAACATTATTTAAGGTTATCACCATATGTTTCTATAACTTGAATCACTTAACTGATGCTTGCTTATATGCTAGCTATATTTTTACTGCATAAATCTTACTTTAAAACTGGTAATTTTATTTCAATTATCAAAACATTAAAATTGGCACAAACAATACATCACTGAATGTTTTCTGGCTGCCACTGTGTGGAACAGAGCAAAAGTGTTAACTTTCATTAATACCTGTATCTGTATTAGGCCAGAGGTCATCCCAGCAAAGCACCTTTGAACAAGTAAATTCTTTTAAAGCAACATACTTACTCAGTTTAATAGGAAAAACTTGTTTTCACAACTCATTCCACTAAAGTAGACATATAAAAGATGTGAATATTAGTAAAAGTGGCTTCAACTATCATTCAGATTTTAAGAAAAGGATATCTGAATTATAACTGAAGTCATGTTACAACGTTTAAAAGTTTTAAATGGTAGGGTGCAGAGCAATCAAAGAAACAAGAAAACTAGTAACGAGTGGTTGCTTTGGGATTTTTTATTCTTTTAAGAGTGGAAATTATAGAAGAGCATTAGGGAAGTCTGTGCTTATTGGAAGTGTCAGTTTGTCTTGTAATGCATTATAACAAAAGTAAGTCCGATTCATGCCATCTCAGCTTATCACTGCTTTTTACCAGCTAGCAAATAGTTTTTAATCTTGTTCTCTAAGGAATTTGTGCACTTCTGCATGTCACTTAAGTAACCTTTGTTCAATGATTGGTGTTCAAACCCACCAGAAAAGAAAAGTAGAAGAAATATATTCATAATTGCAAGTAACTGTTTTAACTCTGAAAGCTAATGAACTTATTAAAGATTGGCATTTTTAATCATTTATATTACAGGAATCATTACAAGTATTTTTTTACCGTAAAATGTAATACCTTTCAAAAGTATTACATACATACTTTTTATGTAATAAAAAACATATTAAGGAGGACAAGAAAAAGTGTTAAGATCCTTTAAGGCAGGGAGAATTTCATTCTGACAATTCAGTGTATGTGCCTCAATGTCTTCGGGATTACATTTACTTAAACAGGTAATATATAGTTAGAAATGGGGGAGGGGGGGACAAAAAGAGGCAGGGGAGATGGTTGATATTGAGCACTTGTATAGAGCTTCACATTCAAAGGTCTGTTTGAGCAAATACTAATCCTATCTTGTGGCATAGGTGAGCCCAATTTTATACAGCTATCTACATGCAATTTATATAAGGTTGGAGTTT
Source organism: Sternotherus odoratus (assembly GCA_032164245.1). Taxonomy (NCBI): domain Eukaryota; kingdom Metazoa; phylum Chordata; order Testudines; family Kinosternidae; genus Sternotherus; species Sternotherus odoratus. The sequence goes on from JAVMKO010000003.1 coordinate 102,163,898, forward strand.
TTACCAGATATGAGATCCCACTGATTCCAGAATCTTGTCACCAGAAGTTCTTGCTCAGAAGTTTTAGAATCTACTGTTTAAACATTACCAAGCATTTATAGATAAAGTATATCCATTTTAGTCATTATGGGGAGTACAGTTGTTCATACAAGATCTTTAATCTCATACTGATGGCCCAAGCATCCTGAAATCAAGCCATTTGCCAGTCCAAGGTAACTGCTTCTTAGAGAGCATACAAGCAAATAACCAGTTTCTTTTGGTGCTGGCATTGCCTTGACAAAGTAATTGGCTTTCCTGTTTCCTGAATGTCTACAAATTCCATCTTAGTAAATTTGTGCAGTACTTTGACGTGTTGAGTTGAAAATAGGCATATAAATGATAAAATTATCTGGAAAGTCCATCATTCTTACAGAGTTTTTGTGCAATTTGTGTGCAGTGGAAACATCTTCTGGTTCTTGATTTAGAAATGGTTTGCGTTCAATTAGCCACTGCTTTTTATGATACTAGGGCCACATGGTATACTTCTAAGGAGTTTAAGTATGAAGTGTTTGAACCACTAGTAATAGTGTGCAATCTCTCATTAAAAAGTTTCTGGACTGACGGATAGCAAACATGCCTATGTTAAAAGACGCAATGGATGATTTGTGGAATCCAGAGCAGTAAACCATATGTGTGTACTGGCTAAAGAGGTTAAAATTTTAATTAGAATAATAAAACATCTGGTAGATCATATTATGCTAGATCTGAGTAGCGTAGTATCTTCATAGGAAAATGCTATTTCACTGATCCACTAGAATTCTTGCAACATGTCAAAGTAGTGGATAAAGTTGACATAATTTATTTAGACTTTCAAAGGGCCTATGATGAGGAAAAATTAAATCATTGGATGAGAGGCAAAGTATTGGCTTGGTCATAACCTGGCTAAGAGGAAATATTTCCTCATCGCAATAAGTTAACAGCAGGATACCTCAAGGTTCCATGTCATCCAATGTTTAATACATTTATAATCTGGAAAAGGGATGAGCAGCAAGATATCTAACATTAGATAAGACACAGTTCTTTCATTCAAGAATAGCAGCTGTGTTAGTCTGTATCCGTAAAGAAAGCGAGGAATACTTGTAGCACCTTAGAGACTAACTAGTTTATTTCAGCATAAGCTTTCGTGGGCTATAGCTCACTCCATCGGATGCATAGAATGGAATAGAAGTAAGATGCATTTATACACACAGAAAGAAAAAAAAATGTACATTAGCATACCAATTCTAAGAGGGTTGTTAAATGTAGATGGTCCATTATCACTAGGAGAAAAAAACACCTTTTGAAATGGATTTCTGTTGTCAGTGAAATTAACTCAGGAAATGCAATCAATTACTGTAATAAGAGAACCATTCGGAAGTCCTATTTAGCCCCTGGCTAATTGTGTCCAATTTGAAAATTAATTCCTGTTCCTCAGTTTCTCGTTGGAGTACTGTTTTGGAAGTTTTTCTTCTTCAAAACAGAAGTTGGAAGTTAGGGTGGGTATCGAGTGCATCCACATCAATCAGAAGAGCTTCCCCTCCAAAGTACTGAGGACTAGCTACCAGAAGATATGTAAGAGCTCAGTATCTGGGAGAATGAGGTCCTCAGCACCAAAGTTTAGCAAACATTTATACAAGGAAAACAGTGCGTTTGTGGCCAACGTGCACTCTGAGACAGTCATCTACTCAGCAGGGACTATTGGCATCGGCAACTCTGAGGTTGCTTCATCTGGTTCAACAGTACAGGAGACTATCCCAGTACTGTCTATTCTGGAAGCTTATGTGCAGGATGGGACCTACTGAGTGTCTCAGGGTCCGCTTTGCTAACAATCCAGGACTCTTCTTGCCCAGGGCCAGCATCTACTGTAACTATCATCCCAGCAGTGGATACTGTTCATCTCTCCAGTCTCTTTGCCTGCCTCTTTGCATGCCTCTACTGTCCAAAGGGAAGCGGGCCACAATCTTACCATTACTGCTGTCTCAGGCTTCCAACATTAATCAGCCAGCACCAATGGGAGCAGCCCCCTCCTTAGAAGAGGCTGATTTGTCTTCAGACTGTGAGGTTGTCTCTGTCACAACCACATCAGAAATAACTCTGTTCCTCTTCTACCACCTACCATCCTTGGTATCCCCTGGAGGTTTTGTCTTGGCCTTCAAGAAAAGATCCATAACAAGGTGGAAATTGAGCTTCAGAGCCTTATCTGTGGCCTTTTTGGGAGGATGGTTTCATGCCCTCCCTGCTCCTTTTTTTTTTTTTTTTTTTTTTTTAATTGCATGGACATAAAGATATACCATACCAATTGCAGCGGGAGACCACTCCTGTTACTAAGCTCAGTGCTGAAAGGGAGAAAGTTGCTCAAGTGAATCTCCCTTTAAAGTAATCAGTGGAGGCCCCACTGCAGCCGCCTTTGGCTTCCTCCTCTTCATCACTCAGTGAAGCAGTTGTGTTGGAAGGTTCCTCAACTCTCAGTGAGGATTACAGGGCTCATCGGGGCCTATGTAGGAGGATGGCTTCCGCCCTGTATATCCAGCTGGAAAGGGTCGGAGAAAGGTCTCACAGGCTGGTTGATATCTTAGCTTCAGTGAGACTATCTAAAGCAGTGGTTCTCAATCGGGTATACGCAGAGGCCTTCCAAGGGGTACAACTCTTCTAGCTATTTTCCTAGTTTACAATAGGCTACATAAAAAGCACTTGCAAAGTCAGTACAAACCTAAAATTACATAAAGACTTGTTTATGCCACACTCTATATTATACACTAGGACTTGACTTCCAATTGTTAAAAGATGTCTGTGTCCTCTTTGGTATTTTTTGGTCCTCCAACTGTGGTGCTTCTGTTTTTAATTATTTGGGGTAAAGATATAGTTTGAGCCTTACTTTGAAGTTTTAAAAAAAATTCTATGCAGCTTGCAGGGATTTGACTCTTCTGATTGTTCCTTTTAACTTCTATTTAACTATCCACCTCTTTTTTTTGTGTAATTTCGCTTTTTGAAGTTAAATGATACTTTAGTGGGTTTCTTTGTTACTTTTCCCCCCTTCAGGGATGTTACATTTATGTACATTATGGTCATTACTACTGAGCAGTTCAGCTATATTCACCTTTTGGATGGGCCCCGGGGCACATTTTAGGACTAAATCAAGTATTGCCTCTCCCCTTGTGGGTGCCAGGGCTAGCTGCTCCAAGAAGCAGTCACTTCTTGTCAACAACTTTTATTTCTGTACTCCATCCTGAGGTGACTTGAACCCAGTCAAGATGGGAGTAGAAATCTCCCATTATTATTGGGTTGTCTGGTTTTGTAACCTTTCTAATCTCCCAGAGCTTTTCACAGTCACAGTAACCATCCGGTACAAGTTGTTGTATTTCTCCTATTGTTTTCTCATTATTCAAGCATGGAATTTCTATCTGTAGAGATTCTATGGTACAGTTTGAATCATTTTAAGATTGTTGTTATACTCAGCTCTGTGCTTTCTTCACATATAATGCCACGTCACAACCGGCAGTACCCACTGTCTTTCCTATATATTTTGTATCCTGCTATTACTATGTCCCATTAATTATCATCATTCCACCCAATTTCTTGGAAGCCTGTTACACCAATATCCTCATTTAATACCAGATAGTCTAGTTCACCCATTTAAACTTCTGCATTTGTGTACAAACACTTATAAAACTTGTCAATCTTTAGTTATCAGCTTTCATGTGATGTAATTGAATGGGACTTTTGTTGTTTGTTTTTGTTTCTCTTCAGCTTCTACATGGGCTTTATTAACATCTGTCTTCTCTTTAATAGGATAAAGAGTTTATCCTTGATAAATCCTTCCCTAAGGGATGTGTCTGTCCAAACCATGTGCTCCTCCACACCTGTGGGCTTCCCCCAATCTTTAGTTTAAAACTCTTCTATTACAAGCTTCTCTGGGGAGTTACTCATGAAACTTGTTCATATAGAAACTAGTATCGGACAGATGTTAGTAAGTATTCATTATTTTAATTGTCAGACCTCTTCCAGATGAGGATAGGTTATTAATGTGCTCATGAAAATTTCCACACGGCCACAGAAAGAACATCCCTGAAGATGGGAAAATTTTAGTTGCAATGTTTTAGTGCTTAAAAAAACTTGGTATATATAAATACAGATTAGAGTGGTTTAAACTACTCATTTTTTTTTCATTTCTTTGTGCTATTATTATTTTATTCTCATGCTTAGATACCAAGGTATAAAGGACATCGTAAACAGAAAAAGTGCTTGGACAAGGCTGGTGAGCAGGTAAAATGCATGAGAGGAGATGATGTTGGCAGGTGCTTTTAGTCTTCCTTTAGGAAAAACAGATTCTACTAAAAAATAAAATAAACTGACAGTGCAAATAGTAAAGTTTATTGTAATTTAGCTATTAATATAAAGGTGTAGTAATGGTACTCTAAGGCACCATACTTAAAATATTTTATACATAAAAAGCTTACTACATAAATCATATTAACAAATGAAAAATTAAGCTTTCTTTTGGGCACTTCATTGTTAACTAATGCGGTTGTGGTTCCCTAAACTCATGCTGTTCATGGGTGGAAGTGCAGAATGTTTTCATGTTTGAATTTCTAGGGGCTTTTTTCTTAATATTGCATTAACTTGGCATATCCTCCCAAAACTAATCTGTGAAGCCATTAATCTTCTCCTTTACAACCCTCCTTAAGATCCATTTTTACCTTGTTATCTACAAGACAAATTATATGGGTAGATAAACTGTATTTAATTTCAAAATAAATCCTTTTACTACTGTCATTTTACTCATCCTCACCCTTTCCTCCTGTTGCATAATACATTTGTTTCTTATCTTTAAATGATGACCAGATTCTGCTCCACATATTTGTTTAGTACTTTACTTTGCATTTTCCCATTAAAACGGGGAGTGCTTGTAGGTTAAGGTACCACTCAATCTTGGTAAGGGAAGTGGGATCTTACTGTATAATAGGGATCGGCAACCTTTCAGAACATTATTCACTCTAATTTAAGGTTTCATGTGCCAGTAATACATTTTAACATTTTTAAAGGGTCTCTCTCAAAGTCTGTAATATATAACTAAATTATTGTTGTATGTAAAGTAAATAATTTTTTAAAAATGTTTAAGAAGTTTCATGTAAAATTAAATTTAAAATGTAGAGCCCCCCGAGACCAGTGGCCAGTACCGGGGCAGTGTGAGTGTCATTGAAAATCAGCTCATGTGCCTCCTTTGGCATGCGTGCCATAGGTTACCTACCCCTGCTGTATAAGGATGTTATAAGTCAGGACTATAACTAATAGTTACTGCTTTGTATTTGACCTTTATGTGGAGGAGTGGGGGGAATTCACAGCCACCTTTCTGAGTTTACTAGCTTTGCTCTTTTCTGTGTGTTTTGAATCACAAGTGATTAGAGTATATGATTAATTGCCAACATTGATTTTATTTTAATGTTCTTTATAGTTACTAGGCTTGTGAATAGGATCTTAAACAACTAAAAATATTAGCAAGTTGACTTTTAATTTAGAGAAAATTGCTCTTGGTTTGCAACCTTGTCGGTCTGCATCAGATCTCCACTAATTTTTACAAAAGAAACTTAAGTGGAAATATTAATAAAACTTCAGTTTTAGTAGTATTGCTGTATACCATGAGGCGCTTTGCTCTCCTATGGTAGTATATTCCTTGAATGAATAATTTTTTTAAATTCACTCTCTTGCCTTGTAACGAGGTTCGAGATTAACTAAAAACGCTTTTGGAAGGTAACTTGTAAATCACAAATGATCCAACTTCCCTTGCACATATCACTCTTGACCTCTTCACATTTAAAATGTCTAACTTTTTAGGATGTTTAATTTGAAAAAGTGTGTGTGGGACAGAATGATATAAATGCTAAACCCCCATGTCTGTTAGTTGACTTCTCTCTCAGGTACTTGTAAAATGAATGAGTTTTCAATTCTGTATTAAAATTTGTAATTAAAGAAGGTATTATGGAATGGCAGTAGTGCTGTCCATAGTAAAGGTCACAACAATATTTGAGTTATAAGATTGTCAACATTCTTCTAAGTCACAGGCTCACATCCAGGGGTACATTTACCCTTTGGAGGGTACCCAGGGGTATTCCAAGGGGTAATGTCAACTCATCTAGATCAGTGTTTCTGAACCTGAGGGTTGTGACCCAGGGGGAGGGGAGGTTCACGGGATGGGTTTGAGGAGGGTCAACTACAGGGCCAGTGTTAGAGGGTGGCAAGCAGGGCAGTTGCCCGAAACTCCCATGTCACAGGGAGCCACACAAAACTAGGTTACATGCTTCAGTCCCGGCTGGCAGAGCTTAGGTAACAGTGCCAGGTGGCAGGGGTCTGGCTTCAGGGGTACAGTAGTTTGGAACGGTTAAGAACTACAGTAAACCCTCGATTTAACGGACTTCGGATTTAATGGACAAAATTTCCGGTCTGTATGTCATATGTGAAAATTAACACCCTGTTAATTTTAAAATGCTTTTAACCAAGATTTGCATATACAGTAGACTCTCGATTTATCTGGGATGATCGGGAAAAACTTAATCCTGGTTAATAAAATCCCGGATAATCAAGAGTCTACTGTGGGGACCTCGGGGAAGGGGGGGGGTACGTCGCTGGCCCTGCGGCAGGGGAGAGGGAGGTCCCAACACCTGCCCCAGTCAGCTCCTGCTGCTAACCTGGGTATAGGAAGCCCAGGCTGGCAGCGGGAGCTGAGACCCCCACTGGCAGGAGTCTCAGGGAAACTCTAAAGCCGCAGCGGGCTGAGCGCTTAGCCCGCTGCCGCTTCTCCAACCGCTGCCACTTTAGTTTCCCCGAGGCTCCTGCCAGCGGGGGTCTCAGCTCCCGCTGCCAGCCTGGGCTTCCTACACCCAGGCTAGCAGCGGGAGCTGACTGGGGCAGGCGGCGGGACCCCAGCGGGCAGGAGCCTGTAGGGGAAGCCTCAAAGCAGCAGTGGGCTGAGTGCTCAGTCGACTGCCGCTTTGGGGTTTCCCCCCACTGGATCCTTGCCAGCCGGGCTCTCAGCCCGCAGCCAGCCTGGGTGTAGGAAGCCCAGGCTGGCAGTGGACTGAGACCCCGGTTTTCAAAGGGAAGTGCTCAGCCCGCCGCCGTTTTAGGGCTTCCCCCGCCTAACTCTGTTAGATGTCCTGGTTAATCCGCAGCCCGGTTAACCCAAGCCCGGATAATCGGGAGTCTACTGTACTTAATTTTAATTACATAAACGTGTCTACATAAGTAAAAACAGGTAAACTAACTAATTTGTCAATTTTTTAACATACGCATTCAGAAAACCTACTTTATTATATAACGGACTTTTGGCTTTAACGGACACCCCCTCGCCCGAATTAGTCCGTTATATCGAGGTTTTACTGTACTGCTCTAAATTTCTTCAGAGAAGTTTCTTCTTCAGATTTGATGCAGACTTGTCTATGGACAAACAGTAACTCGTCTGGCTAATTTGAAGTGAATTGGCCAAACTATTTCTGAGAAAAGGAAGTTGGAAAACTACATATAATTCAGATGTGGGGAAATTACTATAATGCTGTTTGCATGTCTAACTTCCAAAATGATGAGCCTTGTTCAGAAGATCTTGCAGAAATCTAGTGACACTTTGCAGAATCGAGGCTGCATATAATCATTCTAACATGGAAGATAATTCCCTGTGAGGCTGCTACTTAAGTATGTCAGACCATGTAATGCTTACATAGGGTCTGCGGGATGTTGTAAAGATAGTCAAAGTGCTAAGTGGTTTGGTTGGGTTTTTTTGTGTTTTTTGTTTTGTTTTTAATATAATGGATCAAGTGTCCCTCCACAAGCCATATGAATGGAGTTCAGCATTTTTCTAACTGTAAGAGAATTTATCATGAATAATCTCTCTCTCTAAATAGCCAGTCATCCAGTAACTGTTTCAAATTATTTCATTCTGCACATCTGAATAGAGCTGGTAGGAAAAATTCCAGTGTAACACTTTTTTTTTTTTTTATCAGAATTTACTGATTCACTGAAATTGAAAAGTTTCATGGAGGTGGTTCCATTTTGATTAAATTCCTTTGAAACTTAGACAAGAAACATGCCTGGCTGTCTGACTTGCTCACCCAGCTCCTTGGCAGCCTGGGCTCCTAGGGTTTCTGAGGTCTGTGCCTCTGGGGCAGCCCATAATGTAGACCTTCCTTGGAGGTGGGGCTCCAGTCTCTCACAGAGAACATATACATTTAGAGATTTTGTTCCAAATGCAGGGGGAAAGAACTTCCACAAAATGAACTCTTTCTCCACCAAGCTGTACTTCTGAGTTCTGTTCCCATCTTCACTGACTACCTTTAAAGTGTGATTCTACTCTGAAAAGGGACCATCTAAAAATAACACTTCCTTACTCCAATGGATTTGTTGCTCATATGCATTCAGCATCACAGCTGCTGAATAGTAACTAAATGCATTTTGTTTGCATATTATTCCTGTTCAGCTTGTAAGAGCCAATACATCTAAGAATAAGTAAACAGTATTCCATCCTTTCTTGTGCATCATCAAACTAATTGTTTAAGTTCCAATCATCTACACCTTTCAAAACCCCTTTGATGCCAGTTGGTTTGTACAGTTGTCATTAACAGCACAGTTTGTCTTAACTACTTGTGGTGTTGAATAAGAAGGAAGGAACACATCTTAATTCTCAGTTTATATTGACTTTGTGCCATAACAATTAGAATAAACAGCATTTTACTTGGAAAAACGAGACTATATGGTCATGGAAGTCATTGGGAGACATGGAATGTCGTGTTAGCAAAGTCACCGTACATAGTTCTGCACACAGATGCTTTGCATGGATATTTTGTTTGCAGCGATGTAGCCATGCTGGTCTCAGAATATGAGAGACACAAGATGGGTGAATTAATATATTTTGTTCGACCAATTTCTGTTGGTGAAAGGGACAAGCTTTTAAGCTCCACAGAGCTCTTCTTTAGGTCTGTGGAGCTCAAAAGGTTCTCTTTCACCAGTAGAAATTGGTATAATAAAATATATTACCTTATGTACCTTGTCTCTTGCATTTAAATAGTATCTTCATAAACATTTATTTTGCAACACTCCTATGACAGGTAAATATTGATTGGCAAATAGAGAGAGAGAGAGAAGCTAAGTACCTTGATTATGGTTGGAACCAAGTTTAGAACACAAGTCGTTAGCTTTGTCCATAAATAATCAAAATGTAGAGCCACCATACTTAGTGTTGGAATATCGAGATAGCGAGATTATCTGTTAACTATGTTTGCAAAGTTAAAAAATCAAGTACTCAATAATTAGGAAATACCAGAATTAAGGTTGCTCAGGCAACCTTAGTTTAGATAGAAGTGGAAGACTGAAACATGCCTAGTTAGCAGCTAAATTGCCTATACAAAAAGTAGTTTCTGCATTACAGTATTTTTGGTTCATTTGATTTTGCTTCTAGATACAACTTATAAAGTCCTACAGAGGGAATGGGATACTTTTTTTTGGAAGAGCTGTTTAGATGGCTTTGAAATAAGATTTTTTCTTAGTTGATACAGTTGTATCAAAAATAGAAATATTAAATCATTTAATTTAAAAAATGGAATACATGGTTGACTTGCATAGCATATGTTCCCAGATGGTCCTTTATTAACAATTGGACTGCAGTTCAGTCATGAGAAACTATTTCCATGACTTCACTCAAGAAAAGGCATTTCCCCCCCCTGTAAATTTGATTTATTTATTTTTAAGGTTGCTGAAACCAGTCAAAGTGATACAAGTATCTCGTCAGGAGAAACAAAGAGCAAAAGCAGCATTCACTTTCTTCCCAGTGAGGCAAAGCTAGTTTCTCAACCACACAACAAAGATTTAAATACCAAAGAAAAAAGTGATCGAGCTGTAGAAGAGGATGACCTAGAGGGAGATTCTTTTTTTGATGATCCTATACCCAAACCAGAGAGGAATTATGGCTGGTAAGTAAACTGTGCTCCCTAGTTAACATATTTATTTTTATGCTTCATAGGTTTGGGTTAGATGTGCTATTTGCACATAACCTGTAGTAAAAGGTGATGTGTAGATGCATTGTAAAACATCCTGCTTGAAATGCACAATACCTTCTGGGGTTCCCTGGTTGCACTGATGAGTAATTTTCACCCTTTTGGGGATGTTGCTTAGTTCTCTTCTGCTACTAAGCAGTCTGGTGGGATTGGAGAAGGGCAGGTGGAGTATCTGAGGTACGGATGGGAGAACTTCTATTTCTCTGCATAACTTCAGAATCTAACCCACAGCACTGGAGTAGTTAAGAAAACACACACACACACACACACACACACACACACCTCCTCCTCCCCCCCCCCCCCCCAAAAGGAGTAGGAAAGGGAACTTTTTCCATGAGCAAAAGACTCTTATATAAATCTGTGTTCACGTTTATTACCCAGTGTGTCCAAGCTGACTTGTTTTCAGTAGAGTAAGTGTTCTTCTGGAACATGTCAGCTTTGCAGGCCCAAACATTTTAGGACACTTTGTGGTATTGTAGTGTCTGACGATGAGTGAAATGATATTTTGAAGTGAAAGTCTGACTGAAAGGTGCATGGGTGTCAAAGCCCACATTCTCATTCCCTTGCTCTTGCTGTAGCTCTGAGCAGAGCCATTTCCACTGTGCTGTGTTAGAACATTTTAAAGTTGCTTTAACTTTTGGGTGGGCCAAAAATGCACCTGAGGATTGATGTAGCAGGAGGTTGCTCCATCCATGCCCGCTCTTTCTGTTTTACATTGGTAACGTGCAGTGAGGTGGTCTAATCCAGTGACTCTCAACCTTTCCAGATTGTTTGCCTTTCAGGAGTCTGATTGTCTTGCGTACCCCCAGAGTTTCACCTCATTTAAACTGCTTGCTTATAAATCAGATATAAAAATGTCACATACTATTACAGAGAAAATAAGCAATTTTTCATCTTTACTATATAATATAAATAAATTGGAGTATGAAATGTCAGTACAATATTTAGTGTATATAGAGTAGTAGAAACATTTCATTTTTATAAAATTTTAGTTTGTCCTGACTTCTCTAGTCCTTTTTATGTAGCCTGTTCTAAAACTATGCAAATGTCTAGATAATTTGATGTACTCCCTGAAAGACCCCTGCATTACCTCCCAGGGGTACACACATCCCTGGTTGATAACCACTGGTCTAGGCCCTCTTATGCTGGCCCTTCCATATCAGATGCTCACTCTGACACTAGGAGGATCCTGGCATGGCACAAGGCAACCACACAAAATCATTCTCCCCTCTTTTTCTATTAAACTGGCACACTCCTTTCTCCTTTCAGAAAGGGGTTACTTATAATTGTTATCTAGTGGGAAATAATTACAAGATATGCTTCTATAATGTATTTAAAGAGCAGCTGACTTTTCCTGAAAAATATTGAACAAATACATTAGAAAGAAATCTCTTTTTTGGTTATTTTTTCTTTTTATCAATAGACCTATCAGGATTAAAATAGCAACTTTGATTTGCTCCTGCTTATTTAGGAGCTTCCGTACTAATTCTCCAGCCAACTGACTGTGAGGTCATAAACTGGGATAAAACAATAGGTGGGAATACCAGTTTCAGAGATACAGTAGACTCTCGATTATCCAGGATGATGGGGGAAAAAAATAATCCTGGTTAATAAAATCCTGGATAATCACCATCCATAGGAAATATGGGGAGAGGGGGTTGGTTCACTAGCTGCCCTGTGCCCTGATGGGGTTTTTTTGTGTGCGCGCTTGGGGCGGCAACAAAGCCAGAGCCGGCCCTGCGAGTTGCGCAGTTTTTTGACATCCTGGTTAAGCCACATCCTGGTTAACCCAATTCTGGATAATCGAGAGTCTACTGTACCTAATAAATGTGGTGATTTTTAAACTGGTGGCTTTAAAATATTAAAATGAAACTTAAAAAAAAAATTCCTCCAATCATTGAATCTGATATGGTGATAGTGTCTTTTGAAGCAGGTAGATTCCCAGGATTGTTGCAATTTCCTGCATTTATATCTTGCCGGATCACCTTGGCTTTTAACTGACATTGTGGTTCATAAGTAAGGCTAGGTTTTTGTCACCAATATTTTTTTTAGTAAAAATAATATACAGGTCATGGGCAATAATGAAAAATTCACAGAAGTCTGTGACGTATCCTTGACTGTTAATAAAAAATACCCATGACAAAATGGGTAGCCTGGGCAGCTGCGGGGGTGGGGAAGAGGCTGGGAGCTCCAGGGTCCCTCTCTGCTGGCGACTCCAAGCTCTGGAGTCACCCACCACAGCTGAGAGCTCTGGGGATCCGCTGAGAGCTGCCAGGGTGCTCGCTGCGCCTGAAGTCACAGAAGTCCTTGGAAGTCATGTATTCTGTGACCTCTGACTAAATTGCAGCCTTATTCATAAGTTAGAGTAACACTTCCAATGCATCTGTGTTGATTACTGTCCTTGAAAACTAAATATGACAATCATGAGTGCAAATTCTACAGTTCATAGACCCGTGTTTGTAATCTAATAATTCAAAACAAATGACAAAATCACAGTAGAAGAAATTAAATAGTATTGTGCAATAGTTTGCAAACAATATAATGCATTTCCTTACGTTTACAAATATAATCAGGAATTTTACTACTATAGTATTACATTAGTACATACATGATCATCTGTTAAAAGCATCAAAAGCCAATAACTTGAATGGTAATACTTATTTATAACTGCTACCTGAAAATGCTTGAAAGATAAGAGTTCAAGAAAAGAAGCCTTAGTTATGCAGCAAAATTAAATTGCCTTTTACAGAACAAATCTCCACAGCAGAAACAAAACAAGGTTTGTTGTGGATTATGCTAATCTATTTCCATATCAATTTTACATATGTTTTTAGACTTATGTATCTTAATTTGGTTTATGTAGCATACGAATATTGATAGCAATTCCACAGTAAGGTATCTTTGTGCGTACAAGTTGTGGTAAATGAATTGGCAAAATGCTAATGAGCAAGGTTCTACAGATTTTGGGACTTACTGTATGTGTTGTAAAATAAGTTTGTGATCTTCCTTCATAGATCAATCGTGTATACATGTAATGTGGAGTCATGAAAAATGTATATAATGTCCTTTATAAACTTGCTTAAATATACATTTAACTCACCAAAGCCATAGAAAGCTAATGCAAAATCAGATTCTGCTCATACATCATCTCATTAGATGAATATAAAATACATTCCTTGAAACCAGTCACCATTTAGTCACTGAAGATATTTTCTGGGAATGGTGAAGATTAAAGTTTGACTTTCAATGGGCAAATTGCATCTTTTATTTGTAAATAATGTGTTACTTTTAGGAATGGAATATAAATTAATGGGAGCTAAACCAGTTTATCATGTGGCAATGAAAGAAATCCATTTTGCCAGCCTCAAAGGGCATGCTTTCTACAACACAACTGTTACTAGTTCTGTTGAGCAAAACTGATCATAAATCAAAAGAACTGGTTAATTTATGCCTGAATCTTTTCCTCTTGGCTACAATGGTATTTGTGGGGATAACTAAAGGTCCTCTGATAAAAATAGTGATACTGAAGAAGATGCAGGAGATCTGTTTGTGACGCAAGGCAGGCAGATGAATAGGTGAGAAAATAACTTTTATTGCATGTCTTACTTGACACTTTTACCACCAACTTCCAGTAGAAAGTTTCTGGCCTTTTTTAGGTTGTAGAATGAGTAGTTCCTGCAGTATTGTTTCTAGTTGCATACATATTTAATGGATGGTAGATGAGTCTTGCATCTAGTAAAAAATAGTTTCCCTTTTTAGGAAAACAGAGTCCAACAAACAAGGAGAAAGCCTTGCATCTCTTTCTGATGCACCCCCCCTAAGGTGTGGGCTAAGTTCGCTTGCTGAAGCACCTTCACTACAGGAGCCCGACAGTAAGTATAATATTGAAATTCTTTTGTACCTTGTGTAGGGCAGGATAGAAGGGAGATGGACTTAGATTATCTCGAGATCCCTTCCAGTCCTATATTTATATGATTTATATGTCTGTAAGTGTTTTCAGGATTGGCTCTTAAACTTGGAATTTAATAGTCGCCTATAGAAAAATAAATTAGACTTAATGGAGGTATTTGTTTACTCTTTTTTCAAACAATAACCAAACATTTCTGATTTTAAATTTTATTTTTTTTTGGTTACAGATGCAAATAGAAACTCTGTTTTGAAAGAGATTCGCTTGGTGAATGCAAAATTTGGATCCCTTGAATTAGGCAAGTAGTTGTTTAGCATGAGGAAACATAAACATCTTAGGTTTGATTTGCCTACATTTGAGTTCCATTTCAGCTCCTTAAGGAAACTGAGACACTGAAATATATTGATACTGGGCCAATACCTGCTGTCTTACTTTGGTAAAAGTTCCATAGGAGTTGGCAGGAATCTTGCTTGAGTAAGAGAAGCAAGGTTTGATTCATTATTCTGTATACAAAATTCCTAACTAGCAGGAATTATTTGTATGTTTCTACCAGAATTATTTTATACACACAATAGAAACTCAAGCCACATCATGCATAAATTTTGGTGATAATTTTGTAGTTGGTCTGTTTGTCAGTAAGGTATTGTTGACTAGAACACCAGAGGGAAACCTACTGTAAGAAAAAATGTCTTGTAAAGCAGCTTAAAGTCCATATGATACTAGCTTTTATGAAGCGGTTCCCCATATTGCTATTAGTGTTGCATACTATAGTTACTTTTTCAGGAATTGTAATATATTCCTGGATATATGCTTGATGACCTCTGTGTCCAGTTACAAGAGTTCTCAATTCTATGGCAAAATATATAAGACTACAAAATGTATCTGGCATGGAAATGCATCTCAGAATTAGTGTTCTCTTAAGATCTTTATTTAAAATGGTAGCATAGGCTTTTAAGGGCAGATTTTTAAAGGCACAAGTAGAAGTTAGGCATGCAACTCTCATTGGCTGTCAGTGGGATTTAGGCAACTCCTAATTGCTTTTTGTGTCAAGCTGGAGTTCAGGAGTTGACAGGGTCTTAAGGAGGTCCTAATGAGACGTGATAAATCAGTCCCTAAAAGATTGATTGCTACCTGCCAATCTGACTGGTAGTGAAGACATACCTTTAGGCTTTGTCCACGCTGGGAATGGGTGGAGGGGAAATTGATCTAAATTATGCAACTTCAGCTATGTGAATAATATAGCTGAAGTTGACATACTTAGCTACTTACTACTTTGTCTTCACTATGGTAAGTCAGCAGCTGACACTCCCGTCAACTCCACCTGCGCGTCTCATCCTGGTGGAGTACCGGAGTTGACGGAAGAGTGCTCAGTGGTTGATTTATCTTGTCTAGACTAGACACAGTAAATTGACCCTCTCTTTTCCCCCCAGTGGATTGATCATTGCCCATGGATCTGGCAGGTGTTGTAGACAACCCCTTACATATAACATTCCTGTTAATACACCCTAGAATATTAGCCATTTTTCAACTGCATCACAATGTTGACTCATACGCCGTTTGTAATCCACTCTACCCACCCCTGATCCTTTTCAGCAGTACTACCACCTAAATAGTTATTCCCCATTTTGTAGCTGTGCATTTGATTTTTCCTTCCTAAGTGTAGTACTTGTCTGTATAGAATTTCGTCTTGTTTAATTCAGACCAGTTCTGTTTGTCAAGGTCATTTTGAATTGTAATCCGTTTGTAATGAAAAATAGTGTAAAGTGAGCACTGTACACTTGTTCTGTGTTGTAATTGAAATCAATATATTTTAAAATATAGAAAAACATCCAAAAATATTAAACCGTAGAATCCCAATTGAAATGTATTAAATAGTGCAATTAAAGCTATGATTAATCACAATTTTTTTTGTTAATTTAATGAGTTAACTGCTTTTTTATCAACAGCCCTAAATTAATCAACACAATTAAATTAACATCTTGTCACCATTAACTTGTTTGGTGAAGACTGAAGCAAAATGTGCATTAAGTTCTTCCAGACTTTTTGATGTCAGGAGTTTAGTTCTCCTTCCCTATTAGATAGATAGGACTTATACTTCCCTTTTTTTCCCCCTCTTGTTCCTAATGTATTTATTAAAGAACTTCTTGCGTTTGATGTCCCCTGCAAATTGCAATGCATTTTGTGCCTTAGCCTGTCTGATTTTTGTACTTTCATGCTTGTGCCATTCTTTTATATTCCTCTATAGCGATTTGTCCAATTGTTCCACTTTTTCTAGGATTCCTTTTTGATTTTTCAGATCTTTAGTAAGAGACCAGCATGGTTCCATCAGGGCTCTTTATTCTTTCTATTTTTCCTTTGCGTGGTGGTGGTGGTGGTGATGATGATCTAATTTCAGAAGTATCAAGTTATACAACAGTATAGAACTACTAATTGTTTGACTACAGAGATGAAAGCCATGTCCAACCCACTGAAATGCTGCTCTTGATTTAGGGTTTGTTGAAATTAGGAAAAGAGATTAGGTTGCGATTAGCTAACATCAGACTTGATTTCTCTTTCTAATCTACACAAATTTTGAGAGGATCTACTCTTCCTTCTACCTATAGCCAGATATTACACACACTTCTGACACAGAAATATAATTTGATCTTTGTTTTTCCTGCAGAAGGAATCTGTTTTGTTCAGTAAAATACTCTTTTTTCCTTATTTAGGAACTGGAGATGAAGATGAGTATGTTGATGATTTCAACAGGTAAGAGGGACCAATACTTGTATTGATATAGTGTGATCTTTAATAGAAAACTGAATGGATGTTTACTATCATGATTAGCTTGACAATGCTGCCATCTGTCCGCAATACATCTGTGAATATACTTTTTTAATATATATACTTTCTGTACAGAGGAGTGTCTTGCAAACCTGGCCTTAGGATTCTGACAAGCATTAGGGTTTTTTTAATCAAAGTAAAATATCCTCTTAACAATGCATTTACTTTTTTAATACATTTTAATTACTATTTTAGCTATCTGTTTGTATACAAGTCCAAATTGAATCTTGCATCTAGAAAACTCAGCAGCATGAAGGGCAGACAATTAAGCAATAATATTTAAGGCCCTGATCCTACAATTTACTGGCACAGCTTATTTCTCACAGCTTAATTTAGTTACAGTTGTGTTCTCAAATAATTTTATTATTTACATTTCTTTTCTGTAAAAATATGACTAACGGTTGAGCTACACTAGCGGGGGGGGGGGGGGGGTTCAAACTAAGATATGCAACTTCAGCTATGCTATTTGCCTAGCTGAAGTCAAAGTATCTTAGTTCGACTTAGCTGGCCATCCCCACACCAGTTCGTCAACTGGGGTCACTCCCCTGCCGACTCTGCTTACTCCTTCTGCCTGCCGAGGTGGAGTACAGGCATCGATTCGGGGATCGATTTATCGCGTCTCATCTAGATGTGATAAATTGATCCCTGATACATAGAGTGCAACATGCCAATCCAGCGGGTAGCGTAGCCCTACCCTAACCTAAACACTCTTCCCTATAGAGGTGTGTGCATGTGGTGGGAATTCTTGTACAGCAGGAAAAGAAAATCCAATTATTTTTTCACTTTTTTTTTCTTTTTTTTTTTTCTGTCATTAGTACCAGTCATCGCTCAGAAAAAAGTGACATCAGTATTGGTGAAGAAATAGATGAAATTTCTGTGGAAATAGAAGACTTAAATGCCAGTGATAAAGTATGATTTTTATTGTGTGGCTATGCTTTTAATCTTGTATTAAATATTGTGGTTAGATGTTCAGTTGTCCTTTCTGGACAACTGCCATCATGTAATAAATACTTTGGGCACTGGTGGGTATAGTCCTTATTAGAGTACTTATTCCTTCACCCTCTGACTTCCCTGGTCCTTTTCCCATGAACGGAGAGCAACAATACCTGAAGTCCAAAGGCTCAAACAGTTCAATGTTTGATGGGGTTAACAAGTTTTAAATCTAAGTTCCTTTTTCCTTATTTTTCAATCCCCCACTTACTTCCTGTTTTCCCCTATTTATATAGTAATATTCTCAGCTATACCTTAACCCAGGGGTGGGGACCCTCCAGCCCGCGGGCCTTATACGGCCCGCCAAATGATTTTGTCCGGCCCGCAGCGGGGCCAGGGACGCGCCTGGGCTGCTGGGCGGCCCGGGGGCGGCGCCGGGACACACCTGGGGGAGACGCCGACGCGCGGCCACCTTTAGCCGGGCGGTGAAAGGAGGGGCCGCAGGGAGCCGACGGTCAAGGAGGTGGGGGGGGGGAGGCTGGGCTGGGGGGCAGGCAAGGTGGGGGTGGGGGAGGCCAGGCGGGGTGAGGGAGGCGTGGGTGCAGGAGGGAAGGAGGTTTGGTGCGGGGGAGGCTGGGCTGGGCAGGTCAGGCATGGGGGGGCAGGAGGCTGGGTTTGGAATGGGAGGGGGGAGGAGGTTAGGTTTGGTGGGATGGGCTGGGCCAGGCAGGGGTGGGGGAGGGAAGGCGGTTAGATGGGGGGAGGCTGGGCCGGGGTAAAGGAAGATCACCCCCTACACCCAGGCTGATAGCGGGAGCTGGCTGGGGCAGGCGGCAGGACCCCGGCTGGCAAGGGGCCAGCGGGGGAACCCCAAAGCAGTGCAGGGCTAAGCACTCTGCCTGCCATTGCTTTGGGGTTTCCCCCGCTGGCCCCTCGCCAGCTAGGGTCTCAGCTCCTGTTGCCAGCCTGGGCTTCCTGGGGGGGGGGGGGAGCAGCCCGCGAATGACATTATAAATGTCCAAATGGCCCTTGACAGAAAAAAGGTTCCCCACCCCTGCCTTAACCAATCATTTTACTGAAATTTACCTAACCAGTACTAACGTATTATAATATGGTTCTCTAACCAATTATATCCCACTACCCTAATTAACTTACACTTAACAAAATTAATTATATAGCAGACAAACAATTAGAGACCCAGACAGATTATGGCCCCAACTTTTGTATTGTTAAAGCTAAAACATACAGAAATGAGGGTTTCACAACCACAACTATTGAGAAGTGATTTGCCAGATGGGATGCTATCAAACTAACTTTTCTTTGACCATCTTCATCTGTGGCGATAGACATTATCGGGACAGGATTGTATTCCTAACAGCCCAATAGCACCTTATTTCAATGTGACTAGTTTGGAATGTGAGGATGTGACTATAGCCTTTCCAGCTTATGACTGCCTCTGCCACTTAGCCAGATGCCTCAGCTTAAGAACAGGCCCTCAGACTGTCACAGTGAGAGAAGGTCCTTACACAGGCAGATGGTGATTTTGATTTTCTTTTATACCTCGATAACTAGCTAAATGATAAACATATACCTAAATTCTTAGTTATAGGCCTTTACAGACAGACCTGAATATCTATATCCTAACAGTCATGCTATTCATTAAAACTGCCTTCAATTTATAACCATTCACTTACTGTTGTGATTAGATTCTATACTGATTCTTTTAAAAAATTAGTCTAACAGGGTGGTAACTAGCAGTTGAGAGGTTTTCTTCTAACTTTTTATCATATACAAGAGTTTTTATTAACTGCCTCAGTTGTGTTCGCATTTTCATTATTCACGCTGGCTATCAAGTTTCCATGCCTCTGTCTACACTGTTAGAGTATATGCCCTTTCTAAACCAGAACACTTTAAAGTATTTTTGCTGGAATTCTGTTGAACTCTGAAATATTACAATTAATAGCTACTATACTACCAGCTGAATTATTCTTTGGTGACACCATGCTAACAGCCTATTGGCTAGATCTCCTTCCAAAAAATTTTCAGTGCATTTTTAAAATTGTAGGGCGAGTGAGTCCAAATCTACTTTATTTTTAAAAAATTTCTCATTTGAATGAGTTGCTCTTCATTTGGTTGGAAAAGTAAAGCAGTGGCATTAGGAGCCCAATTCTATAAGGTACTTCTCATTAACTGAATGGGCAGTTGAATGCACACAGTATCTCATATGTTGGAATTCATACCTTTCAGCACAGGGCTGTAAGCTAGCAAGATGCTTTTTGCAGGACTGTATAGTTTAATAGATTTAGAAATATAAATATATAAAACTTGTCCAGTTAATTTTGTTTTCTCTTCTAGCTTGAAGACTTCACACAAGATATTACCGTTTCTCAGTTAAGTGATATTGCAGATTATCTAGAGGATGTAGCATAGAACTTGACAATAGAGATGCTTCAAGTGCTGTATTGAGGACTCTTGTGGACTACTATTTTCAGACAATCATTTTTTGCTGGAATGTCTGTTCCCTATTCGTGCCTTGTGTTTCAAAAAGACTGAAGGTATAGAGAGCTCTTATAAAATCATAACGAACTGAATGAAATAGTTCATTCCAGATTGAGTCTAATATTGGAATTGTTGTTCGTCTCCTGGTTCAGCAAAACTTTTCACACAAGGAGTTGAATTTTTCCAGCTAGATGTCCATTGCTGGCAATGGATACACAAAACCATCGGTCTATAGGAGAACATAACTGAAGAAATCTGCAAAGCTTCAGAACTTCTACACAGATGTATGGCTTTATACTGAATTTACACTGTTATGGTAACAGTCTGATTTTTAGCTAAGATAAGAAAGAAAACTTAAGAGTTACTGCTTCAACTTCCTATGATCTTCAGCAGGCGAGTAAAAACAGTCTATATGTAATTTACATAATATCTAATAAATCTGCCTCAGTATCTAGTCACTCCATGCCCACTTTAAGGGGTCAAGATTTTTCAGACGTGACTAGTGATTTTTGGGAGACCAACTTTAGAGGTCTGTAAGGGGCCTAGTTTTTAACATTTTCTGAAAATCGGGCCTCTTTAAGGTGTCTCCAATTGAACAGCCTAAACTTGGGCACCTAAAATCAGTAGGAACTTTTTGAAAATCTTGGCTAAAGTATCTGTCAACTCTGAACTTTCTTGTTTTAATGTATTGGTCAGACCATTAACATTACTCAAAACTACTTTTTGTGTGTGATGATTTCATTAATGTTAACAGCTGTTAAAATCTCAATAAAAATGTGATATCCCCTTATGATCCACAGACCATAATACAGAATAGCAAAATTTCTGAGAAGAGCTGTTTAATGGTTTGTGGAGCTCATGTTACTGGGGGAATCTTAATTTGTATTGACTCACTTTCATTGTTTAAAATCCATGTTTTTGGGTGCTCTTTTTTTTTAAAAAAAGTATGAAACAATTAAACTTCTCTTTGTCTCAGAATCTAATGATTGATTAAATATTTAGGTTTAAATCTGTTCAAAATAAATACCAGGCCTAAGATACTGAACACACTAAGTTATAGTCAAGAGCACATTTTTTTTACTTCCATTATCAGCTCTTGAAAAACAGGGTCAGTAATGGAATCGTTGACCGTTCCTTAACTATACTGTCATGCGTGGTGCTGCTGTAGTATATAGGTCATGGACATTTGTAATACTGAAACAAGCCTTCAGAATGTGTACTTTTTGAGCATTGTTTAAAAAAATACACTGGAAAAGATGCATGTCAGTGAATATAAAGTTAGTTTACCTGAAATAAAATTACGAAGTCTACAAAACTGTGATTAATCTATTAACCATTTCAATAACAGTAGTAATGAGACCATATCCACTGGTACAGCTTATAGAGCTGCTTTACTTTGATTTGAGTCTGACTTACACGCTGACTTGAGGCTCTTACACGCTTAGTTAGCAGATGTGGGGCTATGTTGGAAGGTTATACTTATACAGTTGGTAGATTATATGAGGGAAGAGGGGGGAAAGTGACATTTATTTACGTGCATTCCCAAATAGCCAGCATAAAGCAACAGAACATTAGCCATGGAGTCAACGTCTTGCCTTGTGCCATAATGCATCAGTCTTGAACACAGAAGAGAGATTTTCCAAGGCTCAGACCATCCCAGAATCTACATACCACAGCCTTGAAGTAGCAAAGACCTTGTAGCAATAACTATTGAGATTCTTTAAGATGTGGAAGATCTTGTGCCTACAATTACTACCTGTAAAGGAGGACATGGAAAAAAGAAAGCAGCTGCAATGTCTGAGGGTGTATTCTTCTACTAGAACTTCCACTGGAGGCACTTGGGCCATACTGCATCAGACCAAAAGTTCATCTAGCCCAACATCCTGTCTTCCAACAGTGGCCAATGCTTGGTACCCCAGAGGGAATGAACAGAACAAGTAATCAAGTGATCCATCCCCTGTCGCCCATTCCCAGCTTCTGGCAAACAGAGGCTAGGGACACCATCCTCGTCCCTCCTGGCTAATAGCTATTGATGGACCTATCCTCCATGAATTTACCTAGTTCTTTTTTGAACCCTGTTATAATCTCGCTAGAGGCTGTTGTGAAAGCCAGAGAGTTATACAAGTTGAATGGCATGGTGGGTGAGGGCAAACCAGCATTTCTAATATTTCCCAATACAAATCTTCAATCTAGTAACCAGGACTGATGCTGAAGCTATTCAGGACCCGAGTATTTCATAGAGCGGGCAGACTACAAATTGAATTAGCCAAGACCCAAATGTTGTTCTTTGTATCTGCCATTGTGATTGGTGGGTTTATTACTCAGTCTGTGTTTATCGTAAAATATCATACAACCCTACCATTATGGCAACCCAAATACCACAAAAAGCAAAGGAGAAAAGAGTGAGAGAATTGTATTGACATTAAAACAGAAAATAGATATTTGTACAGGTCTTGAAAAGGGTGAGAATAGGAACGTTTGTTCATTTTATTGTATTCTAATTGTTGAAAATTGGTAATCCATTGGCAAGTATAACTATTTGTTATCCAGCATGTTGGTTAAAATTCCAGTAAAAAATTTAGTTATTTGGTGACCCCCCACTACTTGTGTTATGAGAAGAAGTAAATAACACTTTTGCCACACCAGTCATGCTTTTATAGACTTCTATCATATTCCCTGCCCTTTGTTGTCTTTTCCAAGCTGAATAGTCCTAGTTTTATTAATCTCTCTTCATATGGCCTCTATTCCATACCCATAATCATTTTTATTGCCCATTTCTTAACCTTTTTCATTCCAATGCATCTTTTTTCTTTTGATGAGGCGACCACATCTCCATGCAGTATTCAAGATGATGTGGTACCATGGAATTAAAGGCAATATGATATTTTCGGTCTTATTATCTATCCCTTTCTTAATGATTCCCAACATGCTGTTAGCTTTTCTGACAGCCACTGTACATTGAGTGGATATTTTCAGACTATCCACAATGGCTCCAAGATCTTTCTTGAGTGGCAGCAGCTAATTTAGACCCCATCATTTTATATGTATAGTTGATTGTTTTCCAATGTGTGTTACTTTGCATTTATCAACATTGAATTCCATCTGCCATTTTGTTGCCAAATCACCCTGTTTTGTGAGATCCTTTTGTAGCTCTTCACAATCTATCTGGGACTTAAATATCTTCAGTAGTTTGTGGATAACACTAACTCGGGGGGGGAGAAGTAGATACACTGGAGGGTAAAGATAGGGCTTAGAGTGACCTAGACAAATTAGAGGATTGGGCCAAAAGAAATCTGAAGAGGCTCAACAAGGACAAGTACAGAGTCTTGTAGCATGGTTGAGCCCCACTTACCATCAACACCAGACAGCTTTGTGGTGGCATAAGATCTGATTGCCCTGACAGAGCCGACGCCACCGGAGCACATAGCAGTACAGGCTCCTGTTCATGCAGTAAAATCTAGGGGTAAACTATCCCTGATTCGTCCTCCGATGCTGCACCTGGAACCACCGCACCGGTCACATTCCAGGATCTGGTCCTAGTCATTCTTACAGCACTGGTCCATCCCGTGGCGCTGTTCTGACTCAAGGGGAAGGTCAGACTCTTGGCACCCCTCAAGGCATCAATCTACAGGTTGGTCGCTGTCCCAGAGTAGATCCCAGCACCATGCTTGAAGACTGTCTTTGTCATAGTCTAGATCCGGATTGCAGTATCGAACCCGGCACCAGTCCTACTTATGGCACCAAACATTAACCTGGCAATTCTTGATTTAATCCCAAGTGAAGCATGGGATCTGGTGCCAGAAGTGAATATAGCTGGACCACATGGTAATAATGACCATCGTATAATTAAATTTAACATCCCTGGGGCAGGGAAAACACCAGAGCAGCCCAACAATATAGCATATAATTTCAGAAAGAGGGCTACTCAAAACTGACAGAGGCAGTTAAACACTAGTTAAAAGCTACCGTGCCAAAAGTGAAATACAGTGAAACCTCGATATAACGGACTAATTCGGGCGAGGGGGTGTCCGTTAAAACCGAAAGTCCGTTATTTAATAATTTTTTAAAATTATTAAATAATGGACTTTCGGGTGACAACGGACACCCCCCCGCCCGAATTAGTCCGTTATATGGAGCCGTGAGTCAGCCCACCCCACCCCCTCCCCCCGCCCGGCTCCCCGCCCGGCTTCCCGCTGCGGGGAGCAGAGCGGAGGCTCTCAAACACCCCCCTCCCCCCGCCCGGCTTCCCGCTGCGGGGAGCCGAGCGGAGGCTCTCAAACGCCCCCCCCTCCCCCCCCCGCCCGGCTCCCCGCTGCAAGGAGCCGGGCGGGGGGGTTGACAGCTCCCGCTCGGCTCCCCCCAGCGGGAAGCCCGGCGGGAGCTGTCAAACCCCCCGCCCGGCTTCCCGCTGCGGGGAGCCGGGCGGGAGCTCTCAAACCCCCCCGCCCGGCTTCCCGCTGCGGGGAGCCGAGCGGGGGCTCTCAAACGCCCCCCCCCCCCGCCCGGCTCCCCATTGCGGGGAGCCGGGCGGGGGGGAGCGGGGGGGGTTTGACAGCTCCCGCAGGGGTCCCCGCTGCGGGGAGCCGGGCGGGAGCTGTCAACCCAGCCAGCTCCCTGCGGCGGGAGCCGGCAGCCCCCAATAACGGATTTCGGATGCATCGGAAATTTTGTCCGTTGCATCCGAAGTCCGTTAAATCGGGGTCCGTTAAATCGAGGGTTTACTGTACCTGCAAGATGCATGGAAACTTTTTTAAAGACACCATACTAGAGGCTCAACTTAAATGTATATCCAAAATTTAAAAAGAACCAAAGCAGTGCCACCGTGGCTAACCAAAGTAAAAGAAGCGGTGAAAAACAAAAAGGCATCCTCTGAAAAGGGGAAGTTAAGTCCTAGTGAGGAAAATAGAAAGGAACACTTGCTTTTAACACTGCATTTTTTTAATATGGGTCCCTTCCCATGCCCTTTCTCATGTGGGACTCAATTCAATAATAGTTTGAGCTGCAAAATAAAGCTACACGACTGGCTGGATTGTATGTCATGCAATATCTTCATCTGCAAAACGTAGTTTGAGAATGGAAGGTCAGCAGGGTTTGTTTGCTTTTATTAAAACACATATTTACAGACATCAGCCCAAAGTGTGTGCTGGGAAATATAGTTGAATATATTATTCTTTCTCAAGAACAAAATAAAAAAAAAGCCCACAGAATTCTGCACTTCCAGCCAGAATGCTATGAATCTTAGTATGACTTGTCAAAGTTGAGAATTAACAAAAACCATGGAGAGAGATTTGCTAAACAGTTGCAATTCTATTTCAACAAGACTGTGTTTCTCAAAGAGAGAGAGAGTGGGTGTGTGCGCACGCACGCTCTGTTTAAATGAAAAGTGGGAAAGCACAGCTATACCTGTAGAAACGTTCCCAAGAGTGACTCTTTTCTAGCTATACTAAACCCTCTCAGCTTTGTGCTTTTGAAGATTTATCCTATGACACCTCAGTAAGCCATAAATGCACTTAAACAGTGATACTGAGTACTAAAGAGAACTTTTAAATCCTGTTTAAAACTGATTTGAGGTAAATAGGAAGAAGATGGCTTAAAACACTAACTTCCATTCAGGCTTAATGCATAACCCCACATCAGATCCTCTGAGAGTAGGGCACTATTTTGAGAACATTTTAAAGTGCCAGTTCCTCAATTCAAGAAACGAATTCCAAGGAAAGCGTTAAATTCTCCATATCTTTTTAAAATGCTCTCTGGCATTTCATCATCGCTATTGTCTTAAGCACTGAGATGCTAAGCAAGGAACAGCGGAGATTTTAAATGAAAGTGAGGAATTTTAAATCTCTAAGCCTTATGAATGTGTGCAATACTTTGTATCCCTTTCTTTGATATTTACAATATATTAAACCCAGCCACAACTTCAAGCTGCCTGCATCAGAGCTTTTTTTCAGAGGTGCAAGCAAATAAATTGTACAACTGAGTGAACAAAAAAGTGGTATGAATGCAGCCTTTGTTCTCATGAGCCTTATAAATAATTTCATTTCAAGCTGTTTTGTCCTGTGTCTGGGCATTGAGTTGGATATGTATCCTCACCTTGGAAAAGTGGCCAGAAAAATGACACACAGATTTTACATATGGAAGGAGGAGAGGAGTTCTCTTTTTACTTCTGAAAAACTACGCTATCTCCTGGTAGAGTCCTTTTGAAATGCCATATAAGTCACAGCAGACCTAAGTAGGTGGCTGCCCTGATGAGGGAGGAGCTGTTTTATTAAAAACTAGTGAAAGTTGGAATCTATTTTTTTAACTTTTTATTAAAGGAACATATGTTATACAACCTGTGAAGAGAAGCATGGAAAGAAAACACTCTATGCGGGATAGTTACCAAAAAGATTAGAATTGGTCTGTGTACCTAGTTGTGTTTGCGTGCCTGCTTAATTTAGTTACCTTGATTACATGCAGACATGGCCAGTTGTACTTCAGCTAATCATTTATGTTCATGATTTGTGCATGTAGTGACTAATTTTACCTGCAGATTAGGGCCAACATTTTCAAAAAATAACAGCCTAATTTGACCTTCGGGCACCTGTTAGATGCTCAGCACTGATAAAAATCAGGCAGGTGTCTTTAGCTTTCTAAATGTGTACTTAACTAGCCTCTAATCTTTGACAATCATGACATTAGATCATTGGTGGGTGCTGCCTGTTAGGCATCTAACCATATGTCTGTATACTTAAAAATAACCATTTGCTATCAAAAGGTTTTTTTAAGTGTATTAGTAGAAAAATTCAAGCAAAGCAATGAAACTGTTTTTCATATGTTCAGTAATCAGATAACCACAGCGCATATTGGTAGTAAAATCAGGTCAACTGCACCGTTCCCCTGTTAGAGCAGCACATGTAAGAATTGCCTCGGCACCGTCACTCTTTTAAGTAGAAAAACACCCCCACCACACTGACATTTCAATATTGTATCAGTTGGTGGACAAGTGCATTAATACAATTGGGGGAAATAAGAGCCTGAACCCACTGTTAGCAGCAGGAATGGATAATTACTTAAGTCAATAGGAATAATGAGGTGTGATTTTTAGAAGCACAAATATAGGCTGAAAAATGGCCAGGAACTGGGGTTTATATTTGGCTGTGAAATAGCCCTGCAATTGCAAGGGAAGTGCTGAAAGCCACATTTGGGAAATGTAACCGTTGCCTGGACGAAGCACTAAACATAAATAACAATCCTGCACTGGCAGTGCTATGCAACATCTATTTAGGCCTTTTCCAACTCTTGTTGGTTGGTTGCTATAAATGCTGTAGCCCCATTGTGGCTTTGAGGGTTAAGGGGGCACAAGGGAGTACGGTATGTTCCAGGCCCAGCAGTGTAGATAGCTAATGTCTGTGGGTATCTCTAGGCTGCTACATTTAGGCTAGTTTGCTGAAGGCAGAGGTGAAGCTGCTGCAGCCCAGCCTCGTCGCCTGAGTACGTATCCATAGTCCCAAGCACGCCTGGACCCTGGTAGCTAACCTGGGCTGCTGCAGCTACACTATTTTTGGTATGCTAGCTTCACCCCTCCCGTTAGCAGTGTAGACAGCCCAAGGCACAGTTATCTAGGGTTCAAGGGTCACATGGTTTCCTGCAGCAATTACTCTACAGGTGTAGCTTGTTCGCCAACCAATCCTAGCCCTGCCTTCTAAGGCTAGCATTTGGTTAGTAGGGGTAAAAGCAGGAAGATGCCCCTTCAGACTGATTGACATTAGAAGCAATACTAATCAGCTTCCCCCATCTTGGGACTTTGGCTGCACAAGCTGCTAAATTACAGTTACCTCTTTCTTACGTGCATTGGAGAGGGAATGGCCCCTTTGTCTCCTCTCCCTCCCCTCACTGTGCCTGTTTAGGATGGTTGTACTGTGATTATTAAGATTAGAATGGTACTTGATTCAGATTCAGGGGCATGTGATATTTATAAGTCAAGCTACATTTGGGGGAATAAGGAGAGGAGGTAACCAGACCCTTTCTTGTCACCCAACAGAATGTTGGCTCTTTATCCAGTGCAGATCTTTCCTCTCTTCTCCCCAAGGAGCAAGATATGATCAGTATTTGAGCCAAGGGACCATAGCTTTGGACTGTAAGTAACAGACCTGAAAGCAAAATGGGGTCACAAATATAGGCCAAGTGCACATGCATCATGGAACAGGAAATCTTGCAGAACGCTTTTCTTTCACACTGCTCTTCTCCCATTGTGGTTTGTTACATGTGGTCTTTGAATAAAAAAAGGATGCAGCCTGACTCATAATTGTGTAATAACAGGGTTACTTGTAGCTAGCCCAGTGCTGGAGACGACTGTGAGAGCTGAGCTGGTTCTATGCAAACTGGAGAATTCCCAGTCCGACGATCTCTCTGCCTCCAGTAAAGGGCGAACTGCACTTTGGACTCCTTTAGTCCCTCCTCAGTGCACCCAGCAGATGCCAGGCCTGGCTTCCTGCACCTCTGAGTGGAGCCCAGGGGTGCAACCACCTGGAATTGTGTCTTGAAGTGTGCCCAGCCCCTCTATTTTTCAACCATATTAATGCAACTGTTTGGCCTTTGTGACACCTTCCACGCTGGAGACTGACCAGCAAGGTGATTAAAGTGACTCAAAAGCAGCTTCTTCGGAACAAAGTATTATTCATTCACCAAAGATACAAAGCATGGAGAGCAAAAGACAAAACAATAAAAGGCCTGTGTGTCTGGGTCTTACCTACACCTTACTCAGTTTTGTAGGTTCTGCCCAGCTAACCCACATCTCTTGCTGGGCGAAACAGACTGTCCTGCTCGCAGCATGTTCTGCGTGTCCCCATGCCAGCCTGTCAGCTCTTGCTGTCACTTCCTGGGCAGTCCCTTGTCACTGACTCAATTCCCACCCTTTTTCTAAGCCCAGGGTCCTCTGCTCTTTCAGCGTTTCCTTTGAACTCTTTCTTCTCAGCCTTAGCAAAACAGTTCTGTCAGGTGGGTTGGGGCCCGAGGAGTCGTCTCTTTGTGGCTCTTAACTTGGCCATCATGTTCGTGAACTTGTTGGGATGCTCCTTCTCTAGGAAAGGCATTTCACGTTGCCTTTCTGGCTTGGTTTCTTGAACAACCCATTTTGGTCTAACTCCATAGCCAGTAACGCACCATAAACAAACACACAGAGGCATTACACCATCTTTGTAAAAAATAATAAAAAATACAGCTATTTCCCTGTTTCACACCCTCCCGTACTAAACAGCCAGCAGACATTCTATTGTCACTAAGGCCATGTTGACACTGCCACTTACGTTGGTATAACTTATGTTGTTCAGAGGTGTGAATTAGCCACCTCTGGAGCAACGTAAGTTACACCAACCTAAGTGCCAGTGTGGACAGCGCTATGTTGGCAGGAGAGCTACTTCCACCAACAGAGCTACCACCACTCATTGGGGGTGGATTAATTACATCAGTGCGAGAGGTCTCTATCACTCAGGCTATGCAAACACTTAAAACACGGCAGAAGCGCAGCCGTAGCACTGCAGCTGCCCAGATTTTCTACATGTCATTCCAAAGACAGAGTGGGAAATGGACACTTTTTAATCTTTGCAGTTAATCTGAGACACTCGATTGGACAGATGTACAGGGATTTTGAGGGCACAATTGCTCAAGTTCCTTGTACTTGCCAATTCTGTTGTGTTTTGAAAGTCCATTAAATGCAGTGGAATGGACCTAAGGAAAGACATGACACATGATAAGGCTGGTATCACAAACCCGCTCAGCAGGCTTCAAATGTTCTAATGTGCAGGTCATCTGTAATTTCAACAGTTTCACTATCAATACCTTTGATATTTTCTTTCTATTATATAGCACAACAATAATAATAATAATTAATAGTATCCTGTACTTCCATTGGGCCTTTATCCAAAGATCTCAAAATATTTTTTAAAAATAGCTGATTAGTTCTCAAATAGCCACATCTTACAATTGGAGAAACCGAGTCACAGAGAGGTTAGGTGACCTGCCTCACTGAGCTAGGAATGGGCATTCAGGGTTCTGTCTCCTGGTTCCCCACTCTCACCACTAGTCACATTTGTAGAACAGTTTTGTTTTAGTAACTAACAAGTTACCTGAATGTTTAGTTTCCTGATCCTCCTATAGGCTACACAGGCAATCCAGAAAAGTCAAAGTGTAGAAGGCAGGGTTGGTCACTGAATGTGAGCAAAGTGCTTTAACCATAGAAAATATGTTACCTATAACACTGTGCACCCATCTAATAAATCTGATATGTGTCCGTGTTTGAGGACTGCTGTATGTAATGAGTCACATCACACAGCCACATAAAAATAAGTTTTAGCTCTCAAGTGCAGCATCATGCACTATGCGTGACTACCACGTACACATACACTGACATATAAACTGACCCTCACATACAAGCACTGATAAAGACACTAACAAAAGATGGGTGAGCTGTGTATAAATTGACCCACATTCTCTGTCAGCTTTCCTCTGTGTAGCAGTCTTTTCACATCACTTCTATCTAGGGCTGCCACAACCTTTTATTCAGCTTCCCAAGTCTTTCCCCATTTCAGCTTGGATATTGACCTTTGATATCTGTGGATTTCAGAGCTGCCCTTGACCTTCCATACCTTTTTTTCAGCCTCCCAAGAATTTTCCCCCAACCCTCTCCCTCACTTCTGCCTCTTCAGCTATCTGTGGCTGTGTTAAGAGTTACTGTAACTGACTCACTAAAGCAGTTGTATGCAGTGTTGTTGTAGCTGTATCAGCCTCAGGATATTAGAGACAAGGTGGGTGAGGTAATATCTTGTTTGGATGTTTTGTTTTATTAATACCAGAAGTTAGTTCACCTACCTCGTCCCACTAAAGTATATCTTTTTGGAGATGAGGCGACCACATCTGCATGGTTTTATATAGAGGAAATATGATATTTTCTGTCTTATTATCTATCCCTTTCTTAATGATTCCCAACATGCTGTTAGTTTTTTTGACTGCCCTGCACATTAAATGGATGCTTTCAGAGAACTATCCACAACGACTTCAAGATCTCTTTCTTGAGTGGTAACAACTAATTTAGATCACATCATTTTATATGTATAGTTGGGATTATGTTTTCCAATGTGCATTATCAGCACTGAATTTCATCTGCCATTTTGTTGCCAAATCACCCTGTTTTGTGAGATCCTTTTGTAGCTCTTCACAATTTGCTTGGGACTTAACTATTTTGAGTGTTTTTGTATCATCTGCAAATTTTGCCACCTCACTGTTTACATATTTTCCAGACCATTTATGAATATGTTGAATTGTACTGGTCCCAGTAAAGACCCTTGGAGGACACTGCTATTTACCTCTTCCCCATTCTGAAAATGGCACATGAAATTGCAAGCCCATTAGCAAGAATTTTAATGAATCTGTAAATTCAGGGGTTGTACCATATTACTGGAGAATTGCTAACATAGTTCCTATTTTTAAGAAAGGGGGGGGGGGGGAAGTGATCCGGGTAACTACAGGCCTGTTAGTTTGACATCTGTAGTATGCAAGGCCTTGGAAAAAAAATTGAAGTAGTTAAGGACATTGAGGTCAACTGTAATTGGGACAAAATACAACATGGTTTTACAAAAGGCAGATCGTGCCAAACCAACCTGATTTCCTTCTTTGCGATGTTTTAGACAAAGGAAATGCAGTGGATCTAATTTACCTATTTTATCTCATTTGATTTCAGAAAGGCATTTGATACGGTTCCACATGGGGAATTATTAGTTAAATTGTAAAAGATGGGGATCAATATGAAAATTGAAAGGTGGATAAGGAACTTGTTAAAGGGGAGACTACAGCAGGTCATACTGTACTGTCAGGCTGGAGGGAGGTTTCCAGTTGAGTTCCTCATGTATCGGTTTTGGGACCATTCTTTTTATTACTGACCTTGGCACAAAAAGTGGGAGTGTGCTAATAAAGTTTGTGGATGACACAACGCTAGGAGGTATTGCCAATACAGAGAAGGACCAGGATATCATACAGGAAGATCTGGATGACCTTGTAAACTGGAGTAATAGTAATAGGATGAAATTTAATGGTGAAAAGTGCAAGGTCATGCATTTAGGGATTAATAACAAGAATTTTAGTTATAAGGTGGGGCGCATCAATTGGAAGTAACGGAGGAAGAGAAGGACCTCAGAGTATTTGTTGACCACAGGATGACTATGAGCTGCCAATGTGATATGGCTGTGAGAAAAGCTAATGCGGTCTTGGGATGCATTCCAGTAGAGATAAGGAGGTGTTAGTACTGTTATACAAGGCACTGGTGCGACCTCATCTGAAATACTGTGTGCAGTTCTGGTCACCGATGTTTAAGAAGGATGAATTCAAACTGGAACAGGTACAGAGAAGGGCTACTAGGATGATCCGAGGAATGGAAAACCTGTCTTATGAAAGAAGACTCAAAGAACTTGGCTTGTTTAACCTAACCAAAAGAAGGCTGAGGGGAGATACGATTATATCAAAGGGAGAAATACCATGGAGGGAGAGGAATTATTTAAGCTCAGTACCAATGAGGACACAAGAACAAATGGATATAACTGGCCAGCAGGAAATTTAGACTTGAAATTAGACAAAGATTTTTAACCATCAGAGGAGTGAAGTTCTGGAACAGCCTTCAAAGGGAAGCAGTGGGGGCAAAAGACCTATCTGGCTTCAAGACTAAGCTTGATGAGTTTATGGAGGAGATTGTAAGATGGGATAGCCTAATTTTGGCAATTGATCTTTGACTATTAGTGGTAAATATGCCCAGTGGCCTGTGATGGGATGTTAGATGGGGTGGGATCTGAGTTACTACAGAGAATTCTTTCCTGGGTGTCTTCCTGGTGAGTCTTGCCCACACGCTCAGCTAATCGCCATATTTGGGGTCAGGAAGGAATTTTCCTCCAGGGCAGATTGGCAGAGACCCTGGGGGTTTTTCATCTTCCTCTGTAGTGTGGGGCATGGGTCACTTGCTGGGGGATTCTCTGCCCTTTGAAGTCTTTAAACCATGATTTGAGAACTTCAATAACTCAGACATAGGTGAGAGGTTTATTGCAGGAGTGAGTGAGTAAGAGTCTGTGGCCTGCGTTGTGCAGGAGGTCAGATTAGATTATCATAATGGTCCCTTCTGACCTTAAATTCTATGAATCTATGAGAACTGACCATTTATTCCTATCCTTTATTTCCTATCTTTTAACCAGTTACTGATCCTCTTATCCTATGACAGCTTACTCTGCTTAAGAACCTTTGGCGAGGGACCTTATCAAAGGCTTGCTGAAAACCTAAGTACACTATATCCACTGGAATACCCTTGTTAATATGCTTGTTGACCTCACTTCAAGAATTCTAATAGATTGGTGAGGCATGGTTTCCCTTTACAAAAACCATGTTGATTCTTCCCCAACAAATTGTGTTCATCTATGTGTCTGATAATTCTGTTCTTTACTATAGTTTCCACCAATTTGCCGGGTACTAAAGTTAGGCTTACTGGGATGTAATTGCTGGAATCACCTCTGGAGCCTTTTTAAAAAATTGGCGTCACATTAGCTATCCTCCAGTCGTCCTGTACAGAAGCTGATTTATATGATGGGTTACAAACCGCAGTTAGTACTTCTGCAATTTCACATTTGAGTTGCTTCAGAACTCTTGGGTGAAAACCATCTGGTCCTGATGCTTACTGCTGTTTATCAACTTGTTTCAAAACCTCCTCTAATGACACCTCAATCTGGGACAGTTCCTCAGATTTGTCACCTAAAAAGAATGGCTCAGGACTGAGAGTCTCCCTCACACCCTCAGCCATGAAGACCAATGCAAAGAAATAATTTAGTTTCTCCTCAAAGGCCTTATCTTCCTTGAGTGCTCCTTTAACATCTCAATTGTCCAATGGCGACACTGGTTATTTAGTAGGCTTCCTGCTTCTGATGTACTTAACACATTTTTTGCTGTTACTTTGAATCCTTAGCTAGCTGTTCTTCACATTTTTAATTTGCCCTCCTAATTATATTTTTTACACTTCACTGGCCAGAGGTTATGCTCCTTTGTATTTTCCTCACTAGGATTTAATTTCCACTTTTTAAAGGACACCTTTTTGTCTCTCACTGTTTCTTTTATTCTGTTGTTTAGCCACAGTGGCATTTTTTTGGTCCTCTTCCTATATTTTTTTAATTGGGGGGAGGAGGAAAACATTTAATTGAGCCTCTATTATGGTGTCTTTAAAAAGTTTCCATGTAGCATGCAGGTATTTCACTTTTGGTACTGTACCTTTTCATTACTGTTTAACTAACTTAATTTTTGTGTACTCCCCCTTTCCGAAATAAAATGCTACCATGGTGGGCTGCTGTGGTTTTTCTCCCTGTCTCCCCCACAGGGATGTTAATTTTGTTATGTTATGGTCACTATTGGACTCTTCGCCAACATCAGTGTGGGCTGGTCATGGAAGGTGCATGATGCGCACATCTTTAAGAACATATCATAGTAAGAAAGAATAGTAAATCTGGCAGGAGACCAGCTTGGCTTAACAGTGAAATCCTTAAACACAAAAAAGCAGCTTACAAGAAGTGAAAGATTGGACAAATGATCAGGGAGGAGTATAAAAACATTGCTCAGGCATGCAGGGGTGAAATCAGAAAGGCAAAATCACACTTGGAGTTGCAGCTAGCAAGGGATCTTAAGAGTTACAAGAAGAGTTTCTACAGGTATGTTAGCAACAGGAAGGTAGTCAAGGAAAGTGTTGGGCCCCTTACTGAATGGGGGAGGCAACCTAGTTACAGAAGATGTGGAAAAAGCAAATGTACTCAATGCTTTTTTTGCCTCTGTCTTCATGAACAAGGTCAGCTCCTAGACTATTGCATGGGGCAGCACAGTATGGGGAGGAGGTGACCATCCCTCCATGAAGAAAGAAGTGGTTCAGGACTATTTAGAAAAGCTGGACGAGCACAAGTCCATGGAGCCGGATGCGCTGCATCCGAGGGTGCTAAAGGAGTTGGTGGATGTGATTGGAGAGCCATTGGCCATTATCTTTGAAAACTCATGGCGATTGGGGGTGGTCCTGGATGACTGGAAAAAGGCTAATGTAGTGCCCATCTTTAAAAAAGGAAAGAAGGAGGATCCAGGGAACTATAGGCCAGTCAGCCTCACCTCAGTCCCTGGAAAAATCGTGGAGCAGGTCCTCAAGGAATCAATTCTGAAGCACTTAGAGGAGAGGAAAGTGATCAGGAACAGTCAGCATGGATTCACCAAGGGCAAGTCATGCCTCACTAATCTAATTGCCTTCTATGAGATAACTGGCTCTGTGGCTGAGGGGAAAGCAGTGGACGTGTTATTCCTTGACTTTAGCAAAGCTTTTGATATGGTCTCCCACAATATTCTTACCAGCAAGTTAAAGAAGTATGGGCTGGATAAATGGACTATAAGATGGATAGAAAGTTGGCTAGATCATCAAGCTCAACAGGTAGCGATCAATGGCTCTATGTCTAGTTGGCAGCCAGTATGAAGCAGAGTGGCCCAAGGGTCAGTCCTGGGGGCGGATTTGGTCAAATCTACATTAATGATCTGGAGGCTGGCATGGATTGCATTCTCAGCAAGTTTGCAGATGACACTAAACTGGGAGGAGTGGTAGATGTGCTGGAGGGTGGGGAAAGGATACAGAGGGACCTAAACAAATTAGAGGATTGGGCCAAAAGAAATCTCATGAGGTTCAACAAGGACAAATACAGAGTCCTGCACTTACGACAGAAGAATCCCATGCACTGTTACAAACTAGGAGCCATGTGGCTAGGCAGCAGTTCTGCAGAAAAGGACCTAAGGGTTACAGTGGACGAGAATCTGGATATGAGTCAACAGTGTGCCCTTGTTGCAAGAAGTCTAATGGAATTTTGGGTTGTATAAGTAGGGGCATTGCCAGCAGATCGAGGCACGTGATCATTCCCCTCTATTCGGCATTGGTGAGGCCTCATCTGGAGTACCGTGTCCAGTTTTGAGCCCCACACTACAAGAAGGATGTGGAAAAATTGGAAGGAGTCCAGCGGAGGTCAACCAAAATGATTAGGGGGCTGGAGCACATGACTTATGAGGAGAGGCTGAGGAAACTGGAATTATTTAGTCTGCAGAAGAGAAGAATAAGGGGAGATTTGATAGCTGCTTTCAACTTCCTGAAAGGGGATTCTAAAGAGGATGGATCTAGACTGTTCTCAGTGCTAGCAGATGACAGAAAAAGGAGTATTGGTCTCAAGTTGCAGTGGGGGAGGGTTAGGTTTGATATTAGGAAAAACGTTTTCCTTAGGAGGGTGGTGGGGCACTGGAATCGGTTATCAAGGGAGATGGTGGATCTCCTTCCTTAGAGGTTTTTAAGGCCAGGCTTGACAAAGCCCTGGCTGGGATGATTTAATTGGGGATTGGTCCTGCCTTGAGCAGGGCATTGAACTAGATGGCCTCCTGGGGTCCCTTCCAACACTGATATTCTATTATTCTATAACTTTTCAGAAAGCTGCAAGCAGGGACACACTTTCTTGACCAAGGAATTACCATTGGGAATGTTGAAATGTCAATATTGATCCTGGGTGGGCCCAGCCTACCTATTGCTTATGAAGCTGTACACCCCCCTTGACATCACCAAGGAAAGATTCAACTACCAGCTGAGAAGGTGCAGAATGACAATCAAAAGCGCTTTTGATCATTGGAAGGAACGCTGGAGTTGTTTACTCACAAGATTGGACCTCAGTGAAAAAAAATATCCCACGGGCTTTCTGGTAGCTGCCTGCTGTGTTCTACATAATATCTGTGGAACAAAGTGGGAAAAGTTTCTGCCTGGATTGGGGGGCAGAGGTGGAGCAGCTGTCTGCTGAATTTGAACAGCCAGGCACAAAGGCTATTAGAAGAGCTCAATGCAGAGCTATGCCACTCAGTGTGGCTTGGAAAGACTATTTTAACAGTGAGCCAGAGTAGCATGTGAAGTTGTGGTGTGCTCCACCTGGACCTGCTTTTTTGTGGCCTGGGACTTGTGGTGATTGTTTTACCTGTAGAAATATAAGATTATCAATGCACCTACTAATATAGTCTGTGCAGTAATTGGTAATCAGTTGCTTTCAGGACTCCTGAGCATTCAACAGCATATATTGTGAACTAATCAAGATGAATTATGTTCCAAATAATATAATTTTATTCTATACCAAAATCAGTGCAAAAAAGTGCAATTTTATAACAAATACATTAAAAATGTAATAAACTAAAATAACAGAACTTATGAAGGGGGAAGAACATTCATGGCTGTCCAGGGTCATGGTGGGGTCTCTGTCAAGTATGGTATGGTGCTCTTTGTGAAAGAGGCAGGTCTGCGGCTCGACATTGGGTTGATTGTTGGCTTCCTGGGCTTTTTGGTACACCTCCTGTAGTTCCTTGGTTTTCATATGGTGCTGCTGCTGGCCCCTATCATACCTCTTCTCCTGCATCCTGAACAATCTGCTCATAGATGGTGACATTTCTACAGCCGGATTGGAGCTGTGCTTGAACAGCCTCTTCTCCCCACAGACCAAGGAGATCCAATATCCCCTGTGTACTCCAGGCAGGAGCAGTGTGTGGAGCGTATAGCAGGCCTGGGCATCCGGGCAGTAGAGAGCTACTAAATGTGCTTGGCAAGTCAGGGAATCAGGAAAAAGAATTTCAAATATTTGTGGAGCTTTAAAGGGTGGGTGGGCTTCTGGTCTCTGTGATCCCTGGGTAATGGAGTTCACATTGGTGACCAGAGCAGTTGGTGTGGTGCATTGTGGGACAGCTGCTGGAGGACAGTCTACACATACACTGCATCAATTGAAGTATATAAACCACTCATAGTTCTATGCCACTCGGGGAGGTAATGTTACAATGACGGGGTAGCTGGGAGCTTACAGAGGTGGGAGATAAATTTAAGTGAAGGCACGTGCACAACTAGGTCAACTTCAGCTGCCTTGTGTAGACCCAACTGTGTAGCGCAGACCAGCCCCGATATGTTTCAAACTTATTTGAACTTCTCCTTCACTGCCCTGCCGCCCACCTCCCGCAACCCTCCCAATGATATGACATTGTGAGAGTTGCTCACTTGTCAAGTTGAGATGAGCGTACGCCATGTACCTACTGGGTTGGGATTAGGCTTGGAGTATTTACTGCTGCATTACAAACCTGAACAGTTCCTGAAAATTATCTTTACCCAAATCAATAAAATAAAGCAACTGAAAATTTGCCAAGACTTTATGGCAATCCAGGGAGTTTAGAAGCATCCTAAAAAAGTCCTAAAAGCGAGCATGTCCCCTATTGCCTATGAAACACCACATGCCTGATCTGTACAGAATTGTCCCAGGTTAATTAAAGGCATGATGTTAAACTGATTTAGCTGAACAGGTGCAACTTTGTATGTGGATACTGACATCAGTTTAAATCTTGCTGATAGCAGTTTAGCTTGAACCTGTAATAAAAAGCACATCTAAATAAATAGCATGCCTTATGTTAAACGGTGCAGCTATGAACGCTGATCAGGATTGAGATGCAGAATGGAAAAAAGGAGTGGGAGACAAGAAGGGTGGAAGATCCCAGCCTGTATAGTTGGTGCAGAAACCGTCACTAACTAGTGTTGTAATCCTTCCCAGTAGGGAAGTGGTGAGAGGCCAACAAAGATTTGAGGTTATAGAGGCCCCTGATTCCAGCCACTCTTCCCTCCGCTCTGATGTCCTTCATTGCCTCTTCTCATCTTCCCTCCTCAGCTCCCACTACTCTGCAGGCTGACTTCAGAACCAGAACTTGGTGATTGTAAGACTGAGCTATCTATACAGCCATGGATTTATGTATAAAACATTCTAGCATTTCCTATTGATTTGATACAAGATTGAAGGTCGGTAGATGAATAAACATTCTAACTTGTTTAGAAAGACAAAACAAAGAGCCTAGGCCATGTTACTTATAGAAAATAGAACAGAACTCATTCAGAGCTGTTTTCTTGTTTGAGGGTAAGACCTTGAGTTGTTTTCAGCAGCGTGACACTTTTCACACCTGTAACTCACAGTATCTTATATATATAAAAAAATGTCAACCACAAGCCTCCTGACACTTTTAAATAACCTTTCTGCACACTAATTCTTTTTTCCCCATCACTTCTGAGAATGACAAAGACTGAAATAACCCAGGCAGAATATTAACATGAAAGTACAGATTTTTAAAAGTCATAAGAAAACCTGCACAACCACTAAGGAGAAACAAGTTTTCCCCCACACCTGCTCTGTGAAGCTTATAATGCCAGACTTATCCTCTGTTTTCCACCAATCCTTCATTTTTATAGAGCCCTCCTGACCTTCCATATTCATGCTTGTACAGGAATAGGAAGCACTAAAACGACACAAAGGAATCTGGTCCCACGGGATTTCTAGTGCAGTTTTGCAGACACAAGAGGTAAGGAGAAGTTTTGGTTGATATTGAAATTAATGGAATTATGTCAATTTACACTTGCTGAGAATTTGTGAAATTTTTGGTGTTTATCCAAACTGACCCCAAATCTTCAATTTTTATTAATTTAATTTGGTGAAGAGGGTTGCCCTCAGTTGTCTGCATGATGCATTGTAGATGGATTCCTCACAAGACGATATTATTAGAATGGGGAGCTAGACTCGCTCATTCACTTATTCTAAGAGCTTGGATAATCAGGTTCATCAGGCATTTTAGCTGAGTAAACAAATGATCTAGACCCGGGTGTAGGAGTACTGAAATGACACATTACTTACTGATACTGTAGAATACTGTAATATATAGTAGTTTGCATTAATTACTCAGACAAATTCTGTAAATTCTGTAGTTCCACGGCTCTCAAATTCCTTTGATTTCAGTGCTGTTTATCTAGCTTTGCAGCTGGGTAACTGAGTGCAGCATTGTAAGGACAAAACTGAACTCCTGTAACAGTAATTCTGCAAGGCAGTTAACTGGGACGCTGGGGTAAATGCCAGTTTGTCACATTTGACATTTAGATTAAGTTTATCCAACATTTTATCACCTCATGCCTCTGCAATTCAGTGAAGTTTCGTATTTCATTTGTAGAAACTGCCCATTTAAAAAATATCAAAATGTTAAGAGAGTCAGGTGAGGGAGGCCATTCAAGTACCCAGATAGATTAGAATGAAAATAATTAATTAATTACGGAATGCATCCTGGTTACTACTGTGTAAGCAAGACAGTGCAGCAGCAAGGCACCATTTGTGACCATGACAAAAGGTCCTTCATGGCAACCCATCTTTAATTGGATTAAGAGGCCAGTGAGGTCAAGAATTGTCCAAACAAAATGACTCCATGAATATCAATCTTTATGTTTAATGGAACAGAACATTGGTTCAGCTGAGTGCAGGAAGAAATCAGTTCTTGATGAATGAGATTTTTAAGTTATCCATGCACATGTCTCAGCAGAAAGGAGCAGGAGTGAATATGCATAGAGAATGCATTACTCTCTTACAGAGAGAATTTATTCCTCCAGATCAAGACTGAGATACAGTGATGGGAGGAGACTGGGGAATCCTGCTCATGCTTTCTATGCCATCTTTCCTCTCCTTAGTGAGATCGTATCCCCCCAAGCAGTCCCATTGGGTTTTAAAGGGACTGCTTCTGTGTAAACGTGTTTACAGATGGAAGCAAGTGTTGCATAATCTAGAAGCTAATACATAGCCCTGAAGACTAAAATTCCCTATCAGTCCAGCTTTTAACAAGCATGAAAACCCTGATCTAGCAAAGAATTTAAGCATCTGCTTAACATTAAACAAGTGAGTAGCCCCAGTGGAGTCAGTGAGGCTTTAAACACAGGCTTGGCTTAGCTTCAAGCACATGCTTAAATTAAATGTTTTACTGGATCAGGGCCAGAATGTGTAGTGCCTTGATTAAATTCACTACAGAATTTTAAAATACAAAATGGGATTTAGCATTCCACTGTGGGTTAGTGCGAAGTAATGAAACTGCTAGTTTCTTTGAACCAAAGGTGGTTTAGAATAAGGAGAAGTGGGAGAGGAAGTTGTCCCTTTGCTAACACACAGTTTGTACAGAAGACTGTTTTCCAGCAAGACATAATTGGTTTTATCTCCCTTGAATCCTCTTCCCTTTCTGTGGGCTCCCAAATGATATATTGTTCTGTTTACATGAATGGTGTTCTCTAAACAGATCTCTCTGGGTTAACAACTGTATCAGATATAGTACCTAGTATGAGTTCAGTTCTTGTATATTCAGTAAATATTATTTGTTATATGCTTTAATATATTACTTAAGGTTTAGAATTAAAGGGCTGGATTGGTATTAATGATGAATTATTTGATTTAGATACAATACAGACAATCACTCTCTAGTCTCCCCAAACTTCTGCCCAAATTTCAAACCAAACTATATTTGAGGCGCAATAAAGTTTATATTAAAATATTTTTTCATTCTTTTTTGTTAGCTTTTTGTTCTGTGGCTGTATGTTTGAGCCAGAACAGGATCCATCAGCTCTGAAATACATGAGAAATCCTCTTTTCATGGTATTTTAAGCCAGTTTTGCAAACCTAAGAGATTCAGATACATTTTGGATAGGCACTGGGTTGCATCTCTCAATTGAACGTCAGTCCTATATTTCTCTTGGACTTGTCCGTCCATTCACAGCCTGATGCACAGTAGAGTGATTGCCAACATATCTGAATCAGTAGCTAGTTGCTTAGATTGAACTAGTTGTGTAGATTTAACCAATCTATTGTGTATCCAATCCAGTTTGTGATGTATATGGTCCAAGTTGTGTGATATGTGATTCAGAAGAGAATGTCAAGTAGGGATTCTCAAATTTGGGGTCAGGATCCCCCAGGGCATCGCAAGGTTCTATGTGAGGGGTTGTGAGCTGTCAGCCTCCACCCCAAACCCCGCTTTACATCCAGCCTCTATAATGGTGTTAAATATATAAAAGCGTGTTTTAAATTTATAAGGGGGGGGGAGGGTTGCACTCAGAGGCTTGCTATTTGAAAGGGGTCACCAGTACAAAAGTTTGAGAACCACTGATGGAGAGTGATGACCTGAGTTAGCATGAAAGAAAAGCACAGTAATTTGCCCCAAGTCTGTGATGAGTCCCTGAATCAGAATCACTCTGTACAGGAATATGTGAGGCTCAGACTGACACAAAGTGATTCACAACTTCATGACATCCAGGCTTGATTACTGCAATTTATACCTAGAAACAAAACCACACACTTAGTATGAGCTCCCATGGGTAGAAAAAACAGAAGTCCATCTGCTTAGCAACACAGATTGTCATGGACACTTTATCTGGTGCTCAGCACTCTGCACTGGATCTCCATTGTGAACAAAAAACAATTCATGGTTTCTGTCCTGATATATGAGACTGGACCCAGTTATCTGAGAGAGTGCCTCTCCCTCCAGGATCTCCCATGAGAGTCATGTTCCACTGCAGCAATGATAACCAAGAGGAAGGACTGTAGGCGGAGGGGACAGAACTTTCACAGGAGTTGGATCTAGACTATGGAATTCCTTCCCACAAGAAATTCAACCATTCACAATTAAATGCAAAGCTCATCTCTTCTGCTTGGCTTTTCTCCATGTACAGACAGACAAGTATAGACACATACATATAAGGAGAGGAGAGAGACTTATCCCCCAGGCTGAGAAAGAGAAAAGGAAAGATTGTTCCTATTATTTCTATTTTAAAATACTTGTGAGTTGCTCAAATGCCATGGTGATGGGAGCCACATAATTACCCAGATTAATAGACAGTTGCCGCAAATCTCTGCAAAAAATGTGAATCTTTTGCATCTTGATTACCTCTGGTACCTCTGTGCTGAGCAACTGATGATAGTGCTGAGCTGGTGCTCTGAACATGAGGTAACCTTTGTTTCACTTCTCTCTAGTCTAACCCATTACACTGAGTCACCTACTTGTGTGAGCTGTCGTCTAGCGCGTTTCCCTCCTCTGCTGCTTCTCTTTAGCCCAATCTTTTCCTGTCTTTGTCACTTTCAATTGTAAGCTCACCAGGTCAGCGATCTTGTTGTCCTATGTGTCAGTACAGCTAGCACAATGATCCCCACTCAGACCTTGGGGCACTACCAAAATAATAAACATTTTAAAAAATTGTTCAGTAAAAATTGCCCTAGAGAATTTGCTAATATAACCAAGTCTTCATTTATATTGAAACAGAGAAATAAAATAAAGGAACCAATTCCAGTAACTTCATGTAATCATATCACTTTAAGTAACTGGCTTGAGTAAAGGATCTTTTTTTAGAAACCTGATACTAAAAAGCAGTTTCTTTACTGGAACACTTGGGCTGTGTGTGTTTACTTTTCTTGGCAATCCTGTCCCTTGTCCTGATTCCCTGCAGCGATGTCATGGTGGTCCCAGTCTCACTGTACAGCTCTTCCCACACATCTACATCTTTGTGTGTGCCTGACTACATCTGTGTTAGTATTATGGCAAGGTTAAGTCACGACAATTTAGGAAGAAATGAAGCCAGTACATCTCCGGAGTAGTGATTGTCTTAAATTATAATGGGCCCCTTAACTCCATGTACAATGTAGAATTAATCTAAAGCAATCACTACCTACTCCTCCTGACACAAAGTGATGTGCAACTCGTTACTTTTTTGAATCATTGTTTTCATATATCTTTTTGGAGTTTCTGTAACCAACTCTGGAAATAGCAGTTATTAATTTAACTGCTAATCCCCAGTAACAAACTATGTGCATTAAAGGCTAGAGATCAAAAGATAACAGAAAAAAAATCAGCAACAGCCTACTCTTAGAAGTGACATGAAAGGCATTTTAACTGCCAACATTTGAGTTCAGAGAAATGTGCTAGTTGATGACTGGCCCTAAATTCTTTGGTTCTTCCTCAGACAAATCTGCCCATTAAAGGCACTGCTGTTGCAATAGATTAATAGATTTATAGGTTCTAAGTCCGGAAGGGACCATTGCAATAATCTAGTCTAAACTCCTATATAACACAAACTATAGAACTTCTCCCAATAATTTCTAGTGCAGATCTTTTACAAAAATCTCCAGTCTTGATTTTAAAATAGCCAGTGATGGAGAATCCACCATGACGAAATTACCTTCACTGTTAAAAATTGACGCTTTTGCAGTCTGAATTTGTCTACCTTCAATTTCCAGACATTGGATTGTCTTATCTTTCTCTGTGAGATAGAGGATCCCATTATCAAAAATTTGTTTTCCACATATGTAATTATAGACTGTAATCAAGTCACTCCTTAACCTTCTCTTAGGTAAACTAACCAGATTGAGCTTGAGTCTCTATATGGCAGGTTTTCTAATTCTTTAATTATTCTAGTGGCTCTTCTCTTGACCCTCTCTGATCTATTATCATCCTTCTTGAATTATGGACACCAGAACTGGACACAGTATTCCAGCAGTAGAAACATACCCACGCTAATGATTCCCTGTTTACAATTACATTTTGAGACTTTCCAGTTAGCCATCTTAAAATTAATGTAATCAAAATGTTGTGCAACTTACAGAAATTTCACAACATTATTAACTTTATTAACCAAATCTATAATCACATAAAA
The DNA here is from genome assembly GCA_032164245.1 of Sternotherus odoratus. Taxonomy (NCBI): domain Eukaryota; kingdom Metazoa; phylum Chordata; order Testudines; family Kinosternidae; genus Sternotherus; species Sternotherus odoratus. Next base: position 102,208,671 of record JAVMKO010000003.1, read on the forward strand.
AAATCTATTTAATTTGACAGGATCTATTTATTTGACAGGATCTCAATATTGTGTTAAATGAATGTTCATATCTTCCCTCTTCTGTTGTTAGTTTAATCCCCTCCTGACTATTCTAGCCAGCCTGTCCCCACAGAGATTGGTTCTCCTTCTACTGAGGTGGGACCCATCCAAACAATACAGCCCCCTATTCCCACAGAGGGTGGACTAATGTCCACAAAACCAGCCTTTCCCTACTATTTACTTAACCAGCTGTTCCCTTCCAGGATCATCTTCTTTCTCTTCACTTGGGAGATAGGAAGGAACTCTGAGAAGATTGATTAGATATACTTCTCCTTCAGCATGATTCTGAGTTCCCTGAAGTAATCTGTTATCTAGGAGATATCCCGTGATGCAGTATCATCAGTGCTGATATGAACCATCACCGAATGGATCCTTGCCCATTGACTTCAGAAGCCTATCCAATCTCAGAGAGACAACTCATGTCTTGGCTCTTGGAAGTCACCACACCGTCCTGTTGTCTGCCTATCCCTTGCAGACAGTTCTTTTGTTTCTTCTGAGTATTGAATCCGTAACAAGGATCATCTATCTTCCACACTGAGGCCCTGGTGTTTAAATGTATAGCTGTAATTCCTCCTGGTCCTCTTCTCTGTGGTGGCCACAGTCTGCCCATCACTCCAGCCACGTATAAAGCCACAGTGAACTTTTTCTTCTGGTGGTTACAAGCTTCTAGGCCTCTTCTCTCTCCATCTTCTTGGTGGCCAGCACCTTTTCCCCTTGAAACTGGAATAATGATATTGCCTTAAATGCTGTCTAAAACACCTCTGCTTCTCTGATTCTCAGTTGCATCTCCATTTTCCCCTCCAGTTCAAGAATCTTTTCCTCCAGCGCAGCCACCAATTTGCACTTCATGCCTAGGAAGTCCCTTCTGGCTTCAGGCAGGAAAAAAAACACGGCACATCCATCACAAGTCACCAGAACTGTTCCATTACTAGCCATGTTAAAATTGCATGCTGAGCTGCACCTGGAAGGAAAGCCTTTCATACTCCCAGTCTAAAGTTCCTCCAAAACTTTCCTGTTAGCTGCCTCTGCTCAACTGGAGCATTCCAAGAACCAGATTTCTTGTAGAAACAGAGTAATACAAAGAAAGCATAACTGAGCAGAAATCAGGTCAGTGTATTCAATGTGCTTGGCTAGAAATGTCACCATTTGGGGGTTTAGATAAATGATGAGATCCTTTGAGAAACTACCAGGCTACTTATTTCAAGGAGGCATGAAACACAGACAGAGAGGTGGGGGGGGGGGGGGGGGGAGAGAATTACCACAAGGTTCATACTTTGACTAAACCATCAAAAATGTGGAAATTATTATTAATTGTTATTATTCCATCATAACTCCCCTTTAGTGCCTCAAGTTTGCAGCATTTATGATATCAAGACTCATTCACTGGACACACTGCTACCCCTGTATTTAGGCATGCTTAGGCTGGATAGGACACACACTACGCAAGCAGCCAACCAACATCACCAGACAGGCACTGCGGTGGAACCCCCAAGGCAAGCGGAAAAGAGGCTGTCCAAGAAACACCTGGCGACGCGACCTTCAGGCTGACACCACAACAATGGACTACACCTGGAACCAGCTAGAGAGAATGGCCCAGGATAGAGGACTCTGGAGATCTGTGGTTGGCGGCCCATACCCCGACTGGGGTGACGGGCATAAGTAAGTAAATAAGGTGAATTAAAAATGACAATTCAGCCGTTTTCCCTCTCTTTAGTCAGTTTAGTTCTGACCATAACAATTATTTTGATATATTTTGACAATTATTTTGCTGTCATAACATGTTGTTTGTCTTCTCTGCAGAAATGTTTTGGTATTCAAATTTCTAACGAAAAATCAAAATTTTCTGTTGACAAGTTAGATAAAACTTTTTATTTCCTAAAAAATATTTGCAGGAAAATAAAACATTTTGTCACTAGCTCTACTGCAAAGTTAACTACAAGTGTGAGGACACGTACTGTTTCTTTAAATCTGTTTTGGGAATCTAGGCAGCATGGAAGCTAGAGAAGGTTCTAAATAGAAGTTCTACAGTGAAGGAGACTGAGAGAGAAAAGCTTTAGAAATCATAATATTTTCCTCATTCTGACACTTCCTTGTTCAGAGAAAGAGAGACTTTCTGTAATTCTTTATCATTGCCACATAGGTCACTTCCTATTTTCACACTCGGTACTATGTTGGCTCTTGCCTTATTTGTTACCTTCCCTGGTAAATGGTGCATTCATTGATAACAGAATATTGACAATATGATGTCAATGTGATGAGATTTTGCAATCAGAGTAAAATATCAAGTATCTCTTCAGCTAAGAACAAGAGTTAAGCACAGGGATCAACCATGCAATCTCCCCACCTTGCTTGTGCCCTATGTGCAAACACACACCCCTTCACCTCCTCCATCCCAGACCTACAACTCCCTTTCTCCTCCATCCCCAGAAAACCCCTGCTGAACAGTTAATGGGGGCTCAGCTTTCTCTGCCTGGCTCGAGACTATATAAGTAGATTGATCTAAAATCTGAGTTAAACCCTAACACTGAAGATCTAGTTCTGTCCTTCTCACTTCCATGGGAGTACCCTCTGCTAGCTGATCCTACCCCGAAGAAGGAAGAACCCCCAACCCTTCCAGAAGTATGTGTCTGTGAGGGCCATGGATGGATATGGGAAGGGCAAGCGCAGAATGTGTGTGTATGAGAGAGAGAGTCAAAGGAGGGAGTTAAAAAGAGACTGAGTAATTTGAGAATAAAAGGCAGGAAAGTGGGTGGTGGGGGCTATCTCGGGTGATGAGAAAAATGTGAGAGAGACTAATGGAGAAAGGGAGGGGAAAAACTGAAAGAACACAACAGAAAGAGGAAGAAGTGGGACAGAGGGAGAGAGAAAGATGGAAAACTATGCACTATAGAAAAACAAGTTTGAGAGGGGAAACAGAATAAGGAGATGGGCAGAGGAGAAAGGTAAAAATACATCGGAGAGAAAGTACAGAAACAACATGTGTTAACTTACATATAATAAACTAAATATGACTGTATTATTTAAATTCTGTGCTCTTAAGGAATGACAGGGAGCCCAGAGCCTGTGATGGGTGCTATTTTGTACATATTTTATAAATCAGTATATGTCAATCTATGTTTAAATGGATTCAAAACATGGATTGGCACAAAGTGGATGACATGCTGAAGTTTTCCTAGAGTAGCAAAAAAAAACCAAAAAAAAACCCCTCAGGATCAGCCCAGATTAGGCCTGTGGGTTTCATCTACATAACATGCACAGTATTTTTCTTACCTTTTATATTCTCTGTGTTCAGTTACTGGTGGAAGACAGCTCACAGGTGGTGAGATTTGACAAACCACAATAACCATATTAGCAAAATGAGAATAAGTTTCCTTTCAAGCTGAATTGTAAGACTTGGGGGGGGGGTTTATTTGCATAACATGCAGATTTTTAGTAAACCTGTTTGAAAAAGAAAAACAACCCACTCCTTACAACACTTTGAAGAAGTCTGGTGTCTGCTGGAGCATCTGTCTGGACTCAATAAATGGGTCAAAAGAAGATGTGCAGGGGTGGTAAGTCAGACTAGCTACCTTAGCCAATGAAAACTGAATTAATTCTTCCTTTTCAAAGTCTGCTTTTATTGCTGCTAATTGTGTCTATTACAGACTAAAAGTAAAAAGCTCCACTTTAATTAGGAAATACTAGAATACAAGAAAAGAATCAGCAATGCTTTGTATAGTGTCCAAGCTGAACACTGATCAGTCTACTTAATGGGCAATAAACATCCCTCTTATTTTAACTAAATGTGCTTAGGCTCAGATTGTAAATCTGTATCTTCTTCTGACTTCTCATCTCCACCACCGACATTGATTCCTTGAGTGGCTTTGGGAAAGTCATAGAACTACTCTGGGTCTGTTTTTCTGTTTGTAGCACTGTGACGATGATAATACTTAATTACCCCTCTCCCTTCCCCCTTATTAACTAAGGTAGCTAGTCTGACTTATCCTTGCTTTGTAAATGCTTAGAATGTGAGCCAGTGGCTGATAGGGACGATTAAGTTCATTACTAGCAGCAGAGTTCTTCATTTGAAAGTATGCATCTGGACTGAAAATTAGTACATTATTGAGTTATGTATCCAGTTTAGAAGTATATAAATCATTACCATTACCATATCCTGCTTACTTTACTCATGTGAGGCTTTGTGTAATGAAGTCGGCTTTGAAAGAATTACAATAATCTTTTCATGCAAAGTTGTCAAAACTTTTCTAATAGCGAGAAAAAAAGTTAAAGGCTCTGATTCTGCAATGCACTTTCTGAGCCAGGGGTCTGCCTGGGTGTGGCTCATGGCAGGACTAGGGCCACATTTTAATATGGCAAGCAAGATTGTTATGAATCAAGGGATCTGCTTTAGAGATTAATAGAAACTGCTTTTCTTTTTAGTAAGTTCCTCCAAGACATGCTATCACCCATAATAAAGACATTATATAAATAACTGTCTGTACCTCCATTACAAATGCCTTGTAATAGACAATAGAATTTCCTATTAAGGATTTTTAAAATATTTTATAATAATTTATTAGAAAATAAATTGTATCAGCATTATGAAATCATTTGGACATGCTACTTTCATGTAAAGTGTTAGTGAGTGAGGAGGTTATATGCTATCGTCTGATACTTCAGAAGCAAAAGAACTAGAACTAAAACCAGTATATCTCCAGAACAGTCCAGAAACTGCATTATGAGCCCCCATTCAAGCCCAGTGAAGTTACTGAAAGATTTCTATTGACTTTACTGAGTTTTGGATCAGACCCTTTGGAAATGCAAGTACTGTATTCAGTAGACAGCAAAACAGAAAAGTATTAGCAAATAGGATCTTAAGGAAAAGCTCTTTTTAACCAAGCCACATAATTTTTTTATTGTAATACCTGAAGGTTTCATTTGTTCTTAATAAAAGTTTAACAGCTGTTAAAACAGGCCTTTGGGGGCTTAATTTACTTACAATACTGTGAGTTTTTAATGATGAGTGCATTTTTATACATCATAAAACAAATATATAGAGTAGATTATTGTATCTATAATTTATTTTTGTTTGCAATAAGAAGAAAGCACCCATCCACGAGCTCTGGGCACACTGCCAGTTTTCTAAACATACAAAAAAAAATGCAATATGCTCTGCTTATGTGTTCTACCACACCATTAACACGTGCTTAAATACTATCCCTTGTCAGACACTGGACAGTATCTCACTCCATTTACCCTTCTTCAAAAACCATGTGAAACAAATAGGTTCTGGCACATGCCATGAAAGTCACTAGATGAGACTATTTCAGAGCCCTGGAGTCCTCCTGAATTCTGTTGGCCTCTTAGCCACCTTCTTTGTTATATCAAGGGTGAACTCACATCAGTACCTCTATTGACCATGATTGTGCAGTGTTTCATAGGGAGAGAGACTGTCATTCAGACAGACTGGCCCTCAATCATTTAGGGCTATATCATTTAAAACCAGCATCGTTAAATCTATCTGTAAGCTCACAAGTAACCAGTGCAGATACCATTGCACAAGTGTTATGTGCTTTCAAAAGGACACTGTACTTACAAACCAAGCAGCCATCTTCTGCACCAGGTTCCAGCTTACAAACTGTTTTAAGATATAGTCTCATGTACAGTGCACTGCAGTAATCTAACCTGGAAGTGACAAAGGCATGGATAGTGGGTGCAAACTTCCATATGGTCACAGCTGTTAGGCCAGGTATAGATAGTAAAATACCTCTAGAATCACTGCTCCTACCCAATTTTCTAACTGCAGCTGTTGACCTAGCAAAGCCCTGTATTATAAACTCAGGTGACTAAAGGCAATTGAATTTAGAAGCAGATATAATCTCTGTCATTTTTTCAAGTTGTTTCTCCCAGCATACCAACATTGCTTCTGTCTTGGTATATCATCTTTCTCTCTTCCATTCCTCAATCCACTAGACACTGGGTCAGTCTCTCAGCTGTTTTATAACTTTAATAACCTGCCACAGGCCTATCCAAATGGAACTTTGGGCTAGACAATACAGCTACAAGCATCTAAATTCATCCCCCAAATGAGTCCATTGAAGTCAATCGAGTCAAATCACAAACTAATTTCACCCCTTTTTTGTTTGATATGCTCATTTACACGCCAAAAACCAAAGGAAATTTTTTATTAGGGCTGTCAGCTAATCGCAGTTAACTCATGCGATTAACTCAAAAAATTTAATCATGATTAAAAGAATTGATCATGATTAATCACACTTATAACAATTGAATACCAATTGAAATTTATTAAATATTTTTGGATGTTTTTCTACATTTTCAATATTGATTTCAATTACAATACAAAGTACAACGTGCACAGTACTCACTTTATATTATTATTTTTATTACAAATATATGCACTGTAAAAATGATAAACTAAAGAAATAGTATTTTTCACTTCACCTCATAAAAGTACTGAAGTAAAATTTCTTTATTGTTAAAGTATAACTTACACATGCAGATTTTTTTGTTACATAACTGTACTGAAAACCAAAAACAGTGTAAATTGTAGTGCATACAAGTCCGCTCAGTCCTACTTCTTATTTTACCAATTGCTAAGACCTATTGTTGCCTGCTTCATATTTACAATGTCACCTGAAAGTGAGAGCTGGTATTTGTATGGCACTTTTGTAGCCAGCGTTGCAAGGTATTTACATGCCAGATATGCTAAACATTTATATGTCTGGAATGGTGGCTGAAGAATTAAGGGACATATAAAAATTTATTGCAGCTGGCACATAAATATCTTGTGACACCAGCTACAACAATGCCATTACATTGTAAGCGGGCAGCATTATCTCCTACAAATATAAACAAACTTGCTTCCCTGAGCGATTGGCTGAACAAAAAGTAGGACTGAGTGGACTTGTAGGAATTGAAGTTTTACATTGTTTTGTTTTTTAATGTAGTTATTTTTTGTACATAATTCTATCTTTAAGTTCAATTTTCATGATAAGTTTGAGAGTGCACTACAGTACTTGTGGTAGGTGAACCAAAAAATACTATTTTTTGTTTTTACAGTGCATTTATAATAAAAAATAAATATAAAGTGAGTATTGTATATTTTGTATTCTATGTTGTAATTGAAATTAATATATTTGAAAATGTAGTAAACATCCACAATTATTTAAAATAAATGGTGTTCTATTGTTGTTTAACAGTGTGATTAATCGCGATTACTTTTTTAATTGCTCGACAGCCCTATCTTTTATCAGTAATAATGAAAATGTGTGTGTGCATATATATGGAAAAACTCGATTTCACTTGAAAGCTAATACGAAAGTATATGTGCTTGTGTCAGTAATGTTAGCAAAGGATTGGATTCTATCACATAATTCCATTCAGGGACTTTGATGCTGTTTAGTTAAGTAACTATGGTGGGCCCTGATCCTGCAAACACTTAGATGTGTTTAACTTTATAGACCCAGCCAGTAACTCCATTGACTTCAACTGGATTCTCCTGTATGTAAAGTTAAGCATTTGCTTAATGCTTAATTGTTTGCAGGAGAGATGCCATAATTCAATATATGTTCCAAGCACAATGAAACCATTTAATTAGATACAAGCCTATTCTCCATGGATCCAATGCTTATGGGACCATTTAATCAAAACAATCAAAATTTTAATAGTGTCTAATGACTGAAGGAGTAACATCCAGTTTTGTCAGCTACTATATACCTATGGTTGAATCTCTGCCCTTACATGCAAAACAGATTACTGTTGTTACATGTTAGGAGGAAGTGGTGATCATTTGAATTTAACCCTTACTTATAATAATGCTGCTGTTTCTTGTTTCTCGAGTTCCTAATATTCAAGTGCATTTTTACTGAAGTTGCGGGTGAACACTTCAGAACAGAATACCTACTTCCTCTTTGCCTGACACTTCATTTTTCTGTACTGGTGAGTAAAGAAATAAAACAAGGCTATGCAAATATTTGAAAGGTAGTCTGACCAAATCTGTTGAATCTGTACATCTGCAAAGTGTAAGAAGTGGAGCTGTGATTATTTTTAGCAGTGTTTGGAGGTTACTTACTGATTTAATTGAAGTATCTTGAATCTTTTTGCCTTTCAGAAATCTATCATTTATCTACGACATAAGTGAATAACCTGCAATTATAACAATATAGATAGAAGAATCTTGTTTATCTTTCCATCTTATTAGTACTCATGTATTAGTAAAGAGTTGATAGTGAAATGAAATATACTGAGGTATATGCACTGGAAAAATGGCACAACAAATGCATGTTGCTAGGTTTGTATTACATATAGCATATAGACAGTATGTGTATAGATAGATAGAAGCACTATTAAGGAACTTATGTTTTAGTGAATCAATATGAAAATGTACCCTGATAATTACATAATACATATAAAAAAATAGAGCCGAAGCAGGCACATTAACCAAATGCCTGTTAAAAGGACACTTAAAAGAACTTTTATTGGTAACAAATTTTTGCTTCTATAGGGTCTGAATTAGCTTCTATTGCAGTCAGCTTGAAGTGTGGCAAGTCTTTGGACTCATGATTAAATACTGCAGTCCTTATTCACCCCATTTAAATGGTGATTAAATTCTGTATCCTCATCAAACTGACAATATATTTTTTATAATTTTTGAGAGTTTTTCAAGTCAGTCTGTTAATTCATATGAGTTATAAACTTTTTTATATCGCCACTTCTGATTTTTTGCTGTGGGGTGTGTGTGTGGCTGAACCTAATCTTTAGGGTCCCTAGAGTTTGAAAATTGAGAAGAGACTCACTTGTAGATTATTCCAAAGTCAGAGGCATGGTTTGTTTTTTTAATTGATGTGTATGTTCTGTAAATACTTTGAGCCATAACTATTTCTATTTATACTGCATGCAGTTTTTCAGTGTATTTGTTGTTAAATGCATTTTATAACAACTATTGTGTCTAATAATTGATTTCACATTGATTAATTGTGACAAAGTGTGTATTTTTAAATATATAACTGCAAGGTAAATCACCCAGGGAGAAACTGACAGAGAGAGCACTGTCTTATGGTTATTTAATTCAAGGCTTCATTGACTGAACTATAAGCAAGGACTTAGGTACAGCCTGTCTCCTGCATCTTGGTAAAACCATAGGAAGGAGCATCTGTCTTGCATGCGAGTGCTGATAGCTTACAACAAACAATAACATCAGCCGGGCTGAGGAGATTGGACAGTGGACAAATGACAATAGCTGGATGGAGACAGAAAGCGCCTACTCAAGACAAAGGAGCAGGTAGAGACTGTCCAAGGGTCTTGAGAGTGGAGGTGGCCAGGAAGTCACATCTGCTTGGATTGAAACTTTATACTTCCAAGAAAGAGCTTTAAATAGTATTCAAGCTTCCTCCACCAAGTGCTCTTGCAGCTTCACAGCTTCACAAACTTCACAACTCGCAGCTTCACAACTAAAACCTAATCACATCAGCCACACCATCAGAGGCTCATTCACCTGCACATTGACCAATGTGATATATGCCATCATGTGCCAGCAATGCCCCTCTGCTATGTACATTGGCCAAACCGGCCAGTCTCTACGCAAAAGAATAAATGGACACAAATCTGACATCAGGAATCATAACATTCAAAAACCAGTAGGAGAACACTTCAGTCTTCCTGGCCATTCCATTAAAGATTTGATGGTGTCAATTTTGAAACAGAAAAACTTCCAAAACAAACCCCAATGAGGAACTGAAATTAATTTTCAAATTGAATACAATTAACCAGGGGCTAAATAGGACTTGCGAATGGTTCTCTCATTACACTAATTGATTGCATTTCCCGAGTTAATTTATCTTCAACACTTGCTATCTAGTGCAGACACAGAAATCCATTTCAAAAGGTATTTTTTTCTCCTGCTGATAAGGGCCCATCCAGATTTAACAAGCATCTTAGAATTGGTATACTAATGTACAACTTTTTTTTCTTCTTTTTGTGTATATAAATGCATCTATCTTCTGTTCCATTCTATGCATCTGATGAAGTGGGCTATAGTCCACGAAAGCTTATGCTGAAATAAACTGGTTTGTCTCAAAGGTGCTACAAGTATTCCTTGCTTTCTTAACTAAAACTTTGGGAAGCAGGCAAAGAAAGTTGGAGCACTGGTAAAAGCTTTCTGTAATGGGCTATCCAAGTATGAAATAGAAAAGACCATCTCCTCAGTCCCACTCACTAGCCTTCACAAATGAGTCTGTAGTCCCCACAGTTCCATATGAACATTTTTAAAAAGCAAAAATAATTCCTACATTAAAAGGTTTGTTAAATTAGAATTAAGGTTGCCTGTCTGTGTTTCCTCACAACAATGAAATATTGAAAAACAAAGAAATCATAAGTTAAGGTAGAATTCACACAACTAATACCAGTCTCCAAGTGTTAGTTCGCTATCACTCTGCCTCACCAACACAAACACACTCAACTGCAGTTCAACAGTACTATCATCTTCTACTACAGGTGACCAGAAAACAATTCTGTTTTGGGACAACTTGCTGAGGTGTTGAAATTAGTTTTTTTCTGTATTGGCATGAAAGCAAAACCTTTCAAACATTTTCACAAACATCAAGGGAGAGTGCATGGGTAGGGCACTGACCTGTGGTGGAGGAGACCCCAGTTTCAAGTCCCTGCTCCCCCTGATTTGCAGTTGAGTTTTTTATCCCAGATCACTCTGAATCTGGCAGAGCAGGAACTTGAATCTGAGACTCCTACATCTAGGGTGACCAGACCACAAGTGTGAAAAATCAAGACTCACTTTCCCCTGCCTCAAAGAACGTCCTACCTTTTCACTGAAGACTTCATCAAAACGGAACAGCTTAGTGAAAACAATATATTTTGATGAATTTTGTTAGTCTTGGTTTTCTCTGTTGCTGCATATTTCTTGATTTGAACTCTTCACACTTCCTGTTTTGCTCTCCTGATCCAATCCACTTCTCTCCTACACAGGGACTCTGAGGATACCAGAACTGTCCTCACAATTCTTTTCTCATCAGAAGAAGCACATCACCAAAATGAGTGGGGTAAGCAGTATATTGGTGAATGAAACAGTTGATTTGGAAGTGGCTGTTCTAAGGAGTGCTGGACAAATTATCATGAGGTTGGGAGTGATTGGCTAATGAAAGTTATTTGTGATGATGTGATGTTTCATAGATTAAGTTGTCACTGGATATCCTGCTGAAGTATTTGTATGGAGTTCTGTGGACTATCCCAGAAGATTATTTCCCCCCTTATAGTTCAATTATGACTGTATTAAGCTCATTAGCCACCATATTTCCAGGAACTGAATGAACAATACTACAAGGAACACAGCCTTAATTTGAATGCTAGAAAGAATGTTGATATTTAATTTTTAAATATATAACTGCATTGACTCTTAGTAATATTGCTAAAGCACAAGAAAAACAACAAATTCACTATGCTAGAAGAAAGACTTGTAAGTATTCAAGGTTAGGGACCGAGTTATGTAAATGGTGGAGTCTTTGTAACTTGAAGTCTTTAAACCATGATTTGAGGACTTCAGTAACTCAGCCAGCAGTTAGGGGTCTATTACAGGAGTGCGTGGATGAGGTTCTGTGGCATGAGGGTCCCTTCTGACCTTAAAGTCTCTGAGTTATTTTTCAGCTGTTCTCCAGACACCTTCAAACACATCTGTCCCTTTGAGAACATTCTTTTTCTGTTAAAATAGTGTATTTTCCCAGTTGTGGGAAATAACCTAATGCTAGAGGAGACCATACAGATCTGGATTGTCTGAGCTGTGCTCAGTGCAAGTATGCAGTGGGGGAAGAGAGAATTTTATGTAGAGAATGTTGTGTGTATCACCAGCTGAAGGAGGACATTTCTAAGGGAGACTTTGTTAGAGTTTTGACAGCCTATCGCAGGAGTGCACAAGGCTTTTGGTGGTCAGGATGATGAGGAAAAGGTGGATTTGAAAGAGAAGTGATAGGGAGTAGTATTTGTATGCTTAACTTTCAAAAACTGTTGGGGCCAAATATTTCCATGACTTTTATTGAGATGCATCTAAAAGCAAAATTTGATCCTTTATGTCTCATATCATCAATTCTCCTTTGTTTACGCAATAGACAGACCTTGCAGAAATGAGGACTAAGGTTTATGCTAACTGGCTGTATTGTTTTTTCAGGTAGAATGCAACTACACAGAATATCCAGACTATTTATTAGATTATGGTACATTGACACAACCATGTGACAAGCGGGAAGTCAGAATCTTCACAAAAGTATTTTTGCCAATTGTATATTCAATTATATGTGTCTTAGGCTTAGTGGGTAACATCTTTGTAGTGATGACCTTTGCTTTATATAAAAAAACCAAGTCTATGACAGATATATACCTCTTCAATATGGCCATAGTAGATTTATTGTTTGTTCTCACTCTTCCATTCTGGGCAGTGAATTATGCTGCTGAAAAATGGATCTTTGGTGACTTCATATGCAAAATTACCAGAGGTATTTATGCAATCAACTTCAATTGTGGTATGCTGCTCTTGGTCTTTATCAGTATGGACCGATACATTGCTATTGTACAGGCAACAAAGTCATTTAAACTTCGGGCAAAAACGCTAGCAAACAGTAGACCGATATGTTTGTTTGTATGGGTATCATCAATTTTAATTTCTAGTTCCACTTTCATATTCAGTCAAAGCTACAGACACGCCATCAATGAAACAGAGATTTGTGAACACAGATCCAATACAGAGACAAAAGGCACTATGTTGAAATTATTGCTGCTGGGTATGCAACTTGCATTTGGATTTTTCATCCCTTTGCTGTTTATGGTATTTTGCTATGCATTCATTGTTAAAACTTTGGTGAACGCTCAGAATTCCAAAAGAAACAAAGCAATATGTCTGATTGTATTAATTGTGGCTGTTTTCCTGGTTTGTCAAGTACCCTATAACATGGTTCTTCTTGTGACTGCCATAAATATAGGTAAACTGAATAAATCGTGTGATAGTGAAAAACTCATATCCTTTGCAAAGTACATTACAGAAGCCCTGGCCTTCTTCCATTGTTGTTTGAACCCAGTGCTCTACGCATTTATTGGGGTGAAATTTAGAAGTTACTTTGTGAATATAATGAAGGATCTGTGGTGCCTGAGATACAAGACCAGGAGTTCAAGGATAAGTTCTGATACCTATCACTCAAGGCAGACAAGTGAAATTATGAGTGACAATGTGTCATCCTTTACTATGTAATATGACTTCAGCATTATTATGAAGGCGCTTTGATTATATTCATCGAACAATCCAAACCAATCTCATTATTCATGTCACACATAGTGATTTTGACTTCCCAACACCCGAAATAGTAGTTCTTATGATCTACAGCTCCCTCCATCAAAACAATTAACATAAACAGAAGAAGGACACGACTATGGGAAACTCGTATTAATCACTGTCTAGCTAATGTTCATGCTGTTTTCAAATATAGGCACTTTAAATTCTGCACAGAGCTAAATTTATCAAGCAACTTCCTTGATTCCAATGAAAAATTGCAAGTTTGATTTGAACATTGCCTTGGTATTTTGGTTTTAAAACAGGGCTCACCTCAGCTATCTCATATCATAGTACATTTAATAGAATGACAACAATTTTAAAAGAATCAGAGAGGCAAATACACCACCAGCCCAACTCCATTTATACTTATGTTGTTATTATTTATCTATAATGCATTAGTGTCTCAGGGTCCTGACTAAGACTGGGATCCCTTTGTACTAGCATTGTACATACACATAGGAAGAGACAGTCCCCGCACCAGCAAGCTTGTATTCTGAATAGCCAAGAGAGACAGAGAATGGGAAGGGACATACTCAAGGTCACATAGCAGGTCTGTGGTAGAATGGTCTCCTGAGTCCCTGCACAGTCCAGGGCCCTAACTACTGACTATGCTGTCTCCCTATATAGTTGTGCCTGATTATGTCAGCAGTGAATTGTCCAGAGCCAATACTAGCTTGGCTACTGAAGGGAATATTATGGTGTTTTTTTAAATACACACTGAAAGGTTTTGTAACATCTCCTCAGTTTTTATCATCTGTGGAACAAAAAAATAAGGTTTATTTGAGAAGAGATATTTTCCTGATTTGGCATTGGAACTTCAGGTTTTAGACTCCTCTGAAAATGACCATTTTGTAAATTTGTCCTCAAGAAAGGCCAGAACATCACACTGAATATTTTTTATTTGCTTTATTAAATTATTTTTTTAAAATTCACGAGTGATTTCTGTTTTTCATTGAAGATGGCCTAACAGGGCAGTATTTGGCTCACTTGATACTCTCATATTTTATTTTATTAGGCAAATGACATGTAGAAAAATCCTGAAGTCTTTTCTCAGTACTTATTAGTCATTAAAATTCCTGTTGGGCTCAATTGTGCTATCTGCTGAACTGATGCAAATCTGGAGTAACTCCACAGACTTCAGAAATTACTCTGATATGACAGAGCAGAATTTGGTTCATTGACTGCAATGTAAATCTGCCAGAATTAATATTGAGTAAGGACTTAATTATTTGACTTGTTTATTAATAAACCTTAAATACTTATACAATAAACTATAAGAAATATTAGTCAGTGCTGGAGGCATACAGTACACCCTAGTCATGATTCAGCAAAAACCGGGATATATTTGTTATGCAATTAGCTATTTCTCACATTTTATATTTACACAAGATTTCAGCAATAAAGATTCCAGATGGACCTTAATAACTGGTTTTTTTAAATAGGCACAACACTCAGAAAAATATGTAAATAGCACAGCTACCTTAAAATGGTTGTTATAGTTTCTTTAATACTTCTGTTTAGTTAATTAATAGTTCTGTTTGTTATGGGAGCTATTAACATTGTAACGGAGGTCAGAAGAGTACTAGAGAACAAGTCCCACCCCTTCATAGATGGGATTGGTAGAAGAATATTCTAGATAGGAGCTTGGAATCTTGGAGGGAAATATTTTGATTCTGAAAGTGTAGCAGGCAATCAATATCAGTCTGAAATGGAGGGTGGTGGTGCTTTCCTGAACAGCTGGGGAAGTGAAATGTGGGGAAATGACTAGTTAGATCTTGACAGGTATCTGAATAGTTTCTGCGTCTGGATTGTTCCCTTCTTATACCAGTATAAATTTCGGCTTGGGCAGAGTAACTATCCTTGCATGATTTTAACTGGCTGCAGAAGAGGGAAGCAGATTGGAACCAGCAGAGTGCCTGCCAGTGGCAGCATGACAGGGCCAAGAGCTGTACTGCTGGCGCTCATGAGGTACTGAGGGAGAACACAGATGGGACGTGCTGCATGGGGACTGTTCTCATTGGAGCAATTCATTGTTTGTAAAGTAGATTGTGATTTTCAAATATAAATGTCTTTTTTTTTTACTCTCTTCAAACTTGGAAATTAGATATCACTTTTATTGTTAATTAACTGTAAATTAGACAAAAATTATGTAAAAATACATACGTACGTACGTGTGTGTGTGTGTGTGTGTGTGTGTGTGTGTGTGTGTGTGTGTGTGTGTGTATATATATATATATCTCAAAGCATTCTTCCTAGCAGAAATTCCAGCAAATAAACGTTTGATAGTGGATTGGCAGAAAAATAATACAGTTCCCTCTTCATTATCCTAACATTAAATAGCTGAAACAGGGTCAGTCACTTGATTACATTGAAAATTCCCTATTCATCTTAAAGACTCTATTATAGAGCCTATTCAATGTTTCCTCCTTCCTGATCATTAGATAGAAGATTTTGAACTGTATTTTTCTGTACAAAGTAGAAAATATCATTTAAAATGTGTTTAATATTACTTCTATGATTTTTGCAAATGAACCTGCAACTGTAACAGATTTCCTAGGAAGTGTTTGAAAAACCTGTATAAATAAGATATACTTCTTATAGTTTATATTTTGTGTATATTAAAAAGGATAAACTCCTTATTGATGTTCCCTCTAATTTTTTACATCCATGTGTGGAATGAATTTTGTTATGTGCACCAACGGGGAGGTGACGTGTGGCGGGGGTGGGGCCAAGGAGTTTGGGGTGGGCGAGGGGGCTCAGAGCCAGAGGGTTGGGATGGGAGAGGTGAGGGTTCTGGATGGGGTTGCAAGCTCTAGAGTGGGGCTAGGGATGAGAGGTGGAGTTGAGTCGGGGATGAGGAGCTTACGGTGCAGGTTGCCCCAGGACTGTGGCGGGGAGAGAAGACTCCCGTCAGCCCTCTCTAGCTGCGGCAACTCTGGGGCGGGGGGAGAGACACCTTTTCCTGGCCGCAGCAACTCCAGGGCTAGGAAAGAGGTGCCTCTCCTGCCTGTGCATCCCTTGATAGCCTGCTATACAGACACACATCTTAGAGGGAATGTATTGAATTTTGTGTTCTTTTCTTCTCACAAATCCCACAACGGTTTGCATATTATTAAATTGTGGAATGTGAGTGATGATTTTGAAATGGTAGAGGACCTGAGGTCACAATTCTGGCACCATGTTTTGTCCCTGTGACCCAGGTACAGAGGAGACCCTCCACATCTGGATCTACTCCAGTCAGTATGGAGGTGAGGTGAGGTGGGAATGAGGGGTCGAGAGACTTTGACACTGTCCCATAGCCATAGAGGACGGGACTGGGAATCTGCAAGTAACAAGGCAGTAGGAGTGCAAAGACTGAGTAGACACACATTATCCCTTCCCTAGCCTCTCCCTTCCTTTTAAAATAGTTCTGAGGGCAGTTGCTGGCATGAGAAACTTTTTCACCAGCGGGTCGGTGTGAATGGGGGAGGGTCCTGGAGCAGGTGTAGAGACACAGAACCTTCATGCAGATGAAGCTGTGCTCCACAGGGTCACCAGAATCTGCACAGATCTCAGGGGATCCTGCAGGGTTTGTGTGCGTGTTCTGTGTGAGTGTGTTTAAACTCTAGCCCCTCAACAGAAACATTGGGAAGAAACTTTTGGGGGGTTTCCTGTCGGTGGGAATGATCTGGAGCAGGGGTAGGCAACCTATGTCATGCGTGCTGAAGGTGGCACACGAGCTGATTTTCAGTGACACTCACACTGCCTGGGTCCTGGCCACCAGTCTGGGGGGCTCTGCATTTTAATTTAATTTTAAATGAAGTTTCTTAAACATTTTAAAAACCGTATTTACTTTACATACAATAATAGTTTAGTTATATATTATAGACCTATAGAAAGAGACCTTCTAAAAACACTTAATGTATTACTGGTACGTGAAACCTTAAATTAAATGAAGACTCGTCACCCCACTTCTGAAAGATTGCTGACCCCTGCTGTGGAGCTGTCATAAGTGTAAAGTGCTGGAGAGGGTTAATGTTACCTGAGAACAAGTGACGTAAGAGCTTCCCTGCCACGAGGCAAGGAGGGAGTTTTTTAGTTCGAGTTTGGCTTGCCATGTAGTTTGGCAAGGGTCCCGGAGCATCTCTGGCTATTGAGAATGACTCTACTTTCCTTCTTATATTTCTAATTAGCTGACTGTAAGTAATGTTGATTTTCCTAAGTTTGTACCTATTTGGGGTGTCTCTATCCTTTTCAGAGGGGGAGTTATAGAACTCTAAATTGTAAGTTGTACTGTAGCCTATGTTCTAATCTCTTTTCTTTATTAAATCTTGTTAGTTATAAAAAGCGTTTGGTTTATTTCCCTTAAGGTTTTCTCTGCTTCCAGACTGGGAAGAGAGGAGGGAGGGGAGTAGGTAAAAGGACCAGCTTAGGGTAGGAGTTGAGAAGCGGAGTCTGTCTCTACCTTCAGCCGAGAAGGGGGAGGGGAGGAGGGGACACAGCCTCCAAGTGTCTGGCTCTCAGGGAGGGAGACAGAGTTAGGGTTTTGGGGAGTCTGAGTACCCCACTCCAGGGCCTTGGAGATTTACTCAGATGGTGGCAGCCGGGGGTCCCCAAGTTCCCAAGTGGTAAAGTGTGGGAGTCTGGGGGTGTAGAGAATTAACTTAAGCTGGGGAGCAGTTAAAGTTAGTTGGTCTGGCATACAAGAGTCCCTTTCTCTGTACTCAAGAGCACAGAGACTGGGTAGCACACTCTTACAGGAGCCTAGTGATTAGCATATTAGAAGCTGAAGGCATCCCCAGTGTACACAAAATCTATAGAACTCAATGCTATATTCCTTGCAAGACAACTAAATAAATGGATCATAGTTTGTTTCAAAGATATCTTTACACAGTGGTTATGGGGAAGTAACAAAAATATATACTTAGGTGCTTGATAAGCAGCATACAAACTGCAAGCCACCTGGAAGTCACAGTGCTGTTATCACCTATGTCTTCATCATTATAAAAACATAAGAATGCCAATACTGGATCAGACCAGTGGGCCATCTATCCCAGTATCCTGTCTTTCAAAGGGAATGAACAAAACTGGGAAATTGTTGATTGATCCATCAGTCCTCCAGTCCCTGCTTCTGGCAGTCAGAGGTTTTGGGACACCTGGAGCATGGGGTTGTGTCCCTGACCACCTTCGCTAACAGCCATTGATGGTCCTATCCTCCATGAACTTATCCACGTAGTTTTTGAACCCAGTTATGCTTCTTGGCCTTCACAACATCCTCTGGCAATGAGTTCCAAAGGTAGACTGTGTGTTGTGTGGAAAAAATGTTGCTTTATCTTTATTTTAAATCTGCTGCCTAATAATTTCATGAAGCGACCCCTGATCCTTATGTTATATAACGGGGTAAATACTATTCCCTACTCACTTTTCCCACACCATTCATGATTTTATAGATCTCTATCCTATCCACCCTCAGTTAACTCTTTCCTAAATCACAGGCTTTTTAATCATTCCTTGTATGGAAGACGAGTCCAACACCCCTAATCAGATTTGTTATCTTTCTCTGTACCTTTTCTAATTCCCACCCTCAGGATTCCGACGCCTAGCCAATCCCCCCGTTTCCTGTCAGCTGACTGACCTCCCCCAAAACTCCACCCCACCCCTGCCCCTTATCCATACTTCCAGCCCCCTTATCATGCTGCTCAGAGCAGCATGTATGGCTCCATGTGACATGCTGCCCCTCAGGAGCACGCACCCCCTCCCCCGAGTGCTCGCTGCCAGTGTGGCACACTGAGGCTTTGGAGGAGGAGGGACAGTGGGGGAAGGGCCAGAGGGAGCCTCCCCAGCTGGGAGCTCAGGGGCTGGGCAGGAAGGTCCTGCAGGCCGGATGTGGCCTGTGGGCCGTAGTTTGCCCAGCCCTGTTTTATACCTTTGGGTTATTGTGCTTATCTTGTCTTGCTGCTAGAATCTATCCAGGAGCTTGAGAAAACCCATCCCTGTCACATCTCTCTGCCCAGTGAGCACCCATATAATCTATTGTAATTGTTCTGCAGTATCTCTGAGCCTAATAAGTAAAGTGACATTCCGCCAGCACTGTGCATAATAGATTCCTGTGCTTGACCCTACAAAGTGTGGATTATTGTTCCTTCAGTCAGCTTTGGACTTACCTATCTTGAGTACTTTAGTATCATCTGCAAACTTCATCACCTCACTGTTTACCCCCTTTCCGGATCATTTATTAATATATTGAATAGCACTAGTCCCAGTACATATCCTGGAGGAACTCCACTACTGAACACTTTCCATTCTGAAAACTGACCATTTATTCATATCTTTTGTTTCCTACCTTTTAACCAGATACTGATGCACGAGAGGTCCTTCCCTCTTAGCTCATGATTAAAGCTAAGTTTAAGTCATGGGTATTTTTAGTAAAAGTCATGTTTAGGTCACAGACAGTAATCAAAAATTCACAGCTCATGACCACCTGTCCATGACTTGTACTATATACCTCTGACTAAATCTTGGGCTGGAAGGGCAGGGCGGTAGCCTGGGGCACACCATTGGTGCTCGGAGGCAAAAGGGGTGGCCTGGGACCTCACTAGTGTGTGGGAGTGGGGCCTTTGTCTCAAATACATGAAAAGTGAGATTAATTGGAGATTTTTTGGCAAGCTTGCTAGCGCCTGCTACACTACCCACATGTAAAGCAGAAGTACCATTCAAAAAACCACCTTCTGCTGCATTTGATAGCACCTCAAAAATGACATTTTCCACATCCACCTGACACCCTTACTCATGGTTTGCCCTCCTTACCAAGGTGCAATTCCTTGCTCAATGTCTGATATGTTGTGAGTGAAACGTGACAGCCGTGGAGGACATCATCTGTCTCCTGGAAGTGTTGTCTTAGTACTGTACATAGGAAAAAGTGTCTTTATGCAAAAGGATCGGCTCCTTTATAGCATTTGTAACCAGGTCCCCTTCCACTAGTAAGCACCAAGCATCTGAGAACACCCAGCCAGGTGTGTGAGCACTAAGCAGCGACTCTCTGCTCTGTGAGGAGCTGTCTGTACACTGGGGGGAGGGATGTTTCCAGGGGTGCAAGTAGGGCAGTACCCTCCAGTATGCAATATCCGCAAGAGATTTTTAGCAGATATGGGGTACTGGAAAGACTTGTGGGGGTGGCGCCTGCACTCTGCTCCTTAAAGGAGCAGAATGCAGCTAAGAGGACAGTCATTCTTTATATGGCTTTAACAGCAAAATACATATGCTGACAAACTTAAACAAAGGCTGTGCTTAAACACTGTGCTGTTAAGTTGGTAAGGAATCAAGAGGGGAGGGACGGGGGTGGGGAATGACAAAGGGTGTTTAAACAGTGTTTTTAATTCTGTTCCTCTCTACTGGTCTGAATTATCCATGAAATCCATACTGCATCAGGTCAAGTTCAAATCATTAGAGGAATGCCTCTGTTTGCACTGTCCAGAGGATGTTTGGAGTCTGATGTCAGCCCAGTTCTGCAGCCTGACAGGTATAAGGTGTTGTCCCCAATGTACCTAAAAAATTTTTTTGCAGCCAAACTAGTCTAACATGCATTTTGTTAACTGGAACTGGAGCAGCAAAACAAATAAAATAAATGCCTCATTTTCCTGGGTGAGAGAACTATAAGTGAAAATTATAATGTCAGACACTACCAGCCTTAAACCAGCCAACTGCCTCAGGAATCTGCAAAGAACTTTGCTAAAAATACATTCCTCATCCAGACAACAGAGCTAAGACTTATCACACATTTGCACACCTTTATTCAAATGAAGCACATTCTGATCTGACAGCTCAGGCATTGTCAGTTTCATCCAGAACAATTTACAAACTTGGAATCTCATCCTGTAAACCCTTGATCATTTGATCAATTTCACTGAAGACAATGGGACTATTTGCATGACTATGGGGCACTTTTGTGGGCTAGTAAAAGTTTCAGAAGTTTGTTCCTATAAAGGAAGTTGAATCCCCCTTGAAATGCAATGTTTGGGTATAATATCATAAAGCAGTTTAGGATAATAGTTCTACTTAAAATTTGTCTTTTAATAAGTCATACATATGATGAAGTGATTCCTCACCCAAATTCCACATTCCATATAAGCAGACTGAATACTACAGATGTGGGTGGGGGAGTGAGCAGTTAAGCATTTTGACATTTATACTGTACTAGCAAAAATACCCGGCGTTGCTCCGGTCTGTCGGAGGTGGTGAGGGGGCAGAGAGCTGAGCGAGTGCAGGGGTCCGTTGGAGGGGGGTATTATTACATCATAACTATGTCACAGAGAACAGCAGGTTTTAACCTGCTGCCAAGGTGATGTGAATGGGCTTTAAAGCATTTCACCCCCGGGGGTGTCAGAGGTGAGATTTGAAAAATTTTCGACTCTTACCCTGATTAGGACCCTAAAGCCTATAACTGTACCAAATTTCAAGTCTCTAGCTCAAACAGTGTGGAAGGAGTAAGGAACATACATACACACACACACACATGCATACACCGTTTGACGTTTATATATAGAGATACTGTATATACAAAGGGGGGTATCAGACTTGACCGAGGGCTGTGGGGGCCCTGGGCTGGGGAGGAGTCACATAAAGGGCACTTGCCTCCCTTGTGTCCTCCCTATTAGTGCAGTATGGGCAATACATGATTTCTACTGGCGCCAGTGGGTGTTTCTAGTGCAGCCAGCTCCCAAACCGGCCCCAGTAACTATGCGGAGTAGCTCCAGGTCCCGTGGACGACCAGCCTGCTGCTGCCTCCACTTGCAGGCCCCTGGGGAAGGGTGACCCGGTGGGCACAGAGCCCCTACCCGGCTGCCCCGACCCTTAACACAGACACGTGCCCTACCCAGCGCGCGAGTAGGCCGGGGGCGGGCCGATGCCAAGCTCCGCCTCCCACATCCCCCGCCCCCGCTGCCTATGCCCCGCCCCTCAGGCATCAGGTCCCGCCCACACCCCCAGCCCGAGTTGGAACGGGGGCCGCGTGCGCCTCAGGGGTGGGTGGTGCCGGCCTCAGCCCTGCTTGTTCCATCCCCTCCCCCCGCCCAGCCCCACCCGCGCGCCTGGTCCGGCCCCGCCCCCGCCCTGCTGGGGAGTAACGGCGGCGGCAGCGTCACCTCCATTTCCCCCGGGGGAGCGGCCCTAGAGCGGTGTGTGGGGGGAGGGGTCTGGGTCGGAGGAGCGACAGGGCTGTGGGGAGGGGAGGAGAGGGGTGATGTGAGGGGGCGGGGCAAGTCTCTGGGGAAGGGGGAGGGGTGATGTGTGGGGGCGGGGCAGGGCTCTGGGGAAGGGGGAGGGGTGATGTGTGGGGGCGGGGCAGGGCTCTGGGGAAGGGGGCAGGGTGATGTGTGGGGGTGGGGCTCTGGGGAAGGGGGCAGGGTGATGTGTGGGGGCGGGGCTCTGGGGAAGGGGGAGGGGTGATGTGTGGGGGTGGGTCTCTGGGGAAGGGGGAGGGGTGATGTGTGGGGGTGGGGCTCTGGGGAAGGGGGCAGGGTGATGTGTGGGGGCGGGGCTCTGGGGAAGGGGGAGGGGTGATGTGTGGGGGTGGGGCTCTGAGGAAGGGGGAAGGGTGATGTGTGGGGGTGGGGCTCTGAGGAAGGGGGAAGGGTGATGTGTGGGGGTGGGGCTCTGGGGAAGGGGGAGGGGTGATGTGTGGGGGTGGGGCTCTGGGGAAGGGGGAGGGGTGATGTGTGGGGGCGGGGCTCTGGGGAAGGGGGAGGGGTGATGTGTGGGGGCGGGGCTCTGGGGAAGGGGGAAGGGTGATGTGTGGGGGTGGGGCTCTGAGGAAGGGGGAAGGGTGATGTGTGGGGGTGGGGCTCTGGGGAAGGGGGAAGGGTGATGTGTGGGGGTGGGGCTCTGGGGAAGGGTGATGTGTGGGGGTGGGGCTCTGGGGAAGGGGGAAGGGTGATGTGTGGGGGTGGGGCTCTGGGGAAGGGGGCAGGGTGATGTGTGGGGGTGGGGCTCTGGGGAAGGGGGAGGGGTGATGTGTGGGGGTGGGGCTCTGGGGAAGGGGGCAGGGTGATGTGTGGGGGCAGGGCTCTGGGGAGGGGTGATAGGTGAGTCATGGTTATGGGGAGGGGTGATGAGTGATTTGGAGGAAAGAGAGGGCGGTGTGGGGGAGGGGGGGTGTAAGAGATTATAGGATGCTGGGAGTGTCATTGTCTGCTAGACCAGTCCAGAGGGAGGGTGACAGTAACTTTTCTTTCACAGTTGCTGCCCCTTCCTCCATGGTTTGGGGTGATCCAGGCCATGGTGCAGGAAACTATACTGTAGATAATACAAAGTAATAATTATACTGCAGAGCATATGAATTATAATAATCAATATAGGTAAAGGACATCTGCAGTGAAGAGAGTAAGGAGAAATAAAATAAGCTTTCCTTTCCAGATTCAGACTGAAATCTACCTACTCTTCCCGAGGAAAAGAAACAAATCGACCATTTAGCAAACAGGAGAAAAGAATAAATTGTATGTAAGAGTCTCACATTCTCCACCTTTTTCCAAGGAAGAGTGTTCTCAAATTAACCAAAGATAAATGAATTTTCTGTGAGCAAATTAGATGAGGTAGGTGGCTTGATTTACAGATTGTTCTGGTGCAAAGATGCCTTTACAAATCGCTTGGAGGTACAGTTATGTCCAAGTATCCCAGAGATGACCTATCTGCCTCTAAAAGGAATAAAAGGTGAGGGAAAGGTAAAAGAAACTGCTAAGGCACATCCACTCAAACATTAAATTATTTCAATCTGCTTCCTCAGTAGGCAGCTTTCGTTAGTTTGTTTCAGATGCTTATGGTTATTATTTTGACTATAACTGATAGCTAAAGTATGATTTGTGAATAGTGTCTCATAAAAGTAAATGATAGCAAAATACTGAGGAGACTTAAGCCATTGGTATATGAAATATAGAGGCAATAAAGGTCAAAATTATGGGAATCTAAAGGAGGGTACTTCCTCTTGCAAGAGATTTCACAAGCAGCACTTGTGTGCAATTTTCTTAGTTCTCAAGATCTGTCTGTGGAAGTCAGGGCTTTTTCACCTATCCTGACAGTCTTTCAAATAGGAAGGCCACCTACATTTTAAGGGTAGGTTAATTTCAACAGGTCTTAAGCTACCAGCCTGATTCTTTTTCTCTGTTTCTGCCCCCACTTTATCTTATTCAGTTTTTTCCTTCTTTCCCTTCTTTTTGTTGTTGTTGTCTTTCCTTCCTTTCTGTTTTCCCATCCAGCTTTGGTACAAAAACACTGTCATACTGCAGTGATGTCCTGTTGCATATTTTGTACAATTAGCTACTATATTTAAAATGCATCCCAAATATGGCCTGATTCAAATTCTATTGACGTGAATGTAAAGAATCCTGTTGACTTCAGCAGACTTTGAATCAACCTTGTATCAGAGTAGAATCAAGTGTTTAATAAGCAATTACTGCATTTTAACTGCTACTTCCTGCAGGCTAGGTAAGAAGCAAAAATGTTACCTCTGAAGTTCCTGGAACTGCTGGGGCATTTAGCTTCCCCCAGTCTGGAGTGATGCAGGGAGAAGTCTTTGGAGACTTTGCTTTTATTTCCATCCTCTTCAGCTGTGGTTCTAAAGGTGGTTTGTATTCTTAAAAATGACTTTGTAAAAATGGCATCATGGGATTTCATAAATATTGTATCAATATTTTAATATAAAATTTTCCCAGTTTACAATTTGAGTTTTTTCCAACTGGCAACAGCACATGATTTGAAAATCAAGCTGTATGTCTTCTGCCTTTTGAATTATCAATATTAATACAAATTCTGGCAGACCAAATGCTACCCTTACTTACACCTGTACAGCCTGGTTGTTACTAGCCTAGTAATTACTGAACTGGAGTTTAAACTGAGTACATAATTTGAAGGCATTCAGATTGCACAAACAGCCTTGAAAATGGAACCTAATTGGAAGTTATGTTGCTGATGCATGAATCCACTTCAGTCTCTCAGAACTGTGTTGGGTGTGCAGGGCTCAGAATGGAAAAGAGTAATAAAAACATACTTTTTTTTAGCAATAGACATGAATGTGACTGAATATTCACAGGGATCAGATCTGCTAAAGAAGGACCTGAAGCTGCATCCATTGATTTGAGAAGTTCAGGATTAGGCCATAAGAGAGTAGAGTTTTTACAGTTATTTTCAGAATAGAACCACACTTGTACAGTTTCTTCTGCCACCTTTGTATTCCTTGTGAAATTCAGTTTAGTCAGAGGATCAGTAAAGAAGACACCTGGAGCTAAATCCACAAAAGAACATAGGTGCTTAATTCCCACTGTGCATGCTTAAATCCAACATTTAGATACTATTGAGCTCCCTAGAACCACTGCTTAACTGCCACCTAAATTCCCTAGGTTTCTCTAACTTTCTGCTGGTGGGAATGTGCAAAACTGCCTAATTCCTGATGCTCCGCATCTAACTCACACCTAAACTCTGGCAGGATTCTCAGATTAGGCTGTTCCCCTCTGCCAATTGATCAGGATGCTCTGAGCATGCCTAACCTGGACAAGAGATAGCTTGGAGCAAGCAGATCAGGATTTTTGAGGTTAGCTGATACATGAGTGTAGTAGTAGCCCACACTCACCTGGAGTGTGAGAGACTGCCTGATTTGGATTAGGGGATTGAACGGAGGTTTCCACTCCCAATTGAGTGCTTTAGGTTAGTGATCTGCTTTAACTGCTTCTCACTCTATAGAGACATTCTCTCTCTCTCTCTCTCTCTCTCTCTCTCTCTCTCTCTCTCTCTCGGACCCAATGCTTAATTTGTTTTACAAAATGGCACAGCTTCAACGGGAGGGATTGAGAGAGACCCATGCTACAGAATGAGAATCGCTCAGGTTCAAGTTTCTGCTTCAAATCAGACAGAATGGGGATTTGAAAATACATATCTTATATCCCAGCGGAGTGCCTTAACCAACTGGCTGGAATGTGGTGTTGCTCTCGTTTTTATTTTTATGAGAAAAAATTGAGCTGGCTTAGGTGCATAACATCCAGAAAAGATTAATGGCTTTGAATCCCAAGCAGAGGGAAGTACCTACCTAAACCCTAAATTTAAGCACCTAACTACCTTTGAGGGGTGTGGGTTTAGGCCCCACTCCTTTCCTCAACATTTCCCACTGGCTAATGTAGGTATCTAACTCTCCCCATGCATTATGTAGAGAGCCACATGCCTCACTTGGGACTGTGAATTGCACTGGGCAATGCCTCAGTCCCTTTGTGGATCTAGCCTCTAAAAGCTCCCTGCCCTGCTTCAAAGTGCCATTTGGTTCCTTTCGATTGATGCAGCAGAAGCGGAGCTTAGCCCTACACTTAACTCAGCGAGAGCACCAGTAGTTTAGGAGGAAGTATTATAGAAGTTGCAGCAACTGTAATTATATAAGCCCAGGAAATTCAGATTTAAGGTTAATCTTATGTTAAGGTATGGAAATGTACGAGAGCACCCAAACCTTGACTCTGCTCTATAGTGATGTCATGAAATAATCAAATTATGATTAAGAGATTTTAGATGTGGTTTTTAGACATAGTAGATTTCTTTTATTTCTCATGTCATCATGACAAAACATTTCTATAGTAACAGACATTTTGTTTCTGTACAGTATTATAAATATACTAGCATAAGTGCCCGGCGCTGCTCGGGTCAGTCGGAGGTGGGGAGGTGGCAGACAGCTGACACCCCCTGACCAACCCCAACACCCACCCCTCACCCCTCACCCACCCCGACACCTTCCCACCCCCCGAAGCAAACCTGAAACCCCCACCTCACCCCCCCGACCGAATCCGACACCCCCACCTCACTTACCGTCCCACCAAACCCAACTCAGATCCGTCGCAGGAGGGGAGGGGGCCCAGAGCCGAGGGATTCCGGGGACCTTCGCAGGTGGGGGGGGCACAGAGCTGATGTAGTCCGGGGTTCCGTTGGGGAGGTGGGAGGGGCAGAGAACTGAGGGATCTCCGGGGTTCCGTTGGGGAGGTGGGAGGGGCAGAGAACTGAGGGATCTCCGGGGTTCCGTTGGAGGAGGGAGGGGTGAGCTGAGCGAGTGAGGTGTCTGTTGGAGGGGGGTATTATGACATCATCACCACCTAACTGCCAAGCTGATGTGATTGGCCCTGAAAGACTTTCACCCCTGGGGGGCGTCAGAGGTGAGATCCGAAAATTTTTCGACCCTTACCAGCATCTAGACCCCAAGACCCCTCACTGTACCAAAATTCAAGTCTCTGGCTCAAACGGTGCGGGAGGACTTCGCAGTCATACGTACATACATACACTCATACATACACCACTTGACTTTTATATATATAGATTTAATTTTCTTTTATGTTGTACACTTTTAATCAAACTACTTTTTAAAACTAAAATAATGTATTTGTATACAGGTCATAATTTCCTGTCATGATTAAAGGGAGAAGGATACGTACTGTGCTGCATCATGCTATGCACAGATGGGGGAAAGATGATAAGGCTGGTCATCTCCGGAAAGAGTCGTCATTTTTCTATCCTCCCCCAGATGGGGGCTGGGGCTGGGTTGTGGTGCTGGCTGCGTGTACTCATGCTTTGCTTGTCAGTGGATTCCACAACGCTTTTGGTGTGTACATGATTTCATTACTTGAGACTTTCCAGTCAAGTAGGTCACGAACAGGTAGGTCATCCATGTATAATGTAAATCTGGTTTATAGGCTGGTAATCATTCAAGCACTGTGAACAGATCAAAAGGTAATATAACAATGTATCAATTTAGGGATGCAGGTGTCTAGTTGGCTGCTGCCAGGGTTGACATTAGTCAGACTTATTTGATAGCTTCATTAATGATATAGAAGTGAGCATAAATAACACCTTAATGAAATGTGTAGATGGTACTACATTAGGTGTTCCAAATACAAATGTGGACAGAAAAATGATACAGTGGGGGGACCTAAAGTGGTTACCAAAGATTAACAGAAAATAGCAAATAAAATTCAACTTGTAAAATGTAACACATTTGGGAAAAATAATTTGAAGCATACATATTCAATGAGAAGAAGAAAACTGCAAAGCAGTAAGTTTATATGAGACCTAAAGTGGTATTCAATGAAAACAGTGTCTTCATGTGTCACTGTATTTAACTTTCTAGTTGTTCTCATTCTAAGCATAGGAATATATTAGATACCACAAATATCATGACAGGTTTAAGATTAGCAATATCAAACACCTACAGAGGGGCCAATCCAGTGGCATCCCAAATAGCCCCAACCAATGTTTAACTTGTGGGAATCGTGTAAAAATGAATGATATAACTTCTTTAGAACTTTGTGGTGACTTTTAAATTTAAAATTTAGATGATTGAAAGTATAATAATGTTCACATTATGGTATTAAATTTTGATCTTATTACGGAAATAAAAGAGAAATTTGTGATCAATATACTGCATTATAAATACAGGGTTTTTCTGTTATTACATTTACATAAGTGCTAACCAATTGTTAATATTCTGCGTCCCTGATAATTTATGACTTCTTACCTTGGGTCACTCAGCCCAAAATATGTGTGCAGGTGGGCACAAAAGACCAAGTGGTATTTGGGAGTTGTTGAAAGTAAGGAAATGTAGAGGGAAGAACACAAAAAAGTACACAAAGAGAGGAGAGAGGAAGAAAGGAAAATGGGGAAGGAAGAAAAACAAAGGGCAGAAGTAGTGGTGACCTGAAAAGGGAACGTATTTTTTCAGTGGTGGGATTGAGGTAGTTTGTAGTCTACATTTATATCCTGGCCCCTACTGCCTATAACTACAGTAAAACTTGTTTCTCTGCACTGAATGAGTTTCATGCCTGTAATGTCTCTGATTTTTTTTACTAGAAGTAAAAAGTAAATACTGAATTATTAATTTGCTCTATTTGTCAAGTTAGTTTAACACAATGTAATTTAATACATTTTCCCTTTGTGAAAGATTTTAAAAACTGATTTAAGCCAGCTCTATCTACTTCCACATTATTTCTGAAATTGCTTTTAAATGTTAATAATATGCACTGATATAATAATTAGGAATTTCAAACTGAACCTTGTGAGATGCTGAGGCTGCAGTGAAAGTAGATGGCACTTAGTACCTCCCATAATATCCAGTATTTGACGATGGAAGTACAAGTATATCTTGAAAGTAGTAAGTTTGTACATCTTCAGCTGATAAGAATGTCAGCATACATCCATTGACTTTGCCAATTGACAGAGGTGTAGTATCTGGCACTTAATCTGGTGTTATTGTTATGGTTTTACTTAATGCATTTAATTGCAAAAGTATATTTTTCTTTTTCAGCCTGGATTGGATCAGTCAGTTATGGTTTCATTATGATTTTTGGTCCCGTTTCTGGAAAACTTTTGCAGAAATATGGCGCCATCAAAGTAGCAATATTTGGAGCGCTAGTTGTCATGTTAGGTGTTGTTTGTTCATCTTATGCTGGTGATATACGTGTTCTATTTTTAACCCATGGAATCCTAGTAGGTGTAGGATCAAGTTTTGCTTCTACTCCAGGTAACTTGATTTTATTTATTTACCAGTAGACCAGGATCTTAGACAAAAATGCAGCAAACTACACACAATAATTTTAAAAAATTAAGAACTGTCAGTGTGTTGTTTGTTTTTAAGTTCCACCTTGTATCGCTTAAATAAAAAGTGAAGGATAAAGTAGCATGACCTAATGAAGAAAACACATTCTTCATTCAAAAATATATTAATTGGATGCATGCATCTTGCATTTGTGATGGGCAGTACAATTCTTAAGATTTTTTTTCCATACTAAAATACTAATTATCATTAGATGTGTGCAAGAGAAATTATAATAAACAAACACATTTTTAAAAAGCCTTGGGAACTAGATGATTTAGCGGATTAATAATGAAATATGAAATCTTTCTTATCTATTTTGCTATTTCAAATTTGATCCATATTGGTACTGATAAAAATCATGAACATTTTACAGTTTTGTGCTGGTTTATGTGAAATGTATTGATATTCTCACTATTGCTTACTAGAGGGCATGTGTGATTAATGAAGATGAGAGGAGCTCCCTTTTATGGACACCCACCCAGCCAGTAGCTATAAAATCCCTCTTAGTAGCTGTTCTCTAATTACTCTACCTGTAGAGGGTTAAAAAATCTCACTGCTATGCCTAGGTAAAAGCAAGTGAATGAGCATCTGGCTAAAAGAATCAATGGGAAGTCTAGAACTTTTTAAAATTAAGAAAAAGCTCCCCTTTTGTCTGTTTTTGGTTGTTCTCCCGGAGAGAGGTGGACAGGACAGCAGCTATGGTGTAAGAAGTTTGGGCCAGGTATGAAAAAATCGTCAGTATCATACGTAGAAATTACTCATTTAAACCCCAGATATGTAAGTAGTTCAGGAAATGTCTAGGAAGATGCGATTAGGTTTATCACTTTTATTTCTTTGTCGTGTGGAATCCTCTGTGCTAACCCTTGGCGCTTTTGTTTTGCTTGTAACATTTAAGATGGACTTCAAGAAAGCTATTCTTGGTGCTTAATCCTTGTAGTTGCTCTTTTAAAATCTAGCAGTAGCCTGAGTTCCCAGATGTATTATCTTTTTTAAAAAATAAAATTTACCTTTTTAAAGAACAGAATTGAATTTTCTGCCTTAAGAGGTTTGTGCATATGTTGTTTAATTAGCTGGTGGCAACAGCTGATTTTCCTTTTTTTGTTATCAGCTCTTCCTGGGGGTGGGGTGGGGGGAAGGGCTTGAGGGTACCCCACAGGAAGGAATTCCCAAGTGCACCTTCCTGGGCTCTCAAAGCATCTACCAATCCAAGGTCAGAAAAAAGCTGTAACCTTAGGAGTTTAATACAGGCCTGAAGTGGCCAGTATTAATTTCTGGAATCCTTGTGGGCCCCCACCTTCTGAATTCAAAGTGCCAGAGTGGGTAATTAGCCTTGACAATGTGTATCCCAGGTGTCCACTTCACAAACACTGATTGGCTTTTTAGTAGTCTCAGCAGAGAGGCAAATAATGCAGTTGGATTACAGGCTGAATGACCTCACTCACATTTGGAAATAGTCTATCAAAGACAGGGGTGAAGCACATTGATTGGACAGTATGGTGAAAATATAATTCCTCCTCTACCAGCTCTGTGGATAAAAGACTTCCTTAGTAATGTTAATTAAGCATAAGCACTAATGTTGTTTTACAAGTGAAAAGATTACAAATGTCATGGACTTTTCACAAAGAGCATTAGTATTTTTAAATGGGAAAAAACCTATTCAGGAAATATATTTATTTCCTGTTGAATTTTCAATATTGTTTCCTGTTCTAGACTTAATTAAGTTGCATATAGTTGCCAGCATTCAAAACATATCTCGTGGATGATGTTCTGTATAAAACGAGGTTGCCAACCCTGTAGAAAGTAAAGTAATTTGTGTGTATTTTGTTGAATTTTTAGGTATCAGTAGTTCTCAACCTTTTTAGACTACTGTACCCCTTTGAGGAGTCTGATTTGTTTTGTGTACATCCAAGTTACATTTTACTTAAAAATGACTTGTTTACAAAATCAGACCTAGAAATACAAGTGTCACAGAATACTATTACTGAAAAATTGCTGACATTTTGTTTTTATGAAATTTTAGTTTGTACCGATTTCACTAGTGCCTTTTATGTAGCCTGTTGTAAAACTAGCAAGTATCAACTAGATGAGTTGATGTAGACTTCTGCGTACCCCTGGTTGAGAACCACTGACCTAGAGGACTAAACTAAAAAATCCACTAAATCCCACATTGTCTACCATATATATTGTATCATGATGTGTAACAATACACATTGATGTTTCATCATAATGACATTACATTGCAAAAAACATAGGAGCATGCATAAAGCCACTATCAGAAAATGCCAAATGTTTCGAGTTTAGGGTTGGTTCTGAGAAACATCCTAAAGTTCTAATGCTTATCTGGGCATATGGAGCCTTGCATCAGATGCCATTGTATCCCTCTCCAAAAACTGCCCTTGGGCCTCTTCTGTTCATATATTTTAAGCCCAAAGGGATCTATACAATCAGTAAGTCTGATCTCTGCATAACAGACTTCAACCAGTAATTCCTGTATTGATCCCCACTTGTGGATGAAATAGAGCAGTCTGTGTGAGGTTCCTCCTTGCTGTCTTAACCAAAGTGCCCCAGCCAACCCTGCCCTCTCCTTCTGAGAGGGGTGTTGCCTCTAATGCCCTAGATGAGAGTGAAGGGGATAGGGAATAGCTGAACTTTATTTATTTTTAATGTAAAACAATTTTTTCCTTTTCAGCTTTTCTCATTTTTATTTGTTTTTGATAGGCTTGATAATGGTGAGCCTTTATTTTACCACAAAGCGTTCATTTGCAACTGGGATTGTGATGGCTGGCGGGGCAGCAGGAACTCTGGTACAGAATCAGGTGCATCGATACCTAATCAAGGCTTTTGGATGGAGAACTAGTCTGCGTGTGTATTGTGGAATTCTAACAATATGTATTTTTGCTGGGTTTGCATACAAGCCACTTGAAAAACGTATGTCATTTTTTTTTAAAATTTTGTTAAAAATTAGATTCTATTCCTGTGTTAAAAACACAACATTTTTCATTGACTGATATGCTTTCTAAGATAATTCTGGAAAATATGAAACCGAGGATATAATCTTGTTAACGAGGAAAAAGGACTAACCCTAGGCAAATCTTAAGATCTTTGCTTATTTTTCACCCATTCTCTACTTCGGGTGACTCCAACAGAAGTCATAATTTTGGTGTCCAGATTTTAAAAAGTGGATAGTAACCATACAATGGTCAGAACTAAAATATGTTGGAGCTTCACATTTTTTCATGGAAATTCTCTTCATTTAATTGTGATACCATAGGAAATGTGAGATTCCACTTATGTTTTCTCTTCAAGCAAGCAGCCAAGATACATACCAACCAAGATACATACATTTCCAATAACTGCCAAAGATCATGCAAATCTCAGATTGGCCTATTCAGTCACGTGAGACATTGCAAACCATCTGCAGTATAGGCTGCAGTTCTCACTGTCTCTCACAGACAAAAGTATGCCAACAATTTATGTTTTGGAGATCAGCAGTCTGTGAGGGCAGTTATGCTTTCAGGTTGGATTGCTTTATACAAGTATTTTCACTCTAGGATCCATAATGTCATAACTTGCTTAACTTTTATGATTAATTTCTTGATTGTCGGGTGTTACTTGCATTATATTTGAATTTTAATGATTCCTCAGACTATTCAAGTGGTTAAAAAAAAAGGCTTTCAAATTGTGGTCTGTTGCTCTTGTTCACCATCTCACAGGTGGACCCATGAAGATTTTCTGGGTTTGTTTACAAAATACCTGGATTTTCTGTGACCTAAGTATAAATGCCTTTCACATTGGGTCTATCATTTGTTCATAAATGAGAAAATATATTCTCAGTTCAGAAAGTTTAATCTAGTCTGAAATACCAGATTCTGTAGCAATGTTACATTTAATTATTAATAAAATTAATATTTAATAAATGGCCTTAAATTAATACTAGGTTTTACGTTAAAAATAACACAAATAAGTGCTTAATTTAAATATACTTGTTTAGATTCATCAGTAGGCTCTAGGTGATTTATTGTGCTCTATCAACATAAAACAGGTATCAATCAGTGAAACTGGATTTGCAGGTGTTTTGGGATGATGGTCTGGTATAGAGTAGCTTGGTGCATACTGGTGAATCTGGCCCCCTTACTTTATTACTTAAGACCTTTTAAGTAAACTTTTGTGATTTGCATACTTTCCTTTTAGAATAAACTACATTATAAGGTGGATAGGGAGATTGAAGAGTCAAAACTACAGTATTTGCTTCTTTCACTCTGCCTGATTTCTTTGCCAATAAGAAGAATCCAGGTTCCCCATCCAGTCTTTTCTTTGACTGCTGTGGTAGGAAGCTGTTTTGAACAAAATTTCATGTTGCATTTGAAAATGCCTTTTGTGGTTTGTTTTCTTTAACATTTTATATTTAGATTTTTCAAAGCACCCTAATAGAGTTAGGTACCTCAATTAATTGAAATTCAGTAGGATTTTGGTATCTAAACCCCTTGGGCTCCTCTGAAAATACCAGGATAATTTTTTATTTAAAAAAATAAATTAGACATTCAAGTAGAAACTTCAGTCTGAAAGAAACATCCATAGTTGTAGCAAGCTACCTAGTGAGAGCTCTACTTAAAATATCTAAATTATATAAAATGTGTGTAAGTAAATGCTAAATATAATTTTATTTTAATTAATTATTTATTTTCTTAAAGGAAGACATCCAAGTGTTGTTGAAAATTTTCAGACATCACCATTAAGAGGTTTTATTGTAGATCTGAATTTATGGAAGGATAGTATCTTTGAGTTATGGGTTTGTGCTCTTGGATTAGCAAAATTTGGATTCTTCATACCCTTTGTGCATATGGTAAGAATGTAATTTCTGTATTTTGATTAATGGATGTATATATTTGTGATTTAAAAAAAAAAAAAATTTCTGAAATTTCTAGTTTACCTGTAGTTTAGAAAAGCAGTAAGTTACTGTCTGTCTTCAAAAGAATGGACACTGAATACTAATTAGTAAAGATGTTTCAGTCAATCTAACTTCAATAACACAGACTTCTTTGATAGTTGCTTTTTAATTGAATTTTCATCTAAAATAGCAGTATGTCATTTGTCACTTAAGGCATGGGGAGCACTATATAAAAGGCCCTAATGTTGCATTCTCTAATCTGCTTCTCCTTGTCTGGAGTCTTGTGTTAAAAAGTTCTCACAAAGGTCCTTCCTCTCCACCTCAGAAGAAAATATTAGACTCATTATTATTATTTTTTGTATAACAGTAACACCTACAGGCCTCCACTGAGATCAAAGTTTCATTGATCACAGCAGTAACTTATGCAGCTTCTTTCTGTTAGTGCCATAAAAATCCATCCATGGCTGGGGAGCACTGAGCAGCATGTCCTGTAATTGCTTTGGTGGGCTACAGAGCACTGCAGAGGCTTGGGTCCTCCACACGGAAGTCTCTTATCTCAAGCAGATCACCTGAGATCTGCTGGTTTAGGGAGTAGAACTTCTAGACTCTTCCAGGTGAAGGAATGATGACAGAAGCTTGTCAAGGAACAGCTGCAATTTTCCACTTCCTCCATATAGGAATAATCTATGCGGTGGACATTGTGGGGCAAATAAGAGCATCACATCCTTCATAAGAGGAAGGGTTAATCTCTGATGGCATTAGCTAGACCTCTCTCCTCCTGGTGGTTGCTACCCTTCTCAACATAAGTTTCAGCATCTGAAACATTTAGGGATTATTTGGGTTGAAGGGCACTAGATAAATGTAAAATATTATGCCAGTCCTCTCTCAAAACTGGAGTGAAAACAAACATTA
Organism: Sternotherus odoratus; assembly: GCA_032164245.1. Taxonomy (NCBI): domain Eukaryota; kingdom Metazoa; phylum Chordata; order Testudines; family Kinosternidae; genus Sternotherus; species Sternotherus odoratus. Next base: position 102,244,437 of record JAVMKO010000003.1, read on the forward strand.
TGCCATGGGTAATCTTACCTGTGTGCTCCTGGAATAAAAAAATTAAACAGCTAGCAATGGAACAGTTAAATTTCAATCTTCCAAGAGGTTTAAACAACAAGGACAAAAAATATTTTAAAAACTATGAAATCTTCAGTATTTTGACAACCTCCTTCTAAGCGGAGTTTTAATTCAAATTGTTTGGAATAATGGACAAACTCTATACTTACACAAGCTAACAAATGTGCACTGTATCATTTGTGATAGATACATTTAATTGATATTCCATTTACAGATGCAACTTGCAGGTGACTTGGGCATTTCTTTGGATGATGCATCATATATTATGGTAGGAATTGGAACAAGCAGCCTGCTTAGTTGTCTTCTATTTGGGAAGCTATGTGATTTAGAAAATATCAACCGCCTTTATATTAACCAGGCATCTGTACTGTCTGTTGGTAAGTCTTACCCTTTCCAAATAAAAATAAGAAATGTTTTTAAAACTGCCTTTGAGTATTTGAATGTCTCTACCATTTATCCCTCCACTGTATTTAGATGTGCACAGCACAATTCTCTTGTTTGTTTCACCAGTTTCACATTAGTGCAACTATTGAAACGGAGTCTAGCTGATCTAATGGAATGGAGAATCATAATGGAATGGAGTTACATAATACTTCTCTATCTGTGTTGCATTTAAGTTACTGTATTCCTGCTCAGTGTCTAATGTGATGGTAGCTCTGTAAAATCTATTTACTTTTCAAATAGGCTATTCATCTTTGCATGTATGTTTTCCCTTTTATTGTTTGTGTTGTATGTTTTTTGCAATAATTTATTAGTTGCTATAGAATTCAGTTTTTTAGACCCTGATTCTGCTGTGCTTATTCACACTGAGTAATTAACTTATTTGGCAAATAGTCTCACTGAAATCAGTGGGACTACATATGTAGTAAATTACTACTTAACATGAGTAAGAGTGTTGGAATTCTGGTATGTTTTCAGTTCACATTTTGTTTGGTTCAGCACTATGCTGCAATCCCAAAAAGAGAACAAATAAGTAGCTCTAATCCCACGTTGAATTATACTTTTCTTTTCTGAAAATTCTGCTGTCCTTCTAGTGGTTTGCATTATGAGAGGATACCCAATGAACTATTTCACTTCTGCCTTTGTCAACCCATTGGCAGCTAGCATATGCTGTAAATGGACAACTGAGTCTGAAGAAACAGGGGAAATAGGTTAAAAACTTTTGAGGTCTGGTATTACTTCATAGGTAGAAGGACAATATTATTTGCAGAATAAAACAAGTTCTGTTCTTCTGCTGAAGTTGACACTGATAAGACAAACAGGTAATGGTTGCTTGGAAATTTAGAGAATTAAAATGTTATTTTTGATATGATCAGATTTTATGAAAAATTCATATTTTGATATTCAAATGGTTTATCAAATGCTGATTTAATGCAGTTATCTTCATAACTGCTTTACACACATATACACACATAACTGAAAACTGCACTCTATGCCATTTCGGTCATGTTTATAGGGGGGAAAAAAAGACAAGTTAAGGGCCAAATCCTGACAGCTGCATAATATCTAAGTAAGCAGCTTTTTTAAAGAATTTCTTGAAGGGTTCTATGGGTCCTTTCAGCAAATTCTAAAACCCAAAGTTGTTGTTGTTTTTTGAAAGATTCCAGAGCATATAGCCAACGATTACTTTTAATCCCTGCCAGGACCCCCCTGGCAGAGGCAGACTGTGAGCTATCCCTGATAGCCTTTGGTTATCTCAAACAGATGAGTATTGATTGGTAGGTGAAAAGATCAAGTTCTCAGAAAACCTTCTAGATTGCCTGTCCCTATTCCTACCTCATAACTGCTCTTGGGCACCTTATTGTAAGAAATACTCCAGGATATCCATTTCTTCTTCCATTTCCTACAAGGGAAAAGATTGCACCCAGACTAGGAAGGATGTGTAGAAAGAATCCTAGCGTGTAGAAAAAATAGTAAATATGGCAGGTGACCAGCTTGGTTTAACAGTGAAATCCTTGCTGAACTTAAATGCAAAAAAGAAGCTTACAAGAAGTGGAAGATTGGACAAATGGCCAGGGAAGAGTATAAAAATATTGCTCAGGCATGCAGGAGTGAAATCAGGAAGGCCAAATCACACTTGGTGTTGCAGCTAGCAAGGGATGTTAAGTGTAACAAGAAGGGTTTTTGAGGTAAGTTAGCAAAAAGAAGAAAGTAAAGGAAAGTGTAGGCCCCTTACTGAATGAGGGAGGCAATCTAGTTACAGAGGCTGTGGAAAAAGCAAATGTACTCAATGCTTTTTTTGCCTCTGTCTTCACAAACAAGGTCAGCTCCCAGGCTACTGCACTGGCAGCACAGCATGGGGAGGAGGTGACTAGACTTCTGTGGAGAAAGAAATGATTCAGGACTATTTAGAAAAGCTGGACGAGCACAAGTCCATGGAGCCGGATGCACTGCATCCGAGGGTGCTAAAGGAGTTGGTGGATGTGATTGGAAAGCCATTGGCCATTATCTTTGAAAACTCATGGCGATTGGGGGTGGTCCCGGATGACTGGAAAAAGGCTAATGTAGTGCCCATCTTTAAAAAAGGAAAGAAGGAGGATCAAGGGAACTATAGGCCAGTCAGCCTCACCTCAATCCCTGGAAAAATCATGGAGTAGGTCCTCAAGGAATCAATTCTGAAGCACTTAGAGGAGAGGAAAGTGATCAGGAACAGTCAGCATGGATTCACCAAGGGCAAGTCATACCTCACTAATCTAATTGACTTCTATGAGATAACTGGCTCTGTGGCTGAGGGGAAAGCAGTGGACATGTTACTCCTTGACTTTAGCAAAGCTTTTGATATAGTCTCCCACAATATTCTTACCAGCAAGTTAAAGAAGTATGGGCTGGATGAATGGATCATAAAGTGGATAGAAAGCTAGCCAGATCATCGGGGTCAATACGTAGCAATCAATGGCTCCATGTCTAGTTGGCAGCTGGTATCAAGCAGAGTGACCCAAGGGTCGGTCCTGGGGCCGGTTTTGTTCAATATCTTTATCAGTCATCGGGAGGATGGCGTGGACTGCACCCTCAGCAAGTTTGCAGATGACACTAAACTGGAAGGAGTGGTAGATATGCTGGAGGGTAGGGTTAGGATATAGAGGGACCTAGACTAATTAGAGGATTGGGCCAAAAGAAATCTCATGAGGTTCAACACTGACAAGTACAGAGTCCTGCACTTAGGATGGAAGAATCCCATGCACTGCTACAGACTAGGAACCATGTGGCTAGGCAGCAGTTCTGAAGAAAATGACTTAATGGTTACAGTGGATGAGAAGCTGGATATGAGTCAACAGTGTGCCCTTGTTGCCAAGAAGGCTAACGGCATTTTGGGCCGTATAAGTAGAGGCATTTGCAGCAGATCGAGGGACGTGATCATTCCCCTCTATTCGACATTGATGAGACCTCATCTGGAGTATTGTGTCCAGTTTTGGGACCCACACTACAAGACAGATGTGGAAAAATTGGAAAGAGTCCCGAGGAGAGCAACACAAATTATTAGGGGGCTGGAGCACATGACTTATGAGGAGAGGCTGAGGAAAGTGGGATTGTGTAGTCTACAGAAGAGAAGAATGAGGGGGGATTTGATAGCTGCCTTCAACTACCTGGAAAGGGGTTCCAAAGAGGATGGATCTAGACTGTTCTCAGAGGTACCAGATGAGAGAACAAGGAGTAATGGTCACAAGTTGCCTTGGGGGAGATTTAGGTTTGATATAAGGAAAAACGTTTTCACTAGGAGGGTGGTGAAGCACTGGAATGGGTTACCTAGGGAGGTGGTGGATCTCCTTCCTTAGAGGTTTTTAAGGTCAGGCTTGACAAAGCCCTGGCTGGGATGATTTAGTTGGCGCTGGTCCTGCTTTGAGCAGGAGGTTGGACTAGATGACCTCCTGAGTTCCCTTCCAACTCTGATTTTCTATGATTCTAAGGAGACTAGTCTGTGAAAGAAGCTTATTGGAACATCTTTGAGGGTGAGATATTACTCGTAATCAGTTTCTTAATGTATTAGGCTTAGACGTGTGTGTGTTGTTTTATTTTGCTTTGTGACTTACTTCGTTCTGGCTGTTATTACTTGAAATCACTTAAATCCTAGTTTTTATACTTAATAAAATCACTTTTGTTTATTAATAAACCCAGAGTAAGTGATTGATATCTGTCAGAGCAAACAGCTGTGCATATCTCTCTATACATTATAGAGAGTGTGAACAGTTTATGAATTTACCCTGGATAAGCTTTTTACAGAGTAAAACAGATTTATTTGGGATTGGCTCCCATTGAGAGCTTGGTGTTTTGGTGCTGAATACAGGTAACCTGCTCTGAGCTGTTTTCAGTTAAGTCTGCGGCTTTGGGGGTGTGGACCAGATCCTGAATCTATGTTGCAGCAGGCTAGCGTGTCTGGCTCAAGAAGACAGAGTTCTGGAAGTTCCAAGCTGGCAGAGAAAATGGGCTCAGAGGTAATTTCAGCATTATCAGGTGACTTCAGAAAGATCTCACAAAACTAAGTGATTAGGCAACAACATGGCAAATGAAATTTAATGTGGATAAATGTAAAGTAATGCACATTGGAAAAAATAACCGCAACTATACATACAATATGATGGGGGCTAATTTTGCTACAGCTAATCAGGAAAAAGATCTTGGAGTGATCGTGGATAGTTTTCTAGAGATATCCATGCAGTGTGCACAGCAGTCAAAAAAGCAAACAGAATGTTAGGCATCATTTTAAAAGGGATAGAGAATAAGACAGAGAATATCTTATCGCCCTTATGTAAATCCATGGTATGCCCACATCTTGAATACTGCGTACAGATGTGGTCTCCTCATCTCAAAAAGGATATACTGGCGTTAGAAAAGCTTTAGAGAAGGTCAACTAAGGACTCTAAGCTTGAAAGCTTGTCTCTCTCACCAACAGAACTTGGTCCAATAAAAAAACAATATTGCACCCATCTTGTCTCTCTAAGTCAATTTTAGATAAGACAGTGTGTCTGCAGCTCCTAATTGTCTGGCTTGAATCTTCACATTTAAAAGCTTCATCTGTCATAAGAGAATATGGTCCAGATAAGATGATGAAAGCTACTTTTGATCCACTCAATTATTATAAGTTTCTTAAGTGAGAGGCTTGGTTACCTTTTTTAAAAAAAATTTTTAAGGTACTTTTGTTTCCTTTTTTCATACATCCTGTTTTGCTCGCTCAGAGTAGTGCACAATTGCCCTCTAGTGGAGATCATTTATGACACCTTTGTGGAACTATAATCCTGTGTCTGAATCAATCTAATATTCTGCTCCAGTTCTGAGCCTGTAAATTCTCCAGGTTTTTGCAGTACCCGTCATCTGGCCATAGGAAAAGTGAACACAAAGTGCATGAATTAAAATAGCTTCATTATAATGGTCTTTTAAACAGTTTCCAAAGTCAGGTTCCTCAAGCACTTTTTGTATAAAAATACAATACACAATTTATAGAATATACAATTTTTGTATAAAAATACAACTTCTTTATATAAAAGACAATTATTAAAAGGAAATCTTCATAAGAAGGGCACTTGCTTAATCTGGCCACTTCGGAAAGTCAAAGTAAATTAAGGATGATCAGCAATCATAGTCCCATATTATATCGAAAATTTGGTATTAATTAAAGTTGCAAAGAAAAGTGCAGAAAAGAGTAGAATGGCAGATCTTTAATATGAATTATGAGTGTGCAAGTAATGAAAGTTCTCTAGTACTATTGAATATTTGTCTTCGTTCTTTAAAGATCACCAGTATGTTTTATTGTACAGCCCACCTTTTTCTTAGAGCACCTAGGTCTGTTTAAATTCTACTCCATCACAAATTAAGCTCTCAAGCAAGGTAGACCATTCCCCACATATACAGATAAAGGGTATGTGACATAGGGCAGTGGTCCCCAGCCCCCGGGCCGCGGACCGGTACCGGTCCGTGGATCAATTGGTACCGGTCTGCGAGGAGCAGCGGCTGCCCCCTCCCCCCCCGGTCCCCCGGTCACGCCGGGCCGCCCTCACGCTGCCCCTCCCCTCCCCCCGTCCTCCGGTCCGCGGTCCCCCGGTCCCGCCGGGCTGCCCTCATGCCACCCCGGTCCCCCGGTCCCGCCGGGCCGCCCTCACGCTGCCCCCCCCGGTCCGCGGTCCCCCGGTCCGCGGTGATAAAAAGGTTGGGGACCACTGACATAGGGTACAAACACTATACCAGGCAGGAAGAGGTTAAGGAGCAACTGGGGCCTCAGGCAGCCATATCCTGCTGCATCTGCGAGACATGCCAGTCATGGAGGAGGAACCAAGAAGAAACCAAGTTCAGAAGGTCCGAACGCTGGGAGGTGGAGAGTTTTCTCCCCACTGGCTGCTAGGCGGGAGACACGAAAAAGAAGAAACTCGTTTACTGACTCTGCTGAACCTAGGGACTAGTTGGGGAAAAGGAGCCAGTGAAAGAGCAGTCAACTGAGGTCCTATAGGTGGCCCAAGTCACAAGTCCAGCTCCATGAAGGAGACCTGGAGGACTCCTGCCTCAAGAAGGGTGATCACAGGACTGCCTGAACCACAGTTCCAGCTCCAGAAGGAATACCGGAGAGGACCAGAAGAACTCTTTGGAATATAGCCCAGTTTCTGCTGGAGAGGTTGGGCGGCAGCTTTGCAGAAGCGCCTCACTTTATCCAGATGGAAAACAGCAGCAAGGAGCCACAATTCCATGGTGGGAATTGCAACATTCACAGGCCTGGGGAAGACACTGACAAGCAGGGAAAAGTTTGAAAAAGTGCCTGGAAGCAGAGGGGAAAATGAAGGAACAATCCTTAGCCACCTAAGCCTAGTCCCTGGTCTTGAAATCTGTGTCATATACAGGAGTGTGATTGGTCAGGCCTAGTGGTTGGAGCTGGAGTCAGAGACCAGGAACAGTGCCAAAGGTCAGAGCTGGAGTCAGGAACCAAGCATAGGAGGAAGGCTGGCATGGACTGGAGCAGGGCATGAGGAGCAAGACTTGGGAATAAGGCTTGCACAGGAATGATCGCAGCTGCGGTGTAAGTGTTGAGCAGTTACTGGCTTAGTGCTGAACTCTAAGAATTGGTATGCTAATGTACAATTTTTTTTCTTTTCTTTTTCTTTCTGTGTGTATAAATGCATTTTACTTCTGTTCCATTCTATGCATCCGATGAAGTGAGCTATTGCTCACGAAAGCTTATGCTGAAATAAACTAGTTAGTCTCTAAGGTGCTACAAGTATTCCTCGCTTTATAAACACTATACTAGTTCAAATCTACTCTTCTTATCAGAGAGTATATAGCATTACAGAGAAATACATTTATTCAAGCTGTTTAATAACAGCAAACAAATTTACTGCCACATTACAACTCACAACTGAATAAATAAAGCAAACCATACATATCTAAATATGGTTCATGTTCTAACACAAAAAAATCCTACATTGTATAATAGTTGAGGTTGTTCAACTACAGCCACCACAAATCTGAACATTAAATCAGGTTTGTTTACTACCTTCATGACTATAATATATGAGCCTCTTACAGTAGTACACTGAGTGACATGACTAACATCTGCTACATGTGGTTTGTTCTTTCTCTCATTCTCTTGCCATGGGGAGAATTGTGTGTATAGTGGAGTGTTTTGTTGTGGTAGGAGTTTATTTCTGTGTGTGTCCGTGTTACATTCTGTATTTATATTGGAAAAGGCAAGGTCACAGAAGTGCCCCTTGCACTTGGAGTGGGAAGATGGTGAGGTTTGTGATAGGCCTTACCTCCTGTAAGAGTTCATTTCACAGTCCTGGACCAGCCCCCAAGAAAGTTCTGTCCCCTGCACAGATGAACTTTACCATTATGGTGGAAAGTTCTGTTGGGCCAGAGGTATATAGCAGTGGCAAAGCTGTGTGTGATCATTTGGATATATTTTAGATCTTTTAGATATCCTAGGCCCAGGCCATTGAGTGCCTTAAAAGTAAGGTAAGGACTAGACCTTGAACTTGATATTTTATGGTAAGCCAATGTAGAGACTAAAGAGCAGATGTGATCTGCTTGTGATAGCCTGTGTTGCAGAGAAGACATGGTGCAATATTTCTTGCTGTTAAAGTTTCCTAAGCACTGATGACTTCAAGCCAGGTATATTGCATTGTTGTCCTGTAGAGTGGTAACTAAGGCATATATAACCAAGGCTAGATCAGCATTCGCCAGGATGGTATGGAGTCTCCTAGCCAACTGGAGATGGTAAAAAAACATTACTTACATATGATACTATGTGAGAATTTAACATTAGCAAGAAATCCAAGAGTCAATCCATAATCAGATTATGTCAGGGTATATCTTCACTACCCGCCAGATCGGTGGGTATTGATCTATCTATTAGGGATCAATTTATCGTGTCTTGTCTAGACATGGTAAATTGATCCCCAAAGGCGCTCCCCGTCAACTCTGGTACTCCAGCTCGCTGAGAGATGCAAGCAGAGTCGATGGGGGAGCCTGCTGCTGCCGTGAGGATGCCAGGTAAGTTGATTTAAGATGTGCCAACTTCAGCTACGCTATTCACATAGCTGAAGTTGCGTATCTTAGGTCGACCATCTCCCCCCCCCCCCCCCTCGCTAGTGTAGACCAAGCCTCAGACTATACAATTAACTACTTATAGAAAACATGGCCTTCATGTGGCTCTGGTTTCATCCATAAAATGTATAAGAAAATGCTCTACCAAAACCACCTTAACATTTTTGTTTTTGTTTTGTTTTCCAGGGCTGTTGTACTTGACAATTCCTCTGTGCACAACTTTCCCCTCCCTACTTGTTTTTGGCTCGCTGTTGGGATTTTTTGATGCAGGAAACTATGTTCTTTTACCTGTTCTAACTCTAGACTTGATGGGAGCAGAGAAAATGCCTGTGGCTTGGGGATTTATGATGGCTGTCCACACAATTAGTTGTTTTGGTCCACCATTTGCAGGTGAGTTTTCTAATACATAGAAGTTGTATTTGAATGTGTTCCTAAATAATGATGCTTTGCTTATGCTGGTATTTAAATGTTTTATCCATATAAAGAACAATTTTTAGCCCTATATCTATTAATAGCATTGCTAGCAATATTAAAGTGTCCTTTTAGTCATTTCCACTGTCTATAGTTCTTGAAACAGCCCCTTCCACATAGGCCTAAGAAACGAATGGTAGGGAGAGAAATTTTAAACCTCCCCTCTTTCAGGTTGATGCTGCCATACATACATTTCTTCGCTCAAGATGATTGTTCTGTTTTTTTTCTCTGTTGTGACTGTGATAGGTACAAAAACACAGAGCTATCTTGAGACCGTTATGTTTAATGTTATGAATATTGTCTGTATATATGAATCAGCTCTTGAAAGCCTGAAAACTCCAAAGACCATGATATTGAGATGAGTGAGACCAGAAGGGCTCATTGAAATATTCAGAGATCTTTGTATCAATAAGCTTTATGTATTTGTTTGTTCCTAACTGACTGGGGATGTTCTATGTGGAATCTGGAATCACTATAGGGTGATTAGTGCAAAATCCCAAAGCCAGTTATATAAATCTCCATCTTTATGGCTTGGGCCCTTGTGAATAGAGACAGTGACTGATTTTACCTATTTTCAAGAGGCTGAGAGACTAAGGGTATGACTATATGTACAGCACTGCACCAATATAGCTGTACCACTGCAGCATGTCTGGTGAAGATGCTCTATGCTGACAGGAGAGAGCTTTCCAGTTGGCATAATAACTCGCCTCCACAAGCAGTATAAGCAATATTGGCAGGAGAAGCTCTCCCACCAGCATATCCCTGTGCATATGAATGCTTATGTCGGTGTAACTTGTCACTCAGCGTGGAGAATATTCATACCCCTGGGTGACATAAATTTTGCCAACATAGCCTAAGGCTTTAGGGTTTAAAGACTGAGTTTAAACAGATTCAGGGCCTTCTTTTTTATTCAACAAACAAACCTGAATTTTGGTCTAAGTGGGGACCCAACCCTGCTGGAAAGTTGGAAGACTTGAACCTGTCAGATTCCACCATGCAAAAAAATTGGTGACTTCTGATACCTTTAGATTAAGACCTTTTTATTGATTTATATGGTTTCTCTGTGTGATTTTGTCCTCAAATAAATGTACTATGCTTTGAAAAAGCAATTTGGTTCCTGATAAATCACTGTTGTCCTTGGAGAAAAAGTAAAAGGGGCTAGACATTAGTTAGACCTGCTTGGGGCAATCACAGTGGATTGTAGGGGAACTGCAGCCTAAACCCCCTGGTCAGGAGAGGAGACCAGACATGTGGAAGACCAAAGTTTAAATCCCTTCCCCACATCAGGTAGACTAGGGAATTGAATCTGGATCTCCAGCATCCTAGGTAAGTGCTCTAACTAGTTCATTAAAGCTGTTTTGTGAGTCATTTCCTTTGTCAAAATGCCTGAAAAGCAAAATGAATTTTTCAGGACTAAACAATGTTTAATTTGTCATCGCCAAATTGTTTTGACTTTTTTGGTTCCGTCGAAACTATTCAGCAAACTCAACATGAGTTCACAAATAGTTTGTCGACCTGAAACTGCATTTCTCAGCTAATACACTATTAATCCAAAAACACAAAAAACACCACCGAGTTCTACTCCTCAGATGTGCCATAGAGACAAATCTTGATATATTGGGCTTTCAGTTCACCAGGACCTGCATCACTTGACTACTGGACCCACTATGGAACTTTTCTAAGAGATGTGGGATGTTTCTCCATAAAGCTTGGTGATTCCATATATACTACATATATTGAAAATGCTCTCTCACTTGAGTACATAATGTGTCTAAAGATATTGGATTAAGTAAAATAAAGAGTTTCAAAAGGAGTTTAATTTATTTAGCTAATAGGCTTTTCTGCCTTTTCTAAGGCAGTCATCGTTGTATTATAGGATAATAAAGAACAATTTGAAGATAAAGATGTGCTTTTATGCAGGGAGAATATGATTACATGCAATTGGAATATTATTTGTTACAGGCTGGATATATGACCTCTTAGGAAGTTACAACATTGGATTTGTAGTGCCTGGACTTTGCTCTGTTGGAGCAGCAGGTATTCTTGCTTTCATTCCACGGCTTAAAAATACAGCAGTACAACAAAAGAAAAACATTATTCATGCTTCTGTTTGTGAGATAACAAACAGTATAATACCTTGGGAATCACCACTTCAATCAAGACAGGTAAACAAAAAATTAAATGCAGCTATGCTAAAATGGTCTTTCTAAATGTTAAATGCTAAAACTTCTTTATTCTAAGCATGACGCTAAAGCAGCTATATATTACTCGTGGGGGAATTCTGCACCAAAAAATTAAAAATTGTGTGTCGATAATTCTTCTTCGAGTGCTTGCTCATGTCCATTCCCACTGTGTGTGCGCACCGCGCATGCACGGTCCCCGGAAGATTTTTCCCCAGCGGTACTCGTAGGGTCGGCAGGGGCGACCCCTGGAGTGGCGCCCTTATGGCCATGCATATATGCCCCTGCCGACCCTCCACCCGCTCAGTTCCTTCTTTCCGTTCGTGACGGTCGCTGGAACAACGACGCTTCGGCTCGTTATCGCGGTATCCTTACATCTAGCTTGTTCTCTAGTTCGATAAGATTAGGTAGTTTTTGTAGTTAATAGTTACTGTTATACCCTTAGTTAGTTAGAGTTAAGATTAGATAAGACATAAGAGAAACTGAAATCCGGCACTGTGGTATGCCTGGAGCGCCGGGTTTCAAAACCTGTGAAGGCTGTGCTAAGCCTATGCCCGTGAGTGACCCTCACGCCAAGTGCCTTAAGTGTCTGGGTGAGGGCCACTTAGCTGAACGCTGCGCAATTTGCAAGGCCTTTAAGCCCAGAACAAAGAAGGAGAGAGACTCGCGCCTGAAGATCATTCTCATGGAGTCCGCTCTTCAGCCTGAGGCACCATCCACCTCCGTGCGCAGCGCACCGGCCTCGGTGCGCGACCAGTCGGCACCGAAGGTGGACAAGGGCAAGCACCGGCACCGATCCTCCCAGAAAGGGAGCTCCCGAAGGCACCGCTCCCAGTCACCGGTGCCTTTGAAGAAGCCCAGAGGTCGTTCCCCGGTACGAAAAACCCAGGGTGAACCCTCCACTAAAAGGCAGACTTCGGGTCGCAAGGGCGAGCCCCGTCAAGTGCCTGTGCAGCCGACGGAGTGAGTCCGACACGCGCTCCTCTAGGTCGGGACGTAGTCATCGTACCTCCCGCTCCCACCACCATGCCCGGCACCGCAGGTCCTCACATCATAGGACCCTTCCACAATGGCTTCCTCAGGACCAAGCCCCGGGGCCATGGCCTTTCTGGACGCCCTTTGCGATACATCAGCAGGGACCACCATCGGTGTCATCTTCCCTGCCTTCGGTGCCAAGGGGACCAGTCTCCGCCACGATCTCGGTGCCGCCCCCAGAGGTGCCCCAGGAGGTTCCTGTACCTGGCCCTTCGGGCCTGTACAACCCCCCGTCGGAACCAGCACAGGTACCACAGCCAGGGCCTTCCGGTGACCACCCACTTGGGGAACCGGCTCAGGACCCCCAGTTCGCTCCTTCCTCGTCCTCATCACCTGACGAGGCGGTTGCTGGCTCCTCATCCCTCAATTTACCACCAATGGATGTCAGGGGGCATCAGGAACTTCTCAGGAGGGTAGCGCAAAATCTCCATCTTCCAGCTGAGGAAGTGGAAGAGGAGACTGACCCGACTGTGGACATTTTGACAACGGGGGGCCCTACCAAAATAGCCCTCCCGTTCATAAAGACTATCCACAAGATCTCCAATGTGATATGGCAGACACCTTCATCTGTCCCGCCCACCGCTAGAGGGGTGGAGAGACGCTATTTTGCCCCCCAGCAAGGGTACGAGCACTTATTCACCCACCCTCAACCAGGGACGCTGGTGGCAGACGCTGTCAATCACCGTGAGCGTCAGGGGCAGACGGGATCCACCCCGAAGTCCCATGAGGCCAAGAAATTGGACTTGTTCGGACGCAAGGTCTATTCCTCGGGAGCCCTCCAGCTACGCATTGCGAACCAGCAGGCAGCCTTGGGGAGGTACGCCTACAACTCCTGGTCGGCGATGGCGAAATTCCAGCCCCAGCTTCCCATGGACTCTCAATCGGACTTTAAGGCCATCCTCGAGGAGGGTAGGGTTGTGTCAAGGGCAGCCCTACAGGCCGCTCTCGACTCGGCCGATTCTGCTTCACGCACTATGGCTACTGCCATCGCTATGCGAAGGGGGGCATGGCTGCAAGTATCTGGTATTCCACCCCCGGTACAATCCACTATACAGGATCTGCCCTTTGACAAGCAGGCCCTGTTTTCTGAGGAGACTGATAAAAAGTTACATTCCATGAAGGACTCACGAACCATGTTACGGTCACTGGGCCTCCACACTCCTCAACCCCTCCGTAGGCCATTCAGGCCTCCCCCGCCCTCTCAGCCGAGGCCTTATCAGTTTCCACCTAGAAGGGAACCCCCTAGGAGAGGTGGTAGGGGCAATGGCAGGGGTCACCCTCGCTCTCTGCCTAGGAACGGTCAGCAAAATTCGGGCCCCAGAAATCAGCAAGGGCCCCGTCAAAATTTTTGAAGTTGCGCTCGAGGGCCGCAGACCACTTTCCTTAGATCCTGCAACTCCCTTTGTGAACCGCTTATCCCACTTTTACCAGGAGTGGGCCCGACTTACTTCGGACAAATGGGTCCTCAGCCTGGTAAGGGTGGGATATTCTATCCAATTCTCCTCCCTTCCGCCCCACCATCCTCCCTCCCCGTCCCTCTTCAGGGACCCATCTCACGAGCAACTCCTAGTTCAGGAGGTCAATACCCTCTTGTCTTTGGGTGCCATAGAGGAGGTTCCTCAAGAATTTCGGGGCAAGGGTTACTACTCCCGCTATTTCCTTATCCCGAAGGCCAAAGGTGGTCTTCGTCCCATCCTAGACTTGCGGGGCCTCAACTCCTACATAAAGAAGTTGAAATTCCGCATGCTCTCCCTCGCAACCATCATTCCCTCTATGGATCGCAGAGACTGGTTTGCTGCCCTCGACCTAAAGGATGCGTACTTCCATATTTCAATTATTCCCAGTCACAGGAGGTTCCTGAGATTCACCTTAGGGGATTGCCACTACCAGTTCACAGTCCTTCCGTTCGGCCTGTCCACCGCCCCAAGGGTCTTCACAAAGTGTATGTCCGTCGTGGCCGCATTCCTGAGGAGGAAGCATGTACACGTATACCCTTATTTGGACGATTGGCTCATCAGGGCAGAGTCGGAACAGCTAGTGACCCAACACATAGCTCTTACCAGGGCGACCTTCCTCAGGTTGGGCCTCCTGCTAAACGAACCAAAATCGACCCTAGTGCCCACTCAGAGAATAGAGTTCATAGGGGCGATATTGGACTCTCGACAGGCAAGGGCATTCCTACCTCCTACGCGGGCCAAAGCCATAACAGACTTGATTCTCTCGGCCCTTCGATTCCCCACCACTACAGTAAGAAACTGCATGGTACTCCTGGGGCATATGGCGGCTTGCACATATGTAGTGCCGTACGCCAGACTGAGACTTCGCCCTCTCCAGACCTGGTTGGCGACAGTTTACAGGCAAGGCAGAGACCCTCTGAGTTTGATCGTCACTCTCCCAAACCACACACTCAGATCTCTCCACTGGTGGCTTCACCCCGACTCCCTCGTAGTAGGAGTCCCATTCCGGAAGCCTCAACCATTGGTAACCTTGGGGACAGATGCTTCCGCCCTCGGCTGGGGTGCACATCTCGGGGACGCCAGGACTCAAGGCCTCTGGTCTCGGAGCGAGCTATCCCTTCACATCAATGTCAGGGAGCTCAGAGCGGTTCGTCTGGCCTGCCAAGCGTTTCGGGAACGCATACAAGGCAAGTATGTGTTAGTGCTGACAGACAGCACAGCAGCAATGTTTTACATAAACAAGCAGGGGGGTGCTCGGTCCTCTCACCTGTGCAGGGAAGCCCTAGCCCTCTGGGAATTTTGTATTTCGCACAATATTCACCTCCAGGCCACTTATCTCCCAGGGGTCCAGAATGTACTGGCAGACACTCTGAGTCGTTCCTTTCGGGGCCACGAGTGGTCCCTCAGGGCCGACATTGCTCACTCAATCTTCCTAGTGTGGGGCTTTCCCCGTATGGATCTGTTTGCCACGAGAGCCAACAGGAAGTGCCAAAGGTTCTGTTCCCTACTGAATCTCAGCCCGGGATCAGAGGCAGACGCCTTTCAGATCCCTTGGAGGGAGGGTCTACTCTATGCGTTCCCTCCCTTCCCCCTTATCCACAGAGTCCTGCTCAAGGTCCGTCTAGACAGATCCTCCATGATCCTCATAGCACCGGCGTGGCCCCGCCAGCACTGGTACACCCTCCTGATGTCCCTCTCCATCGGGGCACCCATCACTCTCCCACTCCTCCCGACCCTGATCTCCCAGGACCACGGCAGACTGCTACACCCCAACCTGCAGTCTCTCCACCTCACGGCGTGGAATATCCGTGGTTGAACCCGTCAGAGCTTCAGTGCTCTACTCAAGTCAGGGACGTTTTACTGGAAAGCAGGAAACCTTCCACCCGGGCCACCTACTCGGCCAAGTGGAAGCGTTTCTCCTTGTGGACCCAAGATAAGGGAATGGCCGCTGCTTTAGCCCCAATATCCCTCATCTTGGACTACCTCCTTAACCTTAAGCAGCAAGGTTTGGCACTCTCCACGGTACGAGTGCACCTAGCTGCTATATCGGCTTTTCACCCGGGCTTTGGAGGACTCTCTGTCTTTAGTAATCCCCTAGTCACTAGGTTTATAAAGGGTTTGGAGAGGTTGTACCCGCAGGTGAGGCACCCAGTTCCACCGTGGGACCTGAACCTGGTTCTCACGGCATTGATGAAGCCCCCCTTTGAACCCGTGTCATCTTGCCCCCTCTCCTATTTGTCATGGAAAACGGCCTTCTTGGTAGCCATTACCTCTGCTAGGCGGGTGTCCGAGCTCAGAGCTCTCACCTCGGAACCCCCGTATATGGTCTTTCATAAGGATAAGGTTCAGTTACGGCCTCACCCAGCCTTCCTTCCTAAGGTGGTCTCGGCTTTCCATATAAACCAAGACATATTCCTCCCAGTCTTTTTTCCAAGACCCCATACATCTAACAGAGAAAGAATGCTCCACTCTCTGGATGTGAGAAGGGCTTTAGCATTTTATTTACAACGTACAAAACCCTTTCGTAAATCACCACAGCTTTTTATCTCAATAGCGGAGCGGATGAAAGGGTTGCCAGTCTCTTCCCAGCGCCTTTCGGCCTGGATAACATCGTGCATCAAGCTATGCTATAACCTCTCGAATGTCGCTCCTCCTCAGTTGACAGCCCATTCGACTAGAGCTCAGGCCGCATCCACAGCGTTCCTGTCGCACGTTCCCATCGCTGACATCTGTAGAGCAGCAACGTGGTCTTCAGTGCATACCTTCTCCTCGCATTATGCGATTGTGCAGCAGTCAATGGAGGACGCGGCTGTTGGACAGGCAGTCCTGACAGCTGGCATCAGCAGTACTCCTCACCCTCCTCCATGATAACTGCTCGTAAGTCACAGTGGGAATGGACATGAGCAAGCACTCGAAGAAGAAAAAACAGTTACTCACCTGTTGTAACAGTTGTTCTTCGAGATGTGTTGCTCATGTCCATTCCAAATCCCACCCGCCTCCCCTCAGGTCGGAGTACCGGCAAGAAGGAACTGAGCGGGTGGAGGGTCGGCAGGGGCATATATGCATGGCCATAAGGGCGCCACTCCAGGGGTCGCCCCTGCCGACCCTACGGGTACCGCTGGGGAAAAATCTTCCGGGGACCGTGCATGCGCGGTGCGCACACACAGTGGGAATGGACATGAGCAACACATCTCGAAGAACAACTGTTACAACAGGTGAGTAACTGTTTTTTTTAAAATTGTGCATAAAATAGATTATTTTAAAATTCTACAAAATTCTGCATATTTTATTTGTCAAAATAACACTATATAATCATGCCAGTTTCAATTACTTTGGTAATTTATTTCAAAATACCTGTCAGCAACTATGTCTGTAACAATACAGACACAAAAAACTCCCCTAGGAGTAGACAATTAAAGAAACGCCTATGACAATACAGTTCCTGTTTCTATGTCCCCTTTCACTCCCCCCAGAGCCCAGGTACGGAGCCAGGTACCCACTCCCCAGAGCCCAGTTATAGGGTGCCCCCACCAGCCCAGACCCTCGCACCCCCTGTCCCCAAAGGCCAGCTGCAGGCTCCCCTCAGCCTAGACACCCACATCCCTACCCCCCTCCTGCCCAGCCATGGGGCCCTCTAGCCCAGGTACTCATACCCCATCCCTCCCAGATCCTAGCTGCACCCCTGAAACTTGCACAGACCCCTTACGCTCCCAGACCCCAAGGGATGCATAGGGAGAAGCAGTGTGGTACAGGGGTTCAGGTTTGTGTGGAGCTTCCTGTATGCCACTTCCGTCCTTCAGGGCATGCTGGAACTTCACCTGGCCAGAACTCTCCTGCTCCATCCCACAGTGTCTTCTGTTTGCAAGCTTAGCTCTGCCAGGTCCATTGGCTCCTACTGATAACCAGTAGCTCTGCAGTCCATTTCAGTGCGGGGGTGTGACGGTGCTGTTCCTGGTGGGATCCAACTGTGAGTGTCAGATCAGGACAGATTGCTTCCAAAGGGGCAACTACAGCCCAAAGCTGGGGTTTTTCCACACTAAGGTAAACCAAACCAGCCAAACAGAAAAGACTTTGGTTTCGCCCCACTGGCTAACCACAAGTCACACAAGCAATCCCCTTAGACACTCCAGCTTCACCTGTCCTGGGGATCAATGGTTATGTAAACCAATCCCCCAAATAAAGAAAACGGTTCTCCCCAATTCCAAGGAATCAGGCCCCAGACCCAGGTCAATATACAAATTAGATCTTCCCACAAATCACACTATTGCCAATCCTTTAGAATCTAAAATCTAAAGGTTTATTGTATAAGGAAAAAGGTATAGGTGAGGGTTAGGAAAGGTTAAAAGAAATCAATTACATGCAGCAATGGTACATCTCTTGGTTCAGTCTTGCAGCTGTAGAATAAACTGCAGGTTTCAATCAGAGTTTTTGGAAAGCATCCCCTGTAGAGATGGGTCAGCACCTTTGTCCAGAGTTCCCTGAGAAGCAAAGTTCCATCCAAAGCTGGAAACAAGGCAGGCTGGAGGTAGAAGACAAAATGGGGAATGTTCTTCCAGGCTTTATAGACTTCCTCCTGTGGGTGAAGACCCTCCTCCTCCTTATGCAGAGTCTGGCAGCAAACTGAAGGTTCACAGCCACATGGTCCAATTACCAGACTCTCAATGATTCAGTTTTTGCCCAGGCATGTCCCATTCCTGGGGAGGCTCCTCTCCTTGGGTGTAGACACAGTTCATTGTGCAGTTGATGGCCCTTTAATGGGCTCGAATTAGCACCAGCGTGTCTGAGCTTTCACAGGAGCCAAGCCTAAGTTTGAAGTACAGGCACCTTTTATCCAATATCCATAACTTCAGTTCCAAAATAGATACACACATATGGTCATAGACACCTGTTATGACCCCCTTCACATAATATTTGGTACCCCAATGATCTATATGGTACCAAATTATTCCAGTAACGTGACCGGAGGAAAGGAAATTCTGCACAGATCCATAATTTCTAGGCAAATTCTGCATTGTGCAGTGGTACAGAATTCCCTCAGGAGTAATAGATAGATATTTCTAACCTTCATTAAAAGATTAACACAATCTTATAATTTATTAAAGTTCTTGTACTGATACATTCCTTCCATCTTACTAATAATATAATACTAGTGCAATAGGCCCACTTTAAAAGTATCTGCCTATTTCAGGGGTGGCCAGCCTGTGGCTCCAGAGCCACATGTGGCTCTTCAGAAGTTAATACGCAACTCCTTGTGTAGGTGCTGACTCTGGGGCTGGAGCTACAGGTGCCAACTTTCCAATTTGCTGGTCACTGCTCAACCCCGGCACTGCCACAGGCCCTGCCACCACTCCACCCTCCTTCCTCTGAACCTGCTGTGCCCACAGTCCTCCGCCCAGAGCCTCCTGCATGCAATGAAACAGCTGATCGGGATGTGCGGGAAGTATGGGGGAGATGCTGATCAGTGGGGCTGCTGATGGGTAGGAAGTGCTGGGAGCGGGAGGAGCTGATGTGGGGGGCTGCTTATGTATTATTGTGGTTCTTTGGCAATGTACATTGGTAAATTCTGGCTCCTCAGGCTCAGGTTGGCCACCCCTGGCCCATTTGAAAGTTTTAATGGGTTCTCCTGGTATTCCCCATTTGTATACAGTAGACTCTCAGTTATCCAGGATGATAGGGAAAAAAATAATTCTGGTTAATAAAATCCCGGATAATCACCATCCATAGGAAATATGGGGAGAGGGGGTTGGTTCACCAGCCACCCTGCACCGGGGGGAGGGAGTTTTGGTTCACTGGTTGCCATGGTGGGGGGTTTTGTGTGTGTGCTTGGGGTGGCAGCAGAGCCAGAGCCGGCCCTACGAGTTGCACATATTTTTTTTTTTTTTACATCCTGATTAATCCACATTCTGGTTAATCCAATCTTGGATAATCGAAAGTCTACTGTATATAGAAAATATTTCTCAGACTGACAATTTTCAAACTGGAGGAAACATTGTGGGCTAAATTTCCCATTGAAGTCAGTGGAATTATGTTAGCAGATCATTTGTTCTTTTAATTTCTACCACTGTACAGTAAATTTTGAAGATTAAGGAAGATACCGCTGTCATGCTGTCTAGAGTGGCTCACTACTGTACGTGCCAATTTCATGTCAGACTGTCATAAAATTGGGCAGACGCTAAATCTGGTGGTATATTCTATAATTAGATTTCACCAAACCAGTAACAATTGTTCACTCCTGGATCGCTATATCATGGAGTCTTACCATAGAGTCACAGACAGTCCCCTTAGGCACTCCAGCCTATCCTTCCACCCAGATAAACTGGAGTTAGTAATAGTGGTCACATAAACCAAAAATCATGCCACATCAAGTTATTCCCAATCCCAAAGGATTAGTCACTTACCCCAGATCAATTGGTACTTTGGATCTCACAGCAAAGACAATGCAGACAGATTATTCTATAGTAAACTAAAGATGTATTAGCTAAGAAAAATAAATGAGAGTTTTCGAGAGGTTAAAGCAGATAAAATGCATTAACAGGTGAGTCAAAGTTTGTAAAACCAACATGATAGCAGAGATGTCATAATCTCTCAGTTTCCCAAATATCTTTTCAGGGAACTGAGATGTTTCTGTGGATCTCCACTTTGCATTTGGTATCTTCCCTATAAGAGTTGTGATAGAGGAAGGTCAGGGAGCTGTGGCAGAGTGCTTGAGGGGAGATATATCAGCTCCAGGTCCATTAGGGTGTGGCTCCCTGTAGACTAGGGAAGCAGGCAGCAGGTTAATTAGGAGCACCTGCTGTCAATTAAGGCCTTAATAAAAACCCCTGCCTCAGGGCATAGCCATTTCCGGGTCAGGTGGATCAGGTCAAACAATAGGGATCGCGGTGTTTTGTCCTCTGTATACTGCCATTCATGGAACCTCTGGGCTCGCAACGTCGTTGTTACTCCATATCTGGTCAGGATCTCTGCCTTCAGTTGGGGATAATCTGCCGCAGTCTCTGCGGCCATATCATAGTATACCTTCTGGGCCTCTCCACACAGGAACGGGGCAAGGATACCAGACCACTGGTCTCGGGGCCAGGCCTCCCGCAGGGCTGCTCTCTCAAAAACCAGGAGGTATGCTTCCACATCATCCTCCTTGGTCATTTTCTGCAGACAGTAGCTGGCCCGTATGGTCTGCGTCCCTTCATACCCGCGGCTCCTTTCTGTAAGGGCCTTCACCTGATTCATTAGTTCCTGCAGCAGGGCTCGGTCCTGGGCAGCCTGAGTCATCAATAGACGATTAGTCTCTTGCTGCACCCGAGTTGCCTCCTGTTGGGCAGTTGCTTGGACCCGGGTAGCCTCCTGCTGAGCCGCAGTGGCTTGTATTAGGGCCTTGACCACGTCATCCATCTTAGGGACAGGAAGGTTTTGGCTAACCCTGGTTTAAGTCCCCAGCGTGTAGATCCCACCTCTAACACCACCTGAGGCAGGGGTTTTTATTAAGGCCTTAATTGACAGCAGGTGCTCCTAATTAACCTGCTGCCTGCTTCCCTAGTCTACAGGGAGCCACGCCCTAATGAACCTGGAGCTGATATATCTCCCCTCAAGCACTCTGCCACAGCTCCCTGACCTTCCTCTATCACAGAGTCCAAACAGTCAGAGATACAGGACCATTCCTTGAATCAATATTTATAGGTTCTTCTCCAGAAAGCAGTTTGAACAGTTTCTTCACCCTAGTGGGTTGGATGAGTAGGAAATGCAGACTGTGTGTATGAATTTCCATTGCTGAACAGAATGGCCGTTGTTTTGAAGTTAGAACTCTTCTTCATTTATATTTCCAAGGCTCCAGTTACATTTGATGGGTAATTTACACAGTGTAAAACCTAATGTAAGAGCAAACAACAGTCCTTCATTAGTTTTCATGAAGTTTACACATCAAATACATTCTCATCTTAACACTAACACACAGTTTTGATCTATGGTTAACTAGTTACAGGGATATACAGAAGGTAATGTCATAGCAATCAACAGGTTAGAAAAGTGAAGACAATACCATTAACATTTGCTTTGAACTAAATGAACATGCTAGTTGAGTTGGCCTGATTACACTACAATACTGTTTGAAACTCCTTTGATTTTTATTAGCATATGAGTGAATTAGCATGCAGCCCTGTCCTGAGCTGGCACTAGGGTAGATAGCATCACTACCACAGTATATAAGGAAGATTTTATTTTACCTTTGAAAGTGAAATAGGGCAGGAATGTTGGGAAATTGATTATATTTCCAATTCCCTGGCCAGTGAACTGGAGAATACTGCATGAGATTAAACAACACCAGCCTCTCTAGTCAAGAAATTTCCAAGACCGCTATTGGAATAAAGAAAGCCGCATTATGGAGTTTTGTGACACTTTGATTAAAATGTTCTGGTAAAAAAAAAAAAAGGGACTATAACCTTTACTCAGCAGATTTTTCCCTTGCATGTATTCCAAATATTCTGTCTGAAAAAACAAAAACAAAAAAACCCAGGGAGGTACAAGAAGATTGGAGAAAAACACACATAATTAGGCATTTTCCAGGCAGATTAGTTGGTTGAGCTGGGTGATCTGGTTGAACCGGGCGATCTTTCTTTGTTAGTGGATATGGAAGCCTTTATTAATATATTTTTGACATGCTAATTCACATTATTATATGTGTTTTCTAAAAGTTGTTTTGTACACCTAAAATAATTGACAGGCATTATATACAATGAAAACAATAAAGTGAATGAAGTACCTGTCTTAAAAAAAGTGATCATTACAATTATTATCCCATAGTCTAGATTCTATTACTAATAAAATAATGGATGCACTATAGAGAATAAATTAATAGATTTTAAGTCCAGAAGGGACCATTATGATAATCTCATCTGACCTCCTGTATAACGCAGGCCATAGAACTTCCCCAAAATAAATCTGGGTTGAGCTAGAATCCTCCAGATTCCCAATAGAAGTTCAGGCTACAGTGGAGGACTTTCACTTTGAAGGAAACAACCATTTTATCTAGAGGACAAGTGAGTCCCCACATTAATTGAAGGACCTAAGGGCAACCCTCTGCTCCCTGAGGATTTTCACACCAAAACCCAACAGGAAGGCCACAGTCATATAGACAAAGACAAACATCCCAACCTTTTTTTCCACCAGAGGGGTTATGAACCACCAAGGAAATGACAAAGGATGCAACAAGGCAACATAACACTCCTCCTGCTTCTGCCTTCCAATTCCAGCCATTTGTACAGAAACACTTTTACTGCGACTGTAGAGAACTGCAAACCAAATCAACTGCCAGTGTCATTTAACCAAGATTATCATACCCAATTTGGTATTTGTCTAGCCTGTTTGTCCACACCTGGTAGAGTATAACATTGGAGAGATGGATCCTTGACATCTTTCATACCAGTTACACGATAAGAGTTCCTCTCCTCACAACCTCTGTCCCTTTCCTTCTTCAGGGACCACTTTCCTGAGATGGTATTTATTCAGGAAAATGATTTCTTCATCTAGAAGTCCTGGAACTAGTAACTCACTAGTACTGTGGGAAAAGGGTTTTATTTAAAATGCTTCCATGCTCTCGGGGAGAAGGGAGGATGGAGGCCCATCTCGTATCTGCATCAGCACAATGTCTTCATCTCTGTGATACACTTCAGAAAAGTAACTTTGGTAGCAATAATTCCCTCATCAAACAAGGGAGATTGGTTCACAGCTCTCGACATAAAAGATGTCAGTTTTCACATTAAACATCTATCTAGCACGCAGAAAGATTTCTCAGGTTCACTGTAGATATGAATCATTTCCAGCACAAGGTGCTTCTCTTCAATCTTTCAATAGCCCCAAGGGTGTTCATAAAAGTAGTATCAGTAGCAGCAGCTCACTTCCGCCACAGCAGGTCATTACTTTTTCCCTATCTCCATGACTATCTTTTCATGAGGAGCTCTTATCAAGTGGTTCGGTCAACAACATCATTCCTGCTCAAGCTGTTATGATCACTGGGAATCTGTGTAGACACAGATAAATCTGTTTTAGTTCCTACACAAAACATAAAATGTATTGGGGAAACACTGGATTCTATCAGGGCCAGAGCATACTTTCCTTTGGACATGTTCCAGACCATGAAGACACTTGCTGCCTAGCTCCAGATCAGCCCACAAACATCTGTTTGTGTTTCACACTTTGCGGTCACATGGCTGCCTACCACATACATGACATTCTTTGCAAGGCTTTGACTTCATTGCCTACAAGCTTGGCTCAGGACAGCATATGTCCCAAGCCCTGAGTTTGAGTACCTCTATGCAAGTAGAAGAACAGAAAACAGGTGTGTGTGTGTGTGTGTTCCATTCATCCCTCCTCCTCTCAAGATAATACTGATTATGGACAACTCCCAATTAGGAAGGGTACCCATTTGGACAAACCTACAGCTAAGGCATGTGGACTCTACAAAAGCTCTGATGCACATAAACCTCTGAACTGCAAGCAGTCCTTCAGGCTTGCAACCAGTTTCTATCAGACATACAAACAAAGCATGTTCAGGTGATGTTAGACAACATGTTGCAGTATTGTACATCAACAAGCGATGAAATGTGAGATCCACCCTGCTATGTATTGAAGCTGTCAATCTGTGGAATTGATGTATTCACCATCACATCACGCGATCAGTAGTATACCTTCCAGGAATACACAATACTCTGGCAAACAACCTCACTAGGTTCTTATCCAGAAATCACATATAGGAACTACATGACTTAGTAGTTCAAACCATATTCAACCAAAAGGGACTGCAGTCTGTAGATGCTTCCTGGGACCAGTTTGTGACCCAGGAGAAAAGAGAATATAGGACCTATTGCTCCAGAGGGGGTCAAGGTCAGGATTCAGAGGGGAAACACACTTCTAGTACCTTTGTCAGAACAGCTGATATATGTATTTTCACCCATCCCACTTACTTCAGTGTTGCAAAAAAAAAAAAAAAAAAAAACAAGTTTAAGAAAATAATGATCATACTGGTTGCTCCCAGGTGGCCAAGACAATTCAGGTACCTCTGGATTCTACAGATGTCAGCTTGATCACTTATGACAATCCAGCCCTTCCCAGACTGATTGACTCAGAAAGAGGGCAAGATAGAGCACCCCAACTCAACCTACCTATCTCCACCCAAAGCCTGTTTTTTAATCAAAGTTGAACTTAGAAACATGTTCAGAAGCTGTTCAAGCCATTCTTAACATTAGTAGAAGAGAATCCACTAGAAATGTTGCATAGCTAAGTGAAGGTGGTTTTCAGTCTGGTGTTAATCGCATCAACTAACCCCTCTGACATTCTCAGTATCTTGGACTATCTACATTTCCTAAAGACTAAGGGTCTTTCCCTTAGCTCTGTATGGATCCATCTGGTAGGTGTCCCTGCTTGTCACCCTCTGATTGACAACCACTCCATCTTCCAATATCCAGTGGCAATATATTTCCTAAAAAGACTAATCAGAACAAGACTTATTTTGTCATAGGACCTTAACTTAGTCCTCTCAGCATTAATAAGAGCTCAGTTTGAGCAAAGCCTCTTTAGGTGATGTTCCTCTAACTGATATCTACAGAGCAGTGACCTGGGGTGCTGTGCACTCCTTTGCAAAGCATCACATTTGAATGCAGGGATCTGCTGCTGAGGCTTCAGTCATAGCAGTTCTGCAACTACTAACTTCACAGAGGTCTTTGCACCTTCCTTCATGATGAGTATTGCTTGTCAGTCACCCACAATGAAATAGAGATAGGGATCAATCATTCAAAGAAGGAGCAGTTACTTGTCTTGTGCAGAAACTAGAGTTCTTTGAGATGTGTGCTCCCTATCTGTATTCCACTACCCTGCACCCCCTCTTTCTCCAGTGCTGCAGAGCTTGACATGAGATTTTTGATAGAAAAGGAACTGGAGAGGTAAGTGGTCTGTGTGGTCACTTATACCCTTGGTACAGAGCATGAGGAGGCAAAGAGCATTGGTGTGAACCAACAGATGCTACAAGCAAAAATCTTCTGCAAGGAAGCAAGGAACTCATGAGCACCTACATGGAATATGGATAGGGACTCCATATCAAAGATCTCCAGTTATTGTACAAGATAAGTAACCCATCTTTCAAGATAGAAACCTTCAAGCCTAGCCTCCCAACCATCAGTAGGGGAGACAACCAGTCATCCAGAGACTTGAAGAAAGCTTACCTATATGTTCCAATTTTCCTTCTCAATTTTTTTTCCATTTAGCCTGTGTGCATCAGTATTTCAATGCTAATCATTGCTTTTTGGACAGGTCAAAGTATCAGAGGGGCCTTAATTAGAGTCCGGTGTTCACATTAGCTTAACAGCCTCACCTGACTGCAGATTAATTGGAGTCAGGTGTTCTCATTAGCCTAACGGCTTCAACTTACTTTTTGCAAGCTAATTTGAATCATGTGTCCACCCTAGCCTGGAGCATCCCTTGCACTGGTCAGTCAGAGAACAGAAAACTGCTTATCCGGTGGCCACTATATCTGCCTTCTACTACTCTGCAGTACCCAACTGGCTTAGGTCTATCACAGTATCTACACAGAGACAAAATATTGGATACCAGAAGGCTCATTAATTTGGCAGGGAGAGCCATAACAAGATCCAGTGGCTAGAAGATGAAGCTAGATAAATTCAAACTAGAAATAAGATGTAAATTTTTAACAGAACTGTTAACTATTGGAACCAGTTATCAAGGAATATGGTGAATTCTCCATCACTTTTAGGTCTTTAAATCAAGATTAGACATGTTTTTTAAATGTATGTTCTAGTTCAGTCAGTATTATGGGCTCAGTGCAGGAATTACTGTGTAGAAGTATATTTAGCTGTATTATACAGATCAGACTAGATGATCATAATAGTCCCTTCTGGCCTTAAAATCTATTTGATCTACAAACATCCCATTTTGTTAGAACTTCTGATATAATTTAGATATTTAAATGTATCATGTCTATATTTATATTTTAATTTTTAATGTATTTTCTTAGAGTCTAGATGATTCATATGCAAAGTACAGTTCTGTTTGGGCTTCCGGAGCAGACTTACCTAAAGTTGAGGATACTACTATAGCACCTTCAATAGAAACCATAGCAAATGTAGAACAAGTGCTTCTTGAAGAAGGTGAGGCTTCAGATTCAAAAAAAGAAGCATATGTGGCTTTTGTAGATGTTGAGCAATGTAAAGATGAAAAACTACATGATGAAGGCACAGAAAAGATAGAAGAAATACCTCTTGAAGAAGATGAGGCTTCAGATTCCAAAAAAGCAGCATGTGTGGCTTTTGTAGATGTTGAAGAACATGAAGATAAAAACCTACTTGATGAAGATACAGCAAAGAGAGAGGAAGTATCTCTTGAAGAAGGTGAGGCTTCAGGTTCTAAAAAAACAGCATCTGTGACTTTTATAGATGTTGAACAACATGAAGATGAAGACCTACATAATGAAGGCACAGCAAAGATAGAAGTAGTGCCTCTTGAACAAGGTGAGACTTCAGGTTCAAAAAAAGAAACATGTGTGACTTTTATAGAGGCTGAACATCATGAGGATGAAGACCTAAGTGATGAAGACACAGCTAAGATAGAAGTAACCCTTAAAGATGAGGCTTCAGGTTCTAAAAAACCAGCATCTGTGACTTTTGTAGATGTTGAACAACATGAAGATGAAGACCTACATGATGAAGGCACAGCAAAGATAGAAGAAATACCTCTTGAAGAAGGTGAGACTTCAGGTTCAAAAAAAGAAACACGTGTGACTTTTGTAGAGGTTGAACATCGTGAGGATGAAGACCTAAGTGATGAAGACACAGCTAAGATAGAAGTAACCCTTAAAGATGAGGCTTCAGGTTCTAAAAAACCAGCATTTGTGACTTTTGTAGATGTTGAACAACATGAAGATGAAGACCTACATGATGAAGGCACAGCGAAGATAGAAGAAATACCTCTTGAAGAAGATGAGGCTTCGGGTTCAAAACAAGCAGCACATGTGGCTTTCGTAGATGCTGAGCAACACAGAGATGAAGACCTACATGATGATGAACAAAAATGATCCAAGTATCATCGGCAGTAGTTAAATCAGTGGCATGAAAACAGTGGATCTTAAATTTAGATAAAGCTATTCAACATGCCAGTAAGAATTTACTCTGTTATGCTATATTCTAAGTTGATGGAGAATTTACTAACATTTGTTAGATCATTCTTGTTTTAATTGTACTTGTTTCATAATTCATATCTAAAATCAGTTTGTTTAATATTGTATGTAAAATTGTAACATTTAAGCATTTTAAAATATAAACTGTAGTGGGATTACAACATTTTACTACATTGCATGTTTTTAAACAAACACTAAATATATTTAATTTTGTTAGCAAATTACTTATTTTAGTTCTGATGAGCTCCTTTGGTGTGGGAGAATGGATGGACTGGTTAGCTATTCTTTTAAAGATGATAATACTTTTTCCTAACACAGTGGGCCAGATCCACAAGTGTTCCATTGAAGTATGTGAAGCTAAGGATCAATTTATACAAACTAAGGATTCTAGCCCAGAGCCTTTCATCCAAGGATCTGAAAACACTCTACTAACAGTTTGCTAAATCTCACAATATCTCTAGTGGTAGATTATATGATTTTATTCACTTTACAGAGAGATATCTTCTCTGTACCTCAGTTTGTGACTAGACCAAAATCCTATGAGATCATATTAGGAATGGAACTTAAACCCAGGAGTCCTGTCTCTGAGGCGTACGTCCACACTTCGAATCACACCTCCAACTCAAAACGTAGACATACCCTTGGCCTCTAACCTCTAGAGATAATGCTGTCATCTCTGTTGCTTATGAACATTAATGGGGAACTGTGATGGGGTGTAAATCCCACACAGGTGCCATAAAGTGTCTTAGAGTACTAGGAACCTCACTGATTGCAGCTGGGGAGGGTGTGGTCAGGTAAAGGGAAAGGACCTAAAGGAAAGCTCATTTGGGGACAGAGACTGGGGAGATAATAGAGTGAGTGTCCTCTTTCTGGGAAAGGGCATGATAGAAGGTTAGGAGGGGGAGAGAACAATGACTTAATTGGCAGTATTAGAAGATAGTTATCTCGCACTGCATTTCATAGAGAAGTGCTTTTCTATGCAGAAGATTATGAGTGAGGAAAGGGGAAGCTTAATGTGGAGGTTTTTCACTCTGACAATAATTTAGCTTTAGATCAACCTGAGTGAATAATTTGTAAAACAAAAAATATCCCATGGCATTGGGATTCCAGGCTTCATTACAACTGCCAAGATAAACCACATGCAGTTCAAGCACTCCAGTGTATTCTAAACAGCAGGCACTAAAGAAACATGTTGTGCTGAAATTAAAATAATGTATGACAACTAGACTATTGCACCAAATTTGGTAGTTGTTACTGTGTTAGAAACCATTGAACAATCATGCTAAAAAAAAGAACCAGAATCCGTAACAGCAAGAAAAAAGTACAACACAAACACCTGGTAATAAATTACATATGGACAGTACAAATCTGTAGAAGCGTTAGGACAACATTTTAGATGAATTACAGTCTCCAGTGGCATCAACTTACTGTGCATACAGAACTAGGATTTTCTGTGTCTGACCATATTTTTTTTTTATCATGACCCTGTTGGATGGTGGAAATACATTTATTCTTCATGTTTCATTCTTCTACATTTCAGTTCTTGCTGCTATTACAGTCTAATGTCTAAGAATGTCAACGAATGGTGGGCCATCTAAGAGGCTCTTCATGATTGCTGAGGATATGTATTCAAACCAGAGATGTTTAGAGACTTTAAAATACACTTAAATAACAAGAATAAGGACCATATCTTCAGCTAGTGTAAATCAGTGTGGTTCCACTGAAGTCAATGGAGCTACACGCATTTACACTGGCTGAGGTTTTGACCCAGAGTGTGTGCATTTGTATTTGATACAGACTGAATGTTTTAACAAATACCAAAATAATTTTAATTGCTTCTAAGTGAATTTTGTATAATCATTATTAGTGGGGATTTAGCAACAATTACAATTCAGAGTGCCAGCAAGTAACATTCACTTTGAATCTGCTTTAAATCCTTATTGTATAGGTGAGATAAGTAGTTCCTGAAAGTACAAAGACAATTTTGGCATTGGTTTACATTCACTTTACATTTTTAAAATATTCAAATAATAATCAGTAATTTTGCTAGTGGAGGAGTATAAGTTACTGCAAAGGACATTATTTTAGATAAACAGTCTATAGAGTAGTAATTCCCAAACAGTGAGTTCTGACCCACCAGTGGATCACAGGAAGGGACTAGAGAAGTCACCTGTCACTGCACCACCCCCCTCCTTCACTCCCTGCCCTATGCATGACCGAGAAGTGCTCCTCCTTGTGATCTGATTTCTAACAGGCCTGGGGTGTGGGACCTGGCTCTAGCGGCTGACAGCTGAAGCCCAAAACATCACAGAGGTCTGGTAAAGTCAGGGAGTCCTTGCCTGCTGTGACTTCCTGACTGGTCTCCATCATCAGGAACTCTGGTTCAAAGTAGGTCATAAAGCTCAAGGGAAAATGTAGTTGGCACCTGAATCACTTGCCCCTTAGGAGAATTTAAATAGATCTTATTCTACAATGTGCACCCGGAACAGACCGGCCTTCGGTTGTTAGCCTGTTAACGTGCATCGAGCCTACCATACCCCTGTGCAGTATCCCCTGTCCCGCAGCCCACTCCACCCAGTCACTGGCAGGGGGAGGCGAAGGGGCTGCAGGGCTGAACGCTGTTACCCAGGGCAGTGAGATGCTCCGCCTCGATGGTTGCGCGGGTGCTGCCAGCGGGGATCGGTGTCCTGGGGAGACACGTGGGGCCGGTGGGCGAGGCGGCTGCTGGGGTTGCTCCCCCGCTCCCGCCCGGCTGGCGCGTTCCTGACCCACCTCCCCCAGGGCGGGCTCTGGCTGAAGGGCCCCGGGAGGCAGGGACAGAGACGGGACAACGCTGCCCTCGCCTGGGGCCGCGCTTGCTGTTTACAGTTGCTGTAGCTACCGCCGCAGCTCGACGGCTCCAGGCTGCGGCCGGGCTTGGCAGCGCCCCGGCAGGGCGAGGGGCTCTCGGGGCTGCGGAGCGCGGCACGGGCCCGGTGTCACGCGTCCTCCGGAGAGAGCCCCGGGGGGTCTGATTGCGGGAGCGCCCGCGGAGGGCCCGTTTCCCGGCACCAGGTAGGGGCCGACGGAGGCGGCTCTGCCGGAGGCACCGCTCAGCTTTACAGCCGCCCTCCTGGGCAGCACGAGGCCCGCCAGGCGCTAGGACCCCGGGGAAAGGCGGCTGCAGCCCGGGTCCCGCAGAGCCCGGGGCAGGTAAGGAAGCCGGGGCCTGGGGGAGACGAGTGAGGGGAGAGAGCAGCTGCGGCCGGGGAGCCCAGCACCGGCGGGGGAGGAGCCGTAGAGCCAGCTATCTGGGGGGGAGGGGGCAGAAGTCAGCTGTGTGCTGGGGGGGAGGGGCAGCCGCGCGGGGGCGCTGGCTGGGGGAGGGGGCAGAAGTCAGCTGTGTGCTGGGGGGGAGGGGCAGCTGTGCGGGGGGGGGACTGGCTGGGGGGGGCTGAAGTCAGCTGTGTGCTGGGGGGAGGGGCAGCTGTGCGGGGGGGGGGCTGGCTGGGGGGGGGGACTGAAGTCAGCTGTGTGCTGGATGGGGGGACATGGTGGATGCTGCCCAGAGCAGGTCCACGCGCTGCAGCCTGGCGCCCCACGCTAAGTGCCCTGCCTGCCATGGGGAGGCGCTGCCGCGGTTTGGCTGAGCCCAGGTGTCTGCGAGGGAGGGAGAAGGTGGCGGTGAGTCTCCTACAGCAGCCCGGCCCCAGCCTCTACTCTGTGCCCTGGGGTGAGTCGGGTGCCTCCAGAAACGCTGGCAGAAACCAGGGGGCACATGACCCCATCTGCCCCCCACCCCGCGTATTGCTTCTTCTGTACGCTCTGAACACGAGAATAGGCGCAAAGTCCAAGTGCGCTGACTGGGGAGCTCTGTTCTCTGTCGCCCGGGCCTATTTCGGGGGGGGGGGGGGGGTCCATGCCCCACCAGGGGGCTCCCACCTAAGTTCCCGAGAGATGCATGCAACCTGCTGGGATCGCCCCTTCTCATTTGCATCAAGAGCCCCGTGGGCGATGCGGGGTGAGCCTGAGCTGCAGGAGACTCCTTCCTCCCTGCCACTTACAGAAAGGGTTTGCTCCATTTCAAAACATACAGAAGAACAGGCCCAAGTCCACTGATGTCAGCCCTACTGAGTTCAATGGGACTGCTCCCAGTGTAAACAATAATATCCATCCCTAAGGGATTACAGGATCGGGCCCCAAGACTGGAAATATTGTTTTGTAAATGAATGTTGGCTCTCGGATTAATTTCCAGCAGTGAGTTCCATCAGCTCTGCATGGGATCTCCCAGGCAGAACAGCCAGGCTGGTGATGGACAATTTAATGAGACTACCTGGTCAGACATTCCTTTCCTGAAATAAACATATTAATTCCTATAATATCAGCAGACCATTGAAGCAAACATACGGCACAACAGGAATTCCATGAAATAAATACACAAATCAATGTACAGAAAACAATTGCTAATTTAAAATCCATAAAAGCCGTTAAGGAAGCATCTGCTACAATATATAGCCCCAAGCCTGCAATCAAGTCCATGTAGTTGGCTCCTTGCATGTACAGAGTCCCATTTACTTCAGTAGGCGTCCATCCACACAGAGCTAATTGTAGGATTGGGCATAAATGCTCCCCACCTCTCCAATCCCTAATTTTCATATCAAAGCGTAACTAGCCTACAGTGAAATGGTATATCAGGCACTTTCTCTCAATTAGTTTACATAAATAGCTATTTTCTGAAAATGTATATATCCCAGCAATCCTAAAAGAGAGGCAAGACCTTTTTTTTTTTTTTTTTGACTGCAAAGATTTAGTTGTTTTCCCACAGGGGGTGGGAGAGAAGGCAATGTATTTTAAGGAACATTGTTTTTACTGGGACTGGAAATCAAGGAACTAACTTAAAATTCTGATTCCAGTTTTAATCTGTTATTTTAATTATTTAAAAGATAGTATAAAGAAATGTATTACCAAGTTCGTGAGATTTCAGGTGTTTCTGAACACAGAGGGATCTGTACACAAATGGGTATGTCATCTCTCTACTTCACTGGTATCCAAGCAGAATGGTATTATTTTTGAGAGTCATTCCCAGAAGTGCTAGGCAAAGGGCTTGTAGTCTGAGCCTGACCACTAGCCATCCATCACACCAAGTGAAGGAAGCTGGATGAGAGTGGTGCTAGGCGACTGCAAGGGCTACATCTGATCTTTTGTTTGGTCATGCCTCTGAGCAAAGTTCCTCTGGGCAGTATCCAGTGACTCCTTAGATGCCTTTGAGGGGTTGTGGGTGCTGTCAGGTGTTCTTTGCTTGATGTCCCCTTCTGGTTACCTGATTTTCACCCTATGATCTTCACTCCCATCCCTGGGTTTTTCATTTGTTGTCTCTCACCGTTACTTGTGACCTGGGGCCCGCCATCTCCCAGAACCACATTAGGTGCACACCTTCCCACTTCCGCAACAAGTGAAGCAGTGTTCTACAAACAACCACCTCCTCCACCACACAACACTAGAATCATAGAATATCAGGGTTGAAAGGGACCTCGGGAGATCATCTAGTCCAACCGCCTGCTCAAAGCAGGACCGATCCCTATTTTTGTCCCATATCCCTAAATGCCCCCCTCAAGAATTGAACTCGCAGCCCTTGGTTTAGCAGGCCAATGTTCAAACCACTGAGCATGTTCAAACTGAGAGTTTTCAAAGCTTTATAACTTGGCCAAATTTAGGAGGATTTACACAGGAATAGCAAAAGATGCATCTCTGACACAAAGGCCACCCCTCTTCCAAATTTCAAGTCCCCGCTTCAAAGCATGGACAGGCCAATGATTTTCAAAGAAAAGGTTGTCAGAAATGTTTTAACATGGGCAAAACCAGGGCTGGTTCTACCCTTTCTGCGGTCCCACGCAAAAAATAAATAAATAAGCTGCCCGAACGGAGCAAAAAAAAAAAAGGGGGGGGGGGGCGCTTTTAAGACTCCGCTTACAATGTTCAGACCCAGACACGTGCTTCCTCGGCTGGTGCCTGGAGCCGGTGCTGGGCAAAACAACAGATTATTCCCTAGTCTCATTCTTGGAAATGACTGAACTATTTTGGCTGAACATTTCCAAAACAATTCACCCAGAAGCATACATCCAGCATGGGACATTTCAACCCAAAAGAACTTGTTTTCAGTTGCTTATAATGGAAATGTCAAGCTAACTTAGTAACCTGAGGTGCTACCAGCCCCACCTATAATATAATTCCCAAAACAATGCTTTTTTATTTGAGAGAAAGGAGAAGAGCAAATATTTCACCGGGAATATTTAATTTACCTGGGGAGCACTTAGACAATACAGTGATGGCTACTATAGAAAACCCCTACGTTGACAGATATCTATCTTATTGGTCTTTGATTTCTAAAGAGGAAAATGTGAGTCTTGTTGTTGTTACTTAAGCTTCTTAATTAAGTGCCTGCTGATAATGGATATCTCCTCCAGTCAACCTGACTGGAGTTGAGGGTTTTGTAGTTGAGGGCTGCAGCTGTGCTGCTGTAGTACTTCAGTGTAGTAGACACAACCATGCGGCCAGGAGAGGTTCTCCCATTGCTGTAGTTAATCCACCTCCCCAAGAATTTTTCCATTGACCTAGCATTGTCTACACCAGGGTTTAGATCGGCTTAACTCTGTTGCTCAGAAAGGTGGATTTTTCACATCCCTGAGCAACGGGGCTGGGTCAAACTAACTTTTAGTGTATGCCAGGCCTGAATATATCCAGGCCAGTTCACCCTCATCTTATAACTAAACTTGGAAAGATTAGATTTTTATTGGGCAAATGTCAGTAAACATTGTTTCACAATATGCACACATATTGCTGAAAAAAATATTTCCATTGACAATAATTGAAAATACAGATGGGCAAAATATGAAAAAGGCTTCTTGAGAACTTATTTGGGTTTGATTTCAAGATATTTACTTTGTATATTTAAACACGTGATGTTGATAATTTGTGTTTAACCATTATCTATTATCTATTATCTATATATATAAAAGTCAAGTGGTGTATGTATGAGTGTATGTATGTACGTATGACTGCGAAGTCCTCCTGCACCGTTTGAGCCAGAGACTTGAATTTTGGTACAGTGAGGGGTCTTGGGGTCTAGATGCTGGTAAGGGTCGAAAAATTTTCGGATCTCACCTCTGACGCCCCCCAGGGGTGAAAGTCTTTCAGGGCCAATCACATCAGCTTGGCAGTTAGGTGGTGATGATGTCATAATACCCCCCTCCAACAGACACCTCACTCGCTCAGCTCACCCCTCCCTCCTCCAACGGA
The DNA here is from genome assembly GCA_032164245.1 of Sternotherus odoratus. Classification (NCBI taxonomy): domain Eukaryota; kingdom Metazoa; phylum Chordata; order Testudines; family Kinosternidae; genus Sternotherus; species Sternotherus odoratus. Next base: position 102,279,611 of record JAVMKO010000003.1, read on the forward strand.
ACCCCGGAGATCCCTCAGTTCTCTGCCCCTCCCACCTCCCCAACGGAACCCCGGAGATCCCTCAGTTCTCTGCCCCTCCCACCTCCCCAACGGAACCCCGGACTACATCAGCTCTGTGCCCCCCCCCCACCTGCGAAGGTCCCCGGAATCCCTCGGCTCTGGGCCCCCTCCCCTCCTGCGACGGATCTGAGTTGGGTTTGGTGGGACGGTAAGTGAGGTGGGGGTGTCGGATTCGGTCGGGGGGGTGAGGTGGGGGTTTCGGGTTTGCTTCGGGGGGTGGGAAGGTGTCGGGGGGGGGGGGTGAGGGGTGTGGTGTGGGTGTTGGGTTTGGTCTGGGGGGGGGAGGTGTTGGGGTGGGTGCCCAGACCAAACCCGACACCCCCCCCCGGCTCACTTACCCCCCGACCAAACCCGACACCGCCACCTCACCCCCCCACCAACCGCAACACCCCCTGACCAACCCCAACACCCACCCCTCACCCCTCACCCCTCACCCACCCCAACATCTTCCCACCCCCCCAGACCAAACCCGACACCCCCTGGCTCACTTACCCCCCGACCGAACCTGACACCCCTACCTCACCCCCCCCCCCCACACCAATCGCAACACCCCCAGACCAAACCTGACACCCCCCGGCTCACTTACCCCCTGACCGAAACCGACACTCCCACCTCACCCCCCCAAGCAAACCCGACACCCCCACCTCACCCCCCCCACCAACCACAACACCCCCTGACCAACCCCAACACCCACACCTCACCCCTCACCCACCACGACACCTTCCCACCCCCCCAGACCAAACCCGACACCCCCCCGGCTCACTTACCCCCGACCGAACCCGACACCCCTACCTCATCCCCCCAAGCAAACCTGACACCCCCACCTCAACCCCCCACCAACCGCAACACCCCCTGACCAACCGCAACACTCACCCCTCACCTACCCCAACACCTTCCCACCCCCCCAGACCAAACCCTACACCCCCCGGCTCACTTACCCCCCCGACCAAACCCGACAACCCCACCTGACCCCCCCAAGCAAACCCAACACCCCCACCTGACCCCCCGACCAAACCCGACACCCCCCCCCCCCCGGCTCACGGTGCACTGTGTAGCACACAGATTATTAAATACACTGTTCGGTCGGGGGGTGAGGTGGGGGTGTCGGGTTTGCTCAGGGAGTGAGGTGGGGGTGTCGGGTTTGGTCGGGGGGTGACGTGGGGGTGTTGGGTTTGTTTTGGGGGGTCAGGTGGGGTTGTCGGGTTTGGTCGGGGGGTAAGTGAGCCGGGGGGTCTTGGGGTTGGTTGGGGGGGTGGGAAGATGTCAGGGTGGGTGAAGGGTGGGTGTTGGGGTTGGTCAGGGGGTGTCAACTGTCTGCCCCCTCCCCACCTCCGACTGACCCGAGCAACGCCGGGCACTTATGCTAGTAAAGTATAACTTTTTGAATCTTGACATCTACTTCATTAATAATTATTGTCTGACCTTCCCATATCCTCTGACTCCTCCATAACTTCTCACAATAATAAAAATTTAAATAGATATAAACCCATAGTTTTGTGCAACTGTGACTATTTCAATTGATAAAAATAGAATAAAATATTTAATAATAAAAGTCAATATTATTGGTCAAAATGATAAAAAAATAAAAATAAAATTCTGCCAAGCCTGCTTGTAACCGATACTCTTTTCCTCACTCTGACTTTGGCATCCGGATCACCACAGAGCAAGACAAGTAGTGCTAATCATAATAAGTGGATCTGGAAACACTGGATTAGCGATCATGAATTTTCCCAACACTGAGGATTTCAGGAGAGGAAGAAGAGTGACGGTCAATGCTGATCAAGGCTCTTTCATTTCTAAACAGTGACAACCAACAGAATTGGCTGGAGCCTTGCGTGAGATTAATATATGGCATTCAAGGAATTAAGCACATGCTATGCATGATAAAATCTGGCAGACTGAGTGGAAGCAACAACATGTAATGTCATGTCCAGAGTGCCTGGAAATTTTGCTTCATTCTCAGCAGCCCAAATCACTAATCATATCAAAGTGATGGATTATTTGGTGTTTGGCACGTACAATAATTTTATTACTACAACTCCATGCTTGTCAAGTGCCCTAGATCACAAGGAAAGCTTAAAGGAGGCTAAGAGGGGATATTAAAAGAAAACCCTTACGATAAAACCACACTCAAAGTAAACGTAGTACAAAGTAATCTACAAAATATACTTTCCCTAGTGCTCATAACTAATAGATTCTAATGGATTCTAATATATAAAGTTTGTTAGTGCTAGTCTTTTAACATACTATATGTAAGTTTAGTAGTTGAATGCTGTATATTATATTCTTGCAATTATTCAAATAAGAGAAGTCTACTCTGCTTGAAAATTAAGATAAAATATTTTTACTATGCTAAAGTTTTAACTTTCATGTCTGCCAGATAATTTTAATGATCAGATTTTATTTTTGTTTTAGTTGTTTTTTTTCTCCTCCTGTCTCTTCATTCTGTAGTGTTGGCTTTTGGATTCTTAGCCTGATATTCACTCTACAAACCTTTTAACTAACATAACCTTTCAACTTGATTTTTAAATGACTTTCGTAACTGAAATTGCCTTCCCTGGGGTGCAACTGACTCCCAGAAACATAAATTGGTATTTCATGTGTGCACTCAGAGGAGGATGGACTCCTTGGTGCTAGACTCTACACAAGCCACCCTGCCATGCTGTATTTAAATGGAAATTGCCAGCCATGCAGTGCAAACACTTGTTCTCCAGGCACTAAGATGAGCCCCAAATTCACATTTACTTCTGGTCTTATCCAGAATTGGAACCCGGCTCCCCAGAGATGTAAGGCTAGCACTAGCCCTGACAACAGCAAACCCTATACACTATCTCTGACACACCCTGCACATTCACGTAACATACTGATATAAGACTGTTTTGGGTACACAAATGGACTAAAGATTTTTGAGTTTCTATTGTAATTTAAATTTCTGTATTCCCGACACCTTCTGAAACTGGAAGCCTGCATTTCAAACAAGGAAAAGGTGTTAAACTTTGACTGATTAATATCTTAGTTTAATTTTTTTCAAATTGTTCATTATTCCTACCTTTCATTTCCCAGGACATTTTGTCTTCTCCCTGCCTTCTCTAATCTGCAAGCACTTAAGCCTAACTTTACTCAAATCATGTGTCCCAGTGAACCCAGTGGGGCTACTCACATGAATAAAATTACACATCTAATGCAAACAGCAGTGAGACACCAACTGCAAACTGTTCAAAGCAGAGTCTGTATTTTCAGTATTGTAACAGCACCAAGCACATCTTCAGTGCTTAACTAATAATAATCATAATAAGTGATCAAGATAAAATGGGCCTGTACATCATATTCAAAATCACTTAAATTAAAATGAGGAGAAAATGTCATCAATTATCTCAGAGTTCAATCTATTGAAGAGCCTATATTGCATTTCATAGAAGGTAGGGAAACTGCCTGTGAATCAAATTAAAATATACCTGGAAGACCCCACTAAGTTCAAGTGATGAAATAATTTAAAAAATCACCTATGTAGAAAATGGAACAGCCAGCCAGTCTCTCCAAGAGGAGGAGTGAGAGGCTAAGAAAGTTTAAAACAGGGAAATGTACTTTTTTTTCTCCCACAGTTTTCAGATGCCCTAATTTTCCTAATCAAGTGAGTCAAAGAGAATGGGCTGTAAGTCATGAGTGTATTTTCCCCTTCCTTTTATAACTAAGCTTTCTTCTGAGTTACCTAAACCTGTCAGATAGTTTTTCAGTATAGTAAACCCTTGATTTAACGGACCTCGATTTAACGGACTTCGGATGCAACGGACAAAATTTCTGAGCAAGTCTGATGCATTCCCGATCCATTTCTGGCGGGCTGGCTGCCAGCTCCCAGCTGCCGCCCGGGTCCACGCAGCGGGCGGGCTGGCTGCCGGCTCCCGGCTGCCGCCCGGGTCCATGCAGCGGGCGGGCTGGCTGCCGGCTCCCGGCTGCCGCCCGGGTCCATGCAGCGGGCGGGCTGGCTGCCGGCTCCCAGCTGCCGCCCGGGTCACAGCAGCGGGAGGGTTGGCTGGCGGATCCTGGGAGCCGGGAGCCGGGACCCGTGCGGGCTGGCTGCCGGCTCCCACCCGGGTCCCGCCTGCAGGCGGGCTGGCTGCCGGGTCCCGCCCAGGTCCTGCCTGCGGGCAGGCTGGCTGACGGCTCCCGGCTGCCGCCCGGGTCCCAGCAGCCGGGACCTGGGCAGGCTGGCTGATGGCTCCCGGCTGCCGCCCGGGTCCCAGCAGCTGGGACCCGGGTGGGCTGGCTGACGGCTCCCGGCTGCCGCCTGGGTCCCGGCAGCAGGCAGGCTGCGGAGTTGCCGCCCCGACCCTGTGGCGGGTGGGCTGCTGCTCCAACAACTCTTTTTTTTTTTTTAATTATTAAATAACGGACTTTTTGATTTAACGGACACCCCCTCGCCCGAATTAGTCCGTTAAATGGAGGTTTTACTGTAGTGCATTTTCTGCATAATCATCTTCTGTTCTCCACGTTTCTTTTGTAGTGATTGGCCACTAAGCAGATTTCTTTGATCCTAAAGGCTTACGGTGAAGCTAAAGGACAGCTCACTTCTGAAGGATGTTTTTGACGTGGAAAAGTATATATATTTTTAGCAGAGGTAACAAAGAGTCCTGTGGCACCTTAAAGACTAACTAAAGTATTGAAGCATAAGCTTTCGTGGGCTAATACCCACTTCGTCGGATGCAAGCAGTGGTATTAGCCCACGAAAGCTTATGCTTCAATACTTTAGTCAGTCTTTAAGGTGCCACAGGACTCTTTGTTACCTCTGCTGTTCCAGACTAACACGGCTACCTCTCTGATTCTATATATTTTTTGCAGCATACCTTTATATCTACTTCCCATCTGTGTGACACTTGAGAATTTAATAATGAGCAGTTGGCAGGCAGGACACTCCAAGTGGTAGAAATGTGGGATTTTGTTTCTTGTTTTATTGCATGTTTCCTGACTGCATAATATTATTTTTGACAGTTATTATGGATGGAAGATCCTTTGCCTTCAGCCTGAAAAAAAGCTCTGGGATCTAAAAAAAAAGATGGAGGCACTCGGTAGGATCCACTCGGGCCATCGCTTTAGCAATGCATGTATATTTTCAACTGCATTCACTGTATGTCTATAGGCTGGAGTTCAGAAAGCAGAATATGGAAGCACATACTCTGAAAGATGAAGACCACATGGCTGAGTGGACTGCCAATGATCCAGCAAGACTGGTGCCGTTGCCTAGCAAAATCGCTGAGAAGGCCGTGCCCTTTTTGCCCCTGGGCCAGATAAACAGCACGAATGGCTCATTCGGTGAACAGTTTACACCCTTCCTCTACTCAGCAGACAGCAGTATGATGGGCAGTAATGGCAGTTCATCAGATAACAGGTTCCATGGCCAAGCTTTTCAGGATGCAAAGCAACTCGACTACTTGGCCAACTCTGCTCTTTTTCCTCTTTTGCTGGCATCCAGTGTAACTCAGACTGGAATTGTCCAGGCCAGTAAAAATAGTGACTCAGAAACACTCAGTCCTTCTGTTGATGCTGCTGCTCCTGCTCCTCAGATAAGTCAGGAACCCATACACTACAGAAACAGGGAACAGGTGGGTTTACTTTAAGCATTCATTGCATTTCAGTGGAGTATGAGCATGCCCAGTTTTTGAAGACTGCACAGATAACATCTAATGCATTGCCCTAAGAAGGAACAGGTCTGCTAACTCTTGAGTCTGCAACGGAGAGTCTTTAGTGGCAATGCCAGGATGTGAAGTGTGACCCTGTGTCTGATTATGCTGTTTTAAAGTCCTCAGGGCAATAAAATGCCGCTTTGTTATATAATTTGTAGTAACAAATCAGTTTGTTCACCCCTTGGTATTGTCGTTTTGATGTTTATTCTTCTCCGCTTCCCTCCTTTAGGAAGAATTCCAGACTTTGGTAGCAACGTCATGGGTGTGACAATGACATGGGAAACCAAAGTCGGGGATTTTTTTTCAGTGATCACTAATGTCAATCTTCTTCCTATGCCTTTTCCCTTTTCTTTTCTCAACTTTTGTGTCCTTTTCCTCCTCCTCTTCCCTTTTGACTGTCCCTTTTCTCTTTTTTCTTCTTGTAGGGGCAGACAGACAGCTGGACAAGAATAGCTCTACACTGTCTCCTGCACCAAAGCAGCCTGCTGCACTGGGTTTCTAACTATCAAATAAAACTGCACTATGGACACCACCTATAATAGGCAACAGCTTATCTGAAATGCAGGGTACATCTACACTGGGAACTAGCAGGGTACGTCTACACTAGCATTTTTCCCACTATTGTGCAGTGCCACTGGAGATAGCAATGGCAGAAGCAATGATTGGGCACAGACTTTTACATCTGCCACCCCAGTGAGGCCAGAAGGGGCAGCAGGAGAATGAAGATAATGCTCTTAGGGTGCTAGAGAAATACGAGATGTAGAAATAATAGTCACATGATTACTGTTTAATTCCTGAAATGAGTCAGGCCTTCACCGAACATGAAGAAGACATGGCCCCTACTCCAAAGAGTTTGCAGTCTAAAAGCAAAGATGAAAGGCAAGGAGGACAAATTGGAGGGCAGAGTAATGGAGGAAGGATTGGGGTTTTGCACAAAGACTGGAATGTTGCTTTTTCTCTACTTGGTTATGAGCTATTCCCTCTCCTCTCTACAAGGCGTAACTCATTTCTGCATTGCTGGGGCTGCAAGTTTTGTTCAACAGAGAGAACAGAGGAAGCAGGGCAGTGGGGGGGGGGGGGGGGGGGGAGAAGCAGCCAAAAAGCAGAAGGGGAGAGATAGGAAGGAGACAAACAAGCTGAATGGGGAGTGCACAGGTGAAGGAGAGAGAGATAGAAAGAGAGACTGATTAGAAGAAGCAGTGGCATTTTAGTAGCAGCATTTTAATTTGGGGCAGATTTAGGTCTCTGTATCTCTGAAGCAGGAGTTCTATGGAGGTAGGGAGCTAACCCGCTTGTGTTGGGGATAGAAGGATAGTGCCTGACCTGTTCCAGTCCATAATAGTTTAATGCTTGAGGTGCCTTTGTCTGTGGCACTACCAGCTGTCGAGTGCCATAAGACCTGAAATTTTAGGGGCACTCTTAAATCTTTCCTTTCTATCCATTCTCTCTCTTCTTCTAATACCCCCACCCAGCCCAAATTCACAGAGTGCCAAGCAGGTAAATCATGGGTGTCCAATCTTTTGGCTTTCCTGGGCCACATTGGAAGAAGACGAGTTGTCTTGGGCCACACGAGTTGTCTTGGGCCACGCGTTATGCCTAGGTAACAAAGTCCTGTGGCACCTTAAAGACTAACTATAAAGTTTTGAAGCATGAGCTTTCGTGGGCTAATACCCACTTCGTCGGATGCAAGCTTTTCCACTGCTTGCATCTGACGAAGTGGGTATTAGCCCACGAAAGCTCATGCTTCAAAACTTTATAGTTAGTCTTTAAGGTGCCACAGGACTTTGTTACCTCTGCTATTCCAGACTAACACGGCTACCTCTCTGATTCTTGGCGTTATGCCTAGTACACACAAATTCTTTGTCACAATTCATTTTATGCAACATTAGAGTCCTCTCGCTCTTTATTTTATTAATCAATTTTATCAGTTTTTCGGTTTTTTGGTCGAACTGTTTGCAATTATAATGAGAATTATGAATAATACTCTTGTTATTTGTGGACGTAATCTCATAACGTTGTAAGTTTACAATTTTGTGTTGGGCCGCATTCATAGCCATCCTAGGCCGCATGAGGCCCGCGGGCCACAGATTGGAGAAGCCTGAGGTAAATCATTTTCAGCGTGTGGAAAGGGTGGAATGTGACTATTTATTTATTTATTTATATATTTCTATTACAGTGGCACTTAGATGCCCTAAGTGAAAACACAGCCTTATTGTGCTAAGCATTATGCACATATATAGTAAGAGACCGTCTCTGTCCTGACCAGCTCAGAGTCTAAATAGAAGAGCAAATGGGACAGAGAAGTGAAGTGACTTGGCCAATGTCATTCAACAGGTCAGCGGCAGAGCCGAGAATTGAACCCAAATCACATTGGCTTTTGTGAGAGTTGTATGTGCTCAGCACCTCTGCAAATCAGGTCATGAATTTTTAACATAGCAGCTCGCAAATCTGCCAGCAAACGTGTTTCACTCTACTGATATAGCTTATTCTAATATAGCTGGGTGAAATGTTTAAAACATCTGAAATTTCAAGGACATTGTTTTTCAGAAATGTTTTACTGTTTTTTGACTGGCTTATAGAGTGGTCTAAATTTTTCAAATTTTCAAAGAAAAATGTTCAGGAAAAATTTCATTTTTCTTTCAAAAATGTGTGCATTTTGCTACCAGCAATAACACTATGAAATAATTAACTCGAATAGGTTTTTAAATATATGTGGTTTCACTGTAAAAGCTGCCATAAGACATCAAAGATTGGGAAAGTGAGTGAGAATACTGTCAAGATTAAAACTGTGTTTAATTTTTTGCTGTATATTTTAATACCAGTGCTATTGCAAGTGAAAGAAATTAAAGTTGGATAGTGAAAAAATGGTCAGTTTCACTTCCTATTCTCATGCCTTAGCATAGAGCCTTATGCGAGACTATTTTTAAAAGCCTGTTTCCATCCTGCCTCGCAATACCAAATTCCACCGGTCCCACATGGTTTCTTGCATTTTTATTCCCATTCCCACCCCCAAAACCTTTAGATCCCACAATCCTGCAAGAAAGACAGATTCCCCCATGCCACTCAAAAAAAAAAAAAAAAGTCAGTGTGTGTGTGTGTGTGTGTGTGTGTGTGTGTGTGTGTGTATGCGGAATTCAGACACAATATTCATCATTAAAAGAATAAAAAAAGTCTTGCTTAAGCCATGTAAAAATACTTTTAACTCCTGTTATAATGGACATGTAAACTCTTTCTATCCCTCCTTTAAATTCAAGAATTAAAACCTTTAAAAAAAAAAAGAAAAACTTGCTTTACATTGCTGAAATTCTATTTATGACAAACTGATGAGAGATTTAGTGTTTTCCAACAAATTACCACAGTCTGGTTGTTTGTTTGTTGTGTTTGGGGGGGGGAGGGGGTTGCTTTTTTTTGCCCACCCAACCCCTCCCGCAATAAGGTACAGTTTATCCTCTCCCACTATTATGGCAGCAGGTCCTGCAGGACCCATGGCTCCCAATCCCGCTGCAAGACTGTAATTTAGCATATTCTAATTCATTTTGTTGGTGCTATTTACAGAGCCCAGGGCAGCAGGAACAGGTGATGATGGAACAGATGGAGCAGCTGCAAAGGCTGGTAACTGAACAACAGAAAATCATCACATACTATAACCCAGGTACTACCGGGATATCCTCCTAAGAACTCAGTACTGTACATGGCAGCTGTTCACATTCCTACAATAAAATGCTGTAGTTCCCAAAATAAATTTAAACTACGATGTGGGTTGGTTGGAGGAAGTAGAAGGATCTTCATCTGAGAGTTGTACTAAAATATTTTATTCACACCACAAACATGGTAACTCCAGAAAACTTCTCTTTGATTCTTAAGTATTTCCTACAGACATTTCATATGTAAAAGTACATTTCTGTTTAATACTAAGACATTCATGTACATGCGTCAACTAAAGTCTAGATTAAAATTAATTAGTGTTGCAATAAATTTTAGTGTAGTGGGAGGCACTGCTAAAACCTGAACTGTCTTCTTTCTCGCTATATAAAAACTAGACAAGGAATTCAGCAGACAGGGCTTCTAGAAATGGACTTTTGGTGCTGGTAATTCAGTCTCTTCCTCACAATACAATATAACTTCCGGAACAGCTTCCTCCTTAATGGTATCAGTGACAGAAAATGCCATCAGCATAGCAAAGAAAAGGAGAATCCATCCTCTGCAGGGATTTCCTGCCCCTCCCCCTCTCAATGCAAATGGGCCTGGATATGTGAGGGACCAGCTGGGATCTTCACCCACTGCACAAAATCTGGTTTTGCAGGAGCCCTTTGCATGAGTGTGAGCAGGGGGAAGTAGAGAAGGCATGGAAAAGCCAAAGAATTTTTGAATTGGTGCCATCCTGGAGATGTTCCACCAGGGGGAACAGTTTTTTTCCTTTTGGACAGGGCTCCACAGTGCCCCACTGGCAGAAGTTGCCTGCGGTTTGTACATCTATACGTTGCTCTAGCATCCTGGCCTCCCCCTCTCCATTTTCTGGGCTGCATTACCCAGTTTGGGGATTGCAAGTATCTTGTGCTGCTGAGATGCCTTGAGGACAGACTGCTGGTCGTCTGCAGCTCTAGGACATGCCATTACGCATGCCAGGCGAAACTCTAGTTCATCAAGAACCCATGACAATAATCATGGATCACCTACATCCCTTAGAAAAGGTCTTTTATCACAATTTCAGTTTAGCATCCTCAGTGCCTCACAAGCTCAACAGCATAGGAAGTCTTTTGGAAGCAGTGGAGTTACTCTAGAATTATGTTGGTGCAAGTGAGATTGGAATTTGGTCCAGTGCTTTTCCATCAACAAAATCTGAATAGGTTTTACAAAATGCTTAGGATGGCAGAGCTCCCAAGTAGTTTTAAACTGTTCAACCAGTACTTACCATTCAAATTTCACTAATTTTGGTGATAGGACAGGGTCATATTTTATGTGGTTAAACTGTTGTTAAATTATTCCTCCATGCTTTTAGTGACACAGACTTTTTCCAACATCAGGCATACCCATCCTTCCATCTTCCCCCACCTCCTTCCCATCGCAAAAAATACAGGCTGAGCAGGCATTGTAAAGAAAATCATAGACTCATGGACTATAAGGTCAGAAGGGACCATTATGATCATCTAGTCTGACCTCCTGCACAACGCAGGCCACAGAATTTTACCCACACATTCCTGCAATATACCTCATGTTCTATTCATGTCTCTCATATATAGCATACGGTAGTATGAAGCAGTACAGAATTCTTTGTGCATCTGTAGGTTACCATGGTGTGTTTTTGAGTTGAGGTGTCGGGGTAAAATTATGGGACTAGCTTCAGACTACAATGTGCTGCGGATGGGTGGCTTTGGTAGTGGGAACGTGCTGGAACAAACGGGTTTTGACTCTTTCAATCCCCATGTTCTGACTGGCTGTCCAGGGCAATGTTATAAATTTACTAGTCCATACTTATGATGATAGAGTTTGATTGTAAAAGGCTTTTGTAAAACTCTCTGTGCATGGAGGGGGAAAATATAATTCAACGTTTGATGCTTTTTTTTCTCTTATATAGCTCTGAACTGGTTTTTCATGCTATTTGGGTGATGGGGGGGGTGGATAGAGGAATGGAGAAAACCTGGATTCCAATGGACAACCGACATGCTCTGACTCAGACTGCCAGGTTTTGGCTAGGGTGAGGTAATATCTTTTATTGGACCAACTTCTGTTAGTGAGAGAGACAAGCTTTCAAGCCACACAGAGCTCTTCTTCACCTCTGGGAAAGATACTGAGAGTGTTACAGCTAAATACAAGGTGAAACATATTGCTTAGCATAAGTTAGCTCACATTCTAAGGGCCCATTCAAGGTAGAGGGGCCTGTTAACACCTTTGCAGTCATAGGACAAAAGGGGGTTAGTGGATTATAGACATGTAAAAACCCATAAACCCAGGGTCATCATTCTGCTAATCACCAAAAATCATAGACTCAACAGAGCTCTTGAATAGTCCAATAGAATATATTACCTCTCCCACCTTGTCTCTCAAATATCCTGGGACTGAAACAGCTACAACTACACTACATAGGTCTTGGTTAGGGCATTCAGCAGCGACCAATGATCCTTAGGGATGTTGTGAGTGCTTCTTGCATGTTTCATCTTCTGTGATTTTAAGGGACTGTGTGTTAAATGGACCTTCATGCTCCTATCTTTTTATATTTCTATAATGCAGAAATAATGATTGCTAAGGAAATAAAAACTTGATTTAAAAGTTAGACCGTCGGGAAATAATATGTGCAGTTCATTATGATTCTTGGTATAATATGGTCCACACCTCTGCATTTCTCACTAGACCCAAGATATTGTTCCACCAGATGATAGAATGAGTGAATTGCAAAGTTTCATGGGTTCACAGAGGTAGCATTTTGCAATCAAAAGTGTAAATCTTTTGCAATATAATTTCCCCCACTCCTGCTGTACTATGCATAGAAAACATTCTTGACAAAAGACAGGTAAGTCCCTCTATCCCAGAAGTGGGCAAATGTTTTAGCCTGAGGGCCGCATCTGGGAATAGAAATTGTATGGTGGGCCATGAATGCTCAGAAAATTGGAGTTGGGGTGTGGGAGGGGGTGAGGGCTTTGCTTGGGGGTGCAGGCTCTGGAGTGGGGCTGGAGATGAGGAGTTTGGGGTATAGGAGGGTGCTCTGGTATGGGACGGAGAGATTTGGAGGGCGGGAGGGGGATCGGGGCTGGGGCAGAGGGTTGGGGCAAGGGGAGAGGCTCAGAGGTACAGGCTCTGAGAAGCATTTACCTCGAGGGGCTCCCGGAAGCATCGACATGTCTCTTCTCCGGCTCCTACACAGAGGCGTGGTCAGGCGGCTTTGCACGCTGCCCCATCTGCATTCATTGCTCCTGCAGCTCCCATTGGATCACGTAGGGACTGGAGCGGGGCCATGCAGCTGCTTCCGGGAGCCATGCAGTGCGACCCTCGAGCCTGCACCCCAGCTGGAGCACTAGAGTGGGACAAGCCTCAGACCCCGCTCCCCAGTGGGAGCTTGTGGGCCAGCTTAAAATGACTTGTGGGCCGGATCTGGCCCATGGGACGTAGTTTGCCCACGCTTGCTATCCCTATAAAAATAAAACAATAGTGCCTCACATGTACATGAAGGAACAGAACATGTCTAGTTTGGACAAAATGATTTATAATTTAAATTCAAGTTTCTGTCTACATATAAGGAACAACTGCTTGTAAAGCTTCATTTTTAAAATGTTAATCTTTATATTAGGTACAGCTAAGCATAAGAAAATAATTTGAAATCTTGGAAAACGTATTTGGTTTTTGTATATATCACAATTTTAAGCTGATTTAAGATGGCATCCCTTACTCCCACTGGAGTCAATAGGAAGTTTACTATTGACATTAGTGGGAGCAAGATTGGGCCCCTTAGACTGTAGATTTTCTAAAAAGAAATAGAGTCAGATCCTCCGCAGGCATAAATTGGCATATCTCCACTTAAGTCAATGGAGCTACACTGATTTACATCTAGGTTTTTGACTTGTTTAACTAGAATTCCAGCCCAGTGGAATGAAAGGGTTTAGAACAGCTGAGTTCTGACAGACCCTTCATTTGCAGGACAAGACGTGGTAATGAAGGGGGGAAAGTTTCCTTTCCAACCTGGCATACACATTAGAGATTATCAGAATCTTTCCAGTGTTCAAGTTTCAGAATCTTTGGAAATGTCAAAGCTCTGGGGTTCCACTTCATTTCTTCTCACTCTTAGAGAATTAAAGATCTTTCTATAGGAACGTCGAAAAATCGGGCTTGAGAAGCAGTACACGATGGGGTCCATAGCACTGTTGAGATAGGTCCAGCAGATAGTAACATCAAATACATTCACAACAAAACGAGAAGCTGCACAACTGTCAAAGCTTTGGAGAATGTACACAAGCACTCTGCCCAACACGCTGGGCAGGAAGCAAACTCCGAACACCACCACCACTGCAATCACTAACAACATGGCTTTGTGCAGCTTAGGTTGACTGCTCAAATCCCGGGATCTCTTCTTCAGCTTCCTGATGATGCCAACCGTGCAAAACAAAATAAGGCCAAAGGGAACGAGAAACTTCAAAAAGAATATGATGTCATGCCAGATGCTGTAGAAATTGGCCTCTTCTTGTAGACTGAAACTGTGGCACTCAGTAGAGTTTTTGGGTCGAGGAGCAACCAGGATGTCAACAGTCAATCCGATTGCTACAAGCCAAACCAAGCAAGCAATGACTCTAGCATTCCTGGCTCTGAGAGAGCTGGTTTTATTGTTAGGGTGGACCACCCGGAAATAGCGATCCAGAGCCACAGCAGTGAGGAAGGCGATGGAGACAGTTTGGGAAAGAGACAGTGCGAAAAGTATTACCGAGCAGAGTAGGTCTCTATAATCCCATGTCTCTATAATGCTAAACCCGAGAGCAAGCACCAGTCGGAACGGCAGGCAAATGTTCAGCAAGACGTCTGCGATAACCAGGTTGAGCAAGTAGACAGCATGTGGCTTCCAAATTTTCAAACGGAAGTAGAACGTCCACAGAGCAATAGCATTGTTTGTGAGTCCCAGCCCAAATTCCAAAGTTAGTAGGATGCTCATGACTGTTTTCGCAGCCGCATGGCGAATAGAGCAGTTAGAACTTGTCATTTTCTGCTGGCTCCTCAAAAGGACTGAAACACTGAAACCCCTCTGGATTATGTTACACTTCGAAGTCCAAAAAAAAAGGGTTTCTTTTCCTCCTAATACTGTAATTAGTTCTGCATTTCTCAGAAGGAAGTATACCGTCAGCATCAGCAGTCAAAAGCGAACCACTATTGGGCGTCGGTAAATAAAATGTAAAGTGTACTATGTATGTGTGTATAAATATGTGTGTACACAAAACCACACCCAGAATAGTTTCCTGAACATGAAATTTTGGCCTGAATCTGCACCTCCTGTGAAGCCTTGAGCACTCAACTCCCAGTGAAATAATGTGAGTTGAGGATGCTCAGCTCCTTGTATGATTTGGCTTTCTTTATACTTTACAGCTGTAAAACCCCAGAAAAGTGTTAAGTGTTATTTAGCCTACAATGGTGCAATCATGTTGCTATTATATTGCCATCCTTTTTATGGAAAAGAAAATATGGTGACTTATTGAGAAAATCAGTATCCCAGTAAGAGAGATGATTCCATTTTAATGTCTACTGCTTCTATGCAGCTAAAAAAAAGGGGATGGGACGGCATGTTTCTGTGTGTCTGAACAATGGTACTTCAAGTCTCATTACTAATGAGTCATTAGCATTGGATTAAGTGACACTAATTATACTGCCGTTCCCAGAGAATATACTAGAAGTGCAGTAACATAATGTCACATGATTTCTTCCCAAGTGTGCTTAAAATGTCTCCAGTTTCTGGAACTGAAAGTCATTGAACTTTTTTTTTTAAAACTCAGATGAAGCTTCTTCTCAGTCTCTGACCCTTTGCCCTCTCTTTCTCTCTTTCTGTATACACGTGCTATCTGTTTTATTTTTTTCTTCAGTACCTTTCTCATAGGCGCTGACTCTGTGGGAACTGCAGGGCCAAGCTCCCCTCCCGCCAGCAGCTCTGCCAATCAACTTCTCCCCTTCCCTCCCAGCCCCTCCTGCCTGCCATGGATCAGCTGTTCCACAGCATGCAGGAGGCACTGGGAGGGATGGGGAGGAGCAGGAATGGGGCTTGCTTGGGAGAGGGATGGGACTAGGTGGGAAGAGGCAAGGTGGGGGCAGAGCAGAGATGGAAAATGTGGGGCGAGGGCTTGAGGTAAGGGGTGGAGTGGGAGCGGGGCCTAGGGCTGAGTGGGGGTTAAACACCCCCAGGGACATCGGGAATCTGTGCTTCTCCTCCTTTTGACCAGAACACCTGGCCAAAAAGGGACCCTGACAGCTCCAGTTGGCACCACCGACTGGGCCATTAAAAGTCCGGTCTTCAGTGCAGTGGAGGCCTGGGGTCTAAGGCAGGCTCTCTGCCTGCCCTAGCTCTGTGTGGCTCTTGGAAGCGGCTGCCAGGTTCCTGCAGCCCCTAGACTCATGGGTGGACAGGGAGGCTCAGTATGCTGCCCCCTCCCCCAGTGCCAGCTCTGCAATTCGCATTGGCCACGAACTGCGACCAATGGGAGCTGCAGGGGCAGCGCCTGCAGATGAGAGGGCAGCGCACGGAGCCTCCCTGGCCGCCCATGTGTCTAGGGTCTGCAGGGACCGGGCAGCTGCTTCCTGGGAGCTATGGTAAGTGTCGCTGGAACCCCAAGCCCCTCCCCCCCACACCCTGAACCCCTCAATTCTAGCCTCACTTGGAGCCCACTTTCCCAGCCCAGAGCTCATACCCCTTCCATGCCCCGACCCCCTGCCCCAGCCTGAAGTCCTCTTCCATACCCCAAACCAGTTATCCCACCCCCAGAGCCTGCACCCCTAGCCAGAGTCCTCACCCCCCTCCCACACCCCAACCCCCTGCCCTAGCCTGGTGAAAGTGATGAGGGCTGGGGGAGAGCAAGCAACGGAGAGAAGGAGGATGGAGCAAGCGGGGATGGGGCCTCAGAGAAAGGGTGGGGCAGAGAAAGGGCCTCGGCAGGGGGCGGGGCAGGGATGTTCGGTTTTGTGCAATTAGAAAGTTGGCAACCCTAATTCTGCAGTCAGAGCCCTCCCTTGGGTACAGTGAATCAGGGCGACTGTTCCTGGCCTCACACTTTGGGGGGTCCCGTGGGCCGGTATGATCAGCTGGGGTGGTTGGTCCTGGAAGTGGCGGATTTGTCACTTCCACCTTGGGTCCCGCACCCTCCTAGTGATGGCCTGTCATGTGCTTTCTTCATCCTGGGCATGAATTTTAAACCTCCAAGGGATCTACAAAACAAGTCAGGTTTGATCTGGCGCCTCTGCTTGCTTGCTTTCTCTGCCTCCCTGGTCAGCTGCTGCTCCTTTGTTTCCCTGCTGTGCAATCACAGAGGCAAAGAACAGGGAGCTAGGTTCCTGACAAGGGGAATCTGTGTAGTAGTCAGAGCTATATTCCCCGGTGGCAGAGGACAGCAGTACAGGTAAAACCTCCTAACAATTGAGAACCTTGTGTTCAAGTCCAGTATTCAGTGGGGCCTAGCAAAGAAAGATGAGATTGGCCTGGTCATCTAGTTGGAGCTGCTAGCCAGTATGGAATAGATTTAATGTATTATTTGATGTATCTCATTAGGAGGCATAGTCCTTCTAAAATTAAATATTTCAGAGCAGTATTAAAGCTCTCTCTAGAATGTCTAGAAACCTCTTCTCTCCAGGTGCTCTACCCTGACACTAGAAATGCTCAAACGGACTGTCCCTACCCTGTATTTCTGGTATCTGGCTGTTCTTTGAGAATTCCCCTCACTTCCAGTACTGCACTGAGAATGCCTTAGTTCCCATTTGGGAGCCATTGCAAGGCCTTTCTGTGTAGTCACATTTTGGCCTGATGAGCTGGCCTAGAAGGGATGGAGGTCACCTGATTTTCTTTGATTGGAGGTACTTTGTGAGGACCCTTTAAATGACAGTATGTCAGCGGAGTTATGCTGTGATCTATGTGGTGTTTAATAATTATGGGCATGTAACTGGTGGTTACGGTAGGCCTGGTTTAAACATTAACAATAAATCTTATAACAAGATTCAATATTTTATCATTTTGGCTGAACATGAGTCTATGAGTATTTTAGTACAATTCCTGTTTAGCGGGAGCATTCTGGGTCAGAACTGGATTGCCGTCCTGTACCAGTGACTGACTTTTCTCCTTTGTTTGTTATCGCAGGCTTTTCAGTCTATCCCAGCATCCCTTCCCAGCTTGTTGCCACGGTGCCAACACTTCCAAGATTTCCTGCCACTTTATTTCCTGTCCAGCTCCCTTTGGAAAACTCTTCACCAGTCCAGAACCACGGACATTTACAAACCAGTCCATCGATAACGCAGACTTCCCTTCAGAGACATTCCCCAGTGGCCTCACCCAACAACAGCTACTCAGAAACCTTAGGGGAGCGCCCACAACCTCCAAGTCCAGGTGGGGAATTAACCAGTGCACTGGAAATCGGCACCCAAGGACATTGTGCAAGTCATGAAAGCTAAAATCCACATGATTTTTGATGAGGGGTTTTTTTGGTTTTAAAAGTTTTGGAATAGTTTTAAACTCATTTCCTCACTAGTTTGAGATGGTGGCCATGGTATTTCCAGTGTTAAACAAGTAATCAGATCAAAGCTTGTCGATGTGGGTGGAAAAGAAAGTAAATGTTAGATTAAAATAAAAAAGTTGAGTCAAAGAGTATAGGGAACATGGTGGTTTTCAGGGGAGAGACGCTAAGAGGGAACTGAGTGATACAGCTTCCAAAGGTGACAGATTCATTTGCTTAGCTAAGGAGGAAGTCTCTATGTTAGCAGCCTTTGTGTTTTCACAGAGGCCCATGGTCCTGCCTTAAAAGGACAGGGATAGAAGCTCTGGTCTGGTTTTTTTTCCTGTATCACACTGTGCTGTACTCATCCTCTCTAACAGTGTTTCTCAGCCTTTTTGATACCAGGGACTGGCTTGCTGCCTTCCTAAACTGCATCAGGGAGATCTCAGGGATGGGCACCAGTCCACAGACTGGTAGTTGAGAAACAACTTTATAAGAAAATGTCGAGGAGTGAGAAGGAAGCAAAGCCAAAGTGGCCAAAGAAAGTGATAGCAAGAACAAGAAATTAGACACCAGGGTAAAGCAGGGAAAATGTATTATGGAGGGGATGCAAAAAGTGCAAAGGGTGAAGGCAATTAAATGCCCAGGGCAGAAAATGTAAATCAGACCTTTGTCTTAGCTTCCTTTAAGTTTAAGTCAAGACCAGCTACGGTACAATCTATGGCAGGGGTCTCAAACTCAAATGACCATGAGGGCCGCATGAGGACTAGTGCACTGGCCCGAGGGCCGCACCACTGACACACACACATACCCTCGCTGCCCCGGCTCTGCCCCCACTCCACCCCTTCCATGAGGACTAGTGCACTGGCCCGAGGGCCGCACCACTGACACACACCCTGCCCTCGCTGCCCCGGCTCCGCCCCCACTCCACCCCTTCCAAGAGGTCCCACCCCTGCCCCACCTCCTCCTCTGAGCACGCAGCTCCCCATTCCCTCCTGGAAAGCACTAGGCACCACCAACAGCTGTTTGGCAAACAAAGCAAGAGCAATATAGGAAGTCCAGAGCTAGAAACACGCGCGGCCCAGCCAGGCAGCAGAGAAGCCTCTGCTTCTGGCCCCTCCCTCCCGCAAACTGCTATGGGGGGGGGAGTGACGACAGGAAGTTTGGCGGGCCACAGGGAAGGGCTTCGCGGGCCACATGCGGCCCCCGGGCCGCATGTTTGAGACCCCTGATCTATGGTTTCCTGTTACTGTGGGAGACACCCAGGGACCCATTCAGCAAGGTATTTAAGCCAGTGTATGAGATTAAACACAACGGTTTAGGCCAGGAGTGGCCAACCTGAGCCTGAGAGGGATCCAGAATTTACCAATGTGCATTTTCAGAGAGCCATAGTAATACATCAGCAGCTCCCCATCAGCTCTCCTGTTTTGTGGCATGCAGGAGGCTGGGGGTGGGGGGATGGGGGGAGGGAGGATCGAGGGCACATCAGGCTCAGGGGAGGGGGCGGAAAAGGGTGGAGTAGGGGCAGGGCCTGTGGCAGAGCCAGGGGTTGAGCAGTGAGCAACCCCTGGCAAATTGGAAAGTTGGCACCTATAGCTCCAGAGTCAGTGTCTATACAAAGAACCGCATATTAACTTCTGAAGAGCCGTATTTGTCTCTGAAGCTAGAGGTTGATCACCCCTGGGTTAGACATATGCTTAAGTACTTCACTGAACTGGGGCCTACTGGAAATTATGATGGGTGTGATTTGTTAGGCCCTTGAGTTGAAAACTAACAAGTGTCAAAATGTACATAAATAAAAAACCAGGTGTTTCTCTGACTATAGGGAAAGAGATCAAGCCATTGCCTCAAAGTGCTGGAAGCCCCACAAAGAAACTTTCCAGACAAGATGCTCAAGAAGAGGAAATCACAGCCAGCAAAGGTGAATTACAGGAAGAGATCTGAGCAATAGATTGAATTGCTGTAAGAGAAAGATGAAATGTGCTGTGTTTTGGGAGGGTTACGAAGAGTATTTTCTTTCTCCAGTACACTGTGCATTATGTATATTGTTTTTCCTCTGAGTCTGAAAACTGTAGAGCTAGAGCAACTCTTACATTAGAGTGCTCATCTTGGCACTGTTTGTAAAGTTAGACAGGCACTATAGGAAGGCAAGGGAGGCGGCATGGCCCAGTGCATTGGGCTCAGGCGTGGAAGCCAGGAGAGCTTGGTTCTAGTGCCAATTCTGCTACTTAACTTGCTGTGGGACCTTGAATATGCCACTTAAACTCTTTGAGCTGTATCTCCATCTGGCATAAATTAGCATTGCTCTATTTACTTCCTCTGGAGAACCAGCCATAAACTAAACTACAGCTGATCACAAGGAGAAATAACTTACATTTCCCTGCACCGGCTCCAGGTGAACCTGATTCTTGGTAAATCACCCACATTAAGTCATTCAAGCTAAGTGAAACTAGTTCTTAACCTCCATTAAACACTTTGTGACTTTGCACGCTACATGATTTTCTGAAAATATGCTAATGAGTGTGAATATAATGTAACTGGAATATGCTTCGTGCAAAAGGTCTTTTGTAAGATATCACTGAAAAACTTATAATCTACTGAGTGTGGTCATCCTATTTGTATGTTTGTATCATTCTTGTATCTGGAACTAGAAATATGAAATATAACTCCAAGGTCCTATTGTATGCAGTTATGCAAAGTGTGAGCCATTAATGGTGGTTTGAAATCTTGATGGGTCCCATCAACCAGGACAAATGAATGTGGATGGTTCTGTTTGCGGGCAGTCCTGCCTGTGAGTCAGGCTGGGAGGAATGAGGGCTGGGGTCTCACAGGACATGTGACCATGTCACCTGGTACTGGAATCCATCTTAAACCTGGTGCTTTTCCATTTAGAAGGGGGGCAGAGGCCCAGAGAGACAAAAGGTTCTCGCCTTGTGCCAAAGCCCTATAAGAGGGTGGAACAGAACAAAAGGGGCTGCGATCATGAGAAATCCCCTAGCTACCACCTGAGCTGGAACAAGGGAGGGATACCAGGGGAAAGAATTGTGCCCAGACTAGGAAGGTGGGTGAGGTTTTATTTGTATTAGGTCTTCTTCCTGTATTAGGCATAGGGTTGCATATTTTATTTTATTTTGCTTGGTAATTCACTTTGTTCTGTCTGTTACTACTTGGAACCACTTAAATCCTACTTTTTGTATTTATGAAATCACTTTTTACTTATTATTTAACTCAGTGTATGTACTAATACCAGGGGGGAAGGACAGCTGTGCATATCTATCAGTGTTATAGAGGGTGAACAATTTATGAGTTTACCCTGCGTTAGCTATATACAGGGTAAAATGGATTTATTTGGGGTTGGACCCCATTGGGAATTGGGCATCTGAGTGTTAATGACAGGAACATTTCTTAAATTGTTTTCAGTTAAACTTGCAGTTTGTGGGACATGGTTCAGACCTGGGTCTGTGTTTGTGGCCACCAAGCGTGTCTGGCACAACCAGGCAGAGTTCTGGAGTCCCAAGCTGGAAGGGAAGGCAGGGGCAGAAGTAGTCTTGGCACATCAGTTGGCAACTGCAAGGAGGTTTCTGTGATCCAATCTGTCACACACTTGCAGATGTTTTTTCTCTAGGAGCAAAATACTCTTCCCTGCGCAAAGCAGGAGTAGCTTGGCTTGGCATGGGGGATTGGGATGTCTGTTGGAGAGGTAAATCAAGATGTCTCAGTAGCACTTGCTGTATTTGTGCTGCAAAGAATAGACACGAGTTGCCAGCGATGTCATGTGTGTGAAACATGAAGGATCAAACATAGGCTCTTCTGCTCCCAGACCACAGAATTCTGTCATTTGAACTAAAGAAGTAAGTCTCCATTAATTGACACTAGTATTAGGCTTTTAGCAAAGTGACAACCTACCAGCTATAGTGAGTCTTGCCAGTTGGTTCAGTTTGGAGAGTGTGGGGGGTTGGCACATTTTTGTGACAAAACCTCCTCTTATAAAAACTACTCTTCTTGTATCCATTTAGTAGACGAGCCATTAGGAGGTGACATAAATACATGCACTTGAGCTGGTTTAATTCTATTCAGCAGATAGCAATGCTGTGCAATACACTGACGAGCAAGTTAATTTCAGTTTTATACATTGAACGGGCATAAATCAATTCATTTTTATTTTCCTTCTTTGTAATCATCAGATTTAGGGATTCGAGATTCTTATGTTTTTTTGTGAGTCTCATTCTTCCATCTAGTTAAGATTAAAATATTTGAGGAAGCATTTTCAAATATTAAAAACATCTTAGAAATTATAAAAAACTTGAAAAGTGTCAAGGCTTTCTTCTTATGTCCCTCCTTACTGCTGTTTAGATGAAAGCCTGCTAAAGGAGGAGGCTTGTCCTCATACTTTGCCTGCCATTAAAGAAGAAGAGGGAGAACAAACTGATGAACAGATTCCCCTTTCCCCTTTTGGCATAAGGATGGATGCAAGGACTAGAAACCTGGAAGACAGGTGAGGAAAGGGTTTAGTTTGTCATTTACAATGATACAGATAAAACTGTCAGTGAACAGTCTCTAGTTTTCCTCACTTTTATACACATACAGTCCCAGGTGCTGGAACTAGGGGTGCTGGGGGTGCTCCTGCACCCCCTGGTGTGAAGTAGGTTCTATATACAGGGTTTACAATTTGGTTCAATAGCTCTCAGCATCCCCCACTATAAAAGCTGTTCCAGCACCCCTGCATAGAGTAAATTGCAAATGTTAGCATATCAGACAAAGCTCCTTTCCCTATTATGAGATTAGTTTGTGTGTACGGGCAAGTTGGGATAGATCCATGGCTCCTTGATAGGACTGCCAGCTCCAGAGCAGAAACACCAATGACAACATTCAATCACCTCCTAGAAAAAAAGTCAAATGGAGGAGGTATGGTGGGAAGAGGATAGACTCCCTGAGGGCACCGGTGTACGTGGGTGTGCAGGCTAACCAGCCATAGAAAGAAACTAAAGTCCCAGTGATGGGCCTCTTCATATCCCTTTCACAGGGTATCCAAACACAGCAGAACAGATTAGCTCAGCGGTTCTCAAACTTTTGAGACCGCGACCCCTTTTCCGGCTGGGTGGGCGGGGTGCGACCCCTCCAGTCCCCGCCAGGGGCGGGCTGCCGGCTGCGCCCCGCCCCCCCTCCATCCCTGCCGCGGGGTGGGGGGGCTGCCGGCTGCGCTCCGTCCCCCCTCCTCCGCCGCGGGCTGCCGGGTGCGCGCTGGTCCCCCCCCCCCGCCACGGGCGGGCTGCCCGGTGCGCTCCGGTCCGCCTGTTCCCGCCGCGGGCGGGCTGCCGGGTGCGTGCTGCCCCCCTCTCCACCCGGGCCGGGCGGGCTGCCCGGTGCGCTCCGATGCGCCTCGGTCCGCCTGTTCCCGCCGCGGGTGGGCTGCCGGGTGCGTGCTGGTTTCCCCCTCCCCCCCTGCTGCGGGCGGGCTGCCAGGTGCGTGCCGGCCTCCTGTCCCTGCCCCGCCGCCGCAAGTTGCGGCGGCAGGAGCTCGCAACCCCCCGGATAGCTCTCGGCGACCCCAAGTTTGAGAAACCCTGGATTAGCTCAAACCACTGGGTAATAACCCTCCGAGGCCTTTTCAGTGTAAGGTAGCTGGAAGGGGGAGAGGACTGTTGTACAGACCTCTGTATTCTAAGGGTATGTCTTCACTACAGGACTAGGTCGATTTCCCTTCATTCGATTTTCTAAACTCGACTTTAGAAAATTGAATCAGTGTGCCCCCACCAGGACAGCAGGTCGACAGTGGTCGACACTGTCTGTCCTAGAACTTTTGCAGGGGTCGACATAGCCCGCATTGCACTGTGGGTAGGTAGCCCCCGCCTGCACAAGCAGCCCCGCGGACCCCCCCCGCCCGCCGGAGCAGCCCCGTGCCGGACCCCCCCCGCCTGCCCAAGCAGCCCCGCGGACCCCCGCGCCTGACCGAGCAGCCCCGCGGACCCCCGCGCCCGACCGAGCAGCCCCGCGGACCCCCGCGCCCGACCGAGCAGCCCCGCGAACCCCCCCGCCCGCCCAAGCAGCTCCGCGAACCCCCCCGCTCGCCCGAGCAGCCTGGCGAACCCCCCCGCCTGCCCAAGCAGCCCCGCGAACCCCCCCCCCCCCGCCTGCCCAAGCAGCCCCGCGGACCCCCCCCCGCCCACTGGAGCAGCCCCGCACTGGACCCTCCCGCCCATCCAAGCAGCCCCGTGAACCCCCCCCCGCCCGCCTGAACAGCCTCGCGCCGGACCCCCCCGCCCGCCCAAGGGGGAGGGGGATCCGGCACGGGGCAGCTTGGGCGGGCGGGGGTGTCCGCGGGGCTGCTTGGGCAGGCAGGGGGGTTCGTGGAGCTGCTTGGGTGAGCTGGGGTCCGGCGCGGGGCTGCTTGGGCAGGCGGGGGGGTCCGCGGGGCTGCTCGGAGGTCGGAGGCTTAACTTCAGATGCCTCTTCACTTACTCACAATAGACGTAGAGAAGTCGATTTTAGCCTTACTTCTCTCGTCAAGCAGGAGTTACAAAGTCGATTTTGAGGGCCCTTTAAATCGACTTTAAGGGCATGCACGTGAGGACAGGTACACGTTTAGTTCGACTTAACGTCGTTAAAGTCAACGTTAAGTCCTAGTGAAGACATGCCCTTAGTCACCCAGGTAACCAAAGTCCAGTTCAGCCTGTTATATACATTTGATTGTAAAAGTAAAAGTTGGAGACCAAGACAGGTACAAACTGGACCGTTTACATTAAAAGAACTGGGATAAAGGGTCTTTAAAGCTCCTGCTAAAGTCACCGACTGGCATGACTGAGCTAAATAATTCAAAGAAATTGAAGGAAATGTTTGTAGTTGAAATCATACCAACATGTGTTTTGATTGGTAATTGCCACCCATTGTCTAATATTGCCCATCTGAGTGTCACTGAAAGGAACAACGAGATGCATGGATTGTAAGAAACAAGTTCTACCATCAGGGATTGCCGCCCTGTCAAGGTCTAGGGATGCCGGGGCCCATCACGACACTGCTGGGCCTTTGTCATTCTCTGCAAAGGCATCCTCACCAGACCCAGTTAAAGAGAGGGAACTAGATGGCATTACCACTTCCACTGGCTCTGGATAAATCCCGACCAACGCTTGGGATGTGAATCTGCTGTCACTCCCTCCCGAATGTCTCACTTTCTTTCCTCCCCTTGTTTCTCCTCTTTCCTATCTCTCTCCTTTTGCTTTCTACCTAATTAGACTGGCCAGCCGGGACAACTCCACCTTTTGTTAGACTGCTATGATCCTGTGACTGGAAGGGCAGCTAAAAGCAATCCCTTAAACACAGCCTGATGCTGGTAAAAGTTTGCCAGGTGTTTGAATGTCTGATCAGACTGTGTTGGGCCTGTGTTTCTCTAGCAGCAAGATCAGTGGTTCTCAAACTGGGGTTCCAAATGCATGAGCGTGTCTGCCGAAAAGCCGCCAGAGTGAAAGCTTCCGCTGTCAGTGGCATTTCGGCGGACACAGAGAGGAACATGTCTCACTCCTCTCTGTGTCTGCCGAACTGCCACCGAAAGTGGAAGTGTTCAATTTGGCAGCATTTCGGTGGACATACCCTCGGGCTGCAACAGGACGCCACAACTGAAGAAAGGGGCGCCGAACAACAAACTTTAAGAACTGCTGAGCAAGATCGTAAGTGAAAGTCAGCTCCAGAGGCAGAAGCTTCATTTCCTATCTTTACTGTTCCCTCACCCCTTTCATGTGCAGTTGCCTTGTTTTACCTTAAAGGAAACTGGACCAGACTGCAACTACAATAACTGCTCAAGATCATTTCAACTAACTTTTTCTCTTTTCCTCCACACAAAGGACAGCTAAGACCACAGTTAATGCCATCTAAAAGACTGTCACACATGGGTTTTGCTTACATATGATTTAATGTAACTAAAGAGAAAGGGAACAGGATGCACCCTTCCCACTACAACAGCCTCTGTTGCAGCAGCTTCCTCTTTTCTTGAATAATCTTGCCTAGATCAGTCATGTGATAGTGAGGAGCCAAAGAACTCCTTTCATGTCAAAGCATCCTTACACCTTGTCACAGGGAAACATTCATATTAAAATAGCCTAGAATTCCCCAAGATTCAGGATTGCCAACCACAAATGCTTAAAAACAATAATAATGAGAATTTTAAAATGATAATTTGGGGGATTCCTTTATTTGTCTTCTGATTCTGAATTTCAGGTTCAAATCTTTCAGCTCTTCTCAGCAGACATGCGGGCTAGAAAACTGTTTGTTTTTTTAAAACGAAAGCTGAGCTTCTCACAAAATTGGAGGACTTCTGGAGCTGAAGCTTTAAGAAAAAAACAATATTGACAACACTGAGCTGCGCACTACATACACACATACTTCTCACACACACTTTTTTCACTCACTCCTCCTTCCCTGGGGCAACCCTAATTATTCCAGAAACAATGTTTAATATTAGCAACTATGCATGGTTTACAAAGCAGCTGGGCAGCATAAAACAAGGAAGAAACAAGTTGACCCCTGAGAGCAAGAAGACTATGGCAACTTTTTTGCAAAAAGCACCCTCCGTTTTTGCATATACAAAGACCTGCACATACACTTTTCAAGCACTAGCACTGCACACACAGGTGGTAGCATGTATAAGTGCAAAACCCATTCTTGCATAAGTGTTAGAACGGATCAACTTTCACACATGGGAATTAGTGTTTGAAATGGTGTTTGCAAATGCAAAGTTTCATGCGAACAAGGGAAGCCAGTTTGAGGCCCTTTGAAAAATGCAGCCCCTAGGTTCCTCAAGTGATTAAGCCTATACATAAGAAAATCACCTGGTGCCTCAGGGTCTCTTGATCAGTCACTACAGTTATAGCCATAATTTTGCTCTTCATTGAGCTTCAGAGAGCTCCAGATCAGGCAATAATGTCATCAGCAAGCAAGGATCATCCACCCCAAAGGAGGAAGTAATAATAAATACTGAGATGCTTTTCTAAAGCAAATTAAGAAGATCCTCCAAAAACATTTCCATATGTGTCCTTAGCCAGCTTGTATTTTCACAGCTTATGATGTTTTCAAGATTTACATTCCCTAAGACTTCAGAGACCTTTTAAGTAAGCTTTTAGATACATCCTCAATATAAGGGTATGTCTTCACTACAGGACAAGGTCGATTTCCCTTAATTCGATTTTCTAAACTCGATTTTAGAAAATCGAATCAGTGTGTCCCCACCAGGACAGCAGGTCGACAGTGGTCGACACTGTCTGTCCTAGAACTTTTGCAGGGGTCGACATAGCCTGCATTGCACTGTGGGTAGGTAGCCCACAGTGCCGGGAGTGCCAGACCCCCCGCCTGCCCAGCCAGCCTCGCGGACCCCCGTTCCCGCCGGAGCAGCCCCGCGCCGGACCCCCCGCCTGCCCAAGCAGCCCCGCGCCGGACCCCCCCGCCCGCCCAAGCAGCCCCGTGCCGGACCCCCCCCCGCCCGCCTAAGCAGCTCCGCTAACCCCCCCGCCCAAGCAGCCCTGCTCCGGACCCCCCCCCCCCCGCCCACCCAAGCAGCCCCGCGAACCCCCGCACCTGCCCGAGCAGCCCCGCGAACCCGCCCGCCCGAGCAGCCCCGCGCCAGACCCCCGCCCGCCCGAGCAGCCCCACGAACCCCCCCGCCCACCCAAGCAGCCCCGTGCCGGACCCCCCCGCCTGCCCGAGGGGGGGGGGTCCGGCGCGGGGCTGCTCGGGCGGGCGGGGGGGGGAGGGTCCGCGGGGCTGCTTGGAGGTCGGAGGCTTAACGTCAGATGCCTCCTCACTACATCACAATGGACCTAGAGAAGTCGATTTTAGCGTTACTTCTCTCGTCAAGCAGGAGTTACAAAGTCGATTTTGAGGGCCTTTTAAATCGACTTTAAGGGCATGTATGTGAAGACAGGTACACGTTTAGTTCGACTTAACGTCGTTAAAGTCGACGTTAAGTCCTAGTGAAGACATGCCCTAATACGGAAAGGTTTACCTCTGCTTCACTACCCTGGTTTGTTATTCAGAGACTTCCATTTCGCCTTCCAATGCATTACAGACATTCTTTCTCTCCTCTGCCAAAGTAAGGACATGCTGTGATATGTCACTTTTTCCCCCAAGTATTTCAGACTTCTCCCTCTCACTACGTTACTCTCTGCAGGAGCTGGTGTGGATCTGCGACAAGTGCCTGGAATAAGCAGGCTGTGCAGGGTGGGAAAATAATCCCGCTTTTGAGATTTATTTTTCCTTTAGGCATTTTACAGTGTTTAGAGGAAAGTGCTGTTTGTCTGGCTGTAAAACATATATCCAGGCTTACACAGGATATTTTCCATGTGAAAGGTGGATCCTGTAAGGATCCAGAGGGCCAGAACCCAGGTCTGTAGGGGTCTAGATGACCAGTGCTGCCCTGCCACTCTCTGGCAGCTTGGGTAGAGCCATGGTCAGTGCACTGTAAACCTGGGAGACTATGCACCACAGGAAGTGTCATCCATGGAAGCCTCAATTAGCAGTATCCCTATGACCTAATTGGTCCAGAGGAGCACTATTTAAGCATGGAGAGAGTTCCAGGAAGCTGTCTCCACTAGTAGGTGGATCACTGGTTGATTATTATGACAGACCTTACTCCAGTCCTGTCCTCCTCCGTTTCCTGACTCCAGCTCTAACCCTTGGCTTTGGATCCTGGCTTTTGACCCTGGCTCCAGTCATTAGGCATGGGTTCCTATGTCCTGGCCCTACTAGGTGGCAGGTTATGCTCCATTCATTGCTCTGCCACTTCCCCTTTTTTTAAAATGCAGATTACCTTTGAAATTGGAACTAGAGGTCAGCTATACTATAATTATAAAGAAAAATAGTTGGGAAGTTATTGCATTTGATGCCATCTTATTCTTTGCCTAGACCAATCAGACCAGGAATTGGTATAAGACAGAAGACTTTTGAAGAATTTGTTGAAGAACAACTTAAAGTAGATTCTCAAATAACAGAAAACCACCAGCAGGTACTGTGTTATTGGCTGTATTGATTAAACTGTTCAGCTTGTTTCTACAAGACCCTGTGGGCTTAAGTACAACATGGGCCTTGTTCCGGCTCTTTGCACAAGGATAAATTTCTCCCTTCACCTGTTATTAATGCTAGAGGGGCCTAGACTAGCTTCCACGCATTAAAGCTATGTCCCCAGAAATGCGCTGTGAAATGCTGTTTGCCTGTGATATTGCTGACATTTTGTGAGCAGTTCAGTATTCACAGTATCCTATTCATCTAGGTACTTCATGGTCTGTCTTCTAGTGTCCTCCAGTTCATTTAAACTAAATTAGATCTCAGGATGATTCTGTTATTCCATTTGTCACCGTTCCCTATCCTAAAACTGTTGGGGTTTGATGATCGTGTCCCTCTGCTTTTTGTCTTTTCTAATGTGAATTTAGTTCTTCATTCTGCCTGGTGCTGAGCATGCTGGTCCCTGCAAATCCTGCAAATCAAGCACCTGAGGAATCCCACGGGCTTAATCGGTGAGATTGCTCACATACTTAAAAACCAGCATGTGCTTAAGTGCTTTGCTGAACAGGGGCCAGTGTTCTCAGCGCCTCAGGGCAGCATCAGACCCTTAATCCTGGTGACATGTTCTGATTTGGCTGCCCTGAAGACCAATCTTCAAATAATTCACAGAACAGGTATATCTTGGACACTAACAGTCCAGACTCCTCACATGCCTTATTGACACTGTACTCCAAACCTGATCTGGAGAGGCTATGTGGGAATGTGAGTGAGACGATGTATCATTTTCTAAGGCTCGTTAAGTCCTTTCTGCTGAGATGGACAGCAAGGGTACAATGCAGACGGAGGCAGATTTTCAACAGGGCTCAGCACACTGGGTGAGTGTCACAACAGGAGCCACTGGGTGCTGCGCACTCTTGAAAATCTGGCCCTTAGTGTCAAATGTAGCAGTGACTTTTGTCCACTTGAAATTGGGAGGGGGGGGAGGGCTGACACCTGCATTGTATCTTCAATCCTATCTACCAGCCCTGCTACCTTGCTATATTTACTGCCTGGAAGATGTACAATTCCATATCAGACATTTGGAAACCCAGAGCAATAGACGCCTGTTTCCTCTTTGTCCGCCAACAAAGTAATGCACAAACTCAAAGTGATACATTACCCTCCTTTCTATATGATTACACAAAACAGTCCTACTTGCCTTAGCTGCAGGCAAACTTATCTCCTCCTTAGGGGTTGTTCTTTTTTTTCCCAGTATCATATTTAGTAACACAGAGATGAAACAGAAGGAAGTGAGTTGTTGTGTGTCATTTAGTACTAACATTAGCATAAGGGATATGCGCTAGTATGTAGGTGCTGCTGAATAAAATGTTTAGTAGTAGAAATTAGGGCCAAAATTTTACAGCTTGGATACCTAAAATTAGGCACTTAAATCTATATATGGGCACCTAAATGCATGACTGATTTTCAAAGACACTGAAAAATCCCAAGTCAGTCAGAAGTCCAAGGCCTCAGCAACTGAAATCAGACTACAGTAAAACCCCGATTTAACGGACCCTGATTTAACGGACTTCGGATGCAACGGACAAAATTTAAGAGCAAGTCCGATGCATCCAAAATCCGTTAAATCGGGGGCTGGCTGCTGGCTCCCGGCTGCCGCCGGGGGTCCAGGCAGCGGGCGGGCTGGCTGCCGGCTCCCCGCTGCCGCCCGGGTCCAGGCAGCGGGCGGGCTGCCTCCTGGCTCCCCGCTGCCACCCGGGTCCAGGCAGCGGGCGGGCTGCCTGCCGGCTCCCCGCTGCCAGCCCACCCGGGTCCTGGCTGCTGGGACCCGGGCGGGAGCTGTTAGCCAGCCCGCCCGGGTCCCGGCTGCTGGCTGCCGCCCGGGTCCCAGCAGCCAGGAGCCGGGCGGGCGGGCTGACGGCTCCCGCCCGGGTCCCAGCAGCCGGGAGCCGGGCGGGCAGGTTGACAGCTCCCGCCCGGGTCCCAGCAGCGGGGACCCGGGCAGGCGGGCGGGCTGCTGGCTGCCGCCGGGCAGGCTGACTCCCGGCTCCCGGCTGACGTGATAAGTAAAACCTCTATATAACGGACTAATTCGGGTGAGGGGGTGTCCGTTAAAGCCGAAAGTCCTGTTATTTAATAATTTTAAAAAAATATTAAATAACGGACTTTCGGCTTTAACGGACACCCCCTCGCCCGAATTAGTCCATTATATCGAGGTTTTACTGTACTAATATAGGTACCTCATTATGGATTTAAGTGCTTTATCTTTAGGCATTTAAGTTTGAAACTGTTGGCCTAGCGTAATACAATTAATAAGCGTGGACATCAGAAAAAATTGTTACAGAAAACACATAGATCTAAGGAGCCTGAACCAGACCCCTTTCTTTTAGTTGCAAGCCAGCAGGCCTCTCCCACTTGAGCTAAAGGAGCAGCCCTGTAGCTGCTGCTGGTAGTTCTCATATCCTCTCTGGGGGGCTAGCTGTGATTCATTTTGCTCAGCCACTCAAAGCCAGTACTGTAGACTAGATTTCCAGTTGCCTCATTAGGTTTCTTATTGAACCCTTTGCTTGTATTACTGTATGTGAACCTTTGCACTGGGTGAAGCCACGTGCTTTTTTTGAATAACAAAGCACTTAGGGCCATATCCTGTTCGGAACCACATGACAGCTCCCACTCATAGGAATGACGTGAATAAGACTTCCCTGCAGGCACTGAGGACACTTAAAAATAAAAATACTTCGCTTTTACATTTGCAGTACAGTTGTAGTCATATTAGTTCCAGGGTATTAGAGACACAAGGTGGGTGAGATAATATCTTTTATTGGACCAACTTCTGTTGATGAAAGAGACAAGCTTTTGGGGTACAAGAAGCTCCACTCCAGGTAGCTCAAAGCTTGTCTCTCTGCCAGCAGAAGTTGATCCAGTAAAGAATATTACCTTACTTGCCTTGTTCCTCTAGCTTTTGTGTGGTAGTTTCCACCCCCAGGTAACATGTAAAATATTAATTGATCCATATAGTACTCTATAATTCAAGGAAAATCATCTTTATAAACAGATTATCAAAACAACTATTTTCTCTTCTTAAATATTATCCATTCATTTATCTAACAGTAAGCACTGCAAAACTAACAAAATAATCACCACAAACCAGAACATTGTACTCTATGCCACAAGTACTCCTGTTCTTTTTATGGCTATAGACTAACACAGCTGCTACTCTTAAACCAGAATAGAATGTATAACATTTGGAAACTTCGAGATGATACAATATACAGCAATCAATTCAGGTACTACTATAAAAATACAAGTAACTTAAGAAACCCTCTTTTTTTTTTCTTCTTTTTTTTTAAGATTATCTGGATTTAGGGAACTCAAACTACTTAATACCATAAACCTTTTCACTACTCCATGTAGTGCTGTCCATGTGACATAAAAGCAAAGGTGTTTACATTAATAGACTTCACTGGCCTGAAATTAAATAAAGGAGAGTTCTAACTCCTCTCAGTATTTTTGGGAGGC
The DNA here is from genome assembly GCA_032164245.1 of Sternotherus odoratus. Classification (NCBI taxonomy): domain Eukaryota; kingdom Metazoa; phylum Chordata; order Testudines; family Kinosternidae; genus Sternotherus; species Sternotherus odoratus. The sequence continues at coordinate 102,312,006 of JAVMKO010000003.1, forward strand.
TTTTGCCAAAAATTGTCCAGATCACACCCAGGACAATAGCAAGCATCTGTGGTTCACTTTAATTTGAAATTCTGGGAAATCTTAGTATTTCTTTGTACATGGAAATGTAATAATAAAATGAAGTAGTGAATTATTTGCTGTGTAAAGCACAGTTATATTCATTACATTTTCTATCATTGTGCCTTCTATGACATCCTTTATTTGTTTCCTGTCTTTCTTTTCTGTGTACGTTGAGAGGGATTTTCAAACTTTCCAAAATTACTTAGGAACACAAACGAGGAATACTTGTGGCACCTTAGAGACTAGCCAGTTTTTGTCAGTTGACTTTCAGTGGGACCTGTGCTCATAAGTGATTTAGGTACTTTTGAAAATTCCACCCATTATCTCTCTGTATTTCTGATTTTCCCCAGAGTATAGTAATTCAAGATATGCTTTAAAAGTACCACAAAGCTTTAAGAAAAATACAGCACAAAATCCTGTTTAAGGTCCTCTTCCCCCCGGTGCAAAAGGGCCATCACTTGGCCCAAGCACCACTGGAGACCTCAAATTAGGGTGTTAGTGAGACTTAAGTGATACAGCAAGGCCTGGTCCTGTCCGTGTGCACAGGGATGAACAGAACATGGACTAAATCAATGGCACTAGTTTTGCTAATAATCTGAGCAGGTTTCGGATTTAAGCACAGACTCAAAATATTTAAATAGTAGTTAAACTATGAGAAACAGTGAGAATGATTTGCTTGCCAGAATCTGAGTTTATTGGCAACATCTGATGTCAACACTAAATTCTTGAGTGCAGTGCCTGTGGGTCAGATTCTGTTTTTAGTTATATTATTGGCAGTTTGTTAATTTGTCCATCTCCCTGAGCTTAGAAAAAGAGGCCATGATTTTGTGCTAGCTTTGACGTCATCACCTGTTGGAGAGAGCACAGAACCATGAAGTCAGATATTTGCAGATTAATTTATATACCTGTCTGTAATTTTTATTTAGAAAAGAAATGCAGGGCCTTAGCCACAAAGTGGTCACTGGATGATTTTTTAACATTTTTTACATCTTTCGTCTGAGATATTAAAACTATTTCATTGTTATGAAAGCAGAAATAGGAAAACACATTGATCACCTGGAAATAAAAAATCTAAGATAGCTGTGCACAAGGACTAAATTAACAAGAGTTACAAAGAATGTCTGGGCATTTCAGAAGTGAATTTTAACCAAACACTCTGGAAGGGGTTTTTATACTTTCTAAAAATGATTAACTAAAATAACACTCTCTGAACATTATCTCAGTATAATATTCCTCCCTGTGAGAATTTATTTTGTGCTGTGTGACTTGAGCAGTATAAATGCTGGAAAACTAGCATCGTATGTGTTTAAAAAGTTTTGATATAAAGGAAAATAGCAAAATTTTGCATACAACAAAGAAACTATTTTTATTATTATGGCTTCTGCCTAATGGGATCTGATTTCTCTCTCCATTTTTGAAGAATATCTCATATTTTAAACATAATTTTTGGTATTTGCAGAACCTCTGTGAGGCTAAAGTGACTCCTCGGAAATCTTTCCTGAAATGTGGAGAAGGCATTGCAAGGCTTGAAAAAAATAAAGAGAACCTTGCGAAAGAACAAACCAAACATCCCAGAAGAGTTAGTTTTGATTGCCAGAATCTCTTCTCTTTGCCTCGCCGACAGGATGCAGGAAAATTACAGCTGCGGAAACATTTAAATCGTTTACATCGACAGGCCAGCAGCCCCACGGTGTTGGTCTCTAATGAGAAGAATACAAATTGCACTATCTCCATGCGTGAAATAAAGGCTCAGGTTGACAGTATTGGAAGAGATCCTGAGCAATGCCCAGAAGAAAGAGGAGAAGGAGGTGGTGGAGAAGAGTGTGCAAAGGAGGATCCTGCTGTACCACTGCAGATGAACTGGGCTGAACTCCTTCAGCAGTGTCAGGAACAAATTACTGAAATGAAGCTACAAATAGGTGAGAACAATAAAGCTCAAACTACTGATTCTCTAGGACACTCAGGCAAAGCAGACAAAAGTTCCATGGAGTCTACAGTTCAAAAGGACCTAGATCTTGTGGCTCAGCATGTGAAGGGCAATCTAACTCAGATAGCAGAAAAGCCCTTGGAAATCCTTCAAGAAGGTTCTAAGCTTCAGAATTTAGAAGGAAGCCAAACCAAGCAGGTGGATTGGAACACAGACCTCAAATTCACACCTGGTGTGAAAGGAATTAGCAGTTGCCACAATGAAGATTACATGGTGAGCAAAAGCCCAGAGAGCCAAAAAGGAACCTCCACTGGGTTTAAGATGGTTAATGACAGAATAATGAGAGTTACCCACAAATCAACTCATGGCATGAACAGGAAAAAGAACATCACAGCTGTCAGCCACCAACAAGAGTGGCAAAGCAGTAGAAGTGCTGCTAACAGGTGGAATGCTCAACCTTTGTCCAGTGGATCAAGCTGCACATCCACTGACAGTGAGGATGACTCCAAATCTTACTGCTCTCAGTCTCCCACAACACACGTGCCTCATAAAGTAGGTTGCACCGACAAAAATTTGGATCTCTCTGATGCTGATTATGCTAGTGATGAGCCCAGTGGAGCAGAAGAGGTGGCCCTGAAAAAGCACACAAAGCCACCTCCAAAGAAACTGGATGCTCAAGATATAAAAAGCAAGCAGGATCTCTCTGTCAGCACAAGCAGCAGTGAATCTGGTAATGGAGTTGCCAGGCTGAAAGGAAACAAGGCTTGTTCTTCTCTTCGAAAGTATCCCTTTCGGCCCCAAAGATCTGCGAGAGGCAGAAGAGAGCCGGAGACAAGGAGTGAGAGTAATGTCGGGGGTGTTAAAAATGTAGATCTGCAATCATCACCCTCAGCATGTGACTTGGTGGGCAGCCTATTCCCCACGTTCAAAATTAAAGAAACCCTCGCAGAGGAGAGGGCACAAAGAAAACCGGTTCTGGGTACGCTAGGTAAGGGCTAAGCAAAACTTCTTTCCCCATGTCAGTAGAAGTTGAAATTTTCTTGCTTTATAATGATTCTACACCAATGGTGCAAGTAAAATTCATTTCTTATCGGTATGCTGCACTCATGGGAGGGACGCAAAGAGAGGGCACCAGGGGGGGGGAGGGAAGATGTGACCTCCCACTTGACTCCTCACTGCCCCACCACCAGCCCAGGGCCCCGCGCTCTCCCCTCCTCATGGTCCAACCCACTGCTCCTGTACTCCTCCCGCCGCACCAGAGACTTCTGAACCACAGGGCTCCGTGGAACCACAGCAGCAAAAGGAGCAGAACCTGGGGCCACCTGGCAGCTCCTCCAGCACAGTTGTACAGACCCCAGAAAGGACATAGAGCTGCGTGGAAGGGCTGGGGGCAGGGATGGAGGTGGTACAGCCACACCGGAGGAGCTGCAGGTGTAGGGCCACCCAGCGGCTCCATGTTCTGCTCCTGTGTCTTTCCGGTACAGAGTACCAGTCTCTGCCATACTTGCACCACTGTCCTACACATGCTTCATCAGTGCATGCCCCATCCCATGCCCCATCATGCCAACATTCCTCAGCCCTGACCTTGAAAAACCAGGCTCCCACTAGGGCTGAGGAGATAGTTCAGTCTATATGCCCGTTCCAGTCTTGGCCTCTTTGCAGAGACTGTCAAGTAGGACATCTATCAGTGCCACTTGTAACTGGTTTCATGACGAGAGCAACTGTGCACTAGGAGCTGGACTGAGCCCACCCACTACTAATTGTATAGCATTTAATACTGTTTCGTGTAGATGTGTAGGTGTGGTGGCTTAGCCCTCCTAATGTTTCACATCTTCACAGCACTTTACAAATTGTTAATTCATCCTCACCACACTCAGAGTTGGCACCAAAGTTGAGTTGCTGCCATTTTGGGGATGGAGAAAATGCGAACGTTTAAGTGACATGTGCAAGGCCAGAATGGGAGATTGTTTGAGATCCGGGATTAAAGCTGAGGAGGTCAAATTAATCCCTGGTGAATCATCAGTGAAGTTCTGGCCTGTTGTATCCTGAGTCCTGGTCATGTACTCAGATGCCAACATCACACCTCCCATTTGTAATTAATTTGTATTTCTATTAAGCACAGGCAAATGTGCTTGGCCTGTGCAAGACACAGACATTAAGACAGCCTCTGCCCTGAAGGGATTGCAGTATAGGAGACACTCAGCCCACAAGAAAAAGCAGAATGCATTGGAAGAACCAGAGGGGAGAGTTACCTTACAAACTCGATTTAATCTTGTATTTTATTTGATCCTCTTTCATTTCTTCTTAATGTGGGGAGAGTCTTGCAGAGGAAGTGGGTTTTCATGAGGGATTTTTCTATTTCCATTTGAACAATAAGGACAGTGCTTGGAACTCCAGTGGCAGAAAAAGAACGTGCCTTTTGGTTTCTGGTTCACTGGACTCTTGGAAGCCCAGGGCCACAGTTCCTAAAATTATAAAAATGCCACATGCTCATGCAATTTACTTAGTTATTTTCTGGGGTTGAGTGGAAGTTAACTATCTATTTATTTAGGATTGTGTGTCTGCCATGGTACCAGTCTCCTTTCCCCCCTGGGTCAGTTTGCTATCCAGAGGCAAGAACTGAGAGGCCCCTCTGTTCTGAATTAGAAATATTTTGGTGCAGCACTTTTTACTTAACGGGGGTGAATTTCAGTTGGATTTACAGTAACCAAGAGCCTGATCCTGCAAATACTAACTGTCAGAACCTAGTCCAGTCCCACTCTCTGGATGGACTCTAAGCTGTTGTGATTGGATCCAATCACTGAATCCCACATACTAATACACTCCCGGGATCTGGAGAAGGGTAGTGGATAGTCACTGTTCCTAGCTCAGGCACATGCACAATTGCAGATCCTATGTCTGACCCTCTTCTTGGGCAGTGGGACCTCACAGTCGGATTGCCTAGACCCAGGAACTAGTGCCTGAGTCCCTTGTTGCTTATACACCCCACCCCTCTTGGTTCCATTTTTGGCTGTGGGAGCTCTGGTTTTTCTAGTTACATACTTGGGGACAGCATTGCAGGAAAGCAAGGAAACACAGGCTTACCGAAGGAATTTCTTATACAAGCAATGTCTGGGCAGAGAGTCGTTCAATGTCAGCGATCCTGCTGGTAGAGAGAATAATACAAATAATTAATAATAATTAACTGTTCCACTGGAGTAGAGACATTCAGTGTTGATAGCCTTTGATTGCTCTGTCACACCTCCTCAGGCACAGACTAGCTGTCAAGTTCCTGCTTCAAAATGGATGCTCAAAGCCACTTCAAAAGTTACATTCAAAATGGAGGTTGAAATACAGCATGGCATTAACAAAAAACAAAATGGAATGTATGCCTTGGCCCAGACATAGCCCCCAATCCATCACACTTACTGCCAGGTGTAGTCCTTGGTTTGCACTAGTAAATATTATGCTGTATAGTGAATAGTTTCAGGATTGGGCCCCAAGGTGTTAATGTCTATTGATGGATACAGCAGAGAAATTTATATTTTCCTGGTCTGTGCAATTCTACTATAGTTAAGTACGTGGACTATTTTCATGAATACACAGCAAGTGATATGTACTAACGTGATTGTCTTCATAGAAGCAGCTCAGAGAAGGCTTACTGACAAGTTAGAGGAATTGGAAAAGGAAGTGGGTGTATATCATGGAGAAACCCCCCTTTTAGCGAGGATGAAAGAAGAACAAGAGAACGCAAGGCATTTTGTTCGGTAAGTAAACCATCCCATGGTATGGAAAACAAATCTAGCTGACCATACACTACAGCCAATATTTTCAGCCTTGGATTCCTAAAGCTAGGTTGTTAAATACTACATAAGTGGCCTCATTTCAGTGGGAGCTGTGGGTGCTCTGAAAATCAGGCCGTTAATGTGGGTGTCCAAATAGGGATGTATCTGACTAACTAGGGGCACACAGATTTGAAAACTGTGGCCAGGTGACTAGTTTTAGGTTTTGGTCTTGTGAAATGCTGAATACTCTGTACAAGTTGCTGAGCATCCTCAAGCCACGGTGAAGTCCCTGTGAGCTGGGGGCACTCTCATCTCAGAAGATCAGGCCCAATCTGGTTAGCATCCTATGTCACATTTAGATTTCCCCACTTTTATTTAGTGGTATTTATCCAAACCAGGAAAAGGACATATTTGGGACTATGGGTGTGCCAAGCTTGAAGTTTCAAAAGGGCTGATTTGTAAATAATCAAAGTGCAATAAAGCAGCTGTAAAATTGCTTAGCTGTAAAATGTTTGTTTGCATAATTCAAACAATTTTCTCCTCGGTTGAGATCAAGCATGAAAAATTTCAGTCCAAAATGTAAGATTTTGAGGAAAATTGTGATTGAAAACGGGTTTGGAATAGAGGGCACCATCTCAACTATTGCACCCTGGAGCTATTGGAGTGCCTGTAATAAAATTTTGGCATGGTTAAATTCAAAGCCAGTGTGATTTTTTTAAAAAACATGTCTGAAATCTGTTAGAACCTACACTTACCAAATATCTATTGTAATACAAACTCCTTTTTTTAGTATTACTGTGTTCTTTCTATTTCCTACTCGGTATGAAAATATTTTTTTTCTTATATAAATTAAGAGTAATTTCTTGATTTAGATTTTTTTTTGGCATTCCTTTAAAAAAAATTGAATACATGCTGCAAACTGAACGTGTACCCAAATCTAACTAAACGTTTACACTTTTTATATGTTCACTCCCATTGATATTAAAGAGCTTAGGATCAGGTCCTTTCAGCATTAGTGTGTGCTATATTTTCCCTCAGCTATCCTTGCCCAAAATACTTTGAATTTATTATAAATGCTTCATTAAAGATCTTTTTCTGGGTATGATTCCATAAGCATCCTGCAGGCTGATCTCCAATGGACTGCAATAGGGGCTTTATGTGTGAGAGCTTGTGGGTTTGGGCTGTTTATATTTAACATGTAAAAAAGCAGTAAAAGAAATTCGGCTGCACTTTTTCCAAAGTTATGTCCTGGTGTTATCTTCAGCTGCTAAGTGATGTTTTTCATGCAGAGTTAATGGCAATACTTTCCGAGACAGGACTATACTCTGCTCCTGTAGATACATAGTGCCCTCTGGTGGGTTTGTCTTACTGGGTGTAGTGCTTTGCCATCTGATAATAATATTGGCCCTAAAAAGAATGTTGTTGGCAGCGTTTTGGTGGAGTTAGTTGTAGTTGCTTCTACCATTTGCACAAAGATGTTTATCCACAAATCCATAGATGGTATGTTGTGTAGTGTCGACCTTTTCATTTCCTCTTTCCAGTTTGTGGGCCAGATCCTTAGCTGGGGTAAACTCACTTAGCTCCATTAACGTCAATGACCTCACCATGATTTACACCATCTCAGGATCTGGCTCTGTATTTTTAAACTAATGAGCACATCAGGAGCCCTGGCTCGTAACCACAGTGATCTAGCTCTTCAGTTATACCATGTTGACGTTTTTTGCCTGGATGTAATAAGAGTCCTGTTGAGAGAGTCAGCTGGCATGCCTGGACCTGTCCAGGCTCCTATTCATTCTCTAGTTTCCAAACACATTTTTTTCCTTAGGCCTCTTCAGGCATGAGAAATGCAGACTGGAAGGTGAAAATTCTCTGTGTTTAATATTTGGCATATACGCAGTGCCTAATGGAGACTGGGGCGGAGGTGAGAGCTAGTAGGCAAAGACTCCACCCAGACAGAACTGAGGTAATTGCTGTTGGCTGTGGAAGCTGTCAGGAGATTTGGTGAAGATTATTTCAGGTGGAGTTTGCCTGCCGTTTGTGACACATAACCTGCAGTTCTTGTTGGATCTATAGCAGCTTCTGGATGTCCAGGTAGCAACAGCAGTCATTGGTGCCTTTTTCCTCCATTTAGCTAGAAGATTTTCTCTTAGCTGTGAATTTTGCTTCCATCACCAGGGTCTTTGTCCGTCACTGCAATTGGGTCACTGCAATGTGCTTTACATGGGGCTACAGCTGAAGATCTTCTGAAAACTTCAGTTTGCATGAAACATGGAGGTCTGCTTTGTAGGTAGTGTTTTCTGCGTGGAGCCCTTCACACCTGTGATGGGCACTGGCTGCTTATCCACTTCCATGTGCAATTCAAGGCTTTGGTTTTAATCTATTGTATAAAGCCCCTAAAAGATCAGGGTCAACCCTAACTGAAATACCTCTGGTCTCTTTGGGTGATTCTGCAGCAGATGAAATCAGTTAAGGTGCTGGAACTAATTGCTTCCTGGCCTAGCCATGAAAGCCAGGCATTTGCAGTGAAAAACCCTCCACTTTCGAAATTGCTTCCTGCTGTGGTCCAACTTTGTTGACTTTCCGGGTAACACTTCTGTTCTCACAAGGGGCGGGGATAGGAGGGTCATAAGCAGGGGTATTGTATTTATTATTCCTACTAGATGTTGGAGTGAGGAGTGAATTGGTTACTGGGGAGATGTATTACTTTTAATATTCATGAACCCAGAATACTCTAAGGGCTCAATTTATAAAAAAAGGAACCAATGAATTAAATCCAAATGAATAAATTGTTAAGGTCTCTCCTGCAGTGGCACCTTCCTTTGGGCAGCGGGGGGGAAGGGCAGGGGGGGGGGAGGCTGTGTGTTCTTTATGTCAGTGTTAGTTTCCATTTTTTACATTAGAGAACACTCTGCAGAGATAGGCCCAGTTAGCGAGGTGAATGCTCTTAACCACCTCACTGCCGCCTCATGTGCCTGCCTATGAGGCTAATAAATAATATGATAATATGTTCAAAAGATGGGATAAGCATTTGGGCCAAACGCTGATTTCAGTTCATACAAAATATGCTACATTCTGGGCTCTATTAAGGACTTACAGCCTGGAGCTCCAGTGGGGGAAAACATGCACTGCCCCAGTGCTGGCATCTGGAGGCTTTATGATTGGAAAATGTCTCCTAAGTGCTAAGATTACACATTGGGCACTTGGACTTGCCATAGATGTAGCAAGCATTCCCAACTGGTACGTAAGGTCTATGGCCATTCTCACTCTGGGGCAGCTAGGGCTTCTGGAAGCTCAGTCTCCAACCTTGCACCTTGCATGGGTATGTGGGGGGAAGGAGCTGCCTGTGCCCTCTCTCTCCTCAATCACAACTGCTCCGAGTGCGATCAATGGTGTGCTGTCTAGGTATGCAACACATGCATTGCATGCCCCAGAATAAAAAAAACCATGGTCCATGTGGTGGCCCAAGGGCCAGATCTGGCCTGTGGGATGATTCTTTCTGGTGTCCTCTGCACAGTGTGACCTCACAGTCACCATGGGCATCGGCATATTGCATAGAGGATCCCATTTTGTGCAAAATCACTAAAAAGGTTGGACATTCAAGTTTAGAATTGAATCATTGAATCATTGCATACCTTCCTAAAAACATCATGGCCTGACATTGGTTGCCATAATTTATCCCTTCACGTCTTAAGATCATGTGTTTAAAGCCTATAAAATTCACAGCTATAGAACTGGTTGAGAAGAAAATCCCAATGGGCATTGCTTTCCATCTGCTCAAAAGGACAAATTCTACCTTCAAACACGCACCCAAGCCTCTCAGTGATTAAGGTACTGATTTTTTCAGAGGTGCTGAGTACCTATAGCTGCCCTTGATTTCAGTGTCTGCTGTAAATGCGCAAGATTTCTGAAAATCAAGCCCTAAATCTGAGAATCCCGGATATACATCCAAAGACATGATTTAACCTACATTCTTTACATCAACTTCATAATCCCCAATTTTCCTTTTGAACAGAACACGAATGAATCAGCTTGAGACCAGCAAGGCTCAAGAACTTAATCGCTTGGAAGAATATGAGAGAGACCACATTCACACACCGCAGAAAGGAAAGGTTGAATTTAAGAAGTATGCAACAGCAAGTAGAGTCAGTAGAGGGGAAGTGAAATCAGAAGAAACACAAGTAAGCAGTGTATAAAGAATGGAAAAAAGAAAATGTGATTTTACAGATCAGTTTGTAGTCCATCCTAGAATGGATATGAGAATTGCTCTTTAAGTGATGGAGAATCCACCATGTTTTCAGATAAATTGTTCCAATGGTTATTTACTCTCACTGTTAAAAAGCTACAACTTATTTCCAGTCTGAATTTGTCTAGCTTTGGTTTCCAGCCACTGGATAGCATTATGCCTTTTTCTGCTAGATTTAGAAATCACTTCCCTATGTAAGTATTTGTAGACCAAAATCAATTCACCTCTTAAACTCTTGAATATACTAATTAGACTGAGTTAAGTCTCTCCCAATAAAACATGATTTCCAGACCTCGGATCATTCTTGTGGATCTTTTCTGAATCCATTTAAATTTTTCAATATCTTTTTTGAAATGTTGACCCCCGAACTGACACAGCATTTCAGTGTCTCATCAATCCCCCCCCCCACACACACACACAGGTAATACCAGCTACCTATTCCTACTTGATATTCCCCTGCTTATACACCTAAGAATCACATTTGCCCTTTTAGTTACAGCACTGCACTAGGATCTAATGTTTAATTGGTTATCTACCAAGTCCTTTTCTTTGCCAATGAATTCCAGGATACAGTCCATTATCTTGGAAGTGTGACCTAAATTCTTTGTTCCAAAATGTATGAATTTGCATTTGGCTCATTTAAAGTACACCTTAAAATGAGCTCAGCTTGCTAAGATCACACTCTAGAACTGACCTGTTCCTATCATTATTATCACTATTATCATTATTATCACCAATCTTGGTGTCATCTGTAAATCATATAAAAATGCTTTTATAAAATATTGAATAGCACTGGCCCAAGAACAAATCCCACTGGGAATCCAATACGAACACCTCACTGGGTGATGATTCCCCATTTACAATTACTTTTTTGAGATCTATTAATTAATCAGTTTTAAATCCATTTAATAGGGGCTACATTGATTTTTATATAGTGCTAATTTAATTAAAAAGTCATGCAGGATTAAGAAACACAATGTAGGTGATGTAATACCATTTATTGGACCAATTTTTAAAGATTGTCCAACTTCTCTATAAAAGATATTACTTCACCCATCGTGTCTCACCACTATCCTGGGACCAACTCGTCCACAACAACACTACATGCAAGATTAAGTCAAATGCCTTGTATTAGTAAAGTAGCGGGCACACAGCATCACTCATTCTTGCAAGATCAGGTACCCCTGCTGTCTTTGCCTACTCATCACTTTTCACCTTCCGCTTTTATACAAGCAACAATACACACCTGCCCTTGTATATCAAATGCCCTGTACCATAATGGTGGGTGCATAAATATATAAATAAATGGTTTTCTTGTGTCCACCTCAGTTTGGAGGCATGTCCCACATTTGGCAGATTAAGAGATAAATCACAATTCCATTACCCCACAGTGCACTCTTCATGGTGAAGTTGCAAAAGAAGAAATGATTATGTACTTGAAGGAAGAAAGGAGGGAGAGGATGAAGATAAGGGAGACGGAGGATGGGGAAACTGTTGCTTTTCCCCACTGCCTTCCAAAGTGCTGGGGGTTGGGGTTTGCAGGGGTTTGTTCCAAAGGGTCAAGAATTTAAACTATACAGTTCAATTTGTCTGGAAATATACTTATCAAAGAATTAATGCAAAACCACTTAGTGCAAGCAAAAATGATAGAATCCTAGAACTGGAAGGGACCTCAAGAGATCACCTAGTCCTGTCCCCAGCACTCAAGACACGACTAAGTATTGTCTAGGATAGACTATCCCTGACAGGTGTTTGTCTAACCTGCTCTTAAAAAATCTCCAATGATGGAGATTCCAGTCCCTAGGCAATGTATTCCCGTGCTTAAACACCCTGATAGGAAGTTTTTCATAATGTCCAACCTAAACCTTCCTTGCTGCAGTTTAAGATCATTGCTTGTTGTCCTATCCTCAGAGGTTAAGAAAAACAATTTGTCATTCTCTTCTTTGTAACAACTTTTTACATACTTGAAAACTGTTATCATGTCGCCTCTCAGTCTTCCCGTTTCCAGACTAAACAACTCCATTTTTTTCTATCTTCCCTTATAGGGCATATTTTCTAGACCTTTAATCATGTTTGTTACTCTACTCTCTCCAATTTGTCTACATCCTTCCTGAAATGTGACACCCAGAACTGGACACAGTACTCCACTTGACGCCTAATCAGCACAAAGTAGAGCAGAATAATTACTTTTTGTGTCTTGCTTACAACACTGCTGCTAATACATCCCAGAACGATGTTTGGGTTTTTTGCACCAGCATTACACTGTTGACTCATATTTAGCTTGTGGTTCACTGTAACCCCCAGATCCCTTTCTGCAGTACTCCATCCTAGTCAGTCATTTCCCGTTTTGTATGTGTGCAACTGATTGTTCCTTCCTGAGTGGAATACTTTGCATTTGTTCTTATTGAATTTCATCCTATTTATTTCAGACCATTTCTCCAGTTTTTCCAGGTGATTTTGAATTTTAATCCTATCCTCCATAGCTAGGCTGACCATATTGCCTTGAGACAAAAACGGGACATTGGGATGGCAAAAACGGGACGGGGTTGGGGGGGGTCTCACCAGATGAAATCGGTGCAGTGGCTACAGAATCTGGGCTGAGGGGCGCTGGGGGGGTGGTTGGGGGTTCTGGGGGGGCTCTAGGGGGGCTCTGGGCAATCTGGGGGGGGCTCTAGGTCCCAGGGGGGTCTCACCAGATGAAGTTGGTGCAGTGGCTGCAGAACGTGGGCTGAGGGGCCCTGGGGGGGCTCTAGGGGGGTCTCACCGGATGAGGTCGGTGCAGTGGCTGCAGAACATGGGCTGCTTGCACAAGCGCGCGGTGACTTTGTGGCTCTTGACCACGTGGATCACCTTCTGGCGCAGCGCCCCCTTGCGGCAGAACAGCGGCTTGGCCAGGCACTCCAGCTCGGTGGGTGAGGTGACCAACGCCATGGCCCCACCTGGGCCCCCCAGTGCCAGGCAGGGGGAGGCAGAGGGGGGACGGGGGGATAGAGAGAAGGGAGGAAGGGAGGGATGGAGGGATGGAGAAGGGGATAGAGAGAAGGGATGGAGGGAGCGAGAGGAGGCAGCGGACGGAGGGAGAGAGCAGGGAGGAAGGGAGGGATGGAGAAGGGAGATGGAGAGAAGGGAGGGATGGAGAGAAGGAGGGAAGGAGGAATAGAGAGGAGGAGGCGGCAGCGGGCGGCGGGCTGAAGCCGACGGCGGATCAGAGCTGTCCGGAGCCACAGCCGGGGGCCGAGCGCTCCGGCGGGGGGGCTGCCATCCGGGTTTTATGAGACATAATCACATAAATTCAGTTATGTGATTATGAGTCATAAAACGTCCGGCCGGCAGCAGGCGGCAGGCTGAAGCCGACTGCGGAGCGGAGCTGTCCGGAGCCGCAGCCGGGGGCCGAGCGCGCCGGCGGCGGCGGGGGGGGGGGGCGGACGTTTTATGACTCATAATCACATAACTGAATCTATGTGATTATGTCTCATAAAACCCGGCCGGCAGCCCCCCCGCCGGAGCGCTCGGCCCCCGGCTGCGGCTCCGGACAGCTCCGATCCACCATCGGCTTCAGCCCGCCGCCCGCTGCCGCCTCCTCCTCTCTATTCCTCCTTCTCTCCATCCCTCCCTTCTCTCCATCCCCCTTCTCCATCCCTCCCTTCCTCCCTGCTCTCTCCCTCCGTCCGCTGCCTCTTCTCCCTACCTAAGGACTAGTATCAGATGTCAAAGTCTCCGATGAGCGCAGTTTGCTCATCGGAGATTTTGACATCTGATACTTGTCCTTAGGTAGCAAGATTCTTCACCTGAGCTCTTGGGAGTCCTGCAAAGAAAGAACCTCCCCCTAGAAAGCAGCTTGGGACCTGCCCCAAAAACGGGACAAAATTGATATTTTTGACAAAAAGACGGGACGGTTCAAAAACATGAAAAAAACGGGACTGTCCCGTTCAAAACAGGACGTATGGTCAGCCTATCCATAGCACTTACTACCACTTCCAGCTTGATATCATCTGCAAATTTTATAAGTGTACTCTCTGTGCCATTATCTAAATCATTGATGAAGATATTGAACAGAACCAGACCAGAATTGTTCCCTATGGAACCCCACTTATTATGCTGTTCCAGCCTGACTGTGAACCACTGAAGTGTTGTGGATGTTCTAGACTCATTAGGATTAGAACCTGAATCAGTCAGATTGTTCCATCAGTCCAAGCCACTTAAAGAAAATCTTTCTTTTTTTTTTAATGCGAACACAGTGAGATGCTCCTTGATGTTTGGAATGTTAGGGCCTGATTTTGAAAGGTATTAAGCACCTGCAGCTTCCACTGACTTCATTTATAGTGGGTCGGTGTTTAGCATTTCTAAAATCATCACTTTTTGGATGAATATCTCACTGCTATAGATACTTGTCAGTACACCTTAAATACTGTAGGAGGGCGAATAGCTAATCCCTTTTCTTCGGCTCCTTTTCTTTGGCTCTTCTGCAGTATGGATTTTTTGTTGTTTGTTTTCTTTATTGCTGTGTATTTTGGTAGATTTTGTGTGATTTTGTTGTGTGTGTGTTTATGTCATAATGAAACTTTAAGCAAAACAACAGATTTCATGTGTCTTTCCAAATGCATGAAATGCACTTGCCTGGTCTGGAATGGTGCACTAATGCTATCTGCCTTTCTGTAATAACAGATGTTAAAACAGCAGATTGCTGAGCTCCAGGAGGAGTTCAGGAGAAATGAGTCCCACTGGCGTGCTGCCCATGGCAAGCTAAAAAATAAGATTGAGACCCTGACCAAGCAGAACCTGGAGCTTCGAGAAGAGCTCAGTGTTTCAGAGCATTGGAGGCTGGAAGCAGAAAAGAAATCTGGAGCTGTGGATTTCATAAGCAGAAAATCAGAAACCCCGGTACTGAAGGAGCTATTGTCTGTGGGTGGTTGTCTGAGCAGTGGAAGTGTCTGGGATACCAATGTCAGAGCAATTCAAAGCTTTAAGATTTCTTCAGAATCAGGAGTGCATGTGAATACCCTCTCTCTGCCTCTTAGCCAATTATTCTCAGGGAAATAACCCTAGCCACTGGGCCATCCTTCTCCTTGTAAATGTCAGTAACTAAATTCTTCTTTACAAGGTGCCTGGAACCACCAAGTTCACTTGATAAAGCAAGGGAAATGGTAAATAATCTTTATGTATTTTAATGTAATTTGAATGAAGACCCTAACTCCCTTAGGCTTCTTTGGAAAATGTAGTCCCAAATTCAAATTTAATTTTGATTTTTAACTTGACCAAAATCCGCCTGTTACTTCTGATGACCCTTCTTTTTATGCATAGCGAAGGTCACATGCAAAAATGATTCCAGCTATGCAGCATAAAGGACACCAGTACGGAACAAAACTGTGTAACAATCCCGAGCAAAGCAAGAGCTAGGAAAGGCAAAATACATTTGACATTTTGGTCTAGATTCTGGCCGCCACTCCATCTGCATTGTCCTGCCCTGGTGGTGCAAAAAGCCCATAAATCCTGGGCCTTCGGCCTCTGAAGATTCCCTCTGGGCTGAAGAATCCTCAGCTGGCATAAGGGCGCTGTACATGGGACATGACCCTGAGGCTGCTGTAACTTATGCTGGGGACCGTCCTGTCCCTGGCTAGCCCCAGGCTCAGAGAAGCATAACTCCACTAGATAGGGGATCTAGTCCTTTGTGTATAAACTTAGGTGATTCTATTCTCTCACCTTTCAGAGCCATGAAGTTTTCCAACTCCCGGCGCCTAATAGTGAGGGATTTCCATCCCGTATTGATCTCTTTGCTTGGGGAAAACGGGTGCCACCTGCTCCCCACATCCTCCTGTGGTCTAGCTGACTGAATAGTAGCTACCTGTGTATTTATGTCATATTGCCTTGTTACCTCAGAAAATGTGAAGGTTTTGTTTGAGTTTTTTCAGCAGGTACAAGATGAAATGACTGGTTCTGTTAGATGTGATGGATAAAGCATTGCTTTGTTTATCATAAATTCTCCATTAGGTTTCAGAAGCTATTTTGAGAGGGACATCATCTCTGGCTAACCTAGAAGAAAGGCCATTGCGAGGTAGCCATAAGAGTCGCAGCACCACTCCGGTGGGGAGGAAAACACCAGTGGAGAAACACCCTCCCAGAGATGTGAATATGAAAGTATGGATAAAACTTGGGTCCTTATGCAAACAGACACATTTCCACAGTTTAACATAAGACTTATTTTAGAGAATGATTTCTGGGACCAAAATGTATGTAAATCAAAGTGTCCAGATACATGGGATCACCTTTTCTACATAACCCTGTGTTGGGACTCAGCACTAAGAACATGCAATAGTAAAGTTTTCCTTGTGCTCTTCTTAACTCTACTGGTGCGAGAAAATCACCTGTCTCCTATTTTAAGCCTAACTGAATTGCCTATTTGTAGTTATCACAGCATACTGTGCCCCTGCCCCAGTGCATGGTTTTGGCCCTAGAATTTTCACAGTGTGAGGATCTAGTAGCCTTACTCCACCCAGTCTTCCAGCTTCCCCTTCCCCCAACCCTCCCTGATTCTTTGGTCCTGAAGAGAGAGACGTACTAGAGAATTGCACCACAGCACATGAGGCTGTGGAGTCTCCTTTCATGGGCTCTCTGCAGCATTGTCTCTGCAAGACTGAAATCCAGTATTTTCCCTGTTTCAGGCCTTGCATAATTACAAAGGAGACCACACAGAATTTGGCCCGAAGTGTGAAACCCAGTTTCTCTTTAGTGCACATAAGACCTAATCCTACTTCCAGTCAAATCAATGGCAAAACTCCCATTTGACCATAATGGGTGCAGCACTGAGCTCATATTGATAGCCCTTTGATTGCTCTTCTGTGGCTGGATTACACCATTGTCTGATGCATCTCATTTTGAAGAACTTTTTCCTGAATATCTAGTTAGAATTTTCCTCCTCCTGGCTGCAAGTTGTAACTGTTTGTTTTGTCTCCATTTGAACATCCCGAATAATAATCCGTCCCTTGCCTTTTTTTTTTACACCTACTCTAAATCTGTGCCTTGCCGGTTAGATGAATTAAGATTCCTCCTGTCTCTGCAGTTAATGATCTCATAACACAAATACGTTCTAACATCCAGGGACATGTGAAAGTTACGTCCCACAGTAGCTGCAGTAACTACTGCATTTGTCACTGAGGTAACTTGGAATTTAAAAACATGTAAAAGGTGGTTACTTGGGAAATGAAGTGCAATGTGAATAGAGATGGCAGGAAGATTTTAGGAAAAAATCCTTTAAGTTCTATATTGTATTATTTGTGAAGTAAAATGTGATGAGGCGAATAAAGACTTGTATTGTGTAATGTGCACAGACACAAAGGAACAGCATTTCTATTGTGTGTGAACTATTAGCTTGTCATTTCCCCACTTTTGAATGGGGTGGCCTATATTGGATGTTTGTCCTCTAGACTGGATGTCTTTCTAAACAATATGCTCTAGTTCACCTAGAAGGTACAAGCTGATGCAGGAATTACTGGGTGAAATTCTATGGTCTGTGTGACATCGAGATCAGACTAGGGATACGGTTTTCTGAAGCACCTAAAAAATTTGGGAGCCTAAATCCCATTTTCAGAAGAGACTATAAATCACATCAGAGCTGGTGCTAGGCATAAGCAGACTAATCAATTGCATAGGGCCTGAGCAGCTCCAGGGGGACCACATTCACTTTTTATTATGTGTTGGGGGGCAAAATATTCCTGCTTAGGGCCCCCAGTGGGCTAGCACTGCCTCTGAGTCACACTGAAAGTCAGTGGGACTTTAGCTCCTGAATGAATGCCTTCGCCATTTTTGAAAATGAGGCGTAGGCTCCAAAGTCACATAAGGGCTTTTGAAAATTTTTACCCAAGGGAGTTGTTATGGTTCTGTCAAGGCTTAAAAACTGTGAGTCAAATCTTGACCCCAGCGATGTCAGTGAGAGTTTTACCATTAACTTCAGTAGGGCCAGATTTCACCTTATGAATCTAAGTGCTTGACATATGAAAATCCTGCTGCTGTGATTGCAACCTTTTGCAGGGTTGTTTCAGCTTCACAGGAACCAGAAAATGAAACTGCTTAGAAACAAAAGTGAAAGTGGCTTGTCCATTTCCATTTTCCAAGCAGAGACAGAAATGTGAAAAATAAACAATCAGCAAAAATAGTGAAAAGTAAATTTAAAAAAAAATCTAAAATTTTGGAAATAAGCAAATTATTTTTTGTTACGTTTACAGAATGACTTCAGGGTGACAGTGTATATTGAATGCAAAAATATTGAA
This sequence comes from Sternotherus odoratus, assembly GCA_032164245.1. NCBI lineage: Eukaryota > Metazoa > Chordata > Testudines > Kinosternidae > Sternotherus > Sternotherus odoratus. Next base: position 102,330,264 of record JAVMKO010000003.1, read on the forward strand.
TACATTTCAGGCAATGAAGAGTACAGTGCAAAGGACTGAGTCTTTGAAATCAGCAACAAGGGAGCCCAAAGAAAAGACACCATCTAATCATTTTCATAGCAGAAGTACAACACCTACTGGCAGGAGAATATCCCATCAAGGAAGATTAACACCATTTGAGCCAGAGAAGGTAGCTAATTAATAGTGCAACTATTCTGATTGTTTTATATTATGATATTGCTCAGAGGCACTGATTGGGATTATGAATCCATTATTACATGTGCTGCCCCAAAGAATTTACAATCTAAGATGACAAGCAATACGCTTTTGTTGGGGGAGAGGTAGACAGTTAAACAAATTGTAGATACCATATTGGATATTTATGGTACAAGCTTCATTTCTTGACAGCCAAGGAGAAGTTCACACGGGACCATTCATACACTGAGAATTGCGAAGTTACAGAGATGATAGGACTGTATATTTGACTAAAACTCTTTATTTTGTTTTAGGTTATGCATCAATCATCTCATAATGAACAAAGAACCTATGGCAGGAAGTCACCTGTACTTCCCGTCTCCCACTTGACTGTGTCTAAGGAAACCAATTCATCTTCTTACATAAAAGGTAAGATTTCCTGCAAACTCTACATTGCTACAGCTACAATTTGTGGGAACTTTCCACCTGTCAGCAGTTCTCTTCAGGTGAGAGTATGGCTTCTTTTGTTTGCACCAAGTGTTGCTGTCAATGAGAGTGATATTATTGCGTCAATAAGCAATATGTTGCATGAATCTGAAAGTCAGCATTTTGTTAATGGACTCTGAAACAACACCGTGACAGCTGTATGACGGGGCACTTTCCTAGGCCCGCACTGACCTTTTGAATCTGTTTTTCTTTCCACACCTCGTAGGCAGATTTTCATCCACCTCAGGTAGTTCAGAGGACACACTCCTCTTTCGCAACCAGAACGATGATGTTTGTAGCTCTGCATCCTGCAGTAACAATGAGGAAACACAGGTATATTTATACATATAGAAATAATTAATCATCCAGCAAGATTTATACTTCAGCTTTCACAGACACCGAGCTAAATCCTAGTCCCATTTCAGTCATTGGCAAAATTACCATTGTCTTCAGTAGGGCCAATATTCAGTCTGTTTCATTTTCCCTCCCATCTGCTGGTGCTGATTGTACTCAAAACAATATAGTGACATCTTACAAATCCCATGGTATGTTTCTCTGTGAAAATGGCCCTTTATAATGATTTGTCTTAAGGAGGTTTATGTTGCAATTTAATATTTTCATCTTGACACAGGAGAAAGAGAATCTGTGCCTTAAAAGGACTCAAAAATCACTTAAACCTTGGGATCAAACACCCTCCAGGAGAAACAGCATAATCCCAAGTGTCAGCAAGACCCCAGCAGAAGGTTTTTATCCTTTACTGGATGCTGAAGCAAAGGTTTGAGCTAATTATAGGTACTGGCTCACGATCTGATCTTCAACACCCATAGTTCCAGCCACGCACCCGTGTGCTGAAATGTTGTTTCAAGCCAAGCAAAATAAAATACATCTGGGAAAACAGAACCCTCCATTTCAGCCATCTTCCCTAATCACTAGACTATATCACATTTCTTTCATGGGTTAATATTAGTTCAGAGTCCTGAAAGGCCTTGCCTGGCGTTGCCTGATAAAAATCTATATGGCCTGGTGGGAGTAGGAAGTGGGATTGTTCTATCTGCAAGACTTGGGGCTGCTCATAGCTGCAGTGCAATGCTTAAGCAAAACTAAATATTTTTTACCTATAGTTTAGTTACCAGTTTGCCACAGCTGTCTTCAGAGCTCCTCAGGGTGTGTGTTTTCTGTCATTGCCTGACATTGCTAATGTGCCCCAGAAAGCTTTGCTGTAAAAGCAGCACTCTGACCCTTTGGAGATATCTTGGCGTACGTCGGCAGGCAGCAGAGAAAACCCCAAAGTGTTTTGGGCCACAGTTAGGAAATCTCCATTTGGAAGAAATGGGGAATGGAAGACAGTTAAAATCAGAGAGAAAGGGAACCACTGGTGAAAATGCCACTGAGAAAGCATGAATAATGCAAAAGGTGAGGGGAGCCCTTATCTTGGCAGGGAGGTCAGAGGCATTGCTAAGGGGCTGCAGAGAGGGTGGACAGCTTCTGGAATGCTGTGACAGTTCTCGGGGTCCCCAGGATTGTGGGTCACCTTGTTGCCCCCCCACCCCCACCTCGCCTCCAGTGAGAGAGAGACTTCCTTGTGCATACCTGGGTGTCAGCAACCGGATCCCTCCAGCCTGTAATTGACCCAAGCCCTCTCCTCTGCCTTGCAGCTTAACAGTAGGTGCACCCCAGTCCCTGAACCCCTTTGAAGCATTTGCCCTGTAACACCCAACCCCTTCTCCACTGGACACTCCCAGAAATATCAGGGCTGCAGTCCCCAGGGGAACAGTGTACACACCAGCTTGTGTGATTCAACTCAGGATCAGCACCTTGTTTAATACCACATCACTGAGTTTTATGTATAGTGAGCACAACAGTAAGTTTATTATGAAAGGTTCAAGAGATAGAGAGTAACGATAATGGAACTCAAGGGTGATATATAAAACAAAATCACAACATGCTTTCTAGAGACTAAACTTTAACTATTAGGTTAACCTCCTGTCTAGTTTATCTCGCCCAAAGCCTTTTGCAGCCTCTTCAACCAAGGCTGGTTAAGGTCCCATTTTCATGAATATAAACACACTACCTGTTTACTTCCTAGGTACAGTTACTACCTTTTGCCTTCTACCTATATCCCCAAAGTTTGCCTCTTGTGTTGCTCACCTGAATGGGTTACTACCCTGACAGGAGAAAGAAACAAAACACTCACACTCCCTGACTGTACCTAATATTTGTTCAGGATGGATCTGGACACTGTGGGACTGATTCTCACTTACACTGAGGGCCTTTTTCACTGTGGGATTAAATATGCTGCCAGAGCAGCTTGGAGGGGCCTCCATGTAAATGAGAACAGGGCCATGTATATCACCCTTCTGTGCAGTGCTTGTCTCCCTTAGTAGTGCTCTCCTGATTACCATATTTTTGGCAGAGTTGATTAAGATGAGCAAAAATATTAGCAAACGCTACGTTCATGTAAGAATATAACAGGAACTGTAATGTTTCCATAGAATTCTCCTCCAAAATCAACTTTATCCAGAAGATCTTCGCTTTATGAAGAAAACAAAAAGAGTGATGAGGAGGTGCGAGAAAAAATAGAGTATGCAGATGGCAAGGTAAGGGATCTTACGCAGATGTAAGGGTAGAAAAGGGGTGACCAAAAGGATCCCTGATATGACTATGAATTACCGTTACACAGGCTCTAGAGAATGTTTTGTCAGTGAAGTTTCCCTTTTCCACAGGAAAGCAAAAATTTAAAGATCACACCATATGTTATGGGAAATTTGATTAACTAATGGGTTCAGATTCCAGACACCCGGATTCTGTTCCCACCTCCACCACTGATTCACCATGTGACCTTTGGCAAGTCACTTATCCTGCCTGCTTCAGTTACCCCATTTGTAAACTGGAGATAATAATACCTACCATCTGCAGATGAAAAAATGCTACCTATGTGTGGTTTTAACTGCTTGCATGGATTGGAAAGCCCTCTTTCCAATGCCATTACAGGAAGAGTGGTTGAGACTTGCACCCAGGCTTCCGCCAATTGTTGTGTAACATTGCTACAAACAGTCTTGTCCTATTAAACTGCTTTCAGCACTAATTTGGGGGGGACCCATTGTCAACTATGGATCAGTTTTCTGGTATAGACGAGGGCTTAAGGCACAAGACATTAGTTCATTCCTCATGTCCATTCACTCCTAGGCCTCTCTGCAAATGCTACCAATGAGGGTGTCAATTAATGACAGTTGTTTTAATGGAGTTTCTGTGGTGCAGATGCCACCTGGCTGGTGGAGACTGGCCAGAGACCACCAACTCTTCCGAGTTATTATTGAGATGGACTCTGACAGCCTCTACCTGTCACAGTTTCCTTCTTACAGAAAGAGCAAATGCAGGACCTGTAGTTCTGCATCTGGAAAGGAACAATCACGAAAAGATTAAGCATTTTCACCACTGCTTTCAGCTTATAAAATCAAGAGTTGGTCTGGACTTGGGGGCGGGGGGGGGGGAGGCTAGAGAAATGGGATAGAGAGGCGTTATGGTATTAAAGGTGGCACGAGACATTAACATCCACCCTAATGCCCTCTTAGACTTCTTGTTAAAGTGTTCTTCATAACAATTTTCAGTTATTATCCAGGCATCTTTGAATACAATTGCATTTAAATAAAAATATTGTCCCAAGTATCCATTACAATGCCTGTTTTGGGAAGCCCTACTTTCCTTTCTTCCCCCTACCCCCCAAATATTTCCTCCTCTCTCCTGTTCATGGCTTTCCTTTCCCATGAGAAATGGCTTATGACACTGGTGCCCTATGGTAGAGTGAAGGCACAGCTCTTCTGACTGCCTCCTGCACTGGGATTGTGTTATGTAAATCAATGCAACCTGATCACCCGAGGTAGCTGCCCTAGTGACTCCAGCAAAGTCTGCTTGGGTTAACTAGAGATTCTGCTAGACAGCAGGTGTCATCTGACAAACGCATCAGCTGCAGAAGAGTACACTGGTGATGTGTTCACTGTCTGCTTGTCAAGTGGTCTTGGGTGATTTCCCAGGGGCTCTCTGCATGCAGCAAATTTAGCTTCCATAGAACTGAAGTGCTTGTAATGGGGTCATGTTATCTGGAAGTAAAATTGCCCTCTGCATATGTCATCACCATATGCCAGCTTATCAGATCAGATCAGGTCTCCTCCACCCAGGTCCTAGGTTTCTTTTGGGGAACTCAGTTTGCTCTGACTTGTGGGGAGATATATGCGAACTAACTAGATTGTCTTAATCAGGATTCTTAGCTCACTCCAACTGAGTAGCTGCAGAATTCTTGTCCTTCACTGAAATCACAGTGCAGCTTGCCGGTGCTCTGAAACTCAGAATGAATGAGAGGAAATAGCAATCTGGCCAGCCTGCCAAAGCCCACATTTGGGAGAGGGAGGGAAGAGATAGACAATGTTTAGGTCTCTATTGGCACACAAGTGATGTAGGAATTACTTACTCATGCTGTAGAAATAAGCTTTGAAGGGCTGCAGAATAGTCAGAGGTCCCTGTGTTAATGAAATACTTAGCAGCAAACTCTCATTTCAGTTACACCACCGCGGCATTACTGACTGCACTCAGGCTGCACTGGAGTAGCTCTGAGGGGCGTTTGGCCCATTTCGTTTCTCTTGTGTGGTGTATGTTGTGTGTTTAAAGGTAGAAGAGGTGCTTACCGATGGCCGTCGAATCATTACTTTCCGCAACGGTACCAAGAAAGAGATCAGTGCTGATAAAAGGATGACAGTGGTTACTTTTTTCAATGGAGATGTGAAGAAGATCATGCCGGATCAGCGAGTGGTGTGTAAACACTTGTCTTTTTTTTTTAAAAAAAAAAAAGTATGTCAATGTTTTATGCAGATTGACTAGGACTACAAAGCTCTACGTCTCGTGGACGTAGTAGAAGAAGAGAGTTTTTAGTAGGGATTTGAAGGAGAAGCAGGGTGGCTTGGTGAACTGGCCTAGAAGGTCTACCCCACAGACAAGTGGAAGAGTGAAAAGAAGCCAAGATAGCCGTGGAAGGTGGAACGAATGGAGCACTGATGCTGGCATCTTTGGTGGAGGATGTGGTAATGGAAACCACAATACAAAGCAAAGTGGGAGACATGGCTCCTTGAGGCAGGGAGTGTCCGTTTATTATACCTTTGTAGGGTGCCAGTGCAATTGGATCCTCTTCTTTAGGTGAAGCACTGTTTCCTTCAAATAGGAAATAACAATGTAATGTGAGCTGGGGTGGAGTTGAGCAGGTTTTTGAAGATAGGGTGAGAATTTTACACTTCATTAAGTGTGCAAGGGGGAGCAAGAGGAAGGATCCAGTGGGCAAAGGAGATAATTTCAGCAACTGGATTGATCATTTGTATGCTGTAGAGGAGAAAGCAGCAAAATCTGGACACATCCTATATGTGTGGCAAAGAGGAGAGGGAGGAGTTGAAATATAAATATAGTTACTTGTGTGTATTCCAAATACCTTAAGTTAATTCAAAATCATTTTTCTATGAGAGATTTTTTTAAAACATTGTTATAACTGTATCCCACTATTAAAATATTAGAAACAAAATACAAACTCTTCACTGTCCTTGCAGATTTATTATTATGCAGATGCACAGACAACCCATACAACTTATCCAAACGGCTTGGAAGTACTGCAGTTCCCTAACAATCAGATAGGTAGGTGGTAGCTCATAACTTTGAACTGCTTTTGCAGGAATATCTTCTTATAAAAGACTATGCCTGACTCTGACTTTGGGAGCCTGGGACTTTTCACGTCACCTCTCTGTCCCTCGGATTCCCCATCTATAAAATGTGGATAATTGGTATTTGCTTTGAGATCTACAGATATAAAAGCATAATTTAGATGCTTCTCATCATTTATTCTTTACAATTTTTAGTAGGTTATCATCTATAAAGTTCTCTACTCGCCCCCACGTCTTCTGAAAGAACATGCTGTAGTTTCATATAAACGAACATAATGGAGTTTCTAAATAGACTTTAAAAATATTGTTTTCTACAGAAAAACACCACCCGGATGGCACCAAAGAAATTGTGTTCCCAGATCTGACAGTGAAACGCTTCTATGATGGCGGGCTTGAGGAAACAGTTTTTCCAGATGGTACAGTAGTAAAAGTAGAAAAGTAAGTATCCTGTGAGGTGACATGACTGGGGCACTGAGCAGATGTATACCGGCTCTCCTGGGGGGGAGGGTAAAGGCTAAAGCTTTAGTTTGTGTCTCACAAGGTTGGTTTTACAAACAAGAGGGCTGTTTTGTTTTCAGTACCTACCGATTTGGTCGGAGGTTTCAAAAGAATTGAAAAGAGGATTTGGATTATGATTGGAGGAAAGCTTTTACCAGAGTGAGGCATCGTGGATGATTCTTGACTGTCTTGCATTTTGTGTAGTCATTTGCAGCTGGATACAGGAGGTGTGATTTGATTTAGTGGCACTTTATACTCACTTCGTTCAGCTGTAATGACTTGTTACACAAATGACAAGGCACCAGAGGGTCAGGTGGACTGGCTTAGTGCATAGAGCAGGGGACTGAAAATCTGGACTCCTGGCCTCTATACTTACCTCTGTTGTGAGCTCTCTCTCCTTGGGCAAATCACTGCAAGTAACACCTCCCTGTGCCTCAGTGAAAAATAATACTTATCACCACATAGCTCACAGGGGTATTGTGAGAACCTGTTTGTAAAATGCTTTAAGGTCCTTGGATGAAGGGTGCGCTGCCAGTGCGGATTATGTTGTTCATCATTATCTGAGTTAACTTTACGTACTGACGCAGCTCTGTGATGAAGACCACATTGTGAGCACTGCTGAGAACCGCAGTCCTTCTGTACACGCTGTTACATTTGGGTGGTTGAAGATCAGAGCTGTGCTGAAACTTGGAGGGGAAAGCTTCCATCTGATGTGTTATATTTCACTACCACTGCTGCAGATCAGATATATTCATATGTAACCCTTATGCTCATCAGATTCAGGGGGGGGGCGCAACAATTGGGGGGGATGGCACTGGCACCCGAACCATGGCCCTGTTTCTCTGCACCACCCCATCCTCTGCACCACCCTAGCCTCAGAGGGGATGGGGTGGTGCAAAGGAGCAGGGCCATGGTTCGGGTGCCAGCGCCGCCCCCCCCCCCCCAAATTTTAGAGAACTTCCTCCGCTCCTGGTCAGGATATACTATACGCCCTTTGGGGAAACTGGGCTTTTGTACATGGCTGAATACATTATCAGTTGTCATTTTTCTCAGGAACGGCGATAAAATGGTGATGTTCAGTAATGGGCAGAAGGAGATTCACACATCCCAGTTCAAGAGGAGGGAGTACCCTGATGGCACTGTAAAGACTGTGTACTCCAGTGGCCAACAGGAAACAAAGTATTCCTCTGGACGGATTCGAATCAAAGACAAAGAGGGCAACATCATCCTCAATAAGAAGTGATTCATCTGCTCTACGTGCCATGTTGTCTGTAGGTTGTTCAAGCCAGTTTCTGGTTGAGATTGGTTATTATTTTACAGTGTAGATATCTGTGTCCCCTGGAAGTGCACAAGTCTGATGTGTTTTGTTCCTTGTCCCTTTGCCTGCCTTTCTGTTCCCTTGAAAAAATTAGGGCTTGACTGTGAGTGGTGCTGAGCACCCACAACTCCTCTCAAAGTCAATTAAGGATCAGGCTCCTAACGAATTGTGTTCTCATAAGTGAATGTCCTGCATCTCAAGGAAACCCAGAAATTGCATTGTGGAGACATTTCACTTCTTCCCACCAGATGTAAGGAAGAGGGGGATGGACTAGGAGACTAAGCATATGGTGATATATGCCTGGTTTCCCATGGACCATAAGTTCACATTCCAAGGAAATACATAGGATTAAATTTTATTTGCATTCACTGAATTTTAGTTAAACTACAACTTTACGGGTGGGTGTTTCTTGAATGAGGCTTCTAAAACTGCATTCATGTCTGCCCTGAATAGACATTAACCAACCCATGGTACTTTCCTTTCCACCAGGTGTTTGCCTGGTGGTCATGCCCAAAATTTCCCGTCCCCTTACTCGGGTGCTAGTTGGCTCCTCTGTCTACCCCAGAAGTGGCTGCATTTCAATGGTGGTATATGTATACCCCATAGCTCTAAGACACTTTGAGATCCTTTGGAAATCATCATATAAATGTAAATAATGTAAAAGACATCATATAAATGTAAAAATAATTGTTTTTATTATTCAGCATGGTAGATCCACCCAGGCATGCTGAATTAAACGTAATCATTAGTATGAATGTAGTTTATTAAGTAAAATCTAAAGACCATGGTCCAGCTCTTCAGACTTCAATAGAGCCATGTTGATTTACACTCCATAAAGATTTGGACTGATGTCTTTAATTTTACAAATATTTCTTGTTGATTTCACAGACACACACACACTCTCTCACACCCAAAATACATGTGTAAACCTCTGCAGACATGCCTAGCAATCTACCTTTATTCTTTCCTCAGTTTCAAGTTATGCAATTGTTCATTTTTCTGTTTTGTTTCTTGCAGTTCAGAATACAAACAAATGGGCATTCAAATTACTGTGCAGTCTGGAAGATGTAATCGGACTAGTCAGGAAGTGTATGAAACAAGTTATTTCCCATTAATATTGATCAGACTAAAGTGGGTACAAATGTAATTACTCTTTTCTAAGCATTTGATGATGAATACATTTTAATGTAATTCAGGTGTGGTAACATAGTTGTAATTTTATTCCTTTTACTCCTTATGTGTAAAATAAACTATTTTGAATTATGTGCTTTTCACTATCATAATCTTTAATCCATTTCTACATAGTTTGCGAAATGCAACATATTAAAGAACTGCAAAAAGATCTCTTGAAAGAGACCATTCTATTCCATGTCCTTTGTTACAGGATAATACTTCTTGCTGCTACATAAAGGCTGAGACAAGGCTAAGTGGTTTGTCCCATATAACCATCACAGCAAAGCTGTCATTGAAAACTGCATTCAATCAGGTTAGGAAAAAATAGACATTGTGTTTGCATCTGCCAATGAGAAACATCAAGCGTATTCCTAGGAATCCCATTTTTAAAAAAGTTTACTGATCATCAATGAAGCAGCTGGTTTGTGCTCATTTACGGGTATTCAGGACATGTTTGGTGGTTTTTGTTTGTTACTTTTATCCTTAAATCATGATTAAGTAGCTAGAAATCTACTTGTTTACAACATTAATTATAATCCTGTGACGGGGTGCCTGCCGCACACTAAGGGTATGTCTTCACTACAGCAGTAGTTCGATTTCCTTTATGTCGATGTTGTGAACGCGACGGTATACAGTCGATGTTGTGTGTCTTCACTAGGCACAGCTAAGCACAGCAAGTCGACAGTGTCTGTCCGCAAAACTTTTGCAGGCGTCGACATGACGAGCGTTGCACTCTGTGTACCTATCCCACAGTTCCCTGATCCCCCAGCAGGCACCATTTCGAGTGCTGCACTATGGGTAGGCATTTCCAAATTTCACGCCCTTTTTCCGCGCCGCCCACCCCCATTACGAGCGGTGCACTGTAGGTAGGCATCCCATAATTCACGCCCTTTCTCCACCGTGCTAACGCCATAGCATTGCAAGCATGGAGCCCGCTGACACCACGGCTGCAGTAATGGCTGTTGTGAGGACCTCGATCACGGTTGCTGAGTTCCTGCTGCACCGTCTGCAGAGGAGGAATGCGATCCGGGGAGAACTGCGCTTTCTGGAACCCGACGACAGTGAGGAGGAGATGGACGAGGACAGCGGGGACGACAGGGACACTGACGTGCACAGCGGGGACGACATGGACACTGCCGTTTTTGCAAGTAGGGCGACTGACAATCTGTCAAAAATGGTGGCAATGGGGCAGGCTCATGCCATCGAACGCCGATTCTGGGCCAGGGAAACAAGTACGGACTGGTGGGACCGCATAGTGCTGCAGGTCTGGGATGACTCCCAGTGGCTCAGAAACTTCCGCATGCGAAAGGGCACGTTCATGGAACTTCGTGACTTGCTGTCCCCGGCCCTCCGGCGCAGGAATACCAAAATGAGAGCGGCCCTTACAGTGGAGAAGCGAGTGGCGATAGCCCTTTGGAAGCTTGCAACGCCAGACAGCTACCGGTCAGTGGCGAATCAGTTTGGGGTGGGTAGGTCTACAGTGGGCTTTGCTGTGATGCAAGTAAGCAGGGCAATCGTCGAGCGGCTGCTACACCAGGTTATAAACCTTGGAAACCTGCAAGCCACAATAGATGGCTTTGCCGCCATGGGATTCCCTAACTGTGGTGGGGCTATAGATGGGACTCATATCCCTATCCTAGCACCGGACCACGAGGCCGCCGAGTACAGAAACCGGAAGGGATATTACTCAATGGTCATGCAAGCAGTGGTTGACCACAAGGGACGTTTCACCGACCTGTACGTGGGGTGGCCGGGAAAGCTTCATGACGCTCGAGTATTCAGGAACTCTAGGGTTTTTAGACAGCTGCAGCAAGGCACTTTCTTCCCCGACCAGAAAATTTCCGTGGGGGGGGGGTCGAAATGCCGATCGTGATCATTGGGGACCCAGCCTACCCCCTAATGTCCTGGCTTATGAAGCCCTACACAGGAGCCCTGGACAGGGGTCAGGAGCTGTTCAACTACAGGCTGAGCAAGTGCAGAATGGCCGTAGAGTGTGCATTTGGCCGCTTGAAGGGGAGATGGCGTTCCTTACTGATTCGCTCAGACATCAGCGAGAGAAATATCCCCATTGTTATTGCTGCTTGCTCTGTGCTCCACAATATCTGTGAGAGCAAGGGGGAAACGTTTATGGTGGGCTGGGAGGCAGAGGCAAATTTACTTTCTGCTACTTATGAGCAGCCACACAGCAGGAAAGTCGAAGAGCACACCGTGAGGCCCTGCGCCTCAGGGACGCCTTGAAAGACAGTTTTATGAGTGCCCGAGATGGCGTTTGAGAATCTGCTCCCTTGCTGTGCTCTAAGCCTGATGCCCTTGAACCCTCTTTCCCTCCCCCCTCCCCATGCTTTCCCTCCCCCATCCCCATGCTTGCAGAGGAAATAAAATCACTGTTTGAAAAATCATGGTTCCTTTATTGGTTAATCGGAAATACAAATACAGGGGATCACTGTCCTGGTATCCTGCAGGGAAACCGGCAGTCGCAGTGGGGGAGGAGCAGGCAAAGGAGGGGGGGTGGGAAGGGGGGAGAGGAGGGGTGGGCAAGACACAGCAGCTTTTAAAAGTTTTCCGAGAACGTCAGCCTGCTGCTGCTGCTTCTGCTGGCTTGTGGGGTAGAGTGGAGCGGCCCACGGAGCTTGCCCCCCCGTGTTCTCACCCCGCGTCTGGGTGGGGAATCTATGGGAGTTGGGGAGGGGGGGAGGTGGTTACACAGGGGCTGCAGAGGTGGTCTTTGGGCATGCTGCAGCTCCACCAGAGATCTCAGCATGTCGCTCTGGTCCTCCATTATGCGGAGGAAAGCAACCATGCGTCTTTCCTCACGCTGTTCCCTCTTTTCTGCAGCGGCTTCCCTCTTTTCTGCAGCGGCTCTCCATTCCTGCCTCTCTCGATTCCTTTCCTCTCTCTCTCGATTCCTTTCCTCTCTGTCTCGATCCCTTGCCTGTATCTCTCGATCCCTTGCCTGTATCATTCTTTCCCTCCAGTCCGTCTGGCGGGCTGCCTCAGCGCACGAGTTCTCCACGAGTTCAGTGAACATCTCATCGCGCATTTGCGTTTTCTTTTTACGCTTTCTTATCTGCGGTGCACGGTGGGAGTAGGAGCAGGACGGGGGATTCTCACATACTTGTTCATCTGTGGGCGAGTGTGGGAAAATAAAGTTTGAAAGTTATGAGACAGATACATTCAAGGTTAGGAGGCAGATGCAGTCTCGGACGGTACACAGTGGGAGTACTATGCCATTTGCAACCTCAGTATTCAGAGGCCTGATATCTGTACAAGGTCATGTTCTACACCTAAAAGTGACTGAGAAGCTCACAGAAAAGTCAGAGCATCTCAGACACATATGCGTGCCTCAGCCCAAGACAGCTTCTGAAATCACCGTGCAGCCGGCCATGGTAAGTTAAAAGTGGCGCCTGCATACTGTAGAGCAACCCCGCCCCCTTCCCCCCACCGCGTGGCTGGCTCCCACTGAAACCGCAAACTGCAAAGCAAATGCCAAAAAATCTCTCGCTAAGGGCTAGCTAAGGTCTTTTTGGGGCTCTTCAGACCGCTTGCAGACTGCTCAGAGTCCCTGCTAGCTACCGCTACGGGCTTGGGGGGGGGGGGGTTGGTACGCGTTGGATCTGAAGCGGTTCCAGCAACCGTTTGCACACTGCTCAGAGTCCCTGCTAGCTACCGCTACGGGCTTGGGGGGGGGGGGGGTTGGTACGCGTTGGATCTGAAGCGGTTCCAGCAACCGCTTGCACACTGCTCAGAGTCCCTGCTAGCTACCGCTACAGGCTGGAGGGGGAAGGTTGGTCGGCCCTCAGCAGAAACGAGTACTTTGCAGCTATCTCCCAACTAATTGCAGTCCGTATCTCAAACAGGCAACCATGAGTGACATCACTTTGCTGAGAATTTCTCGGAGAGAGAGAGAGCGCATGCTCCTTGACTCCATGCAAAGTCCTGGTCCATACGCCGCAATGCTAGCCTGCTCAATGATACCAGACAACTTACTACTTTCATGGCATGGGATGGTCTCCTATCACGGGGGACCACATAAGGCGGCTCTCCCCAGAAATCTGCTGCGCTGGATTCATCGCTACCTCCTGGATACCTTCCTTGAAATGTCCGTGGAGGACTTATGGTCAATCCCGGAGTATATTGACAAACTCTTTGAGTAGAAATTGACCAGCAATGAAAGCACGCTAAGTCCTTAGGGCAAGTTACTCATTAATAAATGCTTCCTTTACAAAATCACGCGTCATGTAATCACTTAAAAAAGAAACACTTACCCCCCTGGGAGGCTGGGGAGGGTACTGGCTCCAGGGTGACAAACAGCTCCTGGCTCTCTGGGTACACGGGTTCTCCGCTGGGCTCCTGCTGCTCCGTGAGATTTTCCTCTTCATGGTCGTCCTCCTCGGAATCAGTCTCCTCCCCGACGATTATCCCATCGGTGGAGTCCACGCAGACCGGTGCGATGGTGGTGGGGGCGCCCCCCATTATCGCATTTAGTTCATTGTAAAACCTGCATGTCCGTGGCGTGCCCCCTGATCGTCCGTTTGCCTCCTTGGCTTTCTGGAACGATTGCCGCAGCTCCTTAATTTTCACGCGGCACTGTGTGGTGTCCCTGTTGTGGCCCCTTTCTAGCATGGCCTTGGAGACCCTTCCATAGGTGTTGGCATTCCGTTTGTTGTTTCGTAGTTCCAACATCACGGATTCCTCTCCCCAGATAGCGATGAGATCCAGCACCTCACGAGTGGACCATGCTGGAGCTCTTCTCCTCTGGCTGGTCTCCAGGGTAGATGAGCTCTGCATGGAGTCTTGTGATGCTGAGCTCTGCATGGCGGCTAGTGCTGCTGATAGCTCTGAATGGCGACTGAGCAGTTCAGGTGAGCTGGCCACGCTGACCAAACAGGAAATGGCATTCAAATGTTCCCGGGTCTTATCTACCTGGCCAGAGCAGCGAGTTCAGAGTGCAGTGCAGAGCGGTCACAGTGGAGCAGTAGTGAGGCAGTCCAGAGCGGTCAGAATGGAGCATTGTGGGACAGCCTCTGGAGGCTATTAATGTCGGGTTCCGTCTTCACTAGCCCACGGTCGAGCTTGGAACGTCGAGATTAGCCTTATGTCTCTGGTTAGGCTGGAGTTCCAAGATCGATCTTGAGGGCCCTTTACATCAACGTTAAGGGCATGTATGTGAAGACAGGTACACGTTTAATTCGACCTAACGTCGTTAACATCGATTTAAAGTGGTAGTGAAGACATGCCCTAAGGGATTAATAAAGCCCTAGAGAGGCTGTCCAGGAGGCAGCCAATCAGAGAAGGGCTGCGAGGAGCAGCCAATCAGGTCTGGGCAGGCCCATATAAGAAGCGTTGCAGAGCATTCCCAGTAGAGAGGTCTGACAGCCTGAATCAGTTGCCTTTCAGGGCACATTGTAAAGTCTTCTTACCCAAGCCGTCTCGGAGGGCCTTGTTTGAGATTGTGTTGGCTACTATTAGATGCTGGAAGCACTGTACTATTATATGATTGTTCTTATTTAAACTTGCCTAGGGTAACAGTGCACTTTGTAAGTGAAATAAAGACATTTACACTGTGGTACAGGAGGAGAGGCAATTTCTCAAGTAACCAGACTCTAATCTAAACTGTGTACTGTAGGGCTTTGCAGATGAAAGTTGACACCTTGAACTGGACCCAGAAGAAGTGAGAACAATAAAGTCATCAAAGAACTGGTGTAAAATATTTCCTGTGAGTAATACCCATCTAAAAGTTAGATAGCTGCCTTGTCCACTACCCAAGCTTCCACATGGCCTTCACGTATAGGCTCATGTAAATGCAAAATACATTGCAGTAATCCAAACTAAAAGTCACAAAAGTATGGATTTCCTTGGCAGGCTCTGGATCCAAAGTTTAATGTCACAAATGTCTTACCAGCTGTGCTTGAATTATGGCTGGGGAGGGAGGGACAGGTCCCCATACTACTTTTAGTGGTTACCTCACTTCTGTCTTATGACTTCCCCCTTATTTCTCACTACTGTTTACATTAAAGCCCCTCTCCCCATTTTTCCCCATAAATTGAGCACTACTTACCATATGCAGGTAAAAAAGGTTCTCTGGGCCAACAGCTTCACAAGTAGCACCCCCAAATTGCAAACATCTTGGAGAAAAGATTAGCAAAATCTCTTTCAGGCACAGTGGCTGGAACTACTTCTATTGTATCCCCTAGGTTCCAACCCCACTCGTATCACCTATGCCTTGTCTAGATTGAGTCTCAGGCAACTCACTCAAGTCCCTGTCCTGGCCAGGCACTAGGAAAGTGGACATTGCATCATCTGGGTCTGATGAAAATGAGATTTAGAGCTGCATATCATGTGCATGTTAATGATCCCACAAGCTAAATCATTTTGCTAGCTCCCCCAGGAGTCTGGCACCATACTGCCTGGAATAGTGGCAAACCAGAGCCTCGCTAGTAGAACCCTTTGCAACTGCAATTGCTCATAGTATAACCATTTGGGGTGAGATTAGTAATGAGTATTTAATGGTAATTTTTGGTCTAGTCTGGCCTGGGGTGCTAGAAAGCAAACCTCAGGAGATGCTGAATAGTATAAAAGCAAAGGGACCATCAAAATAAATAGCACAAGACTAGTTTGCTCTCAGAGAGGGAGAAGGTGATAGCATAAATCACAAGAGGTATGTAGCTCATGCTGTAACCAGAATACCTTCAATGGAAATAAAAACAGTAAAAATGAGCCCTGATTTGGTTATTTTTAATACAAAAAGACAGCTCCCTACCTCTTCCTCTCTTCTATAATCCTTCATTCTGCAAAACCCTTCTGCCCTGTATTCTTATTGCCAATGGCCTTTCCCAGCCACAGATGATTCCTGCTAAGAGCACAGATAATCTATATCAGTGTGGCTGCACACTCTTTTTTGCAGGATCAGAGTCTTACCCACCCTAAACACACCGACCATGCCGGCCCCAAAACATCCCTTTGTGATTCTTATTATAGAAGCTGTAAAGGGTGACTTTGCAGGGAGATAGAATACAGTTGCAACACCTCAATTCTTTGTTACCCACAGATTTTCTGGCATCAGACTAAGCCCATGGCAGTCAGAATTTTGCCTAATGTTTGGAACAAAGTGAGAATGTAGTTTTCTGCAGATCAAGAAGATGCAGTTACCACAAAGGGACACTAGGTGACAGTAGAGATGCACGCGGAGCTCAAATGGTTTCAACGGGGAGTCAAACAAATATTTCAGTTCAGTGTTGGGGCGGGGGGGAAGAGAGGGAGGGGTTTCTCTTAGTTTATCCCGCAAAAAGTGTTAAACCAACAGTCTGATGCATAATTATGGCATAACAAAGCTAAGTAACTGTTTAACAATAGTAAGGCCCCAGCAGATATATAATGTATTGTGTCTGTGGGAGAGATTTTATCTGGTGATCCAAAAATGGCACTTGGAGGTCTCATCGCAGCTCCAATATTAAATTCCTCTGTTGCCATGGGAGACTTAATTATAATATTTTCTACCTCACAAAGACAGTTTGGGATTCTTTGTTTAGTATTTGAGAAGTGGGTATGAAAACCAGTCTGGAACAGCATGTAGGATATTTTTGAAATTACATTTCATAAGAATTTCTGCAGAAACCCATTTTTCAATTAAATGAATGTAATTCTATTTGGATGCTATTTCTTCACACAGCACATCGTCAGTTTGCAGCAGCGACTGCTCAAAAGTCGAGTGTAGGAGATCATGTACTGAATTCTTAATGAGACTTGATAGTTTTATGACCATTAATAATATTGTAAATAAATCATGGGACATGGATATCCAAGTTGCATGCTTCCAGGGGTAAACTAACCAACATTTTATAGTTATAAAGCCTTCTAGGCAGGAAAAGAAAAGCTATTGGCAATGAAGGATAGGAATTAATAAATGACTCATAAACAAACCAAAGACTGACATTGTTAAAGCTTTTGAAAGAATATACAACTTGATATTTTCATTTTAGGACTATTGCAGAGGCAGTGAATACTGTATAAATTAATTATGCAATTCAGTCTTTTATTTAAAAAATAGTTTCCCAGGTTCATTGTTAAATTACAAGAGACATTTTCAAATTGTGCGTGGTTTTGCAAGATCCCTATTTCTGAGATGTCTTCTGCACATACCCACTATCTTCAAACTAAATCACCAGCTAAAATGTGTCAATAGCCCAGCACCATTCATATCTGGTTATTGTCTTCCTCGTTCGTTGTGTGGCAGCTTATATCCTAACATCCACCGAGTTATCTAAAAGTTAAATAATCTTTTCTCTTCTTTACTTTCTGCTGCCCTGGGGGCAACTGTTTGTTCATTAACTTGTGTATTTCTTGTATGATGCTTTTTACATCTATTCCATTTCTGGAGGCTTCAAGTGCAACATCGTTGAAAGGAAATATAAGGACAAAATCACCGACTCGAGGGAAGGGCCTTTTGTCTTTAGTGGAGAGAAAATATGGAGGAATCGTTAATTTGTAGTTACATAACTCAGCGGTAGGCAACCAATGGGTGACTAGGACAGGTGCACATGCCGGGTGTCTGGCTCCTGGCAGCTGTTTGTTTTTAGACGCCGCCTTTGATTGCAAAGATGTTTCCGGCCTGTTCATCCTTTCCCGGAGCTGTGAGGTGAGTGTCTTCCTTGGATGCGTTCTGGCCATTTTCCCCATCTCTATGGCCTCCTTCTTAAACGAACCTCCTGCAACCTCCAAGAGAGACTGTACCGCGGAAGTGGCAGTGCATTCACTTTCTTGCCTAGAAGCAAGGAAATCTGTTGCATTTTCACCCTGTGTCTTCAAGGGGATGTGTGTTCTACCAGCATAGGAAGCTTTGATGTCGGCCCCTTTGTTTTCTCTCAAGGTGTCAGTTTGCTTATAATTTAGCAATTCAATGATATCATGGAGAAGCCGTTTTTTCACTGTTGTGTCGATGGAACAGTCTAGGCGCAAGGCGGGGCTGTAGTTTACCTCTAAAAGCCACGGTTTGAAGGTGTCATCGATCAGAATGTCGAACCCAAAGAGCTCAAAGCAATTGGATGTCAGTGGAACAGAAGGGGTTATAGCGAGCAGGGTCAGTATTACGATGTTGTTTATTCTCCGCCACAGAAGCAGGTCATCCACCTCCTGGCTGCGGAGGTAAGATCGGAATTTGCTGAACGTCCATTTGCAGCCACGGCCAATCCCTTCTTTATTTTTTTTGTACGAGGCACCAAATTTATTGATGCTGGTGTTTGTCAGATGGGCGTAGACGTTGTCCAGAGAACCGAGATCAAACTTTTCAGTGGCAAATCTCACCAGCCCTTCTTCATAAGTGTAAATGGTAAGGGGGCAAAAACTGGTGACACAGACATAGAGACGGAGATCCCATTTGTACCCAGAAATAAGCAAAGGGTTACTAATGTACTTCTGCACGATGACCATGCAATCGTATACAAAGTCTTTAATGTCCTGGAAAATGAGTATGCCCCTTCCACGAGACAGATCCACAGGCTTGCAAATCCAATAGCTTGGCTTTCTGCCCTGTGCCTGTCTCTCCTTGGTGTATTCTTCTATGAACTTGACATAATCATTCGGCATGATGAATGCCACTGGGCTAAACTCATAAAGAGACGGTCCATAAATTCCCTTCATGCGTTTCAGATGCCTTGCCAAATAGTCTTTCCTTGTGATCCTGACTGTTTCTGGATAGTGATTGAGCCTCTGCCATGGTTTAATGCTACGGTGGTCAGTCATACGGAAAGGGGAGTTCTGCCAGTACAGATTCCAGTCTGCTTCATCTTGCTCTTGTTCATCAAATTCACTCCAACCACGTTCCAGCAAGACCTCCCGAACTGCTTCAGGAACACTCTCATGGAGACGGAAGACCAGAGGCTTCAGGATCTCTTCTGCATCATGGTCATATGCCATTGTGTGGGCCTTATTTTCTGAAAAAGAATGATCAGGAGGAAATAAATAAATGATTGTCATGCATTGAGCTGAAATGCATCATATACATCTCGGCACGCCCAAAGCCTCTCTCTCCCATGGTTCTTTCTGCCATGAATGTGCAAATTGCAAATGAAAAATGGAGTCCAAAGCTTTATTTCCTGGTGAAGGAGCAATTCTACGAGCCTCAAGTACACTGATCTTGGTTTCAGAAAAGTTTGTCAGCAGGAACATGTCTGTCTCAATAAAATTGAATGTCTGTATATTTTCTTTTGCTTTGCTTTTTAATTTAACATGGCCAGTCTCAAAAGTATTGGGCTTGCTCAGTGGTCTGATACTTTTGTAATTCATATACATTTCTTATTTTACGTCATTGTTCAGTTCAGTGGTCATAACTTCCCTATTAGACCTTGTCTACACTAGTAATGTAGGACCCATAGTTCCCAACAGTTGTTGTGTAGACAAGGATCAGACATTTTACCACTATGCTATCTAACCCTTCTCTGAGAAAAACCCCATGGTAGACGAGGTCTTAGGAGCTGATCCAAAGCCCGGCGAAGTCAATGGAAAGACTCCATTGGATTCAGTGAGCTTTGGATCTCAACCTAAAGTCCTGGTAGCACCTGGCTGGTCTACCTAATACTTTGCTGTTACCAGTGAAGCTTTCCTCCTTCCTGAAGAACTCCATATACTGTTCCTTCTCCCCATTGCCCTCCTGCAGAGGAGTTAATGCTCCCTGAAGTTTGTAAATAATCTCCAGTAGGAATTAATGTAACCTCTAAAGGATGCACCATTTCAGAATATGCACAGCAGATGGTGCCTACCAACTCCTTTGAGTTGGAAATGCATTTTAATTCTTCTAGTTTCCTGGGGAAATTAGCAGCTTTAACACAGAGCTATTCACTTTTAAACAAGATATCCCCTTCCCTCTCACCCTCCCACCACACACACATACCAATTAATTCTAAATCTAAAGAAATGGGGTAAACTTGAAGGCTCTGTTGCCCCTGCAGTCTGTGGAGGGCACAAAATCCCAGTGGAAATCTGCCTTATGGGTTATTGCTGCTTCTGTTGCAGAGCTCTGCCCTTCCCCAAAATCTGCTGCAGAGGCAGCAATAACCTGGAAAGGGGGCAAGACTGCAGTTCGAGGGAGAACAGTTCTACAATACATTGTCTCTGCCATTGAAATCCATGCCCTAAAGATCAGCATGAACTTACCTCTTTTATCACTCCACATTCCGAAATCCCCCAGGATGGGGCCTCCAGGGACGGACATTAAATGTTACCCTTAGAATGTAACATTAGAAAATAAAAGAAGAAAGGAAATTTCCTAATCACAAGTCTTAGGCTTTGTCTACACTGTGCTCCTTTTAGCGAGACAGCCGTGCTGATATAGCCATGCCGGTAAAAGGTGCGCAGTGTAGCTGCTGTTTGTCGGTCCTGCCAACAAAATACTTCCACCCCCAATGAGCGGTGGTAGTTTTGTCAGTAGGAGAGCACTCCTGCTGACAAATTATTGTTCACACCAGCACTTTTCCTCGACAAAACATTTATCTTTTGGGTGCGTGTGGTTTTTTAAAAACTTCTGCCTGACAAAAGTTTTGTCATTCACTTGCCAGTGTAAACAAAGTGTCCACACAGGTCTAACATTTCCCAAGACATGCACTGTTTTCAGACTGACAACTTGGTATATTTTTTAAGGTTGAGAATCTTTCCTCCTAAGGTTTCAACACTCAACTTTCAAAACAATCCCCAGAATGTACATTCCATACATTCTAAATCTCCATAGAAACCTAGGATGTGTGTCACACCTCACAGCATTCCCTCGCCCCTCCTTTCCTGTGACAGAATATTTATGGGGAAATGGCAATTTGTCAAAACTGAAACTTTTCACCGAAAATGGTTGGCTTGACAAATTTCCTTTTTTGAAATATTTTTGAAAAAAAAAAATCTAAATTGTTGAAAAGTTCCATTTTTCAATTGAAAAGGCACAGTTGAAATGAAATGTTTCAGTTGACCCGATTTGAATTTTATTTCAGGTTTTTCAGTCCACCAAAATATTCAAGATATTCAGGATGGGAAAAAATTTCAAAACCTCAAAAAATTCTTGCAGGATGGGGAAACCATTTCCCACCCTACTCCAATATTCAGTGGCATTCTTGTCCAGTGTATATGGATTGGTTACCTGACCCTTGTGCTGTTGTCAACTGGCGCTGTCAGCTCATCACACTAAGTATCTTTCTTTTGTGAGCATTAACCCTTGTCCACCTTAGAGAATTTCATTATTGCAACTTGAAACAGGTATAAATGGTCGGGCGCTATCCTCAGTGGTGAATGAGTCATGAGCCATGTCCACAGGATAAGTTAGGACTTTAGGAAGAACTCAGGACGAGCTCCCATCTAGGTTTGACTTGCCACCCAGACTGTGGGACCAGAGCCAGGTCTGCTGGGAAGAAGGAGCCAGGTTAAAAGGCAGATTGTGCTATTCAGTCAAGGGAGAAAGCTGACAGGCAGCAAGGCAGGGGCTGGGAGAGATCTGAGGACATGTTGGTGGTGCTCTCCAGTGACCAGGCATCTGAACTGAGACTGGAGATGGTGCCCCTGGACAGGGAACTGGGAACAAAACCCAGGGGGGTTTCAGCAGGGGATTGATGGCAAGAGGCTGAAGAGAAGGACCTAACAAGAGACAGACATCATAGGAAGCGGTCCTTGGAAGCAGTGAAGCAGCACAGTTAGTGTTTGAATCGGACAGCTGTGTCATGGGAGGGCCCAAGGGCTGGACCCTGCACAGAGGGAAGGCCTGGTTTCTGCTATGGCACTACCTGTAGGTGGTAGGGAAATGGCTGTGTACAAGCGGGAGGGACTGGGGAGAAGTGAAGAATAGTGTGATCCCTGTTGAAAAAGGAGACAAGGAGAATCTCTGTCCAGCGGGCACAGAGACTACTGAGGACCCATAAACCTGGGCTGAATTACTTCATTTAATGATTTCTAATCCGTTCCTCGACACTATCTATAGTAAAACAAAGCAGTTAATAAATTAATGAATATTTTTTCTGTTGTTTTGCAGCTGAACTTATAACTTCCTTCTCTCTTGTGTTTGAGTCAGGGCTGGAAGTCAGCCAGGCCGAGGTTTGGATTGAAGACACCCCTCTGAGCCCCTTCAGGTGACTCAGGAATTCCTCCTCCCCGTCTCTCTCTCTCCCACACATAAGGCAGAGTCCTCAGGGGATGTACCACTCCTGGGAGATGGGATTGAGGGGAACCATGCAGGTACTAGAGCACCTCAGGGATGTAAGTAGATTTACTTGGGTATAGGGGAAAGCAGCCCACCAATGGCTATTTTCTATTCTTTTTAAGGTCCCAGGAGTGTGGTGGACACTGCTGAGGCAGCCCACACATTGCCATGGCAGCCGCCAGTGATGTAAGTACAAGTTAATTATTGTCCTTGCCTCCATCCTCTTCCCTAAAGTTCCACTCTTCTCTTGTAAAAATCGCCTTTGTAGGTACATATTAATCATTCATTTAAAAAGCCCCACAAAGGAACATTTGTGCTGTAAATCTTCTAGGCTCTGACTCAGCTCCCCTGACAAGGAATAGTAAATTCCAAATAACATTTCACTGAATTGACCAAGCTTGACATTGCCGAGTCATAGTTTAAATGTTGTAGTTAGTTGTGTGTGTGTGTGTGTGTGTGTGTGTGTTATGCACTGATCAGTAGTGTTACTAGCAACCCTTCATTGAAAGGCACTGTATTATATGACTACTGAGCACAGTAAATGTTGCCACTATGGAGTCTTACATAACAGTGTAAATTACACATTATTGGCTGCCAAAATACCTAAACAATAAGGCTGTTGACAGTGGCTTGCTCACGTCAGGTTGTGTCAATGGAAAACCTTTCTTGCCCTTTACACTCAGAGGGAAGTTGACTGGAAAAACAAGTACTTTTCAAGCCTAGACATAGCAAATATCAACACCAAATTCCTTGGAAATCCACAGCTATTTCACATTTGGGGACAATGAATACCAGGGGTGGACAAACTTTTTGACCCAAGGGCCACATTGGGGTTGCAAAACTGTATAGAGGGCCGGGTAGGGAAGGCTGTGCCTCCCCAAACAGCCTGGCCCCCCACCCCCAGCCACCCCATCCCACTTCTCGCCCCCCTTAGAACTGCTGACCCATCCAACCCCCAGATAAAAGGAAACAATTTAAGCACAACTAGAGGAGAACTATTATCAAGGGATCATCTAAATGCGTGAATACAAATTTGACTATTTGTTTCCCTATAAATGTATGAATCACTGTACAAATGTCATTTCATTGAGATGAATTTGCCGGAGTTGCCCAATTTTCTTTTGCAAATTATGAAAACATAATAATCTTTAGCTCTACCTACTTGCAATCATTGTTGCACTGTGCACCTGCAGTAGTTTCCATTCAAAGTTAACAACTGCCCACAGTTCTTCCAGTGGTATCTTAGAGGCTAATGTATTTCCTTGTATTTTAAATAAAAAATACGTGTGCTGCAGTGTCTCAGTAACAAATAACTGTATGCTGATGATATTGCAATGGCAACTACTGCACAGGTGTCCAGTTTTAAAATTTCATTTTTTAAATGGAACATTTCAATTTGAAATGATTTTGTTTCAAAATTTTCTTTAATTTTATTTTTAAAATTCTAAAACATTTTAAAATGGTCAAAACTGAAATAACATGTTTTGGTTTGGTCAAAATGAAATGCTTAATTTGACCCAAACAATTTCTTTCTTTTTTCTTCTCAATTTGCCCATTTTTAGTTATTTTTTTGGTGTGACCCAAAATGAATCTTTTCAACTTTTTGAAATTGCCAATTAATCAAAAAATCCATTATTCACCCAGCTCGCCTAGCTCATAGATTTTGAGACCATAAGAGACCATCAGATCATCTAGTAGTCTGACATCCTGTATATCACAGGCTATCAAACTTGGCCATGTTACCCCATATTGGTCCCAATAACTTGTTGTTTGACTGAAGCATATCTTCGAAGGAGGCATCCAAGCTAACTCATTTTCTTTGAACAAAAGAATTTTTGTGGCATCAAATCTAGCAATAGCTGCATTATATTGGAATTAATATTGTAAAAGCCATTGTACAATGGACAAAAGATGTATTGGACAGGTGCATAATACATATTTATTTATTTATTGGCACCTTGTTCTTATTTTAAAATGCTACTATTGAGAACAGTAGAGAGAGACTCACAAAAACCTCCCCTTTTCTTATTCTGCCAGTTGAAATGCAGTTGAATTCAGCATCTTAAGAATCATTACATCTCTGTAGACAATCTGGTATTAAACAAAGAAGACTTCTAACCCTTATGCTCTCAACCCCTCTTGTGTGTCCTTCATCATCAGCAGGGAATTAAATCCTTTTCACAGGTGGTGGGGTTTTTTAACTGTATAAATTCCCTCTTTCATAAGAAAGGTCAAGGCCTAGAAAATGCTTAACACACACACGACTGTACTCATCAATTCAAAATGTGTACATACCTATCTTGCTGGTACATCTACACTTCTGGACAGGTGCATTCTCTGTATGGCAATTGTCCTAATCAGCAATGCATGCTGGCCAGGACACTCCAGGCTCTATGTAGAGAATCAGCAAACATCAACATGAGCTTGAATTTTCAAATACGAACAGAAGGAAACCCCTTCTTTATGCTCACAAACGCCAAAGGGGGATTTGCAGGCTGCCTGATTCAGCAGCTACAGCTGTCTGATTGGTTTTTCTTGCCTGGATGTCTCCAAGGGCAGGCCAAGAGGGGTGAAGTATTGTTGCCCAGCAACACAAAGTAGCAATCCTGTATACAAAGCCAAAGAGTGACAGCATCATGGAAATAGGCAAAGTGCTTTATTGAGTCCTTTCAACTTCTGTCCCCAGCCCATAGGTTCCTCTTTCTCTTCTTTAATCTCCATGAGCCAAAGCCAGCCAGCTTTGCTCTGTCCAAACTGAGCCCAGCTAGCCTGGCTCAAGCAAAACTCCCACAGGAGTCAATGAAAGCCTGAGCTTAATAATATTAAACTTTAGCTTATGTTGCTTTTAATTCATTCTCCTTTGTGGTTTCATGCGGCTTTGTTTTTTATGTGGCGGGCTCTCACAGCAGTCACTGGATGTATGTAGACAACGATTAATAGTAATGACATTCAGTTTAATTAAGAAAGTCAAGTGGTAAAGTAGGATGCCCCACCTTCAGCCTCCTCTCCTCTCTCCCCTCCTCCTACCGGTGACTGCTGTTGCTTGGGCCAGGGCTCTCATCACTGCCCCCAACTTCCATATCAAACTTTTATCTCAGCTGCGCCGAACTGGGAAAACAGGCTCACAAAGTGTGGGACCAGGTCCCAGAGGGAGGAAAAACTGGTAGCTTCCCTCGTCTCCCTCATCTGTTCTCTGCTTCCCTCCTCCAACCAACTCAAGTCTACTCCCTCGCTCCCCATTTCAGTGTCTCCTCAGCCACAGCCTGGGAACTGAGGGAACTCAGCATCTGACAGGAGGTACTCAGCTGCTTGCAGGTTACAAACATCTATCATGCACAGCATTTAGTGGCAGTCTGCTTATAGACTTTTTGCTGTCCAGGTGACTAGTGGTTATCTTTCCAGTACCTTCAAGCCTGCAGCTTGTACATATTGGGATTGCTCAGCATGCTACCGGAATGGCACTCATTAACCTCATACAGGTGGTGTCAGTGATACAAGCCTGCTGGGGTGCACACAGTTGTTGCTGGTGGCATTATAATAGATTGTCCATCAGCCAAGTGTGAGGTGAGAAGGGATGGTGATTCCAAGTGAGTCCTGCTTCTGGTTCAGTTTATTCCATCCAAACATGATTCGCCTGCTTACTACCCAGTCAACCAAAGCAAGGCGTGAGGAATGTTCCTCTGGAAGGCCAGAAGCTTCATGCCACAGTGACACTAACCGTCACTTTGTTTTCCTCCTGGAGCACGGAGGCCCCCTGGCTCAGCTCGCTTCCAATTCCTTGATGTCGTGAATCGTTCTACAGCACAGGCTCTGTTTATTAACTTTATATTAAATCACCAGAGTTCTAACTCACTTCTGGGCCTGCTCATCTTCGGCCTAATTGAAAAGTTCAGGCTGCATAGATCAAGTCTGATACTTGCAAGTCAGACAGCTGAGCCGTGTTATTCGCATATGAGGCTATCATTTGCTTCACCTCACTCTGCCCTGATTAAGGCTTCTCAAATGAACTGTCTAGCTGGGTATTTTTATGGCTCCCATTGCGATACTATACCCCTGTGAGGCAGAGAAGTAATTATCTGCATTTTACAGAGGTGGAGCTGAGGCACTGAGATATTATGTGACTTGCCCACGTTCCACCGGAAGGCTGTGAAAGAGCCACTAACTAAACACAAATCTCCAGTCCAGCGCCTGACCAACAAGACCATCCTTCCGGTTCTGATTCTGCTTAGCCTGTGCTGAGATTCCCTGATACCATCCTGTTGCTTACTGCCTGCCTCATTTGGTGTAGCTTCAGTTGGAATCTGTGGTGTCTGTGGCAGGCCATTATAGTGTCATTGCTTGACATGTCCACAGCATGAAAAATATCCACATAGTTTTGGAAGGAAGGAGAGGCGGTAAGTGAAAGTATTTTGATGGTATAGTGATAGAAAAAAACTTGCTGTAGCAACAGATGCAAAGTTGCATGCACACACATGGACATTGGGCTGAAGGACATAAAGGGTATGTCTACACTACCCGCCAGATTGGTGGGTAGTGATCCATCTATTGGGGGTTGATTTATTGCATCTAGTCTAGACATGATAAATCGATCCCCAAGTGCTCTCCCATCGACTCCTGTACTCCATCGCCGCGAGAGGCCCAGGCAGAATTGACGGGGGAGCAGCAGCAGTTGACTGCCATGAAGATGCAGTAAGTTGATCTAAGTACGTTAATTTCAGCTACGCTATTATAGTTACAGACAGCAAGTGTAAAAAAAAATTCAAATGAAGGGTGGGAATAATACGATGACAGATACTCTTAGGCACACGGTGCTGCATTCTACACCAGCTATAAGCAATGGAGCAGCCTTGCATGAAAACTAGGTGGGAAGGAACTGCAATAATTAAGGTTTGTGTTCATGGGAGTAGAAGTTGTTATGATGAGGCAGTTATTAGTAGGGGGCCGACTTGCATGAGATGAGTGCTCCCTGAAAAAGGCAGAGCACACTTTATGCCCATTGAGGTCAGTGGGAATTGAAGGGTGTAGCTCATATATTTTGTACCATTGGATCAGAACCTTTTCAATCCTAATACTTAGGTACAAAAACTATCCTACATTAATAAAGGCCTTTTATCATGTTTAATAAAAGTTTATTTGTAAAAAAAAAATCCAATACAATTTTTTTTAAAAAAGGTCATTATTAGTAAGAGTTTGAGTGAAATGACAAAGTCAGATAATCTTTTAAAAAACAGAGATATGAAAGGAGATTTATTCCTATTTCTTCATATTATACGGACCGGGAAAACTGTTCCTTTATATTCTTCTAAAACCTGATTGAACACTTTGAATCTCCCTTAAAGAAATCAGTTGTGCTGAGCTGCCCACTTCCTTTGTTTCCACTGCTCTGGTCCTGTTGGGTTTAAAGGCGTGTTTGTTGGACTACAGATCCTTTTATTTCCTCCTTCACAGTGGTAGGTGTTCCAGGCAAGTCCTTTGCTTCTAGGTATTCAACTGTCCCGTACATCACTATGGCCACCACCAACACAGCCATTAAAATGTATAGTTTGGCGTAAACATGTAAGAAGGTGCTGTACCCAAAGGCGATGACAAATCCCAGTGACTCCCAGAGTCGATAATTAGCAAACGCTGCCTCTTTGTGCTTCTCAAATAAAACTCCATAGAGTGCTGCAAGGAAAGAGAGAGGATCTTTGTGATGGTAAGTCTGAACACAATCTACATTTCCTACAACTGGAGCTATATTTCCTTCCCTGCAAAGGTCAAATCACAGGAAAACACAAGCTTGTATTTTAGACTTTTCTGTCATAAAAACTGTATCCCATAGAGTTATAAGAAGTTAAATATTGCAAGTAACTTGGTGAACACATCCTAGCGGAGTGTGGGGGGAAGACAGCTACAGGAAAAGAAGAAAGGATGTTTTCTGTTGATGTTTGAAATGAGATGGGAGGAAGTTTATTCTAGACACCAATAGCCATGAAGCAGAAGGCTCTTACATAAAGTGATGAGAAATAAGAAGGAGAGGAGGACAGTGCTAGATTCAGAGAGGAAGTAGGGTGAGGAATAGAATGAGGAGCTTGATCTAGGTACTTATATGGCCTGTAGTGTTTCAGTGTAAGATCAATGAGGTGGGCTGAGCTCAGTCCATAGAGTCACATACAACAAAGAGGCAGTTTTGTCTTAATACGTGTTAGAACGTTCAGTATAAATTTGCATTTCTGGCTTGTGTTAGAGTCACGAAAATCTTTTTCTGCTGAAGTTGCTCTCAAAAAAGTCAGCTGTGAGAGCCGTTTAGCTGCACAAAGGGGACAATCTCGTCATCTGGGCGGTAGAACCTTGCTAATTCATGCCAATTACAAGTCTTTTTTTTTTTTACTGGATTTTACAAATTAGTCAGTAAGCGAACAAGAGTGGTAAAAAATCAAGGCTAATGTGTCACCAAATGTAGAGTTCGTTAATCTGGATCAGTGTAGGTTGGTATTAATGACCAAAGCTAATGTGTCACCAAATGTAGAGTTCGTTAATCTGGATCAGTGTAGGTTAATATTAATAGTAGGTTAGTGTAGGTTAGTCCTTCATAGTATACAAGTAAATGCCCTGTACTACATTTTATAAAAGTAATGATGTTTTAGTAACAAGAGACCTTGCTACAATGCTTTCTAATTAATTCTGAAAAGGGATTTTATATGGATGAAAATTATCACATTCTTGGATTAAGGAAGTGAGAATTAGTATAAACAATATTTGCTAATATAATAGTATTTCTGAGTGTTAAGAGTTTGGATTTTAGGAGGGATTTTCCTTGTTTGTTCGGGAGGATTTTATAGGTTTTGTCGCAAGCAGAGCTAGGCGCCTAACTCCATCAGAGGGGCAAGATTTAGGACACACTTCTCTTATTGGCATCTTCTATTGGCTAGTGTAGGCCCCTCCTAGCTTGCTGGCTTTTGTGGATCCCATTCTCAGGCACCTATCTCTCCTTAATCATTGTATAGGGAGCCTAGATGCCTAACCCAGAATTCATGGATTCCAATGATTTTCTAGGCACCTAAAAGTTAAGTGTTGCAACACTCAGCATGGCAATGCCTAAAGCCAGATCCTTAATGGTAATCAGGCACCTAACTGTGATAGATTAAGGGATGTGAGGAGCCTGAATAGCTCTGAGGGTTTGGGACTATGGGCTGGTCTTCACTACAGGGGGAGGGGAGGGGGGGTATCAACGGCAGATACGCAACTTCAGCTACGTAAATCACATATAAGTCACACAGGAACAGGAGTCTGGTGTCTCATCCCAGGCCCTAACAAATGTTTGTTCATGGCATAAAACTGTTGCACAAAGTTTGATATAAATTGGCAGGTCAGGTCTGAGATGCCCCGGCAGTGCTGTGCTTCTTTGGTGCGATGCCTGATTCCAGCTGGCAGTAACAGTCCCTTGCTTTTAGAAGCATAAGCCCCAACCTCTTTTTTTCAACTGTTTCCCTTAACTCCTTTCTCCCTCGTAACAACTAAGAATGGGCACAAACCAGGCCTGCTGAAAATTATGTGAGCTCCAGTTCTACCAGTTTTCCAGACTGATTCGTATCAGTTCTAATGAGGCACATGAGATTGGAAAGAATTTTATTTTGCTGCCCTCTACTTGGTTGTCCCATGCTACACAATTGTTATTGAAGAACTGCAATTATAAGCAGGAAGGACTGGGGCAGCTGTGTTCAGTTTAGATAAGAGAGGGTACTTCACACTCTAAAATGGAACAGGTTCTATTTAAAATAACTATGGACACACATAACCACCCAGCCACTCACAAATATTAGAAAACATATACAGTAAACCCTCGATTTAACGGACCTCGATTTAACGGACTTCGGATGCAACGGACAAAAGTCTGATGCATTCCGGATCCATTTCTGGCAGGCTGGCTGCCAGCTCCCGGCTGCCGCCCGGGTCACAGCAGCAGGTAGGCTGGCTGCCGGCTCCCCGCTGCCACCCGGGTCCAGACAGCGGGCGGGCTTGCTGCCGGCTCCCAGCTGCCGCCCGGGTCACGGCAGTGGGCGGGCTGGCTGCCGGCTCCCCGCTGCCGCCCGGGTCACGGCAGTGGGCGGGCTGCGGAGCTGCCGCCCCGACCCTGTGGCGGTCGGGCTGCTGATCTGACAGCTCGTTTTTTATTTTATTATTAAATAACGGACTTTTTCATTTAACGGACAC
Organism: Sternotherus odoratus; assembly: GCA_032164245.1. Classification (NCBI taxonomy): domain Eukaryota; kingdom Metazoa; phylum Chordata; order Testudines; family Kinosternidae; genus Sternotherus; species Sternotherus odoratus. The sequence continues at coordinate 102,360,967 of JAVMKO010000003.1, forward strand.
CCCCTTGCCCGAATTAGATCATTAAATGGAGGTTTTACTGTATAAGGAAACAGGTGAAAGGATTCATTCAGTTCTAATTAATATCCTGTAGGGGGAACCCTTGATCAGTATTAGAGTACATATCCATGCCAGGTCAAAGTAAATCTTCTCTGATGAGCACGTAAGCCCTAACTGTGCACCACAACCTGGTGGTCTCACTCAGTGTTTACTTAACCTTTAATCTAAAATTCCAATGGACTTCAATGGGGGTTTGCCAGAGTAAGAAATGCAAGATTTGTCCTTTAAATTACTATTGTAAAAGGCATGAATCTTGACTCACACTGCTGTAAATCAGGAGTAATTCCAGTGAAGGCAGTGGTGTTACACCTGTGCAAAATTGAAGAACTTGAGAGGAGAATCAGGCTCATATAGGCCTCCTGAGCAGACTCACATAAACCTGGAGATCCCATGGTATGATGCAGCATTATGATGTAATAACATTGCATCTCTCCATAAAGGGGTAATGTTATCATCAGTGATCCCACGTGACTGTGTGAAGATGCAAACTATTGTGCTGTTGTGATATTATTTTGTCCTGCAGCACAGCTAAAGATAATAATAAGAAAAGATATAGGGGGGTTGTACATGCATAAAGAACATTTATTTTGCTTCCTGGTCAAACACTAACTGTGAACTTGATCGAATGACCTTCCAGGAACGTAGGAAAGTAGGTGACATCTGTACTAGGGCACTGTACATAACAGTGGATAACCATGCCGCTGCACCACAAGGCTCATTAGCCACAATCGCTCACTCTACACCAATATGAAGAACCATCCACTGTCAGTGACTACTCTATGGTTAAGAACGGCCATCCCTCCTCAACCTCCTTTTCTCACCTTGGGCACTTCCCTCCTGTTTTTTTCTTTCTCTCTGCTGTAGGGACATGCAGCCACTTTTAAGGGAGATGCAGCCCAAGCCTCCTGTTGTTGGGCCATGGCCATTGTAAGGATGTGCTATCCAGGAGGAGCAAGTCGTGGCGCATAAGGCTTGCTGGGAAAGAGGGAAGCAGGATAAAAGAAATAACCTGTTTCTCGGTAAGAGGAGAGCCTGGGGATGAAACGAGACCTGCTGCATGGTGAAGAGAGCTGGGAAAAAGCCTGGGAAAGGTGAGCTGAATAGGCAGGATCCCCATGGATCAGTATATTGTTCTGGGCAGGAAATGAACAAAATGTTTAATCCAGGGAAGGCAAATAACTATTGATATCAGCCTTACCCCAGCAAGTGGGAACCTGGTGTGGCAGGGTGCTGGCCAGGAGCGCCTGAGTGCCCTTTAAGAGGGAGAAAAACCCTCTGCAAACCTCCCCTTGCAGAGAAGGCTAATCAGCCACCTGGGCTGCAGAGGGCTCAGCCTTATGGGTTGCACCTGGCAGCCTCCTCAGGGGGAATAAAAGCCTGCCAGGAAGGAAGCCCAGGGAGAAGGTGTGGTGGTGTGTAGAGGAGCTAAACTGTAGAGCTGTGAAGGAGCTAAACTGTAGAGCTGTGTATAGTAGGTGGTGGGGCTGCATAAGCTGCACTGTGAATAAAGAGCACTGTTGGGAGCCACAGAAGAGTCTCCTGCCTGTTTGTGGCGTGGGGGCGAGAAGGCGATCTGCTACACTGGATATAAGAGGTGGTGATTTAGGCTTGTGTTGGATGCAGGAGAAGGATGTGGCTTGGCATGAGAGAAGAGGTGTGGGCCTGTAGCCTGGTGTGTGCACTTGCGCTCATTTAGGGATCCCTAGGGACAGGGGGTCCTCCAGAGTGGGCTAGAGGAAGCCCCATCTTTCACTCCCCTGTATTTAAGGGGAAGACTGTGGATCTTGGGAAGCGGATTATAGCCTGAGCAGGGCAAAGGGATTGTGTTTTGTTTCCTTTGGCCTATTTGGGACCATGAAAGGGTAGAGCATTTATTTAGCCAGAGGGTCAACTCATCCAAACTACCTAACCAACCAGAGGGAAGCTGGAGCACCACAGGGGAAGGAAGGCCCAGCTATACAATCTGACAGAGAACCTATAGGCCGGCCATGTCATGCTCCCCCATCTCACCCTCGGTAGGGTCAGCCAGAACCTGTAATGCTATCTTAATAGCCAGATCTGAATTATAGTTGCAGATGAAAAAAATTAAGAAATGGAGAGAAAAAAAAACGTGACAAGATAGGAGATCACTTGTGATGAGGTATAACAGACCCTCTGAGGCCCTGCCACACCCCACCCCAGAAAAGGGCAGTGGAGAGGGTACTCCAGGCTGCCTAGAGTGGCTGTGTGGGAGTCCACCAATCAGGGCCAGCAGCCTAGTATAAGAAGAGCTGCAGGGCCAGAGGGAATTTAGTTCCTTGCTGGAGCTGTAGGAACATGTGGCTGGCTGGCTGATGGACTGACCGACCGACCGACCTACAGAACCCCGGACAGGGCAGTGTAGCCAGAAGCCACAGAGAGCGAGAAGGAGCTCTGAGCTGGTTGCATTAGGACAAGGCCATGAGGTAAGGGTGAAAATGGCTGTGGGGAAGTGACCCAGGGAATTAAATAAGTCATGCCACACAGATAAAGGGATACAGCAGATGACTGGTATCTACAGGATCCCTGAGCTGTGACCTGGAGTAGTGGGCAAGCCCGGGTCCCCCCCATACACACCCTGTTAGCCACTGGTGGGGAGTGGTCTGGACATTGAGGCACCCTATAGAGGCAACTGAACTATAGTGGCCCAGTTGGACATCTGCAGCTAAAAGGCCCAAGAAGAGGCTGTTATTCTCAGCAGAGTGAGGTATTGAAATATATTAATATTTAGAATTTTGAGAACATTTGCATCAACTGTTTATCTCAAATGTCAGTATATATGCAGGCCATGTCTACAAAGATAGCTCTATATTGTGTGGCAGACCACTCTCTCCCCCTCCACAGGAACAGGCAGGAAACCCTTCTTTGCTCCAACAGTGCCCTTTAATTTACAGTGCAGGACCCCACCACCAATATATGCAGGTTAAAACAGTTCATTAACATCCAGCTCTAAGTAGCTCATTAATATACAACTCATTAATATCCAGTTCTTAAATAGCTCCACAGGTTCTGGCTCTACAAACTCTATATAGTTCAGCCCCTAATACAATAATACAAACACAGCTCTTGATAGCTCCACACAAACTCACACAGCTCTTGATAGCTCCACACAAACTCACACAGCTCTTGATAGCTCAGACACCACCACCACACTGGGCTTCCTTCCTGGCAGTCTTATATCCCCCAGAGGAGGCTGCCAGGTGCAACTCATGCAGGTTGATTGCCCTGCAAGCCAGGTGGCTGATTAGCCTTTCCTGCAAGGGAGGTTTGCAGGCTGGTGCTCCCTCTTAAAGGGCCCACAGGGCTGGCTCAGGCACTCCTGGCCAGCACCCTGCCACAATTGCAACCAGGTTATTAACTTAATTACCTCCGAATTTTGATTTTCCTTCTGGAATTTTATGAGCATTTCAAATACATATTTTGATCATCCATTACCTTGTTCAAGGATGTCCCCTCCCTTCATCTTGGCCAGGCTAATAAGCATTTTAATTAGTTTCTCATTCCTGAGTGTTTTTCTGACTGAAAGGCAGGTAAGCATATTTCCTGAAGCCCGTCTAAAACCCATCACCATGTTTTATGCCCATGTACAGTAAAACAGACTGCAGATAAAAAAACATACAGAATACTATATCTCAGTGAGGTTCAGTTAGCTGTCAGTGGGACTTACCATTCGTTTGTGTCTGCCAGATGGCATCAGCTATGCCCCAAAGAGCAGGGAATATGAAGAATATAGCAAGTTGGTTTGGGTGAGGTTTCCACAGCAATAGTGCTATTATACAGGCAAGGTTTGTAATTGCAGCTGTATGTTTAGGAGAAAATATAACTAATGTTATAAACTGGAAATTTCAAATTAGATATACAGTATTTCAGAGTCTACTGCAAGAATTCTTTAAACGCTATTGAGTAAAATAAGGTCAGTTAACCGGGAAGGTTCTGACATTTGTATTCATTAGTTTAAAGTTGCATGAAGACATTAGTCATCAGTTAATATTGTACAATGAAACATTTTGGTAAGGGCCTGTTTTCATATACAGTAACTCCCCACTTAATGTTGAAGTTATGTTCCTGAAAAATGCAACTTCAAGCAAAACGATGATAAGCAAATCCAATTTCCCCATAAGAATTACTATAAATAGGGAGGGTTAGGTTCCAGGGGAAAAGTTTTCACCAGACAAAAGACTATTGGTAAATTCAGATCTCGTTAAAGCAAATAACAATACTGCAATGGACTTCAACAGGGTCAGGATTTGGCCCAATAATGAAAGACAATCTGGCATCAGCCCCATTGGCTCCAAAGAACTAACAGCTCAGCCTGAGTATACAGGATCACCAAAAACAGGGTGAGCTGAGCCTGTCAATAGTGGAGAGATGCTGGACTGAGTCAATGGAATGACTTGAATATGCAGCTTAATTGCGACTCCTCTCTTCCCCAGCTCCTCTAATGAATGAAGAGTTTGCCTCCAGGTAGATCTCTTTCTAACTGGCCACCTGTAGTATGATAACTGGCCCCCTGCCCCATGCTCTGGAAAGGGAGCACAGGATTTGTCTTACCAGAGGAGATAATTGGTCCTCCACGCAGTCTTTACATACCTAATGCAAATAGAGCTTTTCTGCCAGTAAACTGGGAAATCTTTCCAAAGAGTAGAGAGCAGAGCGAATTTATAGCTGAAAAGGAGATCATCACATAACCCACAAAATGTATCCCCAGGGCACAGGTCACATATGACTAAAGAGAAGAGAACAGACACACAGGATTATTATTCACGGTCTACCACTCGCCTTTGTGACTGAAGTCAGAGGGTCTGAGTCTCAGCGCTGATGAATATTCATACAGTGTCGACATGATCCATAAAGCACCATGATGTATCTCCACTGTCAAGTCTCTGGAATGCTGCTGTATCTGGCCTCCAGTGAGACCTGCACCACAGCAGCAACATTTCTTTTAAAGGAACGGGGGTTGCATTTGGAGCCCTATTTCCCCTTCAGATCAGGCCCCATAGTGTGTGATGGGGGTCTACAGGCCCCCTGCTGAACCAGGGCAGGGAGTAGACAATACTGGTGCTGCCCCTCAACAGGTGCAAGGCACGTTCCCAATGGAAGAACAGTTTAAAAGGACCTGATAGCCCAGGAGAAGGCACCAGGAAGCAAGGTTGATGCTGAGAGCTGTTCAAGGAATGATAATAGCTTTGTGAAGGCTTTGTTAGCAGCAGGGACTTGGGCTCCCCCTCTCTCCTTGGGAGTTGAAAGCCACAAGTGTGAGAGACTGACTGACTGAACAGGACACTGAAAGACTGAGGAGTCAACTAAGCCAGTGACCCTGTTCCAAACTGAGGAGCTCCAGACTGGTAGGAAGTGACCTGGGGGTAACATAATTTAGGATAGCTCAGTAATTGGACTGGACACTTTGAGAGAACCCCTAGTGCTCTGTGTTGGTATCTGGTGGAGTGGGTGGGCCCAGATCCCCCTACCTTGCTCCTCCCTCCGTTGTAGTGACTGAACTTTGGGGGGAGCAATTGAAGCATGACAGAGTGATTGAATAATAGAATATGAGAGTAGGAAGGGACCCCAGGAGGTCATCTAGTCCAACCCCCTGCTCAAAGCAGGACCACCCCAACTAAATCATCCCAGCCAGGGCTTTGTCAAGCCTGACCTTAAAAACCAATAAGGAAGGAGATTCCACCACCTCCCTAGGCAACCCATTCCAGTGCTTCATCACCCTCCTAGTGAAAAAGTTTTTCCTAATATCCAACCTAAACTTCCTGCACTGCAACTTGAGACCATTACTCCTTGTTCTGTCATCTGGTACCACTGAGAACATTCTAGATCCATCCTCTTTGGAACACGCCTTCAGGTAGTTGAAAGCAGCTATCAAATCCCCCCTCATCCATCTCTTCTGCAGACTAAATAATCCCAGTTCCCTCAGCCTTTTCTCATAAGTCATGTGCTCTAGCCCCCTAATCATTTTTGTTGCTCTCCGCTGGCATGCTCTACCCTGAGAAGGTCTGGAGTTTTCTGAAACTTACTGTACTAGTGACTAGGATAAAACTGTGAAAAGCATGAACAGAATCAAGACAAAAGGGAGCCTGACAAAGCGGCATGATAGTGTTAAGATAAAACTTGTATTTGAACTAGCAATATTTTTTTATCTGTTTCAGAACTCAGAATAAGCTAATCAGCGAGTGCTCAGTGTCCTGTATTTGCAAGTCTCATTTTAGAAGTTTCTAATTTTTGTTCCAATCTTATGCTGCCTCCTGTAATAGCACTTGACTTCTGCCTTTTTCAAACTGCCATTGATTTATAAAGAAATGTTCAATATAATTTCAGACAGTTTAGTACAGAGGTTCTCAAACTCTGTCGAACTGCGACCGTTTTTTCTTTTCTCGCCTCACGGCATGACCCTTGTACGTCCACCGAAATGCCGCCGAATTGATTCCTTCCGCATTTGGCGGCTTTTCGGTGGACACGCACGCGCTTCACAGAGTCCGCCAAAACCGGAAGCAACCACTTCGGCAGCTTTTTGGCGGACACTTTGAAGCGCGTGACATGTCTGCCGAAAAGCCGCCGAATGCGGAAGGAATCAATTTGGCAGCATGCCAGGGGCACCGGGAGCTCGCGACCCCCCTGGAAGCGGCCGGTGACCCCCAGGGGGGTCGTGACCCCCAGTTTGAGAACCGCTGATCAGTAGAACTGATAATTTAATACCCTAAACAAAAATAGAACCAAAATGTCTCTGTAATACTTAAAATGAAGTCAATAATATTTTAATGATCAATAATATATTGATTCATTACTGAACAAATATAAATATTATACCTAATTCTAAGGAAATTTTTAAAAAATCTCTTGCTCTAAACTCAGAATAATTTCTTCCCAGTTTTTTTTTTTTTGATATTGCCACCCTCTTGTATTTGAAGAGCTCAGTCAGAGTTAATTCAATAATATTAATTTATAATTTAGCCTTGCCAAGAATGTCCCCTGCCATTGAATATACATAATTTTACTCTGAGTAATTATCTGGTAGATAAAACAGTATTAAGCAGAGGTAAAATATAGAAAGATTGGGTATAACTAGGAACATTCAGTCCCACCTTTGTATAGTCACCAGCAAGGAATGCCTGTTCAAACCCACTGTACATTGTCAGAGGGATTAGGAGACACTGTCGCTTATCTTTAAGATGCTGCAAAGTTGCTAGGAATGTGGACCAAAAGGACTGTGTCTGCATCTTTTCTGTCTCACTCTCCGCTTGACTGGCTTTGATTTGATCCAGAAATAGAGCAATCAGCAACACAGCTAACACACCACTACCTTCAAAAACAAAACAAATGCATGAAAACAGGAAGGAAGCCAGGAGAATGACAGTTGGTTTATTATTATTCAGAGTTAGTGCTTAGTTCTGGGTCATGTGTTTTGGTGGCTGAAAGACTGGTTTAAATACAGCCTACTGGCCATTACTGTCTAAATAAAAATGCCCAATCTAAGTTCCAGTCCGCTGTATGCCATTGTGCACCTCACAAAATTCACTCCGCTGAGGTGTGACATACATGTTATGACAGCCGCAAACTCAGCTGCACCGTTAGATCAGAAAAAAATCTCTCACTCTTCCAAGTCATGTCAGAGGTCTTAGGGAGGCTATCATGAAAGAGTTCCCTTTGCATCGATCAACAGTTCCTAGTTTAACTAGGGAACATCCACTTTCAATGCCAAGATATTCATGGCTCATAATAGTCTTCCCCAAAATACTTGAAAAGAATAAATATCAGACTACAGGTAGAATTTTAAGTTTCATTTTCCTGGATCCCACCACAGATTCCTTTTTGATTGTCATCTCAAAACAGTGCTGGTAACTGACTTGCCTATAACAGTACTGAATGTAAAGGCCACGAAAAATAATAGGAGGCAATTGTGTATAGCTTCATAGATCAACTTGTGGCTGTACACCTAAAAACGACAAATAACGGAGCACATTGCTAGTCAGCCCAGATCGTCATATACATATAGGGTCAAATTCTCCTGTCACTGTAGTGTCATTCCACAGAAGTCAATAGGACTGCATTCGTATACATTAGAACAGAATTTTGGCCCAGGATGTCTGAAGCAGCAACAGGGGATCGTTTCCTTAATTAAAAACTCAGGGCCTGATTATTTTTGTTACACTGGTGTAAATCAGGCATCACTCCATTGAAATAAATGGAGTTATAAAGTGAGAAGAAAATCAGGCCCACTGCATGTTTTACATGCTGCATATCTATGCATCACTGTGACACTGTAGTTGTATGTGTGTATCTGCCTATCCATGAACTTGGAGCCAGATGCTTTGTGCTTTTCATATCTCTGCCCAACGCAGGGGCAGGTTTACAGTAAATTGCACAAAAATACTAAACTTGCTTCTTAGGTTTCTCCCCTTAAGACAGTGTTAATTTTAATGTTCTCATAAAGTAATTACAGGTGTTCTGTTACCCCAGAGTGTATCCATTAGTGATGTCAGTTATTTTTAATTCTGTTAGGATTTATAGCAGTGTTATGGATTTATTGCAGGGAACTGACGCGTGCAAGGAAAATCAAGGGAAGCTTGCAGGATGAATAGTCTATAAATTCCTGTAGTGAACTGCGAGCAATTACAGGAGATTAGCAGTTGTGAGGCTTATAAATATAAACAGAGAAGTCCACACTCTGGTTTTCAAAAATAACCCAAAAAACCCAACAAGATAGCCTACCTATTTATCCTCCTCTCCAGCCAAGAACTGCCAAGTATATCGTCATCCACTAAACTGAGGAGACATTTTAAAAATGTCTATGAATGAAATATTCAGGTATTTGGTTTCCCTCAAGGTAGGAAAGTAATATCTCTTATTAAGAGTGAAAGAGAAATTGAGACTGTTGGAGTGAGGTCAATGGAAGGCAGGATTACATTTATTTTGTATGAGCAAATCTTAGGGGAGCACGTTGGTAATCAGATTTGGAGTTAGAACTCACAGCCCAAGCCCCAGATGTTCTGTCTGGGGTTGAGACTGAACCTGGCAGTAAGATTCAGGGAGGTAGGAGCTGTTTTGAACCTGATGAGTGCTCTCAGAGCCTCCGTGTCAATCAACAAGGGCTCAACCAATCCACAGGGGCAGGTCTAACCAGGTGATCCCAAATTCCAGGGATACAGGGTCCCACTGAGAGCAGCTACTTCAGTCTGCTCAACATTGCTACCCCACCAGGAGTATCATCTGCTGCTTGGTGGCACTGACAGACTGCTCCTGCCCCAGACTCTGCTTGCTCCTGTTCTTTTGTAGTCCCAGCCTCAGTCTGTCCTTATCCCTGCTTCTGCTTTAGTCTTGTTTCAATCCCATTGAAGTGAGCCACATTTTAGACCTTTCTTTTAGACAATGGTTGAAGAAAACATATTGTATTGGGGCTTTCCTCCGCCGAAGTAAAGACTGATCCAAGCAGGAGAGGCTTGTGTATGCCTAAATGTCTAAACTGTACCTTAATTGTCATTTTTATTCTAAGTAAAAATGTAAATATAAAGGGTGTCCTGCTCCTTTAAGGACTAATGAAATACAGTCACACAAAGCAGCTAGCTAGGGCGTCTCAGCAGGGAACTGGTTGCAGCTCAGGAGAAAGGGGCTTTCCCTATTTGTCAGCTCAAATTGGAGGAGGAAGCTGGAAATATATACTGCAAGATCTTTGATTTCATTTGCATCCAGTTTCCCTGTAAGTGATGTTTGGTTGAGCCGCTGGAAGTACATACCAGTGTAGACACCCAATAGGGTATAGATTAAGGTCTTGGTTGGCCCACTCGGTGCAGTGGTGTTAGCTGTAGCATTTGTCATGCAGTCATATGCTCCACAGCACATCAGGTCTTCTTCTGAGACATCCACAACTTCAGTAACAATGAAAACAAAGGCAGGACATGAGGGAGGTCAGATAAGCACAGTTCAAGGCAATTATTACTTGGATCCATTGCTATTTAAGGTTGATCATAGAGCCAAGGTTCCCCAAGATTCAGCAATATTCTAGTTTAGCCATTTATAAAGAAGGGACTGTCAGGGGGAAATTAATGGAGAATACATGGTGAGAAGGAGCGAGGGAAACTGAGTTTGTCCTAACAGGACCAGCTACAGAGTTTGAATCCTGAGTTGTGCTGCTCCAGAGTTTGGAATTGGATTTTTACATTTTTTTATTGAAGCCTCATTTGAATTACTTGGGTCTGCAAATCTGGGTTGAAAAATCTAAAGAATACGGTTCCCTAGGAGATTTCCATCTGGGTCACAGAAACCACAGGACTTGCTTTCCTTGAAATATTGCACTTTAGCACGTCCATGAAAATGAAATATAAGGGTATGTCTTCACTACCCGCCGGATCGGCGGGTAGCGATCGATCTTCTGGCGATCAATTTCTCACGTCTTGTGAAGACATGAGAAATCGATCGGTTGTGGCGCCCCCATCGACTCTGGAACTCCAGCTTGCCGGGAGTTGACGGGGGAGCAAGCTGGAGTTGACGGGGGAGCACACCGCCACCCGCCGCCGCCATGGGGACGAGCGGTAAGTCGGCTGCAGATACGCAAACTTCAGCTACGTGATTCACGTAGCTGAAGTTGCATATCTGCAGTTGATCGCCCCCCCCATAGTGGGGACCAGGCCTAAGTTAAAGAAGCTTTCCTGAACCTCAACAACAACAACAAAATCAATGCAAGTACTGGGTAAAGGTTGGATAGGCAAGGTTCTTAGTTTGTCCAAACTGGTCCTCTCACCTCCTAGCATGTATTTCCAGTGCAACAGCTTAGTTAACGTACTGAATATGTGGTTATCTGTAGAATGGTCCTAAATCAGTAATCACAGATCTGAGCACATCCTCACTTTGTGAGTGTTTGAAGCTCAAATAAGTATCTGGATCTCAGATTTTTTAAATGGGCCTAATTTGTTATCCTAGGTCAAACCAAAAGGCCTTGTTTGGAATAGCCCTGACTTGGGGGTGTACAAAATCCAGATCTAGATCTGAATTCTTCAGTTGGGATCCCTTGCAGGTTAGTTTCTATACCTGTTTGTTGTAGTAGGGAGGACAGTGGACAAAGTTACCAAACTAGCACCTAGACTATTTAAGTTCTGGTCCCACCAATGAAGGTCACTAGCTATGTAACCTGGATTTAGTCACTTCTCTTAGTTTTCCAATTGGTAAAATGGAGCTAATGATGCTTACCATTCACTACAGAGAATTTTGACATTTATGGCTGAACAAGTCACAGTATTTATTAATTAGTTTGTAAAACAAAACAAAACATTAGAATCCTTCTGAATGAATGGCACTGAAGAAATAATATTAAAGAATGATCTAACATTTCTGGTTGCTCCTAACATTTCAGAAGAGGAAACAGACCCTGGTTGTTGTGTTTTTCTGCGCAGCATCCTTCTTTACTCTGCTCCCTAATGGAATTTCACATTCCAATAGCACTCTGTCTGGGAGGACAATTCTGAGATGCTCATTTTTGATTGATCTAGGTGACATTTAGCCATAATCCATCCCTGCAAAGAACCAGTTCTTCCTGGTTTTATTGTTATTTGCAAATATATTTGAACTAAAGCAACTCCATATGGCATTGCTTTGTTTAATCCTATGCTGAGTATATGACAGCCCCCACCCCTCTGTGGCATGATCACACCATGCTAATTCCCTCCTGCACTTGTTACTCAGTGTATGAATGCAAAATAGTCATCAGAATTGTGAACCTGAATAGGCCGGGGCGTACCAGGAGGAAAAGAGAGACCTTTAAAATTAATTCACCAGCTTTCATTGTAAAAATAAAATAAATAAATAAATAAATGGAGATATACCAATCTCCTAGAACTGGAAAGACCTTGAAGGTCATCGAGTCCAGTCCCCTGCCTACACTAGCAGGATCCCCCTGCCTACACTAGCAGGATTTTTGCCCCAGATCCCTAAATGGCCCCCTCAAGGATTGAACTCACAACCCTGGGTTTAGCAGGCCAACGCTCAAACCACTGAGCTATGCCCCCACCCCCTGTAAAGTGTGTCGGTTCTCGAATAAGTGGGAATACAGTTTATCTAGGTTGATTCGTTACTTAATTAGGTCTATTGTATGGTTATTTTAAACATGAATTGCGGTTGGTTTGTTTTCATCACCGCTTTTAGTCTAAACAACAGCCGCATGCACAAGCTGTTTATAGACCACATACGCAATTCAAGTTTACCCTGAAGGCAAGTCTACATCACAGTGCTACATTGGCGCAGCTGTACTGATGCAAGAAGCAGAAGCCATGACAGTGGGAGAGCATCTCTGGCTAACATAGCGCCGGTGTAAAGAGCACAAAACTTGTGTTGCTCGGGGAGCTTGGGGGACTTTTTCACATCCCTGAGCGTTGTAATTTATATCGACTTAGGCAGTAGTGTAGACATGCCCTGAGGTAAAAATTAACAATGTGGATAAAGTGATCGCCTTGATGTGGCCACACTTGCATAGCTTTGGATCAGTGGAACTTCAGGAAAGGGACAGTATTCCATAAGTGAGTTAACTAAACAAGGGTGAACTCTTCAGTTTTGTCCCCGTCTTTATGTCATACTGGAAGCTTAAACAGAGTTTAAATGGCCCCTGGGGAATAACCCTGGTATAAAGGGATTCTCCAGATGACAGAGACTTGCCTCAGCAGTTTTACATCACAGCCTGACATGGCACTCTGGCTATTCTCAGCTGCTGCAAAGGCCCCTGGGGAGCAAAGTATAATGTAGAGCAGTCCTGAGCTCGGGAGTGAAAAATAAACCTAGAACTTGATTAAGTTTTCGACTATGTAAAGCAAAACCTGGTGCTCTTTCTTCTCACATGCAGTATTCTGGTGGTGACACAGGGCACTTAAGTAACACAAGGCCTGGGTTTCAGCAGTGCAGAGAACTCACAGCTCCAATTGAGGTCAATAGGTGCTCAGCACCTCTGAAAATCAAGCCCAAAGTGGTGCTAGTAGGAAGGGGAGAGGAAAATTAAAGTTGCATTTTATATGTGGCTATCGCCTTGACAACTTTATCTCCCATGTCGTTCCCTCATGATGCAGCCAAGCAGCATGTCATGCCAGCCCCTAGATATTTCGGGAGCATCTCATTCTTACAAGGGCTCCAATTAAAATCAGGGGTGTCCTGCCTTCATGGGGATGGCTCACTATTGTGCTGGGTTTGGCCTGGTTTATAAGTGTGAGTGTGGGAAGGAGGTCTGCACTTTGTAACGGTTTTATTTCAAGTGAGCATATTGTACTTCCCCACCCCCACCCCACCCCCATCTTGCTACACCGAAAGCAAACATTGTTGGTGCTGAAAAGCACATGAGCACACCCTTGTTGGTAGTGTCCAAAGAGGGGCTATGAATGGAATGAGCTAGAGACTGGAGTTTAGTCTCACCTTCATAAAAGGTCCCTCCACATCAAGGCTGAGGGTCAGTGGTTAGGCAACGGGGCGGGGGGAAGCTTATCTGGCTCTGCCCATGTTGTCACAGTTTAGATAAACAGAGCTTCAGGCATGAAAGCTGCTAAGTTAGTCCCCTTTCACCCGTACAGCATTCACTAATATCCAAAGGAGCCAATCAATGAAATAAAAGTGGAGGCCCACAGAAATGGCCTCAGCATTTTAAGGGAGACGTGCAAACCTAAATGTAAGAGTGAGGGAACCTCCTCAAAGTGGCTCTGCTGTATCTCTGGGAGCCGCAATACAGTTCAATACTAGCGAGAATGCCCCTGATTCTCCATGGCCTTGCACTTTGTGCACTCACTCTGATAGGGTGGTGTGTTCTATCCATCTTGCTCAGGGGCAAAGAACTGGAGTAGAGATTCAGACCCAAGGGACCAAGTCTCCATTCTGTTATACAAGTCTGACCCAGGGCAACTTCAGTGACTTCAAAAGCTGTGCTGGCATAAAACAAGTGCAACAGATTGGACACTATTTTTAGACTTATACTGGTAATAAAACCTGATGTGAGCTTCCTGAATATATAAGGTTAAACCCAATTTCTAGCTGAACTCTTGGAGCCAAAAACCTAATTTGAGAGAAGCCATTTTTTTCTGCTTGATCCAGTGATGTCTGTAATTTCTTTCTACTCAATAATCTCCTATTTCTATTATATCCCAACCTTTGAATGAAGCAGCAAGATGAATGTAATAATGATACATTATAATACTTCCCCATCTTCAAGATGTTGACCAAATACAACATCCTTATTAACTCTTGTTATCCCCGTTTTAAAAATGGGAAACTGAGGCAGAGAAGTTAAGTGACTTGTCCAAATTATATGGCAATTCACTGACAAAGTGTGGATTAGAACACAGGAATCCTGACTCCCAGTCCTTTGAGGTTCTAGCCAGTAGACAATTCTGCATCTCTCTGGCAACTGGTTTAAGCACTAAATCTAAGTAACCTCAAAGTCAGTTCAAGTGTCATCAGTGATTAAACTTGCACTTTTAAAAATGTAAAACACATTTGACTTTTCACCCCAAAACATCCATAAAATTGCTTCTGAATTATTCTGCCAGACTTTTTTGACCAAGTTTTAAAAAAATAAACTTCAAAGCAATAAATCTTTTCTTTAAGAAACAGGACACGAGGAAAGGGTGCTAAAAAGAAATAGTATACTTTAGATCTTTAAATATATATATATTACCTGTGGTGGTAGTCTGGCCAAATATCAAAGATGAAATAAGATTTCCCCAGACTCCAGAAGACTGGAATATGAGAAAGAAGAGCCCAAAATACTGATTGATGACATCTCTTCCAATTTTCCCTGCCTTTTGGGCATACAAATTTCCAGCTATTGTGAGATAGGTGCATTTAGCAGACCAGAGAGGGGCTCCCCCAAGTCCCAGGATTATGGAGGTAGGGATTAGCGTGTACCTGCCAAAGAATACTTTATTTAGCATAGATTTTATCTGTTTGTCCATCTATCCACCCTCCCAGGCAGATCACTGAGCGCTGCATTCCATAAATAAAATACATATGCCAAATGATTCCCAGAGTCTCAGATGCTTAACAGACATCAAGATACACCAGACCATGAGCAGTGTGTGTGTGTGTGTGTGTGTGTATTCCCCGTTTGAGAAGGCTAGCCCTCTGCCCCACCTCTTCTGCCTGAGGCCCTGACCCCACTCCTACTCTTCCACCCAAAATCCTTTCCTTAGAAGCCCCATTTTCTAGTCTCAGCTTGGTTTTAGTTGGCACAGAGCAGTATTTACTGATGGAGGAGCACCTTATGATCACCTAGGCTACAAGAGTGATGGACATACACAAGTACAGCTTAAGTGGTATGTCGTAGGCTATTTACTCTGCTATGGCTTTTCTTTTCTTATACTGGTCAAAAGGCTGTATGTGTTTAGCTGTTTTGTTCTTATGAGAAGCTACTGATTGAAATATAGAAATGGACAAGAATAAAAAAAATGGATCTAAGGAAGTTTGGTTTGGATCCAAACTTTGTGACTAGCTCTAAAATGAGCCAAACCCCAGATTTGAACACCCCCAAACTATGGGAAAGTTTGGATCCACATCCAAACTTCGTAGCTTCAGCCCCCAAGTGAACCATAGAAGATGGGCCAGTGTTCACCAATGCCTTGCCACTTCTACCTTTGCAATGACAAGAAATTAATTGTGTGGCATGAACCCACCTGATTCTAAGGGATGTTTGCTGCCGACTACTTCAGAATAAGGCAAATCTTCCTAACCCTATGGCCTTGCCAACAGGTTCAGGGGAGAAATTGTTTCCTGACTCCCACCAGTTAAACCTCTGTATGTGAACAAGAATCTCACAATTGTTAAACTTCTAATTCTGTTTATACCCCAAGATACCATTGGTGCCCAAGGGCCGTCCCTAGGGATGGGGCCCAGGACATAGGCGTCGAGTTTCTAATCTGCCGGAGGCGGGTGTTCCTCTCCCCCCTCCCCCCCCCCGCAGACTTCTCCCAGGCCCCATCCCTCACTCCACCCCCATCCTGCCTCTTCATGCCACACCTCTTCCTTGCCCAGTTCTGCTCCCTCCCCCTCACTTCTCTCCCCACCCCACCAACACTTCCTGACACCGCGTAACATCTGATCCATGGCAGGAGGTAGGTGCTGAGAGGGAAAGGGAGGTTCTGATCAGCAAGGCCCACTGGCGGGCAGGAGATGCTGAGGAGCGGGGGAGGTTCTTCTAGGGGGGCTCCTCCTCTTCCCCCTGCCCGCCTCCTCATTCGTCTCCTCACCCCACTCACCCGCCAACCTCACCTCCCCACCTGCTTCCTCGTGATTTTATCGAAGCGCAGGTCTCCCCAAAGCACGGGGTTTGGGGCGGTCACCCCAATTCACAGAGCCGTCCCTTTGGTTGGTTCTGACAATACCATTAGAGGCAGGTAATCCCAAACACTGATAACCCTCTGAGGAGGAAAAATTCAACCTTTGGATATCTAACCCAAATGCAATGAATGGGGTTTCACTAGTTAAACTCTGGTAGAATAGTATAAAAGGCTATCAGTACCAGCTGGCATAGAAGTTGCCCAAGGAGTATGCGATGTAGCAGCACATGGAGCCTGTAATGGTCCACTTGCAGCCCAGCTTCTTAATGAGGATTGGAGGAAGAAACATGGATGAGAGGATGAGAGCTGCATAGATAACACTTAGTGAGGCAACGCCAAGACCTTCTTCAGAGTGGAGACTGCTCTGTAGAGACAAAAACAAGTTGACCCAGAATTTACCATCTGTATGTATTAAATAGGCACAGTGAGAAAGGGAGATATGGTAGCTGAACTATCAGTGCTTCCAAAGCTACTAGGGTAAGGATGGAAAAGGGAGAGTGGGGAAGGGGATACTCAAAACTGGCTTTGGCCAGAGATAGGATGAAACCAGAAGTTGGCTCTGTATTTTAACATCTCCTACCCATCCAAGTACCAGGATTTTGGCTTAAGCCATCAAAGATAGGGGCCACTTTCAGGATTCTGATCCAGGTTGAGGTTTGGATTGTGAATTGTCTAAACATTTGGGATGCAGAGCAGGGTTCAGAATCAGGATTTTGGTTTGCAACCGACACAGTTTGATTTTTAGAGCAATGTGACTTAAGGAAAATCTGTTTTCCTTTTCTTTTGTGTTTCCTTTGAAAAGAAAGTCTCTTGATTCATAATCCCAAGGGGATTTTTGCCCGAGGCAATGCCTTAGTACTTTAAGCACAAGGTCTGAAAACTATTTAGTCTTCTCAGAACCAAAGGCTCAAATTCCAGCATGGTCTAAAGCTGGCCCTTCCTAGGTAGATCTGAGTTCCATGCAGTTTACCCTGTGTGGGAAGGTTATTTCAAAGGATACCTTAAAAATTGAAGTGGTGAGTGCCCATGTAAGCCCCAGGGCATTTTTTTTTGTAGAAGCATGTGGTCACCAGGGTACTTGGCCAAAATTATCTCCTCCCTACCCATCTTTATTATGACACATTGCATGGTGGGTAACTGGTTGTCGCCTGTCCTCCACTCTAGAGATGGGTGCTTTTCAGTGGCTGGCTACAGCTCTTGGATGTATATAGAGTAGACCAATTAGTAGATTGCAAAAATGTGCTTCCTGTTTACTAGCTAAACAGAGCACCTAAACCAAAGGGGTTCTGGTCCGTTACTAGGGCTCCTAGGTGCTACAGTCATGTTAATAAGTAAGAACCTTGGGTCGGATCATGCTCTCCACTTCCATGAGAACAAGGGGTAAAATTAGAGTTGACCGGCAACTGGAATTTCCATTCCATGGGAAATTCTGACATTTCACACACCCACACAAAAAAGTTCCCAATCCAAAAGAAAAGTCAACTTTTTGAAGTTTCTCACAAAACAAAAATTCCAAAACAATATTTGGGAGCATCAAAATGTGTCATTTCAATAAGGTTCAAAAAATGCGTTGTTTCTACTTTCTCATTTTGATTTGCTTTGACTTTTATATTTTTCATATTAAACTATATTACAAAGTTGAAATGGGAGTCAAAATGGTTGGTTTCAGCTTTTTCCCCACTGATAAACATTGTTGAAATCAACACTTTTCTGTAAAAAGTGTTGATTTAGATGAAACTGCATTTTGACATAAAACTAGGGTGTTGCCATTATTTTAACCAGCTCTAGTTAAGATCTTTCAGATGTGGGGGAGTGGGTGCAGGGTACCGCCTCCATGGCCTCATCTCAGCCTTCATCTGAGCCTCCAGCAGATTCTCCACCAAGGTTCCATGGGAAACTGGCTATGCAGGGTTCAGACCACAGAGGTGAAGCTGAAGACCAGCTGCCCATAATCCCTGGCTGGCTCTGAGAGTTGTTTGGAAATCCCAGTGGGAGTAATCCTGCCTGAAGCAATATTAGCTTCTGCCACATCCCTTCCATGGCTGCTCATGTGCGGCTATAAGGAACTCACTGTTCAATGGACATGCAAATTTCTTTGCAGATCAGAGGGAGATTCCTATTTTAAAATCCATATATCAAGTATTGCCAGCAC
Organism: Sternotherus odoratus; assembly: GCA_032164245.1. Lineage (NCBI taxonomy): Eukaryota > Metazoa > Chordata > Testudines > Kinosternidae > Sternotherus > Sternotherus odoratus. The sequence goes on from JAVMKO010000003.1 coordinate 102,379,492, forward strand.
CAAGCATTTAAATATTATTAGTCAGAACACAAAAAATCATGAGATCAGGGAAGAGAAAATATTTTAAGGGTTCCTTAAAAGGAAATATTTTAAGGGGTCCTGCTAGGCTACAATGCAACCAGTTAACCAGGCTTTAAATGTATTAGACTGCGTATTAACAGGACTTTTCACTCATGTTAAGTTTAAATAATTGAAAAGTGCACCCTTTTGCTTCATCAATCGGGGGCCACAGAAGGAAAAGAACCACTTCCTGAATTACCAACATCCCTACCTGCAGCATTCTGGGGTTTTCGAGCCAGCCTTTTATTCTGAAATTTGATTCGAGATCTGACAAGATCACAGTTTAAGTACATCCTGTTTTTGGCATTGCACAAGTCTGCAAACAAGATAGCATGTCACCTTTTCATGGCCAGCTTATGTCTTAGGCATTTCTTTACAGATCTAAGCATTCCTAGAACTATTTCTGCTCCTAAAAATCCCCTCTATTTCTGAGCCCTTCCATTGCACGACAGGGAGAACATTTTTAACAGAAGCTCTGGAACTTGGGTAAAACACATCATCTTTTGCCAGACTGATATCTCAACCCACACCAGAAAATCACATGTGTTCTTCAAAGATACCACACCCCTTGACTGGTCTGATGCAATTGTAGGAACAGATATCATAGCAACTAATGAAACAAGTTGCATTTACCTGCAGACTCTGAAGCCCTCCATAAGCAGTAAATAGAAGTAAAAATCCAAAAGAAATGACAAGAACATTCTTAAGATTGCTTTCCATGTTGGTTCATAGAAGATAAATGCCTGTCAGTTAAAGGTGTTGAATGTTGACCAAAGTGGCCTAGCTGGTGTTTGGGGAGGGAAAAACAGGATCTGCTTGTTGGTAAGGATCAACTTCTCACTGCATCTGTAGTAGAAAGAATTGTTAGCCAGTTGTGTGTCAGGCAGTGAACTTTACTTTCTGTGATACTGAAAACTCCATATAAACCTGTTACTCATTTAGTTGTTGTGATGCAATAATCATTAGGACTTATCAGCTTGTATTAGATTTCTGTACTTTATATTCAAGTTCACAAATCACTTGTAAGCATGAGGCAAAATTTCATATTTCATCTGTATAGTATGTGGCTTCTTTCTGTTCCTGGCACAGAAGAATGCAGATAGTTAAATGCATGGCTGGAATACAATTACAGCTAAACCTTAAAGGGCAAAGATTAAAAGGTTGCTTGGAAATTATCAGGTCTGTTCCTTAACTAAGGTTGCAAACCAGACAAACAAACCAGACTGTTTATGTGACTGGGTAATGTGAGACTGTTACTTAGAAGGTTTCACAAGCTTTACACAGATACAGCACACAAAAACAAGGGTGTTGCCTGTTTGTCTAATGGAAGATACCCTAACCCCAGCTAAACCTGGTGGAATTTGGGAATACACAGCTGTGAATCTTCTACTAGCTACTACGGTAGGTGACAGTGTTGCTTCCCATACACATATTCAATCAAGACCAAAACAAAGAAAACAAGAAGAAGGTTGAATATATTTTAACATACCAAGAAGTCAAAGCTAGCTCCTGTTTTAGTTTCTGATATTTTTAGTTCTTGTTTTATAATTCAAGTAAATGAAGAAGAAAAATATCCTTCCCACCGCAAGTAAGAGTGAAGAAGTTCTTAATACACCTTTCAGAATAGGATATTCATAAATAAATGCAAGACTTTCTAAATAGACAGTGAAATACTATCTCTTCATGTTAAGGACTATCACACTTGACACACATACATGGACTCTAATTGTCAGCGGAGCCTTAACCCAGCCCTTGTTTTGGAGATGCAAATATTGGTAGTTACATACCCAGCCTTCTCCTGTAATGTTTGAAACCCAAACCAGTGCTGAAGAAATGAACTAGGGCATAAGAACATGACAGTGGTACCGACTTTAAACAAAAATGAAATGCTTCACTGCCCACTCTGATGCAAGAATAAACAGTGCACACATGCAACAGTGAGAGGCACGTTAAGTTTTCAAAATCCTTTGTTTCATAATACTTCTCCGTGCTGGTAGTCACTCAGATGGGGAAGTTTTTAAAAAATAGTTTTTAACGTGCCACTGACTTTGTTACCTCTTTTTTAAAGGCACAACTTGATAGATTGTCAGTTGAGAGCCAACATACAGTCTTTCCCGCCAGCAACGCTTGTTCCTTGGAACGCATTTTTGGGTCCTTTGTTTTTTGGATTGATCTGAGAGACATTTTGGCCTGCTTGCTGTCCTTGTCCAGACCTTTGGATTATCTGCCTTCTAATGAGTCTCTCTGAAGGAATGTGCAGACTTTTTACCGAGGAATCTGATAAGCTTGAGATGCTCTTCATTTTGTACCAAGCTGTGAGTGTCTCCAGTGGGCCTGCTGTGTATCAGCCTGACACCCCTTTCATTCCTTCTGTCAGTTTACCTAAGATTAAGTGAGTCTCAAGCTCTGAGCCGAACGGGTGTGCAATTTCAGTTCTCAAGCAGGGGATCGACACACTCCTAGCTAAAAGCTCTCACATGGAAGGATCATTGAAACTGGAGATGGAATGGACCAATTAAATTAATGACTCCGTCCCGCAGTCAAGAATGTCTGTTCTCTGAGGTGACTATAACTGAGCCCTGGCTTCCCTTAAATCACAACAGACCTTGTGGCTGACTTTGTTTTTTCAAGTGTTCACCCCTTCCTCTACCCATCCACCTTTTACTGGGGTGTCTGTTCATTTTAGTCTTTTGTCGAACAACCCCCCAAAAAACAGAAGACCCACCCTAGACCCCTCTATCTCAGGCCACAGGCTGGCTGTTACTTTATTGGCTTTGATCTCTGGCTATGCCCACTAGCCAATGGATGCAGCTGGGGGAAGGATGAGTAATTTTGTGGCTCCCAGCTCCTGGGTCATAAGAACAGCCACACTGGGTCAGACCAATGGTCCAGCTATCTATCCTGTTTTCCAGCAGTAACCAATGCCAGGCACTTCAGAGGGAATGAGCAGAACGGGCAGGCATTGAGTCATTCATCCCATGCCATCCACTCCCTGCTTCTAGCACCACCATAGACTTTACAGCTGCTCTAAACTATCCCTGGCTGCTGCTGGCCCCCCAAGGGGCTGACCACTTACTGGGGATTGCCAGAGCACACTGTCCTCTGGCCATGCTTCCCCCCCAGCATGTTCCCAACCCTGGAATCGGGCTGGGGGAGGGGGGGATGGGTGACAGAAGGTAACTTTGCCAACTTTACATACCAGCTGGAGACATCTGGCTGTTTTGCAGCAGCCCCTTTCCACAGCTGGAGTGTCACACATGGACTAGAATGCAGGCCCAGGATTGTAACAGCAGCAATTTAAAAAAAAAGAAACTTAAATAGCTCGCTGTGTAGGGAGACCCTCTTCCCAGTTACTTGGGTTAGAGCCCTTTCTTGTGGGCTGACTGTTCTCTGAGCTTCCCCCACAGGCAAAGTCAGCAAGTGACATGCCCCAAATTAACAATTTAACAAGGCCCACTTGTCTAACAAACTCCCCCTATATAAGCCATGCTGGCCACATTATGTTAGAGGCATGGTACTGGGGTTTCTTTCCAGCAACCAACTTGGGGAGGGTGCTGTCAAGCCAGAAAAGGTTCTTCTATGTGAAAGGCCAGAACCACTCCACATACTCATCTTCTTTGAATGTTGCATGATTCACTGGCTAAAGATTGTGGCAGTATCAGTGTCCTGAGAAAGGAAGTTAACCCTTCCCATGCTGCCTCCCAGGTCGGTTTTGTACATAACCCGAGTAGCAAAGGCTGTTTTCTCCTGGGAATCAATCAGGCCTAGCAGACAGCTGCCGATCAGTGGAGTAATTCTGTAAACAAAGTCAAGGGTGGACAAAATTCTCACAGAACCAGGAGCCACACTGTGCCTAAAGCTCCCAGCATTCTTAGTTCCCTCCGACCCCCACCTAAAGCTCTAAACACCTCCCTGGCCTCTACCCAACTTTCCATCCCTCTCTCCTCTACCCACAAGTCCAGGCTCTACATCCTGTGTCTTCAAACACCACCCATTTTCATCTCCACACACTACCCATAGCTATCCCACTTCTATTCACTCTTCCAAGGTGTGTATAGCCCCTGTGCCACACTCAGGATCTCTCTACCCCTAGGTCTGTCTAGATGTTATCCTGTAAAGTCCCCCTCTCTATCTTCCTTCTATGATGTTCACTTGCTTTTCATTCCCCCTTGTTGCATCCTATTGTCCCTCCTTGCTCTGCCTCTTTCCAGGCCCATCTCTCCAGCCCACTTTGTCTTCATCCTTCATCTCTCTGATTTCTCTTCCCCAAGTCCCCAACTCAGTTTCTGCTTCTCAGGCTCCCCTCCTCCAAACCTCTTGCACATCCTGCCATGCTCCTCTTTCTTCATTTCTTGATGTTCTGCCTTGACCTCGCCAAGGTCCCCCCTCCACCTCCCCTCCCACACGGTGCATGTCCACACCCCTCCACTTCCTTTACCTATCACCTAATGTGGAAAGAGGAGAAACTGCCTCTGCTCTGCACTCAGAGTGAGCTGGGGAGGGGAGAGGCACCCAGCTAAAAAGAGAATAGAGTGACTGGAGATGGGAGTCTCAGCTGTGGCTTCTTACCTGCACATCCATGGGGCGGCGTGGTCCTTACTTGCAGTAGCTCACAGCAGCTGCCACCTTTGCTGAGTCCAGTTGTTCAGATAACTTGTGCTGGTCCTGGAGTGGAGGCTGGCACTGGCTTGGGGCAGGGTGCTCTCAGCACAGTAGGCTCCTCCCCTGAAACCCAAAGAGCCAGGACAAAGAAGCATTTCCTGCTTGCTCAGTCAGGGTGCCAGACTTAATCTTTGTGTCACAGATCCAGTAAGACATTAAACTCAGCTAGGAGCTCCTCAGACATGACCTAGTCTGTTTCTCTAGACTGCGTGTTGCATTCACCTCTCTACCTGCCGTAGCTCTCCTCTGCTTCTGCCCATCCACGTCTTGCCTTCTGAAAACATCCTGCCTCTAAGCAGTGCACCTCTGCATTTACCTCTGCTCTTTTGCGGGGCTCAGAACAACTTTATTAATGACCATTTGGCGTGGCTGCATACAAGGTGACTCTGACTCAGCAGGACCGAGCACTGCTAAGAAAAAGCGCCTGCGCTGTTGTGATATGGCCCTTTTCTAGTGAAAGGGGCAGGCAGATCCTGTTTGTGAACAACAGAGGCTTGTACCGCAGCTGCTCTGCAAAACTCAATTGCCACTTGTTGGCAGCTCAGGAAATTCATCCAACTGCTTGTTAACATCTCATATGATCATGCCTCAAAATGACTGGTGCATTCATGACTCACTCTCCTCTTTGATCCCTCTAGTCTAGTGGCATCCTATCATCTTCACTTCGAAGTTTAATTTTTTTTCTCTTACCTGCAGGGCCACGTACAACTCCACTATGTCTACATCTCTGTTGTCATTTCTGACCACTCCTCCCTCTCTGTGCTAATGAAACCAGCCTCACTGTTCCTCCTGCACGCATCTCTAAGCCACCTTCCATGCTGTCCCTAAGCTTGGAACATCTTGCCTATTCCAATTGGAGAGGAAGTATGGTCCAGCAGTTAAGGCCCTAGTTTATCACCTCTGAGTTGAATTCACTATGACGTTACAGAATTCCAGTGCACCTATGGGCAAGTCGTTTTGCCTATCCCTGAATGAGTTTCCTATCTGTCAAATGGGAATAATAGAATTTCTCTACTTCACAGGGATTAAAAATTGTGAGCCACTTAGACACAACAGTGATGGGCAATGATCTAAATGCCATAGATAGTTTGCCAGGCACATATCCATGTTAGCAATGCCTGTTATTAAACTAACACAAAAGATACTGCAGCACACAGATTCTCAAACTGGTTTTGTGATGCCCATAAGAGCCATAAACAGGCCTCCATGGGGGTCACAATTCTCCTCCCCCCCCCCCCCCATCTTCATAGCTAAATAGGAGAGGGGGGAGCCTGAAACATTTTGTATTGGGCTCATGGGATGGAAAAGGCCGAGAACCACTGTTGTAATGTGCAAAAACCTCTTGGTCTCCCAGTGTTCTGGGTGATGAGTGCCTGCTAAGAGTGTAGGTTCTGATTCTCCATTGCCTTGTACCTAGTGTGGTTATTTGCATCAGTGCAAAGGGAGTGCTATTTGGAAGCATTTCATACCCACTTTGATAGGTGCAAATGACTATGCAAAGTGAGAGGTACTAGAGACTCTGATCCTCTTGCTAGAAGCCTCGTTTATGCTCTGTAGCAGTTGCTCATGTGAGCAGGCCCCCTGAGTTCAGTGGGAGCAGGTACTACTGAATGTGAGAAAGGGTTGTAGAATCTGGCTCTTTATATGCCCACTGGTGAAACAAAAACAGGGAAAAAAAAGTTTGGTATATGCCTGAGGTGCAATGAAAGGGCTCCTGTAGGGTAAATTGTACATTGCAGAAAAAAAGTTATTATGATTAGAGCTGGTCAAAAAATGTTTTCTTTTTGGGTCGTCCCCCCCTCCATGGAAGAGTTCAACATAATCATTATACCCATCTTGCAGAGGTGTGAATAACTGCAAAGTGCAAAGCACCTCAGTGCAGGGACTGTAGTGGTGGCTGGCCTTCCATATGCTGCAAAATGGGTGAAAACTCCTTGCTGGTCCCCACACACACATGCTTCATTCATAAGTTAGTCAGACTCAAGCCCGCAGCCATTTGTTCAATCGAATAACCTTCCAGGAGGCTTGCTGTGAATTGCAATTTCAATATTGATGACGGACCTCTCAAAAGCTGTCACTGGAATCTGACACTGCAGAGGCAGCAATTTCCAGCCTGTTCATCTGAATCAGTTCTGACTTCCCTCTCTGTGCTGGGAAGCTAGCAAACGTTCCTGTGTAGTTCTAATCTTAGCCAGATCTAAAAGCAAACAGTCCCAGTGTGCTCATTAGAATTGCAAACCGGTTTCCTCTTCCTTCTCTCTTTGAAACTCTCTTCCCACAGTCATTTCAGTTCCTGGTGTATGCACTGAACTAGTCAAACAAAATAAGATTTATGAAGCCACCCTCCACATACCTCATCCCTGGCTGATCATGAAAAATAACAGCAATCCTTATTTCCCAAAGAAAGCAGAATCTTGAGATCCGTTTTAAAATGGATTCTTTCTTGCATATCTCATTCTTATGAATGGTCAAAACACTGCCATGCAGTTTACCCATCCCCAGGAAACAGTCCTAGGTGACTGGAGACCAGTTCCTCAGATGCTGAGCTTTCCTACTGCCTTTGGGCAAGTGCCCACTGCAGTCTTCTTTCCAGCTCTCAGCATACCGTTTCCACGGGGTATACATTTGGCGATTAGAAAGCATTCTAATGGCTTAAACTTAAGTAATGGACCGTGGGGACATACAAGCACATGTCAGTTTTCATTCCCAAGTAGAAGAGCACGTGCACTGACCCTGGATGACCCAACTCTAGGGTTAGTGGGTAATTACTACTCCATGCCCGTTCTTTTCTTGGTGTCTGCTGAGGTTGCCAGTTGTAATGGTGAGTTCATCAGTAGGAAACCTAAGCAAGACTTTAGCTCACGTTACATAGACCATTGCACGGAATGTCAGGAAATAGTGGTAAGTCATTAGTGTCAATTGTGGTGGTGTTTTGTGTCTGTGTGACATAGTCACTTGTCCAGTCTCACCTCACATAAATCACCAAATAATTTCAGGATAGTAACGATTTTCAGTAACCCTCAGCTTAATAAACTAAGATTTTAAAAGGTGAAACACTCTACACTCCATTCCCAGTCCCTCAGTCATTGAATGACACCTCTGGAACACCCCATGTATACTCGTTTTAACACTGTACACGTGTTTCTGGAAGCTGTGACAGGTATGGCAATTTTGTGTGATCTCTTTGGGGGAGCTTATTGTATTAAGTTTAAGAATAGCAGCCATGTTAGTCTATATCCGTAAAGAAAATGAGGAATACTTGTTAGTCTCTAAGGTGCCACAAATATTCCTCGTTTTCTCTATTAAGTTTGTCATTGTAGGCCCAGGATTGCATGTAACTCCATGGGGCAGGCCTCCAGGAATTAAGAACAGTGGGGGATGATTAGGCAAATTCACTCAGGATGTAACACCCCTGGAGAAGTACCATGGGGGAGGCTTACATATAATAGCTCAAACTGGATTCTTCAGAGACCAACAAAGAAAGGACTTTTAAATAGCCTGAATTTAAATTGACTCGGGGGCCTCCTTTCTGATCTTGCAAATAGACAGAGCCTTCTATGGGGGGGGGGGAGAGGAGGAAGCGGGGGAGGAGGGGATCCTTTCTAGGTGATGGCTGCAGACCTGGGAACCTAGAGTGGGTGCAGGTGCAGTTGCTCCGAACTGTGACACTGGCTCCCCCGTTGTGTTTTCTTATTAAGAACCACTCATGGAGCCAGAACCACCCACTGAAATGAATGGAAAGACTCCCATCGACTTCAGTGTGCAATGGATCACATGCTTGTGTCCATGGCTTGCAGTGAGTATACTGCTACACTGACAAATGCCTGTGGTACTCTAAACACGGTTGGAGCAGCATTAAGGCCCGGTTGGATGAGTGGTGGGCCAGTGTCAGAGGCACATGGCTAGAGACCCTCCAAGCACTTCTGGAGGGGAGAGTCTGTGAATCAGCTAGGAAAGACTGTCCGAGCAGCATGAGGGAAACCAGGAAGCAGCAGCCAGTTCCCAGTTAAACCACTTTCATTAACCTTCACAGTCACTGTTTGATTAAAGGAGCGATGTTTACTGGATTCTCTAAAAGCCAGTGAGCCAGAGCAGAGCTACAGCTGCTTGTGGCTACTTTAAGAAGCAATTTTGTTATGAATTTTCAAAAATATTGTAGATTTGCGTATAAACATAGCTTCTGACAAGTGTACTGAAGTAGTCAAAATATCGATGTGCAGCATTAAGTGGATGGATATGAGAACAGCAGCAGGTCAAAATATTGTGAGGCTAAGTCTGAACAGTGTAAAGTCATCCAGAAGTTCAACACAAGTAACTTTGTGGGAGTGATTTCCAAAGCAAAGACCACAAGTCTGTAACATTTTTCTTGTTTGTCCATTCTTTTGCAATACCGTGTCTTATAAACCAAGGCCTTCATTAGGAATTCTGCCTACATATTAGATTAAAGAGGGTGTGGGCCAACCCATGTGGGCATGAGACACATTCTTCCAGTCACTAGCATTGTTTACACTTAATACAAGCATGATTCTCGTCGCCCTTCAGATTTTTCAAGTGGTCATATTTCCCAGCAAGCAAGATCATGATGTGATTTCAATAGATTTGTTAAAAATTTCTCTAGCAATAGCTCTTTGAACACTGAGGGTTTGAAGAAATTTCAAATTTCAAACCCTCAGTGTTCAAATAGCTCTTTTGAACACTGAGACTTTGAATCCAGAACCTGCCAAGCTAAAATATGAGCCTCATCTGCTTGAGTTAAAGCACATGAGGCTCACTAATCTATATACCGTATTTTTCGCCCTATAAGACGCACTTTTTCTTCCCCAAAACGGGGGCGAAAAAGTTGGTGCGTCTTATAGGGCGAATGTCTTATAGGGAAAAAAAAAAAAAAAAAAAAGCGCCTTGCTCTCCCCTCCCCGCCGCGCGGGCGGGCTGCCGAGGTTCCCCCCTCCCCGCTGTGGGCGGGCTGCCGGGAGCGTCCCGGTTCCCCCCTCCCCGGCTACCGGGTTCCCGGCAGCCCGCCCGCGGCGGGGAGGGGGGAACCGGGACACTCCCCGCCGGAGCGTCCTATAAGACGAAAAATACGGTATATAAAAGTCAAATGGTGTATGCGTGCGTGCGTGTATGTATGTATGTGTGTATGCTTACTCCTTCCACGCCGTTTGAGCTAGAGACTTGAAATTTGGTACAGTTAGAGGTCTTGGGGTCCTAATGACCGTAAGAGTCGAAAATTTTTCAAATCTCACCTCTGACGCCCCCCAGGGGTGAAATTATTTAAAGGCCAATCACATCAACTGGGCAGCTGCTGTTCTCTGTGACATAGTTATGATGTCATAATACCCCCTCCAACAGACACCGCACTCGCTCAGCTCTCTGCCCCTCCCCCCTCCAACGGAACCCCGGAATCCCTCAGCTCTGTGCCCCCTCACCACCTCCGATGGACCCCGGAATCCCTCAGCTCTCTGCCCCCTGCCCACCTCCGACAGACCCCGGAATCCCTCAGCTCTCTGCCCCCTCCCCACCTCCAACGGAACCCCGGAATCCCTCAGCTCTCTGCCCCCTCCCCACCTCCAACGGAACCCCGGAATCCCTCAGCTCTCTGCCCCCTCCCCACCTCCGATGGACTCGAGTTGGGTTTGGTTGGAGGGTAAGTGAGGTAGGGGTGTCGGGTTTGGTTGGGGGGTGAGGTGGGGGTGTTGGGTTTGGTCGGGGGGGGTGAGGTGGGGGTGTCAGGTTTGATCGGGGGGTAAGTGAGCCGGGGGTGTTGGGTTTGGTCTGGGGGGGTGGGAAGGTGTCGGGGTGGGTGAGGGGTGAGGTGTTGGGGTTGGTCAGGGGGTGTTAGGTTTGGTGGGGGGGGTAAGGTGGGGGTGTTGGGTTTGGTTGGGGGGGTGAGGAAGGGGGTCGGGGTTGGTCGAGGGGTAAGTGAGGTGTGGGTGTCGGGTTTGTTTGTGGTGGTAGATAGGGGTGTCGGGTTTGGTTGGGGGGGGGAAGTGAGGTGGGTGTGTCAGGTTTGGTCTATGGGGGTGAGGTGTGGGTATTGGTCAGGGGGTGTTGGGGTTGGTAGGGGGGAGACGTGGGGGTGTTGGGTTTGGGTGGGGGGGTGAAAATGTGAGTCGGGGTTGGTCGAGGGGTAAGAGAGGTGGGGGTGTCGGGTTTGGTCGGGGGGGGGTGAGGTGGGGGTGTCAGGTTTGCTCTCTCCCCCATCCAACAGACCCCGCACTCGCTCAGCTGTCTGCCCCCTCCCCATCTCCGACTGACCCGAGCAACGCCGGGTATTTTCGCTAGTCTCTTATATGCACCAGTCATGAGAGAGGAAAATAGCTTCACATTTTCCAAGCGGGTTACATGTGCACTGATTCAAATCACATGGGACAAAACTGATCAAAGCCCTTCACATTTTAAATAAAGGGGCAAGGGATTCAATTACTCTATACTTGAGGGGCACGTGTTGAAATGGACAAGCTGCAAAAGAATTATTGTGGAAGCTGGGGTGTAATGTACATCACTCACTGGGGCTAGATATCACAGGGAGTGATGCAATCTTTCTGGAGGCCGTTTTGCTTTGGTTTAGGGCTAATGAAACTGATCTATAGTGGTTTCAAATTTGTGACGTAACTATTTTATATGGCTCTGGATTTTAGCTCTTTCTCCCTCTGTTTAAAAGCATGTATAATTTAAGCATAAGGGGAACAGAGAATATCTTCTACAGAACTTGAAGGAGAAAAAACCCACAGCATTAACTGAAAAGAGGATTTGAAAGGGAACTGCTCAGCAAGGATTTCCCCAACACCCCCCCTGAATTTCTCAACACCTCTCCAGATCACCTGCTGGAAGTGGGCTTCACCACCCTCCCTGACTGAATTTACCTTGCTTTCTTGCCTGCATATTTATACCTGCTTCTGGAGAGTTCCACAACATTCATCTGATGAAGTGGATCTTAACCCATGAAAGCTCATGATCCCTAAAATCTGTTAGTCTATAAAATGCTACAAGACTGTCGCTGTTGCAGATCCAGACTAACACGGCTACACCTCTGATACTAGCCCCAAGTTTTGTGAACTAGTTACATGCCAATTTTGGTAATTTGAAGTGAAACTGAAACATTAATACACACTTTAAAAGCACATACAGTGTAGGATAAAATATGTGTACAGTAAAACCCCGATTTAACGGACCGCAATTTAACGGACTTCGGATGCAATGGACAAAATTTCCGATGCATCCGAAATCCGTTTTTTGTGGGCTGGCTGCCGACTCCCGGCTGCCGCCCGGGTCCCGGCAGCGGGCGGGCTGCCGGCTCCTGGCTCCCACCTGCGGGCGGGCTGGCTGCCGGCTCCCGCCCGGGTCCCGCCTGCAGGCGGGCTGGCAGTTCCCGGGTCCCACCTGCGGGCGGGCTGCCTCCCGCCTGCAGGCGGGCTGGCTGGCTGCCAGCTCCTGCCTGCAGGCGGGCTGGCTGGCTGCTCCCGGCTCCCGCCTGAGGGCGGGCTGCCGGCTGCCGGCTCCCGCCTGAGGGCGGGCTGGCTGGCTGCCGGCTCCCGCCTGCGGGCGGGCTGCCGGCTCCCGCCCGAGTCCCAGCAGCCGGGACCCGGGCGGCCTGGCTGCCGGGTCGCAGCTTCCGCCCGGGTCCCAGCAGCGAGAGGGCTCGTTGCCGGCTCCCGGCTGCCGCCCGGGTCCCACCAGCAGGCGGTCTGCCGCTTCTCGGCTCCCGCCCGAGTCCCAGCAGCCGGGACCCGGGCGGGCTGGCTGCCGGGTCCCAGCTTCCGCCCGGGTCCCAGCAGCGGGAGGGCTCGCTGCCGACTCCCGCCTGAGTCCTGCCAGCGGGCGGGCTGCCGGTTCTCGGCTCCTGCCCGGGTCCCAGCAGCCGGGACCCAGGCGGGCTGGCTGAAGGCTCCCGGCTGCCAGCTGCCGCCCGGGTCCCAGCAGCCGGGACCTGGGCGGGCTGACTCACAGCTCCTGGCTGCCGTGATACAGTAAAACCTCGATATAATGGACTAACTCGGGGGGGCTGCTGCTTTGACAGTTCTTTTTTTTTTTAATTATTAAATAACGGACTTTCGGCTTTAACGGACACCCCCTCGCCCAAATTAGTCCGTTATATCAAGGTTTTACTGTATATGAAAAAGGATAATAGACTTGAAAAGTATGAACATTGACTTTGCTTACAATGTATAAGGAAGCTAGTCTAAGTGAGCGCTCCCTGACAGCTAGTGATGATCTGGGGGCTGGGAGGAAAGGCTTCAGGATCAGATTGTATTTACATTCACACCTAATCTACCTTGGTATCCAGAAAACAGAGCTATGCTGCAAGTGATAGATTTTGGCTGGTACTGAGTTGCAATCACTTGAATTGGGGCGGGGAATGAAATGTTGTTGTTGTTGTTCTTATTGTATGAGCAAAGGGCAGTAGAACTGTACTTAACCTGTGCTAATTGAGGGCATCAAGAGAGAGAGTGGGGACAGGTGTTTTGCTCTGATGGTCTGTTTGAGTCACAAGTACTTCTCCACTGTTTAAAGACAGAACTGATTAAGTTTCATAAAGAGTCTTTTGGGTTGTTAAGTGACCTCTACAGCTGAAATCACTGATAACCAAGTCACATAAGGACCAGGCTTCACATAAACATGTAGTGTAGGCCAGTACTTAGTCCTCCCATGGAGACACTTTTTCTGTGGCATGGAAGACCCATCCCACTGAGAGCTCAGTTGAAATCACTGAAAGCTGGGTGGAACCTCAAGGGACCAACCAACTTGCAGAGGTCACAGTGGCAGCAGAAGGTGACAGCGCAGGGCCATTGGCAACAGAGCAAGGGAGTGAACAGTGGCACAACAAACAGTAGCCAGAATGAACAGTGAGCAGCTGGAGGAACAAGCAAGGTGCCTTCTTGCCCCCCACCTGGAAGTGAACTCACAAGAAAGCACCTCTGAACTCTGAGGAAAACACTGGTGAGGTGGAGGGAAAAGAAAAAGTGAGGGGCTCCAGGGCATGTTAAATAAACATTCGTTTTTAGACATTGTTTTTGTATTTTTTAGTGACTTTGCTCCAGAATGCTAGATTTGTGACAGGGAATGGAAACTTAAATGTTTCCTAATAGGCTAAGATTTTTTAAATGCTTTATTTGCCAAGGTTGTTATCTCACATCATAGCTATCTTCATGCTATCATTATGTTGGGGAGTTTCTGTACTAAACATTATTGTAATTAATTTTTACATAAGAATAGTTCTAGTGGGTCAGACCAATGGTCCATATAGCCTGGTATCCTGTCTTCTGACAGTGGTCAAGGCCAGGTGCCCCAGAGGGAATGAACAGAAGAGGTAATCAAGTGATCCATCCCCTGTTGCCCATTCCCAGCTTCTAACAAACAGGCTAGGGACACTCAGAGCATGGTGTCTAGTATGAGAGGTGTAGCTGGGTTAGTCTGGATCTGCAAAAGCGACGAAGAGTCTTGTAGCACCTTATAGACTAACAGATTTTAGGGATCATGAGCTTTGGTGGGTTATGAGCATGGTGTTGCTAATAGCCACTGATGGACCTAATAGCCACTGATGGACCTATCCTCATGAATTTATCTAGTTCTTTTTAAAATCCTGATATATTTTGGTCTTCACAGCATCCCCTGGCTAAGATTTCCATGGGTTGACTTTAAGTGGTGTGAAGAATTACTTCCTTTTTGTTTTTTTAAAAGCTTCTACCTGTTAATTTCATTGGGTGACTGCTAGCTCTTGTGTTATGTGAAGGATTAAATACATTTTCCTTATTCACTTTCTTCACACCAGTTAAGATTTTACAGACCTCTATCATAATCCCCCTTAGTTGTCTCTTTTCTAAAATGAAAATTCCCAGTCATTTTAATCTCTCCTTCTGTTTCATACCCATCTCTGTACCTTTTCCAGTTCCAGTGTATTTTTCCTGCCCCTTTGCACTGCACAAAGGACCTGGAGTGGAGCTCAGGATTGAACTCAGAGGGTATGAAATACTGCGTGTTTAGGATTGAACTCAATGGGACTTAAACACCTATTTAAGTGCTTTGCTGAAACAGGGCCTTGATCCTGAGCTTTAGCTATTTTTATTTTCAATTCTGTTTTTTAAAAGTTCAAATTTTAGGTACAGCATTTCTGTGGCGATTGACTTTTATTAAGATAAGTTATAAGGCAGTACACCTATATCCTAAGACCCAGGAAATACAGGTTTTAACTTGAGGCAATTGGTTGCCATAGGAACAGATCATTTAATTTGTGGTTTAAAAATGGACAGAGACCTCTGATTTGGGTGTTTAAATTGGAGCAGAGCTCTTCTGAAAATCTGATTTAAGAGCCAAGTATATCAGAGACTACATTCCTAATGGGTTAGAAATACTGTGATTTGATACTTTCTCCCATGTCCTTCTTGTAAATGTGAGTCATTGTTGTGTCCTCTTGGAATGCCACCTGCAAAAAAGTCCAGTGTGGAGTTGTTTGTATTCAGTAGATGACAACGAATACATGAACTGGTTTCTGGCTGTAAAATTGACTCTACCAATTGAGAGACCACTGAAAATCTGTAGATCTTTGAGGGAGGAAGTAAAGAAAACTCAAACTGCAGTAATACTGTATATTTGCTGCAGGACTGTGAACAAATAAAACAACCTTGTAGGTCAGAAATAATTCATTATTGCTAACCTTTATTTGTTTTAAAGTGTTGTTTTGTAAATATCCTATGCAGATTAACCCATGCTTCTCTGCACTGGAGGAACAAAAAGGAAAACACCCTGGGTCAGATTTCTGCTACTCTTGCCCATGTAGTGTAGCATTCAAGTCAATTTGTGCTTTTTAATTTTGTGCAGTACTTAGATTGCACAGGGACTGGTGCATTATAAAAATGTAAGATAAACAGGTAGGGGTATGGGATTGTTTAGAATGGAATGAATTATAATGCTCATGTACCTGAGGGAGTGATAGCACTTGATAGCACTTCAGTTTGGACATTATGAAAGCTTCCTTCCTACAGCTCTGCTAACAAACCTCAGTCCTAACCACGGAGACCCTATTATTGTGACTTTTTTTTTTTTTCTGGGCATAGGCTACGAAGGTTTCAAATCATGGAGTGGCTATGTGACACGGAGAGGCTTGTTAAGTTACAATATATATATAGCCTACTCTGTCATAATATAACATCCTGGAGAGATTGGTGCTTGTTTTCTGAAATCCAACTTGAAAATGTTGAAAAGTAATGGAGTGAGGATGTTTTAGAGATGAACATATATAAAAACCCGTGTTATGACCCCAAATCTTGATCTGGACCTCATAGCTGAGTTCACAGCTTGTACTTATTTTAATGGGCTGAATCTAAATGCTGGATCTGAATATACAATTCTTTGACAAATTCTGGATTCAGATCCAGATATAGATTAGTATCTAGGGTTTGGTTCAGGCTCATTTGTAGTATTTTTTTTTTTTTTTTTTTTTACCGAAGAAACCTTTCCATTACAAAAAGTTGGAGCAAGGGTAATTTTTCAGTGGGTCACTTTAATGCATTTACAAAAAGGTCCGGCATAAAGGGATTTTAGGAACACTAAATGCAATCTAACACACTAGCACCCCCCACCCCTTTTTCTTTTTTTTTTTAGTTATAAGTCTTTTTTTCTCTATCCTCGCAGATTCCTTCCTTCAGAAAAGATCTAGGTATTTCTTGAACTCATTTAGGCCCTTTGCTTCAATCATGTCCCTGGTAATTTACTCCATACATTATCCTTTGTGAGAAGTGGCTCTTCTCTACTTATGCTGAAAGCCAGATGCGCGACTCAGTTTCATCAGTTTCACACAGGTGATTCTTGAGGAGTCACACCTGCATAATATTGAGGTAATCTGGCCCTGGATTTTTACTTCTTTTTAATCCCCCCTCATCAGAACATCTTCCTCATAAACTTTCAGTGAAGAGCTAATAAGCATAGAAACTGAACATAACAAATAGCAGGGTTTGTCAACTTGTCAGCAAGGTATGAAAGCAAACTTGAACCTGGAAATCTGCTCATTCAGCATCTGGGTCAGTTTAAGTAAAAACTAGGCAAAGCGAATTATCAAAGGGATCACTGGCCCTGTGACCTTGTCCTTTTCTCTAAAAACTTTCTGTGAAAATCTAGTGTCATGAAGCATATAAAATGTAAAAGCTGCTTTCCCAAGACTCAAAGTCTTAGACTTAGAAGTGTTTCAAAAGAGGACAAAGGAAAATGAAAGCCAGATGTTACTTCAGGAGCTACAGAAACAGAATGATCATCCATATGACTCCATGAAACTTCAAAAGATGGCTCAAGGTAACAGGTGGCTACTGTGTCTCAGTGTTCCTTAGTTGGAGCTAAAATAACACTTCCTACGCTTATCCTTTAATACAGCAACTCCATTTATAAAATGGACCCTATAAATCCAGTGATCTGATTGGCCACAAAGTTATTGAGAGGTCAGCAGCATGGGTTGGAATTCGTTTACTCAGTCACACAAAATATCACTTTGCCTAGTTTCAAAAACCAGATTTTAGTGGTGAGCAATGACCTGTCAGATGAAAGCACAAAAGAGAGAATAACCGTTTTGGAAGTTTTAAAAATCGTCTTCAAGAGTAGCATATAGAGGGGAAGCGGAAAGCTGTATGTCAGCAAGATAAAGATGAAAATGTGCGTAGAACAATTTATTTTTTGGTAAATGACTCACAACAGTTTTAAAAAGTGCCTTGTGCTGGAAAGGAGAGTTGACAGCCCACTGGAAGGACCTGGCTTCATAGTTATTGGAGGGAGATTTGAAACACTTAGGTTCCCTAGAACAACAGACTCAGATCCTAACAGGGTGATCTAGCATGCTTCTGACACACACAAGTGCTGGAAAGTCAGAATGAGTTTATTTCTTGACTCCAGTCGCCTGACCTAGATCAGGAATTCAATGGTTAAGGCCTGTCAGATGATAGAAGTCAATACTAGAAGAAGTGGAAAAAATGGGACAATGTATTATGAAAAAAAATCAAAATTCAGATTTTTTTCAATGAGCTGTGGTCAGTACCACACATCTTACTGTCTCCAGGTGAGTCCTTAAAAACTTGTCAGGCATTTATGGACATACTTTTGACAAGAGCAGGCATTTACTCCATGACTGACCAAAGAATCATCCATTCCTCCCCCCAAATCCACAGGTGACTGCCTGCTGGTTTCCCACCCAGAGGTGGCTGAATTTCAGAGGAGCTATAAGTAGATACATTACATGAAAAGTGCTATGTATTAGTGCAATATTATTACTCCAAGTTTCATGGGCAGAACTCAGGTCAGGGGATCTGGTGCTAGAGAAATGGGACCATTATTCAGAACGGTTGTTCTACCCCTTCTAATGATGTGCAGAAATTACCTGGTTAGCATCAGTCTGTCAGTGAGGCAGGCAGGAAGCTGCTTATTTATGGCAGGAATAGTCCCCATGCAACCCCATCAGCTAAAAGCAGATTGTATTGGGTGTGCCCCTGGCCAGAATTTTAATCTGACTGTTTAATAGGAAAGTCACCATGAAACAATGAAAATACATTTTTTTATGTAACCCTTCTGCCCTTCAGAATTGGCAGCAACAAGGGCCGGGTTCAGTAAATAGGGGTTCCCTCTCAACAATACAATGCAAACTGGCTCGAGCCCCCACCCAGTGACCTGGGAAAATCCTAACACACCCCTGGGCGCCTCAATGAGGCAATACTTCCCCTCTTGCAAGCACAGATCGGTGTAACAGAAGATCTTTATTAACATGAGGTAAATGACATCACTAAACTGGGAAAAACACCACACCTAGGGTTCATACACCAACCCGTGAGCAAATTGCCCCTCCCCAGCAAGTTTGGGCTGTGTCCTCTCCTGTGGGTTCAGGAGTCCAGCAACCCAAACGTCACCCAAAGTCCCACAAGTCCAATAGCCCAAAGTCCCTGGAGTCCAGCAACCCCAAAAGTCACCCAAAGTCCCAAAAGTTCAACAGCCCCAAAGTCTCTGGAGTCCCTGGTGGAAAGTCACTCTGCCGAGTCTTACCTCCCAGGCTGGGTGGAAGTGGAGAGCAGAGTGGAGGGTACCTTCATGAGGTCCGAGGCCGACAGCCCAGTCTCTCCGTGGGGTGCTGGTGGCTCCGCTAGCCGCCCTGCTAGCCGACTCAGGAACTGCTCTGCCCGCGGCTCGACTCTGCTCGCTGTCTCAGGAACTGCTCAGGAACTGCTCGGCCAGCTGTCTCAGGAACGGGTCAGCCGGCACCGGGGCTGCTCGGCCAGCTGTCTCAGGAACGGGTCAGCCGGCACCGGGGCTGCTCGGCCAGCTGTCTCAGGAACGGGTGAGCCGGCACCGGGACTGCTCGGCCAGCTGTCTCAGGAACGGGTCAGCCGGCACCGGGACTGCTCGGCCAGCTGTCTCAGGAACGGGTCAGCCGGCACCGGGACTGCTCGGCCAGCTGTCTCAGGAACGGGTCAGCCGGCACCGGGACTGCTCGGCCAGCTGTCTCAGGAACGGGTCAGCCGGCACAGGAACCGCTCTGCTTAGGGCCCCCCACTTAAGATAAAGCTCAGTGATTTCCAGCTCTTAAGTGATTTCAGCTCATAGCAGGGGGCCTTAGTGCAGAGGCACCACCAGACCCAAAACAACTTCAGCTCCGTGGGCTGAAGTTAGACTCCTAAAGGAAGCAAAAGTCAGCTCTGACATTCCACAGGGGAGAGAGGCCAGGTGCAATAGGCCTGTGCGGCCCTCAGACAAGGCCCTGACCACAAGGTCTTGAGCCTGTCTACAGCCTCTCTCAATTCAGTGAGTTTTGGAACCCCTGTCCCTTGTTTACCGAGTGCTACCTAGCTGAAGGCGAGTCCCTCCAGCATGCCAAAGGCCAAATCAATGTCCCAACCCCTCATTCACATAAACATGTTAATCAGCACTCTATCATTCTTGCCCCAATACTACAGAAACTGGGGGTCCCACAGTAGCCAAAGTGATCATTTTGGCTGTTAGAGGGCAGGCCAGGTGCGGTAGGTGTGTCTAAGCAAATCAGGTGTTATTTTCCAAAAGCTACTGCAATTTCTGCAACTCACCACTGGATGTCACCCATACTGACAGTGCAAAGTCATTGCAATTCCTGCAATTCCCTGACACTGCTTACATTTAAAAAGTAAGGGAAGGCAACAGACTCCTCCACCACCACCTACTTGCCAGCGGGTAGCAATCTATCTTCTGGCGATCGATTTCTCGCGTCTTCACAAGATGCGAGAAATCGATTGCCCACAGCACCCCCGTCGACTCCGGAACTCCAGCTTGCCGGGAGGCGCAAGCTGGAGTCGACGGGGGAGCGCGCCACTGCCTGCCGCCGCCGTGAGGACAGAAGGTAAGTCAGCTGCAGATACACAAACTTCAGCTACGTGATTCACGTAGCTGAAGTTGCGTATCTGCAGTCGATTCCCCCCCCCCCGTTGTGGGGACTAGCCCTAGCCCTAACTGTCCACAGTGCTGGGGGAGATTGTGCATTACATCACCTCTGCCAATCCTTGGTAACTCACAAAGTATTTCAGCAATGCTTTAGAAATCATTGAAACACAAGAGAAAAATCATCCATATTTTTTTTCCCCTTGACCAGGGGTCTCAAACATGCGGCCCACGAAGCCCTTCTCTGTGGCCCGTGAAGCTCCCTGGCACCCTCCCCCCGCCCCTGCATAGCAGTTTCTGGGAGGGAGGGGTCAGAAGCAGAAGCTTCTCTGCTGTCTGGCTGGGCCACTGCCGATCCCCAGCTACCAGGCACTGTTGCTATGGCTTCAATGAATGGGGCGGCGCTTCCCAGGAGCCCTCTGCAGCGGCGACCAGGGGTGGTAAGCCAGGCTCCACACCATCCTCCCGCCTCCCTCTGCCGGAGGGTTCCTGCGAAGTTTCCTGGCTGGGTCACTGCCGAGCCCTGGCTGGGCCACTGCCGAGCCCTGGCTTCCAGGCACTGCAGCCACGACCTCAATGAACAAGCTGGGGCGGTGCTTCGCAGGAGCCCTCTGCAGCGGTGTCCAGGATCTCAGAGGAGGCGGCGGGGCAGGGGCGGGACCTCATGGAAGGTGTGGAGTGGAGGTGGGGCCGGGGGCAGTGAGGGGGGGGGGCGTATCAGTGATGCAGTCCTCGGGCCAGTGCACTAGTCCTCATGCGACCCTCGTGGTCATTTGAGTTTGAGACCCCTGCCCTTGACCTAAATCTCCCATCAAGCAGACGTTTCAGGCTAGATAGCAGGGAACTGGAATACAAGTTATGTCCTCACTGCACAAGTAAACACATTCAGGAACTCTTGGTCACGCATTACGTTATGTCGTGTAATACATCTCTGGTCCTTGAGACTCCAATGCACACCCTATCATGTGTTGTTATTAATTACCTATAACACACACAAGCACCAAGGGGAATTGGGACATTGTGCAATGCAGTGTCTGGTAGATCTGGTGAGTTAGTACTCTGAGTCAATGAGATGAAGGCCACTGAACACAGTAGGCCACATCCTCTACTTGATGCATGCTCCTAACTCCCATTAATAGTAATCGAGGGGAAGCTATATTGCTAGTCGGACTGAGCAAGTCTTAACTGATGTGGCAAGTTTGTTGTTGTGAGTGGGGAAAATTTAGGATTATTTTCCGATACGTAGCAGATCGTCCCGGGTATCAATTAGTACAGTTTCAGTAAAGTCAATGGGGCAAGGCTGATTGACACCAGCTGAGGATCAGGCCCATACTATATAAACATGTTTACTCCAATTTTCCTGTCTTATTTATACCTCCTAGAAGCCTAATTCAGTCAGTGGGATTGCAAGAGTTGTAAATCCAAAGGGTTACTGTGTTTTTTTTCCCCTTTCCATTAATTGCAGTCATAGCCAATCCAGAATTACTCGCAACGTAAATGATCCCCCGCTTTTGCAGTATGTGTGTTAGTTAAAGATAAAGGAGATTTAACTGCACATGATGGAGCTGCCCAGGAGATTAAACTCTCCCATAAGGCTGTGTGAGGGAGGGAGTAATTTCTGTAGGCGTAGGCTGTGGTATTTAACCACAGGCCTGCTTTGCATGCACGGGGGAGCTGCCCTGTCCCTGGGGAAGCTCTGGGAGGGGTAGTGTCTCACAGAAAATGTGCGAGCAACAACAGTCCTTGGGCTGGTGCCACCTGCGTCCTGCAATGTACCTCTGCAGATCTGTGAGGAAGGAGAAAGAAGGCTCACCATCTCCTCTATCCCTTCCTTGGGATGGACTCTGGGACAAAGAGCAAGGTTGACTAAAATAGGCTGAACAAGTTGAGTCTGGAGGAAGGATTGAAATTGTGCAATTCCTCTCATGCCAAACCCCTGTCTGTTCATGTGCCCAATTGCCCTGCTTAATGGGGTTTCAACCTGTGGTGCCATCAGTGGAGCCCACAAGCCTTTGACATATTTATTCTTTTTTAGCCTGTGTTACTATTTCTTATGGGCGATAGCAGGGGTAGTGGTTAGATGCCCTAGCCAAGAACAAGGCCATATTGAGAGAGACTCTGAACAAACATGTTATAATAGACGTTATCTGCCCTAAAGAATTACAGTCTAAATAGACAAGACAGCCAAAGGATGAGAGAAGAGAAATATTATCCCCATTTTATTCATGGCAAACTGAGGTAAAAAGAGATTTGCTCACTCTCACAATGGAATATGATAGGAAAGGTCAAGTAGGTTCCACATACTTAATGTATTCTGTTGGTGCATGTGCAAGTTGGAACCTCTCACAACTCATGTCCTTTCTATAGGTTTGATCCACTAAATGCAGCTCATTTGGGAAGTGATACTATCTATAATGCTTTTAAGATTCCCAGAATTTGAACAGCAGTATGTATAATCCAATGCTGTTCTTGTTTACATACTCTGTGCCTAGTCACGCATAATCTTCCCCACATCGTGTGTGGAACATGTTCTTGATTTTCATATGGCTGGATACTTTAGAAATCTTAAGCAAACAGCTTCTTACCTCTAGTTTTGTTTGTGTACTTGAAATTGAAGTCTCCAGCTAAACAGTAGTTAACTGTTGGGTTGGTTTGTTGTTTTTCCCCTAAAGGATCTTAGCTAGGTCATGTTTATCCCACACCTCAAGGTTTTAAATTTTCTGGTAGACTTATTTTCTTCATGCACAGAAATGGGTTTGAACTACCCATATAAGAACTTATTCTTTATAATGAATTATCTTGCCTTGGGTGCAAATAAAACTCAAACCATTTGGGTTTAATGGATGTTTAGTGCATAGATGTGCAAGGTAATATAAGCTGAGCGGGTGGCATCATTCTACAATTGATCAGTCTGAACAAATATTTGTGTGGTTTCATTCCCTGGCTGACGAAAGCTATCTTCAAGCATTTAAGCTGCTTTGTCCCACCTTCATGAAAACATGGACAGTATTACCAATCTTAAGCATTCAAAAATCACGAGATTCGTTTAATAAGTTGAAATCATTACACCTAGTTCTTGCATATCATTTTTCATTCATAGATCTGAAAGCACTTCACAATCTTTAATATATTTATTAGGGGTAAAGGTAGGGAAGTGCTCTTATCCCCATTTTGCAGATGGGGAACTGAGGCACAGAAAAGCTAAGAGGCTTGCCCAAGATCACACAAGAAGTCTGGCAGAGCAATTAATAATTGCTGGGGTTTATTTGCATTCTGGCTTTTTGAAACTTTGTGGTTCACTTTTTCTTCACAATTATGAGGGCTAGAAATCTGTTTTTTACAATGAAAGCTGAGTGTCTCACATAGTCACATGACTCCAGGAACTGGGACCTTAAGAAAACGCCAAATATCATGGAGCTAGAAAAAAAGAGAAATCCCTATCATCATTTGGCTGGTTTTGCAGCTTAAAAAATAAACACGCTTTTCCCCCCAAAACCCCAAACCAAAACAGAAAAACAACCCTGTGGTGATATGAAAGAAACACGTGTGTGCTACACAGGCCTTTCCTTGTACTGCTGTCTCAAAAGCCATGTTATTCAAGAGCTGCTAGCCCAGTCTGACACTTCCAAGCTACTTGTTGCTCTAAAGGTAGCAGTGTGGGAAGCTCCCCTGTTCCGGACATCATGTTCCAGTTAACAAGGGTCAATCTCCCCTCCTGCCAGTATCTAAACAATTGAGGAAGTTGAACACAAAGTTATGTGGTCAATTAGTCAAACACAACATTTCAAAGGGCCTCTTGACCTCTCAAAACTGGGCAGGAAAATGGAGGGATGAAGCAGAACCAGTAATAGAGAACTCTGCAGGTTTTCCAGTGCTTTTCCTTCAGCTAGGTCCTGCTCTCACTTGCAACAATGATGGCTTATGCCAGAAAGTACCCTCACCCCCACCTCTGACAGCAAGATATTAAGTGAACTCAGCCAGTGTAATGCAAATTAACGTCTAAGGACAACTTCCCTGAAAAACCACTCTTTGTCTGAGGGCAGCACGCTGTTCTCTCGCAACTTCTGGAAATGGCTGGCCTTCTAAATGAACCTTTGTTTGGTCTCATACGCCACACTTCGCAGCATAACTGCTTTGAGAACAAGGCCAGTTGGTAAACACAGTAACACAGTAATAATCATTATTTTCTCCAGGCGGCTTTTGCATTCTTTTTTATTTCTATTACATTTTCCTCTGGAAATTACATTACTCTGTTTCCCTGTGTCTGTTCTGACCCTTCCTTAATTATATTTTATCACTCTCGCCAGTTATGTGTCAACAGTTACCTGAACGGAGGAGAACCCCGGTGTAACATTCTTCATTTTCATTTACTGTGTCAGCAGATGCATCTCACTCATGCATAATTTTGCTTTTGGAAAGTGACCCAGCACTTACTACATGTGTTCTAATGTATTTCATTTCTCTCTCCCAGAAGTATCCATTATTCCTCCACTTACAGTAAATATGAAATGTTTTTATTCTTTAATGCCTAACTCAGTTTGGGCTTTTGCCTTTAAACCCGATTACATTTATGTATGTAATATGTGTATTCGCTTACTTGCAGCTGGCATTTGCAACTGTTCACTGGCCAGGCTTACCACTCAGAGTCTGAAGCTCACCAGGTTAGCCTGTTGGTTTTGGGTTGTTTCTTTTTAATTATAGGTAAGATTATTAACAGGAAAGTTGTACATATATTGTATTTTATATTAGAAGAAATTGGAAAAATGTTGGCAGTAACAATCAGAATGCTGATCTGGATTCTACTTCAGGATATATCATCAGAGCCAGTTGGGGGAACTCAGAATTTTTGTCCCCAATAGCCCAAAAGCCTTAACTGCCCTGGTATAGCACAGCGAGTCAGTCATTCTAACGAGAAACCAGGCAGCAACTATCCCAAGTAACCTGCTTACTTCCCTTGGTGACAGAGATAAATTACTTTGACAGTTTTATGGGGCGACATCTGTTTCCGCAGATGTCCACAGTGGTGGCGGGAAGCCAAGTGCTGACTCGTATGCTTTTTATGACGCTGCCGCTAAAGTAAAATCTAACACATCTTTTATGTTGGGTTTAACGTCAATCAGTAAAGCACCTACAAGCAATAAAAAGGTTTTTGCAATGGAAACATGCCCCACCCTTTAAAAGACAGTTCCCCACTATGATTGTTCATAGCACCCCAAAACAATTTATTGACCAGACCACCAGATGTCATTGAAGTATCAGTTTGAGAGGAGTTAGCTGACATTCTTGGACATTTCTGAAATAATCATAATACAAAAAAGAATCCAAGGAATCGAAGGGAAGCCCATCTGTGTTTTACAACCAGAGTGGCACAGCAAAACAATGCCACCTGTATTTATTGACTCTGATGCAAGTTGCAAATTATTTTTGCTGGTCTCTTTCCAGTGTAAATCTAAGACCCAAGGCAGGCTAAGCAGTATTCAGAGCCAGGAAGCATCACTAGTGCAGCTACAAAATCCAAGCAACTAAAATTAGATGGGTGAGTGACAGAAAGACTTTAGTAGGGTTCACCAAGGGGATATGAATTGCTGACCTCTTCAGAAAGCAATTTCACTAAATTTACTTGGTTTGGTTTTTACTTAGTTAATCTGCTGCTAGGAAAGAAGCAGCCTGGTCAGCCTTTAAGACTTAAAGTCCTCAGTTTCTCCATGATACAGATATGTAAGGGATCATGGTGATTGATTAACCCCACTGCTCCCATTCGTGTGCCCCAAATCTCAGCCTCAGACACCTCTAAGAATGGGTGGCACTGGTTGGATGGCCAGGTGCCAGAGGAATTGAGGACAAAGTATTCCCAGCTGAGGGGATCTAACTGCAGAATGAATTTCCAAGGACGCAGAGTCCAACCATCTCTAGTAAATGCTGCACAATCGTCCTTATTTGATAACGCTTTTCTACCATAACCAGAATACTATTCAGCATGTCTGCCCTTGGGAGCATCGTGCCAGGTCTTTGTTGTCCGTTACTCCACAGTTACATAATCAGTAAAACCCCTTTCAAATAATCAATTGATTTGAGTACCATCACAATTCACAGGGCATCAGTACACAAATCAAACTCAGAAGCCAATTATATTGATATTGTCATCCTGAAGGATTTTACTTTTCAGACAATTAATTCATATATATAGGAGGCCAGATTCTCTAGTCTTGCACCTTGCGTAGTTTTTTACCGCTGTTCAAAGTGGGGTAAAATGCTACTACTGGTATTCTGCTCTGACAACATTTTACACCCACTTTGCACCAATGCAAATGAATACACAAGAGGAGGGGAGAATCAGGCTCAATAAATACAGAGAGCAGTTGCCACTCCAAACACACTACTAATAGTAAATCTTTGTATTATTGTAGCATTGGACACAGCGTCCCTTATGCCACTAACTCCTGTGGTAGATTGTAGCAAGGCAGCATGCATGCGCCTTGCTACAATCTTGGAGACCTCTCCATGCAGGTAAGCAGATTTTATGGTTACTTGAAACAAAATCTCCGAAAAAGATTTCTTAGCATGTGTTGGGCTCTGCAGTGGATTCTCTGGAGTCAGTTGCTTTGTTAATAGTTGCAGAGACCTGTCTGGGAGTGGAAAGGAGACGCCCCTACAATATTATGCATATCTCACTGCTTTGGGGCCAGATAGGTAAACTCTCAGGGCCTGATTCTCCTCTTTTACCAGTGAATATAAGAAGTCTGGCCTTAAGCCAATGCCCTTTGAAGTCCATTGGAGTCTTTTCACTGACTTCAGTGGACCCTGGATAAGGCTTTGAAAAGCACTTTTTTAATATGCCCACCCCTGGCACAAAATTTCTTTGGAGAAGTCAAGGTTACCCTGTCCATTTGGAACTGCAGATGGGACATCTACATTAGCTAAATTGGAGTTTGGCCTAGACTTTAAAACACCCGTCTTAATTGTCTGACCCTTCATTTTTGCCTATCATCTCAAAATATTGCTGTGTGTAGCCTAATAACCTCTAGCTCCGTGCTGGGTTAGTGACTCAGAAGGAAGAGAGCCACTGACTGAACCACCAACAGCATTATACATAAAGTGGAGATGGGCCCAAATAAAAGAATCCAGTTCTAAACATATCTGATCTTTGGGAAAGTTTACATCACTATCCCCTGCTTGTCATCTATCTCTAATGAGCGGAATGAACTGCATCTGAACTCAGGAGAAGTTTGGATCTAAATCCAGGTCTGAACTTTGAGGTTTGGAAAGCTCTCTGAAATAAAGTAACTTTATTTAAATAGCACCCCAGGCTTATATATGCAGCTATTCCGAGAAAAAGAAGTATGGTGGGGTTAGAAGAGGAGGATGATCTAATTTTTAAGCAGCTGAAAAAATAAGATTAGTTGTCTATGTTGTGAACTTCTGTTACCCTAGCACTGCCTTAAACATTATAAAGGACAGTGAACCAGACCCTTCCCCATATTTATTGTTCTTGTCTCTGCTGTGATCATGAATGGTCAGCACTGTTCCTTTGGTCTGAGCAGTGATGCATGAGGATACAGCGGCCAGTACTGAGGTCTGCCGCTCTGTTGGAAAACATCCAGGTTTTCTGGACCTGCAGTTACTCACTCAACAAACTGTCACTTTGCTGTTCCTAATGTTTTTGCTGCCCTGGGCAACTACCTGTTCTGCTTATGTTGCAGAGCCAATCTTCCATGGAAACGCTACCAGCCCACCCACAACCGCAGCTGCATTAGACCATCCGCTGTTGGAACACGAATCACAGGAATAGGGATTAAGAATCTAAAAGAGAAAGTATCTGCACTGCCTTGAATTTAGACCATCATCTGTAAATTTATGGTCAGCACAGCTGAGGAGGGAGGCAAAGGTCAGCCACCTTCATTTCTCTCTCTTTCCTGGGAGCCAAACTGGCCCTGATCCAAGTAAGAGCATCTATGGGGCTGCTCTAAATTATGCCAACTGCAATAACCCCCTCAGGGTTGGTCCAGAACTGCTGGGGTGCATCACACACTGGCTCTGCCCCCTTCCCCACATCACAATATATCTGAACTGTGATTGTCTGTGGATGCTCTAAATTCCCTCCATGCTCCTAGAGTGGAGCAAAGGGGATTTAATCAGGATTGAAGTGCTATATGTTTGAACTGAATTGTCTCTCTGAGAATGTGTAAGCTTCTGGAAGCAAGGACCAGATCTTCCCCTAGGTTCTGTAAAGTCCTGAACACAATGATGATGATAAAAATGCAATTATACTTCATGACCTGGCTTTATAAATGGCATTGTGGGTTACCATGGCTAGTGGCCTGTCATAAGTGTACAGGGCTGGAGAGGGTTAATGTCATCTGAGAACAAGTAAGGTAAAGTTTCCCTGCCATGAGGGAGGGAGGAGTTAAAGTCAGTTTTCAGCTTGGGCTTGCCAATGTAGCTTGGAAAAGTTTCTGGAGCATCTTTAGCTATAAAGATGGCTCTACTTCCTTCTTATATTCCTGATTAACTGTACTGTGAGTATAACCATTTGATTCTTTTAAGCCTGTGCCTTTTTGGGGTGTTTCTCTCCTTTTCAGAAGGGAGTTAGGGAACCCGAGATTATGAAATGTACTGTATCTCTGTTTTATTCTCTTTCTGTATTAAATCTTTTAGTTATAAAACGTGTGGTTTACCTCCCTTAAGGCTTCCTTTGCTTCCAGGTTGGGAAGAGAGGGGGAAAGTGGGGGGTAGGTAAAAGAATCAGCTCAGGTTATAAGCTGAGGAACGGTGTCTGTCTCTTCAACAAGAAGGGGGGAGGGGAATAGCCTCCAGGTGTCTGCCTCTGGCTTTCAGGGAGAAAGACAGAGTTAGGTTTTTGGGGAGCCTGAGTACCCCGATCCAGGCTTTGGATATCTACTCAGATGGTGGCAGCCGTGGTACCCCAAGAACCCCACTGGTAAAAAGAGGGAGTCTAGGGGTGTAGCACTTAATTTGGCTGGGAAGCAGCTAAGTTAAGTGGGTTTGGGCTAGTTAAGAGTCCCAGTCTTTGTGCTCGAGAGCACAAAGGCCAGGGTACCCCACTCTTACATGGCCCAATAGCAATTCTGCTCTGTCTACAAGTAAAAAGATGGCTCTTTTCTAACTGCCAACCCCACAAACTCCACCATGGATCTAAAAGTCCAGGTGGAGTCTCTCATGCCACTAGTTACTAAGTTCCTGTTGCAGAATCTTTAATAATTCTGTTAATTATGAAGAAGCTAATAACTATTACAAGCATTGTAAGGTGCATGAGTCAGAAAAATTCAGCTCAGTCTCTCTCCGTTGGGCTCTGCAAAGCGATCAGGACTGGAATAAAATATATTATTTTCAGAAAAGTTGGTGTACGCACAGTCTGCTGAGTAAGGAAGTGTTGTTTCTAACATAGAGCTTCTGGGCCAGATTTTGATTTTTGTTACATCAATGGAAATCTGAAATAAGTCCTTTGGGTTATTTGAGTTTTACACTAGCCTAAGTGAGGGAGTAGAATGATGCATTTTATCCAGAATTGCCCGTTATTAATAACAATACTAAATGTTGCACAAGTAAATATAGAGACCAGCTGAGAGGTGACGTGCTTCTGTATATAATTCTGGGAGGGGTATGTCATCTGAGCTATCATACAGCAGACTGAAAGGCATAATGGATGATATGTATGAATCATAGATAGCTGCAGTGCAATAGGAGTCATTGCTATAGGGGTCTGACAGTCATGGTCATGAGCAACAATAGATGCTGAATTGAGACTTGCCCTGTTGATTGTGCACATAACTCACAACCTTTTAAAGCTACAATGTGAGCCTTAAATGAATCAACATGATGGATGCCTGCAAAAGAGGAGATGGAAAACATGGTTCAGAGAAACAGTTGTCTAATGCAAAAAGATTTCTCCCAGAGGGCCAGATTCTGGTACCCTTTACTCACCTTGAGTGGCACCTTCCTCCACAAGAGGTAGCCACCTAAGTCAAAGGGGAAGTAAGGTGCTATTTGTTGTATATGTAGCAGAAGTAGGCCCATGTAAATAGGAACTAAAGCGCACTGTACCTTTCTGTGTGGTATGTCATGTGTGCACAGCATATACAATACATCTGGAATGACTAGTTTCTTAGCCTGTTGTTATCTCCTTGTAGGTGAGACGTTTGCTGTTTTCGAAAGCCAGCTGACTTCATTCAAAATGTCTTCCAACTCTTCCTCTTTAATTTTATTTCCCCCTTGTTTTTTAAAGACGATCTTTTCTCTTGAATTAGAGAATTGGCCTGGAGTATAGATGAGTCACAGTTACTGTATTTCCTCTTCTCCAGAGCACATTGCCATTCATGACCAATTACCGCTGCCTGTGATCAGCCCTACATTCCAAAATACCCGGGCAGCGGAAGGCGGGGGCAGAAGATATGCAAAATCAGCCTTCAAGGTGAATGACTGCAAACAAGTGTGAGAGACTCAGCCAGACACACACACACACAGAGAGAGAGAGAGAGAGAGAGAGAGAGAGAGAGAGAGAGAGAGAGAGAGAAGGACAACTAGATGCAGGCACTTATTGCACAGCATTTGATGGCACTGTCTCAGCTAATAATGTTCATGTATTGAGAGGCATTCTGGCATACCTCTCAACACCCAGTCCTCTGTACTGCAGGCAGCACTAAACACAAATACCAGAACTAGGAAGGGCAAATGTCCAGAAAGCTCTATTAGTTTTATGGGTCTAGATCTCCCTTCATATAGGGCTGTTCTTTGAGATAAGCATTGGAATAAGGGTAATAAGGTGAATTCATAATGGATTTTGAGGAACACTGTCAATGTTGTGGTAGGGCTTCAGATCAATGTGACTCAATAGATGTCCCATATCATGGAAGTCACCTTATCATGGTTAGCAGCTGTGTACATTTTAAATCTTTCTTTCTTTTTCTTTCTTTTTTTTTGCAGAGTTTACTTAAAAAAATCAAACCACTCCCACAGCTTACTCTGGGTCCCAAATTCCTGCATGCGTGCAGTGACAGCAGTTAGGATGTACACAGGAGGTTTGCTTTCATGTAAGATATTGTGATTTCAATGGGACTGCTCAAGGAGTAAGATGCTACTCAGCATGCATAAGGGTATCAGAAGCTGAAGCTTTTTAGTTGTGTGTGTGTCAGGGGGGTAATCTAATGCTGAAGCAAAGGTTGGTTTGAAAATATGTCTATTGCTGGAGTCATAGAATTTCAGAGTTGGAAGGGACCTCAGGAGATAATCTAGTCCAACCCACTGCTTAAAGCAGGACCAATCCCATTTTTGCCCCATATTCCTAAATGGCCCCCTCAGGGATTGAGCTCATAACACTGGGCTTAGCAGGCCAATGCTCAAACCACTGAGGTATCCCACCCCCTATGGTTTATTTTGCACAAATCAGCTAGACTTCAGATTTATAAATGCAAAATCTGAGTAAGATAAGGAGCTAGCATCTTTCAGGGATAACATCAAGACCCCTCTGCTCCACCCGTGATCCCCTTCACTGCTCCATCCCTACTGGGAAACTAAACACTGGAGGTATGTCTTCACTATCAATGTTAAAGTGCAATGCTTTATCACGACTGTGTAGAGCTCCCCCAGTGCAGAAAAAAAAAAAGCCACCCCGACAAGGTATTTTAGAGCAGAGTTTCTCAAATGCAGCTACCAGAGGCTTTTATTGGGGCCAGAGCCTCTCCACTGCAGCCACAAAAGCCAGAGGAGTGGGCAACGGGGTGTGAATTCCCCACATTCCCGGGGCCAGGGAGTCTTGGGCTTCAGCCCTGGAGTGGTGGGCAGCAGGCTCCATCCCCTTACTTCCGCCCATACATCTGCCTCCCTACCCAATTCCCCATCCCAGGCTTAATTTGTCCCCCAGCTTCCCAGAATTGAGTAAGTCTGCTGTGAAAATGGATATATGTTTATATCACTTTTCACAGCAGACTTTAAAAGACTTTCTAGCTACTACAAAAAGCAACCAAAAAAAAAGCAAAAGTGAACAACATGCAAAGCACCTTAATTGTGTTTCTATTCTGTTTTGGTCCAGTAAAGAAGAGACACAACTATATATTATTTTTAATGGAGTCTGCAAAAAAAACCCTACTCAAATAAGTTACAATTTGGGCATGTATGTGCACATGTTTGTTTTCCCTAGCGAGTGAGTTTTAGGACCAGATTTTCCTAACCTGGGCTCTCTTTTCTGTGTCCAAAGTAAAGTAAGTGGATGCAAGTAACTGCAGGTGCAAAATGTGAGGCCCAATGAACAGCCAACTGAAAATCAAGCATGCATCTATATATATAAAAGTCAAATGGTGTATGCGTGTGTGTGTGTGTGTATGCGTGTGTGCGTGTATGCATGCTGCCTTACTCCTTCCACACCGGTTGAGCTAGAGACTTGACATTTGGTACAGCTTTAGGGTCCTAATCAGGGTAAGAGTCGAATTTTTTTCAAATCTCACCTCTGACGCCCCCCAGGGGTGAAATTCTTTAAAGCCCATTCACATCAGCTGGGCAGCAGATTAACACCTGCTGTTCTCTGTGACATAGTTATGATGTCATAATACCCCCCTCCAACGGACCCCACACTCGTTCAGCTCTCTGCCCCCTCTCCCCTCCAATGGACCCCACACTCGCTCAGCTCTCTCCCCCCCCCCCTCAGGTAAGAATAAAAAAATTTTAAAATCTCATCCCCCTCCCCCCCTCCCACGGCCCCCGCACTCACTCAGCTCTCTCCCCTCTCCCCCCCTCCAACGGACCCCGCACTCGCTCAGCTCTCTCCCTCCTCCCCCCCTCCGATGGACCCGAGCAATGCCGGGTATTTTTGCTAGTATAGGATAATTGACAAGATAGGGTAAGTCTGATTGTGTCACTTTCAGTGTATCTGAGAGCCTTATACAGGGGCCAGTCTTGTAACAGAGAGCACCTCTCCAATGATTAGTAATTATTTTGAATAGGCAGCTGGAGCCCCAGCAACTGCCTGTGTTTGACCTTCATCCATAACCAGAAGGTGATCCTCGTTGCAGTCTCACTGTATCGTACTAGTTAGTCCAGCAAATCCACTGTCACTTCAGCCCAAAGTAGGCTATGCACCTGTTATTTGGAAGGAGGGTAGCAACTTATTTTATGGTTTTTCTCCCTCACCAAAATTACCTATCATAGTTCAGAGGGGTAGCTAGGCACTGGAAATGTGTACACACTCCCTGGTTTCTGCTCCCCTGCTCTCTCAGCATAGCCCAATGTCCAAGATAGGTAAACAACATGCTATCTCGTACCCCATGGGACCCTCTCCTTTGAAGCTCTGCAGTGTTGGGGCTCTGTGGGGCTTGAGGGGTAGAGGTGGGAGAAAAGAGGAAGGAACCATGGTCCACAGAATTCTGAACTAGGGCTGCCTGAAGGAATGTTAATAAATCTCCATGCCTGAGCATACTTTGGAGGGGTGGTGAGAGGGGAAAGGGTTGTTCTGGGTTTTGTTTGGATTTTTGTGCAGGTTCAGTGTAACTACATTGGGTGTGACATCCCACTGGATTCCAATCCTTCCATGAGCTCCCCTCGTTCTGAGAGAAGGTACCACCCAAGCCATTCCCAGGAGGGCAAGATTTGAAGGTAACCCACAGGTTCATGATTTCTGTGTATCCTCCATTTGTGGGAGGGAACAATTTGGTTTCATGTGACCGCCAATGCTACGGGTACAGCAAGCTGCACGTTATCCAGCCAGCATGTTACTCAGAGGCCTTATTAGGCACTAACGTATATTGGCCCTCAGAAATTAGAATTGTACAATGGCATTTTGCAGACTGCCACCCAAACAGATGCTCAGAAGGATGCCTGCAGCTTCCAAAGGGTTGACTCCAAGAGTGTCATTTCAAGACAAGACTAATGAAATCTAAATGGGGAGAGGACAGTTTGAAGCCTCTGAACTGTGGCTGAAGAGCCCCCAAAACACTGTGCATGGTCAGTGGTCACAGCCCAAGAGATCAGTAATTGTAATTGATTCCTTTGCTCAGGAAGAGGCTTAATTTCAGATTTGACTCCATCAGCCAGAGCCATGGGACTGTTTCTGACAGTATAAATAGAGAGTTATCAGGGAAAGAGCCCTGTAGCTGTACAGAACTTCACTCCCTGGACTCTCCTCTCCCCTTCAGAAGAGTTTTCACTTTGTAGCCTTTTTTATGGACCCTTTTCTTTTAAAGGTCTTTATGGAGCTATGATTGACTTATGCCAGCTGAGGATTTGGCCCCTAGAGTTAATTCTTTGGGCCAGGTGCTTGAAGCTGTACTTGGAAATGGGTTAAACCTGCAGTAAAATAACCTAGTGGATGTAAAAATCTTTACTGAGTCCTGGAAGGGGAACCTTCTATAAAGAACAGCTAAGTTCAAAGGAAAGAAAGTGAGTTAGAAACTAGCATGTGGGTTTGAAAAAAGAAGAAAAATAAAAGCTAGACAGGCTATGAATACAAGAGAATCCTTAGCTACTAGTACAAAGGTAATACTCAGGGACAATTGCTGGCCTTCAAGGGCATTTGATTTGTTAACTCTCAGTTCTTTAACTCACCCGCAAGAATGAGCCTGCCCAAGTTTTCAGGACATTTGTTATCACCTTGTACTGTACGTCTATGGCTAATTGTTGATGCACCTAACTTCTCACAGCCTTAAAGCAGCCCTGTAGCACCAACGGCAGCAGGTCGTTACAAATCCAAGTCCCCGTCAGCTTTGAGTGTCAGTCAAGGATTTCACAGGAAAATGAGTAATTTGGAAGCCGACACCGCTCATGGCTTCTGTTTTTCATTTTGGGTCAAAAGTTTCTTTAAACCCCTCCGTGTATCTCTGAGCCAGTCCCAGCCATCTGGATACCTCATGGAAACCTCCCATTAACCTTCTACCACACTCCAAATGGACTGAAAAGGAAAGTGCCAGTGCTCTGTAGAGGGAAAAATCATTGTAAAGCAATTGTATGACACGATGAAATCCTACGTTGATCAACTGTGTGGAATGGAAACATTCTAATTTGTGCAAAACTCCCTGCAAGTCCTCCACACACAGTTTAATGTATCTCTCTCTCTTTCATTCATGAATCATAACCTGACATTTTCAAACTTGGGTGTTAGGTAGGGTGACCAGATGTCCTGATTTTATAGGGACAATCCCAATTTTTTGGTCTTTTTCTTATATAGGCTCCTATTACCCCCCACTCCTGTCCCAATTTTTCACACTTGCTGTCTGGTCACCCTAGTGTTAGGAACCTAAACAAAAGTGGCCTGGTTTATTTTCACAGTTGCTGAGCAGCCACAAATGCACTGACACCTCTGAAAATCAGGTCACTTATTTACATTAGGTGCTCAATTATGGATGTGCATGTCTGGCTTAAGTATGTGCATTGGCCATAATGCTGTTTTCCATTATTATGCCATTCTCCAAAGCTTTACCACTTTCTCAAACTCGACAATACATATCGAAAAATCAACATGGCAACTACTTTCTACACCAGGGATGGGCAAACTATGGTCCACAGGCTACATCTGGCCTGTGGGCTAATTTTGTCTGGCCCCCCCAAGATCCTGACTGGTGAGGCTAGCTCCTCCCCCACTGTCACCCACCGCTTACAGCCTTAGCGTGCTGCGTGAGCAGTGCTCTGGGGAGTGGGGCTGTGTGACAGGCCCCGGGGCCAGGTCAAATGCAGGGAACTCAGAGTCCCTGTGCTCCCAGGCTGGGCCAGCCCGGCACTCCCTGGGCTGCCACTGGGCCCTGCGCTCCCTTGCCAGGGGCCGGATGGAGCGCAGTGAGCTGTGGGGCCCCGTGCGCCTTGGCCGGCCGGGTCAAGGAGCTCCCGGCTGAGTAAGGTAAGCGGGAGGGATGGGGGGGAGGTGGTTCGGTCCCGGGGGGGTGGTTAGTGTGGGGGGATCTCTGGAGGGGGCAGTCAGGGAACAAAGAAAGGGGGCTTATATGGGGAGTTGGGTCCCAGGGGGTGGTGGTTAGGGTGGGGGAATCTTGGAAGGGGATAGTCAGGGAACAAAGCAGGGGGGGCTTAGATAGGGGTTGGGGTTCTGGGTGGGGGTTTGAATGGGTCAGAGGTTCTGAGGGGGACAGTTAGGGGGCGGGAAGTGGGTGAGGGTTGGATAAGGGGTGGGGTCAGGCTGTTTGGGGAGGCACAGCCCTGCTCTAGGGAGATACTTAGAGGGCTCAAGGGTTGGCGTGCGCCTATGGATAACCTGTAGAGGAACAGCCCATGTGTTGCCCATGGCTGATGGAGTTGGGGAGCTGACCCCTCGGAGACACAGTCAAGGCTTCTTCATGCTAAGGGCAGGTGGTAGTAAGGTGTTTCACAGCCCCAGGTACCCCTGGGAATCATCACAGGTCTCCCTTACTCTCTCCTATTGAAGGCATTCTACTCTGGATAAATAGAGTCAGTAGAGTAGGGAGACGGGGCCCTGAGTCAGGATGTACAATAAAACCCCGATTTAATGGACTTCGGATGCAACGGACAAAATTTATGAGCAAGTCCGATGCATCCCAAATCCGTTTTTCGGGGGCTGGCTGCCGGCTCCCCGCTGCCTCCCCGGTCCAGGCAGCGGGCGGACTGGCTGCCGGCTCCCCGCTGCCGCCCGGGTCCAGGCAGCGGGCGGGCTGGCTGCTGGCTCCCCGCTGCCTCCCGGGTCCAGGCAGTGGGCGGGCTTCCTGCCAGCTCCCCGCTGCCAGCCCGCCCGGGTCCCAGCTGCTGGGACCCGGGCGGGAGCTGTCAGCCAGCCCGCCTGGGTCCCGGCTGCTGGCTGCTGCCCGGGTCCCAGCAGCCGGGACCCGGGCGGGCTGGCTGACGGCTCCCGCCCGGGTCCCAACAGCCGGGACCCGGGCGGGCGGGCGGGCTGACTCCCGGCTCCCGGCTGCCGTGATAGTTTAACATTATACAGTAAAACCTCGATATAACGGACTAATTTGGGCTGGCTGCTCGTTTTTTTTTTTTATTATTAAATAACGGACTTTCGGCTTTAACGGACACCCCCTCACCCGAATTAGTCCGTTATATCGAGGTTTTACTGTATAGTGATTCTCTCTCTGGCCCAGTGACTATTTAAGTATTTGCACAGTGAAAAAGCATCGACTTGAGAGATTGAGAGAGAGCCCCGCATCAAAGTATCCCATGGCCCCATGGTTAGGGCACCCTGATGGGAGACCCCCTGTTCAAATCCTTTCTCCCCTCAGGCAGCAAGTGGAATTGAACCACATCTACCCTAGGCTGGGTGAGTACTTTGACCACTAGACACCAGCACTATCTGGAATGGACAAGAAAGGCACCTGAGTGCCTAGCTCCCTTGGATCATGCTGGGGTTTAGGCACCAGAAAGGTGTCTGGACACCTAGAGGGAGGCAGCAATGTGAATGTCTGCAAGCAGAAAGTTAAGCAACTGGGGAACTTTTACAGGGGAATTTTAAGTTCCAAGTGAGTTTAGGCACTAGGTGACAAACAAGCAGGGGTTTCTTGGATCACAGTGCTGCATAAAACTGGGACTTGGGTATCTAGATCTGGGGCTGAGGCATCTAAATACCTTTCTGGATCTGGGCCTATGTCACTTGACTGAAAGGAGTCTGCCTAATAAATGGGTGTAGCTAAACTAATGTGAACCCTGTGGTCTGAAACTTTAGAAGGTCAGGAGCTTTCTGGCACCATTTGCTGGCTAACAGTAGGAATTATTGCTATAGAGAGAGAGCTTCATTTGCATAAGCTTTCTACCCAGAATTCCTCCAGTGACCATCACAGTCACTATAACTATAAACAAACTCAGAATTGGTTGGGTACTGGAACTGCAGTAATAACAAAGATATGTTAAGAATGATGATGAAAGTTATAGAGTGTTTTTTTTCCCTTCTCTATAGAGGCTTGTGACTTATGAGAAGGGCTGTGTGTGCTAGAACTGAGTGAGCTCTAGTGAGGTTCTTCCTAATCAGCTGCTAAATAAAGCTGTAGTTACTATGGTTGGGTTAGGTATTGGGGCCTGAGGACAGGACCCAGCAGTATTCTCCCAGGAACTAGACAGAGGCCTGTCTGAATGTATCTCAAGACTTTTGGACTATGCTACCTACTGATTCCAAACTGTGAGTTGGGGTTACCAGATGTAAAAGGGGGAAGTGGTGTGGTAAAGGGATGTTTGCCTGTTTGATGTTCCTACTGGAGGGTAGGGAACTGGGCTAGCAGCCTACCGCAAAAGTTACTATGGGAGAGTATGTTACCTATCCTTCATATATGCATATTGTTGCTGTATTGTCCCCAAAAAACTTTTCTTGTTTCATATACAGACTCAGTACTTGGAAGTGAGGAAATTTTGCCTAGTAAGAATGCTCAAAAAAGATATTTAGTGATCCCAGAAATTCTACCTCAGGGTTTGAGCCAATGGTGTTTGTGAATTTTAGGAGGAACCATAGCTATTTGATCTCAACCCCTGCTGCTCTCAACAACACCTGCCAAGAGGAATATGTAACAATTGCTAAGTGATAGTTTTCCTGCTGTTAAGATTCAAGCTATAATCTGTCACTGACAATAATTGAAATTTGGCTTTGTTCACTAAAGAACCCTTTATTTACATAGCCCTCAAATTTATTGCAACTATTTTATTTTAATTTCTTTGAGTGGGAGAATAAGGTTGGTGCTCATGAACAGTGCCAGACTAACAGCCTTAGAAACTAGAGAAGAAAAGCAAATACACATTGGCAGAGTGAGCTTCCCCAGATTGCCAGAAAAAGAAGAACCTTGAAAAAGAAGAACAATTGTCTGCTCTGATGATCTTGCTACAGCTAGAACAATCCCTTTGGGCCATGGGGAGCTGGCCCAATTTAGAGGAGTTTCAGGTACAGAGTAGTCCCAGGATAAAGGGGCTCCCTCCTCAGCTGTGCTGAACATTAGGGTCAGCCAAGAGAGAATCTGTCCATAGTTTATTTGTCCATAATTCACTCCTTTGTAGTAAGCTATACAGACTTAAAGAACATCTTCAGATTAGCAAATCAGCTGTCCTTTTGGCCCAGGCTATAAAATCAACACGTCATTCCTTCAAATAGCCAGTCATCTAGGTACACCTATGAACAGTGATTATCTAGGTCTCACTATGTCTCCAGACTGGGTATTATTACAGCTTTGACTCTGAAGAAAATAGGATGAAGCTGACCACTGTAGCTCACTCCCTTGCTTGCACTGCTGTTACCCCTTTCATTCCCTGGACACTATCTTTAAGCCTTGATGGTGCATTGGCAGCAGTGTTCTTCAGTGTTGACAGGTGTGAAGTGGAATCCCAGTGATCCCAGAGCAGTGGATTTAATATTCCTCCAGGGTTAGCAGTGATGGAAGCCCAAGTGAAGACCAACCACCGCATTTGAACCATTGTTTCATCTAGGCTACTTTAACTGTAGCTAAAACACCAGCAGTAGGCAGTGCCTTTTCAACACTACTGCTTCTGTTGGTGGAGCTGCAGTGGTGGGAAGTTTTAGGAAAATAAATCTAGTGAAGACCATGCCAACTGGTCAGTGACTCAGTTAGGTTTAAACTCAGAGGTCCCAATTCCCCTCTGTTGTTACGCTGGCATCGTTTCAAAGTAACACCATTTAACCCAATGGGGCTACAGTGCTGCAAACACAGTGCAAGTCAAAGGAGAATCAGGACCAGGACTTCCAAATTCTTAAGCCCTTTGCTCTAACTCCATGACCACTGGCTTCTTACCACTTTTACCACCTTGGGTGCCAAGTAACTGCAAGGAGACAGAATAGGAACTGTACCTTTGTTTGAAATGAGGGAGGTGGATTCCATCCCATGTAATAAAGCTAGGCAGGTAATAGGGGCATTCATGTCAGCAAATAGTGTCCTCTCAGTGCCAGGTGAGTGGGTAGCCTGATGCAATATATTGACCCTTGGCCCCTGGATGCTTAGAAACCCCAGATGAAGGCAGGATTTGGCACCCCTCTTCCCCCATCCCTGCTCACAGCCCCCTCTGGGTGGTGTGTTTGTGTCTCATGCCATTAGTTTTTGTTTTAGAAGCACCACAGGATAAGGTGTGAAGGATCTCATGTGTCAGGAACCTATCCTTTTAAGACTTGTTTATATACTGTGTGTGTATCTGTCGTTAGGAACCCAAAGCTCTCAAACTAAGATGCTTTTAGAATTCTAGAATGTAAGAACTTTCTGACCTTCCTGTTGTGTGTTGATTCTATTCTTTTCTTTCAAGTGAAAAATTGAAACAGTGATTAAAAATGTACATATGAAATGGGGAAATCTCCTTACAGACTTTAGAGGTTGTTTGGCACAGGAAATACTGTTTCCTGTAATTGAATATGGTGATATAATTTATAACTGCTCAGCCACAACTTTGCACAAATTATACATATTACACCCCCGCTTAATTAGATTTGCTGTTTGGAATTCTTTATCACCTCACATCAACATAATTGTTTGACCAAAATCAGATGGATTTACCCCTTGAGCCAAAGTGACTTTATGAAGTGCTTGTTTAAATGGTTAGGTGTTTCTCTGGGAAAGGTATTTTAGCAATATTTTTCTGTATGTGGATTCAGATCCTCTGATATGTTACCATCCAAAGGTGATGAGAATATGGGCCGTATCCTCGGCTTGTGTACATTGGCACAGCTCTATGGATTGACTTCAATGGAGCTGTGCCAATTTAAATCAGCTGAAGATCTGCTGATAAAGAACAAGTGAGTATGGACAGGATTCCCAATGATTCTAAAAGGAAAATGTTTTACTATTTTTTTAAAAAAGAAATCCACTTTATTGAACACTACGTAGGTTTATGCGAAGATGATTCACTTGTGTATTAAGATTATTTTATCATTTTTTAGTGACTATATTTGGTGGAAGCCCTTTGTAACCCAGCTCTGGTACCTTACTGTGCTTTAGTTGGTTTAATGAGCTCAGTAAATAAATGTGACTAGAGATAGAATAATGTATTATTAATGTTCCTGGTGGCTCAGAAAATTACTGGCAGGATAGGGAACCTTTTGCACCTTGGTTCAAAATGTGCTCCAGGTCACAGGTTCAAGTGTGGTCCAGGCTGACAGAGAATATAGCAGGATATGGTGGTTATCCAGATGCCAGGTTGATAGGTGCTATAGAAAAATCAAAGACCATTTTCTCCATATCTGAAATGAGTTGGGGATTTCACTACAGTTCCTAATGGACAAACATATTTATTTAACAGAAACCCACATTACAGCTAGTAAATCTGCTTTGTTCACGCTCCAACAAACAAGTTTGAAGACTGCACTAGAGTTCGCACCTATAATTTCCTTCAGGGCAAGGGTCAAGTAGTTTGGCAAGGGAGTGTAATGAGGTTTGCAGAGCTGCTGTGTAAAGAGAGGACTTTGGACCTCAAGCCTGTCATTCCGGTGCCTTCCATCAACACTGCACTAATTTCATGCTAATGAAGGGAGTGCCTTTTCCAAGCCAAAGTTCTGTTTACAGAGCTCTGAGGGTTCAAAGAGCTTTAGAAAAAACCTGGAATTTCTTGGATTCTCCAGTCCCTGGAGATTGCTCCCAGTCAGAGGTTCTGCCCTTCACCGTTACAAGT
The DNA here is from genome assembly GCA_032164245.1 of Sternotherus odoratus. Lineage (NCBI taxonomy): Eukaryota > Metazoa > Chordata > Testudines > Kinosternidae > Sternotherus > Sternotherus odoratus. Next base: position 102,421,141 of record JAVMKO010000003.1, read on the forward strand.
TTTGTTATTGTTTGCTCAGCATCATATGTCACATGCTGAAACAGCTGGCACATATTCTCTTGAGATACTGGCACACGTGCGCACACACACACACAAACATCTGCAGAGTTGTTTTTTAGAAGAGATATACAGGTCGTGTACATAATGTACATAAATTACATTAGCATGAGTGTAGAAAACAGTGAGTAGGCTATAAAAGTGGCTCTTCATTGGCTCTATTCTGTGTGATCTGACAAATAATGAGTCATAGCACAGTCATCCCTGAAATAAAAGATTACATTGTTCTGGAACAAGTTTCCTTTAGCTCAACTCTTCTTACATTGTAGCAGGGGAGGATTATGATAGACATTTGATCTATTGTTTTATATTTGTTAAGCAGCAACATGGTGCTCAGCATTCTCTAAGGTACAGGGGGTCAGATCCTCAGCTATCCCAGACTTCCGCTCATCAAAACTGAAGTTGGGGTGGGGAAAGGGGGTCATTTCGGTTCCTACATTGGCCAAACTGGCCAGTCTCTACGCAAAAGAATAAATGGACACAAATCTGACATCAGGAATCATAATATTCAAAAACCAGTAGGAGAACACTTCAGTCTTCCTGCCCATTCCATTAAAGACTTAAATGTGTTAATTTTAAAACAGAAAAACTTCCAAAACAGACTCCAACGAGAAGCTGATGAATTGGAATTAATTTGCAAATTGGACACTGTCAACCAAGGATTAAATAGGGACTATGAGTGGCTTTGTCATTATAGCATAAGCTTTCGTGGGCTAATACCCACTTGCAGCCGACGAAGTGGGTATTAGCCCACGAAAGCTTATGCTCCAATACTTTAGTTAGTCTTTAAGGTGCCACAGGACTCTTTGTTACCTCTGCTATTCCAGACTAACACGGCTACCTCTCTGATTTTTGTCATTATACTAATTTCCTAGTTTAGTCTCTTTTACAGATTCTTATCAGCTGTCAGACATAGATAAGAAACAGTGTAAATTTTCACTACAAAAGGTTTTTTTCTCCTGCTGATAATGGCCCATCCAAATTTAACAGCTTCTTAGAATTGGTATGCTAATGTACAACTTTTTTGCTTTCTGTGTGTATAAATGCATCTTACTTTTACTTCTGTTTGTTCCATTCTGTGCATCCGATGAAGTGAGCTGTAGCCCACGAAAGCTTATGCTGAAATAAACTGGTTAGTCTCTAAGATGCTACAAGTATTCCTCACTTTCTTTATGGATACAGACTAACACGACTGCTTAAACCTAGCATAACTCTGTGCAACCTTGCTTCCCGCTGGTTTGGATCAATCTCCTAGGGGCCATTCTGCTGAACTGGGATGGCTGAGTGCAGCATGCTGTGACCATGCCCCATGGAACCCTTGCACCCTGTGCAAGAGGGCCAAGAGGTGGTGACACCTTCTCCTTACTAACACCATCTAGGAGTGTCCCCACACCAGGGAAATTCCCAATTGCCCAAACAGACAACTTCACAGTCCCTTTGCACTGCCAGAAGAGAGACCAGGATCCGACCCACAATGTGTCTATTTATGTAGCCTTCTAACAGTGTGGATTCTAATCCCCTTTTGACCATGTATTGATATAGCCTAACACTGCCCTCTTCCCCCATACCCTCGTATTACACCCCTTTGAGAGATTCAGAAATTAAATGCTGAGGTCATACAGGAAGCCTCTGGCAAAGCTGGGATTTGAAACCCAGAGATCTTGAATTGTAGTCTAGTGCCTTAACCAGAAAGCCATCCTTTTCCAAAATATGGACATTCTTTGCCCTGAAAGTCTATGGATCCTATCTAAATCTAGCACATGGACCTCTCCTGGCAAACCAGTACAACCAAAGTTGCAAAAACCAATCAATCTGACAGACTACTTTCCCTGTTGAATTTATGAGGCACCAAGGATGAATTTGTGGTTTCTTTTCATTGCTACTATTTGGCATCTTTTGAAAATGTATTGAGAGAGAGAGAGAGAGAGAGAGAGAGAGAGAGAGAGAGAGAGAGAGAGAGCCTACATTATTTTCCAAAGATAGTGGGATCTGGGATCTTCTGGGATCTGCTGGAAGGGAACTCTGTAGCCATGGGCCTGCGACTGGGAAGCTGAGAAAACACTCTGCCATTAGAGTTTCACCCTAAACATAGTCATCTCCTCTATTCCTGAACACTGTAGTAGGTGAGAGTCACAAAGAGTGGAGCAGTTTCTGAGTTAGTTGGGTTCTAACCCAATAAGGGCAGTGAAGAGAGGAAGGATGGTCTGGTCTTGCAGGTAAGGAACTGGCCTGGGCTTTAAAAGATCTGAGTTCTCCTTCTGTAAAATAGAGGCAATAATGTTGTCAGAGCTCTGGCTGAATACCAAGTGTTATCATAAACCTGGGCTGAAAACCCAATGTTTGGACAAAAATTTAAAAGAAGACCCTACATGGGGCAGGAAGCCTCCTCATCTGTCTCTGTGGAGGCCAGAGATTTTCTGGCAGTGGTTGGAGCAGTTACAGTGGGGGGCGGAGGGGGGGGGGGGAGAGACAGAAAGGAGGAGGGGTGAGCTCATCTTTCCCCACTCTGGGGGCTCCTCAGGTCTCTGGACTGCTTTACAGGGAGGCTTGGGAAAGGCTGCAGGACTCAGTGTCTTGGGGGATATTACAGGGGAGTCATGGGTAGGCTGGTACTTTGGCATGGGAGAGTAATCTGGAGATATTGACCTTGGGTGGATGAAAGAAAAGAAGGGTAGGAATATGGCTGAGGGAGGGGTTTAATGGCCAGATGTGTAGTGGTTGGGGATGTAGGTCCTGTAAAGGAAAAAAACGAACACAATACATACCAACCCCATTCACCCTTTTCTTCTTTGTTGTTCATGCAGGGCCTCGTACAAAGTCTTTTGTACTCAGTGGGGAGTATTTCCACTGACTTCACTGAGGCTTTGCATCAGGCCCCTATTATTGTTTTTCTGTCTTGTCTACTTAGGGATCAGGTCCTACCCATAGGCTTTGATAGGTATTGGACCAGCAGGACCTAAGACTTTGACCTCTTTGGCAGAAGCTCTATCTTCCTCTCTGCTGGGAAAGCACCTAGTATTTTGTAGGTTAAACGGCCATACAAATAATAAACAGGGATCGTAACAGACGAGACCAGCAGACAAGTGTTTATTTACTTGTATTTGTTCTGAGTTTATTTGGGCTAAGGAATTTGTGCAGAGGAAATGATTGTTACATTATCCTCTGGAACCTGGGCATAGGGAAATAACAAATCGTAACACTGTACAAAGTCTGCTATAGAGCCAGTTACATTCTGGGAACAACAGCAGGCTGTAATCCTACTTTTTTTTTTTTGTACAGGTTCCTTTTTATTATATAACAACTTTATTCATCATGACTACACTTTGTACTGACTCTTTTTCTTTTGTTCGTGTTGATTACTATTATTATTATTTTTGAAAAATGTATTCATACTTTGTTTTTATTTAGCCCTTTTCATCCTTCTCTTTCAAAGTGCTTTACGAAGGCAGATGAGTATCATCCCCATGCAACAGTTGGAGGGGAAAAGAGGTACAGAGAGGTGACACAGCAGAGCAGTGAAAGAGCACTCCCTCTGCAGCGGCCTTATTCAGTGGAAACATTACGCAGACAAACTTTTATTGTTCTTGTTGGGATGAGGAAAATGTACCTGGAAAATGGAACCCTATTTATTCTTATGCTGCTCTTTCCCCAAGAGTCACAAGCCACGTGTGCGTTGTTAATGGCTAAGAAACAAGCAGGAGCCACCCTCTACTTAAAATGATCTAACCTAGTACTGCAGGACGCAAACAGTCCGATGCGAGTTTCTGCTTTCCCCTGCCATGGGATAAGTTCCTGACTGAGTTGTCCAGTGTCATATGGGTAATACTAAATTCTGGAGCAGCCCCAAGAGTGAGGCCAGGAGATGCTGGGGTATTACACTGTAAAACATTCTGGTGACAGACAGTTTCTCGTGCTCTGATTGGTCTAGGTTTACTTGGCCCAGTCCAGCACAGGGGGCTGGACTTGATAACCTCTTGACATAGGTGCCGACTCCATGGGTGCTTCAGAGGTGGAGCACCCACAGGAAAAAATGGTGGGTGCTTAGCGCCACAGGCAGCCCCTTTATCAATGCCTCTTCCTCCTCCCAGTGCCTCCTGCCTACCAGTCAGTGCCTCCCCCGCCCTCCCAGCATCTACCGCCTGCCCCCTTTAGTGCCTGTAAAGCACTTTGAGATTCTCGAATTATAGGTGCTCTGGTCTAGATGCACCTCTTGGTGGTATACAAGTAGGAACACAAGAATAATCACACTACATCAGACCAATGTCCATATAGTCCAGTATCCTATATCCAACAGTGGCCAGCACCAGGTGTTTCAAAAGAAAGTGCAAGGAACCCTGCTACAGGAAGCTATGGGATAAACTGCTTGTCCTGAGCTCCATAAACTAGAGGCTGGCTTATGCTCTGAAGCATAAGGGTTTATATTCCTTCCCAAACTAATTTACCTGTAAAATATTTACTATTCTAATTTATACAAATCACAGGAATATGCAGAGGTGACCAAACCTCTTGGCCTCAGCGATATCAAGTGACCATGAGTCCCACTAGCAAATCGTGTTTTGTGTGAAAAAAGTATTCCCTTTTGGTACTAATTACAAAATATTGATTCCTTGTTAAAATAAGCAATGTGCGTGTAGGCATACCACACAAAATGGGGGAAGGGGATTGTAGCAAGGTGCTGACTCACCGGCACAGCACCTCCTGCTGGTCAGTCTGGGAATTGGCTTATCCAGCTCAGGAGTGCTCTCTGGCCGGTTTCTCCCTGCCATTACCTAGCCCTCTGCGGTCTCTGTATCTCCACCACGTATAAGCCCCACATCCCTCCTGGGATGCGGTGCCCCTTACCTTGGGGTGCTGCCCCTCACTGAGGGAACCCCACTCCCCTGAGCCTACCTCACCTCAGTGACCCACTCCCAGTCTTTATCTAGCTCTGTCCCTCAGGCAAAAACTGTGGTCTGAAGTGGCCACTCATCATTGGCTAGGGGCATTGGACCTGTTGCCTTTCTCTGCATCCCCACTACCTCCTTATGCCTCCTGTCAGGCCTCAGCCTGGGCGGTCACTAGGCCTGAGCTCCCCAGATCAGCCTGCCCCTTCCCCTGCACTGCTCTGTTGATGATATGCTGTGCTCCGAGGCAGCCCAGTCCTTCCCACCCTACGGCTGGAATGATACTGCTTGCTTTCTAGCACTCAGCCCTTTTTATACCAGGCCTGGATTGGCTTCTACCTGCCTTCACCTGATTGGCCTCCCAGATCTGGTCTTAACCCCTTTATCTCCGGAGCGGGGTGCTTGCCCCACTGCCGGGATTCATTAGAAAAACAGATCTCAGTCTCAAGGTTCCAAGAGGTGATTCATTAAAAACAGAGTGGAAAAAATGATTTAATTTTTTTAAAAAAATACCTTGCCTGTATCCCCGCCCATAAATACAATTCAGATCATTTCTGCCTCATGAAATAATCTTCTGCTCCTTCTGCTGTGCATGCCAAACATCACCAGATGAAATGTACCTATTGATTCAACTTGCACTAGAATATTATTCAGTACAGCCACGTCCCCCTCTTTGCCCATTTTGTTCCACAGTGCTCATAGTCAAGGTGAATGATGTTGTCTCTGTGTGTAGAAGGATAGCACGCCAATACTTTGCCTCATTTTCAATTTGTATCTCATTACAGCCCTCCAGGGTCTGTTTGTTTGTAGCCACCTACATTTCTCCAGTTGCTTGTTAAGTTTTCTTTTAGCTTTCTCTCCCTGTCTTTCAAGGATGCAGGAATCACCTCTGCAGTGGCAGAGCAAAGGATGCCACTAGTTAGATTATTTTGCCAAGGGAAATGGATACGTGGAGTTTAACATTAATGAGCCAATCCTGAAGAGTTGCATTTAAATCAGCACTTGGAGGCTGGGGTGGAGGCGAGTGGACAAGAGAGAGAAAATATACACTTGGGTAGAAAAAGAAGTCATATTAAATAAGAGGGTAACAATTCTGTAGCTAGAAAGCTTCAATATTTGAATTGTCCTGAGTCTTAACATCACCCATGAAAGATTATCGATAGTACAGCCATAGAACCTGGGATCTGGATTTTTATGGAGGCTGGGTTGGCTCACCCCCCCTTCACCCCAATGACTCTTCAACTGCCTTCCTTGTCTATGTCTTTGTTCTATCCTCCCTTATGAACATCCGAGATTTCAGTCTTTCTCCTTTCCACCCCACGACGCCTCCCTATGTGTGTTGATCCCACTGGGAAAGGCCCATCTCTGGAAACGTTCACAGCTCTGCATCAGCCTCTTGCCTCGTTATTACATAGGGTAATTTTTTTAGGTTTGCTGAAGCTCTTTCATAAGAGTGCCCCCAGTTTGAGAGCCTGTCTTGTGGACTCCCCTGCCTTCCCATTTTCAGTGGCCACAAGAGCTGCTGTCACTCCCAGGCAGAAGTAGTGAGGGCCATATTTATGCATGTTAACTCCTTGAATACAATGAAGCCCAGACTTTCAAAAGTGACTAGTGATTCTGGTTTTTTAGTGCCCAGCCTGAGTCACCATGAAAGGGGCCTGGATTTTCAGAAGGGGATGGCTCAGCACTTTCTGAAAATCTGGTTTCTTTAAGGTATCTCGAGTTGGTTGTCCAGAAATTGAGACAAACAAAATCATTAATCATTTAATATCTGTGCCTAAGTGTTTTTCTTTCAGAAAGTTAATCATATTGGCTCAGCTCCTCAAAGATATTTAGGCACCTAATTCCCATTGATTTCAATGGGAGTTAGGTGCCTAAATACCTTTGAAGATCTGCCCATTGTCCCCCCCCCTACTTTTTCTGCCCCCTCCCCTTCCTCTTTCCTCCCCTTGGTCAGGCCAGGTTCCCATCTCCTCTTCTCTCCCTGCACATGCATTCTTTTGCCTTGCATGCAAATCCCCACCACTTGATTTCCCTCTGCCAGACACCTGAATCTCTTCTCCTCTCCCGACCCCTCTCACTCCTCTGAACATCCTGCCTAGCTGCACTGTTCCCTTCTCCCCTGGCAACCTGGTGGTTCCAGACTTTCCAGGAAGTTCCTGCTTTTTCTCTTCTTGTTGTCACAGCCCCTATCAGCTTTCACAGCATTTTTGCAGTGAGGAACTTGGACACCTGGAGAAGCAGCTGGGGGGGGGGGGACAAAAAAAAACCCTCCATCAGGATGTGCCTGCAAATTCTGCAGCTCACCAGCAAGTGCTCCATGCCGAAGAATTTGGGAGTCTCTGTTTCAGCTTCCTTAGGAGCTCTCCGGGTGAGGGAATGCTCTTGAGCTGCAAGATGTAAATTAGACACAGGCCCAAACCAAAACTATAAATCTGAATATCCCTGCATTTTGGGTGGGACTAAAAATCTTAACGTAGGTATGGATCAAAATGTCGTGTCTGGCCTTATCTCCATAATGAGCTGAACCAACTCCTCAGATCCAAAACCCCAGAACATGGGAAGGGTTCAGAATTTGAACTGATATCCAGAGTCTCCTGTTTAGGCCCATTTTCTTTAAATCAGTTGGAAGCAAGAAGGAGGAGCTGGCCTGGCCTCAGAGAGTAGCAGATGTGTCAGAGAAGAAAGCTGCCTCCATGGGATCAAAGATAGAGAGGGTCCTTGCAAGTAGTGTCCTGAGTGGAAGGAAAATGGAAGTTTCAGGGAGATAAGGGGGGTTACTGGGAGGAAGAGAGATGAAGCCAGGGTCCCAGAGAAGGCTAGAGGTCACCAGGGGCCTGTGGTTTGGTCATAGTGTAGGGGGTGGAAACGTCCCACTCTGCTCTGCACTCCAGCAAGTCTGACCTAACTGGTGATTTCTCACAGATCATTGCGCCTCACCCTTGTTTGAGGAGCCCCTTGGACCCGTCCCTGGCAGCCTCAGGATCCTGCAGATGTAAAACTGGTGTGATTCCATTTTTGCCACTCCCTCCGGAGCTGTGCCTCATCATGGCTACCAGGAGTGGATGGACAAATGTTACAGATTTGTACTCTCTAATAGTTCCGAAAAGCATCCAGTTCATATTTGTGCACAACTCTGCAGCATTACCCAGTGAAGAAGCGGTAGGACAAATGCTACGACTACATCCCAAATGCCACGTGTGCAGCATTTTGCAAAAGACTAACAGGAAAAAAACTGTCCAAATTGCCTTGGGGGGGGGGGGGGCAGGGCGGAGAGAACCTATCCAATGATGACTTATTTTATCAAGCCTGCTAAAGAAAAGGCAGAGATGACACAGATGATGAAAACCCTGCTATAATTTAGATTCAAGAAAAGCTAGGGGAGGGAGATTCTAAATCGTTTTTCAAAGCTAATGGAACAGAAGTAATTTTTCTTTTATTCTGCATAAAGCTCTTGTCTCCTGCATTTGAGGCCTCTGCCGCCCTCCCTGCCCCACTTATAGTGCTATACAAAAGCCAACATGTCTTCGCCCCTTAAACAGAGGGGACAGACCGACCCCAACAATAGATTTTCTTTTAAAATCTCTCTTGGCTCTATTCATCCCATTGGACTGTTATCAGTGTACAGTTTGCAGTAACTGCACATGCCTGGGACCGGTCTGAGTCAGAGATACTGGGAATGGGGAATGTGTTCCTGTTGCCTCTTTTGTTTCTTCTTGATTGGCCTGAAGCCGAGAGTTGTGTAAAGTGTCTGGCAGCTGATTTTAATTTCCCACTGTCCTTGTCAGGATGGTTTTACAATAGAAGAGCGGCCAAGATATGTATCTCTGTTCTCCCACTGCAGCTCCTGTTGAGATAAAGAAAAGAGACTACTTCAGCAATTAAAATGGGAAGACATCTAGGAGAGATATCTCTCAATAGCTCCTGGCTCCATATGGGCTCTCCCAGCTGGGCATCTGAGGAATTTTGGCTCTAATTCAAGACACACAACTGCTTTTCACATGTGTGTTTCTAGGTCTCTATCTCTCCCTCCTCCCCTTCATGCCACTAGGCAGTCAGGGCACCTCGCTACAGGGGGGTTTAGTACCTGCCAGCCACAGATGAAAGATGGCTACCAGTTCCAATAGCTTCAGTGGATTCTGCTAATAAAGCATCTACTGACGGAGGCAGAAAACCTGCAAGGGAATTTGGTGCGTGTGTGGAAAATCAACAATTAGAAACGGAGGTTGAGGTAACTGTGCTTGATTGAAGGGAGAGAGACCTTTTCTGGTGGAAAAATAAGCACTTAAAAATGTTCAGCCAGCCAAGGGCAATTCTCTGGCTAGTGATGCACAAGCATAGGGGGCAGTTAATCCAGTTTAAGCTGCAAATGCAGTCAGGAAAGTGACTAGAAAATGGTGGTAGGTCAGTTCCTGCTCCCGCTGCATAAGGAGGAGTTCTGTGGTTGGTTTTTGTGAGCATGGGATCAGGCTCACTATGTGCTCCCCCCCCCCCAACTCATTATTATTCTCTCATGGACTTATCATCAAATGTATTCAGTTAGCAAAAGTTGTTTTCTTCAGAGCTGCCGCTCAGCAGATGCAGCCTGGGATCTGAAAATCAAGCTGGTTTTTTCTGCATCTTACAGCATCACCAGTAGTAAAGAACTGCTGGCAGGACTTAGATGACAAATTTGTTATTGTGGGAGCCGAAACAGTTCTCAGCTTGCTCTCCTGTGACTGTATTGGCCCTAACAGAAGACACACTTGTTTCTGTTATGAAAGTAAGTAGATATAACTTGAAGACACACACAGAGCATGAAGACTGAGTAAGCTGATATCAATTTTACTGTCACATTTCCCAACACAACTATGAATAATCATAGTTATTCCCATTTTATAGATGGGGAAATTGAGGCACAGAGAATTTATGTGACATGCCCAAGGGTCAAACAGCAGGTCAGTGGCAAAGCTGAGAAGAAAATGTAGGTCTTCTGAATCCAAGCCCAATCCTTTCATCACTGGTCCTCAGCTTTAGTCAGTTCTTTCTTCTCTGAAATTCCTATTGAGGTAAAAGTAATTAAATAACAATTAAGAAAGGACCTCTCCATTTATCTCCTCATGAATGACAAGGCCAGGTGCACCCCTAAGGTCCAAGCCCCTCCTCAGCTTTTGTGCTGCAGAAAGCTGCATGCCATTTGTACTGGGAATGGCCTGGACTCTTTTATTTCTTTTATAGTTGTCATTAACAGAGTACTGAAGTCTCTCTCTTTTTTCTTTCTTTGGTCTCACTGATGCCACTTCATTTGTTTCCTTTTAAGAGCAGCACAAGGGTATTAAGAGCAGACAAATTGCATTATCCTGATAATTAACCATCTCACCAACACAGTGGAACCACCGCAGTGGTAATGCTCTGTAACAATTTGCATACATTAGTTTCTGAGTCCCAGGAAAGCAATTTCTGTAGCATTTAGGAGGAAAAGAAGAAGAAGGGGGGCTGGAGTGGGTGGGTCGGGGGATAGATTATTTTAATTCAGAACAACATTCTGTAAAAAGGAAAAGATTTAATGCAGCCATGAAAGTGCTGTGAGCCTCATTAGAGTGGATAAGCTACTGCAGAAATGGGCAGCAGCCAATTTGGATCTGATCTTCAGAGGTACTGAGCGTGACATTTTGATTAAAAAAACTAGAACGATATAAAATTAACATGGCACCATATGAAATGGATTGAAAACTGGCTAGCTGATGGGTCTCCAAATTGAACTGTAACTGAGGAATCATCACTGAGCAGAAGTGTTTCCAATGGCTTCCCATCAGAATCCATTCTTAATCTTCTGCTGATTTGCTTTGTGACTTTGGGCAAACCACTTAATTTCACTCTGCCCGAATTTGCCCACCCATAACATGGATATATTAATAAGCACCTACATCAAAGAGATGATGGGAAGATTAATGAATTAAGGTTTGGAAAGTAATTTGAGATCTTCAGATGAAAGACACTGTAGAAGTGCAAAAGATATTATAATTAGAGACAGCAAGGATTCAGGGGGAGAGGGAGGAGGAACCCTGAAGCTGTTTATTAGCAGGAAGGGGGAACTTCTATATTAGTAATTACTTCTTGAACCTAATAAAAACAGATACTACTACTAAACTACAGAGTCAGATTTCTTAGGCTAGCTGGAGAAATAGCTTTGTTAATTATTTACTACAGTCAGTAGACCTAAGTCTAATCCTACTGACACCACCTTCACATTGGTGTAAATCCATCGATTTCAATGGCATTACCCAGAAGCAGATCCAAAATATTTAAGACCAGTATACAATGGTTGTTAAAGGCATGGACCCTGGTACTGTAAAGGCTTTCACTCATAAGTAACTTTATTCATTTGAGAAGTCAATGGGACTACTCACAAATGTAAAGCTATTCACATCCATAAGTGCTGGGGCCATGGTATGCAAAAGCAAATGAATTAAAATGAGTTTCACTATTGCGACATAACCAAAAACAATAAAGCAACAAATTCTTGGGGAGGAATGCAGCAATAAACAACAAAAAAATGAGTAACACAAAAAAAGCTTAATAACGGAAAGCCTGCTGTGATAGGTTCCATTATGTAACACAAAACACAGGGATTAAGCTTGACCTTGTATGCCTGTGTAAATCAGTTTAATAAAATGTAGGATTTTTTTTGCCCATGTCTAGTTCAGAGCTGAGAGGATACGACGATGAATCTTTGGAGGCATTTTAGAGAAGGCAGGTGGAGAAATGATGGTATAAAAATGCGCAACCATAGAATAGAATGCGGCTCCATACTCCAGGCATCCCAGAATGAGCAAGAGACTCATGTTAGGTGACATCTGTGAACAAGGCTCCTGTCAATTTTAAAATCTTCGTCTATAAAATATGGTCTCCACTGCATGTCTTAGAGGGCCTATGCTCACTCGCCATAGCAAAGGGAGGTTGAGGTTAATCAGATTCCAGAGGGAGGAAAATACCTGCCACACCCTGAAAAGCTAGTATAGCCTGTTAGTCCTGGAGGGAGAGGCTGACACTTGGGCCTCATTAAAGAGAAGCCAAATCCTCATCTGCTGTAAACTATCATAAATCCATTGAAGTCAATGGAGCTATGACCACACCAGTGGAAGATCAATGACTAGACCTTTAAAGAAAGGAGGTGTGCTTGTTAAAGTGGGAAGGAATGCATTCTACCCATTTCCTGCCTACAGAGTCCAGGGGTGAGCAGTGGGCAGGGAAAGCAGGCCTCTGACTGTTTGGGGCCTCTTAAGGTTCATGTAATTTCCCAGGATAGCTGGTTAAAAGGGTTAAAAACAGCATTTTTCTTCTGCATAGTATAATTTCAAAGCTGTTTTAAGTCAATGTTCAGTTGTAAGATTTTGAAAATAACCATTACGTTTTATTCAGAGTTACGAACATTTCAGTGTTATGAACTACCTCCAGTCCTGAAGTTTTCATACCTCTGAGGTTCTACCGGACTCTCATTATAGAAACTAGGGTTATCACCTTTGAAATGCAAAAAACCAGCGCACCCGCCACACACAAAGCAGCCAAGCCCACCTCAACTCCATCCCACAACTACAAGGCAACTCTGCACCCCCCCCTCCCCCACATTCAACTTACAGTATCTAGAGAGAGAACACATATAAATAATACTGATAACATCCCGTGTCTCCTCACTCTCGTGACTCAAACCCCCTCTCACACGCACATTCATGGTCCATTTCAGTCAATTTCTTGGACATCGAATTTTTAAAATTGTAAATTTCATGATTTCAGCTATTTAAAACTGAAATTTCACAGTGTTGTAATTGTAGGGGTCCTGACCCAAAAAGGAGTTGTGGGGGTGTCACAAGGTTATTGTAGGGGGGGTTGAGGTACTGCTACCCCTTCTTCTGTGCAGCAGCTGGAGAGCAGCGGCTGCTGTCCAGAAGCCCAGCTCTGAAGGCAGAGCCACCTCCAGCAACAGTGCAAAAGTAAGGATGGCCCTGGTAGGACATTGTCACCCTTACTTCTGCACTGCTGCTGGCTGGTCACTGCCTTTAGAGCTGGGCACCCAGCCAACAGCTGCTGTTCTCTGACCGCCCAGCTCTGACGGCAGCACAGAAGTAAGGGTGGCGATACTGTGGAAACCCCCCCCCCACCACCACCAAAATAACCTTACAGCCCCCCTGCAACTCCCATTTCGGTCAGGACTAACAATTTCAGAAACGCTGGTCTGCCCTGTGAAATCTGTATAGTATAAGGCAAAAGCACACAAAAGACCAGATTTCACAGGGGGAGACCAGATTTCATGGTCCGTGACGTGTTTTTCTTGGCTGTGAATTTGGTAGGGCCCTAGTTATTGCTTAAACTGCAGCAGTGGGAACATTGAAGCATCTTCAGTTGGGCACAGAAGCTTTTAACATTATATATCCCAGTGTATTGTGGTGCAAAGATGCAAATTTTTAGACCCATGCAAAAAAAAACCCCAAAACTCCAGCAGATTAATTTATTTTTATGGCAACTGGCAAATTCATAATAAAAAAAACCAGGCCAGTCAAATATGGGCCAATAGGGGTAACCCTAGTAGAAACACATGAAGTGGATGAGAGGAATGCAGAAAATATTCTAGCTCTGTGCTACCCAAACTATTTGCTAGTAGGATTTGTTCATCTGGAGCAGTTACAGCACATTATGACCAGTTTAAAACCTAGTCTGTGACTGAAATGTCCAGAAAAGCGAGGTGTTGAAACTATGTTTAGAAATGCATGACGTTCAAAGCATATGTTTAAGAACCTATTATATCCTAAATAGCTTCTTGTCTAGTTGTTTACAACCATAAACTATGAGATTAATATTGCTGTGGGGAGCACTCTCCTGCCTGAAGGTTGTCTGAATTTTCCACAACAGTGCTATTGAACCGGTCACATTTTTGCTCTCTCCTGGCAAAGACAGATGTACAGATGCCTTGCTTTGACAAAAATCAGCTCACAGAAATAATAATTTACCCCTACCATGATGGAGTCCCTATCCAATATTAACCCTTAGAACATTCCTTTGTTAAGTATTAAAAAGGAAATTGCTTTGCACTTGGATAGTGGCTTGCCTATGTATTTCTCCAAATGCTTTACAAAGGTGAATAAGCATTATTTCTCCCCATTCTTACAGGTCTAGGAGGGTAGGGAGAGGATTGAGGCCCAGGGGTTAAGAGACTTTGCAGTTTAATAGGGAATCAATGGAAGGAGTGGGAAAAGAACCCAGGTCTCCTAACTTTCAGTCATAACCATTCTGTTTCCCCATTCTAATGTATTCATTTTGTAAATGGGTAAAGTAAGGGCTTGTCTACACAAAAATCTGTTCCTTATTTTTAATGTGAAATGATCTAGCTTTGACTTCTAGCCATTGGTTCTTGTTACATCTTTCCCAGTAGATCAGAGAGCCCCTTAATACTTTGTATTTTCTCCCTATGCACATACCTATATGCTGTGATCAAATTGCTCCATAATCTTGTATTTGATAAACTAGACAGATTGAGTTCTTTAAGTCTCTTACTACATGGCATTTTCCCCTCAAAATATTTTTGTGGCTCTTTTCTGCATCTGCTCCAATATTTCAACAACCTTTTTAAAATGGAGGTACCCACACGGTATGCAGTATTCCAGGATCTGTCTCACCAGTGCTGTATATAGAGGTAAAATCATCACCTTACCCAGCTCCTCTCTTTATGCATCCAATTATCTACTAGTTCAGCCTCAAATGCAACGTAGATGAAAAAGATGGTTCCTCCCCTCCCGCCCCAAAGATATGTCCTAGCTTGGAAACAGTAGGATGCACATTTTATAAAAGTAGGAAATGAAGAATTACTGCCTGGGTGACGGAAACTAGATTAGCATGCACAAGAGCCAGCTCTTCAAAAATAGCCCTGAGGCATTTCATACTTTCCCACATGTCTAAAAACTATTCCAGTGATGATAGTTTACTAGTTGAATTCTTAACACTCTTACAGTGATAGCTCTTCTCTCTGGCATCTGGCTGGCAGCTGGGACCACAGACCGGCAGTGGATTGAGCTGCTCAACCCGCCACCAGCCCCGCTCAGCCCACCGCCAGCCCTGCTTAGCCCGCTGCTAGCTGAGTGAACAGAACCCCAGGCCAGCAGCAGGCTGAGTGGGGCCAGCGACGGGCCATACTCAAATACACGCAATTTTGATCTTACGCGGGGACCTTGGAACCTAACCCCCACATAAGATGTGACTCCACTGTAATGCAGTTGTGACTTTATGTTCTTTACACATTAAAGGGAGAGGCCTATGTAGTAGATAGCAATGAGGTAGTATCCCTTTAAAGAGTTTGTTAACCTAGTAATGGTACTCACAATGTTTTATCTTTTGGAAGAGTTCAGAAACTAGTCAGAGCAGCAATGTGTATGCAACTAGATCTACTGTATCTGTGGTCAGCTGGCAAACGTGGTTATTTGGGACCTGACTGTGGCAGAGTGGTTTCTTCATAGCGTTGTTGCTGTGAAATGATCAAATGACACAATACCAAATTGGATTTCCAAGTGTATTTGTAGATTCATCAGATCCCTCGCTTCTCTCTGACGGAAGGGACAGAAACTAAGATGGCAAGTGAACGGCGGCATTTCACAGTCAAACCCATGATGCTGAGTAGTAGTAATCAATAAAATGGGGGTAGAGGATGTAGGGCTGCCGTACCTACTGCCCCATTGTGGCCACTAGTCCAACACTGGGTCAGAATAGAAGCTGTAGCTCTTCTCCACCCATTGCATGTGAGTCATTAGATCGGCAGAATTTGTGACACCAGTACCCTGGTCCATCGCCACTGCCATCCACTGTGTGGCCACCTCTGCCAGGGGCTCCTGACAGACAACACACCATGAAGAGGGTCTTCCATGGCCCCTGTACATCACAGAGTGTTGCTCTTGGTATGCTCACTAACACAACATAAATAAGACGAGGAAGACTTTGTAGCACCTTAGAGACTAACCAGTTTATTTCAGCATAAGCTTTCATAGGCTATAGCCCACTTCATCGGATGCATAGAATGGAACAGAAGTAAGATGCATTTATACATACATATATATAGTGTGTACTAATATACTAATGGCTGTAGCATCCCTGTGAAGTAGGGAAGTATCATTATATTACTTGGCCCACATGCTGGGAGAAAATGGTGCTCTAGCACTCAGAAGACCAAATCTTGAACCAATGCAGTCTGAGAGATTAGCCAGTAATCAAATCACCCATCCATCAAAAAGGCCACAATTATCCCCATTTTATATTAGGGAAAACTAAGGCAGTGAAGTTAAGGGCAACAGTTTCCTGTCTCCATACATTTTGGTCTTTGAGCACTCAAAGTCTGACAGTTAGGCCTAGAACCACAAAGGTATTTAGGCTCCTAACTTTCATTTGAGACTTTGTGTCTGATGTTCACAGATGCTGAGCACCCATAATTCCAACTGAAGTGTTGTTCAGCACCCTTACAGATCCTGAATTTATAGATATGCCTGATGATCATGGCCTAAGTGTCTTGAATAAGGTCACAAAGAGAGCTGGTGTTGGAGCTGTAATTAGAACTCAGGAGTCCTGTTTTCACTACATGGCTAGTCCACATTGTGCCTCATACTACTCAGGTGCATCTTCTTGTGGTCAGAGGTTGTGCTGGCTGCTTAGCAGAGCCAGCTCATTTGGAGGAACTGGCTAGGAGAGAACATTCAGGGTATGGTTAGACTGGGGCTTGGGTAGCGCTAAAACCCTTCTTTAGCGCTACAATTGCACTGCCAGAACACACTTACAAGACACATTTTGTGCTTTTACTGACAGTTTATAGCGCTTCTGGTAAACCTCAAAACGAGAGGAATAAAGCTTTTTGCGCTGCCGTTTTAGTGCAAGGGTTGCAATGTGCACACCCCTTGCGTTACAATGAGCCTCCAGCCTCCAGGCCCAGAATCCCCATTGCATCCTCTCTGGCCACCATTTAAAACTCTTCTGTCCCGTCCTCAGGTGACCCCATGTCAGACCCTCCCCCATATTCACATCAAATTCGAAAACCCGGGCCGCTGCTGCGGCAGAGCTGCCGGGTCCCCTGCCGCTGTGTGCAGCAGGGATGCCGGGTCCCCGCCGCTGTCCCGGGTCCCTGCCGCTGCGGGCAGGGCTGCCGGTTCTCTGCTGCGGCGGGCGCCAGCCCTGCCGCGCTCCCAGCCATTGCCCCGGTCCCCGCCGCTGCGGGCAGGGCTGCGGGCGGGTTTCCTGGTCCCCGCCGGTGGCGGCAGGGGGTGGCGGCAGGGCGCTCCCAGCTGCTGTCCCCCGTCCCACTGCCGTGAGTTGCGGCGGCAGGAGCTCGCGACCCCCCGGGGAGTGCACGCACACACACACACACAGTTTGAGAAACCCCCCAAAATAAATGGTTAGGGAAGGGAGGTGTGTGTTCAGAGCCTGTCAGTTTCGGAAAAGAAACTGACAGCCAGAAGTTCCCTCCCTACAGACAGGTTCCCAGTCCCCCCTCACCCCACTCCTTTGCAAAGCAGGTTGCACCCAGCTGAATGCTGGGATACCTGCCCTATCCCACAACTCTCACTGCCGCCAGAAGCTCTGCAAATGTGTGCATTCTTTGGCGCTAGAGGGATTTAATGTGTACACCCTCTAGCGCAACACCTGTAGCGCTAAATAGGGAAGCGCTATAAAAAACAGCGCTATACCCTGTAGTCTAATCATACCCTCAGTGGCACTGGTGCTACTGCTGACAAGTTGTGTGGAATTACACTCAATAGCTGTGAAATGATCTGGGGTCTTCTCAAAAATCGAAAGGACTTGTATCCCTGGTTTTCAAGATCCTTAAAGCTGAGCTGTAGGAGGTTCTAAGTGTGAGAAATAGTGATAATTCCAGGACTTTTAGGAAAAATCAGTGCCAAACTGTCAATCCTAGCAATGGTTTAAGGTTAGCAGCCCTGTTAGTCTGTATCCGTAAATAAGACGAGGAAGACTTGTGGGACCTTAGAGACTAACCAGTTTATTTCAGCATAAACTTTTGTGGGCTACAGCTCACGTAATCGGATGCATAGAATGGAACAGAAGCTAGATGTATTTAATCCTAGCAATGTTAGCTTTCATTTTAAAGACTTTCTTTGCAAGGAAATGGATAGAAATGTACTCTGAGGGGAAAAAAGAAAGCAGAGCTTAACAATTTCTCACTATATCAGCCTAGAGCAGCGGTTCTCAAACTTGTTGAGACCGCGACCCCTTTTTGTGTTTCGGCAGGGGGGCACAACCCCTCCGCCGAAAAGCCGCCGATTTTTTTTTTAACCATGCCAGGATCCCCCTGCACCCCGGCCCCAGGCCCCGCTGCGGGCGGGCTGCCAGGTGTGCCCCGGCCCCGGTCCCTGCTGGCGGCTGGGGCTCGGGGCTCCAGCCGCCGCGCTCCCCGGGGCCCAGGGCTCCAGCCGCCGCGCTCCCCGGGGCTCCTCCAGCCGCCGCCGGGGGCTCGGGGCTCCAGCCACCACACTCCCCGGGGCTCCAGCCACCGCCAGGGGCTCGGGGCTCCAGCCGCCGTGCTCCCCGGGGCTCCTCCAGCCGCTGCCGCGCTCCCCGGGGCTCAGCCGGCGCCCCTGAGCGCGGCTCCAGCCAGCGCCGGTCCCCGGGGATTTGGATCCAGATGTCAGTTTTCAGAGGGTTCAGGTATAGGGCCCATCTGTTTCCTGTTAGGTACTGAGTTGCAGCCTATTAAATTCCTACAATATTATACAGTCAATCGGTATCTAAAAAGCTCATCACGATTAACATTACATTAGTACAATGAAGACCAAAAGAAAGGATTACCTTCTTATTTGAAAGTATTGCTCTTTCGTTTATGTAGACTCTGACTCTCTTCCTTCCCTTGCAGTTAGTTGCTGACTCTCAAATCTGAGGGTATGGCTAGACTAGAGATTATAGCGTGTTTTTTTGTAGCGCTTCCCAATGTAACGCAATAGGTATCGCGCTAGAGCCTGTGCAGATTGAAACCCTGTAGCGCTAAAGAATGGATACATTTGTAGCACTTCTGGCGGCAGTGACAGTAGCGGGATAGGGCAGGTATCCCAGCATTCAGCTGGGTGCAACGTGCTTTGCAAAGGAGGGAGGTGAGGGGGAACTAGGAAGTTGTTCACAGGGAGAGAAGATCAGGCTGTCAGTGAGTTTTGCTTAGCGAAAGCTGACAGGCCTTGTATTTAAGACAAACAGCTCCGTCCGCAAGCATTTTCACTGGTTATTTGCTGTGTGAGTTGTTAGAGAGAAACTGCAAAGCTACTTCCGCTTTTATAAAACAACACCTCACGTCATTTGCCTTACATGGCATGTTGATTGTCTTTAATGGCTTGCTGATGGCCTTAAATGGCTTGCTGATGGCTTTACATGGCTCGGAGGCATGCAAGAGATCCCATGGGTGTCCACATTCCCAACCTTGCGCTACAGCACTAGCGCTAACAGCCTTCTGCCTCTCGAAAAGGAGGTTTAATACTTGCGCTTTAAACACTGAGTCATTTTGCAAAATCTCACTTTGAAGTGTGTACGCTACGAAAATTATAGCGCTCCTGGAGGGTTTTAGCGCTGCAAAGCGCCAGTCTAACCATGCCCTGAGAGGCAGGAGACCAGCACCAAACAAAACACGCTTTACTTAACAGCCCCCTTCATCCCACTGCCATCTGATATTGTGCAACCTGTCTGCACCAATGCAGCCATAAACCAGAATAATGGTGCTCATATGACCACCTGCATGAATGAGGGACATAGAAGTCTATGGCCTCCATTAGTGTTGCAATTTGTTCAAAGCATATTAATGCATGATAACAAATATGCTGATCTAGCCCAGCCCATAACTCTTGGGTTTAAAATTGACCAAATGCATTTCCTCTGCTGTGGCTTTTTGGTTAAGCTTGGTTGAAGGGGCTTGAGTTTGGTTTTCACAGCTGGGAAATTCCAGTGTGCCATTTCCTCCTTCAAGAATTAAGTCTCCAATCAGGGGCAATTATGACAGCACTTTATGTAAATATTAAAGACAATCACCGGGCTTTAATTAAAGCCAACTTTGTCTCTTTCCCCTACCCCTTTCAACCCCTTTTATTTTGGCAAAAACACTTAATCAGCCTCCCCAAATTATGCATGCACCAGCCCGTGAGATTCAGCTAGGCCAGGATTCTCAAGGACAAAAGAATATACTGAGCTCCAGCACCTCACTTTGTTTTCTCCTGCCATCTTTTGTAGTGTGTCATGGGAAAATTCTAATGAGTCTCTCCGTGTTGCTGATGGAATTCCTGTCAGACACAAGTCACTGGCTTTCTCTACTTCTTATTTTCAAGACGTGACTATTCTCTCTCTCATCCATGCCCTCTCATGAAGAAAGAAAGTTACTTTTAAAATGTAGAGCATTAGGATGGATTGGAATGGCCCAGCGTGATATCAATGTATAATCATGCCTTTTGATTATGAACTCATTTCTCTCCCCTACAAAAACAAACAAAAAAAAACCCCTTTCAGTTTAAGAATAGCTTTATTGGCATCACAATAGGTTGAAAAAAATGTAGGACCTTTCTAATCTACTTCACTAAGGGAGTTGCACTGTATTCACTTTCACTCTACCTGGGTTCCATTGTATTTATCATTCCATTTAAAAAAAAATGTTTCAGATGTGAAACTTTGCATCTGCCATGAAATCTTAAGCTTCCAGGGGAATTTCTGGCATGGTGGAGATTGGAAGGGATTCCCTATAGTCCTTCCCCTCTGTAAATTTCAAAGCTAGCCAACAGCCTGCTGAAATCTAAAGGGTTTCAAGAAGGAGGTACACACTGTACTTCTGTGCTCCACCTAGGACAGGGGGCTGCAGGCTAATCTTTTGTCCTACCTCTCTGCAGTTGGTTTGAGACAATGATCCTCATTTCCAGCTCTGGATCCCTGAGTTGTAACATAAGTAGCACTACTCCATGCTCCATAACTACAGCTAATGGGCTAGAAACTATTTCAAAGAAGAATGATTCTAGCATGTTTCAGATTAGTGTGGTGTTGAGATTCAAGACAAATGAATTGTTTCCTGTCTTTAGTGGAGAGCTGCTTCTGATCTGGGAGTTAGCTATGTGTGTAGGGGGAGGAGAGAGAGTGGGACCTCAGAAGGAATAAAAAGTAGATGGGGGAGGGAAGTGTATGCAGGGAAGCTGTTTTGTTCTTTACAAGCAACTTTCTCTGTGAAGAGATTCCACTGCCAGAGCTGCAAGGAAACAGAGGCTGCTCCCTTAGGGTTTGATTGAATCTCCATTACATAAGTAACCACTTAAAGCAAGGAGTACTGCGTTATACCAACAGGAGTCTGTCCCAGACAATCAGCTTTTTTTTTTTTTTTTTTTTTGTTAGCTGACTTGTAAAACTTAGTGGTATGTGTATTTAAAGCCAGCTTCTAACTCAGCCATTCAGAAACCTGTTTATTCATAATAATGCAAGATTCTGGATTTTAAAAAAAACCATTAATTCTCGGCTTTGGTTGACTAAAGCACACACTAGCTTTGTTTCCCAAGCAAATCAGAATGCAGCAGTGTAATGACACGCTGGGCTTTGGCATAAGAGGGATGAAGTCCATGCAACAGATTGCTGATTCTGAAAGGTTTTCCACATTATTTTTGAAAATAAACAGTTTGGAGTTGTCTTGCCATTTATGCAGTAGCATCATGAAACCATGGGACAATATCATATGTCTTTTAGACATTGGAAACAAAATCTTTACTGCATATATCTAGCGTACCAGGACAACTCAACTCTGGCAGTTGGTAAATATGGGGCGAATAAAGAAGGGAGTACAGCACTGGAACAAAATCTACAGATAATGGGCGAAACTCGGCTTGGAGTCTGCAACCCTTGTAAACCAATCGGTGTCTGTGAAATCAAGGAGATGATATCAATGTAATGAGGCAGAATTTAGCTCAAATTTTCTATGCTATTGTAATTGTTTTACTTTAGGTCTTGTCTTCACTGTCAAAAAGGTACGTTTCACTGCAGGATAACTTCTGTGTGTTATCTATCCCATGGTAAAATCCTACTGCATGAAGGGCACTGACTGTAGTATTACCATAACATAAACTAGGGAGAAGTCAACCATGTGTGGACGTGGACTGAGTGTTGACCTCCGTTAGCAATCTCATGGTAAAAACTATAGGTGTTTTGTCTATACTAAGATTTCACAGCATGATAATTACCACATGTTAATTATTCCATGGTAAAAAAATATATAAAACTTTTTTTTTCCCCAGTGAAGACAAAGTCTTGGTCTCTCCAGTGGCCAATCCTAGCAAAGAGAAGTATCTGCTACTTACTGACACTAATGGAGTTACTACTTTAGAAGTAATGGTATTGGCTGGTTCTTAAGGTCTGTGGTTTTGATCCCATTGGTTTTGCGTTTATTTGGATAGAGTCTCAGAGATATTTTGGTGAGATTGCTCTGACATATAAAGGTAAATATTATACTTTTCAATAGAAAATGTCAGGCCAGGGAGAACAAGCAGAGAATTGAATTTATAATCAGGAAAAAAAAAAGAGTTAAACAAGGATCAGTGAGACTAAGCTGATCTAAAATATACAGACTGTTGGCCTTTCACATGTATTTTTTGGTAAATGACTTTCTTCCTTTGAATCCTGGCAGATAAAAAAGATTGCAACCACTATTAAGTCTTTTGACAGTCTCATCTTTAGGGCTAAAATCACTGCCACTCGCTCTCTACACTTAATCTGATTTTTATGGAAACATCTTCAGAATTAAGTTGTAAGGAAGAGAGAAAATCTCTAGCTCAGTAATAAAGTTACAAAATAAAGTTACAAAAAAGTTTCACAACTTGGCAATGCCAACCTGCAGTGTATTAAACTGTTTGGGATTTTAATTCTTATCTCTAGCTAGCTGGTCTAATGCAATGAGACCCAGAAGAGTTGTCTTTGTTGTGATAAGCCAACGCCTTCCCTGCAGGGAATGAGGCCATGCCTACCCTTCTAACTTAAATTGACCTAATTTATGTTAGCATACAGCAGCCACAGTAATTCTGTCACTTTGCTCCTTGTGTTCGCAGTGTGGGTCCTTACCAGGAGCACTCAAATCGATTGTGCTGTCAGTGTGAGGCATTATGAAATGGCTCCTGCAAGTCAGTAGCAGTGAATGTCAGCAACATAATATCATCTATACTGACACTGTGCCAACCAGCCGCTTGTGGAAGTGGTTATTAAGTTGGTGAAGCAGGGCGGTTACATCGGTGGGAGCAAAATGTAAGTGTAGACAGGTCTGTAGTTAGATCGATGGAAGTTGCCTTGCATTAGTCAACCTCTGTAGTGTAGACCAGACCTGAGGTTTTGAGTAAAACTGAACACAACAGCTTAGTGAAGCTTTACAAAAGAGGTTTATTTAAGTAATAGAATTAGGAATAAAATCTATGCATCTAAGTTCAAAAGGGATCACTGTGATCATCTACTAGGGCCTCCTGCATAGCACAGACCTAGAACTGCCCTGAAATAATTCCTGTTTGAATTAGAGCCTCTCAGAAAAACATCTAATCTTGATTTTAAAATGGCCAGTGATAGAAAATCTACCACAACCCTGGATACGTTGTTCCAATGGGTAACATTCCAGTGGACTTTCACATAGCTGGTATATGAAATTCTCCGTGCCCTACCAAAAAGACAATCTAAATGATAGATTCTCAACATCCTCTGCTGAATTAGTAACAAAAAGGTGCCCCGTAGAGAAAACAGAGCTACAGTTTACAAGTAGGCCGCTGTGGGCCCGAGTGTGAGGATAAACTAGTGGTGAGGGATCATGAGGAGGGCAAAGGAGAAGGGAAAAGTGGTCTGTGTGTGGGAAAGAATGAGATATTTAACTGGCATGTGTTTGGGATAACCACATTAGTATCAAGCAGACTGTCCCAAATTCATACCAATAAGAAGTCATATACCCCGATATTTCTTTGTTTAGTTACATGCCACAAGCTGATTCAGCCTAATTGGACTAACCTTTTTACCTCCCACCTGGTTCTTGCCTACTTTTCTATACCTGCCTCTGGACAGTTCCACTGCTTGCATCCGACGAAGTGGGTATTAGCCCACGAAAGCTTATGCTTCAAAACTTTATAGTTAGTCTTTAAGGTGCCACAGGACTTTGTTACCTATGCCACAGATGTGGTGAGGAAGGCGGGGGATAATTTTAATAACAGCTTTGACTTTTAAAACAAATGTAGCCAGGACAGTAGAAATTTTTATATCCCTCTGCTCATAAACCCAGCCTGACTGAGTGCTTTTAGGGAAAGAAATTATAGCTAAGGAATTTGAGAAACCTGATTGGGTAGCTCCTTATACCCACATTACATGGGAGGTAAATGACTGCACTGGATACAAGACAGATGAACACTGAGTCCATAATGTGTATTAAATAGATCTATGTGGAGAGAGGTAATAGCTTTGAAAACTATTTCAATATGTCAAAATTGGTTTTGTTCTGATTCCAAAATTTTTGAAATTCTCTGCAAGGGGGAAGGGAGCCCCAGTTCCAGGGCAGTCCATCTGGCTGGCTGCCCCAGAGCTCTGGTCTCTGGAAGCCCTGGCATCCCAGATTCTAAGGCAGTCCAGAAAACAGACCAGACTGGAGCCAGGCAGTGAGATGGCAGGAAACCAGGCAGATTGCCAAATGTGCCTGGTATGCAGAGTTCTACCAGATCCCTGTCCTGGGTCCCATCAGAACTTCATTCAACTTGAACCATCTCCACAGAACGTTTCAGTTTTGATGAACTGGCAAATACCAATGAAGTATTTTTTTTTCATTGGATTTTTTCCAACTAGTGCTAACATTACATTTTAAACCAGTATTTCTTCCTAGACAATTGGGCCCCCACAACTCAGCTGTTCACCTCTCGCTAATATCAGTGTAATTCCATCAGCTTCACTGTAGTTACTTTTGGTAGAACTTGGTACAACAGAGAATAGGATCAGGCTCTTGGGGATGTAAAGCTGCTTTCTTCTTAAAATCCCGCGTGCCCTACTCAGAACAATCTCCCATTGATTTCCCTCAGTGGGATTACAGAGTGCAGATTGGGTCTGGCATCTAAATCTAGGATTTACAATCCCTTCTGAATATAGATAACTAGCTGAAATACCCGGCCTTGCTCGGAGTATTTGTCATTGGAAACTGGGATGTTGCTCGGGTATTTTCCTTTAATCTTCTTTGGCGTTGTTCGACTGTTTCTGTGGCCCTGGATTGATAATTTCGTATTCTGTTATTATGTAGCCGTTTCTCATGTTGTTCAGAAGTCTCAATTTGTCTAATTAATTTCATTCCCTTGCATTTAGATGTGGTTTCTCCGATATATTTTCGCTTTTTACGCGGCATAACGAATGGGGTTCTTTTAAAGAAAAAAAAAGTGTATTTAATTATGTTTGTGCTACACAACACTAAGATCTCTGGTTATCTGTATTATTACATCATAACTATGTCACAGACAATAGCATATGTTAACTTGCTGCCCAAATTATGTTATGTGAGCTGTGTAGTTGATGTTAATGAGCTTTAAAGAATTTCACCCCTAGGGGGTGTAAGAGGTGAGATTTTAAAAATTTTCAATTCTTAGCCTGATTAGGACCCTAAAGCCTAGAACTGTACCAAATTTCAAGTATCTAGCTGAAATCGTGTGGAAGTAGTAAGGGAACATACATACATACACACACACATACACCATTTGACTTTTATATATATAGATTACGACATGTATAAAGAGAAAAAGAATGCACATCATTTTGCTCTGGAGTTCTTCATTTCATGCTAGCAAACTACAGCTCCAAAGGGTTTTTACAATCACCTACTTGTGAGGGGTAATGTATTTCTTCCAACTCAAGAGCGGGTGGATTTTGAACTCTCATACTGGTGTAAATCAGAAGAAACACAGTCAAAGCCAATAGGAATATATTGCTGTCAGAGATATCACAATTGGGCCTTCATTTCTCACTTGTTTATTTGCAAAATTAACACTTTTCTTAGCTTCAGGTTCCTGCCTTTCAGCTTCAAGAGCTGCACAATCCAAATTCCTCTGCTGTGATCCCTTTCCTCTTCAAAAGGGGAAAACTGGACACTGGTGTTGGCAGAAATCCTTTAGTGAAGCCATGCAAGACACTTAGCATGGTGGCCATGCAGTGGTGCATAGAGGCAAAGTAACATTTGCAGGATTGACGCTAGGTTTTGGAGGCTCCCATGGAGGTTATTCCAACCTCCTCCTATCTTCTAACCTTCAATCCCTTCACCTTCTCACTCCCCTTCGCATTCTTTTCTCCGCTTAGCATCCCTGCCTCCCATGTAAGACCAAGAGTCCCTTGCTCTCAGGCGGGGAATCAAGCCTAGCAATCGGCCTTGCAAATGTAAACTGTCTTTGTCAGGAAATGGGCCAGAAATAAACTTGTAAATCAGCAAAAGGAGAGAATGCTGAGCTTTTCATTCGAGCCTGGCACATATACTTATGAGGGAACCATGACTGCAGACTTTTCAGGTCCCAAAGACGGCCTTGTATTATGCAAAGAGCTTTATTGTTGGCCAAGCTTTCTTACATTTCTGGTTCACAGGTACAGTGTGTCTATGCTGGCCAAATTTGCTGAGCAGGTGGCTCATCAATATTTATATTGGAGGTCCTTATAAATAACCCACCAGATTTCTAAGCTTACAATTTTATCACCAACAGTAAACCCAGAGAGCCCCCATTTGGATACAGTTTATGGAGACAGATTTGTAGATTGCCTGAAATAAACAGCATCAAGATTGCAACCAGCTTTGAATGCTGTAGAATCTGCCTGCAGAATAGACAAATATGTTATTTGGGTATTGGGTATCAGAGAAAACTCACTAGACCTGAATAGCCACTTTAAGCTATTTAGGCTGACACTAAAAAAATTAGTAACATTGCTTTCCTAGTTACAGAATGCGCAAAACCAACACAAAAGTCAATGACAATGGTAAAGAATAATTAGAATGCTACAATTATTTTGAATATGGCACCCTTTGTTAGTTGACAAGAGGCTCTCATTCTCCTATTGATGTGCAGATGAGGGTAATCTATTGGGGTGACTCCTTTTACTCTTAACAGGAAATGGCAATCTAAATCCAACTGGGAGAGTGGAAGCAAAGGGCTAAATTCTATTCTTAGCTACACGGGTGTAAATTTGGAATAACTTTTTGAAGTCAGTGGTGTCCCTCCACTTTTACATTGAATCAGAGGCAATGGTTAACTCTTGATAGAGAGAGAGGGCACAATTTAAATGTGGGAAGGGGGTGGCACATGACCACTTCTGAGTATGAGGTGGCTTGTATGACCTTATATCTAGCAATTAAACAGGAAACAATAATTACCTCGAGGAGAAGCTTAATTCTCATTATAGAACATCACATTAATAGCTCATCATGGGTCATTTGAGCTGAAAAATCAAGACACTCATGTTTGATCAATACATATTAATGACTGTAAGCATTTATGGCTTTCATTAAAACACAGAAATAATTATTTCTGTTTCAATAGACAATTATTTTGCACTGTGAAATAGATTTCCCAGTTTCAATACTGTAACTTTCCACAGTACAAGTAACTTGCAAATATTTTTTGTTCAAAGAACTAATTTTAGCTCAAGAATTGAAAGTTCTTAACTTGAAGTGCCAAGCAGCAGTCATGTTAGTCTGTATCCGCAAAAAGAACAGGAGTACTTGTGGCACCTTAGAGACTAACAAATTTATTTAAGCATAAGCTTTTGTAGGCTACAGCCCACTTCATTGAATGCATGGAATGGAACATATAGTAGGAAAATATGTATATACATACAGAGAACATGAAAAGGTGGAAGTTGCCATACCAGTTCTAAGAGGCTATTTAATTAAGATGAGCTATTATCAGCAGGAAGAAAAAAACCTTTTTGTAGTAATAATCAAGATGGCCCATATCAGACAGTTGACAAGAAGGTGTGAGGATACTTAACACGGGGAAATAGATTCAATTTTTGAAACACGTCCAAAGCACAAGATTTGGTGGTGATGGGGGATTTCAACTACCCAGACATCTATTGGGAAAATTACAGCAGGGCACAGATTAGACAACAAGTTCTTGGAATGCACTGGAGACCACTTTTTATTACAGAAGGTGGAGAAAGCAACTAAGGGGGAGACTATTCTAGATTTTATTCTGACAGGGAGGAACTGGTTGAAATTTGAAGGTGGGAAGCAACCTGGGTGTAAGTGATCATGAAACGATAGCATTCATTACTGTACAGAATGATAGGAGAGAAAACACAAGAATAAAGACGGCAGACCTTAGCAAACTCAGAGAATTGGTTGGTGAGATCCCATGGGAATCAAGCCAGAGGCTTTGGTTACACTTACAGGATTATAGCACTTTTGGTTATAGCTGTACCCATATACAGCAATAGGTATAACGCTATAACATATCCTGGTGTGGCCACATTTGCGGCACTTGCAGCGGCACAGGGAGTGGTGCATTATGGGCAGGTATCCCAGCATTCATCTGGGTGCAACGTGCTTTTCAAACAAGGGGGGTGAGGGGGAACATGTAGTATGTATGCAAAGAGAGGGACCAAAGGGATTTCTACGGTTGACAGTCTGGTCAGTGGGTGTCCTTTGAAATTAGAGCCTGCCTTATAAGTTTCTCACCACACAGCTCCCTTTGTAAAACATTTGCAGTGCTTATCTGCTGAGTTAAGAGAGAAACTCTGAAAAGGTACTTCCGCATTCCTCCTGCTGAGTTGAAAACAACACAGAGACGTCAATTGCCTTAAATGGCTCGGAGGCGTGCCAGAGATCACTTATAGCATAATGACTGTTTACACTTGCCATAACACGCTACAGTGGTAGCGCAACAGCCCTTATTCCCCGTGCGGAGGTGGTTTACCACGAGAGCTATAAACTCGGACTTATAGCGCAATATGTGCCTTGCCAGCGTGGTCGGGTACAGAGTTATAGCGCTCCTGGAGGCTTTATAGCGCTATAAAGTGCCAGTGTAACCAAGGTCTAAGAGAAAAAAAGAGTCCAGGAGAGTTGGCAGGTATTTAAAGAGACATTAAGGGCACAAGAGCAAACTATTCAATATGCAGGAAAGATAGGAAGTATGGTAAAGGCCACCCGGGCTTAGCCAGGAGATCTTAAACAAACTGAAACTCAAAAATAAAGTCGTATAAAAATGGAAATTCAGTCAAATTATGAAGGATGAATATAAAAAACCAACACAAATATGTAGGGACAAAATTAGAAAGGCCAACATACAAAATGATATTAAACTAGTTAGGGACATAAAGGGTAACAAGAAAACATTTTACAAATACATAAGAAGCAAGAGAAAGACCAAGGACAGAGTAGGCCCATTACTCAATGAGGAGGGAAAGACGATAACAGAAAATGCAGCAATGAACAAAGTATTAAATGTCTTTTCCCCCCCCCAGTTTTCACCAAAAAGGTTAGTAGTGATTGGATGACTAATATAGTGAACATCAGTGTAAATTGGGTAGGATGTGGGACTAAGGGCTTGTCTTCACTAAAGCCGGCAGGGATCGATCTTTTGGCAATCGATTTATCGTGTCTCATCAAGACGCGATATATCAATCACCAGCGGCTCCCCCGTCGACTCCAGAACTCCAGCTTGCCAAAAGGCACAAGCTGGAGTCAATGGGGAGCGCGCCGCTGACTGCCGCCGCCATGAGGACAGCAGGTAAGTTGGCTGTAGATATGCCGAATTCAGCTACATTGTTAACGTAGCTGAATTTGCGTATCTACAGTCGGTCTTCCCCCCTAGTGAAGACCAGCCCTAAGACAGGGAAAGAACAAGTTAAGAATTACCTAGACAAATTAGATGTCTTCAAGTCACAGGACCTGATAAAATCCATCCTAGAGTACTTAAGGAACTGGTTGAAGAGAGCTCTCAACCATTACCGATTATCCTTGAGAATTTGTGGATGTCAGGAAAAATCCCAAAGGACTGGAAAAAGGCAAATATAGTACCTATCTAGAAAAAGGGAAACAAGTACAACCCAGGGAACTATAGACCAGTAAGCTTAAATTCGGTACCTGGAAAAATATTGGAGCAAATAATCAATCAATTTGCAAGCACCTGCCTAGAAAATAAGGTGAGACATAACAGTGATCATGGCTTTGTCAAGAACAAATCATGTCAATCCAACTTAACATCCTTGTTTGACAGGGTAACAAGTTTTGTGGGTAGTATATGCAAAATATCTCAACTCTAATAGGGCTTTTGTTACTGTCTCACATGACCTTCTCATAAGCAAATTAGGGAAAATAGGCTAGACAAACCTACTATAAGATGAGTGCACATCTGATTGGAAAATAATATTCAAAGAGCATTTATCAATGGTTCACAATCAAGCTGGAAGGCATATCAAGTGTATTCCCACAGGGATCTGTCCTTGGTCCAGTTCTATTTAATATCTTCATAAATTATTTGAATAATGGCATGGAAAGTATGGTTATAAAGTTTGTGGGCAATATTCAGTTTGCCAGCACTTTGGAGGTCAGGGTTAGAATTCAAAATGTTCTTGACAAACTGGAGAAATGTTACAGAGGAGGATGATAAATTGTTCTCCTTAATCACTGAGGACAGGACAAGAAGTAATGGGCTTAAATTGCAGCAAGGGAGGTTTAGGTTAGACATCAGAAAAAAACGTCCTAACTGTCAGGGTTGTTAAGCACTGGAACAAATGACTTAAGCAGGTTATAGAATCTTCATCATTGGAGGCTTTTAAGAACAGGTTAGACAAACACCTGTCAGGGATGGTCTCATTAATACTTAGTCCTGGCTTAGTGCAAAGACTGGACTAGATGACTTGTTGAGGTCCCTTCCAGTCCTACATTTCTATGAGTTAAAAACAAATTGGGAGCATCTGATTGATCAGTGGATTGTACTGTATTATTATTATTTAATTAATTTGTTAATTTTGCAGCCTAGCATTGTGTCACGGGGAAAGGATTTTGTGGTTTGAGAGGACATTGGATGTGAACCTCCTGACAGGAAAGATCTTCAAAAGGAGGAAACTTCACAGGGATTCACTGAAATGAGGTCTTTGAAGAAGTACTAAAAATAATGATCACTCTGACGTTTTCATAAAGTCTCGCAGCCTCTGGCAACATCTCCACTGATAAGCGCCGCCAACAGAACCACTTCTGAGAGTGGAAATTGCAAAGAGCAAACAAGGTCAGTCCATTCTCCTACCATACATCCACTTGTGAATCATTCCTTCTGGGGAAAGATCATGTAACAGAGGAGGTCATACACTGTCTGTGTAGACCCCAGCAGCCAATCAGGAAAACACATTGGTTCCAGCAGGCTTTGATTACAATTAATTAACATGATGCTGAGCATGATTTGGCCTGGTCTACCCTGACCATTAATTTGTGACATCTAACTCAGTTGTTCACATGCATGTTAAAACACACTAACCTCCTGTACTGTACACAAGGCCAAATAATAAATCAAATCTCACCCTGCCATAGAATTGCTCTTGTGAAATTTGTCTAACAACCCCATACATACATACACACACACACACACACACACACACACGCACTCCTGCTCAACATACTGTCTCCTGTTCTATAGAAAAGGGCTAGATCTGCCATTCGCGCAGCTCTCAGAGTTTGAGACAGCTATGAAGTCTATTTCACCTTCCAGTATACAAAGATTGTAAGCTCTCTGGGGCAGGGAACGTCTTTTTGTTATGTGTGTACGGTGCCTAACAAAGTGAGGCCCCGACCCTTGACTGGGGTCTTAGGGTGATGCTGCAATACAAATAATGATACATTTTATAGCCAACAGATCTGAGACAGCGCAGATCTGTGTGGCAAGTCCTGAAAAACTGATTCAAACCTGTGCGATATTAAGCCATTTAGAACAACAGCACAAATTTAAGGCCACTGAGGGTCTTTTGATTTGTAGTGTTTGGAGAATGGGGGGTTCCCTGCCAATTTTAATCTGGAATGCTTTATTGGGGAAAGTAAAAGGCACTTCTGCTTTTGATCATCATGGAAGTTAACCATTATACAATGCTGGGTGAGACAGGTAAGGAAATATAGACTAGGATCTGTATTCTGTGTATGCTGCATAAAGGTTACAGCACATGTGAGATGGATGTGCTGGCTTAGGCAAATATACAGTGTTTGCTATTTCTTTTCAAATGATTAC
Source organism: Sternotherus odoratus (assembly GCA_032164245.1). NCBI lineage: Eukaryota > Metazoa > Chordata > Testudines > Kinosternidae > Sternotherus > Sternotherus odoratus. The sequence continues at coordinate 102,453,293 of JAVMKO010000003.1, forward strand.
TAGTAAATCAAACATTAATTTAACATATACAAATGGCATGTGGGTTCTGATTCTTTAGCGGAGTGTATATATGTCATCAGCTGGCTTGTTTGTTATAATGGCAGCATTGGTGCTAGTGGCTGTATGGTAGGCCAAGGCACAGCTGAGAAAAGAACTGGAGTCATGAAAAATTCCCTTTAAAGGGCTCTGGCCTCGTCAGAGCTTTCTTGCTTCTGATGAAAGCAAAGAATAAGTCAGTGTCAGACATTAGTACATCACATTCAGGGCTGACTGGGACTCTGCTACATATGGTAGACCCACCAGGCAGCTTGTCTAAATTATAAAACAAAGGTCTAAACACGCGTCTGCCAGACAGCTTCCTGACGCATTACCACCCATCCCTTCCACGCTGAATCGACCACTCCAGACATCCCTGGAAAACACTGTGCACGTCTACCGTGCCTTCCATCCTAAAAGAGAAAAGTCCATAATATAATCGGGGGGGGAGGGGAAGCAGGAGAAACCCTTGTAAAATAGATCAACTGCTGTGAATGCAGCAGTTGGATTTGACACCCTCAGCACTTGGATGTGATCCCCTCAGCACTTTTGTGGGATAGTGATTATCACAAATCGTTATCTTCGATCATCCATTCTTTTTGTACTACGTCAGGGTCTAATCTTGAAAGCTGCTCAGAGTTTCCTGTAAGGTGCTGAATATCCTCGATTCCCCTTCAATAGGACTTGATGGAGTCAACACCCTGCCGAACGTGTCCAACCTCTTGCAAAATCAGATTAATTGATCAGGCGAAATAGTCCAAACACCGCAGTGTTGTTCTGTGCTTAAGGCTTGTATTTCTGTTGGGCTGGAAATACTTTAGAGAAGCTGCGTTAAATATCAAACAGGTAAAAATCTATCCTTTCCTTTGAGATGGGGTGGGAGAAGGGAAAGAGAAGCAAGCTCCGTGGTTGGCTACATTTGGTCATCCAAGACTTTAAGCTTGACTGTTACACCTTGAAATGCCAGGCTCAGGAAACAAAGAAATGTCTTATGATCGGGACTTGTATGAAAACAAAGTCTCTGCCCTTTCAATCTAGGTAGCCCCAGCCACATAATCCTCCTACTCAAATCATTCACAAGTGAAGAAAGACAACAACTGTTGCTTTTTTAAAGACTTGCATCAAGAGCACCTATCGAAATCTGATTAGAACCCACTTTCACTCCCTTAGCTAACAGTGATGGTGGTTCAAGCTGAAGACACAAATGACATCAGTGGCTGTGGAATTCACATTTTATTTAGTTGCATAACAAACACAGGTGCCATGGTCACCAGTTAAATTGCTTGCTTGTAGCATGTGAAAGAAATCTTGTGATCCTTCCTCTCCAGAACCACAGGTCTCTGTATTTTGTGCTAACACGTGCTCCCATTAGTTGGGAGTCACATAAGGGTGCTTATCTACTTTCTACGTCAGCCACTAAATGGTGGCAAAGGCACAAACATCTGGGTATGTCTGATTCCAACCAGCAAAGTGAAGGAGTGGAAGTAAAATAGCCAGTCTCTTAGTTCAAGACACTAAGGGTGTGGCTACGTTTGAAACTTCAAAGCGCTTTCATGGATATGCTCCCACGGCAGCGCTTTGAAGTGCGAGTGTGGTCGAGTGTGAGCACTGAGAGAGAGCTCTCCCAGCCTCCACCTCCATGAGGGGAAAAGCTCGGAGCACTGGGAGCACTCCGACTTGCTGCTCTCAGGGAGGTGATTTTTCATGTCCCTGAGCCAGTAAGTTTAGAGCACTGTAAAATGTCAGTGTAGTCAAGCCCGTAGAACTTTCTGTCCAACCTACTTTGGTTTTAGGCAAGAATGACATTGTCTGTGGTGAGGCCTCCATGGTGAGGACAACTGCATCCAATGGGAGCTCAGGAAAAGTGAGAATGGCAGCCACAAGGAGTGATTGCAGCCTTTGATCCTGTGCCAACCAAACCTGGCAAAACTTAGAGCATGCCTCCAGCGGCTCTAACTTGTGCCACTGGTGTAAGGCCTCTACGGGACCTTATGCAGGCGAAGGATAGATGTAGGGGATCTCTGCTGTACCACATGCCCCTGTTCCCCCTATGAAATGGGGTGGAGGAGCAGCTGGCAGAGGAGCTGGCACCAGTGGAAAGTTCCCATATTGGAAAGGGAATTCTGCTCTGGCAGGCTACAGCCAAAATCCACCCATTCTGTGACACCTGATCAGCTCAAAGTGGCAAAATGCATCGGCGAGTCCAGTCCCCAGAAAACAGGCATTTGTCCTCAAACCAACAATGGGATTGTTGGTGTAGACTGGCTGCAGGCAACTTTACACTATCATTGTCTAGATCTGTTCTGAGCCTGGTTAGATGAGACAGTAATAAAAATGTCTATGGTTTGCCTACATTAGCACTCCTACCATTGTTAGCAGCGGTGGAACTTCACTGGTTCTAGAAATGCCTAACATTTCCAGCATAGATGCAACAAAGAAACCAAGAATAAGTGAAGCATGGTGACAAGTGGGGGGGGGGGGGGGGGAGGTGGAAGGGGGAGAAATGCTAGTCATTGTCCATACTTTTGTGACTTCTTGATTGATGTCTGCTGTTTTTCCTTTGAGATTTACTCAGATATGCTCTTTGCTTTCTGCATTGGGGATTGTGTTGCTTTCATTTTGTTGTAAGTGATATATATTTGCTTTCTTGTTCATATAGAATGCAACTCTTTTTCTTGAGGACAAGCATTATGTTCCCCCTAGCTAGACTGGTTAGTACTTCTGGTTCCATTCTGCCAATGTTCTATAGACTTCATGGGCCCTTGTTCTCTTTTAAAATCTGAGGGTCTAAGTTTGGCTTCTAACTCACATATAATATAAGCTGACAGAAGCTGTATTTTCAGGAGAATGATTTACACAGAATAATTCATAATTTTTTCTTCTAGACAAACAGATGCAGTTTGAAAATGTGTCTGTCTTAGGATGGCTGATTTCATTCAATGTCCAGATCAGTAATGAAGCATTGGTGATATTCAGAATCCAGCTGCTCTGGTCATTTTGGCTCTGAGGGCCCAGAAAAAAGGGGTCTCAAAGCCAGGTGTATCCTAATGGTATCCTCACTGTTGTCAGTGCCTCGTGTAGGTAACTGTCTCTTTCATTAGCATGAATAGAATCTAATTCCGAGGGGATGACAAAAAGAGAGCTATATCGGCTCAGTCCATCTAGATCAGATAAGAACAGAGATTAAATGAGAGCCTGGTATTTTCTGGTGATCAACAGTAAGGCAACTCATAGCAGAGCATGAAACAGCAGTGATGACTGTGTGGGTGGAAGCACACAAGCAAGGGCTGGGCTCACAATGGCTTTTTTCCCTGAGTCAATTGCATTGTTGCTTCCCAGAATGCTGACAGGGCAGGAGAGTCTTGCTGGTGGATTCGCTGCCTATGGTGAGGCTAGAGGGGAAGCTCTTTAAAAGTCATGGTAAGAAAAAGAAAGCAGCTGAGAGGCATGGAGACAATTGAGAGAGGCGGTCCAAGGGATCTGCGGGTGCACATGGGAGGGGAATCTCAGTAAAAATGAATGGTGCAGTTATCGGTGGGGATGAACCAGGATATGGAAGTGCACAGGTGGAAGGGGTTGGGAAGGAAATAATGGCTGTGGGGGCATAATTTGTATGTAGTAGAGATGGGCCTCAATACGAGTAGCACATTCAACCTCTTTCCTGGAACTTTGGAGAAGTACAGACCCAGGCGTTAGAATTTTCATACATGCGTTAGGTGATGGCGTTGTCCAATGGCTTTCTTAGCGTGAGTTAAAGATGGCTGCATTACTCATGAATGGCAAAGCTATCAGTGAGTTTTATAGAGCACGCTTCCAACACTGCTAATGAAGACTTGATAGCTCAGCTCCCCATCATTATGACCCAGTTCTCTACCAGAAAATCAGCACCAAGATACTCCACTACCAAGGCATTAAATAAAGATGACATCCTGGGCCTGCAGGGGTGGAACAGCCTGTAGTAAGTGAGGGCTTGGCTTGCAACAGTTCCCCCACCCTCTGAGTCAACCGAGTCAATATATGACAGTACATGTACATCCAGGCAGCTTACTACCAGTGGAAACCCTCATTTAAAAAATCTCCCTTGGCAAGAGCCAGAGCAGGGGCTGGAGTAGCACACAGCTGTGCAGGGCTCCAGGAAATGTGGTGCTTGCTTCAGCTGCCTAAATCTGATCTATATTTGAATCTGAACAATCCAAAGTTCAGGGGTGTTTGAAACAGTATTGGGATTTGAACCTAGCTCCAAATATTTTCTGTAGAATCTTGAATCACTCACAACATCTCTTATGCTGGAGTGGTTAGCACAGGCCTCCTCAAATTTATCCACCTAAATATAGCATTTAGTTGCACCTTGTGGCTCATTTGTGCTTTCAGGATGTAGCTGAATTTTACTGCCTGCACCATCTGAGATTTGGTGTCACATGTCCGTATTTCTAAGCACTTCTAAGCTGCTTTTTATCCCTTCCAGAAAATCTGCCTCTGCCTACCTTTCCTGTAGTAATACACTGGATCTTTGTATGTAAGCAAGCCATATTACCCTCTAGCGCCTGGTCACAGAGAAGATCAGAGACCTACTACTAGTGTGTGCTTTATGATTTCTCCTTCAGCTCAACTGGTAGAGACCTGACGTCTTTCAGAGCTGAAGGCTTCAGTTTTCAGTCCCAGTTTCCTCTGTACATGTGTAATTTGCATAATAATTTCATCTCCCTGCATCGCATGGTTATGCCATCGACTGTAACCATGTGGTAATGTTCCAAATATCTAGCATGACAACCTAGCCAGGTGAAAAAAGTAGCAACGCCTATTCATCTTTGTGAAACAGTGCCACACCTTCTGAATAACTTGTATGGTGACATTGTTTCTTTACCATCAGCAGATTGCCTCCCAATGGGGTACATCAGTTTATTATCGTATTCCAAATCTTCATGTGATGGGTTTGGGGGGGGATGCTGTAGCAGTGTGATCTCCTCTCTCTATTGTTGCTACATTTAACAAAATGATAAGGCTGTATTTGCTCTTAAGCTAATTTAAGGGGAAAGTTGTTGTCAGCTGTGATCTAGGGTACATTTAATGAGGGCAAGTCTTGTGTACTATTCTAGTTTATACAGAATATGTAATTTCTATACAGTTGAGTAGCAGAAGAAAAATCTTTCTTCAAAATTTATATTTACACAGTTAATTTTATGGGCTTCAGCATAATGTGTTTTTTTTGGTTTGTTTGTTTTTTACAATTCCCCTGGATTATTAACATTTTTTTTCTACAGATTCTTTAGTGACAGTAAAGACTAGGTCCGCTTCAAACTATGCTAAAATTACTCCTATTTCTCGTCAAGGAGAGAGTGAATTGTTTTGGCACAAGGGCCTTACAAATTTCACCTGAGGCCAGCTGTAAAATGATAGGTGATAATCTACAATGAAAATACTGTATTACCTCTTCACTTCACTGGAATAAGCAGAATTACCTGCTTTTAAAATTTTTTTAAAAGTCTTTCACCTAGGAAAGCAGAACCAATTCAAGATGTCACAGATAAGACAACCATTTCCCACCCATCCCCTTTTTAAAACATTTATTTTGTGTTTAAAGTCAATTGCCTACCCCATACTAATTCCCAGAGCCATGGTTTTTTTTAATGAAATTAACTTCTCTCTCCTTTTTTTTTTAACATGGAGAAGGGTACAAAAGTAAGTTTGAGTTGTGCGGTTGGATCTGAGTGCTCATATATTAACCTAATATAATCCTGGTTAATTCTATTTTGAGTGGGAAGAAAATGCTGTTTATAAATAGTTAACTTCTACACTGTATAGTGTCCTGGTAAAACATGAAGATAAGTAGCATTTCCTTTCTTTTTAACCTATGAGGAATATCATAGAATCATAGAAGATTAGGGTTGAAAGAGACTTCAGGAGGAGCTGTAAGTCATGCCAAAATGCTCAGGGTCCAACTGATCACCATATTTGGGGTCAGGGCCGGCGACAGAAATTTTGGGGCCCCATACACTGATCGTTTGTGGGGCCCCCCCCCCCCCCGGTCTCCCGCCGCCTGCGCCCCCCCTGCCGCCACCCGTGAGCCCCCCCCCCCCCCGGCCGGTCTCCTGCCACCCGCGGGCCCCCCCCGGCCGGTCTCCCGCCGCCCGCGGGGGGCCCCCCCAGCCCTGTTCTGACCGCGCAAGGGGCACGGTGCCCCCCGCCAGCGTGACTGGCTTGCTCCCTGGCGCCCGCTAATGCTGCTGGGCGGGGAGGAGGGAGCCCGGCAGCCCACGCTCCAGGCAGAGGCAGGACACGCCCCCCTCCCCCCGCATGCGCTCTCCCCCTCTGGGGGTGCAGAGCCGCCGTGTGCTGGGGCTCCGCGTGGCCCGGCCGGGGAAGCAAAGGGGGGCGGGGGAGGCTGCTGGGGGCCGGGGGAGGGGGCTGACGAGTGCTGCAGCGGCTGCCTGGAGCTGGGCCTTGCTGTGCAGGCCCGGCGACAAGGGGGTACAGCTGCGTACCGGGCCCGCCCCTGACTTCAGGGGGCCCCCCTGAAGTCCGGGGCCCGTACAGTTGTCCCCCTTGTCCCCCCCTGTCGCCAGCCCTGTTTGGGGTTGGGAAGGAATTTTCCCCTGGGTCAGACTGGCAGAGACCGTGATGGGGTGGTGGTTTCACCTTCCTCTGCAGCATGAAGTATTAATCACTTGCAGGTTTAAAACTAATGTAACTGTAACTTGAAGTCTTGATTTGAGGATGTCAGTACCTCAGACAGAGGTTAGGGGTCTATTACAAGAGTGGGTGGTTGAGGTTCTGTGGCCTGCAATGTTCAGGAGGTCAGACTAGATGATCACGATGGTCCCTTCTGGCCTTAAAGTCTGAGTTCGGTTCCTAGGCTCCCTATACAGTAGACTCTCGATTATCCAGGATGATAGGGAAAAAATTAATCCTGGTTAATAAAATCCCAGATAATCACCATCCATAGGATATGTGTGTCGGAGGGTTGCATTCACCAGCCACCCTGCGCCGGGGGGGGGGGGAGGGTTGTGTGTGTGCTTGGGGTGGCAACAAAGCCAGAGCCGGCCCTGTGAGTTACGCATATTTTTTTTGACCTCCTGGTTAATCCACATCCTGGTTAACCCAATTCTGGATAATCGAGAGTCTACTGTACAAGGAATGGAGAGAGAGAGAGATTCCTTAGAATGGGACCCAGAAAGCCGGCCCTGGGAGGAGGAGCTACCTACACTAGCCAATCGGAGATGCCAATGAGAGGGATTTACCCAAATAATCACCCCTCTTATGAAGATAAATGCCTAAATCTGGGCTGCAAGGAGGCACCTATCTTGCTTGCAATCCACAGACCTTGGGGAAAATGAACACTCTTCCACCGAAGTCATCTGTGGGGCCTGAACAGGTAGGATTATGGAGAGACTGTTTAAATCTACGTAAAACAGCCGAGGATGTGCACCTCCCTTTAGCCCAGTGGTTAGGATACTCACATGGGACTGCTTATAGAGAGAGCTCTAAATTGGAAAGTTTTAGATCTAAATGATTTGGCCTATCCATTAAGCCAGGGGTCTCCAAACTTTTCAGCCCGAGGGCCGCATTAACTATCAAATAGCAGTTCGGGGGCCGACAACACACTCGAGGTCCAAATAAAAAAGAATCAAAACATGGATGTTGTTTTTAATTATTTATTTAATATTATTTTATTCAGTTATTATTTAATAACACATTGATACACTACACATGAATACCTGTTCACTACACATGAACACTACACATATACACTACACATGAACACCTGTTCACTACACATGAACACTACACATGAACACCTGTTCACTACACATGAACACTACACATGAACACTACACATGAACACCTGTTCACTACACATGAACACTACACATCAACCCCCCAACTGACCCACCCAGCCAGGTCTCTCCCCCCCAAACCTCCTTTCCTCCAACCCCCAACTGACCCACCCAGCCAGGTCTCTCCCCCCAAAACCTCCTTTCCTCCAACCCCCAACTGACCCAGCCAGCCAGGTCTCTCCCCCCAAACCTCCTTTCCTCCAACCCCCAACTGACCCACCCAGCCAGGTCTCTCCCCCCAAAACCTCCTTTCCTCCAACCCCCCCCCCCCCAAATGACCCACCCAGCCAGGTCTCTCCCCCCAAAACCTCCTTTCCTCCAACCCCCAACTGACCCACCCAGCCAGGTCTCTCCCCCCCCAACCTCCTTTCCTCCAACCCCCCCCCAACTGACCCACCCAGCCAGGTCTCTCCCCCCAAAACCTCCTTTCCTCCAACCCCCCCCCCCCCAACTGACCCACCCAGCCAGGTCTCTCCCCCCAAAACCTCCTTTCCTCCAACCCCCCCCCCAAATGACCCACCCAGCCAGGTCTCTCCCCCCCAAACCTCCTTTCCTCCAACCCCCCCCCCCCAATGACCCACCCAGCCAGGTCTCTCCCCCCCAAACCTCCTTTCCTCCAACCCCCAACTGACCCACCCAGCCAGGTCTCTCCCCCCAAAACCTCCTTTCCTCCAACCCCCCCCCCAAATGACCCACCCAGCCAGGTCTCTCCCCCCAAAACCTCCTTTCCTCCAACCCCCCCCCCATCTGACCCACCCAGCCAGGTCTCTCCCCCCAAAACCTCCTTTCCTCCAACCCCCAACTGACCCACCCAGCCAGGTCTCTCCCCCCCCAAACCTCCTTTCCTCCAACCCCCCCCCCAACTGACCCGCTCAACCCGGTCTCTCCCCACAGACCGTTTCGCCGCCTGGCAGTGGGTGGCTCCTTGTTTCGCCGCCTGTAACTGGGTGGCGGTGCGGCGCGTCCTGGCCCCAGCTCTGAGCCGTCCCTGGCCGGCGGCGGCAGCGGAGCACACGGCGCGTCCCGGCCCTGCGGCTGGCGGCGGCAGCGGAGCACGCAGCGCGTCCCGGCCGGCGGCGGCAGCGGAGCACGCGGCGCGTCCCAGCCCCGTGGCTGGTTCCCGACCCCTGCCGCGGGCCGGATGAGAGGGCCTCGCGGGCCGCATCCGGCCCGCGGGCCGTAGTTTGGAGACCCCTGCATTAAGCCATGGACTTGATCCAGTATGCGCATTCAAACCTGGGGTTCGTCTCTAATGCTGCTGCATGTAGATGCATACAGTAATAATATATGGGATTGTAGTGATTATACCCTGTTGGTCATTGATATATCATGAACTGCAGACTTCAGAGGGGGGAAATTGGACAAAGAGGAGGAAAACGTCCTTGCCTTTCCCTGAATGGTGGCTTAGAACAAGAACACACTGCTGAGAAATGTAGGTGCTGCTTGACTGATAATTCTAGGCATTTGAAATGGCAGCTTGCTTTTTTAGTTCACATGTGGCCACCTTTTCCTGACCTTGCCTGGATCTCAAAGCTGCCTTAATCCCCTCCTCAGGAGCCTTCTCTAGCAGTGTAATCACTTAATTTACGCCCACCCAGGGCTGCTGTCAGAGGGAGTCTCTGAGGAGTGACTGTTCATTGCTTTTGTTGGGGAGTGGGAGAAGAGACCACTTTAGACAGAGGAGAGGGAGGGAAGGAGAGAGAGAAACGGCCATGGAAAAGAAATGCCCAAATATGTCCTTTCAGTGTCAGAGTATTCCAGGGAGTGATCATCATAATGGCTGTGTATATCTGGAAGTGACTATACAGTGCAAGCCTGTGAGGTTTCTATGTGGGAAGATGGAGGGCTCACAGAGTGGAGAGGAAAAATCAAGACCCTATGCTCATTACCACCCTCATTTCCTCAGCTCTTATAGAAAGAGAAGCAGTTTGAGGGACTTGGCATTTTCTATTCTATACATGAGATGCTTTACATGCCACATACCATACATCACAACTGTGTATTATTTTACAATTAATCATGGGCTTTGAAAAAAAAAGTTATTTGTTTATACAAAAGCTTGTTCTGTCAGGATCAATATGTGGCAGCACAAACTGAAAAACAAACATAGCCTAAAAAGCAATCATTTGCAATGGCCGTGGGACACACACACACAATGGGAAAGTCTGCCTGTCCTGGAGATTAATTCATGAAAAGAAAAAAGAAAAAAACATCCTCTGAACCAAAGAGCCACTTGCCTTTTAAAGTTTCAGAACAAATGGTGTCCTTGACAGACATAATAAGGGTAACTACAAAAGAGAAGTTACCTTGCCAGACCAGGAAGGCAGCTAGAAATATGAGAGAGAGCATAATTTCCCCATCTGCAAAGATCTACAGGTGGAATGGGAGATGGGTGACGGGTTCAGACACCTGTATGGTCCTGTCACCTTTTGAGGGTGCTTCATGGAGTCAGAATCTGTGAAGAGTAAGAAGAAAGGCTACAGGAATTGAGCAGATGGGGGGATGGATGAGCAGTGGGCAGCCCTGGGCTGGGTGGAAATGTACAAAGTCACAATCTCATTGAGTCCCCTCCAAGATAGGTATCCCTCTGTACAGAAGCCTGGGAAATCAGCCATGGTCAGAGGAGTCTCTGCTAGTGGAAGCTGCCAGAAGCACCGAGCCAATATGGAGACACCATGATTGCTTAGCCTGCTGCAGGGCCCGAAAGACCAGACTCATTCCATGATGCAGGGTGAGGAAATTAACCTCGGCCCATGCACACATGCCCCCTCCTCTCTTTCAAGAGAAACTCTGTGAGAGGGGCCCTCATAGATCATTCTTCCCCTTTGTGTCAGGTGCTGTCAACCCCAGCCCATGGAGAGGAGCTGTCCTCTATACATCTGTGCGCGTTTATAAACAAGTTAGATAGCTATTCCTCTCAGCTTCAGGTTTATCTTGCTCTAGTTCTTGCCCTGCAAAGGAAGGAGGAAAAAGTCACAGACAATAAATAAGAAATAAATCAAAACCATTTCAACCCAACATTTTCTACCTCCCCCCACAGTCCAAACTATCTTCCAAGTATCTGTGTAGTCAGATTTCATGTTAGAATATGGTTTATAAAGGGGGCTCGGGACTGCAACAAACACACCGCGAAAGCTACCACGAAAGGTTCCTGGAAGGGAATTCTCAACCCCAGAGGAGTGCCAAGACACTCCTTAAACAATGGCCATTAACAGCTGCAACTGATTTCTGCAGCCCACACAATGCTTTTCTCTGCAGCCTGGATATTTCTGTGTGAATGGAGAAAAGCTGGGAAAAGAGAGACTTTCTCTCTGTATCTGCTCAGTGTTCATCCATTTTATAATCCCATTGCTAACTTCCGCAAGGTGGGACAAATTCAATGGAAAATTAATTGGAAGAGGCCTTCATGTCACAGAGCAAAAATTAACCAAGAAGTTTTAAATTCGTCCCATTGCCAAAGGCCTTCTCTCTGTACTGCTGCTCCCTATGGCCCCCGTTCACACCCTCAGTCTGTGGACGGGATGAGAAATACCTGATTTCTCTGGTGGCTCATCAGACTAGACTAGAACTGCACGTACTTAGCTGGAATGGACAGGCATCCCCCGCAGTACTCTCTTTCCAAGGGCTGGACTGTGTGAAGTCCTCGTTTCAGCTCAGCAAGTAATTAAATCCTTATCAGCCAAGGATGCTTAGCTCACTCCAGCCTCTTGAGGTCCCTAAAATTGGAATGGAAATCTTTGAGGACAGCATGTCTGGTTGAGATTTCTGATGCTTCAGTATTCAGTCATGGAAAGAATTCCTCAAGTATAGCCTCCCCTCCCTCCCCCCTGTATTTCAGCACTTCTTCTTGTGCAGGACAGAAACCAGAAGCAAAAAACTGTATCTGAACCTTTAAAAGGTTGATTTTTAAGTTGGTTCTAGAAATTGGTCGAGGAGCATGGAGTACATTCTTATTTTTCCTAAACTAGTTGTGAGCCATAAAGCCTCCTAAAGCAGTGGTTGTCAATCCTGCATAACCAAGGCCGGCGACAGGGGGGTACTATGGGTAGAGCTGTACCGGGCCCCGGACTTTAGGGGGGCCCCGGTACACAGCTGTACCCGTTGTCGTCCCCCCTTGTCGCCGGGCCTGGAGAGTGGGGAAGGGGCGGGGAGGCGGCGCGGCTCTCCTCCGGAGCGGACGAGCGCGCGTGTCCCCGGCAGGAGCAGTGAGCCCGGCCGGCGGCAGCGGCGCAGTCCGGGGGAGAAAGTGCGCGCGCGCGGGGGGGGGGGGGGCAGCAAGGGCGGCTCGCGCTCCCGCAGGACCCCGCACTGCCGCCAGCTGCTGTCAGCTGGGTGGGGAGCACCGGCTGGGCTGGGGGGGGGCAGCTGGGCTGGCGGGGTCCCCCAGCTGCTGTCAGCTGGGGGGGAAGTGCCAGCTGGGCTGGGGGGCCCCCAAATGATCAGAGTAGGGGGCCCCCAAATTTCTGTTGCCGGCCCTGTGCATAACCCTGGAGGTACACTGAAGTTGTTCTAGGGTACATCAACTCATCTAGATATTTGCCTAGTTTTACAACAGGCAACATAAAAAGCACTAGCAAAGTAAGTACAAAGTAAAATTTCATACAGACAATGACTTGTTTATACTGCTCTATTTACTATACACTGAAATGTAAGTACAATATTTATATTCCAAAAGATTTACTTTATAATAACATGGTAAAAATGAGAAAGTCAGCGATTTTTCAGTAATAGTGTGCTGTGACATTTTTGTATTTTTATGTCTGATTCTGTAAGCAAGTAGCTTTTAAGTGAGAACGTGGGGCACGCAAGACAAATCAGACTCCTGAAAGGGGTACAGTAGTCTGGAAAGGTTGAGAGCAACTGGCCTACAGGAAGCATGTACTTTTCACAACCTCTATTTACATCAATCAGCAAACAAAATAACAAATGAACAGCATAAGATTCAACGCCAGAAGCTCCTTTCTAGCTGTGTTTACTGGGCTTTTGCATGCAATTGTTGAAGCTCCAATAATTGTTTTCTTACAAGAATTGCTCTCCCTCTTTCTTCTCAGTTTTTCAGTCCACTACATTGTTCAGTAAATAAAATGTCCAATGAAGCTGTTTGATGTTCACTTGCTTGTAAAATCACTATCAGGTCCAAGTTAATATGTCAGACAGCCACTAAACATGTCCACACCAGTGATTGATACTGGGTGGTTTTTTGAGCAACCTAATGAATACATATATTCAGATATATGCATTTTATCATATCAGGCTTTGCACCAGTTCCTTTGGGATATATTTATTGGATGCAATAAGATTTTTACAACATCTAGAAAGCCTCAGGTACAGAAAAGTAGATTTATATTCAATCTGATTTTTACAAATGTGCTGCTCAATCAGTGGTCAGTGAATATACGCTGCACACATTCAAAATAACCTATTTAAAGGAACTGTCCAGGTTTAATTGCAGAATTACTAGTTAAAACCCGGAGACCGCTGCAGTAAAATATGTGGTACAATACAAACTTTAAAGAAAATTTGTAGATATTTTATGTGTGACTGATCATGCCTATCAACTTAATTCAGCTGTCCTCTCAGTAGAGAGATAGGGGTATTCTCAAACATCGTAGGTCCAGGTATGACCTCATTTTACATTTGTATGATGTCATATATTAACATTTTAATCATAAGCACAGATAGTTAAATACAAACTTAAATTCCCATTATAACCTGACCTTTCTCAGTTGTTCAGAACTTTCTCAAACAAATTCTTTTTGGGTTCAATCAATAATGGAAACTCCTTGAACTAGAGATACTTGCCCTGTAGATAACACAAGGACTAACCCTGATTGTCACTTACACTGTGGCCACTTTCCACCATTCTAGAAGTATAAAGAGATTTTTAAAGCAGGTACAAATATAACTTACTCCTACTTTAAGGTCCTTTTGGACTGCCAGAGTGGCAAAGAATGGGCGGTGAGGGTGGGAGGCTCTTTTTAGTAGTTGCCAAACATATTACCCTTTAAGGGTGGTTAAGAGACAATGCCAGAACAAGTAGCTTTAATGGCTGTAACCTGGTCTTCTTGGGAGAGCTCCAAAACCCAGCTGAACCTGGAGGGCATTAAGTGGTTGGTTTAGATAGGTCAGTGGATTTGGGTCCTAGTCAGCAAGACTCCACCCCCACACAAGCAAGAGGACAAATCCTTGGGGCAGATGCAGTCACTGGGACCAGAAAAAGGGCAGCCCCATCTAGCCCCATCACTGTGAAACCCTTCAACTCCCTGTCTGCAATCTCTCTGCACCTGCTGCATAGCTGTTTTGTGCCTAGGAGGGAGAGGATTCCAGCCACCAAGCCTCCCTATAGAACTTACTCATTCAGGCTGCACCCAGGGCACTGGATTTTGCACTAAAATCAGAATCACAATGCTGAATTTCTAAATCTACTGATTTAAAATCATAATAAAATGAACATTAGTTATTGAAATCACATGCACACAGCCCTACAAAAACAAGTAATGTAGAAGACTGCAACATAAGAAATAGAATTAATTTCAAGATTCCAAGGGGTTATTATAAAACACTATGGGTAAATAACAATGACTTATTTTAATTATGGTAAATACCTTGACGGTGCCCTTGTAATAATAAAATACAACGTTTCGGTCAATTACATGCGGTTAAGACACCCATCTGAAATTCTATCATGGCTTCAGACAGTCATTCACGTTAAGGCATTTCCCATCCTATTCCTATGGCTTCTTTTCCGTGGGCAAAATCTTGACCCAGAGAAGTCAATAGGTGTTTTGTCACTGACTTCAGTGGGACCAGGATTTCACCCCAGATGTTTTCTTTGCTTTAACATCTTCCTGCCGTGTTGGGTTCCTTGTAATACTCTGTTCCATTCCCTGTCACACACTCCATTCATTCCCCCCACCCCCACCCCCGGTCACTGACAAACAACTATTTCTGGCATACACAGGAGGTGGCAAAGGATGTTCAAATCCTTGCCAGGCTATGTTTTCACACAAGTGGTTGTCTGTCACAACTAGTGCGGTCATTGTGGGAGATACTGTGCCTGCATTCATTGCACCAATCAGAGGCTAAAAATCCTTCACAGAAAATGGTTGGCAAAAGCTTCTGGTTATCTCTCGTTTGACTGTGAGCTGGTACAGACTTGTCTATTCATCCACTCCTTACGCTAGACGAGGCTGTGCTAGGATTTCAATTCAGTTCTTAGATTGATTTTTCTGCTGTGCTAATCTAATTGCTGCCAGCCGAATGTATAGCTGGCTTTTCAAGTAGCAATGGAAGAACCTAAATCACTTTAGAGATTTAAAGTCACTTTAGGACAGCCACTTCCCCCACCAAAAAGTGCTGCTAAACTTTAAAAACTTTTGTAAAAATATTCATCATCACAGGAAACTGTTTGGACTGTTATACAAATGTGTTAAAATCCAATCATGGTACATCTCATGACAACAAATCGATGAATATGGATTTTTAATAAGTCCTAGATTTACAACAGTAAGTTTTGCTGGCTTGATCCTCCAGTGTTAAATTCTTCGGCAATGTGCTGTTGCCTTGGCTCTCTCTTTTTAAGGATGCCTTCTCGAAGGATGCCTTGTCAACCTCTTTCTCCACTACTAATGATCTCCCAGGTACAATCTGTCTCTGACTTTCTCTCTCTGCCTCCTTGGACATTTATCTTCAAATCATGGCTCCCCCTTTTGTCTTAAGTCAGATCGTTGTATTGTCCTGACCAATATCCGATACAGAGAAGACAAAAAAAAAAAATAGATGTCCTGGAAAAATAGGGTCCCCCACTAGAACACAGCTTAGGAACCAAATGGTTAATTTCACTCTGGATATAAGGGAGGTTGGAGTGGCTCTGTGGGGAGAGAGGGGCTACATTAAAAGTTACTGAGCACTCTTGATCAATAATTCACATAAACAGTAGCTTCTCAAAGATACAGCAGTAGTATATTTTTAGCTCGGTTACTTTTAATGCTTAACAACTTTCTCACCAAATTCTGAAATGTTTACATTTGGGTTCTGTAAATTTTGATATTTTGCAGAACTTTGGTCAAAAGCAGACCCCAGATCCACACCTTATATCCAGAGTGAAATTAACCATTTGGTTCCTAAGCTGTGTTCTAGCTGGCTTTTCAAGTAGCAATGGAAGAACCTAAATCACTAGATTTAAAGTCACTTTAGGACAGTCACTTCCCCCGCCAAAAAGTGCTGCTAAACTTTTAAAACTTTTGTAAAAATATTCATCATCAATTTGTCCACAAACTATTCACACACAAAGCTATTATACAATGACCTCAGGTTGAGACCCAAAGCAATGAATTCAGGGAGAGGCAGCTGAAAGAGGAAAGACAACATGTCTTATGGTACTGAAGCATGAGAGGGTGCCTTAAAGAGCAATTAAGATGACACCTGGTTAATGCTAAATACTGCAGAACATCTGGCATATTTCCCTCTTGACGGAGAATTTCTGAACGTGCTTCGTGATCGCAACCTTACAGTACTCGCTCTCTCTCCAGCTCTTTGTAAATTACATTAGAGCTTGATCTTTGTATGGAAGCCAATATATAAATGCATTTGATTACATTCGCTTTAATTTTGTCAAACTAACTTGATATTTTTATGAGATTATAAATTTGGTTGTAAACGGCTACACCACCCTGAACATGCCCGATCCCATCTGATCTCGGAAGCTAAGCAGGGTTGGGCCTAGCTAGTACTTGGATGGGAGACCTCCTAGGAATACCAGGTGCTGTAGGCTTAACATGGGCGTGGGGCTACCAACTCCACCCTGTAGGGAACCACCTTGCTACTGAAACGCCAACAACAGAGTTGGAGTGCTCTGTGGTTGGTGGCCCATACCCAGCCTGGGGGGTGATGGGCAGAGAGAGAGAGATAAATTTGGTTAATAAAGGTAATAGCATTGACATAATAATATACTTAGACTTCAGTAAGGTGTTGGTACTGCATAGTATTTTGATTAAAAACTAGAAAGATACAAAATTAACATTGCACATATTAAACTGATTAAAAACTGGCTAGCTGATAGGTCTCAAAATATAAGTGTAAATGGGGAATCATCATCAAGAGGGTGTAGTTCTATTGGGGTCCCACAGCGATCAGTTCTTGGCCCCACGGTATTTAACGTTTTTATCAATGAGAACATAAAATTGCCTCGGATAAAGATTGCAGATTACATAAAAATGGAGGGAGTGGCAAATATTGAAGAGGACAGGTCACTGATTCAGAGCAATCTGGATCACTTGGTAGGCTGGGTACAAGCAAATAATGTGTGTTTTAATATGGCTAATTGTAAACGTTTACATCTTGTAACAAAGAATGTAGCCTGTACTTACAGAATGGGGAACTTTATTTTGGGAAGCAGCAACTCTGAAAAACATTTGGAGGTTATGGTGAATAATTGATTGACCATGACTTCCCAGTATGACGCTGTGGCTAAAAGATACAATATGATCCTGTTTCACCTGTTCTGGGCACCACCAGAAATGATACAAACCCTGCTATCATGTGCACCAACAAGACAGCCTACTACAATGAGATTCTAATCCTTCTTGAGGCCTTAGGTTCTACAGTCATACAAATAATAATTCCAAAGTCAAAGGGCCAAATTCTACTCTAGTGTCCACCAGTGTCAATCTGGAGTGATCCCAATGGAGTTAGTCTAAGGTTACTCTCGTGGATCAGAAAGCAGAATCTGACTCAAAAGAAATTAACTTTTTGGCATATTTTCAATGGCAAAATAATCATGCTTTCCTCATTTGTCCAAATTAGCCTCAGTTTTATCACTCATCAGGTACGCTACAAAACCCAGTTAGTTTCCCATATACTTGTTGCTGGGAGAGGGATTTGGCTATCCTCTTTCTTTTATTTAGGCTCCATTTTTGTTAAAATAGGTGAAACTCTTTTGGCACCAGCACATGAATTTTTGAAGATGAAAGACGCCTTTGCCTCCTTGTTTTGTTGCAGTCAGTGAGCAGTGCTGCTAAAATCCGACGTGTGCCAGCTCACTGCTGTTGCAGAACAAGGAGAACGCCTGGCAGCTTTCACTATAATGAGGGAGGAAGAGGAGTCTCCAATGCTTCCATTCCTGGGACAGGTTTAAACTGCTACCAGAATATTAGATCAAAAATTCAGGGTGCACTGACCCAGACCATCCCTCCCAGCATTGGCAGAAGTTGGGTACCACTGCTCAGCCTAGTTCTGAATGTATTTTGGTTCTGCAGCAGACCGCCCACTATGCTATTTGCTTCATTACATTATGGATGCTGTTGATGTAGAGCATTACGAACTGTCATAAAGATACAATAAAGGATGTTAATTATCTTCTGAGATATTATATTATGCATTTTATCACTATAGACATGGCATGGCAAGTTCTGTCATGCAGTGTCTATTCAAATAAACTGAACTCCGGTCTCCTGCTGAGTTCACCATGAGAGTGTAACTGTGCAGAAAACAGGCCAGATTCACTCCTGGCACAACTCCATTGAGTGCAACAGAGTTATGCCAAAGATGAAACCGGCCCAATGGTTTTAAGGAAATTCCTTAAGCGAGAGCCTCCTCCTCAGAATAGAAACTTAGGGGTGTGTGCTCTGGGACCGAAGGCGTGACAGTCCTGTGTAACAGAAGAGTATCATATGATGTTGTCTCATATCGTTCCATGCATTATGCAGGTACTGCCTCATAAGGAAAGAACTGGCACACTAAAAGAATGCTTGATGCCATATGTAAGTAATTGAATATCGTCTCCTCCCAGTGTATAAAGAGGATATAATGTATGTCATCAATACAGTAACAGGTTTTGCAACATTATCTATGGTGGGGAGACACCCTGTTTTCTCTTTCCCATGTGACTTCACTTGGGCCATGTCACTGCAAGCTATTGACTGGATATATAGGTGCAGGGTGGGGGAAGGGAAAAGTGTCAAAGCTAGCATGCACTAATGATCTTGTTAATGCCCCCATTAATGTCTGTCCAGGGCCGGCGACAGGGGGGTACAATGGGTACAGCTGTACCAGGCCCCGGACTTAAGGGGGGGCCCCTTAAATCCGGGGTGGGCCAGGTATGCTGCTGTACCCCCTTGTCGCCAGCCGGGGGGGGGGTGCGTGGGCGGCGGGAGACCGGCCGGGGGGGACCCCCCGCAGGCGGCGGAAGACCAACCGTGGGGCCCCCCGCGGGCAGCGGGAGACTGACCGGGGGGGGCCCCCGCGGGCAGCGGGAGACTGACCGGGGGGGGGCCCGCGGGCAGCGGGAGACTGACTGGGGGGGTCCCGCGGGCAGCGGGAGACCGGGGGGGGTCCCACGGGCAGCGGGAGACCGGGGGGGCCCCAGGCGGCGGGAGACCGGCCGGGGGGGGCCTGCACGATCTGCGTACGGGGCCCCCAAATTCCTGTCGCCGGCCCTGAGTCTGTCACCATCCCTCTCTGATGCAATGCAGTCATTGCTCATATGATGTGATGAGTGATAACTTAGTGCATGGCAGCATGCGGCAAAAAAATCTTTCTTTGAAAAGCAGTGAGGCAGCTTCTGAACATCTGAATAGAATTACAGGCAAATTGGCTGAAGCTAGGGAGTATTCAAGCGGCAATCGGAACAGCTGTGGCTGATGTTCTCTGTTGTGACTACTCTCTGTGGTCCTATGTGAACAGCACAGGGCTGGACATGCATCTTGCAAATGCAGAAAATCTACGTCCGATTTTTTAAGTGGGTCACTCGGTACAGTCTGGAATCTCTCTTCTCTTTTTTTCAAGCAATTGCCACAGTTTTGAGGCTTTCCTTCGAAAAGATCAGGAACTTGCTCTAATGTCGGCTTTCTCCCACATCATTAGAGGATGTTATCTTTTTAGTAGTCTGGTTTCAGAGCGTAACAGGCCAGGTACGTTAATGCTGTGCCATTTACTCTAACCTGGCTCAGAACAACACAAACATCCTACTGTTTCAAGCTTCTAAAGCAATATTGAAATGTAAAGGGAAGAGGGGGACCAAGCTTAGTCCGCCCAAGCCTAGATTTCTCTACCCCCATCCGCCCTCCCAGAACACTGCCTGTTGGGGAAAATACAGCTGCCTGATCCTAACAGCTAAGCCCCACTTCATTTTCTGGAAAAAGGAGAAAATGTTTCATTAAGGGCTGATGAAAACATGAGAAAACTTAAACAGGGAGGAAATTTGATCATGATGGAGAATGACAGAGTAAACCCAGAGCCAACTGCAAGTACAGGTAATTTGGGTATACACAACACTCATGCTGCTTCCAAAATCCACTAAAAATAAGAGGCGCCATCACAAAATTGGGTTCGTTCATTGATACTAGATTCACCCTCCTCACGACTCTCCCCAGTCTCAGTGAGCCTGATTCTGTGCTCGCGTACGGACTGTGGTGTAAATCAGGACTAACTCCATAGAAGTCAAGTACACTCTAAAGGTGTAAGGAACTGGGCCCAGAAGGTCCAGAAATAACAGCTGTGTTACTCTGGTTGCTGCTATGATGTAATTCCTGGCACTGCCACTTCATTCAGAAGCAAGTGCTAAGATGCTCATCAGTGCATGGTGATCAGTTTGGAAGAAGAACAGGTATCTTGCATCACGAACAATCCTCAGATTAAGTGCCATCATAGGCTTCATTGCTTGATCTAAAGGAGAGATGTTATAGTGGGCTAAAGTGAGGTTTTTCCCCCTCCGGTGCAATAGCCTGGTTTCAGAGGCTAACCTAATTGCCCAGGCCCTATGTGAATGTATGTGGTAAAGGGTTTTAGAGCTAATGTTGTGTAAAGTAACATTACTATTATAAAATCTGTTCTTGTGGCATTATTATATTTGTTATGCCTAGAGACACAGACTACATCAGGGTCCCATTGTGCTACCCACTGTATAAAACATATAGTAAAGGATTGCCCCTACCCCAAGCAGCATACAATCTAACCATTTATACTAGGTTTAAGTTTAATGACACTGTTATATCGTACCTTTCATCCCCAAGAATCCCTAAGTACTTCACATTAGACACATCAGTGAAATGCAGCTCCGCGCACGCTGCACAACAGCAGGGAGATTTTGGCCAAAAGGTACAAGAGCCAAAACAGCACTAATATCCATACAGCATAAACAATGCCCAAGTATTTCAGGTCTCATCTGAAAGGCCCTGACATTGTAAACTACATTGTGCTTCGCTTCATCTACCTCAGACAGGTGACAGGTGTAATGGATCCTGCTGGGAAGTGAAAGACGGTTACTGGATCCCTGTTGCTTTCTGAAGAGTAGCCCAGCAAGGTACATCTCTAGCTTATATCCTTTCCCCACTAGCCTCTCTACCATTCAAAATCTGTCTGCCTTGCAGTCCCAAGTCACTGTTCAGTGGTTTATGTAACTATGCTTCCAAAAATGGCTTAAAATGCATTGTAAGCTGGAACATTTAAGGTCTGAGTCTATTACATAATAGACTAATAGATTTCTGTATTATTATAAAACAACACTCCCTCCACTAGTGACTGTCAGGTTTCACATGTGGTTCCCCACCACCACCCCCATCTTGAAAACCAGGTTGAGGCAATGTCTGCCATCATTCCAGGATGTCAGACAAAATTGGTCTGAAAAAGTAACATGACTGACACTAGTATGTGTCATTCTTTTTTCAACTAACAACAGAATATGGAGGCTTGGTTGAAATTCATTTGAGATGAATGAATTATTATTAATAATGTCCATTGGATTAAAAAACAGATTTGTATTACTCATGACAGAAGGATTTCAGGAGGAAGATGAAGTTTTACTAAATGGTAGATTTCTCCCACATAGCATCAAGGGAACTCTGTGAATCTGGAATACTTGTGTTGAATAAAGTAGAATACAATTCCCTCCTGCCCCCTATGGACCTGATCAGGGGTTCCAAACTAGCCCATAAACTAGTAGATCTTGTGATAGCCATGAACACAGAGTAATCTGCATGGACACCCTGTACCTTTGCTTTAGTCCTTGTCCCTACCAGCTCCCCTCATGTCGCCCTCATCATCCGCTGACCTCAGAATCACCCTAACAGGGTGAAGTCTAGTCCGTGGAAGGGGAATGGTGATAATGTTGATCCTGTCGGTATTCATTTAACTTAACTACAAAAAAAACCCATCGGTTTCGGGGGAAAGGAGGATGTGACAAGAGACCTCTCTGGTCTTCCTCACATTTTGTCCATGCACGGATCCCAAGTCTATGGAGTCTGTGCAGAGGGGCTTCTGTGGGGTCACCAGAGGGAGAGAATAATGTCACAGAGGGAGTAATCTCCCCGCCCTGCCCCCTGTAGCCTGAGTTGAGACCTGCTGGATTCTTGTAACCTCCTCCCCCAGAACTAGAGGTACAATGTAGCCCAGAGTAGTCAAGAATATGTCACGTTTCAGGTCAATGACTGAACTTGTACAGAATAAATAGCTTCACATAGTCCAAAAACCTCACTGTTAGCCTCATTCACCTGCTTTTCCATGAAGTCCTGGCATGTCAGTATGGAAGCTGGCTTCTTGCCGAGTTTGCTGAGAAAAAGCCCTGCACTATCACTGCAGAACTTCAATATGAATGATCCATGCATTTCTGGGGGCAGCAGTGTATCCTTCGATTTGATCTGTATTTATGTGGATTGAATTAGAGAGGTAGCTGTGTTAGTCTGGAATTGCAAAAGTGACAAAGAGTCCTGTGGCACCTTAAAGACTAACTCAAGTATTGAAGCATAAGCTTTCGTGGGCTAATACCCACTTTGTCAGATGCATGCATCTGACGAGGTGGGTATTAGCCCACGAAAGCTTATGCTTCAATACTTTACTTAGTCTTTAAGGTGCCACAGGACTCTTTGTCACTTCATTTATGTGGGTTGTCTTTTGAGATTATGCTATAGGAGGCAATCATAAAACACACCAGACAACTAGTCCCTATCAGACTTTGGTACTATTTTAAAATCTAAGAATTGGACTGTATTTATTGTTAATTTGTGTTATTTCTTTGTTGCGCATCAGCAGCATGTTTAGTGCTGTACAAGACAAAACAAAAGGCAGTCTGCGGCACAAGGAACTGACAATGTAAAAGGCAGACCAGAAAGGACCAGATGAGAAGCACTAGATGATAAGAACCCATGTTAGATTGTAAGTGCTTTGGGGCAGGTGTCACGGAGTCCAGCAATGGTCCGGACTTGCTCCCTATGAACTCTGGGACAAAGCTTCCTCTCTGTGAGCAGCCCGTCTCCAAGGCTAGGAGCCTCACAGCATATAGCTTCCACCTTCCTGGGTCTGACCTCAGAGCATTCAGCACCTTCTGCCCCTCTGTGTGCTTCTCCCAGCCAGCCCACCCAGATGGGATCCTGGGGAAGCCCGTGGGTCTGCACCCCAACTCCACAGTCAGACATGACTCTCAGTCAGCCAGTAAAACAGAGGTTTATGAGATGACCGGTACATGGTCTAACACAGACCATACAGTGAACCTGAGCCCTCAGCTGGACCCATTTTGGGGGCCAAAGGGCCTGGAGCTCTCTGTCTCTTCCCCCAGCCAGATCCAGACTGAAACTCCCTCTCCAGCCCCTCCCCTGCTTTCCTTTGTCTCTTTCTCCGGCAGGAGGTCAGCTGACCTCCCTCCCCCACCTGGAGTCAAATTACAGCTTCAGCTATGGACACCTTCACACAGTAGTCAGAGAAACCATTAAGAGCATTTCCATTCCGTCACAGCAGGGACTGGCTTTTTGTCCTGTTTTGTACAGCCCCTAGCATTGTGGGGATCCTGGTCCAGGACTGAGACTCCGAGGAGTTATGGTAACACAAATAATTAACAATAATAAATAACAACGTAAGTTCGAAATGTGATTTTCTTTCTCCCGTCATCATCCCACCGCGAGACCTCAGTTATGTAACACTGAGCAGGGCGGTCGTTGGAGTGGTGTAGGCTAGTTTTTGCTGGTCTTATGAAGAAGTGAGTCCTTAGGAGGAGTTTGAGTGAGATGTGGCTGAAGGCCTGGTCTAGTGGGGTTGACATGGTCATTCCAAGCACGAGGGGTAATATGAAAGGCAGCACAGAGGGCGGTGTACCTTGTGCGGATGCATAGACCTGTGCAACATGGCCGTGCAGTGTACTACCAAAAAAGAATGGCATTTTACACTCAGTCTGCACAGAGGGTTAACAACTACACATGGGGCAAGGCAAGGGAGCGTTAGGGCCAAAGATGAGTGGCAGAAGGAAACTAAGGGGGTTCTGAGACTGGTGCTGACGGAGCAATAGGAAAATGACTCTATCCCGCTTCTTCGCCCTCCTCCTCACATTCTCTCCCTTCCCGCTTGATTGTGCTGCTGCAGCACCTGTGAGTTGTAATTAATGACTAACGCATGTGCTTTTTTGCCATAATGGGTCCATTCTTTGTTCAGGGGCTGTGTGACCCTGAGACTGCATCCATGTCAGTTACTGCAGAGTGGGGGATGAGATGGTCCTCACAAACCATTTGGTTTTAACTTGCAGAAGTTTTGTCTTCAAGCCCTCCCCAGTGTCCATCATCCTCACATGCAAACCCCTCAAAACTGCTTCTAACAAATGTCCCTTAATTGCAAACACTTCTACCCTTTAACAGAGTTCTGTGTGACAAGACTCAACATACTGACATTTCAGCCGACGAGAGCAGGAATCAGCATTACCCCCCCTCCCCTTCAAACGCTCCATTCTGGAGAATATGGGCTTGATTCTCCTCTCCCACCGGTGTAAATCAAGAGTAAAACTACTGATGTCAATGGACCGTAAAAGCATTGTACACAGGGTGGGATTACAGAAATGTGGGGCCCTGCTCACTATGGAAATTGCCACCACCACTGTCACTCACATTTGGCCCAGCTGTCCTTACCCCCTGACCACACCCCCCTACATGATACTTGAGCCCTGCTGAAACCCGGCTCTAGCTCTTCCCCAGCTGCTGCCATCCTGGGCTAGGAGGGCTCCTCCTGGTCCTGGCTGCCCAGCGGCTCCGCTTGCGCCCATCACCTGTGACCTGGAGCATGTGGGATCCCAGCACTACTCAGGTTTGGCCCGTTGCAAAGCCACCCATAATCTGGTGGTCGGGGGTGGTGGCCCTGAAGTGGGAGCCCTGTGCAAATGTACTAAGTGCACATTGGTTAACCCGGGTCTGTTTGTAAGGGAAAAAAGAGGTAGGCCTGTGTTTGTATATCCAGGCTACCTGCTGCACATTACCACTATGGTCCCAACAGCCTGTATCCCAGGCTCTTGCAAAACCTCAAGCAAGGCCTGAGGGAGTAGTTCAGCCTAAAAGGGTAAAGCACAAACCAGTGCAGCTGTTTTCTTAATCTGAAGGAAGGGTTGCAAACAGCCCTACTTTTGGCTGTCATGTGACTGTCTCCGTGGGTGGCATAGCAATCAAGTGCTTGATTGTTTGTTTTATAAAAAGCTTTAAACCCCTTAGCCTGACTTTGTTTAAATGTTTGAGTCCCTAGCACTGTCTTTGTTGCCATGTGATTTATGATTGTGCGTTGACCAGAAACGTCAATATTAGCATTATTGCACCCTATCTAGAAAACTTAGGCTGCTGAGATGAGCACCAGACACCCTGCCTTTAGAATTGTCTATATTCTGTTTTTTCAACAAAACCAGGTTTGTCTGTGTGTGATAGATAAATGTTCTTATTAGTGAACCTGTTTACAGGGAAGGGTCAGTTTCAGACGATTTCCATTTTAAAAAGTATTGGGGGAGGGGGAATGTCATCAAAACATTCCGTTTTTACACTTTCAAAACAAAAAGTAGCATTTTTCAGGTTAAAATACTTTTGTTTAGAAATTTTAGTTAACTGATAGTAAAATATGTTTTTAAAAATTGAAACACACTATTTCAAAATTACCAAAGTGAAATATTTAGATTGACCCAATGCTAATTTTTGTTTGGATTTTTGTTTTGGAAAATGTTTTGTGATTTCAACTTTTCATCCTGATTTGCGGAGGGGCAGGACATTTTTGAAATCTCACTGTACTAGCGGCAGCTGGGCTACATTACTTGCTAGCGCCAGTGAGCAAATTCCCTAAAATTCCCCCCGTAGACAAGGCTTACTGTTCCCAGTATGGCAACTTTCATCAGAACCAGTTTTGCTATCACTACCCTTAGAGCCAACCATTATGACACCTCTCCCTCACCTAAGGAGAGAGAAGGACTGTGACCAACACCTTTGAATGTGCAGCCTGCATAATGCTCCCAAACCCTGCTTGGAACAAGGGACTAAACATCTGACTCAAATCCCAGACCTACATTATTGCTGTGCTAAGGGGCCAGCTGTGCCCAAGTGTAGGTAAAACTTGTGAATGGTGCCCAGAGAGAATGTCTCTTTTTAATCCACAGACAGGTACAACTGAAACAACAGAGGCGAAAGCCTCCTAATGGCATTGTAACTCAGACCCCTTCAGGAATTAGAGGGCATGTCAATCCCCTTTGAAAAGTCCTATAAAATTCAGTGGAAAACAATACTCTTGTTATTGGGTTTCTGAACCATCCTACAGAATTTAATGGAGGCCTATCTTTTCTATAGGATAGTTCGAAACCCTACAGAAGAGTTAGAATTCTCTATTACATTCTACAAAGGTTCTTCGACTGATTGCTTAGATTCCTATTCCATTTCTATACAACTTCATTGGTTTCATTTACTTACTTATAAATACATTTATTTATTTACCCTTAGAGGTCTTTTCCATCAGTGGAGTCCTTGGCATTTCTGCTGCTCGTACCAACAGGAGTTCCAGTGGCCAATTGTAATAACCGTTCTGTGACCCCCGTCCACTAGAAACTGAACCAATTCCAGAGTCCACTAACTCAATTTTACCTAGATTCCCAAAGGGCTGTCATACAGTAACAATTTTGGGCCACTGCCAACCAGGCCAGATTCAAACCAGTGACTTAGGGTATGTCTATAATACAGCTGGAGGTTGTAATTGCCAGCTCGAGTAAATATACCTGACTTAGTTCTGATCGAGCCAGTGCTCCAAAACAGTGTTGCTGTGGCAGTGCCAGGAGTGGAAGGGGGGCTAGCTGCCCCAAATATGCACCTACTGTCTCAGAGGGATCGTACTTGGGGCAGCGAGCTCCTCCTGCCCCTTGTGCTGCCACCACTAGGTTTCTATTTGTAGTGTTCTGGCTCAATCAGAACTAGTTCAGGGATGTCTCCTGGGGTTAGTACTCACACCGTCCAGCTCTAGATACCCTTAGAGACAAAGCTCTGGGCTCAGTCCTTCTCCCACTGAAATCAGTGACGCAACTTTCATTGACACCACTGGGGCCCGAATCTCGGTTGCTTGTTCTGTTCTAACTCCCTGACCCTTCAGTTATCCCTTTGCCACGCATTTGAGCCTGATTCTCATTTACACTAAGAGCCCTTTATACTCTTCTGAGAGTGTAAAGAAGCCTTAGTGTACATAAGAATCAGGCCCATCTGTGCCTAGTACAAAATCCCAACAAGAAGTGGAGGAGAGAGTTGGGGCAGATCAAGACGTAGAAAACTGCTGTAGTAAAATGATTTCTTTTGTGGAATGGTGAGACCAGGAAATGTGCTGTGACTGGAACACTGAATAAACTATCCCTAGTGTACAGAATCTAATGAAATAAGCCAATAAAAACACAGCATTTTCATCACTCTTTTCTTCATGTAATTGGACACACTTTTCTTTGAGCTCTTTTTATGGCAAATCAGCACTGAAATACAAACAGCCCAGATACATTAATAAATCTAAATAGCTCACCAGACGTGGGGCTGTGTGTATAAATGTACCTTGGCTAATGGGATGAGATAAGTGAAAAATAAATCTTCTAAAACTGGATGCTGAAATGGAGTATAAAAGAAGAGTCATTTTAGATACTCCCTTGGGTTAGAAAACTATAGGACTGTTGTAACTTGCCATAGCTTTCTTGATTCCTTTAGAGCTACATTGATTCACACCACAGCTGCCAACCTTCACGGGGTAAATAAGCACCCGGCCTTTCACAATAAACCAAAAATCAAGCTAATCCCATTTCAAAGTTCCCTAAGAACTCCCTAAGAATTCCCTCACTCTCACAGATCTTGGGAGACAGACCAGTCCTTGCTTACAGACAGCCCCCCAGCCTGAAGCAAAGACTCACCAGCAACCATACACCACACAACAAAAACACTAACCCAGGAACCTATCCTTGCAACAAAGCCTGATGCCAACTCTGTCTATATATTTATTCAAATGACACCATCATAGGACCTAATGACATCAGCCATGCCATCAGGGGCCCATTCACCTGCACATCTATCATTGTGATATATGCTAAATCCAGTCCTTCCTTTGGGCGTTCCAGCTCCAAGTCTAACACAACGAAAAAACTTGTGATGCTTCAGTAGAAACAGGGGGACACACAGCACAGAGGAGAACAGAACAGAGGATTACTGGGAGTCAATCAGCTAGGGTAGCACCATTTCAGGGATACCCTCTTCCCCACCTCACCTCCCAGTCTATCAGAGAGGAATCTAATAACACTTAGCATTTATATAAGGCCGTACGTACATATCCAAAGAGATAGGCAACCCACTTGGTCAAGGTTCAAACCCACTTGAACATTGAGTTCAAAGATTAGACCTGAACACACTGCACATAAGAGAGACTGCAAGAAAACAGAAGAAATCCAATAAAGAAATTGGATGAAAAACGGAGCTGTGAGAAAAATAAATACAGAGGGACTGGGAAAATGGAGCCAAAAAGATGGGTGAAAACAATCATATGAAATATGTAGCATGCATCTGCCTAACTGTACGGGTATGTTCTATCCCTAATACTTGGCACTGTCTTCCTTTTAAGTTTTTAACAAGAAGCATATTTTAATTGATTTAACCCCCTTGACGATGGGAGGGGGAGGAACGTGGGTTTACATTAAAAGAGGAATAAAGGTTCATGAACTCAAGCTAGTTTTGTGAAGAGGCCATGAGGTTAGTAAAACTCCGTGAGGTTCATTCCTCCCCCCCACTCCACCCCCAATACAATACATCAGTACATTAGCTACTGATAGTGACCACCCGTCTCTTCCACCTCTCGCCCTGCTGGCATGATTGGCGGTGAGATGTCTTCCTCCCTCAGTCTGGCTGTTTCAGTGAGAGGTAGAACCTCGAAAGAACCAGGCCACAACTGAAATAGCTTAATGACAAGCAGAGTGGTGTCAGAATAAATCCTTTATTATGAACAGGAACTATGTGCAGAAATGAGATAACAAACTTCCTACTACTCTGCGTATCTGCAGCCTACAACTGCCCTATCCTGAGCTCATTTATTTCTTCCCCAGCGGGAGTGTCCCAGGGAAACCAAAGACTGCATGAAGAGTGGACAGGAAGTGTGGCATCTCTGCACTTCCTGGAGGACTTATTCTATAACCCAACAGCCCCGGGCTGGTTTCTGAGGCTGGCCCTGACAGTGACATGGGAGAGTGAGAACAGGATGAAGGGCATTTAGCAAACAATACAGCTTGTACAGGGCTTGCCATAGCATCAGCAGGTCTTTCTGACTGTTGGGGAGTGGGGATGTTGCAGTTGGCGTAAGGAGACTCACCTATTGGGCATCAAGGGACGGGGAAGTTTGACAGGAAGCAGGGAATGGACAGTATTCTAGAGACACGTTAATTCCTTACTCTGAAGCTAAATAATGTATTTTTGATTCACCTCTTCTGTTCTATGCACTCTGGTTATCAGTGTTCTTTGAGGGTGCAAAGAGTACCATTCTGCTGCTCTTAAATGTCTCCCTCGTTTATTTCTAACAGCTGGCTGCCAGGGATGGACAGCAAGTACTCCAAATGCCCTACAGAGACTAACCTGGATGTATGCTTAAAAAACACCTTAGTGCTTGCTGTTTAAGAGAATGTCACTCCTTAGTAAGCCCACACTCAGACCAAATGCCTTCCTTCAGTCCACATGTCACTGCTGGGATGGCAGAAGTGCATCTTTCAAGTCTCTCAGTAAGAGTCTGCCAAATGTGTGTGTGTAGCAGCAGTGACAAGAGAATTGGGTCTGTATATGAGCATACTCACAATTCCTTGAGGATTGGGCTCTGGTTTGGTTTGGTTTTGTAAACCACAGGTAACACCTTCCTGACACTGCAGAATTTCCACTGACAGTCATCTCTCTCGTTTGCATGTGTTCCAATAGCAGGTCAGCCACAGAGAGCTGCGTTCCGAAGTCGAGATCACTATTTTCCCACTGGCTGATTGCAGTAAGCCCACTAATAAATCATAAAAATTATAGATTGACTAATTCAGTTAAACATTTAGTGAGAAGTTTCTTCAAGTTGAAAATTATTTCTCCTGGGCCAAATTATGCCGTCCTTTCTCAGGCAAAACTCCCATTGACTTCAGTGGGGGGCAGAATTTCACTCAATGGGAACATTTCCTGTGCAAGGACTACATGATTTGTTCCCTTTTAAGCTGTCTATAAATGTTTAGTTACTAATGACAAAGATGGCCACCGAATAACCTCCGTTGACTGATTGCCTCTTTGAGATAGAACTGAGGAGGTTCTTTTTTCAATATTCCTCTTTTTCCTAAAGAAATAAAGTCTTTCCAGAAAAATGGAAATTAAATATATAAACATTGTCCTAATACAACATTACCAGTGCACAAGAGCCAAGATTTATAAAAATCATTAGTGCTTTGGATGTCCAACCTTCAGAAAGTGCTTGTCAACTGCCCTCTGAAAATGATGCCTGTTTCGGATGTTTTATGTTGGACAACCAAAAATAAAGACCTCTAAAGCCCTGCTCACTTTTGGCCAAAGAATCAAAAGCCAGGAAGCTCTTGCTACCCTGCCTACATTTTCACTTTCTTATCTTCTTCTCTTTGCTCCAACTTAAACCTCAGGTATCACACTAAATATCTCTTCTAAATCAGTGTTCACACTCATAAAATATATGTCTCCATTTAGTGTATGTTCTTAGCTCTTTTATTCTCTTGTATTTGGTCGCTGATTCAGCAAGGCACTTAAGCAAGTGCTGACTTGGAGCATGTGTAGTCCAATTAAAATCAAAGGGCCTACTCCTATTTTATAGGGACAGTCTTGATTTTTGGGTCATTTTCTTAGATAGGTTCCTATTACCCCCTTCCCCCATCCCAATTTTTCATACTTGCTGTCTGGTCACCCTAACTCCTATGTTTAAAATTAGGCACAAGCTTAAGCACCTGAGTGAATCAGTTAACCCCTCTAGCCCCTGACCTGTCTGTTGCTCTTGTCCAGCGGTTCTCAAACTATTGAGAACCGTGCCCCCTTTTTGATTTCTGCCTCGGCCGAAAAGCCTCGGTCCGCCGAAAAGCCGCCAAATTAATTACTTCCGCATTCCGCAGCTATTTTCGGCGGACATGCCGAGCACTCCCGAAAGAGCATGGTATGTGCCGAAAAGCCATAGAATGCGGAAGTGATCGCAGTGGCGGCTTTTCGGCAGCACAGGGAGCTCGCAACCCCTCGGGAGGCGGCCACCCCCGGTTTGGGAAACGCTGCTCTTGTGTGAACTTTCTCCAGTTGCCACATGGTGCCCAGAACTGAATGCAACGTATTCCATGGGCAGCAGCACCAGAGCTATAGAGAGAGGGGCCACTTCCTCCTTTTCCACAGAAGTGAGGCTTTTGCTTATGTTGGTTAAAATCACAATGACCCTTTCTGCAGCTATATGGCATTGCATTCTCATGTCTCATTTGCTATCTACTTTCTCCTATAGGCCTAGTTCAGTGTTATTTTTGCTTATATTTCTCTCAGACATTGAAAAAGTGTGTTTTCTATTTCCTCGTACAAATTACTGTACCCTTGCTATGAGAACTATTGAACTTCCTTACTATGTTTCTTTGCTACATTTTGTTTCCTGGGGTGGTCTTGAAAGATTACCACCTGACTTTTGCCATGGTCACAGATGGATATCTGAACATAGTCTTGTTTCAGCATGTGGCAGGGCTGGGGTAAAAACACCAGCATTGCCCTACCACTTCAGGCTAAAGCCTGCTTGCAAGAGGCAAGGCTAAAGGCAGAGACTAGTTCAGCCCAGCTGGGAGCCCTAACGAGGGCTACCCCCGGCAGTAGGTAGCTGGAGCAAGTGGCTACAGCTGGGGCTGGGAGCTGTGAGGGCTTGAAAAGCCTCAGGCTCCAGTTAGCAGGGAGGCAGGCTAGGAAGGAGGCAGGGGGGTGCTCTGTCTCCAAACCTGAGGGCCAGAGAGCCTCAAGGGCCAAAGGCTGGGAGCCAGGGGGGTGAAGGTAACCACGTGGGGGATCTTGGGGTGCACTTACTGAAGGTGATAAAGCTGCACTGTAAATAAAGGACACTGGGAAACCACCGGAAAAGGTGTGGACAGTGACTTTGTTGGGGGCACCAGGCTGTGAGACATAGGAGGACACAAGCCACAGGAGGGGACCCTGTGACACAGCATCACAGTACTTCAATACAACCCAGCCAATACAAAATAGGTCATTCACTCTAAAATCACACATATCAATTCTGAGCACATATGTCGGGTCTAAGCTACAGACTTGGGTCAACAGAGCTGGGTTGGTTAGGGGTGTGAAGAGATGTGATCCCTGATCAACAAAGCTGTGCCAGCAGGAGTTCCTAGTGCAGACGCAGCTATACGGACAAAACTGCGCATTTATGGTATAGCTTTTTTCTCTCGGGGAGGGGGAGACTTTACTACTGGTACAAAGTGCAGCTTTGCTGATATAGCATACCTAAAAAGTGTTTCTAATATGGATGTGGCCGCTGTTTTAGTTCTTACACTGACATGGCTTCTTAAGACAAATGATTTATAATTTCTTAACACCAGCCAATAGAGTTGCCTGTTGGAATGAAAAGGGATGTTTATTTCAACCATTTGTGGCTACAAATCCCGGATCCTAACTCCAACATGCTGATCCCTAGGTCTTTTTGGCCTGACTTTCAGAGATGTTCAGCACCTGCATTCCCCAATGAAGTATTATAATGGGAGCTGAGGGTGCACAGCACCTGTGAAAAATCAGCCTTTTAATATTAATCACTGGTCAGACCAGTTTGTTAAGAGCAAAGAGAACTGCAGATAACACTCCAGAGAGAACTCACAGAGCAGACCATTCGACTTCTCATTGCTGTCCTACCATAACTTCCCCAATGTTTGGACGTAGGAGTGGGGGTAAACTTTATGGATGATCATTACTCTTGGCTTATTCAGACTGAAAGTACCCTGACTAATCAGGGTATCTGCTGACTCAGAACTCACTGTACATATCCCTTTGTTTATTATCTGACGGTTTTGATACAGATCTGATGTTCTTTTTTCCCAAAGACCACAGTGTGTTGACAAATTAACAGGAGAAACTGGCATTATTTAAGCAAAAGCATTGCAAATCTTTGTCATGTCGGTCTATAAATACAGCACAACAGTACACACATCTCATCGGATCAAATGTTTGCGATGAAAAGATGTCTGTGAATCTATTTAAAGGGGATTAAGATTTGAGCTCTCTAGATTCTGGGTCATTGGTTTACCATCTATATTATACTGTCCTATACTATCTGTCTGCTAGACAGATTTTGCTGTAACATCTTTGCTTTGGCATACTGGGCTAATAATACTTACCAGCCTCTGTAAAGCACTTTGAGATCTATGGATGAAAAATACTATATATATGCTAAGTATTACTATTATATGATATGATCTCTCTCTCTCTCTCTCTCTCTCTCTCACACACACACACACACACACACACACACACTGAACATCTACAATACAGTAAACCCTCGATTTAACGGACCTCGATTTAACGGACTTCGGATGCAACGGACAAAATTTCTGAGCAAGTCTGATGCATCCGAAATCCATTTCTCACGGGCTGACTGCTGGCTCCCGGCTCCCGCGTGGGTCCCGCCTGCGGGCGGGCTGCCGGCTCCCAGCAGCCGGGACCCGGGCGGGCTGGCTGACGGTTGCCGGCTGCCGCCCGGCTCCCAGCAGCAGGCAGGCTGCAGAGCTGCCGCCCCGACCCTGTGGCGGGCGGGCTGCTGCTCCGACAGCTCGGGTTTTTTTTTATTAAATAATGGACTTTTTGATTTAACGGACACCCCCTCACCCGAATTAGTCCGTTAAATGGAGGTTTGACTGTATATGATACTGCAACACACACAGTTAACATCTATATGGTATTGCAGCCCTTTGTGATACCCATGAAGGAGTGTTCCTCTAAAATGCCATTGTTTCTATTGCCAGGTTAAATTGGCAGGGAATTATGGAACGCAGCACCAGTATTACATGTTGCTATTATAGTATGTACACACACACACACTGTTTGTTTTCTGTCCTACTGAAGGAAGCTGTAGACATGCATACATTAAAAATATCCAAATGTTAAAACAGTAACTGGTTATTCCATTGTATAATATTAGGGAAAACTTTTTCACTAGGAGGGTGGTGAAGCACTGGAATGGGTTACCTAGGGAGGTGGTGGAATCTCCTTCCTTATCGGTTTTTAAGGTCAGTTTTGACAAAGCCCTGGCTGGGATGATTTAGTTGGGCATTAGTCCTGCTTTGAACAGGGCGTTGGACTAGATGACCTCCTGAGGTCCCTTCCACCCCTGATATTCTAGGATTCTATGAAACTCCAGTCAGAATAAGAAATGCTCAGTAGAACCAAATATGTATTTGGTTTTCCTCAAAGAATATGAAGAACAGGTGATAAATAGAGAATATGCTGAATAGAACAATGGAATTACATACAAGCTGCCATACCATATCAAGCCCTTGGATAACCTTGTCCAGCAGCTCTGCCCTTATGCAAGGATCACAGCTTCGAAGGAAGGTGAAAGAGCATATAATGCAGCTTCTTCTCCAACCCTCACAGACTGACATCTTACACTATTGCAATAGGACCAAGCTCTGAGAACTCTCAAGTCCTACCCATTCTGGTGGAACTAAGGGTGCTCAGCACTTGTGTGACTGGGCCCACCCGTTGACTTTATAGATCAGCGGTTCTCAAACTTTTTGAGACCGCGACCCCTTTTCCCGCTCTGTCGGCGCGGCGCGACCCCTCCAGTCCCCACCGCGGGCGGGCTGCCAGCTGCACCCAGGCCGCCAGTCCCCGCCGCGGGCGGGCTCCCAGCTGTGCTCCGGCCCCCAGTCCCCACCGCGGGCCGGCTGCCGACTGCACCCCAGCCCCAGTCCCCACAGCGGGTGGGCTCTCAGCTGCGCCCCGGCCCCCAGTCCCCGCCACGGGCGGGCTCCCGGCTGCACTCTGGCCCCCAGTCCCCGCAGTGGGCTGGCTGCTGGCTGCACCGCGGCCCCCAGTCCCCGCCGCGGGCGGGCTCCCAGCTGCGCCCCGGCCGAGTTGCGGCGGCAGGAGCTTGCGACCCCCCGGGGAGCACTCGGTGACCCCCCGGGGGGTCGTGACCCCCAATTTGAGAAACCCTGTTATAGATCTATTTTTCATCCTAAACTATCACCAAAGATGAGGGAAGTATTATCTCTGTTTTACAGAGGTGTTAACTGAGGCACAGAGAGGTTAAATGAGTTGCTCACACTCAGTTCGTCAGGAATAAAAGCCGGTGGTTTCCCAATGCTCCCTCCACTAGACCAGAGCTGCCCCTTGCACAGCTACCTCCATGCACACACCTTTTTGGGGGGGCAGAGGGAGTATTCAAATGAAGCTCAGGTAGACTGTATCATTCAGTATAGCTCAGAGGAAAAAAAACATTCCTGCTTTGATTGTGATGTGTTTCATCCTGTAGATCGGGGTAATCAATTCTATTTTGTCAAGGTAAACATTTCTTGGTCAAGGTACAGCTGAAGTCCAGACTTCAGAGAAAACAACAACAAAAGAAAATCGGGTCTGTTCAAAAGCATTCAGCTGTCCAGATTTGGACCAGGGTCTCCCTATTGACTATCCCTGCTGTATAGGACACTTGGGAGAAACTTTACCATGCATTTCACTGGACTTGCTTCTGATCTCTTTGCAGAGGATGGTTATAGCTCAAAATAGGAGTCAAAGATGAAAACAGCACATTAATTCAATATAACTGCATTACCCTTAGACTAAATAACAAAAAGATTTCTTATTACATCTACGGTCTCTCTGAAATCGTAAGAACAATTTTCTTAATACTCTGACTGCCACCTGGATATTCCTTTCACTGCAATTTCTAGCCATAACTGCCATCTGGAAAGGGGTCATCCTATTTTCTAGAAAATGGAAGAGGGAAATGCTCCTATGCAGTATCTCTGATATAAAGTGGCTAAAGTCTGCTCTCAGTAACACCAGTGCAAATTGCGTGTCCCAGGGAAAGAACAGAGATTGTCATCACAGTGAACAATGGAATAGAGTTCTGAGTTTCATTCATTTGGAGGAATGATCTGATTCAAGAGACACACACAGAAGTTATGAGATAAGGAAAAACAAATTAAACAGCCATAACCCATGACAGTGGTAGCTGAGACTTCTGCTTTTCTGCTAAACTCTGATTTATTGTTACCTCAGTCTCCCAACCCCCCACCTATTTGTCTCTTTCGTTCACTGGTTGCATCTTTACTGACATTGAGATTGTGAGTTCTCTGTGTCAGGGACTGTCTGACAAGTATGTGTGTATTGTATTAAAAAAAAAAAGACACACCCTACCAAACCAAGGTACTTTGCCGCACATACTTCTCCCTCGGGGGGGGGGGGGGGGAGGAAGAGAACAAATAGCATGTGACAGATGTGTAGTCATGTTATTTAATGTATGACTGGAATTCACTCAGATATGATGGTGATGTATACTTTGAGAAAATAAATCCCTGTACCTGATCCAGTGCAGCAGGAAATGATTATGTAATGATGGCACAAACAATGATAAAAAAAACATTAAAATGAGAAATTAAACCATATACTTTTTAAAAAAATATTTTCCATTTTAATTATTAAATTCAGACTAAATTAAAGCTTATTTTAGTCCCTGACTTATGTTTTGTAAACCCAGCTCTAGGAGGTTCACACTGGAGATGGGTAGGTTTAACTTTGTGGTTTTAGCTTAAAAATGGACACAAATCGGACTGCTGGATCCCATGCACCCCAAACTTCACAGCAGCCTCTCTCCATGCCCATCTACCCAACACGTATCACCATGGCAGGGGACCTAGGGACAACACTGTTGACTCCTGACCCCATCATAGCATGGTTTTATTTTGATGCTATCTTAACTGCTAACGCTTTGGTCATGAATGGGACCCATGTCATAACTGGTCCTTAGGCCGCAATGTTTTAACCAAGTCCCCTGCCACAACTCTATACTTGCAGTGTGGGTAGTCCCTTTGTTCTGACTCCTCTGGTGCTTTTGCCCAGATACTCAGCCTCTTCAGTGGTTTTTCTCACCTCCCTCCATAGCTGTAGCCAACAGTAGTTGGCTCTGCCATTCCTGTTGTTACAATAAATAAGCCATTGAAAACAGCAACTGCCTC
Organism: Sternotherus odoratus; assembly: GCA_032164245.1. NCBI lineage: Eukaryota > Metazoa > Chordata > Testudines > Kinosternidae > Sternotherus > Sternotherus odoratus. The sequence goes on from JAVMKO010000003.1 coordinate 102,490,622, forward strand.
TGCCTTATCTTTTTGACAGATCAGCGTGTACTGCAGGCCAAGTAAGCCTGGCAGAGGCAGAGGGTATTCCCAGCGCACTGAGTCAGAAGACAGAACCAGTAGCCCCAGGCTGCAGGCAGCTCCTATCCAAAGCGAAAGCGCAAGGGGAAATGGCAGTCTGCAAATACTCCCTTGACAGTATTGGTGTATTCTGGGGGAGGGGGGCGGGCGCTCTCTGCATGAGACTCCAGACTGCCAGGTTTCTAAAGAATGCAGAATGATGGCGGCATTACACCCAGCCAGGCAAATTTTTCTCTGCTGTAGGAAAGAAATTGTAAAATTGTGTTTCCAGTGAAAATCTCTGTGTGTACATTCTAAAGGATTGCCCAAGCTCTGAGCAACATAAGCAATGACATTACAAAAGTCAGATGACTGCTACACATTAGCTATCCCTGACTGACCGCCTTAATCTTGCTCAGACATATGACAAGCCAGCTAAATTATCTTGGCCCTCAGTGAAATGCCACACAAGTTAAACTGAAGCCATGTACCACATCCCAGGCCTCCCAAAATGATCATCATGTTATCTCTTTTGGGTGTACTTTTCAGTAAGAGACACAGCTGTGTTCTTGTGATCTATGCAGGCTTGATGCTAGATGGTACTAAGCACCTCCTGACAAGTGATGGGTGCCTGCAACCAGGGCTGGCTCCCGGCACCAGTGCAGCAAGCGGGTCCCTGGGGTGGCAAGTTGCAGGAGGCGGCCTAACGGTCACTCTTAGAATAACAGCCAGGCAGGCTTCGGCAGCATGGCCGTGGGAAGTCCGCTGGTGTCGTGGATTCAACGGCATTTCGGCAGCGAGTAAGCGGAAGCCACTGGCCCCGCGGACCTCCCACAGGTGTGCCACCGTAGGCCGCCTGACTGCTGCTCTTGGGGCAGCAAAAACCCTAGAGCCGCCCCTGCCTGCAACTCCCACTGAAGTTAGTTGAAGGTACTCAGCACTTCTCAAGTGGCGTTCAGGGTTTTACAGGATTGGCCCTTTATGAGTTAGGTATGAGTTGCAGGGGGATAAGAGGACAAATTCTGCTCTCAGTTGTGACAGCAGAATTTAGCCCAAGCGCTCAAAGCTGAAGAGTTTACAGTATCATTGTAGATCAAAGTCAGAGAGAATGGACAACAAATAAAGAAGGTGTGGGTAAAACAGCAGTAGCTGTGGGTAAAACAGCGGTTCTCATTGCCCTTGAGGGTGCGGTAAGAGAGACATAAAGGCTGGCTGCCCTGTTGATATTTAGTGAGATACGTTTGTGAAAGGGGTGAGGTGGAATTTATGAAGTGGTGAGTAGTGTTGCAATAGTGGGTAAGAGGAGGTAAACCTGGTGGGAAAAGTGATTTTAAAGAAAGGATTTGTATATTATATGTATATGTATATTATATATATTTTATCATTTAATTTTATGTCACATAGAATTACAACTACCTTACAGTAAAATTGTTATATTTTATAACCTAATAATGTTTTATAATTTTTCAAATTATTAGCCTAATGTTTTATCAGAATATAGATTTTATTATCATGGTAAAAAGATAATTATACTGAGGCGCACATCCTAAGTTAATAGCTATTGGTCCCTAGAGGCATTGTGCATAATAGTACAAGACATGGAGAAACTAAACATGACAGAATGTAACTCCAGATAAGAAAAGGCAACATCTGAATAGCTAGCCCAGCACTGGTCTTAGATCTGGCCTTTATATTTAATTTCTGGCCTTTCTGTGTTAATGCTTTTGGATACATTGAAAAGTGTCTATTATTTAGTTCACACTTTTATATTCACATAACCTTAGGGGCCAGCTTAAACTATAGTAAAGTTGCATAAAAACTGAAATTATCTAAGAGTGGGGATGAGATTTTCATTCATTTTTATCTCCTCCTTCTTCACTGTCTTCTGCTCCATTCTCCTTCTCCTCCAATCCCCATCACCTCTTCTTATTCTCCAAAGAACTCCCTCCAGTCTCCTGATAGCCTATTCCAGCTCTCTCCAGAAGACAATGCTAGGGCATTCTCCCTGACAAACATTCTTGACCTCCCAAAAAATCCCATTTTCTGTCAAGAACCATTTTGTTGAAAACTCCCCCACGCTGCACTAGTCATTTCAATGCCACCAAACAGCTCTACCGTATATAATAAATTATGACAATTATTACATATCAAAACCCTTTGAGAAATGATGGCTGGCTTTACACACTGTACAATTGTGTTAAGTGACGATGAAAATCAGATTTCAGAGTGGTAACTGTGTTAGTCTGTATCCGCAAACAGAACGAGGAGTAATTGTGGCACCTTAGAGACTAGCCACTTTATTTAAGCATAAGCTTTCGTGGGCTAGAACCTACTTCATCAGATGCATAGAGTGGAATATCTAGTAGGAAGATATGTATATATACAGAGAACATGAAGAGGTGGAGGTTAATTTCAGTTTTTATGCAACTTTACTACATTTTAAATTGGCCCCTAAGGTTACATGAATATAAAAGCGTGAACTAAATAATAGACACTTTTCAATGTATCCAAAAGCATTAACACAGAAAGGCCAGAAATCTATATATATAAAAGTCAAATGATGTATGCGTGTATGCATGTATGTACGTGCACTTACTCCTTCCACACCGTTTGAGCTAGAGACTTGAAATTTGGTACAGTTAAAGGTCTTAGGGTCCTAATCAGGGTAAGAGTCGAAAATTTTTCAAATCTCACCTCTGACGTCCCCCAGGGGTGAAATTATTTAAAGGCCAATCACATCAGCTGGGCAGCTGCCGTTCTCTGTGACATAGTTATGATGTTATAATACTCCCTCCAACGGACCCCGCACTTGCTCAGCTCTCTGCTCCCTCCTCACCTCCGACGGACCCGAGTTGGGTTTGGTCAGAGGGTAAGTGAGGTAGGGGTGTCGGGTTTGGTTGGGGGGTGTCGGGTTTGGTCAGGGGGTGTGGTGGGGGTGTCGGGTTTGGTCGGGGGGTAAGTGAGCCGGGGGTGTTGGGTTTGGTCTGGGGGGGGTGGGAAGGTGTCAGGGTGGGTGAGGTGTGGGTGTTGGGGTTGGTCAGGGGGTGTTGGGTTTGGTGGGGGGGTAAGGTGGGGGGTTGGGTTTGGTGGGGGGGTAAGGTGGGGGGTTTGGTTTGGTGGGGGGGTGAGGAGGGGAGTCGGGGTTGGTCGAGGGGTGAGGTGTGGGTGTCGGGTTTGTTTGTGGTGGTAGGTAGGGGTGTCGGGTTTGGTTGGGGGGGAAAGTGAGGTGGGTGTGTCAGGTTTGGTCTACGGGGGGGTGAGGTGTGGGTGTTGGTCAGGGGGTGTTGAGGTTGGTAGGGGGTGATGTGGGGGTGTTGGGTTTGGGTGGGGGGTGTGAAAATGTGAGTCGGGGTTGGTCGAGGGGTAAGTGAGGTGGGGGTGTTGGGTTTGGTCGGGGGGGTGAGGTGGGGGTGTCAGGTTTGCTCTCTGCCCCCTCCCCCCTCCAACGGACCCCGCACTCGCTCAGCTCTCTGCCCCCTCCCCACCTCCGACGGACCCGAGCAACGCCGGGTATTTTCGCTAGTTAAATATAAAGGCCAGATCTAAGACCAGTGCTCGTCTAGCTATTCAGATGTTGCCTTTTCTTATCTGGAGTTACATTCTGTCATGCTTTGTTTCTCCATGTCTTGTACTATTATGCACAATGCCTCTAGGGACCAATAGCTATTAACTTAGGATGTGCGCCTCAGTATAATTATCTTTTTACCATAATATACAATGATTATTAAAATCCTGGGTGAAATCCTGGCCACAGTGCAGTCAGTAGCAAAGCTACCAGACCAGACTTCACCCCCCATGTCTTTTACATGTAAGACAGAGGATACCAGTATGATCTTTTCTTCTAGAAGCATAAAGCCATGTTTAATCCAGGTGGTATTTGTAATTTAAAATACAGAGCTATATTTTATTATTTACGCAACTAGGTAACATTTTGACTCAAATAGAGTCTTACTGGGAAAGCAGCTACCTATAGAAAAAAGGGGAAAGCTGACACTTCCAGACAACAATTGCATGTGGGTGTGGGTGTGGGTGTGGCAACCAGCGCAATGGGGCCTCAATTTACCACTACTAATAATAACTTTGGCAGGCTTGATTTACATCATTTTTAATTTTGTCCCAGTGCTCTTTTATGTTGGCCTGTTTGGTGTTTGTGTTTTGCTTATGGTATTAATTGGTGCCCATAGATATATTTATGAAAAGGGGAGAAATTATGAAGGTCTAGGCCGAAGGAAATAGGTCACTCTGAGATGACAGAGAGAGGAGTCTGAATGGGTAGTGAGCCAAAATTGAACAAGATTTTGTAAGGGATTTTGTTTTCCTCCAAATTTCCAGCCAAAAAAATCCCAGATTCTGCATGGAGTTTATTTCATGGGACTGGATTTGGTAGCAGCAGAGCTGGTTTTGCAGGAAAAGACCTGGAAGCAGTTGATCTGGTGGAGCTGAATTTGCTCCACCTGGTAGCAGTGAAGCGGACTTGAAATGACCCAAACGGGGCAGTGGTGGTTTTATTGGAGCTCATTTCCCTGAACCTAGATCCAGCTGGGGTTGGCTGGGATGGTCTGGTGGTTAGGATAGTTGCCTAGGTGTTTGCAGATGTGGTTCAATTCACTGTTCTGCTACAGATTTCCTATGTGTCCTGGGTCAAGTCATTAGGCCTCTCTGTGCTGCCGATTCCCATCCATCAAATGCAGGTAAAAGTACTTCCCTGCATCACAAGGATATTGTGCAGTGTTGCAATACTATGGTGACAACTCCTGAATCTAATGAATTCATGAGCAAGAGGTGACTGGGATTTACATCGTGTAAAAAGTCTGAGCCAAAGGGAAAAAAACGGGCAATTAATAACTAACAGAAAGCCAGTCATACGCCTGATATATTGTCTGGGTTTTTGATAATATGATCTTTATGGAAATATATGATTGTGTTCTTTCCCAAACCAAAAGTGTTTGAGGTTTCTTGTTCCCATGGATGCCAAAGTGCTAGGGAGGGGGGAAGAGACACCTAGAAAGGTGATGAGTGGGGTTACATCTGAAGTTCCTAAAACCTGGGAATGGCTAAGGTTTTGAGCAGTGGCATGAGCCAATCTTTGTATATATTTTAAACAGAAGCTCTAGACATCATCTGACACTTGGCAGGAGGCTTACACAAATAACTCCCATCAAAGGCAAACCTTGTTCTTTGCATCTTGTGGCAGGAGAATTGGGGGCCCTACCGCCTGATCTACATGTCTACACAGCGTTTTATTGCATGGCCGGCTGGAGTGTAAATCAACAGCACTCTAGTCTGCTGCACATTAAGTGGCTGCGGGGACCCTACTTCCACAGATTAAAAGCTCCCTAGTGCTCTGTAGATTCACACCCCAGCTTGCCACCCACCACAGCACCATACAGGCAAACCCTAAGCCTGGTGCACTAGCTACCAGACATTCTTCGTCCATGAAGCTGTTCTCAAATATGGAAGGATGGTCTTGGGGTGAAGGTGTAGGGCTTAGCATCAGTGAGTCCGAGTTCTATACCCCAATCTTTCTGTGTGACCTGGAATTATGGAGTCATTTAGCCAAAATTATTAAACATAGGTGCTTATGATTAGTCACTTGAGTACAGATTTCCATACTTAGCTGTAGGCTGTAAGGATTGAAAATTTTGGCCTCACTGACTGCTTCCATTTCCTCATCTGTATAATGAAGGTAATAACCCATCTGCCTTACAGGACTGTGGTGAGAGTGAATATCTACACAGCTCCTAGCCATCCTTGGATGGAAGTATTATTATCTACACAAGATGCAGCGATGAAGCATGTAGGGCTGTGCAGGTTTATATCGCCTATTTCAGAAGTGCAAGAGCAACTTAATGCACATGCCTATGAAAATGAGTGGGGTAAGCCATAAGTTAGTGTTGTTGCTGAAATAGCAGCTGTTTAGCACTGCCTCCCGCCCCGAGATTGGAACGGGCAGCCTGAATGTCACAAATACTGTATTTATAATACCGCATTAAGCTTTGTAGAAGGTCATCTTCATGTGCACATGCTACAGACAAAGCAGCACAGATATAACTTTCACAAGGCACGAAATAGAATTGAGATGATTAATTTATAAAAGCAGTATTTCAGCTTCAAAGATGCCACAGTCATTCCTACACTGGCAGCAAGCCAGATGCAAACAGCAGGCAATTAACACTCAGTCCGGGATGCCCAAACTTTGTCCAGCCAAAGGCCTCATTGGCAACTCACCAAGAGCCTCAGGGTTCCACCTGGTTTGCATAAAATGGAGCAGATTGCAGTTGACTTAGTCTTTACTGTGGATATGTGATCCACAGAAACATTGGGTCCCAGCATGCAATGCTCTATCCTGATCAAGCCATAGGCCACACTGTAGAACCAAATGAGGAACATTTGGGCCCTAGGCTATATTCTGGCTATCAAGGACTTATGTTAACTATTACCCAGAGATACAAGGCTCTTAAGTATGAGCACGGAATTGCAGCAATAGTTAATCCTCCATTTTTATACAGAACTTTGGCCCCATACAGTGGAGAAAAAGTTGTTTAGAATATTGTTTGCAGTGATGTTGTAACTGTGTTGGTCCAGGATATTTGAAAAACAAGGTGGATGATATGACCTGCAGAAGATCTCTGTGCAGGTCCAAAGCTGGTCTCTTCCATCAACAGAAATTGGTCCATTAAAAGATATTATCTCATCCATCCGGTCTTGTTCACAATGTGTTTATTTGAATTACCATCATGCTTAGGAGCCCCAGTCATGAAGCAGGACTGTGTTAGGTGCTGTACAAACAGAACATAAAGATGGTAAGCTTTTGGGGGCAGGAACCATGTACGTAAAAGACAAGAGACACGAGGGGATACAGACAGACAGCAAAGCACAAGGGAATAATGAGAAAATACCGGTCAGCAAGATAGGCAGTGATCTCAACACAGCTGCTGCATAACCATTGCCAAGTTTTTTGCAGGCATCACCACAAAGGAGAAAGAGCTTTTCCTTTACTCCTTCCTACTGCTCCATGACCACTCCAATTATTTCCACATGGCATGGAATGTCTGTAAGGGGGAAAGTTAGCAGTTATCTAGAGAAGGGGAATAGTCCACGTAACTGTGTAGTATTTTCCCTCTGCATGATCTCATGGCTGATCTTCATGGGGCATTTGCCATTTTATTCCCAGGGGAAGGAAATATAAGGGCACTACTGAGCCAAAATCTGCCTCATTTACACCCATGTGAAGTCAGTCTGGACCAAATTCTGTTCTGTTACACCTATGAACCCAACCTGGAGTTGCACTTGTGTAACTTAAACAACAATTTACCCATTGGCCAAATGAATCCTTGGTGTAACTCCACTGCTTTTCTTGGAGTAATAAATCCGCAAGCCTGACCCATTATGTTTAAAATGGCTGTACCATTAACCAGGCTATTTAGCAAATATTCAGAATGATATGGCTTCAGCTGCAAAGTTTCCATTTTCTGTTGGTTTCTGCAGCTCAACTGCAGACACAAATCAGTTTTCCTACAGAAACCCTAATTAGTTTGCCTGAAGTTCATTGTGTCACAAAGCATGAAAGCCCGGATTCTTCTGCACCCATCTGTGGATTATGGTTTCCTGCTTGATTTCCTTGGAGTCGAATTGAAATTATGCCAAGAACACAACAACTTGATGTCCCCAGGATCTCAACCATGATGCTTAGAACATGTTCATTGTTCTATCTATCCATTGAGTCATTGTCAATTGTGACGAGCAGAATGACTCATTTTCCCTGTTTTTATCGCGTACCTATACTCGCCCACACAGTCAAATTATGGTTGACAATGAATGAATGGACACTCCCGAATGCAGAAACAAGCAAAGGACCTGGACTTGCAGCCATTGAAGCCAATGGGAGTTTTGCATTCACTTTAATGGGAGTAGACTCAGGCCCAATACAGAAGTCTCAAATTCTTCTGTGCTGGTCCTGGAAGCACTTCAAATGCATTGTGGGGGAAAGAAGTCAGTCAGGATAGCTGTTTGCTTATTTTTTAGGGTAAGTAAACAGGTCGACCTTTGGGTGCTTTCATATGGGCTCCACTGTGTTTGGCCTAGTGCAGGTCTCCCTCTGTGGTGGGACAGGCAGTTTTAAGTGTATTCTCGTTGTACATCTATCCACATACATGCAGTCACTCAACATTTTCTTAAAAGGTTTGCCATGGCAAAATATACACTTATAATGCACCTTTTTACCCCAGGAGCTCAAAGTGATTTGCAAAAGTTCATTCCCAAAGTACCTTGTGAGGTAAGTAGGTGATATTTTGTAGATAGGTAAATCGAGGCACAGAGAGGTTAACTGGTAAACTGAGGCATAGGATTAGTCCAAGGTTACACAGCAAGTCACTGGCAGAGTGGGAAACAGAATCCAGGAATCCTGACTGTTAGTCCTCTGCTCTAAACACTATTTCTTCCCAGCAAAGCACTTGCAAGCCAGTTTTCTTCATCTCCCCCTCTGTTTACACTAGGCATTGCCATTTGTTTTCTTGAATAAACGTCAGCATGTGTAATCACACGTTAAGAACATCAGTGTCTCAATTCTGCCACCGACAAAGGTCTTCCTATGGAACAGATGGCACTCGCATTATTATTAAACATTTGTCCTGGTAGGGGGTAGCATACCCAGCTGTGAGTGGGCACAGTGTCAACTTTTGTAACACTAGAGTGGAATGATCACACATCAGCAGCACCGACTGCAGGTGTTAAAGACAAGCTCGCCAGTCATCTGTATGTCTGTCCCCCCGACTGTCCCTTCCATAAGCAGATACAGCCCTTTCTGATCAAAACCGATTTAAACTTTGCAAGGCAAAAGGAAACTTGCACAGTCAGGTAAGGGAAGATTTTGTCTCTTGTGATAGATTGTGTCAGTGGAAGGGAAAGGAGTATTTTAATGAATTATTCACAACCCCTCTTCCCTGTGGAACTAGCTAAGCAATGGATAGGATATGCTTCCTGCTGAAAAAGTTGAAAAGAACACTGTTGTTCAGAAGGATTGTGCAAGGTTTCTGCTGAACACAAATGATACAAGCCTTAGATTTGTCCTAACGGGCTTTTTACTCATAATGTGGGCTATGCAATTGTTGGATGCCTTGAAGGCAATTTGCAAGCAGATGAGGGCACAAGCTAACGCTGGATAGGAATCCTAATGGTTTCATGCATTTTAATTATTTCATTGATATTAATATGAAAAAAATCTCTCTTTTCCGCAAGGTTAAAAAAAAACACTTCAGAAGATGTCATTATCTTCAGAGAAATGCAGATTTCTCAGTGGAAGAACAGAGACATTTCCTGAATGCAATGGCCCTGCACAAACTTGCCCCTCCCCCCTTCGCAGCCCCACCCTCCCAGGAGGTAAGCTAAAGGCAGCAGCAGCAATGCTGAGAGGCAAAAAAGTGTGTTACTGAAGGAAGCAGCTTTCAAATGGATGAATTTCCAGAACAGAGGCAGACTGCACAGACTCAACCTCTTGCACTGAACTGTCACAGTGATCTAATTATTGTAACTGAAGTGTGTGACATCTGGAGATGTGCCAGAGCTTCAAAGTGACTTAGGCAGTCAGTGAACCATACCCTTCACCAGCTCCTGACTCCTGCAAACACTTACCCCATCCATCAGCTACAACAGTGCCAGGAAAGATAAATTGATTTATCCACTAGTAATTTTAACAGCTGCAAACACAGGCAGTCCTATGACAAAGTGGTAGCCCTGGTATTACTGCCCACTGAGCCTGGGATGTTTCCATAAGCCATTTATAATGGGAACCAAAGTCTACTTCAGGATTTTCCTATTGCACACCCAGGAGGAAAGTATTAATTAGCAAAACATACATGCCCTACTGTGATGCAGCAGCAGATACCCTCCGTGCAGAATTAAGAAGGGTGCAAGTGAAAATGTGTCTCCTGGCAATCGACTCCAGCCAAGCCCTTTGTTGTATCAAGCAGGCAAGGTACTAACAAACTTTAACAGACTTTATTTAACAACAGTGAAACCTCTTTACAGAGCTGCTGCTGCACCCCTCTGTAGCTCTAACTCAGGCGTGGCTCAACTCCTCCCCCCTCCTTCCTGTTTCCTGTCCTACAGTCCCCCAGTCCTAAGAGTTACAAGCAGCATCTAAAACACCACACCCTTGCCACTGAGGCTGGTAACTACCTAAGATCAAACACCCACACCCAGCTTTCTCTCTACATTTCTGACCTGTGAGTTCCCCACATAACATGTATGTTACATATTACAATAGGTGATGTATATCACGAGATATAACTCAGTACCTTCTAAGCCAGATTTCCAGAAGTGCCGAGCACCTGCACCTCCCATTGACTTCAACTGAAGATGTGGGTTCTCCACAAATCAGACCCTGTGTAAATGATGATCTTTTCAAAACAGGGATGGTGTCTTCCTCCTTGTTATAGACAGTGCTAAGGCCAATGTCAGCATGCAGCAAATAAATGACATTCATAAACACTAAAACCTGTTATTGTGAGCCACAACCTGCTCTTGACTGGAGTACGATTGAATGGGGATAAATCAGGATACAGTCTAGACCAATCTGTCTTCCGTACAAGTCAGCATGATTCACTGCGACATGGCAGAAGTGAGTCTCTAAGAAGGACTTAAATGTGGACAGGGTAAGAGCTTTGCAGGCGAGCGCAAGGAGGTTGTACATGAGAAGCTATCTGGATGTAGGCATCAAAGAGATTGTGTGAGAGATTGACAAGTGGGCAGAAAAAGATGGGCGCACTGGTGGAGTGGAGGGCAGGGCGGGCAAAACAGTGCTTTCCAGTGGAGGATAAGTTGAGATGGGCAGATTTACAGAGAGCTTTGAAAGGGGTGACTACAGCCAGTTGGAAAATGGGACATAATCTCTGCACAAATTTCAACTCATTTTTCCATCAAGGAAAGTATCGTCGAAATGGTGAACTTTGAGAAATGTTGACCAGCTGTAGTGGTGACAAGAAGTTTAAATTTGATGTGACATTCAATGAGGAGGCAGTGGAAGGATGTGAGAGGAAAGTTGCATGATAAAAAAAGGCTGGCAAGGAAGATGTGTTTAGTGGCTGCATTGTATATGGATTGAAGGGGGACAGTGTATGTCTTTGGGGGACCAGAGAGGAGGATGTTGCAGTAATTAAGGGGGATAAAATGAAGACCTGGAACAAGAGATTTGGCAGTGGGGTGGAAAGAAAATGATGGCTCTTGAAAATGTTGAGAAGGAAGTAGCAGCACGGTTTGGATATTGCCTAGATGTGTGGAGAAAGGGTGACGTTATCTTAGCCTCCCTCTTAAAGACAACAGCTCAATTACATCCTACTGAACTTCCTTGTAAGAGGTGACCTATCCCTTTTACAGGCAGGGGACTCAGAGCCAGCTAACCCTATCCAAAGTATGGCCCTTTAAGAACAGGTAGTTCAGGAAAGGATCACTTGACCAAGCTGAAGGAGGTGCCTGAGTTACCTGTCCTTAAACTAGCAACATAAAGGGAGGGTGCTAAGAAGATATACTTGGTGCTGCAGAAGGGCTAATTTCCCAAAGAAAAGGAAAATTATGAGCAAAATTGATTGGGAGGAAAAATGTCAACAAAAACTGGGAGATCATTAAGAAGAGTTTACTGGATGTCCAGAAAAAACATGATTCTACAATGAAGAAAGAGAACACTGGGCTAAAAAGCCTATCCTGATTCAGTTGTGAAATGACAATAGTAATTAGAAATAGAAAACAATGTATAACACATGAGAAAAGGGGAAAATAGAAATTGATATGTTAGAAATTATGGAGTGCATAAAATTAATAAAAGAAGGTAAAGACAGAGGAAAATCCATAGCTAGCAGGGCTAAGGACAATAAGAAGGGAGGTTTACGTATATTAGAACAAAAGAAATACTAGCAATGGTATAGGCCCCTTACCAAATATAGATGGTAAAACTGTTGATGCAGAAACTAGAGAAATGTTCAATAAATATTTCTGTTCCATATTTGGAAAGAAATAGGATAGTATACTTGAATCATGTGAGGATTATTAGTCCATTAGTAACGACAGACGATGTTAGGCAATATCTACTAGGGACAAACATTTTAAAATCAGCGAGCCTGGATACCTTGCACTCCGGATTCCTCAAAGAATTGCCTGGGGAGATCTCTGATCTGCAGGGGTTCGCTTTTAATAAAGTTTGGAAAACCAGGGAAATTCCAGAAGGCTGGAAGAATGTTGTACAGTACCAATATTCAAAAAAGGGCAAGCAGGATGACATGGGTAACTATACTCCCATTAGCCTGACATCAATTCCTGGCAAAATAATGGAAAAGCTGATACAGGATTCTAGTGATAAAGAATTAAATTATAGAAATGTAATTAATGTCAGTCAACATGTTTTTATGGACAATAGATCTTGTCAGACAAATCTGATTTCATTCTTTGATGAGAGAACAAGTTTGGTTCATAAAGGTGACTGCATAGATGTAATATACTTAGGCATTTGTGAAGTTTTTGACTTGGTTCCACATGATATTCTGATTAAAAACGTACTGCTATACAATGTCAATAGAGCACACATTACATTGATTAATACTGGCTAACTGCCAGGTTTCAAAGAGTAGTTGTCAATGGTGAATCATCATCAGATGGGGGTGTTTTTTAGTAGGGTTCTGCAGAGATCCATTCTAGGGCCAATGCCACTCAATATTTTGATCTGGAAGTAAACATAAAATCACTGCTGATAAAATCTGAGGCTGGCAGAGTGGTAAATAAGAATGAGGACAAAGCATTCATGTGGAGCAACTTGGATCACTGGGTAACCTGGGCCATTCAAACACAATGCGCTTCCACATAGAATGCAGGTCCATGCCTACAGAATGGGGGACTGCATCCTGGAAAGTAGTCACTCTAGAATCTAGGGGTCATAGCGAACAAGCAATGGAACAGGAGCTCCCAGTATGATGCTGTGGCAAAAAGGCTAATGTGTTTCCTGGGTGTATAAACAGAGGAGCAGCAAAAAGGAGTAGGGAGGTGAGTGTACCTCTGTGTAAGACCAGTCCTGGGATACTGTGTACAGTTCTGGTGTCCACATTTTAAAAATAAAGTTGAAAAATTGAAGAAGGTGCAGAAAGCCCCACAAAAGTGATTTGAGGGCTGGAGATAATGCCTTAGAGTGACAGACTTAGGGCTTGGCTACACAAATGCTTAATTTGCAGCAAACTGGGGTGTAAATCTGCCTCACACTAGCCTGCCGTGCGTTAACTGTCCGTATGGACTCTGCTGCCATGCACTAACAATTCCCTCTTGAGCTTTGCTCTAGTCCCGTTTCAAAGAGGGGTAGATCAAAGTGCACTAAGTAACTGTTAGTGCAGGGCAGCAGGGTCAACACAGACAGAGTGGGGCAGGCTTGCGCAGGGTAGAGTCACACCTCATCTTGCTGTGAACTAAGTGTTCACGTAGACAAGCCCTTAATGTTCTTCATCCATTTAGCTTATCAAAAAAAGGTTGAGCCGTGACTTGATTACAGTGCATAAGTACTACCTTGGGGAGACAATACTAGGTGGTAAAGTGCTTTTTAATCTAGAGGAGAACGGCAAAACAAGAACGAATGGCTGAAAGCTGAAGCCAGACAAATTCCAGTTAGAAATTTGTAACAGTGAGAGAGACTGACCCCCAGATCCAAACACCAAAGGAAGTGGTTGATCCTCCATCTCCTGATGTCTTCAGTCAAGACTGAATCCAAATCTGGAAAATATGCTTTAGTCAAACAAGTTATGAGGCCCAATGTAGGGTTAACTAGGTAAAATGTAATTGTCTTTGATATACAGCAGCTTAGACTGGATGTTCTAAGGGTCCCTTCTGGCCTTAAACTCTGTGAAACTATGAAAGTGACTGCCCGGTGGGGACTACAAAAGAGTGCTCTTAGCTCAGTTGGGGAAGCCTTGAGTTGGGAGAGACCCCACCATGGACGGTCTCCAGTGGTTGAGCCAGGCTGAAGGTTGATTGACTGATTGATGGTGGATTGGAAAAGCCTGCCAGCGTTCAATCACTGCCTAAAGAAGAAGGGTTGGGGAGACCTTGCCCCAATGGCAGAGTGAGTTTGAGTCTAGGGACCAGGGGCGAAGAAGAGACTATGGGGAAAGTCTCCCCAGAGAGGCCCAGGGCTGAAGCGGACTGGCAGAGCTCCCCTGCTGAGAGGAAATGAAAAGCCAAGGGAGGATGCTCTGAGGAAGAAAGGGACTGAGCCTGGAAGGGCCAAAGGAACTGCGTGTTTCTTTTGTGAGGAATTGATCAGTCAGACCCTCAGAGGAAGAATGTTATGTTTACAAAAACTCCTGGCTGTGTGTGAGTTAACTGGAAAACCAAGAGGGGAACTGAGGCAAGATGACTGAGGGATCACAACACAGGGTGGCATGTTCTGGAATCGCACTCTGCAACCTTTCCCATCCCAGGTTTGAAGGGGCCTGTTACATTTGTAGATGTCCTGAGGTAGTTGGACCCAAAATCTGAAAGTCCTTGATTCAGGTATTACTCAATCCTTCCTCAAGCAAAACTCAAGTATTTCACAGCAGGAATATTATATGAGAAAGTATTTTCCTAATTAAACCCAGCTAGCTATTAAAGAAACTTCCTTCTTCTTGCCATGGAGACTGGATCTAAATGGGCTCCAGTCTCAAAGTTTATTTTCACCTCAGATAAAATGTATGTTTAGATGAATGCATGTGTTATATGTTTGCCACAGTAGATTATTATAATGGACTTTAAATATCACTAGGCAACGCCCTTTGCCTGCATCTGGAGTAGTGCTCTGTTGTTCTGTTCAGTTCAGATGGGGTCATTTACTTGAAAAGAAGTTCCTCTCTATTCAGTAGTGGTAATTACCTGTACTGTCATGTGACTTGTTCCTCCATTCACAATCCAGGACTTTTTTGTAATGTCTGTTGCATAGTTAAGGAATGAGAAACAACACCCCATGTAGTTGTGATTAGTGGGAAGGAGAGTAGAAAGAGTATGATCTAAACTCCTCTGATTCCATGGGAGTCTTTCCATTCACATAAGTGGGATTTAGATAAGGCCTAAGGATATTATCAAATTAGGAATGTGAGATTAAAAAGTCCTAAACAGAGTGAGAAGGGAAACACAGGAAGAGAAGGAGAGAGCAGGAGACCAGTGGAGAAAAATCCCATCCAACATAAAATTAAAATAGCAAGTGAGCAAATAGCAGCACAAAGGTTTTTTTAGTGACTTATATTTTGTCATTTCATACTTTGATTTATACTCAAATAGAAGACACCTCTGTAGCAAGCTAAACATTCCTATCAACGGGGTTTAAAGTTTGCACAGCAGGAGTCCAGACTAACAGGGTCACCTCACACCTGACCCATGTAGCAGCAAACCAAACAATTACTGTTTGGAGTAAAAGCTCCCTAGAATCTGAAAATGTATGAAGTGGAATCTTAAACCTTGCTTTCTCATCCCATTTAAAAAAGAAAAGAAAAGAAATCCCCAAACACAGAGAGAGACAAGTTCAAATGGTCACTGTCATTTCTGCATGCTCACCAGTTCATGCCTCCTCTGAAGGGTTTATTTTATTCATCCAATAGGTCTGATTTTTAAAATTAAAATAGTGTATCTCCCTCACACTTAAAATGTTGTAAAGATTAAAATGTGGCCGTAGCTCAGAATACTGTAAATCTTTGAAATGCAATATATCTCTACCAAATATAGTAATTTTCACATCTGCACTGACTTTTGTTGTAGAGTACTTTGCAAAAAATTAAATAAGCCCCCCCATTTTACAGATTTAAAACTGAAACTCACAGAAATTAAGGCCAGGCAGAGAGCTGGTGGCAGAATGGGGAATGGAATTTGAATCCTGACTTGCAGTCCTTTGTTGTAAGACCTAGACCACATCTCCTGCACAATTTGACTACAGCAGGGGTAGGGAACCTATGGCACACATGCCAAAGGCACATGAGCTGATTTTCAGTGGCACTCACACTGCGTGGGTCCTGGCCACCGGTCCGGGGTGCTCTGCATTTTCATTTAATTTTAAATGAAGCTTCTTAAATGTTTTAAAAACCTTATTTACTTTACATACAACACTAGTTTAGTTCTATATTATAGACATAGAAAGAGACTGTCTAAAAACGTTAAAATGTATTACTGGCACACAAAGCCTTCAATTAGAGTGAATAAATGAAGGCCCGGCACACCACTTCTGAAAGATTGCAGATCCCTTCCCTGCAGGTTTCCTGCCAAACACTGCCCACTTTAAACACTATGCTGTCCTCCTGCCGTGTCCATACTGGTTAGAATGAAAGTTGTAATGTTGGAATGTGGCTAGATATGCCCTGCAACAGTTTTTCTGCCACTGGGGACCTTCAATTGAGTTTATGCCACCAGAATTCACCTTAACACAGACTGGATTGGAGCCAATAATTATATTAATTGGCAGAGCTTTTGGAGTTAGTCTCACTTCAGGGGGAGTTTTGTCTGCATAAGGATCTCAGGATTTGGCCCTGGGTAAGGTACAGCAAGAATTATAAGATGAGGTACAGGTACTGGCTGATAATGAGGCTCTTGATGTAAGTGCAGTGTGACCAAATGAAACATGTTCTGTTAGAATGGGTTACAGTCCGGCACTGTAGTTTTTAGAGCATTGGCAAATCAGCTCTAATAATGTCCAAAGCTTATGCAAAGGGTCTCGATCCATGCTGCTTCCCCAGAAAAACATAATACATACTACTCAAAACATTTTCCAAACCAGGAAAAAAAGCTATTTTATAGCCCTTTGATTTTTTTCATGGAAGAAAGATGGTATAACTTTTTTCCAACACTTATCTCAAGTTTTCACACACGGCTGCTCTTCCCATTCCTAAATTCCACATCCAGCTGCACCTTATTTACAGTCAGTTGGATGCAGCGGTGGCTATCTTCCCACACAAGGGAAAGATATGAAGATGTTTTCAATACATTGAGTTGCCTCAGTGTGACTGCAGTCCATATGGATCCCAGAACACTTAAATAGTCCTTTTTAACCCAGAATTCAACAGGACCCCTAAAAGTGTGTGCAATTGTATGTTCTTGATCCAATTAAGCCCAGGTGGAGTTCGCGATCAAAGGGACACTGAATTACGTGAAAACTTGCAAGCTTGTGCTAGTGGGAAAATACTTTCCACTGAGTACGAAGGATCGCATCCAAAAATTGCCAAATTGATAGGATTACATTTGATTTAGCCTAGTGGATTGCAAACTCTTTGTATTGGTGGCCCCTTTCACATAAGCAATATTACTTTTCACAGAAAATTTAGATTTAGCGCCACATTGCCACCCTGCTTTCAGAGCTGTCCATCTCTCTAGGGCCCCGATCCTGCAAAGACTTATGCATGTATTTTATATGAGTAGCCCCATTGAAATCAATGGCACTACTCACAGTGTGAATATGCATAATTCTTTGCAGGAAGAAGGCCTACTATGATGCATGGAGTGAAAATTACAGATACAGGCATAAATATATATTGACACATGAAGAGAAGGGAGTTACCTCACAAGAGGAGAACCAGTGTTGAAGGCCAATTCAGACAGGGTGGATGTGATCCACACCCAATAATTGATGAGGAGGTGTCAATATCAAGAGAGGGAAAATTGCTTTTGTAGTTAGCAAGCCACTCCCAGTCCCTATTCAAGCCTGTTGATGGTGTTAAGTTTGGCAAATGAATTGTAGCTCTGCAGTTTCTCTTTAAAGTCTGTTTTTGAAGTTTTTTGTGGAAGAATTACTACTTTTAAATCTGCTATTGAATGTCCAGGGAAATTACAGTGTTCTCCTACTGGCTTTTGTATTTTACCTGCTTGGTGAATTTTGCCTGATGGCAGCTTTCATTACACAGACTCTAATTAGAGTATCAAATGTGATTTATACCCATACAATAGTAGTAATTATATTACATTTCCTTATGGCTATGGATGCAGAGCATAGGAATGCAGAGCATAGGAACTTCTGAACCAATTTTAGACTGTCCCATCCATCCTACCACACATGCAATGAAACAATATGTTTGGTGGGACTTTGGGAGTTAACTGGAATAACAAATGCCCTGTATATGTGGCAGGTGTGCTGGGGAGCTGTTATTTGATTGACTAAAGCTGGCCCACACAGGGAAGTCTGTTGCTATTTTCCTGCTGTTCGCGTTGAAATGAACAAACAGATCTGGAGTGTGAATGAAGGAAAGTAAAACAAGCTTGCTTAGTGCTTAGGGCCCTGTCCTGCATTCTGAATATTCCCAGCATGGACATCGGGAGTTTGGGTGCTTAAGGAACGAAGGGTCAGTTCTTCACTGTATCCTTTGCTGACAGAAGATGGATTGGGCCTTGGTTTGGCTAAAAAACGACTTACAAAGGGCTCACTGTGTCAAGGCTAACATCAAGCTGGGATTTCTTTTTCAAGAAGTTTATAGAGAAGCAAACAAATCTCATGGGGCATTATTTAAACAGCTATCTCTTTAGCAAACTAATTTATCAGGGGTCCTCCTGAGTGTCATTGTTGCTGGAGAAAATATGAAACTGCACTTCTTTCAAGTTCAAGAGGCTTTTGCAACTTGTTTAAATAAATAGGCTAAACTCCACCAGGTAATCACATACCCAACCTCTTCAGCACCACACCTGATGATCGGGATAACAATTATTTGGAAAGAATCCGAGAGGTAACCGTGTTAGTCTGGAATAGCAGAGGTAACAAAGAGTCCTGTGGCACCTTAAAGACTAACTGAAGTATTGAAGCATAAGCTTTTGTGGGTGAATACCCACTTCGTCGGATGACTCTCTGTTACCTCAATTATTTGGAAGTCCTTTAGAAGAGGAGGAGGCAGCTACACAAAGGGTGCTTCATACCTGGTGAACAGATTCCTACAAAGTGCAGAAGTGACAAAGAGTCCTGTGGCACCTTAGAGACTAACTAAAGTTTTGAAGCATAAGCTTTCGTGGGCTAAGACCCACTTCATCGGATGCAGCAGACAATTTCAAAAATGTCACTGCTCTCACATGGGTCATTGCATGTTTTAAGCCCCCACCAATTGTGTAAACATGGGCCACAACTATATATATTTTTTGATTCGCTAGCATATAAAACTGTACCTTATCAAAGATTTGTACATATAAATATAAAACAATATTGATATGAAGGTGAATCAAATAAAAACCCACTGTGGAATTATAAGCATTTATATAATAAATATATAACATTTATAATGTTTATAACATATATAATAAATATATTTAGATGTTATATTAACCCAATTTCAAGTCCAGTATGAGTCTGAGATCTTCTTAAATATCTCTGGATGCTCTCTAAGGTAACAAAAAAGATGAATGCAGGAAGAAAAAACATTCCTTCCTATTTATAATCTAGTTTCTCCTTTCTCCAGTGCCTTACGGATCTTCTTGCTTCTGATAACACTACTTCCATAAAAGTCCTTTGATGTGGAATTATATGGCATTTTAATGGGTTGTCATGTGTATCATATGGGTGTCACTTTCTCTGATGTTCACCAGACACAGGGCAAAGGAAACAGTGGCAGGTACTACCACCAGGCAAGTAAGCGATTCATATAGGAATTCACCCTCTTTGCAATTGTTATATAAAGCGTGTAGCCTTGGAACTGCCGTATGTTTTTCTGGCTTTTTAAAAACCCCTTTTACTGCAGTTAGTGAGCACACATAACATATTTTTTACTCTGCCATTAAAAGAGATTGTAGCAGTACAGTACAGTATAACAGGAGGGGACTCCATCCTGCATCAGCCATAAGGCAGTGCTTTGCTGCAATGGGAAATGATTTCATTAAATATCTTTGCATACTGTCCACTTGTAGGAATAATTGTTCCATATATGCTAACTGCAGAGATTCTTGCATTTCCCACTGAAGCAGCTGGGAAACAGGAGTTTGGATTACATGGACTGTTCTTCTGATCCCATCTGGTAATCCTATGTAAGCATATAACTCGATGTGTTTGTGAAGCACAAAACTCTAAATATACTAGATCCAAAGGGAAAAGCCCATTTGAGCATCTCTTTTCAATGAGTGTATGTGTTAATCTAGATCCAAAACTTAAGCAGCAATGGGCAAGTAGACAAAACATGAAGATGATTTTCTCAGCTGTCCATGCTCTCATGGGTACAGTAACTCCTCACTTAAAGTCATCCCAGTTAATGTCGTTTCGTTGCTAATCACTTAGAGAACATGCTCATTTAAAGTTGTGCAATGCTCCCTTGTAACGTTGTTTGGCAGCCACCTGCTTTGTCCACTGCTTGCAGGAAGAGCAGCCCTTTGGAAATAGCTGGTGGGAGCTTGGAACCAGGGTGGACCCGCAGACCCCCATCAGCTCCTCACTCCCCTAAATTTCCTGTGCAGCAGCCACCCAGCAGGCTATCAGTTGCCAGCAGTCCAGCTGTCCCTCCCTCCCCCCGCCACGTGCTGCTCCTGCCCTCTACCTTGGAGTTGCTCCTGGGAGCCTCCTGCTTGCTGTGTGGTGATGGGGAAGAAGGGGGGGCTAATGTCAGGGTATCCCCTTCCCCCTGCTTATGTCCCCCACTTGCCCCATCTCCATAGAGTTGGGAGGTGGGAGACGGACACAGGACAGGACTCAGGATGGAGGGGGCTTGCTGGCCGCAGCAGCTGTCTCAACATGCTGATCTACTTAAAAAGGCAATGTACTTAGAGAGGCGTCCGCGTACTTAAAGGGGCACTGCACTTCTCTCTCTCTCTCTCTCTCTCACACACATGCAGACCACACACACACAGAGACATGTCTGTCTGTCTCTGTCTGCCATGCTGTCTCCCCTCCTTCCATTTGTGCTGCCTTGTAGGGTTTGAGGCTACATTAACAACAATGTGTTAACCCTTGAGGGGTTCAGCCAGTGCTAGTTCATCATTTAGCAGCAAGGCATTCCCTGGGAAATACCCGCCCTCTGACTCCACCACCTCAAACAAGCTTCACTGCTGTGTACAGTATTGAATTGTTTGTTTAAAACCTATATTGTGTATAAGTGTGTGTATATAGGTATAAAATATCTTTTAGCTGGTGAATTTTTTTTTCCTGGAACCTAATCCCTCCCCCATTTACATTAATTCTTATAATAAGATGAGGAAGACTTTGTAGCATCTTAGAGACTAACCAGTTTATTTCAGCATAAGCTTTCATGGGCTATAGCCCACTTCATCAGATTCATAGAATGGAACAGAAGTAAGATGGATTTATACACACAGAAAGCAAAAAAACAAAACAAAAAGTTGTACATTAGCATACCAAATCTAAGAGGCTGTTTAATTTGGATGGGCCATTATCAGCAGGAGAAAAAAAAATGCCTTTTGAAATGGATTTCTGTGTCTGGCAGTAGATAACAACTATTGAAGGTAAATTAACAAGGGAAATGCAATCAATTACTGTATTGAGAGAACCATTCGCAAATCCCATTTAGCCCCTGGTTAATTGTATCCAATTTGAAAATTAATTCCAGTTCTTCAATTTCTCATTGGAGTCTGTTTTGGAAGTTTTTCTGTTTCAAAACTGACACCATCAAGTCTTTAATGGAATGGCCAGGAAGATTGAAGTGTTCTTCTACTGGTTTTTCAATGTTATGATTCTTGATGTCAAATTTGTGTCCATTTATTCTTTTGCAGAGAGACTGGCCGGTTTGGCCAATGTACATAGCAGAGGGGCATTGCTGGCACATGGTGGCATATATCACATTGTTCGATGTGCAGGTGAATGAGCCTCTGATGGTGTGGCTGATGTGATTAGATCCTATGATGGTGTCAGTTGAATGGATACGTGGACAGAGTTGGCATCGGGCTTTGTTACACAGATAGGTACCTGGGTTACTGTTTTTGTTGTGTGGTGTGTGGTTGCTGGTGAGTATTTGTTTCAGATTGGGGGGCTGTCTGTAAGCGAGGACTGGTCTGTCTCCCAAGATCTGTGAGAGTGAGGGATCATCTTTCAGGATAGCTTGTAGGTCTTTGATGATGCATTGGAGAGGCTTAAGTTGGGGGCTGAAGGTGACGGCTAATGGTGTTCTGTTTTTGTCTTTGTTGGGCCTGTCCTGTAGTAGGTGGCTTCTGAGTACTCTTCTGGTTCTGTCAATTTGTTTTTTTCACTTCCCCAGGTGGGTATTGTAGTTTTAAGAATGCTTGGTAAAGATCTTGTAGGTGTTTGTCTCTGTCTGAGGGATTGGAGCAAATGCGGGTGTATCTTAGAGCTTGGCTGTAGACAATGGATCGAGTGGTGTGTCCTGGATTGAAGCTGGAGGCATGTAGGTAAGTGTAGCTGTCAGTAGGTCTCTACTATAGGTGGTGTGTATGTGCCCATGGGGAAATTGGATTCACTTAACATTATTTCACTTAAAGTCACATTTTTCAGGAACATAATTACAATGTTAAACGAAGAGTTACTGTACTTAGAATTTCCTCAGTTCATCTGACACTAAGGGTACCTTTATACTGAGAGAGAAAAAATACAAAACCGTGGCAGCAAATCTCAGAGCCTGGGTTAACTCACTCAGGCTTGCACTACGGGACTAAAAATAGCAGTGTAGATGTTCCTGTTTGGGCTGAACCTGGGAGGTATTAAAAACAAAACAAAAAACCCAACTACTTCATTATAATTTTCCACTGATAGTCTTACCAGGAGAAGCTAAAATAGTAAGTCTCATCTTGTCTAATACAAAAAAATACACAACTATGGTATTCTTTACTAATAGCCCAAACACTTTATCAGCTTTGTAGACCGTAGTGTTTTGTAGCCATTACTCTAGATTTTTCTAGTATTTTTTATTTTATAAGGGTAGATATTGAGTCCAAAGAATCTCCCCTGGTTTTATCTGAATGCTTGAATTTCCACTTTAAGATTTTCCCCAGACTATTAAGAGTTCTCCAAGAGAAGAGAGTCCTATAGATCACAGCAGTTACTTTTAGTTGCACAGATGATCAAGTAGCTGTGTAAGGTTAAGAGAATATACAGAGTGCTCTGGTAATTTAGCTGGACATAATATGAAAATTAAAAGCTTGAGTTGCTACTTATTAGCATTAGATGTTCGTTCTTTTCCCAGGGAGAAAGTAATTTATGGCCTAACTGGTCTGAACAGTAAATCCAAGGAACAAGGATGCAGCCAGAGATTCCTATTACAGGGTTTACTATCCATCATAATTGGTTGATGGGGTGTGTTGAAACTACATTAATCATCACCCTGGCAGAAAGCAAATTAGAAACTCTGTGTTCTATAGACAGGCTTCCCATTTTACTGAGTGAGTTAAATACAAAGCATGTGTTACTGACATCAGTGATTTCAAAAGTGGGTGTTTCCCTTGATGTAAATGGTACTTAATAATGTTCCACCTTTGACTGAAACTAAGGCACACCCTGCCATGTGGTTCTTGTCATTTAATTAAATTTGCTCCACCTGAGCTCATTAATATCATGTAATTTTCAGATTAACTCCCAAAACCGTGTTGGCAGAATGCAGTAGCCCAATAAGGGAAATTCCACAGTGGGTGCTCCTGAACTGTGTTCACTACAGATTGACGGAGACTGAATTACCTAGAGAGACAAGGTGGGTGAAGTGCTATTTTTTTATCGGACCAACTTCTGGTGGTGAGAGAAACAAGCTTGTGAGCCACTTAGAGCTCTTCTGGTAGGGACATGGCTACAACTACAGTGCATACATTGCATTACCTAGTCATTCTGGCTGCCCACAGAGTTACTGTGCTCTCGTTGTTGCATCAAATGTGTTTGCAGACTTGTGACAGACACTTTGAGGGTTAGAGACACAAAGCCAATGGTTTTGCAATTTGACCAGGTCCTGGCTAAAGTTAGAATGCCAAGCTAAATGAATCCCTGTATAAACAGGTGTTGCTTTAAGGGAATTTGCAGCCATTTGTGAATTTGAGTTGGTCATTTCTAGAAATACCATCCATCATAAGCAGTAGTTATAGGAACAGCATTATATGAGATGATCATTCAAAGATACTGTAACTCAAGCATTCACAGTAACACTTAACCTTTTCCATGGTAGCCCATCTCTCATTCCCCTAGTTCATTAATTTTCACACCCTCTCTCTCTTTCTCTCTCTCATGTAAATTTCCACATTGACAGCTTCCAGAGAGTGGAGTCTGTGATTTAGCCACAGAGTAAGTGCTGTTACCCAGCTTGTAATGCAAGCTTCCCCACACTGCCCTCCACTCAGAACCCTCACACCCTATGCTAAAGTGACTTTCTTTAGTGATGAGAGAGTAGTTGATGCTGATTCGGTCCTTGGTCCTTGGTCTCTGGGCGGAGGCTACCAAAAGTACAGCGCCTTCTATCCAAGGGTCTCAAATGCTTCCCAGGGCAACATTAAAGGTGAGATTTTACCTGTCCCTGTGTGAGGTGGGAAAGGAGGAAAAGTCACAAGTAGACACTGTCAGGGCCCCCCCCCCCTCTTTGCAAATGGACTGATCTAGGTATGGTTTTGCCACTAGTCTCTGAAAAGACTATGGGGAGAAGGAACGGAGGGGTGGAGCCCTGACCTCATTGTCCCTCCATAGCAGCCAACAGAGCTATCCAGGCACAGATGTTCCCATGAGTTCTAGCAGGCATTGTTCTTGGGTCTCCCACTGCAGGACTGTGCCCCTCCTCCAAAGAGGGGCTAGAGCTTAATGCTACAATCCATTCCTATTGGTTTAAACTCCTGTGAGGTACATGTGGTGAGTATTACTTGTCCCATGGAGCAGATGGGGAGATTCAAGCACAGAAAACCTAAGTGACTTGTCCAAGATCACAGAGCCAGTTAACATGAGGGCTGGGCTTACAACCCCGGCCCCTTGGTTCCCCATTCACATGCTCTAGTTACCGAACCCTATGACTTCCCTGTCATGAGGTGGGTGCTCGTCCCTGAGGAAGAAGGGTGACAGCACCAGACTCCTTTCACCAAGGCCTCCTAATAGACAGCAGATGGCCACAGCTTTGGGTCACCGCCATTCTAAGCTGCAATCAAGTCAGCCAACAAGAGGTCAAAGACACAGTGGCCCATTACCAGCCAGTTGAGCAATCTAGTTAAAAAGTGTTAATTTTTCAGTGTGCCCCCCCTCCCAGCAGTTCACAGGATGGGCAGGGGGAGGCAGGCTAAAGAACAATGTGTGTCTCATACTCAGAGCTGATGTTTTCACTGAGAAGTCTCTCACATTTGGCCTTCATCTTATATTCTAGCTGTTATTTATGGAGATCATGAAAACCATGCTATGTACAGCAAATTTGCAGGTACTCTTGCGGTTTGCTTCCCTTTAAAGGACGGTATTCTGTGACTAAATGCCTTGTTACTGAAAACTGCCATGAGTTGGCACAGTAGCACAGAGCTCCTGCAAATCATGCACAACCGTTTTCCTTCACAACCGTCTTTCTGCGGGGGAGGGGTCAGGCATAATTTCCCCTTGCTTCATAAGATAAAGGTCCCCTAAAAACTCCTTCTTAAAATTACAGCCATCCCTGTTGGAATTTCAACTCTAGATGCCTAATCACTATCATTATAATACTTTATAATTACATTTGACACCTTTCATCTGAGGCTCTCAATTTACTTTACAAACATGTAACTAAATAAGCCTCCCCAGCACCCCTGCCAGATAGGTTGGTTTTAATATTATAGCCATTTTACAAATGCATAAATTGAGTTGCAGGGAGGTATGATCTTCAGGTCAAATATTGTGCATATGTAAAGAAGGCCTCGCTCTGCAGGCAGTGGGTCAGAGAGAAGGCTGAAAAGCATAGTCTGTTAAAGGGCATTTCTGCCTTCACTGAACAGGCAGAATGAGGTGTAGCGAAGGAGACAGACTTATGGTTTCTCTACACTGGCCAGTTTCTGCACAGTAAAGCAGCTTTTTGTGCTCAAACTGCAGACTTGTACACAATGCCAAGCCACTTTGTGTGCAGAAACTCCTTAGTTGCAGCACTGCAAAAAAAAACCACACCTCGACAAGTGTCATAAGGCGATTTGCTCTGAGGCTACAGTGCTCTTTTGCCAGTGTAGACACTTGATTGCTTTCTGCACTGTAATTGGCCTCCGGGGCTGTCCCATAATGCCTCAAGTGACCTCTCTGCTCATTGTTTTGAACTCAGCTGCCCTGGAGACATGTGCCTTCCCCTTTCAAAGCACCGTTTCTGACAGCCGTTGTGTGCTGTGCTGATCTGCTCTAGGACACAAAGCAAACCATTAATGTGGAATGCTTATGCTTTTGAACACAGAGGCACTATGTGTGTGTGAGAGAGCACGATGGCTGTGTAGAGAGTCCAGGGAGGCACATTGGGGCTGATTTTGGGGTCCTCCATCCCTCCGCCTCAGAACTGGTTGCTTCCTGCCGCTGTCTGAACTTACAAGTCAGCATGCTGACACACTTTTCCCCACCCCATATAGGCATGGGGCATTGCAAACCCTTCCCAAAGCACCCTGCGGCCAGTTACACAGTGGGATAACTACCCACAGTGCACTGCTGTCTTTGCTATTGCAATGGCTGCTAATGTGGATGTGCTCCAGCGTCACAAGGAGCATGGTGTGGATACTCAACCACGGTTTAATTCCAGCTTTTAATAAAAATGGTATAACATGTGGTGCAGAAACTTGCCAGTGTAGACACACACTTACTCTTGCTTTCTTCTGAAACAAAGAGCTCTGTGTCCTCTGTATGCTAGCACTTAAACGATTGCTATTAGCAGTACATCAACACTCTTACGGGGAAACTAGAATACCGTCTACAGCAGATATACCCCCACATACGTGCTATCAGGAAATAAGGGGTATGGGAGAACTAAGGTAACTAGCATACCAGGAGTCCAAGTGAATTCCATGCCAAAAATATGGAGGAATTAGTATTTCAGAAATTGTGGATGCAGAAGATCATCTATTCTAGGGTATGTGTAAAAATGGATTCCACAGATTCTTAACCTGGATAGAGCTGATATATGCAGAATGAGCTTGTTATTTTCCATGTAGATCACCTGAGAAAACGGAAAATAGTGTCTCCTGTGCCAACAGAACCATCTTCATCACTGTCACAAACATATGAAATGAGATAACAAAGAGTCCTGTGGCACCTTAAAGACTAACTAAAGTACCCAGATTGATTGTGTAAAATTTGCAAATGAATTGCAGCTCTGCAGTTTCTCTTTGCAGTCTGGTCTTGAAGTTTTTTTGCTGCAATATGGTGGCTTTTAAATCTGTAATCGTGTGTCCAGGCAGGCTGAAATGTTCTCCTACAGGTTTTTGTGTATTGCCATTCCTGATATCTGATTTGTGTCCATTTACCTTTTTCGTAGGGACTCTCCAGTTTGGCCGATGTACATAGCAGAGGGACATTGGTGGCATATAATGGCATATATGACATTGGTAGATGTGCAGGTGAATGAACCAGTGATGGTATGGCTGATCTGTGATGGTGTTGCTGGTGTAGATATGTGGGCAGAGTTGGCATCGAGGTTTGTTGCATGGATTGGTTCCTGAGTTGGAGTTATTATGGCACGGTGTGCTGTTGCTGGTGAGAATCTGCTTCAGGTTGGCGGATTGTCTGTGGGCCAGGACTGGCTTGCCTCCCAGGGCCTGTGAAAGTGAGGGATTATTGTCCAGGATGGGTTGTAGGTCACTGATGATGCATTGGAGAGATTTTAACTGAGGACTGTAGGTGATGGCCAGTGGTGTTCTGTTGTTTTCTTTCTTGGGTTTGTCTTGCAGCAGCAGGCTTCTGGGTACACGTCTGGCTCTGTTGATCTGTGTCCTTATTTCCTTGTGTGGGTATTGTAGTTTTGAGAAAGCTTGGTGAAGATCTTGTAGGTGTTGGTCTCTGTCTGAGGGGTTGGAGCAAATACAATTGTACCTCAGTGCTTGGCTGTAGACAACGGATTGTGTGGTGTGTCTGGGATGGAAGCTGGTGGCGTGAAGGTAGGCATAGCTGTCGGTAGGTTTTCGGTATAGGGTGGTGTTGATGTGGCCGTCATTAATTTGCACCGTGGTGTCTAGGAAGTGGACTTCCTGTGTGGACTGGTCCAGACTGAGGTGGATGTTGGGGTGGAAGCTGTTGAAGTCATGGTGGAATTCTTCCAGAGTTTCCTTCCCATGGGTCCAGATGATGAAGATGTCATCAATGTAGCGTAGATAGAGAAGGGGTGTGAGTGGACAAGAGTTGAGGAAGCGTTGTTCCAGGTCCACCATAAAGATGTTGGCATACTGTGGGGCCATGCGAGTGCCCATAGCAGTGCCACTGGTCTGGAGGTATATATTGTCACCAAATTTGAAATAGTTGTGTGTGAAGATAAAGTCACAGAGCTCATCAACCACTTGTGCTGTGGCATCATTGGGGATACTATTCCGGACAGCTTGTATTCCATCTTTGTGTGGGATGTTTGTGTAGAGAGCCTCTAGATTCATGGTGGCTAGGATGGTGTTTTCTGGAAGGTCACCAATGCACTGTAGTTTTCTCAGGAAGTGGGTGGTATCACGGAGATAACTCTGAGTTCTGGTGGCATAGGGTCTGAGTAGAGAGTCCACATATCCAGACAGTCCTTCAGTAAGAGTGCCAATGCCCGAGATGATGGGGCGTCCAGGATTTCCAGGTTTTCCAGGATTTCCAGACTAATACGGTTACCTCTCTGATATGAAATGAGAGTATTTTAATTGCACTGAAAGATGTGGTCTCCCAGGAAAATGCACGAGATTCTCTTTGCAACCAGTCAATCAGTGCTCATAAACACGGATAGAGGAATTTAAGTGCTAGTTGTTTTCCCTGCTAAACTGGAGATCTACTACGAGCATACAAATTATTTTTTTATGCCATAAAGACTTCACATACAAAATTGCAAACATTCACTTCACTTGTGCAGGCCCTGGAGAATTCTCTCAGGTTTGAATCAGCAGCAGTGCAGTTCCACCACAGGTAGCAAGGTTGGGAATGCTAGTTTAGACCAGTCAAAGGTATTGTTATATGTTATCTAACACTCGTTGGGACAGGTGTGGTAGACGCAGTGGCATCAATGCACCTGTCTGTGGCGGTGAAGCAGTTGTCGGGTCTAAAGGTGGCCATTACAGAGTCTGTTCTATGAAGGAGCTAGGATGTACTTTGGCCAGACTGTCATCTTCGTTGCCTTCATCAAGGCTTGCAAATGTTTACCTTCTGTGATTTGACATTGCTATTTCTCCTTCCTTCCTTTCACTTTCCATGCTATGCTTCGGGTTCTGCTTTTCCACTTCTCCCTGCTGACCACTGTGTGGTGCTATTTGTTTCTGCCATGACTGCTTGGTACCATATGGCCTGATCCTGCAACCCTTAAACACCCTAATAGCCCTTACTCACCTGGGAGATTCTAATAATAATTTCTCATGAGAGTAAAGGCTTGTAAAACTGGGCCCACTTTTGTTTGTTTATCATGCCTCCTTCTATCTGCGTATAGTCCAGCCTGCTCTAGGGCCTGCCCATTGACCACATATGGTCTACCTGCAAAACTACATTCTGCATTGCATAATTATTTCACCACCTTTATTATACATTTTTGAGGTACAACACTACATTCGGTGAATGGCGCCTTTCAAGTCTACCTTTCTTCATGTGTTTTACACATTAGTGCACACATGGGGACAATCAAGCCCAAGGAGTATAATGAGCAGCATCTGCACTGGCACTCCGTTCTTTGCTGACAATGCAAGAGTATTGCATTTTTGAGGTTTTAGCTTATTCAGAACTAAGATTACACAGCGCAAAGACTTTCAGGATAATGCACTGGGTGTTCTAGTAATTCAAGGGGCGCTCGTTTCAATTTGTTTAGATACAAAAATGATATTCCTTAAAGAAAAGTAAATCCCATGCAACGTTTCACGTTAAGTAAAAGATTTCAGATAGAATTAGGCCCAATCAAAATCCTAAAAACAAACAGATCATTGAGGAAATTCAATTCCATGTCTGGATCCAAACTTGGGTTTTGCTTGGGCCCATCTCTAACTTTGGCATTTTCGGGGGTTGGGTGAAGGAAAAGGAAGGAGAAGGTATGAAAGAACTGGTCATGTAGTTGAAGACCCAGCCAATGGTGTTTTTAGTACTTATGTATGGCATCTTCTGGGGATGTGCCATGAAATTTACTTCCCTCTAAAGGAAAGTAACTAAATAGATTGTCATTGTCTCCCTAATTAGATTAGTGCTGAATTTTTTTTTGCCACTCACTTTAGTGGGCAGTAGGCAAATTAGGCAGACTTGCAACTGATCTATAGAAGGGATGAAAATTTGAGTTCAATTGTAGATTTAAAAATTCAGTCTCCTAAAGTTAAACTAGCCCTGGTGTCATTCCATCACATCAAGGATGAATCTTGCCCCTTAGTTTATTTAATAGATTGAGGGACATAGGTAGACCTAAGTATAGTTAATGTAGTTTACAATCACTTTGGTCCTTTGCTTTTCAACAAAAGAGCATATTTTCATGGATCTCCAATATTTATACTAATACACTTTTAATGGACTCCAGCTATTAAGTGTCACAATGAAGCATTTGAAGTTGCATCTGCCTCATTTTAACCACGCTCCTATATATTTTGAGCATACTTCAAAGTTTGCTAATGATCTTAACATTTATAAATGCATAGCATGTCATAATTAGGAGTGGGTAACTAATTTCTTAGGATATTCCAGACAATGTCCAAGCCAGGATATTTATTAAAACATAGAGTCAAAGAAGGCTGGAAGGACCTTGAGAAGTCATCAAGTCCAGGCCTGCTATGCTGTGGCAGGGCCAAGTAAACCTAGACCATCCCTGACAGGTGGTTGTCCAGTCTGTTCTTCAAAAAATGCCAGTGATGCGGATTCCACAGTCTCCTTTGAAAGCCTTCTCCAGATTTTAACTTCCCATACAGTTAGAAAGTTTTTCTTAATATCTTAATATCTAACCTAAATCTCCCTTGCTATCTGCAGTGGACACAGAGAACAATTTATCACCATCTTTCTTACAACAGCCGTTAACATATCAGGTGTCCCTTCAGTCTTCTTTTCTCAAGACTAAACAGGCCCAGTTTTTTAACCTTTCCTCATAGGTCAGGTTTTCCATACCTTTATCATTTTTCTTGATTTCCTCTGGGCTTTCTTCAATTTGTCCACATCTTTCCTAAAGTGTGGCACATAGAATTGGACCCAGTACTTCAGATGAGGCCTTACCAGTGCTGAGTAGAACGAGGCAATTACCTCCCATGACTTGCATGTGACACTCCTCTTAATACATCATAGCATCACATCCAACAAAGAAAATTCATATTCCTAGGGTCACTCTCAAACTGTTTAGGGACTGAATGACATGAAATAAGAAAAGTTCTATGTGTAATGTACCCAGTTGGATATAAGGATCGAGGTAAACTGAATTAATGGCTCAGATGGGATCATCTTTCACCCCTAGGTCATCAGCTTAGTTCCATCAGATGTTGGCACTGTTGCCTCTGCCGTGGCTGCTTGGTATCACACATCTCAATCCTGCAACCTTTGGTTGCAATTGGTTGTTTCCAACCTGACACCTAGGGTATGTCTTCACTATAGGTCTAGGTCGATTTCCCTTAATTCGATTTTCTAAACTCGAGTTTAGAAAATCGAATCAGTGTGTCCCCACCAGGACAGCAGGTCGACAGTGGTCGACACTGTCTGTCCTTGAACTTTTGCAGGGGGTCGACATAGCCCGCATTGCACTGTGGGTAGGTAGCCCACAGTGCAATGCGTGCTGGACCCCCCCCCCCTGCCCAAGCAGCCCCACGGACCCCCCCGCCCGAACAGCCCCCCCCCTCGCCGTACCCACCCGCCCGAGGGGGGGTGGGGGAGCCAGCGCGCGGCTGCTTGGGCTATCGGCTCAGCTGCCTGGTGAAATTGACCAGACAGCTGAGCCGATCCCTCAAGCAGCCCCGCGTGGGCTTCCCCCCCCCCCTCAGCAGCCCCGCGGACCCCCCCCCGCCCGAACAGCCCCCCCCCGAACAGCCCCCCCCTCGCGGGGCTGCTCGGAGGTCGGAGGCTTAACTTCTGATGCCTCTTCACTAGCCCACAGTCGAGCTTGTAATGTCGAATTTAGCCTTACTTCTCTCGTTAGGCAGGAGTTCCGAAATCGATCTTGAAGGCCCTTTAAATCGACTTTAAGGGCATGTATGTGAAGACAGGTACACCCTTAATTCGACCTAACGTCGTTAAGGTCGAATTAAAGTGGTAGTGAAGACATGCCCCTAGAAAGCATTAGAAATACAGAGAATGCAACGTGCAATGTACAGCTGCAGGTGGAGAGCAGTTCTGCTAATCAATACTGAAATTAGCACTAA
Organism: Sternotherus odoratus; assembly: GCA_032164245.1. Classification (NCBI taxonomy): domain Eukaryota; kingdom Metazoa; phylum Chordata; order Testudines; family Kinosternidae; genus Sternotherus; species Sternotherus odoratus. The sequence goes on from JAVMKO010000003.1 coordinate 102,522,995, forward strand.
ATCACACCTTTGCTGGCAGCTACGGCACAGAGGCCAACTGATGGGCATAGGGATTGAGCTGTCTTCTCAGAATAAGGGTGGTAGTACATCAGCCAGGCAGTCTGAGCAGTGGGAAGGCTAGAGTGGCTTCATTTAGTATTATCCATGGTACTTTGGTTAAATGGAGTTCAGCCTCCAGGTTGCTTCATAGGCACTGCATGTATAGAAAAGAAAAATATATTACAGAAGGATCCAAAGGGACTGCTTGCAGTCGTTCGTTAGTTTATTCTCAAGTAACATTCTCTTCACATTCTTTTTATTGTGCATGTTAACTAAAGTGAAGAAACCAGGCTTAATTCCAGAATGAACCCTTGAATCATCTTGGGCCAGATCTTGAAGATCTCCATCTTTATTCAGGCAAATTTCCCTAATGGCTGCACTGAGAGTTTTGCCTGAGCAAGGGCCAAGAATTGAGAAAGTGCTGCAGGTTTTGGCCCCATTAAACAGCAAAGTTGGCCTTAAACTTTCATTAAGAAGTACACTCTGGTCTGCAGTTATGGACATATGCCCCCAGTGAATTCCACTTTCTTTTCTGCTGATGTGCACTGTTCTTATGCTTGCCAATGTCATGCAGCTGGAAAAAAGAGGCATCTTAAATAAAGATGTGATATTTCACGCTTCCATTACCTTTTTGACATAAAGCTATTTAAGCTGGTCCAGTGAGGCAGGGGAGGAAAGCCTGAAGTTGCAATCCCTTGGGTGGCATGTATCTTCCAGCTCCTCGGGAGCCTCCAAAAGGCGCAGGTAGCCATCAGTTCTGTTCAACTGGCTTTCTGAAATGAACAATGAAATGGAAATGTGACACGTCCCCCTTCTCGGGGGGATAAGGCTGTCAGCTGATGAAGAGTGGGGACACTGCAGAGGGACACACTGCCCTACCAAGATCTGTGCTGGTTATCCCATTAGCGGAGAGGGATTGACAGGCTGAAGGGAATTCAGAGAAAATCAATAAACTGAGCAGGGGCTGGGAAGAAGTTTATGAAGACAGGGTTAGAAGAGCTAAATCTCTCTCATTTGGCAAGAAGACTGAGGTGGGTGTGGAGAGAACATAAAAGAAAACATTGGAAGGTGTACAACACCAAAGTCCCAATGAGAGGGCACACAGATCCGTTGATGCCCCCTGGTGGGGACACTGCTGCCTCACTGCACCCCACCCCACTTAAGTGAGGTCCTTTAGGTCAGGTCCTGGGGATCCACATTGGCTTTTTTTTCGGTAGTGGGGCGGGGAGTCTTTCTCAGGCAAGGTTCAGAGTCAGCTCAGGCAGGCACTACCATCTGGGAGATAATTAAGTGTAGCTGAGCATAATTAGGCTTACCATCTTAAAAGGAAGCTTGTGCCTCCTCAGCAGAGGAAAGGACAAATGTATGCGCTGAGCAGAAGCCAGGGCAATGAGCTCTGAGGAAGAAACTAAAAGCCCTTTGCTGCTTGGGCAGTTCATTTCTTTCCCCAACGCAGCAGGGCTCTGGCTCTTTGAACCACGATCGATTTCTTGACAGGTTCAAAAACAGCAAAGGCAGGGGTATGTTAATTGTGCTAGAGTCTACAGCAAAACAAAATCTCTGCGCAGTGTACCTAGGTGACAGGAACTGCTGGGGGTGGCAGATTCAGCAGGCACCAGAGTAGAACCCACACATGATACTCAACCAGAAATACCAGCTGCTACCAGCACACGTGACCTACTATACGCAATCTCTTCTTATCAAATGTCCAAAACAAATATTTCTTTTGGAGTGTGTGTTTGTCTTTCTTCATTGTTGGAGACAGTGTTAAACAACTAGGTCTCAAGCAATGTAAGGGTCACATGACACGTGGAAGCTTTGGCAGCCATGTCTTCTCTAGTGACGAGCATACTAGGGGGCCTCATTCTCCATTGCCCTATATCTTGGACAGTCATTTACACCAATGCAAAATGAGGGTAAAACTCCTGCAATCCTGATGTAGTGGTGTTTATACTTGCCTTGTGCTAAAGTAAATGACTACTCGAGAGGCTGGGCAATGGTCCAGAAAATTTCAAGTTATCAGCAAAGATGTATCTTGGAGAAACTCCATGTCATTCCCTATAAACAGAACTGTTCTTGTATGGCTATAGAAATACGGTTATGGGACTCGGTGGTGTTGCTGCAAATATTGGAAATGAATTGGAACTACAACCAATAGAGGCACCCAAGGTGACAGAGAGACAAAACCAGGAAGATCCAGTCAGCCCTATCATGCTCAGAAGTCTTAAGACAACTTAAAAATTGAAAAACAGATTTTTTTAAAATAGCTTCTAAGTATTTTCTTCTTTCTCCTGGCCTAGCCATCTGGCTACAGTGTGTAACAATATGGCCCTTCCTCACAAACATTAATTGGGGACTGGTGCCTTATACCTGGTCAGCTAAATTATTACACCACATTGCCATTGGCTTGTAAATAGTCCTATTGTTGGAATCACTCTGTTTGAAAAGAAGGTGGCTGTGAAAATGCTGCTGCTTGTTCTGCCCAAAGGCTGAATCCCTCCTAGGGCAAAAGGAGCGAAGCTGCCTCTGGGAGCTATGGCACCTGCCTTTGCCACTGTGGTGAATTTGGCCTCAAATCCTACTCCATAGTGGAAGGGGAGGAACTCAGTGTTTTTCGCCCTTGCATGCCTAATTGTCAGGTACAGTGACATAATGAGAGAGACCAATCCAGGAATTTAAAGAGGATTCTCAATCTTAAATGTCACTTGTGGTTAACCACAAAATGCAGAAAACCCTGCATTGCACAAAGCCTACTATAGTGGCATGTCTGTAGCTCTACAGAATGAAGCCGGCTGTTCTGTCTGAAAGAAAATCCTGGAAATCCATATGTGTTCTTAAGAGCCAGGTTTGCTCCCAACACGTCACTATTTGTTCAGTGACTATTGCAGGCAGAGAGTGGTAAATACTGAATTAGAGCAAATCATGTATCTTCAGTTCTGGGTCTGATTTTTCTCTCACACTGATTTTGCCCCTGTGTCAACGCCACTTCCGTGAAGCTATAGGTGATTTATGCCAATGCAAGCGAGAGCGGAATCTGGAGACTGATCTTGATTGTGAGTGTGAACCATCCATGACTTCTCTGAAATTTAGAACTAAATCCTGTGGGTGAACCATGCTAAAAGTGGGTTTAGGGAGTTTCATCCCACCCAGCTGCCAACAGCTGTGCTGCCTGAGTGTGGGAAACAGAAGCAAAAACTCTCGGCTGCGCTCCCAGTCTATGCGGTTCTAATCAGATGGGGGGCGAGGGGTGCATGACCAGGTATGCTCTAGCACACCTGCTAGCTTTTGGAGGAGGAGCGCATATGACATATTTCATATTTCCTGTGTCAGGAAAATACTCCGTGCAGCTGTTCCTCTGCCTTGTATGTGCAGAATACTTACTTCCTTGACTGGTTACTGTGGTTCCACCCCCAGCCTTCCAGAGAGGAAAAAAGCCACAGTTTGGCCCTTCATATTGTAGGGATTGAGCTCATATTAAAGGTGAGTGCAAAGAGCGTGACCCTGCACTGATTTTTAACTGGACTACTCATTATGAGTTAAGATCATCACGTCAGTCCATTGGAGCCTAGGAAACTGTATCCACACATCCAAAGTGATCTTTGACCTTGAATTCATAGTTGCAGGTTTAGTGTTTATTTTTTAAATGTAATATTACTGAACATATTTGTTTACAGTTGCGCCCAAAGACCAACCAAGAATGGGGCCCTATTGTGCTAAGCGCTCTACAAACGCAGAGTACCTGACAGTCCCTGCCTCAAGGAGCTTACAATGTAGATAGACCAGACAGACACAGGGTGGGGGAAGGGGTCTAATACACAAGCAGAGTGAGTAATGTCCTGGTGGCAAATATCATGTTAGTTCCACTAGGGGCGAGCGGGGGAATTGGGTTTACTTAGGAGGGAATCAGCTAAATGGAAAGATACAGGACAGAAAGAGGGAGTGAGGAGGACAATGCCGGGGAGAAGCGGGTAAGACAGATAGGTGTGGGGTGAAGAGACTTCTAAAGTTTGAATTAAGGGACTAAAACAAATCTGAGTCCAGGGTGCTCTGTGGAGAGTGCGGCCCCCGATGGGCCATACTTTATCACCAGCCCACCACTGAAGCAGTCTCCACTCCAGAGACTTCTGCCCCTACCATCTGGAATCTCTGGATACCAATGGCCTGATGTTTTTAAAGGTGCTAACCATCTACTTCTTCCATTGAAGTTAATGGGATTTGTGGGTGCTCAGCACTTCTAAATATCAAGACACAAAGTATTAATCTTCACTTACCTTTTCCTATTTAGCCTTTTAACCAAGCAGGACCACTCAGAGATACATTTCATTTTTAAATGACACTTTTGTGCCACCTTTTCCAAAGCTCTTTTGGATTTGAAGCTTTCTAAGGAGCAAGGAGAAAACGTTTCTCGTGCTTAGTGCTCTTTTTCCAACATGATATAAATTTGTACCCTTCAATTTCTTTCCAAACTGTTTGAAGTACAACGGGAAGGAGGGCGCCTTCACCACAAAGGAATATAAAATACCCTGAGAATTGTGGGGCCAAGGCAATACAGAAATAAATTACTTTGACATATCTACATGAAAGGTTAGAGCTTACTTGGTCACTCTAAACCAAACTCCAGTACATGAAAGCAAGAATACATCACAAATCAGCCTTAACCTGATGGCAATTCAGGGATTGAGGAGAATTTGGAATCGAGAAAATGCATTTGGACATGTCACAGCAGCAAAGTAATAGACAAGATTAAGAGTCTGATCCTGCATTCTGTACTCGTGCAACATCCTGCTTGATTTTTGAAGAAAAAAAAAAGTTACAATGGAACATTTCACCCAACTCTAGTCTCGATATAATTATTTTCTGGTTCACCTGAGACTCTATTTGATGATGAATTCGCTCGCTGGCCCCTCGAAGCTCAGTGTCACTACTTTAGGGGGACAAGGTAGGTGAAGCAATATCTTTTAATGGACTAACTTCTGGTATTAATAAAATAAAACACCAATAAAAGATATTACCTCACCCACCTTGTCTCTCTAATATCCTGAGGTTGATACAGCTACACCAACACTGCATACAACTGCTTTACCGAGTCAGTTACAGTAACTCTTAACGCAGCCACAGATAGCTGAAGAGACAGAAGTGAGGGGGGTGGGGGAATTCTTGGGAGGCTGGAAAGATAATATGGAAGGTCAAGGGCAACTCTGAAATCCACAGATATCAAAGGTCAATATCCAAGATGAAATGGGGAAAGACTTGGGAAGCTGAATGAAAGGTTGTGGCAGCCCTAGATAGAAGTGATGTGAAAAGAATGCTGCACAGAGGAAAGCTGACAGAGGATGTGGGTCAATTTATACACAGCTCACCCATCTTTTGTTAGGTTTAAGATTAGCAGCCATGTTAGTCTGTATCCGTAAATAAAACGAGGAAGACTTTGTAGGACCTTAGAGACTAACCAGTTTATTTCAGCATAAGCTTTTGTGCGCTATAGCTCACTTCATTGGATGCATAGAATGGAACAGAAGTAAGATGCATTTATACAGAAAGAAAGAGAGAAAGAGAGAAAGAAAGAAAAATTGTACATTAGCATACCAATTCTAAGAGGCTGTTAAATTTAGATGGGTCATTATTAGTAGGAGAAAAATACCTTTTGAAATGGATTTCGGTCAGGCAGGATTTAATACCTATTTTAACATCTTTTGTTAGTGTCTTTATCAATGATCTTATATGAGGGTCAGTTTATATGTCAGTGTATGTGTACGTGGTAGTCACTCATAGTGCATGATGCTGCACTTAAAAATGAGTTTTAGCTGTTATATAGCTGTGTGACATGGCTCATTATATACAGCAGTCCTCATACCCTGCACTTTGTAGGAGAAACACTGACACATTCACATCAGATTTATTAGAAGGATGCACAAGGTTAGAGGTAACATAGTTTCCATGGTTAAAGCACTTTCCTCACATTCAGTGACCAACCCTGTCTTATACACCTTGTCTTTTTGGTGACTCTGTTGCCTATGTGGCCTATAGGAGGATCAGGAAACCAAACATCCAGGTAACTTGTTAGCTACTAAAACAAAACTATTCTACAACTGTGACTAGTGGTGAGAGTGGGGAACCAGGAGACAGAACCCTGAATGCCCATTCCTAGCTCTGTGAGGCAGGTCACCTAACCTCTCCGTGACTCCGTTTCTCCAACTGTAAGATGTGGCTGTTTGAGAACTAATCGGTAAGCTTTTTAAATGTTTTGAGATCTTTGGATAAAGGCACAATGGAAGTACAGGATATTATTATTATTAATTATTATTATTGTGCTATTTAATATAATAGAAAGAATAGATCAAAGGTATTGATAGTGAAACTGTTGAAATTACAGATGACCTGCACATTAGAGCAACATTTGAAGCCTGCTGAGCGGGTTTGTGATATCAGCCTTATCATTTGTCATGTCTTTCCTTAGGTCTATTCCACTGCATTTAATGGACTTTCAAAACACAACAGAATTGGCAAGTGCAAGGAACTTGAGCAGTTGTTTCCTTAAAATCTCCGTACATCTGTCCAATCAACTGTCTCTAGGGTCAGATTAACTGCAAAGATAATAAAGCGTCCATGTATCACTCTGTCTTGGGAATGAGATGTAGAGAATCTGCGCTGAAATAATCAAGAGATGATTGGTACTCCCAGTTAACCAGTGCCAAGCTATGCCCAAGATGAGTTTTTGTGCCAAGATCTTGCATATTTATTATTTAATTATTTATTTTATGTATACAGGTGGCTTCATAATTTCTACTGCTGTTATTGAATGCGGTCTCCCATTTAAGGCTGGTACTGGGCAAATCTAAGAGGCTGATTGATGTCGTTCAGATGCTAATTTGAATCTCAGCTGGACCTACTTACTCTGGAAATCCACCCAAAAATCTTAGGAGAAGAGATTTTCTCGTGCAGAGCCAGTCTTACAAAACAGAAGCCAATCACTAATGGGGGAGGCTAGTGAGAAACTTTCCCCAAATTATCCACTATATGGTTTCTTGCACCTTCCTCTACAACTGGTCACTGTTGACGACTAGACTAGGTGGTATCATCCTATCTGGCAATCATGCCTTTCACAGCAGCATGTAAGCTACACATGTAGTGTGTGTGCTCTACTTGCCACCAAAAGTGTCGACATAGCATTAAATTCTCTGTGTCTCAGTTCCCCACTTGTAAAAGTGGGATAGCACTTCCCTCTATGGGGTTAAATTTCATTCATGATTTTGAGGTACTATGTGACGAGGGCCATGTAAGTACTTAGCTGGATATAAAGAATCTGAGGGACGTGCCTGCATAAGGGAGAGAGCACCCCAACCGTGCATCCCCCCAGGAGTGGTCCACCTCCTCACTGCCCTGCCTATGCCTTAAATTTAGCCTTCATGTGACTTGCCCAGGGTCACACAAGAAGCGTATGGTAGAGCCTGAACTAGGTCTGGCTCCTGATGCTGGGCTGTAACCACGCAATCATCCTTCCCTCCCTATATAAATAAACCACTATTATAAATAAACTAAGATCTTGCAATCTAATCCTGTGGTCTACAGGGAAAACTTCCACTGAAAATAATGGAGTGTTGCGTCAGTAAGGATATTTTTGCATAGCATTTGACAAATACTTACCCTTGCCACCCACCCCAATTTTCCCAGCTTTTAAAGTTGGTGGAATAATTTGCTAATGCCTTCACAGCCTAGTTTTGATGAATTTTGCAAAGATTTTTTAAATAAGATATGAAGGCACTTTCCCCCAACATTGGCAGCAAGCTAGTGATTATTTTACAGTGTTATGTTACTAAGAATAATTCCTTACTCCATCACTCTTTGCAGGAAGGGAAGTGATGTTGGCTTCTGAGGCTTAAGAGGGCGTTACCTGTTTATTTTGAAAACAAATATTTATCTCTGCTATTCCTGACGGAACATCAGCTTTTCGGCTCCACTCTTAGAATTTACCATAGGAGGTCCATGCACTTTTGCCCAATTTTACTGAACTGCTGCACCATGTAGCTTTATGTGACATTTATTTAACAATATTTGTAGGTCAATCCAAACCAGCTCCACTGCTATCCTGGAGGCTAGATGGAAAGTCATGACTTGTTTCTCTAAATATGCAGTTGATTGAAAAATACTCCTTCTTCTCATATATGCTAGGCAGGTAATGTAATTTGAGGTTACCTTAGTTGTTTGCCCAATCTCTCTTTTGTGCTTACTATTTCTTTTCTGGAACAATGCACACTCTGGGTCAAATCCTCCTTACTCCTCACCCCCAGAAGGCAAAATCCAAGTAAATGGAGGAGGTCTAAATAGAAGTTGTAAGAGTGTCACCCTCCTTCTCTGAACCCTGGGTACAGAGAAGGGACTCTTCTAAGCCAGACCAAATAACTATAAACTGTTTCTCCAGCCTAAGTTATTCTTTACACCCCCAATCCCCCACACTCTACCAGCTGGGAAAATGGGGTTACCCAAGCTGCCACCATCTGAGTAAACCTCCAGGGCCCTGGAGAGGGGGTACCCGGACTCCCCCAAACCCCCCTGATTCTCTCCCTGAGAAAAAGGGACCCTCACGCTGTTTCACTCTTCCTGATAGCCCAAGGCAAATTTGCTACAGCACGCCGGTCTCACACTGTCTGTGAGACTCCCAGCTTCAAGGCTCAGATCACCTTACTAGAATTACCAGACAGTTCTTATAGATATAAAAAGTTTAATAAAGAAAAGAGCAAGCATACAATTAAGACACTACACAGGTACAGAATCTTTTAACCTTAATCGTCTTGCATAAACAAACCTCTCTTCCCCCTTCTCCCCCCCTGCTAACTACCCAGATAGAGACACCAAGGATCCAATGCAAGGTTATTATGCAGGACAATTCTTACTTACAGTTTTAGCTAGTTATGAAGACCTACAGAGAAAGGACAAGATTGTGGGTCCATAGCTAGACCAAGAGTTCTGAGTCAGTCTAAAGCCCAAACCGAACTGAACTTTACTTCCTGGTCTCTTTGTGTTTAGTCAGACCCCTCTGACAACACTGCCCTCTCAGATAACATTAACTCCACACAGACAAGACAGCCCTCCATGCTTATGACAGAAGTGGAAAGGGAATGAATCCTCTGCACCTCTTTGGCATATAGCCGTGCAGTGCTGCCACCTCTCCACATCCCCTGGTCTTGTGGTTGACACACAGGACAAAGAGGCAGGCAATGTGAACTCTGTACCTGGGTCTGCCGCTGACATCATGGGCCTGGTTCTGCACTGCCTTACAACTTGTGGAATTACTTTTGCCTTTGCAAAGTGCGTGTGACCTGCTGCCATTCCAACTTGGTAGCCTTTTCTACAGGTGTGAATGACTCCTCAGGCTGCAAGGCAATAAGAATCAGGATACCTGTGTGAACTTGAGCACCTAAGTAGCATCTACAAACTGAGAAATCCAAAGTTCATGACCTCTTTTGAAAATGGGGGCTTAATCTCCTTGCTCCTCCGTTTCTTGCTCTGTGTAATGGAGGTATTTCCATGGAAATGGCAATAAACTAATGGACTGTAGTAGCAGCGGGTTCCCTGGTTTGTATACGCCCTACACAAGGGATTTAGGTCTCTGAATCTGCAGTTTCACTGTCCACGTCCCTACCCCTCCCTAGTGCATTTCACTGCAACTTCAAATCTGTGTTCCCATGGAATATGGGAGCAAAGATGCCCTGCATGACAACTTCACAGTCTCTCTAATACAATGGAATGGAGCCTGTTCCTCTGAATTTAGGGCCTTTTCCACCTGTGGAGCTTTTAACTTTATCTTTATTCCTAGTATTTTCCTTCTGCTCATCTCTTTGAGGGTTGGGTCTGCTTGATCACTGTTACTGTGGACACATTTTGTGTAATGTAATTGTACTCTGGGTAAAGATGCGTGTAGCAGCGTGTGGTATATCAGGACAACAAAGGAAGTGGGGAAAGAGACTCAGGTGCCATAAATAGTAATTTTTTCTCCCTGATTCCTCCCAACTTTCCACAGATTGCACCCCCCACATATTTGGTTGGCTGACCTGGGCAATTTTCTACCTAGCACCATCTTTCTGTTCTAATCTGGAATGGTATCACAGCACATCCAAGATATTGGTCAGTGCTTTGGCTTTTGAGGCTAGTTGTTCTAGCTTTCTGGACCCACCCCGACAAGATGATGAGTTTCTGCTGATTTCAGTGCCCAGCACCTCACAGAACTGGAATCTTTTGTCACAAAAGCCAAGCTACCACATGGCCCCATGAAATAATTCATGTTTTGCCTTTGAAGAGCAGTGTCTCTTCAGTCTTCATTCTAAAGAAGACCGCACTATTGAGGTCACATATAAGAAGCAGTATGAAAAAACAACCTTACATGTATCCAGTGAAGCCAGGTGTTCAGGAACATTTTTTATTTGTCATTTCATTGTTCTGTTAGTGAGCTATTAACATAAGCAGTAGGTCAATGAGCTTAAAACAAATTACCCATAGCAGCCACAAATTGCCTGAAATAGCTGTTAGCTAAATTTAAGTCTAAATTTAGCTGAATAATTCCTGAATACTAATGAATAGCTAGCCTACCTTCCTACGGGATCCTGTTTCTCAAAAGAAAATTGCACTTGAGAACTGGTAAGCTCCATCAAATACACTCATGTAATCACAAGCTAGCTTTGCTATATGATGGCTTACGACTTGCTTCAGGCCATTTTGTTTCATTGGTCTATTTGTCTCTAAGGCCTTTTTCATAGCACACAAGATAACAATCTATTTTGTTCTGAAATGATTTTTAGTGTTGGCTGTGGTGATGACAGCTATACCTCCTGATACATGATAATATTATGCATGAACCAGGATATAAATTTTTCCCCACAAGTTAATTTATATTTAACAGTCTTTGCTTGTCTTCCTTCCGATTTTGGTCCTAATCGCTGTCCTCCATAACAAATTCTCTTACAGCGATAAAAGTAAAGACCAATTCACAGCAAACAGATGCATATAATAATGCACTGAGCGCGTTATATATTTCTCTGCTGCCTGTTGTAATATATTTAAGACTACAGGACAAATCAGAGGAGTGTACTGGAAACAAGGTGACTCAACTCTGTGGAAGTTCAGACATTTAACTTCTGTTCCCTTCCACCTTGATCTACCACCTACTCCAGCTCTATTGCCTCATTCCCCACATCCTCTTCAGCACCTTTCCATTAACTGAAACCTTGCATTTGTACAGCATTTTGATTCCAAGGATTATTTTTAAGCAAGGGTGGATATGGAGGGGGGGGGGGAAATACTGGTACTCCACCAAGCTGTCTCCTCCACCTCCAAATAAGCTTCACCTACTTGAGACACCAAAATGAGATGCCACTGACAGTAGGTCATGTGGATATTCACAATATGCTCTGCTAGGTTCTATGCTTTTGGTTGGCACCCCTCTGTGGGCTTTAAATCCACCTATGGATTCTCTTAAGTTCTTCAGGGTCAGCTCCCCACTGGTGTAGGGCTCAGATGTCCCACTGGACTCCTTGAGCATGGATCCGCCTCACTGGAGCTTGATTCCTTTATTGGTGAAAAAAAAAATTAGTAGTTCTTTCCCAAGTGCCCCCCATTTGTGATGCAAACACCAGACACAGTAGACTGTGGATATCTTCATCATACAAGCTGCCATTTCCTTTCTGGCGTGCTTTGATCAGCAACGTAATAGTTAACAGTCTTGACACTTAAATTGCCATAATTGGGGAATCTGCATTCACAACCACTGAGATGAAGGGGTAGTTCACACACCTCTCAGAGTTTTTTCAGATCGCTTACAAACAGACTCAGGCAGATATGGCCGCATATGGTCACATTTTGAAGAGTGGCTTTGCAACCATGCCCTGGTATGTTTTTCACCTGAGTTAGCTCTGTGGAGCTAGTTTAACTCAGCTGAAAATCCCACTTGTCAATATTGGTTTTCAATGTAGGGTTTTCAGCCTAGTTAAGCATGATAGATAGATGGTATTACAGAAAGGCAAAGCATCCAGAACATCCCACTTCTGCCTAGGAGTCAGCCACCCCTAAAACCCAGCAGATACACTTAGAATCCACTCCCAGTACTGCCTATTATTGTTGCTGCTCCAGTGCCTCAGCTGCAACCCATCACATCTTAACACTGATCTGTGAAATGCCAGTAAATTGAAGCATATCATTTGTTATTTTAACTGGGGTGATGAAATGCACTTTTAAATCAAGCAGTAAGATGCCATCATAATAGAGAAATTATATGGCACTTCTTGGCCTAAAGAAAAGATGCTGTTTGTGATGGTAAATCAATATAAATGCAGGAATGGTGAAATTACCTGTGGAAAATATTTGCAAGCTTTCTGCTTGCTACAAAATTATATTCCTATAAACTAGTCCATATTGTCTATCATTTTCCCAATTCGGTTTTAAAGGTCAGGATTAAAATGTTCAGCTAGACTGGGTTCTTTGGAAGGTAGAATTTTCTACAGCGGATTTATTTCTACATTGTCCATAAAAGATGAGTGATAGTGTCCAGAACCATATTAAATTATGGGAGCCTTTCTCTTGTAAAAAGCATCCCTGCCTAGAATGGTAACATAAATTGCAATGAGTTACATCAGAGCTAAGATCTAGGGAGGATATGTTCTGTGAGATCCTCCAATCTCGAACAGCCTTGGACCATAAACAAAGGATTGGGAAGGGGCCTCTCAACATGACCATGGAGAGAGTGATTGCTGCAGAAGAGGCAAAAGAACTGAGAGAGGCTCTGGAAAATGCAAAATCCAAGACATCATGGATTTGCTCAGGCAACAATCTCAAATGTTGCAGTCACAGCATTATTGAGCTACATGCCCAAAGACATCAGACTCAGCCAGGGCTGGTGACAAAAATTTGGGGGGCCCCTACTTTGATAGTTTGGGCCCCCCCCCAGCCCAGCCGGGGTCCCCCCACCCCAGCCAACAGCGGCTGTGCCCCCCCCCAACCCAGCCAGCGCTCCCCTCCCCCCAGCCCAGCCTACAGCGGATGGGGGCCCCCCCAGCCCAGCCAGCCCCCCCCCAGCCCAGCCGGCGCTCCCCCCCCTCCCCCGGGCAGCGAGAGCTGCGTGAGCCGCCCTTTCTCCTCCCCCCCGACAGCACTGCTGCTGCCGGCTGGGCTCACAGCTCCTGCTGGAGCCAGGCTCGCGTGTCCGGAGGAGAGCCGCGCCGCCTCCCCACCCCTTCCCCGCTCTCCAGGTCCGGCGACAAGGGGGGACACAACGGGTACAGCGGTGTACCGGGGCCCCCCTAAAGTCAGGGGGCCCGGTACAGCTGTACCCATAGTACCTCCCTGTCGCCGGCCCTGGACTCAGCAGCCTTTCCAAGCTTTGGAGAACTACGTAGTGGTTGCTAGCTACACTCCCCAACATACCAGGTGGCAGCATAGTATATACCTTCTTACCCCTCCTACTCCACTCCAGATAACAAAGAAAGCAATAGCCTCATGTGAAACCCACACGTTGGTTTATATGTAACCACAGCCTACTGCACGGTAGTAGCTTTCACATACATCGACATAAATGTTCACGGTTTACTTCCTGTTTTTATTTGGGATTGTAAAGTATGACTCACCCTGCTACAGTGTCAATACAACTTTTTTACCTTTGGGGGGGGGGGGAAACAAAAAACCGAAATCTGCTCTATAATTTGCATTTCACTTCTGTCCACATATAACTTTATACTCACTGCCACGTCCTGTTGTAAGCCAGCTAAAAGCCTGATCCAACTCCCACTGAAGTCACTGGCGATACTCCTGTTGAGTTCCGAGAGCTGGATCACGCCCTAATGTCACAGCGGCAGGAAGGGGAAAACCCTGAAATGATATCAGTGCCAGTTTGGCTTAAAAGTGCGCTTGGAATTCTGTCTTTTGAAATAATGAAATGCACCTTTGATTCAGTTCATAGTAGGAGATTAACACAGTGGGCCACAGGCTGCCATTAGTCCGACTCCATGGTAGAACCCGCATCCGTGTCAGGGGGAGTTGTGCTTGTGGATTGAGGGCATGGAAGCATTTGGCATTCAATCACCATGATAGTGTTAGAAAAAATGTTCAGTTTCAGCAGTGACAGCTCTTCTCTGCTCTCTCCTTTTCCGCACAGAGAAGGAGAACAGGTGTAACTTGTTCTGCGAGACAATCCTATTCCAAGACCAGGAGGTGCACGCTGATTTTTCCTCAGGACAATAGCAGTGTAGAATAATTTAAATTAAATTACTGATTTAGCAAAGGGTGGGGGAGGGTTTCCTCTGCTTGGAGAGTGGAATTCAGCCAGTTGCTAACGGGGCTTGTTACCATTTTAGAACACAGGTTGGTTGTTACATGATAGACACCAGCGTAAACCCCCTCCCCCCCCCCCCACAACCTCCCTTTCCCATTGGCTAGCATAGGCAAGGGAAGCTATATATAGGCAGACAATAGACACAGTAGCTGTGGGCACACATCATGTAATTTGAAGAGGATGTCAGGATGTCATCTGCCCCCTGACAGATCTAGCCCAGAACTCAGTCTGCCATCTCCTAAGTATGTATCACAACAGCGATGCAGGCTTTTCCCTGTGTTTCCGAATATGATTTATGGCTTCTCAGTGGTTTCAAGTCCCTAAGCTATTATTCTGTTATATCGTGTATAGGCCTTTTACTTTAATGTAATAAAGCTACTAGGTAACTATTTATTTCTGTGATTAGGTTTGTACCAGGTTGCAAGCTTTTAATTACTTAGTACCATGCCTAGCTCTTTCATTCAATTTATTTTGTCCTTTTGGCTACCTGGGGAAAATTTCCTTCTTAAGGGTCCTACTCTGGCATTGACAGGCAGAACTTGCACTGGTGGGGGAAGTGTGGAGGTAGTAATCAGAGCATTTGGGCTGACTCGGGAGCACATGCCAGCATTGGAGCTGTGGCCTCCTTTACAAAGATGGTGTTTATGATCTTCCCTATGCTGGCCCTGCTGTGCTGCTAGGTGCTGAGAGGGTGGAGGAGCTCTGGGCCCACAGTTGTCCACTTTGAAAAAGCTTAGTGCTTCTTTGAGCACTAGAGACTGCTGCTCCTTGTGCATCGGGAAGGCAAGGACTAAGATTGTGGCTGCCTTTTGTGTAGATGAAATATTCTTGGCCTTTCTTCCCACTTTGTCCATTCACACAAAACTAGCTGCAATCCAGAACTAAATGTGTGGCCTACAATGATACTCCTGTACAAACATATCATAGCAGTCCAAGCTGCAAGGACAGGGTCCAGAGAATGGGCAGTCACCTAAGACACTGAAAACTAGGAGACATCTTTGGAGTTACAGGTGAATAACTATCCCCAGCTATTCAGGGCACCACATCATGGCTTGCCCAGGACAATGTCTGACATGTCAATCTTACAATACCTGGTCAAATGAACATTTGGCTTTGCTGATTTCCCCAGACTGAAACATATTTGATTAACATCCAGTGAGCATTGTCGCCAGCCAGGTTACCATTTAACAAGTATTTTCACGGAGAGGTACCAGATTGACAACCTTAGAGATGACAGCACAGGAGCAGCAAAGCAGTGGCAGGACAAGCTTCCCCCACGCTGCCCTGCCAATACACCCAAACCCTGATTTAGAAAGCCCATCTCGCTGGGTGGAAGAGCAGCTGGTCTCCTAGGCTAGTCAATCCTTAGCTTCCCTGCTGATACTGCCAAGAAGGCTGGGTGATGGTGGCCTTTGTGGTGTGTACTAGAAACCAGGCTGAGCCCAACAGCTCATTTCTTATAACCCACTGACCAGCCATTGGGTGGTAAAGAGCCAAGCTTTTCTCTGAGTTACGTAAGTGAGAAAAGAATTGTCCCTTTTTCCTTTATGTGGTGGTGTTTCTATCAAATAGAACCACTAACACCTATCAATTCTACCCTGTGCATGCTGATCCTCTGAAATACTCTTAATGCACAGTACAGTATTAATTGTATATAGATTATATAATGTATGAACCATGAATCAAGAGAATTGGAAAGGAAGATTCTTAAGAACTGACATACGCTACAGTTTCTCCAACATTGTCATTGTGCCCTCCCCTCAGATATGGAGAAGGTATTCACACTCTCTGGGATGGAAGGGTTGTAATGCAGAGGACTCTCTCAGAAGATTGTTTTCATTTTGCATTGCATTTTGATCTAGTGGTCGGAGCTGGCTGTTAGTTGCTTCTCTTTTTGGCTCACTTCCACTTCCAACTCAGCAAGAACAGAACACTGCACAGAATATTCAGGAGGCAGTAAATGGCTCTGCCTTTGCTGAGTCCTAAATAAAACTGATGGAGGGATATGACAACAAGGTGTGGGGTCCAAGGAAACAACAGGCTCACCCCATTCCTGAGCTAAGGTCTCCTCCCTCTGCTTGCACATTTGCTCAGGGAAGGACTATAACCTAAGAGTGGCACTGTGGGGGACTGTGGGGAAAGTCAGCAAGTTCTTTTCCTTAAGGGTTTATTGATCATTAGAATGTATATTAAGATAATATAATCGAAGAGAGCTCCCTAGTGTGGGGGTCAGTCCCATCCTAGGTGTGAGGTGAGCTCAGCACTCCCATCCCAAAGTCAGTTTCCCCAAGATGTCTGACAAACAGCCACTCTGTAGTTTCCCTCCTCCATCCCCCAGCTGTGAACTGGAGTTAAGCCCTTGTTCCCTTTGGGAACCCTATAGTGCACCTGCCCCCTGCCACACATACTGTCAAGTAATATTGGTCCCCAAACGTAGGGATTTATTAATTATTATTATTGAACAGTGTGGCCAGCATTTAACAGACACAATGAAGACAAGGTCCCTATCTCAAATAGTTCACGTTCTGAACAGACTACATCCAGGTGCAGGATGGGAAAAGCAAAACAACAGAAGTCTAGTGACAGTCTGATGATTTTAGGATGATAGATTATCTGTTATGTTAACCTTTCTTACAATAGGCACTGTCCTTCCAATACCTTGGTATCACTGAATTTCAGCTCTGCAATGTGTAACAGGCGCCTGAAAAAGTACTAAGGCACCAGTCCTGCGAAGACTTATGCATGTGCTTAAATTGCACACTGTGACTTATTGACTGCATGTGTGTGAAACTAAAAACTTGGGGAAGTGTTTGCAGGATCAGGCCCTAACTGTGGAACTGCTAAAGTGACACTAAAAATTATTATTTATTTGTATTAGCGTAGCACTTAGAAGCCCTAACCATGGGACCAGGTTCCCGGTGTGCTAGGTAGTGTACAAAGACACGACAAAAAGAGAACTCCTGCCCCCAAGGAGCTTACAGTCTATGGACAGGCCACTTCTCACTGCGGAATTCATAAAGATATGGGGAGTTTTACCGAAGGAGAAATTTCAGTACCAAAAGAGGTAGAAGTTAGGAGATAGTCTAGCAATGTGAATGTCTTTTATGCAATACTCTGAAAAGAGTAGCTCTTCATCAGTCAAATCCTCCTCCCCCCCCCCATTAAATTTTGGTGGACTTAATGCTAAAGCACATTTTTGAATACTCCAGCAGCTCATTGTATATGGTACATTGTCAGAAGTAGAGAGCGCTGAATACTGGGTAAAAAATTCAGATACCAAGACATTGCTTCATTTCTTACTGCGGTGCATTGATTGATGACGCTTCGAAACTGGTCTTCATGTATCCAGTGAATACATGGAGTCAGCACTGAATGCATGTATTCAGTTCCTAATATGCATCTTCAGCATCAGTTATGGGTATCTGATCATGAATGCCAGTATTCAAAGCACAGTGCATGTGCGCTTCCCACTGGATTAAATGTGTGATCAGTTTTGAAGTTGGAATATTGAACACCAAAAAGCAATATCAGATACTTCACCCATAGATTGCCATTTTGTCACCTGTGATTTCCTAGAATGTTTTGGAACATTGATTATCTTTGGGAATAAAGGGACTGGTTTTCAAACTTTTCATGAAACCAAACATTTTTATTTGCTGATTATTCTTTAACTAACTCTGGTTGGAATAAAAATCGACTGAATATTTTAAAGATCACATTACCAACCTCTGCACTGTCTGTGTCACAGGTTCTCATACTGTAGACGGGGGAGCACTTGCTGGTTGTTAACATGGGCTGATTTCTAAAATACAGAACACAGTGGGCACCACTAGAGGTCTTACAAATTATTTAAATGAGTTACTATCCTATTTCTATATAGTGCTAGTCATGTAGGTTCAGATCCATAAAGGAATTTAGGCATCTAACTCCAGATTTAGGCATCAAAATTCCATTTTAGGCACCATTGCGATCCACAAAACCCCTGCTCAGCTGCCATCTTTCCTTGTAGGTGCCCTAACCTCACTCAACACCTAAGTTTCCAGGTTAAAAGTTCCCTGCGTTCCTGTCTCTGGACACTTATCTCCTGCCTAAGCATCAGTGTGATCCATGAACCACGGCAAGATTGGGCTCAGCCTGCCTATCGGGTCTGATCCTGTAGGCCTGCTCATTGGCTGCCTAGCTCTGTGCAAAACCTGCTGTGGGGGAGGCCAACACTAACATCCCTGATAACTTAGTAGAGGATGTAGGAGGCCCCCCTCTGCCTGATGACAAGGGGTTTGAACAGGGATCTGCCAGCTTTCAAGCGGGTGTCCTAACTGTTGGGCTATAGAGTGAGTCTCGCTCTGTGACCCAAATAATAGCTAATTATTTAATTAAAGCTGAACAGTTTCACCAGGAGAGACTGAGAGCGATCCACATTGAACTATCCCATAACCTAGGGGTTAGAACATTCACTTGAGAGCTGCCAGAACCCTTGTCTAATCCCTTCTCTATATCAGGCAGAGGGTGACTTAAACCAGGGGACTCCCACAATCTGGGTGAGTACCCTAATCTTTTGACTAAGGGTTATAAGGGAGCTCTTACTCCTTTCTTCTCCCCTGCCCTGCCCTCACCAACCCCTGGGCCATTTTGTGTGGAGTTAGATGCCTGCCTAACTCAGTCTCACAAAAAATGACTGGGTACCTAAGTCATCAGAAAGAGGTGCCCCCCTGCAGCCCAGAACTCCATGAGAAGGGCTGGGCTTAGGACATGTCCCTCTCATCAGCATCTCACATTGGGTTGCTTAGCTGGTGCCCTGCGTAGAGTGCTGGCTTTGTGGAGCCCATTCCCAGGCGCCTATCTCTCCCCAATCATTGTATATGGAGCCTAGGCATGTAACTGAGGCTTTGTGGATCACAGGGTGGTCCTTCTGATTTTCTAGACGCTCAAGACCGTTTGTGGATCCCAGCCACGGTGCAGGCTGCACCTTTTCTTTTACTGTTGTTTCTTCTGTTGTCCAGGATCAATGAAGATGCAGTGGTGACTGAAGAAGACTGATGGAAGTGAGTGGGAGAAAAGAAGCTATCAGAATTAGAAATTGGGTAAGGAAACTAGTCTGATAGTTAGTGATAGTAATAACTGAGGTACAAAACCATCAACAGCCAGGTACAAAACCATCAACAGCCTGGTGCAAAACCCTTGAAGTAAGACTCCCATTGTCTTCAATGGGCTTTGAAGCAGGCTGCAAGTTCTATAATTGCCCACAGGGATAGGGTGGGATCCAGAAGAGTCTAGTGATGAGAAGGCTGGGAGGTTATCCAGGAAAAGATTTCTCTTTTAAGAAGCAGTATACACTGTGATAAACTTTGAGGAGGCTTGGTCCAACTGGACAACCATTGTCTCCCTATACTTCACTTCCTTCACCACCTTGGTTCACTCAGTAGGTGTTCGTGGTTGCTATCTTTTTCTATCTCTCTGTCAACTTCTAAATCCCAGACAGAATGAAGTTCACATGTAAGTTCTTCTTATCCCCATTTGATGGTGAAGCTCTGCTATTTTTAGCCACAGTTTCTCACTCTCTGCAAACAGCTTTCTCACATCTCACAAAGGTGTCATTGGATGGGCACCAGCTCCAATGAGACACTGCATGATAGCAGCCCATCCACGCGAAACACCCTGTGTTGAAAAGTATTTTTTTAATCTCAAGTGGGTTCCAATGTGTGGTGTTATTATTTGTATTATTTGAAACAGTGAAGTGTTCACATATTAACTGAATAGGAAAGTCACTCTGTTGATAAACAATAAGACTGATTTATTTTATATCTGTTATTAAACTTGTCACATCTACCCTTAATAGGATTCAGTTATTGCAGTTAATTGGAAAAAGGATCAGATAGAAATCCACCCAAATTAATTTTACTATTGATCTATTATTATTTATTTACTTGTATTGTGGTATCTCCTAGATTCCCCAGTCAGGGACCAGGGTTATACTCTACTAGGTACCATACGCACAGAACAAGATGGCCCTTACATCTAGAAGATTTTTCTAAGCATCAAATCTGCTACGATGATTAGTCCCATGAATTTTAAGGAGACTGCTCTGTGTAGTAAAGTCAAGCACATGCATAAGTGATTGCAGGATTAGGACCCAAGTACAAGAGAAGAGACAACGGCTGGATAAAATAAACAGATCTGTGGAGCACAAGATCACAACAAGGCCAAATTGGTTGATGCTTACTGAGCCAGAGTGCACTAACTGTAGTAACTCAGAGTAAGGATCAAACATATAAGTTCTATTACTTGTTTTATAATCCTTATAAGCACATGAATTCTATGTTTTACATTTATGTTTATATTCCATATTTTATATTTGTATTCTGATCCAGCCAGCCATATCTGCATAGTACTGAATCATAACAAAAATGAGCAGACAGCATTTACCAGGAAAATAAATACTTTCCTCTAACTCTATCCCTAACAAATAAAAAGATGGGCAGAGTGGGGGGCAGGGAGAAGATGGAATAAACTCTAGCATGTTTACATGAAGTATTCTGGCAGCACATCAAAGTCATTTCACTGTTCTGTAGGCTATACCACTGCAGTAACAATATTTATTATCCCACAGATTATGAACTCACTTTTGTTTAAGACGTACTTGCTTTTTACAGTATAAATTAGACAAAACTCAAACTGAAAGCACAGTTCTAAATGTACGTTTTATTAGTGTATGTTTTTGTGCTATAGAATAAATGATCACTCAGGGATCAAGTGTTAAAGAAAAGACATGTCTCTTACCTTAACAAAGTTCAGGGCAGAGAAAGGGGGTGTGGCATAAATATGTCCTGTTCAGATTTATTTTGTATTCAGCTGGCCCAGCATGGAGGATGAATTTCAAATCCCATCATCACTTCTATACAGAATTCTGGCAGATTAAGGAATGAGAGCGAAGCTATTCTGTCATAAGAGAAAAGAACTCATGCTGGCTTTGCAATGGAGATGTGATAAAGCTTTGGGAGGGATGTGCATTTTTATACTAATCCTTGGAAGGGAGACCATTATCAGGGAGGGATCAGCTTGCATGTAGTCAGATGAAATGCAAGTCTATAATCAAGCTACCAGGTGATACTTGTAATACAAATCAAATAAGGAAAGATCACCTTGTGTAGGTACAACGTGCTTTTTTCTATTCTATGGGAATCAGACATTAAAAATGGGAAAGACATATTTGATCATCTAATCTATCTTATCCGACCCTGAATTGTTTACTACAGCATGTCTTTGTCCACTTCTGAATGATTCATATGTGTTGCCTCATGGGAATTTACATTTTCAAGAAAACTTTCCTATGAACTTAATCATATGCTTAAAAAAATAATATTTAAGAAAAGCATCAAGACCTAAAGAATATCTATTGTAACAGGTCGCCTTCTCACCCCACGTCACAAACAGGCAGGAGACTCTTCTGTGACTCCCAACAGTGCTCTTTATTCACAGTGCAAGCCTCACCACCAATATATAGTTTTACAGGCTTCTAGCCTCAGCTCTACTTCCCAGCTCTATACCTTTCTCTGACTCTCTCACTCCTCCACACCACCACCACCATGGGCTTCCTGCCTGGCAGGCTTTTATCCCCCTGAGGAGGCTGCCAGGTGCAACTCATCAAGCCTGAGCCCTCTGCAGCCCAGGTGGTTGATTAGCCTTCTCTGCAAGGGGAGATTTGCAGAGGCTTCCCTGCACTCTTAAAGGGGTGGCAGGGCTGGGTCAGGCCCACCCTGCCACACTATGAGTCTATGAGTCTATGTCTACACTGCATTAGACACCTGCAGCTGGCCCATGTCAGCTGACTCAGGCTTGTGGAGGCTCAGGCTCAGAGGCTGTTAAATTGCAGTGTAGACATTTGGGCTCTGGCTGGAGCCCAAGTTCTCGGACCACGCAAGAGAGAGGATCCCAGAGATCAGGCTCTAGTCCAAGCCCAAACGTCTACACCGCAATTAAACAGCTCCTTACCCCAGGCTCCTGACAAGGGTCACTGGCAGGTTTTTAATTGCAGTGTAGACATACCCTGAAAGATTAGACAACATGACCTAAATCTGCCCTCAAAAACCCATTAAACTCCATTGACTTTGTTGAGTTGAACAGTTTTTAACTGAAGATAGTATTTCCCCCAACTTTTATATAGCCATAGAATAACAACATTTTCCAGTATCTAATTCAGAAGTAGGACAGTAATTGAAAATGACAGTTTCATGACTGAAAACCAGTCGGATTTCACAGACATGCCCAGAACACGTTCTGCAGCTCTGTCTTTCTTGTAAAATGTGTTGATAGGATTCCTAAATAGACAACGCTTGTAAATTAAGAATGTTTTAGTCTATTGCTACCGAGAAGTCTCTCTGCTTCATCATCATTAAGTATTTGTTTAAGGGGAGCGGTGGACTGGTCTTTTGTACCTTGTGACAATCCTGGTGGTGTAGTACTGGTGCCAGATACCACAGAAATTTCTGCACTGAGGGGAGCACTCCATGAGCCAGAAGACGAAGGTAGAGAACTGGAATGTCTCTTAGACAGTTCCGGAAGTGCTTAGAAGATAAGGCTATTGAAGATTACTCTTGAGGCAAAGGGAAATTAGGGTACACTTATTGGGTTTATTTTTATATTCACAGACTTAAGACCAGAAGAATTTAGCTAGTCTGAGCTCCAGTATATCACAAGCCATCAAATTTCACTCAGTTACTCCTGTACTAAGCCCAATAACTTTACGCTTGGCCAAAGCATATCTTCCAGAAAGGTATCCAGTCTTGATTTGAAGACATCAAGAGATGGAGAATCCACCACTTCCCCTGGTAGTTTGTTTCAATGGATAATCAACCTCACCTAAATATGTGTACTTTATTTCTAATTTGAATTTGTCTCGTTTTAACTTTCAGCTATTGGTTCTTGTTATGCCTTTCCCTGCTAGGTTAAAGAGCTCTTCAGTTCTTGGTATTTTCTCCATATGAAGATTCTTCTACACAGTAATTGAGTCAACCCCCAATTTTCATTTTGATAAACTAAACAGACTGAGTTCCTTGTGTCTCTTTGCTAATTTTGTGGAGTCTGAAAAGCAAGGGTTGGGGGCTTCCTTTGGACCTTTCCTAGCCTCTGGAAAATAAAGGGTTTTTAGCTGGATTTTGTTTATACCTCCAAACAGGAGAGGAGTTAAATTTGGCTTTCTTCTGGGGGAGTTCACACCTCCTGTCACTGAGGAAAGGGGAGTCAGCTTTGTGGCACACCTCATGATTCTGAATTCCTTATCATTCATTCAGAGTGTTGAGACTTGCTTAGCCAGTTCTTTAGCTTGTGCTCATTGGTTTCAGATACTAGTTAATTACTGTTAAATTAGTAGGTGATGAATAGGTTAGATAAGAGATTTCATAAGTACTACTACTCCACCCAAACCAGTAGTCCAGGCATTTCTCCTAAAGATACTATTATAGTCAAGCCTAATAAACATCAACTAGCAACTTTAAATTTTCATTTTTGCCTTTTTTTTAAGTCAATGAGAACTTGGTCAGTGCTAAGTACTAACTGACAAATGTGAGTTCCCACCAAGCAAATAGACTCTTGTGCTATTTTCACCCTGGACGAACACATTAAGTACCCAATATGTTAAATGGTTTAAGGTTTGAATGTTCTTTCCTACAGTACATTAAGGTTCCTGTTCAGCAAGCTATTTAAACATGTGTATAAGTCAACTGAAATCAGCGAGTCTACTTACTGGTATGTGTCTAAAATTATGTATGTGGTTAAATAATTGCAGAGTTGTCTTAAGAGACCTAGAGGTGATAGTGAACAGTAAATTAGTTTAAATTTTCTAATGTAATATGGTGACAAATTACCAATGTAACTTTGGACTCTGTGGAGGATATCTTGGCCCCACTGAAGTCAATGGGAGTTTTGAAGTTACATCATGTAATCAGGAGATATAGCTCTTCTCTATAGCCATAGTGCGGCTGTGCTTGAGTTACATTCAGTTCTGTGTACCCCATGACCAGAAAAATATGGCTGAAATTGAAGGTATTCAAAGATGCATAACAAGAATTGTTACTAGAGTAGAGGGATTAATATATGAGCAGGTTGAAATCAGTTATATAACTTGGATTAGCAATGCACAAAGGAGCACATGAAAATGGTCTATCAGGACTTGAAAAGTACTGTATAAACACAGAAAAAGATAGGAATGTATGTAAGGATGGTAAAAACATAAGTAACTTGATGTATCTTTCAAGTGTAAGTAAGACCTTAGGGTTGTCTCCTGTCAGTGAACCCCAACATCTTGTCAGTTTTGTTGAAATATCCTCACACTTCTCTGCTGCTGCTGCTGGGTCTGCTCCTGAGGTCCCTGTACTAGTAATATATTCAAAGCCATTATTTACAGCCATTAACTAATTGACCTTTGAGCACCCTTGTGAGGTAAGTAGGTATTATTATTACTCGGACTTTACTGATAGTAAAAGAGAGAGACAGCTTCAGTAGTTTGCCAAAGCCACATCAAATCAGAATTCAGGAGCTCCTGGTACCCAGCCCCATGCTCAGTCCATTGGACTGTGTTGATAAACATTCCTTCCTCCCTATAGCTCTGCCAGGCTGCAGTACATGCAGAGACGACCACTGCAAGGAGTATTTTGGCAGTAGACGTAACTGCTATATGTTGATGGATGTTGCCCAAAATTGTTGGCAAGATTGGGAAGGAGTGAGGGACTTGATTACAATACAGGAGTGCAATGGATTATTCTTTGACTAGTACAACTCCTACTTCCACTATTCCACTTTTTGTGGACTTTTTGACAATCAGAGGTCATTTAGCCAAAATGATGGCAAGCCCTGCTTCTGCCTGTAGGAATCTGTTAAGAATGTCTGTGACCTGGTTTGCACTGAGAAGTTTGCTGGCATCGCAATGTCGGTTCGGATTGTGTTAAAAAAGGGCACACACACACACACACACCAAATCAACATAGCTATGCCAGCAAAAGCCCTAAGGTAGATGCAGTTATAGTAGTTCCAACCACAAGGGATCAAAAATCATGAGTAAGATTCCCCAGAAGCATGAGATCTATTTTACTGATTTATTGTCTGTTTTCTTTGCACCCCTTCTGCAAGAAATGTAAAACACTCTGGGATGTGTCCTTTGGCCAGACTGTTGCTACACGCGGCCTGATTCCCAGAATGCCATTTATACAGAGATAATGTTTATCTGTACAGCATTTTATAACATTTGAGACACAATGGAAAATATGTGCACCAAGCTGAACCAGCTGGATTTTAATTTGAAAACAAATGGGCTGCAGCATGAATATCACCACTCATTACTGGGGGGGGGGGCAAAAAAGCATGAGTGCCTCTGTAGTCTAAGGAAGCTACCTGAGCTATGAAAGAGGTGACTAGGAGTTCAGATCACCTCTCTTCTGACAGCTGGTTAAGGTCCCATGAAATTCACTACCTTTATTAGTGACTAAGCCTGTGAACCCCAACTTAAAGAGTTAAGGAAAAGCTATACTCAAAATGTTAGCAGTGTTCAGGCAGAATAACTAACTTCCCAAATGCCTGGAATGTGTGACAGTCAGATGTATATATAATTGATATAAACGCACATGAGGTCACCAATATGGTTTTGCATTAGAGTGCAAGTTTGGTAAAGTTTTGGGTGCATATTCCTTTTTTGACATCTGAAGATGGAAGGGAAAACCTTATGGAGTGTTGGAGTGTATCATCAACAGCATTGTAGGCAATGTGAGGGTGTGGAAAGGAATACACGAGTCTTTGCCCTTCTTATTTCCGTTCTTTAAAAGTTTGGGGTAGATGGACTGTATCCTGCCATAATCTTAACTGTCACTCAAGATAATTTTTGTTAGCTGCTATTGAAATAATTGAACCTACTTACATTTTTCTACTAGTTTAACAATTTCTTTCTACTGCAGAATTTGTTTTCCTTCCCCTCACTTTGTACTCCAGCGGTTATTCACACTGTATCAGATGCAGTGGATTTCTCTCATAAAGATAAATCTGCGTCTGCTGTGAGATCTTCATAGCCAATCACCACAGGCACATGCAACTGAGCCTCCTACGTCAGACATATGCAGAAAAGCAAAAATTCCATTTTGCAAGGACAGAGTGAATTCTGTGAGGCATTATAATGCTAAGGGAGGCCAGTCAGCTGCTTATTACCTCTAGCTGACATTCTACAAGCTGTAACATTCCTTACCTGCAGTCAAGTGGCACTCGCTTGAAAAAGAGGAGTTTGTCTGATCACATTGGACCAAAAGCCTCAGTTACCACGAGAGAGAGGTATAAACAACACCAGCAGCCGAAAGTGCTTTAAAAAAAAATAGTTTGCCACTTAATGAAATACTCATGGAGTGAAATCCAGACTTTTAGTGGTACATATAGGTCAATTTCTACCTACAATTGGTGATCAGTAAACCAAAACTAAAGCAGAAAGTAGTAATGAAGAAGTTAATTATGAAATGGTATATTAACCTAAAATGATAAAGAGCAGGGGGTTAAAATTAATATTGGTACTTAGAGTATAAGAGAGAGCAGTTGCTACAACTGATTAGTAGGAATAATAAAGTCCTCTTAACCCCCTTTGGATTTTGAGTGTATTTCAGAAATAACACCTCAAATTATCCATCCACGAATCTGTGAAAGATTTTGTACCATTTCTCCCACATACCATCAGTGAAGAAAGTGGACAAGGAGATGAGATGTCAACACGATTTGTGAGTTAGGCGCTCAGCTGCTCCAACAGAGTTATGCTTCTGTGTTGATTATTGGAAGCTGAATCAGCTGCCATGCAAGAAATGAAGATTTCTGAGTTGCTTTAAAATTAGTGCTATGGAGCAGAAGGATCATGTCCAATGGCTTAGGGTAAGAGTGTACACTGAGTGGGAAAAACTAGTAAAAATGAGGCCAGGAAATTCATCAAATTTCTATTTGTGGAGTTTCCATGTGCTTATCCCATTGGAGGGTGGGCAGCATTTGCTCTCCATGAAGCAGACATTTGGCTTTGCTCTCCAAATTTGCAGATGTCCCAAAGTCCAGAAGGAAATGAAGAGGCTCTTCAGACATCCACGAAAGTCTGGGGCTCTTACACTAAGGTCCAGTGCCTTCACACTGATCACCGGGTTTCTCCTTGCCATGGCCCAACTATGCCTATAAGTATGCCCACAGGCTCCCTTCTGAAAAATATTGCCAAGCCCCTCTATGTGGTCAGCATTACTCCACACTGAAAAATCCCCAGTTCTGATGGGAAAATTGATGCCAGTGGGAGCAGCCAGCCTCCTGGCTCCTATCGTCCTCCCCACCCAGCAATAGTTCCTCCCCATCCATTGAGCCCTGTCCTCACAGCATTCATGTGCTATGGGATCAGGGCTTCGATGGGATCAGGAAAAGTAGGGAAGCAGGTGAAATGCTACTGTTCCCACCCTTCTAAAGTCCAGGATATAGCCCTCCTCTTCTCCTCTCGGATTTGTTGCCTTTCACTCTAGTGGTGGGGAGCAGAATAGATCCCCTGAGAAGGACTCTGAGCCACATTTTGCATTAGGCACATAGTGGGATTTTTCAAATGCACCTAGCTAGGTGTCCAACTCCCTGGAAATCATGGCCCTGTGCTGGTGTTTTGTTGCAGCTGGCAGATTTCAAAAACAACTGAAGCCCCAAGAATGTCTCTCTTTGTTTTAGTTAAGGGAGAAATGCACAAAGTGTTGCATTTGCACAAACTGAATAGCTCACCTGTATTATGGTAAATGTACACAGCAATTATTTCTGATTCAGAGACGAATGGAAAGAGGAGGCTGGTGGTCTGGCTCTGAGGAGTAAAGCCCGGTCCTTCATCAGCTAATGAGGGGTTCAGAAATCACAATGACTTCTCAGAGAGAAGATCGGAAGTGCTGAAAATGGTAAGTTTCAGCTAAGAACTCAAATCCATAAAGGAGCTCAAAGATGAAGACGGAAAATGGAAGCCAAATTTGCTTGTAGACCCTCTGGAAAGGACCAGTCTGCTTTGCTAATCATCAGAAGAAACTCCTTGGGACATCTAGATTCCAGGCAGTGAGCATTAAGGGCAGCCATTTGTCTTTTGGGAAAACTAGTGTAACCATTCTGGGAATTTCAAATAAATAAATATTGTTGGTTATATATACTTCTCCTTGGGGCCTGTCCTCCAGCTTTCTTGTACCTTCAATTTATAGACTTGCTCTAATGAGCCCTTAATTAACTCCTTCTCTGCCTACTTTAGTGCAGAGTTTGTTATAAAGCTGTTGGCGGTATAGAGGCTATGGGGGCTTGTATCATACTCATTACTGTAGTAGCTGAGCAACGTCCAGTCGTGCATTGAGCAACATGACAACACATTTGTCATGGGGGGGTGTTCCCTCCATGTTCAGGGCTGTTACAAAGAGGATTGGGATCAGTTGTTCTCCGTGTCCACTAGAGGTAGGACAAGAAGCTATGGGGTAAACTGCTGCAAAGGATACTTAAGTTAGATATCAGGAAAAAAATTCTAGCTATAAAGGTAGTTCAGCTCTGGAATAGGCTTCTAAAGGAGGTTGTGTAATCCCTGTTACTGGGGGCTTTTAAGTATAGGTTGGACAAACAGCTGTCAGGGATGGTCTGGGTTTACTCGGCCCTACATTGCGATGATTCTATGATACTCCCACCAGAGGGAGAAGTGTGTGCTGTGGCGTGTTTGTTTGGTACGGTTTTAAGTTGTGTTAAAATATACAGGGGTTTTACTGGAAAAGGCAAGGTCAAAGAAATGTGTCTTATGCTTTGGAATGGAAGGTGGAGAGATTTTGTGAGTCTGAGCTAGAGGAGTTCATTCCACACTCTCGGACCAACCCCAGAAAAAGTTCCATCTCCTGCACAATGGTATTGCAGAGATTTCTGTGTAATCTCCCCTCTATTCCCCACCCACTGCAAAAAAAACACCCCTAAATGATCCTCCTCAGATAGACAAATGTGAAGTCTGTAGGCCAAACTACTTAGAGACTATGTGCTAAAAAAATTAGCTTTCTTTTTCAGTCAGCAGACATTTAAAACTTCTTTTCTGATTTCTCCCCCCTCCCAAAAATGTTCCAGAAACGCTGTACCCTTGAATGAATGTGGCATGTGAAAATTTCAGTGGGATCAGTTTCTTTGTTGGGAAGTTGCAGTTTAGAAAATCAGTTAAAACCTAGCTTCAGCTTTAACTGTGGAGTAGCTATGCTGCCCTTTAATGCTCAGATCAATTTTCTTACTGTATGTTTAGAAGCAAACAGTAAAGCATTTCACTACGTGCAGTTAATTTTACTTTGTTTTGCTCATAGCAGGATCCTCTTGCCGTGTCCAACTGTGCACATTTTAATTCTAAAGTCATAATTTTGTAACACTTATTGACAAAATTCCCTGAAAATCTTTTTAAAAATATTATTTGAAAAAGAGGATTCATTGCTGAGATCTTTCCAAGTACAATGACTTTGTGCAGGCCTTTAATGTCACCATGCAAGGCCTATTTAGGAGTTACTTTTTAAAATGTCCCCTAGAAAGCCCCCCCCCCCCTTTTTTTTGTGCCGTTTGGTTCTTCCTGGATACAGAAATGCATTGGTGACAAATCTCACAAGACAGTTCTGCCCCCAGGTCCTGAAACACTTGTCATGTGCCTGTTCATAGGTACTGAAATAGAGACTCCGAATTAAAAAATGCAAAATGTCCTGAGGACTGATTCCTGACCATTATTTATATATATATATGTTGCGGCAAGTGGAGACTGGAGTAACTTTTTTTTTTGGCTGCACCTCAGAGAGTTCAGCCTATACTGACCAGGGTTGGATGTGCACTGATACAGTAGAAGAGAGAGTTTCATTTTACAAGCCCCCTGACTCAAGTAGTAACTTTGAAAAACTGCTCTTCTACCAACAGATATAGCCATCTCTGCAGCCAGTTTAGAAAAACCTGTGCTTTTTATATACATTACAATCACTAAGGTCCCTCCTCACTTTGCTAGCAGGCTACAGAACAGGTTTATGTGCTCAATGATTTAATTGGAGGTTTGATTACTGTAAATATGAATGTATTTCCCTAGGTATAGGCTAACTAGAACACAGCTTCTATGTTCCCTGTGGTGTAAAGGTATATCATTAAATGCAACAGAATAGGGATAGCCTGATGTTGAGTCAAGCACTGAAGAATCAGGAATTTCCAAAAGTGAAGGTTAACCCAGTAATATTGATTTGGCACAATGTATGTCTAGTACATTTTATAGAATGCATTAATTGTAAAGATACTAGGATCAGAAAACATTACATACTGTATGTGCAAAGCATCTGTGTTAATACTTACTGCTTACTCAGGCACAACTAAGGACATACATTGAATCTATAAATTCAGATTTATTTGGGTTCAGATTCATGTCTATCTTGCCTGGTTTCAGTGCAAAAGTATTGATGTCTTTTTAAAAAAAAACTGCAGGAGCAATAAAGGAAAACAATTTTGAAGTTTGTGTCTCTTCCACGTCCAAAATGCATACATCTTTTTTCTTACTCTTTCATAAGAGATAAAAATCTATATTTTAGATAAAATAAAAGTTTGACGCCTTTGTGAATGAGATGTACATCTCACATTCCTTTTCCACCACCCACACTGGACAAAATAGAAGTAACTTTAGAAATATTTAAGCATCGGTCTTAAAAGATCTTTAAAAATGAAAATGTAAAAAAAAAAATTGTGAGCTAGACAGTAAGTAAACAGAATGGGGAACAATTCACTCACTAGAACTTAAAAGTGCTGGGTATTTAATGAGATCTTTATAAAGATTCATTTATGAGTTGAATATCTTTGTATTCAACATGCAAGCATTTCACTAGCTACTTGCTCCATAGTTAAGTCAAGTTACAGTAATTATGTGAAGATCTTTTGACAGAAACTTGACAAAGTGAGGCAAAGACTAGTATTTTTGAACCACAAACAGGCACAAGGAGAATGCTCAGCCAAACTTCCTATGGACTGAAAGTTGGTGAGGCAAACTAGAAGCATGTTTATTATAACACCACAATTATCCAAGCTTCATGATCAAGTTTAGACCAGCTAGTCAGTAGTTTTTCTTGGGTCTTCATGTAGTCCTAAGGTTTGTCTTTCTGTGGACCAAACTATGATTATTTTACTGGGCTAGTGAGAACCTGCTTACTGTTTATGACTATCTGTATTCCCATAAGAGATCCTCACCACTATGTTATTTTTGTAGACATAAGTCAGGAAGAGAGCTCAGATTTTTGCCCCAGCTCCTACCCCTTGTGGAGAAAGATCATTTTGACCTTACCTGAATTGGAATTTTACTAACACCTCATTTGGCAAGAGGAGACGTATGCACTGGACATATTTAGACTTGTGCTGTTTTGAATATGTTGCTGGACTTCAGCCTTTGTGTTTTATAATTATGTTCTCAGCACTGTAGTATGAAACAGCAGATATATAAAGATGCAGTTCTAAGCAGAGAGAGAATGGTTTTATCCTCAGTATTAAATATTCAGAAGAGAAAAAAAGTAGGCAGTAGTTATCTCCAATGGTTACCTTTCTGGGTGTGCTCTTTGTCCTTACATAGCTCAAAGCCCTCCTTTCTCATTTTCAGAATCAGCTTTTCAATATTTTATGTGTAGTCATCTCAACCTAAATATGTCGTTTTTGCAAGAGTTTTTAAAAAACATATTCAGAAAATGTATTTAAGCCAAAAGCACTGGGGAAACCAGTTAAATTAACAAAATATCTGTCTATATAATCACTCTTGGCACATGTCTCTTAGTCTCAGTACAGACCGGGGTATCCATTTTATTTGCACAGAAGATGAAAGTTTCTCCTGTGCCAGAGGTCAGTACAAGGCCTATGCATCATTTAAGACCATGTGCTGGCTCTCTGAATAGGGCTGCACTTCACTCAGGCCGCATTTTTATGACTCTAAGCAACATTATTTGCTCTGGGTTTAGTGTTCTGTATAAAAATACCAACACTGAAAGAATCTGGTTAGCTTGCCAGGTCTAGATTGGTTTTCTTTTTCACACAAATTCCACATATGAATCATGTGGCACAGTAATTTTTATGAATCAGAGGAGTAGCCGTGTTAATCTGGATCTGCAAAAGTGACAGAGTCCTCTGGCACCTTAAAGACTAACAAACGTATTGGAGCATAAGCTTTCGTGGGCTAATACCCACTCTGTCGGATGCATGCTTTGTTGCTTTTGCAGTCATTTTTATCTAACTCTTAAGGCCCACTTCTGCTTCCATTGGAGTCTATGGCAAACTTCCCATTGACTGTAATGGAAGCAAACACTTATGCAGGTGGTAGTGATAAGTCTATGGAAAGAAATACAATTATAAGAAAATTATAGCTTGACATCTGTGGAAACTAAAAGGAACAATTGAGATAAAAATGAATTAAACGTGAAAGCATCAGATCTGAATGCAGAGCTTACTGAGAATGAATATATTGTCTCTTTAACACTTAAACATTAGATTAGATAATAAAAATTGGATCCAATAATAAGTCTGTCTTGCACAAAATCTGATACGTTTAAAATCCAGCTCCATAAAATGTCTTGTTGGCTCTGTCTACAGAGATTACATAGGCTGTAAAACACCCTCAAGTAGGTCATCTTTTTAGGGATTTTGTCTAAACTTAGTCGATCAGACATTTTACATATGACATCGTAAGCTTCTTAAAATGAATAGAATTCTTTCTTTCTCCCTTTCCTTTTTTGGGGGGGGATGGGAGGTGGCTAAAGGCCAACAAATAGCTGAAATACTGCAATTTAAAAGAGTAGACCAAGATTTTCAAAAGTGGCTAGAGATTTTGAGTGCCTCACTATTTGGGTGGTCAGTTGGAGACACCTTAAAAGACCAGCTTGGTTTGTGTTTGGGGTTCTTTCCTCACAGCTCCCACCCAGAAGGTGTATACTCCCCTCCTTCTGAAAATGAGACCCCTTGCCTCAAGCAGAGCACACACAAATTGCACAGAATGACCAGCCGCTTTTGAAAAACTTGGCCACAGTTTTTCATTTGACACTATATAATTCTACGTTATTTGCCAAAGGAAGAACGTCCTACTGATAAGGAATAGGTATGAGTTTGAAGTTCTAATTTCTAGTTTGGAGTCTGCTACTGACATCCTGTATGACCTTCAGTAAGTATTGAAGCATAAGCTTTCGTGGGCTAATACCCACTTCGTCGGATGCAAGCACTGAATTCAATGCTTCAATACTTTAGTTAGTTTTTAAGATGCCACAGGACTCTTTGTTACCTCTGCTATTCCAGACTAACACGGCTACCTCTCGGATTCTTGACCTTCAGTAAGTCACTTAAAGTGGGATTTTTCCAAAGTGCTCACTGTAGGCATAACCCTGTTCCCATCAAAGTCACTGCAAGTTTTAACAGTGACTCTAATAGGAGAAGAATTAGGTCAACTTTAAGTGCTTTGTAAAATCCCACTATTAATCTTTCTGGATCTCAATTTCCTCCACTATAAAATTGGGATGTTGGTACTGATCTACTTCACAGGAGAGTTGTGATGTTGAAATTAATGTTTGCAAAGTGCTTCGACATCCCTGAGTGGAAAGTGCTAAAGAAATGCAAAGTATTATAATGATATTTAAATTATATTGTAATGGGTGCACTAGAAGTCCTTAAACAGATTATCATTCCTCCAAAATATTTTGATAAGAGGACAAATAAAAAAAGGCTCTCAAAGAGGAGACCAAGGAGCAGTTTAGTAGAATGTAGGGGCTGTTAAAATCTCTTGTGTGGCATCTCCTTACATGTTTTCCCCCATCTAATAAATTTTGACTCTTCTGTAGTCACAGTGAGAGGAGCAGGATTTCACTCAGAATTTATATTGCTCCCTGTCACTAGGAAGAGGAAAAAATAGGACAAATTATTGGCTTACCATAAACTAGACTAATAACAGAATTTATTAAATTAAAATGAGACCTCATACAAAGAGATTAATTTTCTAAATGCATAAAGCCATTATTGGCTATAATTAAATAGGCTCAAGGAAAACATCCTTATGGAAAGGCTGTTTTTATCAGTTTCTCTCCAATTATTATTGTTAAAAAAAAAGAATAATTGTATGCTATTTATAAATGCTGCTTATTTGTATTTCCATTCAGTGTTTAGTATATGTTCCTTGAGACCTCTGTATATTCATTCTTTCATTCAAACTTTAATGCTACAACAGTCTTATCACAGCATCTTATTTACTTGTCTGGAGTGGTTCCCCTCTTTGACCAGAAAACTAAACATATCACTGTTTTTAGAGACTTTCTGGACTTGCCAAAATATCAACTCCAGCACATGAAAGGGGGCAGAAGTTCACATTGTGCAATGGCCATCTGGGGAGGCGTGTGTTATAATAAACTACTTGAGCAAAGCCGTTCATCTTATTTTCTCTCTAGAGGCTCTTTTTATTGGGATAGAAAAGAGAGCTCCTTGCCAAAAAGGAGAGTGATGCTCTCTGCTGCGATTTGTGCCAAGATTCTGAGAGAGAAAGCAGAGTTCTTTCGTTTTTATGCTTGTCTCTACCAATGTTTTGAGGGACTAATTCAAGAATAAACAATATGACCAGATTAAAATTCTGGGAAAAATCTGCACTGCCATGGCCTCTACGGCTGTTAAGGATCTCAATTTGTGTAGTCTTAGGTAATGAAAAGTGATGTAGCTTCCCTGAAGTCAATGGAGTTATGACAGTTTACACCAGCTGAGGATCTGCCTCATAGTTCTCTCTGGGTCCACTTATATCCACTAAGGATCTGACCCAGCACATTCTTCAATATTGTTTCTGAATTTTGGCTCTCCTGGAGATTTGGGACCCCATGTCTTAAGGTGGGCAATAGTAGGTCTCTTTTCAAGTTGGCCACAGGCAAATTAAATTAAGTCAAGCATCATGAACAACACAAAATCTAAAATACAGAGTAATTGAATTCACAGATTTGACTCTTAGGGCTTGCTATGAGTGTCTGATGCAGACATGCATATCTTTTTGCAACGAAGAATAGCGTGCATTACAGGGCTCCCCTCACTTTACATCCTCATCTGTCTCAGTGCTGGATTCTTGCCATGCTACAAAAAGAACGTTAGGGGACATATGCGAGTCCATTGCACTGACTCCAAAAATGTGTCAGACTCATGGCTTACAAAAACACGCCAAGTGCTAGCCCTAGACGCCATTCAGTCACATCTTTCTAAGCCACCACACTTCTGATGAGTAAACTGGACAATTGTACAAGTGCTACCTGGATGAGGAAGAGGCCCATTAGCCACTATCTTCGGACACTCTGTGCACCATTCTGTGCACTAGGCCTTCCCAGTGATGTTCCTTTTTGTTTTTCCTGGTGAATGATGAAGGGATACAAGATGCTTGGGAAAGACTGTCCAGAAAGACGAGCTTCATTGTGATGAGCCAGCGGAGCAATATCATAGGGCAATGTCACATGGATATGTGAAATTCCACTGAAAAGAACAGCTGCAGTCCTGTGCCACTGAGGCACTTACTGCTCTGAAAGGGTTCTATTTCAATGACATGTACAGACTCCTCCACATGATGTGTAAGTGAATTCAAGGGTCCGTTTTACTCAGTGCTATATGTATTGCACTGATGACAGAGACCCACTGCCTATCCTGCACATTCATGAGGCGGTGTTGGAAGAGTTTTGACGGTATTGATAAAACTGCTTGACTGCTGAAGTTTTTGTGGAAAAGAGGCTAAACTACTGCGATGCCCTTTATTTTGACCCACCCTTGAAAGCTGCACCCCAGAAAGCAGCAGCTGCAGAACATGGCAGAAAATCTTCTCAAGGTTATTGGCTTCCTGGATGTCTGGCTGGTGAGTTTTGCCCACCTGCTCAGGGTTCAGCTGATCACCATATTTGGGGTCAGGAAGGAATTTTCCTTCAGGGCAGATTGGCAGTGGCCCTGGAAGTTTTTCACCTTCCTCTGCAGTGTGGGGCACGGGTCACTTGCTGGAGGATTCTCTGCACCTTGAAGTCTTTAAACCATGATTGGTGGACTTCAGTAGCTTAGACACAGGTGAGAGGTTTATTGCAGGAGTGGATGGGTGAGATTCTGTGGCCTGCGTTGTGCAGGAGATCAGACTAGATGATCATAATGGTCCCTTCTGACCTTAAAGTCTGAGTCTATGATGCTGTCTCTCCACAAACTGCACTGGCTGACGGTAAGTCAGCAAGTGCACTTCAGTTTTACATTTTGTATCAATATTTAAAACCCTACATAATATAGGGGCAGCTCAAGTAAGGACTGTGGGCACTGAGATTAGTAGAACTGGTATGACCGACTGTCCCAAGATATAATCTTGAAAGGTATTGGGGAGAAAGGATGAAACGTGGCCTCTTTACTGAAGATTTGCTGCTCTTGTAGGTCCTGATCCTGTGAAGTGTTAAGGTGATTAGTGCTCTCTCTCCTTCTCTGGATTTCACCAGGATTTGAAAATGCACAGCACAAAAAGGACCAGACCCTGTTTCTCTCTCTCCTGTATGTCCAATAATGTACATCTGTTATTTAGCAGGGAAAGACTGAAATAGTTTCCACTTGAATTCTGAGTTTATTTTGTTTTAATATTTTTATTTTTGTGTGTGTTTATGCATCAGGAAAGGGATGTAGGGCTTTGTTTGTGTTCCTCTCCACTGTGGAAATCGTAGCTCAATCTCTAGATTATATATAAATTATACACATTTCCGGGCAGCAGGTATCACAGGCCAGGGGCAGCTAAACCTCCCTAAATAGCCAGTCATGATCCACACTCCTCCCCAAGAATCCCTCCTGTGTCTTGCTCTTCCCCCTGTCTCTTCCTCTTCCTGCCCTTGTTCAGCCTCTCCCCCTAAAGGAGGTGGGGGGTGAGGCACAGCACTCTGGGGGTTGGATCTGTGCGGGCAGGGCTCCTCAGGCCACAGTGTGGGGCTCAGGGCTCCCCGGGGGGAGGGGGAGGACAGAAGGGGAGGGGAGGAAACTTGGGCAGAAGGGGTGGGACCAGGGGTTAGCATCCCTGAAGGGGAGCTTCATGCACCATGCATGTATTATTGATCACTTAAAAATCCCCAGTTGTCACTTTGAGGTTTGACAGGTTTTTTCCCCAATATCAGGCCCAGTAGTATTCAAATTAGTCTATAGATAGGAACCCCTATGTGCATGAACTATTTATAAATAGTTCATTCATACATTTAGCAGTCACAAACACCCCAACTCAGTAAGGTAGATAGTGATACTACAGAATGTACATCTTCACACCATCCCTTGTAGAACAACCTGAACTGTTAGACATCTTCATCAGTGGCCACATTCCAGCACCTTCCAAGGATTACATCTCCTTGTCCAACTGCCCCAAAGCAGCAAGGAGATGTAGTCCTTATAATATGTTAAGTTGATGCCACTATGTTTGCATATTCAGTAGGGGATTTTTTCCCCTTTTCCTTATTTGTATATCTTCACCTTACTAATGTTGGAGTGTCCTTCTACAGATTAGTACAGCAATGATCTTCAACTTATTATCATATATGTCAACTTGTTGCCATGACATTCTTGTGGTTGGGTCATGTTCCTGTGGTCAGAAATTCCCCTTAAACACTCTATTTTCAGCTCCCCAATACTGGGGTTTTTCCATTGGATTGTTTATCTGTTCAGAGTTCATAGGCCTCAAGCCTTTAGCTAATTTGCTAAAGCTGATGTCTTACAGCATACAGACCTGTAGGTTTCTTGCATTACTGCTGAATATAATAAAAGCAGAATTTAATGCAAAGCAGTGAACATAATCTAGGCAACATAATAAAGGCAGTCTACCCCACTGGGCTACGAAGTGTATTAGGGCATGTTGCCCAATTACTTGTGACTTTGTTCTAGTTATGTATTTAGGGCACGTACAGACCTGAGGGTTTGGATGGCAATGAACTGGACATACCAGAAATTGTATCCACCAATGATAATCACACCACTACCACATAAATGATTACACCTAACTTTGAAGGTGCTAGAAATTTTAAATGGAACCTCATTTGATACAGTGAGGAATAGCTATCATTTGCCTCATCAGAGCCAACCTCATTCAGAAAACATAAGCAGGTTGTCCAGTGGTGTCTGGTGTTGAGATACTAATAGAGCTATCGCCCGTTGATTAAATCTACCCCTCCTTTCTTTAAACAAGCAGCCCTTTTGAGGCAAATGCCTTCTTTTCTCCCTTCTCTCCAGCAGCACAATGGAG
Source organism: Sternotherus odoratus (assembly GCA_032164245.1). Classification (NCBI taxonomy): domain Eukaryota; kingdom Metazoa; phylum Chordata; order Testudines; family Kinosternidae; genus Sternotherus; species Sternotherus odoratus. The sequence goes on from JAVMKO010000003.1 coordinate 102,561,598, forward strand.
AGAGAGAGGTGGAGGGGTTGGAAGCCTTCAGTACAACACTATGGGGTGCAAGCTCAGGAGGGAGCAGCAGGTCAGGCTGCTGGTTCCTAGATACTAAGAGATCTTTCCTCCATGGAAAAAAAAAATAGAGCAGTGCTGACATTGGAGCCTCCTCATGAGCTGCCTTTTCAGTTCCCTGTGGGACAGAATCATAGCAGCCCCAGTGTCTAAGCACAGGCAGAGCTCCAGCCTCACCAGGCACAGTAGGAGGGACTCTAGAGAGCTGCGGCAGGGCGTGAGGAGCTGGCTGCTTGCAATTGTAAGGAGGTAGCAGGTAGGAAGAGGGTCTGTGACCAGAGAAGAGGGGGATTGCAGCCTAATGGGAGAAGGAAATGAAGGGCTGGCACAGAGGGGAGAGAGTCTGTCTGCTCACTTTCAGGAGGAGCAATGATGGGAATTACAGCAGAGGAGTGATTGTGGTGGTAACATTTATTTTTTGAGGGGGAAGGAAGGTTTAATTCCCTTTTTTGAAGGGAAATTGCATGTGATTTTTGCATACATATGGGAGAATGGGTGATTAGAAATATATAGATAACCTTTTCCTCTCTAAGTAACTGCTAGCCAAGGCCCCACTACTTATTTTGAACCCCACTGCTACCAAGATTGTCCAGGTTGCTGAATGCTCAGACTTCATACCTGCCAATATCTTCTGAAGGGGCAAAACTCAATTATTTGCCAATTGTGTTTCTCATACCAGTGCTGCATAAATTCAATGGTGTCTAAGGTCTAATGCAGAGTTGCTATTGGGTTCCTATCTATAATTACAATTTTACACCCCTTTGCCGTGCAGAAGCCCACAGAAAAGGCCACTTTTCTGACTTCTGCACCCGGTCAACAGACATGCTCTCCACAGGCATACATATCTTCCAAACACACACTGTGAATCTTAAAGATTGTAGCACCTGCTCACTATTAACATTGTTCCCAGCTCTGCATTGCTATTGATTGGCTGAGTGCTTGCTCTCACTGCCTTAAATAGCTGGCCTGTTTACTGCCTTTAATTAATTGCTAGTTCATCATCATTTGCTTATTGTCCTATGCCATTAGCTGGCTACTATTAATTGCTATTTATCTACTATTTACCAGCTCTAACTCATGTGCCTGTTTAATTTTCTTTCCCTACATGTCCGCTGCCTTTCCACCTTGCCCCCTAGTCTGTCCCTCTGTCAGCTTCTCCCCTTTCTTCCATGTTGTGCACTTACTGCTCTTCACCCTGATTGTCTCGCACTCCACCTCCCCTCTACTTTCCTTCCTTAGATCCTCTTATCTCCATTCCTCGCCTTCCCTTCTCCCTCAGCTGCTCCCGCAAGGTGGAATGTATGGCATTTGGAAAATCATAAGCAATTTGATAAATGACTGAACAAGATATAATCATTTGTTATTTCTATAGGGCTGCTGCTGATGTTCTCTGTAGTGCCTGCAGGTGAAGAAGAGGAAGGAAAGAAGTTTGACCACAGTTCCAAAGTCTATACAGAGAACTTATTATAAAACTACTATGTTAGTGGTTTGTAACTGAATCATTTTCAGTACCTAATCAGCTTGTTTGAGTGGGGAGGAATACCAATAGTTCAATGCAGGGACCCTGATTCTAATTAACATAATGGTCTCTTCTGGCCTTGAAATCTATGAATTGTGTGTTGTGAGTAGCAGAGCACTTAAGAAGAATCTGAAGGGCATTTCCACACCTAATCCCAAAACCATAACCTAGCAGCAGAGAGCCTTCTGTATAGTTTATTCTTGCAATCCTTCAAACTGGTCTCTAAGCACATAGCCCTCGTAGTTTTAAATGGGCAGATTGTAAAATCTTGTAGAAACCTTCTTTTCTGCAGGAAAACTATCCTTCGGCCAGCTGTCAAAAGATAGGTAGCATGGAAATGCTGCCAGCAGTGGATTTGGGTAAATACACTCTTCCATCAGGTGACCTCACAGGAACAAATCCATCAGAACTTAAGGAATGGGTCAAACATTTGTTGCACACCGTGGGCTCCCAGCTGGAAGTGTGCAATCCAGAGCAGTCAGCATCAGCATGTGACACACACGCACCCTTCACATCTGCTCATGGCAAAACAAGATTGTACCAATTTGTGCTGCCTGAAAATTAGCCTTGTCTAAGCAAAAGCACAGACAGAGAAACGAGTCTTCTGTACCTTTAGTCAGTCTATGGGTATATCAATACACAGCCGGCTACAGCTATCATGAGTCAGAGCCTGTGCATGACTCTTAAGAGAGCACAGCCCAGCTTAACCCAGAAAGTTGTGTATTTTCTGTGAGGGCTGCTTAACTGCAGGGAGGTTGTCTCCCACATTCCAAGTGGTCTCAGCTTTATAAGGTGCTCACAGTGATGAGAATAGAGTGTATTTTCAGGCAATGATGGTCACTGCAGTAACGCATTGTCTGTCTTGCACTCATTTCACAGAAAAGAAGAAATAAAGAGTGAAGATAGCAGGCAGAGAAAGATACTCTGAACATTTCCCCTTCGCCTTCCAATAGTGTCTCCATCTAAATGGGTCGTGCATGCCACAGTCATGCCATTGGATAGAACGGCCCAGGGAGAGGAATCAAATCCATGAATCCCTGTCAAACTTAAGGTGCTTTTATTAAGCCACACATTTTGTGATGTTGTGGATGGTCCTAAAATACCAGTGCATGTTTTCAAAAATGTAATTGCAGATCTATTGCTCACAACATCTTTTTAGGTCTTGCTGTTCTTTCTGTGTATACTCATTATCATGGGAGTGAATCAGTCAACAGTATATGCTATCTTGCATGTGTGAAAAAAGATCTGTGACTTCTTGCTACATGTTAACCTGGTGACATGAAAGCCCCAAGTCTGAGTACTATAGTACCAATACCAAGTAGCTTTTAGATCTCAAAGCACCGGGTAGTGGTTTATGAAAGACACTAGGCCCAGATCCTCAAAGGTAGTGAGGCATCTAAATACCTTTGTTACTCTTAGCAAAAATGAGAAAGAGGGGTTGATTCATTCATGATAACCCCTCAACTTACACTCTGTGTCTAGCTGTACCTCCAATATCTCGCCAGTCCAAACCTTTGAGAATAAAGATTGTTTCTACATTGAAAATTTGCCATAGCAATCAGATAATTCTTTGTGAGAGAATGATAGTTGGTGTGTACAAAAAGGAGCAGACCAAGATACTGGTAAAGATAACTTGAGGTCCAAGGATGAGAAATGCTATACAAGAGCTTAGTGGTTGTAGTAGTAGTGTATTGTAATATATATATTACTAATGAAGGACAGTGAACTACTTTAACTTTGTAAAACAAGCGAGAGCAAACTATTTGTGTATAAAAGCATAATGCTTATATCTCATCACTTGCTTGAGTATTAAACCTAAATCATCTTGTTAAGGTAAAATGCTTGACATGGAATGATCCCTGCACTCACAGAGGAATGGACTAGATAAATGAATAGGACATCTCCATTTCTAACTTCTAGAACTACTACAATAACCTCCCTTTTTGAGGAAAAGGGGCAACGTGGATGCTGGGTGGAGTTTTTTGTGGGTTGTGGGGGATTATATCTTGTTCAATCATTTATCAAATTTCTTAGGATTAGCGCATAAAAAATAGCAAAACATTGTTTTTTGCATTTATAACCCTGATTTTGAATAAGGCTTCAAGACTTTGAGGCTAGGTTCACTATTCCTTTTGATATCTGGGATTATCCTGATTTGGCTGGGGCAGTCCCACACTATATAAGCCTAGATGATGGGACATTAGCAGGTCCCATAGCCTCCTTCTGGGGCCTGTGAAATATCATCACTCAATGCAATGTGTCATGATAACATTTTGATGCAACGTCATCACACAGTTGATGCAATGTGGTCACATTTTAATGTAACACAGTGTGTATTGCACTGATAAAGAGCATCACATTGTACCATAATGTGCAGGCTCAGTGCTGGCGTCTTGATTCATGAGCGTGCCCATTTGGAGAAGTTAAAACAAGTGACAATGCTAGTACAGCGTGTAACATGCAATGCTCCATCTTGATCTGAAAGGTCTCTGCTTGGATCAGAGTGAAAGATTTCATGCAGGACCTGAAGTCTCCCTGGGTCTCAGATTTTACTTATGAAGGGTTAGATTCTGATATCCTCACTCATTTAGAAACACATCACTATGTGAACAGTTGCAGTGGAATAATTGGGACAATTCATGAGGTAAGGTCCTTCGCCATATTGAGGTGTGCATTAGAAGCTAGTCCTATAAAAGGAAGAATGGACTTGTGGTTAAAGAACAGGTAGGGCCAGCAATACCACAAACATCCAGTGTGATCTTGGGTAAGTCACTCAGTATCTGTGTGCTTCAGTTTTTCCATCTGTAAATTTAGGATCAACAATGCTTCCACACCTGGCAGGGTAGCTATGAGGTTTAAACAGTGTTTTTTAGGTGCTCGGATTCTTTAATGGTGAGTGCTCTAAAATGCCCTATAAATAAATACAACTGTAAAATGAGGATGTCTTCAGTCTGATCCAACTGTGCTGTTCTTATGCTCTCATCTGAGACAACAGATCTTGAGATATGGGTGCATTTATACAGATAAGGAGACAAACCTCTATCTTTTCTCAGGGCTGCACTAGTCCAAAAACAGCTGTCGACAGCTGGTGTAGTTGTGAATCCACCAGCCCCAGCCTACCCTCAGAGCCTTCCAGTGTGCTTCAGTTCAGTCCTTCTATAGTAAAGAACAGAATTATCAGACACATACATACACTGGACATGCTGGGGAAGAGTCAAGGTGTTTTTTGGTGAGGCATTATTTCACTTTACAGGTTATTAGAATTCTTGTAGCCAATGAACATGTGGACAAGTGTGATCCAGTGATGCAGTGTACTTGAACTTTCAGAAAGCCTTTGGCAAGGTCCCCTACCCAAGGCTCTTAAGCACAGTAAGCAATCATGGGATAAGGGGGAAGGTTGTCTCATGGATCAATAACTAGTTAAAAGATAAGAAACAAAGGATAGGAATAAATGGTCAGTTTTCAGAACGGAGAGAAGTAAACAGCAGGGACCTGTGCTATTCCAGATATTCATAAATTATGAGGATGATGATGATGATACAAAATTATTCAAGCTAGATAAGTCCAAAGCTGACTCAGCTGAGTTACAAAGGGATCTCACAAAACTGGGTGACTAGACAACAAAATGGCAGTTGAAATTCAATGTTGTTAAGTGCAAATTAATGCAGAGTTGATGCAATGTTGATAAGTGTAAAGTAGTGCAAAGAGGAGACTAAGGGGGGATATGATAGAGGTATATAAAATTATGAGTGGTAAGGAGAAAGTGAATAAGGAAAAGTTATTTACTTGTTCCCATAATATAATAACTAGGGGCCACCCAATGAAATTAGTGGGCAGCAGTTTTAAAACAAATAAAAGGAAGTTCTTCTTCACACAGAGCACAGTCAACCTGTGGAACTCCTTGCCTGAGGAGGCTATGAAGGCTAGGACTATAACAGCGTTTAAAAGAGAACTGGATAAATTTATGGAGGTTACGTCCATTAATCGCTATTAGCCAGGATGGGTAAGAAACGGTGTCCTTACCCTCTGTTTGTCAGCGGGGGTGATGGACGGCAGGAGAGAAAGATCACTTGATCATTACCTGTTAGGTTCACTCACTCCGGGGCACCTGGCATTGGCCACTGTCAGTAGACAGGATACTGGGCTAGATGGACCGTTGGTCTGACCCAGTACGGCCTTTCTTATGTTCTTATGGGATGTGTAAGAGAGTCTAGCCAGACTTCCCAAATTTTGCAAGCCCCCCCCCCCCCCCTCTCTCTCACTCACACATACAGAAATTGCATTGTCAGGGCTGGTGTCCAAGCTCAAAGATTGTGTTTCCAGGAGAGATTGGCTTTAGCTTTTGCCCCCAAAGTCATAAATTTAGACCCACAGGGATAAGTTAGTAGACTGTTGTTGGAAGACAGTAATGCAGACCCTTTCTATTCTGAATTATTACTGGCAGCATCTAACCATAGGAGAAAATCATAATAAAATGAGCAAAACCTCTGGAATCAATTCTAAGCAACAACAGCAAACACCACAACCTCTAATTTAAAAGAAAAATACATACGGCCAGATTTTGCAACCCTTAGTCAAGGGTGTCTGCTATTGGTTCCCGTGGTTTCCATGGAATAATCGCACAGGGACAAAACTATGAGCTCCTTACACCCATTGGTGAGATCTACTCTACAGATGTTGAAAGAAGGTTAATTTTAACTGGTGTAATTTACATGACAAGAAGCAGGAAGAAATTTCTGGTGTTACTTTCAACCATAGCTGATAAAAAATATATATTTCAGACAAATATTCTAGAGGAAAAGTATATCCTTGGCACCAGAAATAATGATGGGGAGAGGGTGGCTATTCCATTTGATAGGTCTTTTCAAATAAGTAATCAAATAAAAAAGATTCTACACCAGCTCCATGTTGTGAGAACTAACCGCTGTAGACAGGAAGATTCAACACAGTTGGTTTTGATGGTTTCCTGCTGTGGTTTTCACTTCTACATTTGGTAAAAGTGATGTAACATGATTTGTTCTTGTTCCAATACCTTTTAACGTTTTTTCCCCCCAAAGGTATTTATTTTGCTTTTTTTGTACTGTATGCATGTTGCAGTTATTCAGTATTTGAACTACTTAAGACTAAACTGAAACCGAATTGAGAGGTATCATTTTGAGCTGTCAATCCTTTACATAAGCAATCTTAAATGGCATACAAAAGCCAAAAAGTAGGTGTGTGACATGTCTATCACATCACTAAAATGCCAGCAACATTTCTACAAAATGTTGGAGACCCTCTCTCATATCAGGAGAACAATTTCCTGTTCCCCACATGTGATATTCTAAAGGAAAACAAAACAAAAACTGTGCCCATGTTCTTCATCCAGAAGCCAGCAACTAAGAAATATAATCGTAAAGGAATATTTCTCAATGCCTGTATATCCCTCAGAAAAGTGTTAACTTTTTAAATTACAGCAGTCTGGTACAAGGAAACTGGATATAATTACAGTTTTAAAGAGCATGAAAATTTCCAGTACCTGATTGTGCTGCTTTTACATTGGGAAGCACTTATGTACAGGGCTAGTTCAACTGAGTTCATGAGAACATGAGCATTAATGTAAGAAAGGGTTGCCCAAGTGGGCTCTTGGTGTTAAGTACAGAATTTCACTCTCTTAAAATCCCCAGAGGTCAAAATTCATATACTGTTTCTCAATATCAGTGCTTGTAGTGAGACCGTTACACTACATTAGAAAGCATATGTGTAAGCCCAGACATTTCTATAGTAAAACTGCACCTGAGAAGGCTTTTCTGTTGGTGTTGACTTTAAATTTTTAAAATTCCCCTTGTCCCCGGGGCTCCCTTTAAATGATATGGGGATAGATATTGCAATTTCCTGCAATATCCTGGACAAACCCTATTGAATTAAGTTTATGCATCACTGTGGGCCAGAGATTGAGTATATTTCCATGGGGGAGAAGACCATAGCTCTCCCAGAACTAAGAACAGTGGAGTGTGATGAAGCAAATTCAGTCAGCTTGTAGCACCTCCAGACAGCTACCGCCACCTGGAGAGAGGCTCACATATACTGGATCAAACTTAATTCTCCAGGGGCCAACAGATAAAGAAAGGAGTTGGTTAAATAGCCTGAGGTAAAACGGACTCAAGGCCCTCTTTTCTGATTCAATAAAAGGACAGGACTTGGTCCAGTCTGTGTGCTTATTCTGTGCTAACAGCTGTTATGAACTTGTAATCACAGAAAAAAACCTTAGTAAGGTTTGAATGACTGTTTATATGCCAGGGCCCTTGTTGGAGTGAAGGCTTGATCTTTGGCAAGCTTATTAGCATGCATATAGCTTCCTTTATTGTTTTTAGTATGTTTTTCTCTGTAAAGTTTTTACCTTAAGAATTAATGTGCTTACTTAGAAGTAACCGTATGGTAACTTAACTGTGGCAATTACGCTGTGTGCTATCTCTGAGGGGAAAAGTAAAGCAAGCCAACTTAAGAAGCCTGGTTTTGCTTGGGAATTCACAGCGAAGGCAAGGAGGAGTGCAGCCCCAGCAGGAGAGAGTGAGATGCATGTCTCGACCCAACAAAGGTAACAGCTGAGGAGCCAGAGGTCTGAAAGTGGGTGCCCTTGCTGGATCATAAGGGGAAATACAAGTGCAGCTGCCCTTTACTGTGACAAATGTATACCTATGTATTAAATATCTGTTTTTCTGCTCCACTGGGGATGTTTAGAAGGTCTTCTGGGTGGACACAAGAACAGCGACACCAAATGGGCTTGGGCCCACCTCCTCACCTTCCTCTTCTTCTGCCCAGTGCACATCTACGTTCAGTTTCTGCTTTGCTGGACTGTTACTGGTAAACACCCTCTGGCAAAACTTGGAGACAAGATCATGTACATGAGCTTTTTCCAGAGCCCTCTACAGAAATGATGTTGCCATGCTGGTGCATCAACACAACAGTACTGTAAAAGTAACAATGTAAACAAACAGAATATAGAGAAGTAGTTTTTCTGCCATAATGATCTTGGGGTGACTTGTAATAACAGAAGATACAAAATATGATTTTTCAGATGATGCCCCTTTATTCAAACAAACCCAGGGTAACTAGATATCACATGCATTCCTTTCTATATTTCTGATTTTGTCTAGTCCTTGGATGACTTTGCCTTGTTAATAGCTGTGTAATAAATTATATCATTTTAGAACTGTGCATAAACAATATTTAAGAGAGAAACCTCTCGGAGAACTCGTGCCATTCTTTTTTAAATAGCCTGCCACATGTGGAAGCAAGGTCATATATGTTCTACACTGTCAGTCTGGATTTGGAACATAACAATTCAAGAAGGTCCAAAGTCCATATATTTATTATTTGTGAAATATTGGCTAAGTACTCAACCCTTTATGAAATGCCAGGGAGGTTGAGGCCCTGAACCAAGGAGGTTACAATCTAAACAAGGTCTTGTAATTTTTCTTAAGATTATGTTCACATGTGCTACCGCAGCTTTGCAACATTTTCATGAAAATTGTACTAGCCCAGGCCCAAAATTGACTCACCTGCCCTTTGTCACAATGCCTGATGATAATGCAAAAACTGATGCTATTTTACTCAAAGTAACTTGTACATCCAAGAAAACTATCAAAAATCTGGACACAAGAGACTAGTTTTGAAGATGTCGGCATGGTGTGACCCAGGTGAGATGACATTATGTCACAAGTTTGACTGAAAGTTGCACATAAAAATCATATAAAAAGAACTAATTGAAAAAGAATCTTTGGAGCAACGAGTCACTCAGCATTCTTTCACAAAATTAAAAATAGATTTGAACAGTTATGATCAGTTATCAGTTCCATCACCTCCATTTTCTTCTCAGACAAAGGATTCACAGTAATTTTTCTGTTTTGAAACTGGGCTATAAGTTAAACTGTTTATCTTCTAGAATCTTTATGTTGATAGAGGGAAAATTACAAGTCCATCAAGATTAAACCCATTTAAATAATTATTTTTAAAATGTTATACAAGAAATATAGTCCCATATAAACTATTCCTCTCATGCAGAAGATCTAGGTTCCATAGCTGGTTTTGCTGGTAATATTTGTAACAGGGATGGTGGAAGCTTTTCCTGTCATGACATTCCAGTTGGGAACTGGCTTCATTGGGATGTCACCAATTGCAGGTGCCTGTTATAACGGAATGTGCTGTTGTTTGCATGAATCTGATTAGCTTGTTTTACTCCTTTACTTCTTTATAGAGAGACTTACGTTTGGAGTTAAAATGAGCAGATGACAATAAAATCAGTTCTAGTAAGAAGTGTTGCCCTACGGTGCTTCAACAAGACACAAAACAAAACGCCTGTGCCTTTTTTTAAAATAAGAAATGGAAACACAAACTTCAACTACTTATATATGTACAGACTAAGTAGCAGAGATAACCTAAGTGGTGACAGGGCTGGGCTGCCACAAGTACCCTTATGGGGAGCCTAAAGCTCTGGCAGATTAGAGGGCAAATTTCTTCCCTTATACACAGTGGGAACAGAAGAGCAAACAAAAACATGTTCATAGTCCACCAAAACTGAGAAAGGAAGAATCTATAGGCTTGGGGGACCCAAACAAGTTGTTAGAGGAGCACAGCTAAAGGACACAACCTGAAGAAGTCTTTAAAATAGTGGTTCCCTTCCCAGATGTTTTTGTTTGACCCTCCTCCTGAGATAGTTTGGCAGTATCCACCATTGCCTTCTTGTACCATGAGCTGACACAGTTATTACCAGCTCTTCTATTTCTGCTCATTACCTTTCTGTTTTTCTTTCCAGTTGCTTCTCTTTTTGTCCATTTTCTTCATTCTTTCCTGTCTTCTTTAGCCTTTTTCTTTATTGTTTTACTTTTTTGCATTTCATTTATGAGTCTTTTTTCCAGCAGTTCTAATCCCTCTCACCATTCTTCAACTCAGTAGGAGGCCACATGCTTCACTGGTACCCCTCAAGACTGAGCTGAGTGACATTGCTATAGTAGTAAAGGCAAGAAGCTTGGACTGGTGGGCTACTGAATGAACCTGGAGTACTATACACAGAGCTTCCACAGCTGGCTATACACTGTACTAGGGGTCTCAATAAGAATAGGGAGGTAAAGTGGGTGCCTTACAAGACACTACCCGCTGCTTTACTTGCAGTAGCACATTGCAGTGTGTGTAGTGGAGGATCTGTGGTCTATCAGCTTTCCTTAGTCGTATTAGATATTAGAAATGTGTATTAGAAATGCATGTATATATATACTCCTGTAACATTAAATATTAATATACAAATTTAGTGTGTATTTATATTTATACACATCATATATATATATACACACACACGTAAACTGAATATATATATATATAGTTTACATGTGTGTGTATATATATAATGTATATGTGTGTATATATGTGTATAAATATAAACACACACATTAAATGTGTATATTAAAATTCAGTGTCACAGGAATAGCAATAATTTCTCACTGATTTTTCACTTTAGCTACTAAAGAGTCACATCAGATCTTCAGCTGGTATAAATCCATGTAGCTCCACTGAAGTCTGTTTGCCTTTTATTTTTGTGCATGAATTAATTCAGAGCTGAGCCATTGAAAGTTGTACTGATTTACAGCAGCTGAGGATCTGGACTAAAAAATGCAAATCTACACCTATTCTGATAATTATTTCCTGGTGTTACAACAAGCTGAGTCTAAATTAGGATAATGAATCTATCTATATATAATATTTTATATTTGGTTGCTAAAATTAATTTTTAAAAGATGCTGGTAATATATGAAATTCCTCATGGGGGAGAAACAGAAAAGGGTTAAAATTATTACCCTGTTGCTAATGACTTCATCCAGTGCTTATCTACAGGACTAAAGCTATGCTTATCTGATGATAGACTCAGGATGCTATTACGTATTGGTAAAGTAATTATTTTTATTGAATTGGGTAACAAAATAACAGGCTGATTTGTTCCAGGCTAAAGGATAGGTCAATTTGTATTGAATTTGCATACTTTTTTTTCTTCAGACCTATATAAGTAAGCACATTCCCTTTCAGGGCGCCATAAAATAAATAAGAACATAAAAGCAGCCATATTGGGTCAGACAAAGGGTCCATCTAGCCCACTAGCCTGTCTTCTGACAGCGGCCAGTGCCAGATGCTTGAGAGGGAATGAACAGAGCAGGCAGTCATCAAGTGATCCATCTCCTGTCATCTAGTCCCAACTTCTGGCAGTCAGAGGCTAGAGACTCCCAGCACAAGGGGCTGCTTCTCTAACCACCTTGGTTAATAGCCATTGATGGACCAAACCTCCATGAACTTATCTAATTCCTTTTTGAACCCAGTTATACTCTTGGCCTTCACAATATCCCCTTGCAATGAGTTCCACAGGTTGATTGTGCATTATGGGAAGTAAGAAGTGGAATAAGAGAGTGGTGACCCAATCCCTTAAATTGCATATTCAATTAATCCAACAGGTTACTGTACAAACATCTCAGAAAGCCTGGTTAGAGTGTAAATGTTTCCAATATGCTACTAAAGGAAAATTGTAATTTTTGAAATGGAATAATAATTAATGAAGATCTTATTTTTCTCTTCTAGAGGCTAGCAGGGGACTTGGAGCCCAACACTTTCTTTTTACATGACCGTTTCAAAACTGGTGTAGCATGTTGTGAAAACTGAAAAGCTAAGGGCTCTGGCTCCGTATATCTGCTTTCCAAGGATACATAGAAATAACTAAGGATTCAGAAGATCTTGTGCCTTCAGAAAGTATTTACATTTTCATATCTCTGATTTCCCCCCTGACTGTACCTGGGATGTAGCTTTTTATGAGATTGGAGGCCTAAAACTTGGCAGCTGTGCAATACTGTGGATTGCAGTAACTTTTAAACAATGACAGTCCTCTCAGATCTCTAGTAATTTGTGTACTGTGTTTAACAGGTAATAGAGCATCCTATAATCCCGGACAAAAAAAAGAGTTGTCATACATACACAGTCTGAATGGTCATTGTAGTCTGTGATCCATTGAAAGCAATTATAGCAGCAACAAACAGCACAGCCTTCATTAAGGATCTCTTAGCATTTCCATTATAAACGTCACTCAAGTTTTAGAACTCATTTGTAAAAAGTCTATCTCACAATGTAATTTGCCATACAAAGACCTAGCCTAAAAGCATGACATTTTAAAATATGTTTGATCCATTTTTATTTTGACTTTATGTATTTATTTTATATAATTATGTACAAAAGAGAAGTTACTTGGTTTCAGAGACATGTCGCACTTCCACAATTTCAAATCAACTCTGATTTAATCAAATTCATTACAGCACTGCAGATACAATCCTTTAAATATTAAATTATTTTAAAAAGATGCTTTATATTTAATACTGTATTTAAAAGTCAGCTACAGTGCGCATGCAGTAATATTTTAATAATATATATTTCTGTATTAATCTTATAACTGCACTGTACTCTGGATGGAAACAATAACATGTGTTGTAATGGTTCAAGAAGAGAGTTACAGTCAATGGAGTAAATTATATGGACTTTTTAATCTTGCAAAGAAAGGCATAACAAGACCAAATGGCTGGAAGTTCAAACCAGACAAATTTAAATTAGAAACAAGGCACTAATTTGTAACCAGTGCGGTTAATTACTGGAACAAACTACAAAGTGAAGTAGTCCATTGTCTATCTGTTGAGGTCTTCAAGTCAAGTCTGAGGCTATGTCAACACTAGAACTTTTGTCGGTATAACTTATGTTTCTCAGGGTGTGAAAAAATACACCTCTGAGCAACGTAAGTTACATCGAAAGAAGCGCTGGTGTGAACAGTGCTATGTTAGTAGGAGATGCTCTCCCACCAACATAGTTACCACCACTCATCGATGGGAGAACTCTCTCTTTCTGGAAGATATGCTTTAGTCAAATCTAAGTTATTGGGTTTCCAACAGGAGTAGCTGGATTAAATTCTATTGCCCAGGGATGGGCAAACTAGAGCCTGCAGGCCATCTGAAGCCTGCTGGCCATTTTTATCCGGCCCACAAACTCGGGCTGGGGGAGCTGTGCCACAGGGCCCCGTGCTCCCGGGCCGGGGGGCCGGAGGGAGCATGGCAAGCCGCGAGGCCCAGCGCTCACAGGCCAGGGCACATGGCTGAGCACGTTAAGCGGGGGCGGGGGAGGAGGAGGCTTAGGTGGTGAGGTTCCGGGGGGGGTGGGGTGGTTGGGGGGATGGGTGTCAGGAGGGGGCAGTCAGGGAACAAAGAGCAGGGGGTGTTAGATAGGGGTTGGGGTCCCGGGGGTGGTGGTTAGGGTGGGTAGGTCTTGGGAGGGGGAGTCAGGGAACAAAGAGCAGGGAGGCTTAGATGGGGGTGGGGTCCTTGAGGTGGGAAGTTAGAGTGGGAGGGTCTCTGGAGGGGGCCATCAGGGAACAAGGATCTTGAGGGGGTTGGATGGGTCAGGGATTCTGAGGGGGACAGTCAGAGGGTGGGAAGTGGGTGCGGGTCGGGTAGGGGGCGGGGCCAGACTGTTTGAGGAGGCACAGCCTTCCCTACCTGGCCCTCCGCACAATTTTGAACGCCAACGTGGCCCTCGGGCCAAAATGTTTGCCCACCCCCGCTATAGTCTGTGTTACACAAGAGGTCAGACTAGAGAATTAAATGATCACTTCTGGCCTAAAAATCTATCAATCTCTGGATTCAATTTTCTAATCCACCCTCTTCCAAGGGATAATAATGCCTGAGACAGGGAATTGTATGATGTTTTAACTTGGGGTTGTGTTCTTACTTAGCCTTCTGACTATCAGTCATCTGGCTATAAAATTTAAAGGGGCTGCAACCTGAAGGTATTGTGCTCTCCCTCGGTGAAAGATCTATTCCGGTGATCAGCCAAGGAATGGGAAGTGAACCACACAGGCTATGTGCATCTGGGATTTTAAAACAACAAAGGGCATTGCAGCCCTCTCCAGATTTTGTGTGAAGAATGCAATCCTCTCTGGGATTCAAGGACAGAAATATCCCAGCACTTCCTGGCTACTGACTTCAAGAGAGTGACTCTAGATCCCAGTAACTTAAAAAAATTAACAGTCTTTGTCCATCTGCCATAAGCCATACATTGTATGCTGTGGTGTTGTAGCAGTGTTGGTCTCAGAATATTAGTGAGACAAGATGGGTGAGGTAATAACTTTTATTGAACCAACTTCTGTAGTGAAAGAGAGATGCTTTTGAGCCTACAAAGGGCTCTTCTTCAGGTCTGGAGAAAGGCTCTGTGTAAGCTTGAAAGTTTGTCTCTCTCACCAACAAAAATTGGCGCAATAAAAGATAGCACCTAACCTACCTTGTCTCTCTACAAACCATATAGTCATGGAGTGGAGAATTTCCACAGTGCTAAGCACTGAACTCCCAGGGCTTTGAGCAGTTGCTGCTTGGAGACATCAGCCAAATTTTTCAAACGCAGGGGTCTATACTATAGTAAGACATCTAAATCCATATTGAAGATTAAAAGGTGACTTCAAGGACTGCAAGTGTTCAAACACCTCTGAAAATTAGGCCATTAGCACAGGTACCTAAATATGGATTTATGGCTCAGACTCTGCAAGCCATTTCACCACCTAACTCCCATGAAAATCAATGGGAGTTAGGCACTCAAATCTCTTTGAGGACCTGGGCCCAAATTTGAAAGTATTGGTCTTCCTGTCCTGAGAACTGGGAGGAGGGTAGTTTAGGAGATCCTTCATCCAGAGGCCTGGATAACTCCGCAGTTTATGTCTAGAGAGAGCGGTCGTTTTTAATTTTTGATTTTCACGACAGCTTGGCCTTTCCTCTGAATAGCTCAACCTGCTGCAGAACTAGGCTGAACAGCCTCCCAGGGCTTGTGCAGCGTCGAAGACTGTGGATTGTTTGAGCTGGATCAGACCCTAACTCTGTGTGTGTGTAATATTTTAAGTGACTACATACATTTTTACAACATGAACTGTAACAGCATTTAAGTCAAACGATACCTTTAAAAAATGTGTAAATGCATGTTTACATGATAGGTGTTGATGATTTTGAAGGCGCTGGTAGAGTAGACTACATAATCTGTTTTAAAACTTGTATAAATAAACCATAATGTATCCTTCAGAGATATCAAGTAAGTACAGTAAACCCCCGATTTAACGGACCCTGATTTAACGGACTTCGGATGCAACGGACAAAATTTATGAGCAAGTCCGATGCATCCCAAATCCGTTTTTCGCGGGCTGGCTGCCGGCTCCCGGCTGCCGCCCGGGTCCAGGCAGCGGGAGGGCTGGCTGGCGGGCAGGCTGACTGCCGCCCGGGTCCCAGCAGTGGGAGGGCTCGCTGCCGGCTCCCGGCTGTCGCCCGGATCACGGCAGCGGGAGGGCTGGCTGGCGGGCGGGCTGGCTGCCTGCTCCCGGCTGCCGCCCGGGTCCCGGCAGCGGGAGGGCTGGCTGGCGGGTGGGCTGGCTGCCTGCTCCCGGCTGCCGCCCGGGTCCCGGCAGCGGGAGGGCTGGCTGCCGGGTCCCGGCTACTGCCCGGGTCACAGCAGTGGGAGGGCTGGCTGGCAGGCGGGCTGGCTGCGGGCTCCCTCCCGGGTCCCGGGAGCGGGCGGGCTGGCTGCGGGCTCCCGCCCGGGTCCCAGGAGCGGGCAGGCTGGATGACAGCTCCTGGCAGCCGGGACCCGGGCGGGCTGGCTGACGGCTCCCGGCTGCCACCCGCGTCCCAGCAGCCAGGACCCCAGGGGGCTGGCTGCCGGCTCCCGCCCGAGTCCCGCCAGCGGGCGGGCTGGATGACGGCTCCCGGCTGCCACCCGGGTCCCGGCAGCGGGCGGGCTGCGGAGCTGCCGCCCCGACCCTGTGGCGGTCAGGCTGCTGCTCCGACAGCTTGGGTTTTTTTAATTATTAAATAACGGACTTTTTCATTTAACGGACACCCCCTCGCCCGAATTAGTCCATTAAATGGAGGTTTCACTGTACAGTACTACCCATTTTAAAAATTATCTTTAACTCTATATATTGTTCATGACAGACTGTGATGGCTATTAAAAAAAATTATCTAGGAGGCTTGGTGTAAGCTTTCATGTACTTTCATGTACTTCCAAGAGATATTTTGATTTTTTTAATGGATTTTGTGGCATATATTGTAACATTTGCAGTAGAGAATACTATAGTCAATGATACAAGTGACTATCATTGTAACAGGATCTGGTGGCTGCACCTGATTACCAGAAAGCATTATTAATTATTATCGTTATTTATTTGTAATGTGGCAATGCCTAAGAGGACCAATCAGCCGTTTGAGCTCTATTTTGCTCGGCGTAGCACACACATATAATGAAAAGATGGCCCCTGCCTCAAAGAATTTGCAATCTGAGTGTATGTTGAGACACAACAGTGTGTGTGTGGGTAGGGGTGGGAAGACAAGGTAACAATGGAGTGCTCATGATTAGAATAATAAGTCATGGTCATGGAACACCAGCTACCTAGCTTTCTGTCAAGTGGTTTGTATGCATCCTGATCAAGATGAGCTTGGAGGATGACAATATAGTAGCTTTGAGGATTTTTACAAAGAGCTCTACTTTGATTAAGGCGATGGCATGGGAAGAAATATGAAGATGTTTGAAGATAAAACTGGACTAACTTGTATTAAAGGCTGGAATAATTAACAATGCAGAGTCAGGGAGCAAGCAGTCAAAAGCATAAGAGATAATCATTAGGAGGGGACTAAACTGTAATATTTCTTTAAAGTTTGTGTTTGATACAGTGAAGCCAAGGGGGAGTGAGTGGAGAGAACTGAAGGGGGGAATCTGCTGAACTTGAAGTGGCAAGCTAGGAATTAATTCCCTGCTTAGTTCTTACATAGATGTAGGTGGCCCTGTGATAAGGTAAGACTTTTGGCCTGAAAACCCAGTCATGTTCTGTGAGAAATTGTATTAGGATACACTAAAAGAAAAGCTACATACTTTGTCAGACGGTAGGGAAAGTCTTTAAGAAGATAAGACACGAGACCAAGTTGTTACATGGGTGGAGTTTCCCTGGAGTTTGTTGTCCTTGTTCTTTTCTAGGTCTGAAAACAACCCTTTGTTACTCTTGTAACCAAAACATTCTAAGACCTCAAAAATTATTAAGGGATCATTAAGGAAAATTTGCCAACTGAAGGATAGTTCTTTTCTTTCTGAACCAGCTGATTCACTCCACCAGTGTATACTCATGATTTCACATATAATAACTGTGTATAGAGTCTGTTTCTCTTTTCCCTCTTCATACTCACCTAATTTCCTCAGGCGTTTATGTGGGTCTTTCACGAAGCAACATTTTAAAATCAGAAAATATAATTAAAAATCCCATACAAAATGCAGCGAGCCTTGGGAGTAAGGGGAGTACTTGAAACTACTTAAACATTTGCAAAAATTGATTTATAGAATTTAAGGTCAGAAAGACCATTAGATTATCTAATCTGACCTCTATATCACAGGCCATTAAATTTTCCCCATTTCCCCAGTACTGAGCTGAATAACTTGTGTTTGGCTAAACCACATCTTCCAGGAAGGCATCCTGACTTGACTTAAAGACATCAAGAGATGTAGAATCTACCACTTCCCTTGACAGTTTATTTCAGTGCTTAATGACAGTGAATATTTAACTAGGATTTGGGTCTTTAAAGGGCCTAATTCACTAAGGTACTTAAGAATGTTTCTGCTTTCTAACTGTAGTCCCACTGAAATCTGCCATGCCATTAAATACTTTGTTGCAATCAATGGAACTACTCCCATGCTTAAAGATAGGCACATGCATAAGTGTCTTGTGAATTCAAGCCAAATAATTGACTTCAGCTGTGAGCAGAATTGAGATCTTGGACCCTGATCCTGCAAACATTTACATGCCTGATCTGTGCCATTATCAATGGGATTAATCAGGTGCATAAATCCTTTCAGGATGGGGCTCCTAGGCTAAAGTCAGAGCTGTGCAGAAGAGCTTCAAGTGATCTTCAGTTAGGAGCTGTTAGAGAAACCAGCTTCTGGAAGCTGGTGAGACCGGCTCTTTTTTTATCTCTAAATTAGCTGGGATCTTTTTTCTTTGTTTCATAATAGTTAAGCATTTTGCTTAGGGAAGTCCATTTGACTGTTTTGTGATTCTTCGATGTACAAAACGAAGTATATTTTATTAAGTTGTGTCATTACCTGCAAATGTATGCCATTGGGGCCCTCCAAAGAAAAAAAGAATGAGGATGGTTGAAATTAAAACCAAAAGAGTTCCACAAAACACTGCTGCATAACTTGATTATGTTCACCCCCTCCACTTAGTTAGTTAAGAAAAAAAGTCAAAGAAATTAAATGCAAGCCCCTACATTGCTAGAAGCATAAGGCTGCAGATTTAAACATACTAAAGCCACACAAAATGAGAGATTTGTAATGCAATATTAACTTGACCACATAGCACATACGTAGTACCCCTGTTTAGCAATTAGGGTGATAACTGATACTTCGATGTATATGGTGTGTTCAATTAATGTAGGTGAGTTAATGTTGCAATGAAAAACACTTTTCCCCGCACCTGAGTTCTGTAAATTTATCAGGTCCAAACTTGCAGTCCTTACTCTGGCTAGTCGATTGACTTCAGTAGATATTTTGCCTAAATAAAGGCTGCTGATTGATGCCCTAAGTTTGCAATATTAATGTTGCTTTAATGTAGGAGTTGCATTTCATTATATAAATTACAGCACAAGCACAGAAGTGGGTGGCTTCAAGTAGGGTTAGGTCATAGTTTCACCCTGAATTTCTTCATAACCTCGAACAGTGAACTGATTTGTAGGGTATGGCACTAGTGTCTGAGGTTCTGTACTAGGTACATTTCTTAAATGTATATGCTGAATTCTGACCTCTGGCACTATGGCAGCTGGTGACTAGCAGCCAGAATCTCAAAAAGAGGGCAGCCCTCCAAACAGGGCCCTGCTCTCACCCAGTCCTTAACTGGAAGAACTTGGAAGTAGCAGTGAATGAGCAGCAACGGGCAGGAGTAGAGATGCAGTTACTCCGCCCACACAGTAGGAACACTCTCCAGCTGGGGCTGCCTACTGGCCAAGATCTCTTTAAACCACTGGTTAGCCTACCATCTGTACACGCTCAAGGTGGTGCCTGCTGCAGTCTCCCTTTCCCTCATATGATCGGGATCAGCAAGGAGGGAAGGTTTCTAAGGTCTGCTCTACTCTGTCCCCTGTACTGACTACTGTAACTGCATTTGTCTTCAACCGCGCATGTTTGATGGCTTTAGCTCCATGTATGCTGCCAAAACTGAACTGCTTATTTTTCCTTTCCAAGCCCTTCTGCCTTTGCTCTTCTCCATTATTGAGGCTAACACAACTATTTTCTTACTCACTCAGCCTAAGGGTAATCTTTAACTTCTCTTTCCTTACCACACATCAGGACTGTTACCAAGTCTTGCTGCTTTTTCCTCTTCAATATTTCAAAAATTGGATGCTTTCTTACCCTCTCAACAGCTGAGCACTTGTCTACACCCTGATAATCTTCCATTTTGTTTCTGAAACCACTTCCACCGTGGCCTCCCTAATATGCACATTAATTCCCTGCCAATTGGTCTGAAAGGCAGCTGCTAAAATCAGACTATGGCACTCCTCTCTCAAATATCTCCATTATTCACCGTATTACATTTAAATTTCTTGGGCTCACAACCTTCAAGACATAAGTTTGACGTGTTCTACATCTCAAACCTTATTCTCATTATATATCCTCCCTAGGAACCCTTTTGTTACCCTAGCCTTGAGACCTGCATCATGACTTTCTTCCATGCTGCTTCTTTGTGTAAAATAAACACTCCACCCCAATGTGCCAGGTTGCCTGCCTTCTCTTTGTTCTAATCACTCCTAAAGACTTATTTCTTCTGTGAGTCGTACGAACAAGTTTAAGGGAGAAAGAAAACAATAATCTAACATAACGAATCCATAACCACATACTTTTAAAATTTTAACCATCATCATTCCTAGTCTCCCCCGCCCCTTCTGTTTATTGTACTCAGTCTTGTCAGGACTAAAATTAGATTGTAAGATCCATGGGGAAGAGCATGTGTCTTATTTGTTCCGTAAAGTGCCTGTCACACATTAGGCACTGTATAAATAATCACAACAATGGCTTTTTATGATAGTTCAATTACCTAATTGTCTATGATTTTTTAAAATTAATTCAAACATTATATTGTGTATGTAAGGGAAAACAAAATTTGAAAAAGGAATTTCACATCTTGTAAAAAAAATACTCTCCTTAGAGCAGTTTTTCTTTTTCCTTTTCTTCGGTTGTTTCTGCCAGCCTTGTTCCATTATTTGTCATCAACTGTTTGATTATCTGTCTAATTTAGAGTCAAATCCAGTTGTCCCATTGACTTAGGTGGAGCTATTGTGTGGGAGTAATTTTAGCAGAATTGGGCATTAAGCTATAATCTCCTCCAGCAGAGACCTTGTCTTCTCATTTTTGTATGAAGCATCATGTCCATTTATGGCACAATATAAGTGATAAGGAGAAAATAAATCTCAAAACAGAAAGATTCCAGAAAATTGTTTTAATAGTCCCAAATAACATTAGGTGATTCCTTAAAGGAAGATGACTTTTGATAATAGCTCTGAAACTCTGCTAAATAATTCCATTTATTATTATCCTTATGGTTGGGAACAGCAATATTGGGATCCATTTACACCAGGCACAGAACCCTCTCCTTCCTAATCCTGAAGTTAAACAGCCTCCGTTTCTCGGTGCAGGTCCTGAGAACAACTTGGTTTCATAAATCTGTGGAAGCAGTGCAGATACAAACGCAGCACTCCACTCAGCAAATGTAATCTGCAAGCAAAGCATACAGCTGTCTGCACCACTACTCTAGCATGTTTATATGGGCTCTAGCTCTCTACAGGCAGTGTCAGAACAGCTTCTGTTATCTGGTAGACTGCCTGCTTTTTTTAAAGAAGCTTTTCTTGCTGAAAACTAAATTTTCCATTTTGCTAAAGGACTAAGAAAGGTTGCGGGTATGAGCAGATTTATGAGAGTTTCATAGTGGACTATGGAGCTTAATTTCTTCTCTTACAATTCACCAGAGCTTCCAGAAAGCCTTCTAAAATCTCCCAGAGATCACTGCTTCAGGGCACTGTCCTAGGCACAAGTTCCCATAGGGCTGTGCAGCTGCAAAGGTGTAACACAGCACAAGTACAGAGGTAGAGCAAAACTGTAACTGACCTGCACCTGTAAAACCACTGGTACCACAGATTACACACCCTTGCTTGTACTTACGTTGGTACCATCCCCCACTCGTTAAAATCATGATACATTTCTCTAGTGTGGACCAGGCTGCTGAGTACAAGAATCTCCATTTTTTAAAAGTTTAGCCTGGCCAATGAAAACCTCAGCAACAAAAACAATTAATCTGAACTGTTTAGCTAAGGAGGGACTTGAAATACTCTGCCAAGTACATTTCACAGCTCTATCACAACAGATATAATATTATTTTATTTCAAATATTGAACAAAACTGAAAAAAATGTTTTGATAATAGGGCAAGGAGTGGACATTCAAGGTAGGGGTTTATTTTGGTCTGTTTACATAATAGATAATGCTTTCTGGGCTATGTTACAATGCAAAATAAACAAAAACTTTGCAGTACTACAAACACAGAGTACAGTATGGATTGTAACTGGTTAAAGCCTTGTAGCTCCACTATGAAAGGACACTCGCTGGATTTCAAAATCTACCATGAGTACCTATCCAACAGATTTTGAAAACAAAAAGTATTTTAAAAAAAAACCCTGATACTTTAGTGTCATCTCAGATTTCTCTCAGGCTGCGAAAATATAGATCAACACCTTGTTCTTATACAGCTGTTTTCATGCAAGGCTATCAGGGCTGGATAAATGTTATTAAACACTGCAACACCGCTGCGAGCCAGCAAAGTATCATTCTCCTCGGTTGACAGGGCAGAAAAGTTGATCGATAGAGAGGTGAAGTGACATGCTCAAGGCCACATGGGGAGCCGGTGGCAGAGCATCAAAGCGAGCCCAGGAATCCCCCACCTCTCTCCCAGCCATGTGCTCCCATTGCTGGGGGTTTTGTTTGTTCACAGCGTGAGATTGCCAGGAAATACAAGGCGCAAAGGGGTTATTCCTTCCGACAAGGACACGGCCGGTCTGGGCGATCCGCTGGGGAAAGGGTTGCGGTGGGTCCGCCCTTTATTACTGGAGTGAACCACAGGGCCCCGATCCTGCCCTGAGAACTGGGGGGGGGCGGATCCCAGGAGCGGGGCCCTGATTATCAGGAGCGCCCCCGCCCCCGCCGGATCCCGACCCGGGCGAGCGCGTCGCTCCGGCCCCCGCCCGCTGCCCCGGCGGCAGCAGTGGGGCCGAACCAGCCGAGGCGCGCTCCCGCCGCAGTCGGCGGGCGCGGGGGCGCGCAGCCGGGCGCGGGGAGGTGAGCGGCGTGGGAGGGGGAGCGCGCGCAGAGGCGGCGGCGGCGGCGCGCACGGGACGGTGAGTGTGAGCGAGGGAGACACCGGGGCAGCAGGGGAAGCGGCTGCGCTCGGCTCCGGGAAGACGCGGCCGAGCAGGAGGCGCCGCCCCGGGTCGCCGCGTTATCGCTGCGCAGGAGGCAAAGCGCCGGCCCCGGGGCTGGGATAAAAGCAACCAAATAGCGAGGAGACCCCCCCGCCCCCCCGGAGCAGGAGACCAACCTTCCCCCCCCCCCCGCCCGGCGGAGAGGCCCCGGCACCGAGCGCCCCGGCGGCGGCGGCGGAGGAGGATGTCGGGCGGCGGCAGCCGGGAGGAGGAGCGGCGCAAACTGGCCGATATCATCAACCACTGGAACGCGAACCGGCTGGACCTGTTCGAGATCAGCCCCCCCACCGAGGTGAGACCCCCCCCCCCCCCGCCGCCCCGGCCACCCGGCCCCCTCCCCTCCCAGCACCTGCGCCCGGCCCAGCCCCCCCCCCCCCCGCCGCTGCGACCCCCCCCCCCCGCCGCTGCGACCCCCCCCCCACCGAGGTGAGACCCCCCCCCCCGCCGGCCACCTGCCCCCGGCCCGGCCCCCTCCCCTCCCAGCACCTGCGCCCGGCCCAGCCCCCCCCCCCGCCAAGACCGGACCTCCCCCCCCGCCTCTGCGACCCCCCCCCCCCCGCGAGGTGAGACGCCGCGCCCGCCCCCCGCAGGCACCGGGTCAGCCCGGCGCGTCCCGCCCCGATACCCCCGCCCCGCCCCGCCCCGAGACTCTCCCGGCGGGGGGAGGGGGGGCACGGGGCAGCCTCCCCCGGCTCTGCCCAGAACCGCGGGGCGCTGCGGGGGGTGCGGGGACATGACCCCGGCCCGAAGGTGACTCGTCCCCGGCCGAGGTGGGGCTGGTGCCCCGCGGGGAGGGGGGGGGGATATTTTTTTTCGCTCTTAAAATGCCCCCGGAGTCTCGCGCGAGGGGCGGGTTTGCGGCCCGGGAGAGATCCCAGGACCCGGGGGGACAGGGAGGGTCCCTCGGGGAGCGGTGCTGCCGGGGGCTTCGGGGTGATGCAAACGGGGGAGGAGGGGGGGGGGGTCTGTGTAACGCGTAGAGATGGGAGGGCAGCGGCCGGCCAGGGAGACGCCGGGAGTGTTTTAAATGTTTCGCTTTGTGCGGAAAATGCCCCCTTTAAAACGCAGCTTCCTTCACTTCCCAGCCGAGGGTGAGTTGTTCGTGAAATCGCCTGTGTCGCTTGCAGAGGGCGGGACCCCGGAGCCTTTTTTTGGCTCGATGTGTTTGAAAACTTTGAGGTTGCCAACGTTCAGTTGAAAGTAAATATCGGGCAGATTCCTGGTCCTGAGAGTTCACATGTTGTACCGGAAAAACCCAGTGGGTGATTTCTTCCTAATGAAATGGGCGTGTTTTTAATGACTGGAATGAAGCTGGGGTTGTTTTTTAAAAAGTAACATTCAAGCCACACCCCACCGCTACCTCTTGTCATATTCATTTCAGCTGGTCAGTGTTGTGTGTCTGGTTTGAAAGGGTGTGGGGGAGGGTTTGGCTAGGTAGGTTATAGTCCTATTCGTCTGACAGCGAGGTCCCTGCTCATAGGGTGGAGACTGATCATGTGCATGTTCCTAGGGAAAAGAAGGAAATTAACACTAGGTTTTGGCTTAGGCCTGTTTGTGGTTGTTTATTAACAAAGGTCCCAGAAAGAATCTTGCCTTCTTTAAATTGCAGTCCCATTATGAGTTCCAAGAACAGACTAATACAGAGGTGGGGAACCATGAAAAAGCTAAAAGCAATTTAATATCTTTACATTATTAGAGCTTGAAAAAAGTAATATATTAATTGGATGTGGTCTGTTCTGTGCCTTCTGTGAACTTTTCTTGTATTACTAATATCACCAAGATAAGGGTTCTGTGTAATTTGTGGTATCTTGCCGTATTTATCATAATCACAACTCTTTGCTTTTTATTCACTAAGTATTACAAAACACATTGATATCCTGGAGGCACTTAAAAAAGTAGGGGGTACCACTAATGCAGTTTTCATATCTTGTTTTAGGAGCAAAGTACTCTTCCAATGTGGGCCTGTTTACTCCTGGGGGGGGGGATTTTGTGCACTGCAGAATTAATGTTCTGCACAGAATTTCTTCCCTCCTCCGCCCCCCACCCCCCAGTTGGCTTTGTGGAGCTGCGGGTTGCCATTAGGGGATGGTGGACCTGGCAGAGCCCGGCTCGCAGTGTTCCTGTGCGGGAGGCCAAGATGGGTTGCAGTTCCTGAATTTGCTGGTCCCACAAGCCGTGCTGGTGGAGAGAGGCAGGACCAACAGCTGGGAGCTTCCGGGGAGGGCTGCTACTTTCTGGGAAGGGAAACTGAGGGTAAAATGTGGGGGAGCCTGCTGGAGGTGGAGGGGCATGACATGAGCTGTTCCTTGGCCAGCTGAACGTTTAAATTGTGGTCCCTCACCCACTATTAGCCGATATGGTTCGTCTCTGCCCAGTGGGACAGTAATGAAGAATGACTTTCTAGGAAAGTCTCAATTTTTCCTTGGCCAGCTGGCGGAGTGGAGCCTCTGTGGGAAGGAGGAGCAGGAGTCTGGGCTGAAGGGGCCTGACAGCTCCCCTTCCCTGACATTACCCCAGGCAGAGCTTGAAATATGGTAACTCTTCCAGGGGTAGGGTGAAAAAATTAGAATTGCCCATTGGTTCTTTTAGTCGGAGTTTTCCCCAAGATGTGCCTACCTGGCACATGGGACACCCATACTGAGGTGCCTGACAGAAGCATAACAGAAACTGGGTTGTCATAGGGGTTTGTTTAACTCTCCACTGCAGGGGCAGTCTTTTTTGTTGTTGTGTGCATTGTTACATACGTCTTGACAAATATTTTGAAATAAATTACCAAAATAATTGAAACTGGGGAGATTATATTGTGGTGGTTTTGACAAATAAGATATGCAGATCTTTTGGATGCAGAATTTTTAATTTTACATAAGAACATAAGAATGGCCATACTGGGTCAGACCAAAGGTCCATCTAGCCCAGCATCCTGTCTACCGACAGTGGCCAATGCCAGGTGCCCCGGAGTGAGTGAACCTAACAGGTATGATCGAGCGATCTCTCTCCTGCCATCCATCACCCCCCTCTGACAGACAGAGGCTAGGGACACCATTCATTACCCATCCCGGCTAATAGCCATTTATGGACTTAGCCTCCATGAATTTATCCAGCTCTCTTTTAAATCCTGTTATAGTCCTAGCCTTCACAGCCTCCTCAGGTAAGGAGTTCCACAGGTTGACTGTGCGCTGTGTGAAGAAGAACTTCCTTTTATTTGTTTTAAACCTGCTGCACGCCAATTTCATTGAGTGGCCCCTAGTTCTTCTATTTTGGGAACAAGTAAATAACTTCTCCTTATTTACTTCCTCCACACCACTCAAAATTTTATATACCTCTATCATATCCCCCCTTAGTCTCCTCTTTTCCAAGCTAAAAAGTCCTAGCCTCTTTAATCTCTCTTCATATGGGACCCATTCCAAACCCCTAATCATTTTAGTTGCCCTTCTCTGAACCTTTTCTAGTGCCAGTATATCCTTTTTGAGATGAGGAGACCACATTTGTACGCAGTATTCAAGATGTGGGCGCACCATGGATTTGTATAAGGGCAATAAGATATTCTCCGACTTATTCTCTATCCCTTTTTTAATGATTCCTAACATCCTGTTTGCTTTTTTGACTGCCGCTGCACACTGCGTGGATGCCTTCAGAGAACTATCCACAATGACTCCCAGGTCTTTTTCCTGATTGGTTGTAGCTAAATTAGCCCCCCTCATATTGTATGTATAGTTGGGGTTATTTTTTCCAATGTGCATTACTTTACATTTATCCACATTAAATTTCATTTGCCATTTTGTTGCCCAATCACTTAGTTTAGTGAGATCTTTTTGAAGTTCTTCACAGTCTGCTTTGGCCTTTACTACTTTGAGCAGTTTAGTATCATCTGCAAACTTTGCCACATCACTGTTTACCCCTTCCTCCAAATCATTTATAAATAAGTTGAATAGGATCGGTCCCAGGACTGACCCTTGGGGAACACCACTAGTTACCCCTCTCCATTCTGAAAAAGTTCCATTTATTCCTACCCTTTGTTCCCTGTCTTTTAACCAGTTTTCAATCCATGAGAAGATCTTCCCTCTTATCCCACGGCAGCTTAATTTACGTAAGAGCCTTTGGTGAGGGACCTTGTCAAAGGCTTTCTGGAAATCTAAGTACACTATGTCCACCGGATCCCCCTTGTCCACATGTTTGCTGACCCCTTTTGAGGCATAGAATTCCCCCAAGAGAAGCCTATAGGTTGACACAAAATATAAGTAGTTGAATTTTTACCTATTCCCTATTACCTCTCCCAGAGTTTCCTATCTTTTTCTTCCCTTTTGGGGTAAATTATGTTTGTGCGGTGTTATTGTGCTTATGACAGCCAACTTTTAAAAATCGTTTCTTTAGGTTGGCTTTGCACATTTACCATGGAAATTTACCAGTCCTTGCACATAAGCTATTTGATTGCCCTTTACCATGATTGTAATGAAAAATTTATATTTTACTCACCTTTGACAAATAAATGTGCAATTTAGGCCCAGATTCTGCAAATGTAACATGCTTAATTTTGCTACTAAGAGTAGTCCTATTGATTTGATTGTGAATTGCAGTGTTTACAGACATGTAGGCTGGGCTTTTCAAATGAGCCTGAAGATAGTACAATCTCCTGCATGGACCGGAAATAATCCGTTTTAATTCACACCTGGTGGTGTTTCAGTGCAAGTCTACGTGGACACTCTTATTTTGGAATGTATGTTATTTCAGTGCAAGTTTGTGTGGATCAGTCCAAAGAGGATTAGATGTCCAAATTCCATTGACAGTTTTCACTCCCTTTGGTCTTCTTTGAAAATCCTAGCTGTAAAAATAAAACAAGTCATCCACTGGTGTTTGGACAGTGTGATCTATTGGGTAGGGCATAGAAATTGGGTTCTATTCCCAGTTCTCTCTGGCTTGCTACTTGATCTGAGCAAATTATTTTAACTTCTCTTGGCTTCTGTTTCATATACATATGGTGTGAATTTTTTTAAAGTGACATTTTGCTAAAGAGCTTCAAGTTCTATAGATGAACTTTCACTATGTGAAATACAATCAAAATACTTCACAACTTTCAAGATTTTTTTTTGCCAAGTAAAGTGAATAGTGCAGTTAGGGGTTCGTAATTTGTTATGCTGTGAACAAGCCTCTTTAAATACAAATGCTTTCACAGAAATACTTTCAATAAGTCCACACAGTAAGGTAATATTTACACCTAATAGCAATATAGGTATTAAATGTTTAAAAAATAATAATGTGTATTTCAGAAATCTTTTAGTAATCCATGTTACTTATTAGTGCCCCAGATGTACAGCATGTGACATTTACAGGTATCAAATAAGATTAGGTTCCTGACCCAAGAAGTTTTCAAATGAATATAAAATACCATGTTTTATAACTTAATTTAATATCAGAGCAACTAACAAACTGAATTCTTATGTTGTCAAGATGGATGGAAATAGTGGAATTCTGTAACTTCATAGTTCTAAGGGATTTTGCTTTGCTGTGGCTTATGCAATATTGAGAGACTTGCTTGAATTTGTATTAAACTAGAACTAATAAAAATAGTTCTTAAAGATATAGGTTACTTTTCAACAACATTTTAAAGTATGCTAAGTCATCTAAGGCACAGCGAGTTGGCTGGGACATCTGAACCAAGTAATGTGTATATTGTGGTTTGAGGAAATCAACAAAGAATCAAGAGTCCAAAACAAAATGGAACTAACAAATTCTTGTACTCCTAAAATGTTGCTTATTTGTTAATCTGTTGTTGGGTTTCTGTTTTATCTATTTAGAATTTGAGCATTTTGCAACCTGTCACATTATGTGCCTGGATATCACCCGGAACAGTGTCGCTTTGAGCTTGATTTGGTACTTTGGGTACCATAAATCAGATTAAAAAAAATATTTGCTACTGAAAAATATTTTTAACTGTTTGTAGGTGGGGGTGCCATTACATAAAATTCAGTTTACTATAAGAATTTTTCAGTGCTAAGTTTTTGCAATTAATATATTTATTTTGTTTGCAACATGCTGTTTAGTTTTTGAAGGGAAACATGTTCATTGGACCAAAGAGAGAATTAAAATGACTTCATGGTCTAGTGTTTAGGTTACTCACTTGGGAGGTAGGAGTCGCAAGTTCAAATCCCCCTGGTCAGTGGCTTATTATTTTTACAGAGAGAAACAGCTTCATCAGGAAAAATTGAGACTTTCCTAGAATATCTGATCGCTAGGACCCCACCAAATTCATGCAATGAAAAATGCATTATGGACTGTGAAATCTGGTCATTTGTGTGCTTTTACCCTATACTATACCAACCTCAGAGGGGAGACAAGCATTTCTCAAATCAGGGGTCCTAATGCAAAAGGGAGCTGGGGGTCAGAAGCTTATTTTAGGGAGGGGTGACAGTACTGCCACCCATACTTCTGCACTGCCTTAAGAGCTGGAGAGTGATGGCTGTGGGCTGGATGCATGGTCATAGCATTTTAAAAGTTGCTGCCTGCAGCAGTGCAGAATTAAAGGTGGTAATACCATACCTTCCCACCTTTACTTCTGTCAGCAGTCACCACTCTCCAGCTCTAAAGGCAGCACTGCCACCAATAGCAGTGCAGAAATTAGGATAGCAGTACCGCAACCTCCCCTACAATAACCTTGCGAGCCCCTCCCCTTCAACAGTTCCTTTTTGGGTCAGGACTCTCTAAAATTAGAAGACTCCGAAATTTCAGATTTAAAAAGCTGAAATAATGAAATTTACAATTTTTAAAATGCTATGACCATGAAATTGACCAAAATGGACCATGAATTTGGCAGGGCCCTACCCAGTGGTTAGGGCACTCTACTGAGAGGTAGGAGACCCTAGTTAAAATTCCTCCTTCACATCAGCCGGAGGGGGGAAGTGAACTGGATCTCCCTCATCCTTGGTGAGTGCCCTAACCACGGCACAAAAGGTTATAAGAGAGGCATCACCACCACCATCTCATCATTGTTCTCTGGCTATATAGTCAAACTAGACCGAGTCAAAAGAAATATTTCATTTAACCAAACTGAAATTTTTCTTGCCTTTTTTGATTCAGTGACATTTCTTTGAATTTTCAATTTTGGTTCAGCTTGACCTATTATTCATTTGGCTCACCATTGATTCACAATTTTGCATGAAAGCTGTGTTGAAAAGCTAATTTACGGAAAAGCAGGTGATGGAAGTCTGCTTGATTACATTAAGGGATCCTTTACTTACACAAGCTTCTCATTAACCAAGTAAAGTTAACGTGCAGTCTTTGCAAACCTAACACTATTGTAAACTGCCTTGAGAACCATAATAAGTGCAAGTTCTTGACCGCTATATATAATGTAGCAAAGGTAACATAGCAGTGGCCTGAAGGTTTTTCCTCAAAAGAAGATGCACTATGTTGCTCTCTGGATCTTTCTTATTTAAGTTATTTCTTGGGTTAGTGGCTAACTAATTTTGTAAGGTTCAGACATATTTTTCTAAAGAATTCCCTCCTGACGGGTGACTCTGTTATTGACTAAAGTGCTACTGACTCAGTTCAGAAAAATGAGTCCTTTTGAAATATTACGGTGTTATATGTTTGTACAAATGTGCTTTTTCTGACAATAAAACATGAGACTACCTGATGTCTTCTATTTAAATCAGGTTTAACAAAATAAAGAAAATGGAATACACTTTTAAATTTATGTATAATGGTGCCCCAGTAATTCAAATATACCAGAATAACAATTTTTGTTCCTCCTAATAAAAAGAAATGTGCTCATCCACATGGTTATGAAGATCATCTGAAACTTAAAATAATTTTAAGAATTGAACAGAGTGACCATATTTCATCTTGACTTGTTTTAGTTTTAGTTGTGTACATAGTGAGTATATGTCTGGGAAGGAAAACACTCTTGCATTTAATGTAATGTCAGAATGTGTTTTTATTTGAACAGATGCTTTATTAACTAGGGGAAGTAAGGTGGTGACTCACAAAAGCTAGAGAGGTGTGTGAGAAATAAATTCCAGTTTGGCAGGTGTGTTATGTTGCTGAAGGTGGAGTAGGAAGCCATAGGATGAAGTAGTAATTTAATGATATGCCATGCTGTCAGTGAAGTTAGATTTCAGGGATCTAAGAGGGCAGTTATGTGTTTTTTTTTTAAAAAAACAGTATTTTAAACTTCAATGGAAGTCTCTTGAAATATTTTGAAGCAAAATATACTTGTGCCTAATGTATGGCAGAGTTGTATGCATAAAATACAGTTACATAAAGTTCATTTCAGTGAGCTAAAAATACTGAAAATGAGAGATTTTACTGTTAGCTTGTAAATGAATTAGTAGAGTATGTTGATGTCTACTGTTGAAATTGTTACCCTGTTATGGTCATGCAGATACCACTTTTTGCTCAATATCTGTTTTGCATTAAAAAGGTTTAAGATACAGTATTGCTGATAGCTATATAAAATGTTTTAAAAGATGCTTAACCACAGTAAGTGAAGACAAGAAGAGAGAGCAAGACATGAAAAGGTTCAAGAATTCCCAAGCAGGTGGAGAGTGAAATTTCCCTGTTTCCTCTCATAATGGGAAATATGAAACTGTTATGACTATCAGTGTCAATCCTGCTTTTCGGTGTATAGTGTCACCCACTCCTCAGATATGCAGTAGTCATAGTTCTGTGCCCAAAATATGGATAATTGTAGGCAAACAAACTACAGCAAAATTTAAGGTTGAAAAATCAAATACCCCAAAGTCAAGAAATGCAGAGGTAAGGCTGAGTGTTCAATCTTAACTCTGCCCCCTCTAGGAAATTTGTTTTTTAAAATATAATCTTGTAGTAGTGCTACAGTCAATTTACTTGTCCATGTTACCACACCCCTGCTATCCTGTCTGAATCATACTGTTGGCTCTCTACTCCATTGCATTAAATCCAAGCTTCTTATTCCATTTGAAGTCCAGCATAATACTTACCGTATTTTTCGCCCTATAAGACGCACTTTTTCTTCCCCAAAACGGGGGGGAAAAAGTTGGTGCGTCTTATAGGGCGAATGCAAAAAAAAAAAAAAAAAAAAAAGCGCCTCGCTCTCCCGTCCCCGCCGGGCGGGCTGCCGGGAGCGTCCTGGTTCCCCCTCCCGGGCGCGCTCCCGGCAGCCCGCCCGCGGCGGGGAGGGGGGAACCGGGACGCTCCCGGCAGCCCGCCCGCGCGGCGGGGACGGGAGAGCGAGGCGCTTTTTTTTTTTTTTTTGTCCGGATTTTTTATTAAAAAACGAGGGGGCGTCTTATAGGCCGGAGCGTCCTATAAGACGAAAAATACGGTACTACCACAGTAGAACCTCAGTGTTATAAACGCCAGAGTTTTATAAACTGATTGATCAACCACACACCTCATTTGGAACCATAAGTATGCAATCAGGCAGCACTAGAGATGAAAAAAAGCAAGTACAGTACTGTGTTAAACGTAAACTATTTTTAAAAAAAGAAGTAAAAGTGTTTTTTTTAAAAAAAAGAAAGAAAAAAAAAGATTTGACATGGTAAGGAAACTCTATGCCTGTTTAATTTAAATTAAAGTGGTGAAAAGCAGCATTTTTCCTCTGCATAGTAAAGTTTTTTAAGCTCTATTAAGTTAGTGTTCCGTTGTAAACTTTTGAAAGAATAATCATAATGTTTTGTTCAGAGTTGTGACCATTTCAGAGTTACAAAGATGTTTGTAATGCTGAGGTTCTATTGTATTTACTTACCTGACCTAGTTTCACATTGCCTAATCTCCTTTACCCATTCTGTTCTAGCCATTGCTGTGTCAATATACCATTTGTTTTGATTCTTGCAGCTATTTGTGTTGCTCCCTAGGTAAGAAATTACATTCCTGAACTGCTGTCATTCTTTAATTTTTTTAAATCCCACCTTAAACCCCATATTTACCACAATGCCAACAATAAACAAATTGACTAAGACTTGTATTTAATGTTTAAAAAAAAATGCTCTGCATACCCTTTTAGGAACTGTGTAATCTTGTTGTCTGCTCTCTCCTTGTCTACTCTTTTGGAACTTCATTGTTATAGTTAGATTGGAAACTCTGGGATGGGAAGAGAGATGTAATTGTGGCTGGTTTTATTTTTATTATTTTTTTTAATGGGGGTGTATGGTGCCTTGTGCACTTCTTGAAGATGATTTATTCAGTATCTGTGATACAACATATGTTCTCTGTGGGAGAACGTCTTCACAGTATGATTTAACAGAGTTGCTTACTCCTCAGTCATTGAGTTGCAGCCAGACCTCAGTTTTCTTCACTGGTATGGTAGTCTGCCCCCCTGGTTAAATTAAGATCCCTCCCTCTTCCAGGTTCCATAAAAATCCCAAAGCAAAGGCTTTTTTCCAAAGAGTATTTTAGTATTTTTGGGCCCCAGCCCTCTTGTCAGTCTGACCTTTTCCTTCTCCTCTTCCCTTGCATTAGGTAAAGGTCAACACTCCTTTGCCCCTTCGTGGCACCTGTGCCTTTCCTGTACAAGGGACTCCAACCTTTGGGCCAGCTGTATGTTCCTATTTCACTTCCCCTCTCCACGCTTCTCTGAGTACTTTTTTGCCTGGCATGCCTGCTTTACTGCTGCTTCGGCCTTCTGTCCAGCTCTTCCTCAGAGCATCTTTAGCCCAATTCCTTACCCTTGTTCCTTCTCAACTGGGAGCCACACGTCAGGTCCTACCCAGACCTTGATCACTATCTCACTGGAAATGCCCTACTCACAAGCTACAGCTTTCTCCAGTTGTGTCTATATTGAGCAGAAGAGATTTTTTTTTTTTATCCTTTCCCAAGTGGTCTTTCTGTGGTCACATGTTTTCTCTGGAAACTACAGCCTTCAGAGTACCTGACCGTAAAGGACCAAACTGAGTAACAAAGGTGCTTAGCCTAAGGCTGAGGACTTAAAAGCCTCAACATACCATGTTTTGTAGGATAACTGGAAATATGCTGTGTCAGTAAAGTAATGTCAAAATGTTCCCAGAGTTTCTCTTCAAAGTTTTAAATAATGTCTTGACTTGTTTTTATTTTTGGGTGAATCTTAATGGTTCATTTAAAAAACAATGAAGCTTTTTTTTTTTCTTATTGTTCATTTAAAAAAAAATAGAACTCACATGTTACTGTATGATTAAGGATGCTGTATACTATTCTATAGACTAAGAAATCTGTAACATCTGTTTTTGAATCGACTATTTCTGGAGCAGAGATTACTACTCATGGCTACTTAGTTCTTGCCAGATAGTCTAGCTGCTTCTTAATGTGGTCCAGTATATGTTAGGACTGGATTGTTGTCAGTTTGTTTTATTCTCAAGAATGAAGTGTTAAATGTACTAAAATGCATATTTGTGATGGCTAGGAGAGCTCATTTGCTATTGATTAGCAACCAGGCGCTTTTCCTTCAAGTGATGTTTGTCTACGTACTACAAGTCCATCTTACATAGGCTCCTGTGATTCTGCTACCACCGATTTTACTGTTTTTGCAGAATCAAAGCTTTCATTTTAAAACATAGATGTCTAGCCCTTCTGTTTAGAATGTGCTTCAGTAATGTGGTGTGATAGTTTTTTCTTCTGACTCTACAGAAAGCTAGGAATGATAGCTGTGAGCTGTATGATCTGCCTAACTCATTTCAATTCATTGTTCACTCTGAAACCTAATTTCCATTTAACTGTCAGCATTAATCATTTCACTGTCCTATATTTTAACAAAATCACCTAGATAGTGTTTATGTAAAATTATTATTATTAATTATTTATTTTAGTGTAGTGCGTAAGAGCCCCAGTCATGGATCAGGACCCCATTGTTGGATGCAGTGCTGGATGTTTGGGGTAGGAGCGGTAGTTGAGTAGCTGGCTGCTGTCAGAAAAGATTGAGGTCGGGAATATATTAGTTCAAGCTTCACAAAAGCTTTATTTGTTCAAAAAAATAAAGGGAACGCAAATATGTATTCCATTTTTCTGATGTCAGAATCCCTGGGTGTTAAAAATCAAAACTGTCCTTTACTCGGCAGATTAAAACCTCTTGAGTTCCTCTGACAACTTATAAAATGCGTGGTGTTCATATCGAAATCTTGTTTACAGAGAAAATTTGAGGGTGCAATAAAATAAAAAATTCCAAAAATTGAAAATTTTATTATCCAATACAATATTTACTGTACTAATTGTTGTTTAGTTTGTTCATACAAGTTCAAAACCAGAGAATTTTATTTGGAAGCAGAATAATTATTCCAGGATAAAAATTACTCTTCTGGAATAGCGTGCCCTTTATTCAGGAATAGCTACTGAGGAATAGTTTATTTTGCAATAGATAGGTTGGTTATTTCCCCCCATGTAGACAAGATCTACATATTTGCATTATTAAGACCCAAGTTGTTTTCTTCACTTATATGTCTGTTTTTACTTTTGTTTTTAACATTTTGTAACTAGAGTTAAGTAGTAAATTACTGGCAGATCTTTTATTAGAATTTCTTGGTGAACTTTGGGGTTTTTTTTATGCTTGCCCTGGTTATGTTCTGTCTTCAGTGCATGAGTGAAAACACATATCTGCCCAAAGGTGAGAGCACCTTCACAGCAAAACAAATGAAGTAGCAAATGATTCATTTGTAGGTTAGGCAAGTATATGTTGCCAAAATAAGTTGTCCTTGGTTGTCCTAGCAAGCTAGACAGAGTTTAACTACATAATTGTAATGGACCCCCAACTAGCATTTTTAATGCATCTGCCCCCTCACTAGCCTGACAAGCTGCCTTATGTGTTTAAATCCAAACTGAGATGATTACTCACTGCTAAATGTTATCTTATTGGTGTTTTTTGCACAATGATTTATTTAAACAGTGATTTATATAAACAGTGATTTATTATTTTGTATTATACTGTGGTATTGCCTGGAAGCCCTAATCAAGGAGCAGGGCACTATTGTCCTAATAGCTGTACAAAAAAGTTAGAAGGAAGACATTACCTGCCCCAGAGAGCTTACAGTCTACATTTTGTACAGGACACAATCTAAAAATTATACTCTGACCAATAACTTAGATTAACATTTTGAAAAATCTGTTTACTTGCATGTACTCAAAATGCACATTTTAATGACTGGTCATTTCTGCTTTGTGGTTCTCAAGCATTACAGAAATGCTGTTTAGGTCCAGCCTTGGAGAGGAATATTCAATTAAAAGTATTCACACTGAAATGGAAGAAAATAAAATCTTTCTAATATAAAACATTGTAAATCTTTCCCAACATTTTGGTATAAACTCTTGAATGTGCATTTAATCTAGTAAAAAGCCAAATTTAGTAAAGAGCAGAGGTGAAAGAGATACTTCTTGATATATTAGCAACTATTAAATCAAGCCCATTTTATGTTGGGTTACCATACATCTAGATTTTCCCGGACATGTCCGGCTTTTGGGGTTATAAATAGCGTGTGTGTGCGGGAATTTGTAAAACTCTCAAAAGGTCCAGGATTTCCCTTCCCATGCAGAGAGCGGCGCAGCTGAGAGGGCAGCTGGGCCGGATTGAGCCACTTACATTAGGGCCTCCAGCAACCAGAGCTCTTCCCCTCCTCCCCTGCAGCCTCAGATCGACATCCGGGCCGCTTGCATCGGGGCTTCTGGCAGCTCTAGAGTTCCTCCCCTCCTTGGCACCCCAACGTGCCATGCCAGCAGTGCTTTGGGGGGGGGGGGGGCAGAAGCCGGGCTGTGCGCTCTGTGGGGCAGCACAGCAGTGTGTCTGTGGTAGCGTGCCAGGGAGTTGGAGAAGGGGCAGGGGGTTTCAGGAGGGGACAGTCAAGGGACAGGGAGCGGGGGGGGGGGAGGTTGGATGGGTCGAGAGGTTTTGGGGGGGGCTGTCGGTGTGGAGAGGGGTCGGGGCAGTCAGGGAGCAGGGCGGGTTGGATGGTTGGGAGTTCTAGGGGGAGGCAGTTCAGGGACAGGAAGTGGTTGGATAGGGTGTGGGAGTCCTGGGGGTCTGTCAGGGGTTGGGGTTGTGGATGGGGTCGGGGAAGTCAGGGGATGGGTTCCTAGGGGAGCTGTTAGGATGGGGGCATCTCAGGAGAGGGCAGTTGGGGACAAGGAGAAGGGAGGCTTAGATAGGAGGTGGGATCCCAGGGGGCCATTAGGGGCAGGGGTCCCGGGAGGGAGTGATCAGTGGACAAGGAACGGGGTGGGTTGGGGGTTCTGTTGGGGGCAGTTGGGGTGGGAAGTAGGAGGGAGTGGATAGGGGGTGGGGCTACCCCCCATGGAGTTCCCTTTTTTGAAAATTCAAATGTGGTAACACTTTTTTTATTAACTGAGCCAAGATTAATAAACTTAGGATCTGAACAGTACATATTTCCTAGTACTGGATTCTGTGAGAGAGATGTGGAAGGCAGGAATGTAGTAAATAAGATTTTTTTCAACATTTCAATTATGCTTTTAATTCTTCCATCTTTTCTATTTTATCCATATTTAAAAGAGAACTTTTCATGAGAAATGCATTCTGTAGCAAGATAAATATGTATGGACGGCTGTCTCTTCTTGGGAGTAGTACTTTTCGTACTTATAACCTGAAAAATTAGTCAAATTGTGTAATAGTGTTTAATTGGCATTTTAAAGTTTACAATTTTTAAAAGATTATTTTATAATTCTGGCAATTTAAAACAAATTATTTAACCCTGATAATTTCTGTTTTGGTAGAATAACTTTTTTTCCATTTGTAGATTTAGGGGCAGCATTGTAGTTTTAACTTCCAACAAGGAAACTCAAAAGAAAACATGAGTTATTTTAATGTTAATGTGACATACATGGTCATTTAACTCCATTACTTTTGTTGAACACTGCCTTTTAAATTAAGAGGAAAGAATTTTTCAAAGAGCTGAACAGTTCCAATGCAAGGAATGAAAGACCTAACTAAATGAATGGTACGGAGCTGTAGAATGTGTTGAGTATTTCAAATTGTGTGTAGTATTAAAACTGTATGACCTTAGTCATTGCAGGGCACACAGGGTGTAATTCAAGAGCTTTGTCTTAGCCTTGATGCTCTAGCCTGTCATTTTTAAGACAGGTAAGGACTGACATGCCGTGACATTTTAGGGTTCAGCCCAAACTGGTAAGGTGTTGTCACTGCCTGCCCTGTAGCCCTGGGTGTATTTGTGTTGTGATGCCTTGTTTCAGAGCCCTGGCTCCAGCAGCATGCTTGTAGCCTCAGTAACCTCACCCTGGTTTTGGTTATTCCTCACAGGGTGACCCCAGCACCCTCCCAGTCCCAGATTTCCCCCAAACCATCTGCCCTATAAAGGTCCCAGCCTTCGCATAGAACACTTAAAGAAGTTTAGTTCCCTGCTCCCTTAGAGATAGTATCCAGTAGCGTATTATCTTTACTGGGGTTAATAAACACTCTGTTATAATCGAAACACCAAGTTGGTTTATAGTAAAACTAAAACAAGTTTATTAAACAAGAAGACATAGGTTTAAAATGATAGTATATAGTATAAGTATAGGGAATAAAGACAGAAAGAGTTGCACACAAACAAAAGTAAAAATATGCTTCTAAGACTAAAACCTGATTTAACAAACTAGATTCTCTTTTTTTCAAAGAAATATTTCTCACCAAGTCTCCCTTCCTGCATGGCTGACCAGACTATCTGGCTAGAACCCTTCACAAAGCTCACTTTTTGTCAGTTTAAGGTGAAGGATGCCAAAATGGCTTTTCCTCTTATATTTTCCCAAAGTTAATTGACCCTGATTCAAGAAGCAGGAAGACTGCCTGGGTGTGCGGTCTCCATCCCTCATGAAGATTAAATGGTCACCTTTTCCCACTTTTCTTTGTCTCTGATCATACCTTGCTTAATTTTCACTGGAGATGCATTCAAACAGGTGGTACGACATCCTTTGGTCTGGAGCAAGTGTGGCTTAGGCACTGCTTGCCACATACGTTTTAGCAACATGCT
The DNA here is from genome assembly GCA_032164245.1 of Sternotherus odoratus. Lineage (NCBI taxonomy): Eukaryota > Metazoa > Chordata > Testudines > Kinosternidae > Sternotherus > Sternotherus odoratus. The sequence continues at coordinate 102,600,677 of JAVMKO010000003.1, forward strand.
TTCAGCACAGATCTCTAAGCTCATTTATGCATTTACCATACATATGTCAGGCAAGAATACTAACGATCAGTGAATTATTAGCTTTCCAATTATATTACTTGCCACCTTTTGGGTACATACCATGACAACAGTTTACCAGCTTTGGTTGCGGTGGGGAGGGTGTTAGATCACACATGAATTCTGCAAAAAAATCATAATGCGAATAAAGTACCGTATTTTTCGCCCTATAAGACGCACTTTTTCTTCCCCGAAACGGGGGGGAAAAAGTTGGTGCGTCTTATAGGGCGAATGTGCACCCCGGTTCCCCCCTCCCCGCTGGGGGCGGGCTGCCGGGAGCGTCCCGGTTCCCCCCTCCCCGCCGCGGGCGGGCTGCCGAGGTTCCCCCCTCCCCGCCGCGGGCGGGCTGCCGGGAGCGTCCCGGTTCCCCCCTCCCCGCCGTGGGCGGGCTGCGGCGGGGACGGGAGAGCGAGGCGCTTTTTTTTTTTTTGTCTGGCTTTTTTATTGTAAAACGAGGGGGCGTCTTATAGGCCGGAGCGTCCTATAGGGCGAAAAATACGGTAGTCTTATGCACCTTCTTGGAGTACTAGAAGGTGTAATCAGTCCACTGGAGCCAGTAAGAAGCATCTGAAAAGCTAGTCATCCTTTTGTAGAGAAATTGACACACCTGCATTAAGTTTTTTTTTAAGATGTTGAAGTTTAGCTGGCAATCTGCCATTATCTTTTAGTTTTTTAACAGGAAAAAAAATGCAGTGCGTTTTCTTTTCATCTCTTGTGTCTCCTAACACTCATCAGGATTCAAAATAAGAAAGGAGGTCTGGCTTGTTCCTCTGTGTTCTGGTTATTGTCGGTCTGTAGTCTGAATAGAAAGGGCTTTGACCAAAGGTGGCCTCCAGAGAGAGGATGGTTGGTCATCAAAATAACATTTTAAACCAATTATAAATGTATTAGTGTAGCTATTAACACATTGAGTCTTCTATACATAGGGTTTTTTTCTTCTAAATATGTAAAACTGTTTTTAGTGGAGATGTAACACACTCAATCTGATATTATCCTAGCATGGCCCTGCCTATTGGCATATAACACTGGAGATAATTCTAGCTCTTACATGTTAATTGGTAATTCTTTGGTGAAATTATAGCAATTTTTAGTATAGCAAATTCAACAGTATTCTCCATATGAGATACCACATTTGTACTCTGAAAAACAGGTTTGTTTCTCAGTGGAAACTGATCAAAGGTGTGTAGTCCTAGAATGAGAACATAATTGGGGTTCTAAATAAGGGTTAAACATACATGAATCTCTTCAAGCTTGGTCTTTTAAGGTGAGACTGAATTTTGTTCTGATACCATTATGATGGGTGGGAGAAAAACACTTTATGATAATAGTAGACCTGTGTCATATACAATTTATTTTGTCTACAATATATATACATAAACGTATCTCACAAAAAAGTATAAGCTAATATAGCTGATTAGGAAGTAATTCACAGAAGTAATTTGTAGTTTAAATGTAGGTTAATTGATGTGAAAGCAGTACAGTATTAATATGTAGATTTAAATTGGAAAACTGAGTACTGTAATAAGTACTGAAGTAAAATGTGCTGCAGTAGTCCTGAATATGAAAACGTGAGGTTTTAAAAACTTAGTAAAACTCAGTTATTGGGGAAATTAAGTGTCTGTCTTAATTTAAGTAAATGTTCCACTTCCCAGCTTCCTGCTGAACTCTTTGTGCAAACTGTATGCTGGTATATCTCCCCATGTGGACACATTTTTATACTGGAGTTCTTGTATCCACATGGGAGTTGTATCAGTGTATTTGTACTGGTTTGGTTCTGTGGGTAAATATCCTTGTATAAAATTAGGCAGGGTGAAAAATAGTTGCTGGCACTCTCTAGTCTGCTTTGCCGTATCCTACAAATGCGCATATGCTGCAGGTTGAAGAAATAAATACTTGTCCACGACACTGCATGAGAAAAAAGATAAGACAGTATGAATGTGGTTTAATTAGGCCACACCCGTATTAAGTAACGCATCTGGGAGCTATGGAGCAACAACTTGTCCAGTGCAGGTCGTCCTTCCTTTGTAATCCAATCCACCAGATCCCCACTACTCTCCCTGTGTTCAAGGATTACTGTGGTGTGGAAGACGGGGTTATGTCCTTGCTGTAGCAGACATTAGGAACCCCAGCTCCAATGCCCCTTTGTTTGGGAGACACCTTTTCCTAATCCACTTCCCGTTCTGGTTTGTCAGGGAGCCAAACCCTCTGCACTGGGCACTGCCAAGTTGTGGCAAAATGTATTTTGCAACCTAATCTACCTAAGGTCCCTTGGCTGCTGAGAGGAAGGCAAAAACCCACAATGCCCCAGGCTGATTGGGCATTGAGGGAATAATTGTTTCCCAGCCCCAGAAAGGTGACTTGCTGTGGTGCCCATGGCAACCTCCCCAAATCCAGTCCTATTCTCTCTCCTTCCCCATTTTGGGATTGTTTTCTTCCCAGTGCAGAATGGTGCCATAGGGCAGTGGGGAGAGTTTATAAGCCCTATGTGTTACTTGCTCTTGTATCTTGTTATGTTTCCTGGCTTCTCTTTCCCCCCCCCCCCCCCAATAGATCATGTTGTAACTTTTCTGATATTCTTTTCAGTGTTTTTCCTCTATTTTTTTCCTCTTCCCCTTACTTCCCTGTATTTAGTCTCATATTTACTCTCCTGCTTCCCCCCCAGAGTATCTTTATTAATAACCACTTCGTCGGATGTCCACTGCTTGCATCCGACGAAGTGGGTATTAGCCCACGAAAGCTCATGCTTCAAAACTTTATAGTTAGTCTTTAAGGTGCCACAGGACTTTGTTACCTCTGCTATTCCAGACTAACACGGCTACCTCTCTGATTCTTTATTAATAACATTTCTCTTGTACCATAATTCTGTGTTTGCAACCATTAACCTCATATAGAGTTTAGAAATGTTACCAAACGTGGCAGCTAAATGTCAAAACCTCACCTGAAGAAAGATATGAAAAATGAGGTCCCTTCCCCACCCTCAGTCTAGGAACAGCTACCTGAAGGCACTCTTCTCTCCCCCCCCCCCCCCCCCACGCTGCTGTCAAAGGTTCTTGGGTTCATATGAAGGTGCTGTTTCTGGGCTGTCCTCAGGAATTTTGTTTAACCTTAGTCTTTGATTAATAGGTGGCTCCACCAAACCCCTTTGGCTGCTTGAAGGGAGGAGGAGCATTTTCACTCTTCTGCTCCTTCTCTGAGCTTTTGGACCACCTTGCGAGTGGGCAAAGAGTTTCTGCCCTTTCTTAGCTTTGATTGCTGTAACATGGTATCTCTGACATGCTAAAGCAGGGATACTCAGATCTCAGTGGTTCAGGAGCCAAATTAGCGATTAACACTAGAGTATCTTGAGAGTGTGTGTATGTGTGTGTGTGTGTGTGTGTGTATAATTGGATCAACTACAACTGGATCAACTACAACTGGTTAATATAGTAAAAGCATCCTGATGGGTAATAATCAGTGTAATATCCTGTATTGTAAAGAGCCATAAGAGAAACATTAAAAAGTGCTTGTGACCCTCAGTCCGAGTATCACTGCTCTAAAGCTTCTCCTATCCTCCCTTTTTGAATTTCTTCTTAGTGGATAGCTTTGTTGCCTGCCTTTGTTGGTGTTAATAGCTTTCTTAAGTAGCATAAATCATATTGACCTGATTCTTGTCAGAGTTATGGTCTCCCAAGAGTTCTGAATATTAGCAGTAAAAACTGACCAGAATCTTGTCAACATTTACTCTTGCAGTGTGGGAAAATAACGAGCAGCAACAAAGATACTGGAATTGTCTGTCTGGTGACTTAGAACAGTCGTTCTTAACCTGGGGGACTGTGAGCTGATTTTAGGGGGCCCGCAAAGCAGGGCCAGTATTAGACTGGCTGGGGCCCAGGGCCGAAAGCCCTGAGCCCTTGTGCACCCCAGCTGAAGCTTGGCACCCTGAAGCTTGGCGCCCTGCAGCTGAAGCCCCAAGGCCCCCACTCCCAGGGCACTAGCCCTGGCACCCTGTTTGGCAGAATCCCTTAGCTCCCGCACTAGGCCCTGGAGTTTTAGAGTACCCTGTTTCCCCGAAAGTAAGACATCCCCCGAAAATAAGACGTACTTCCAGTTTTGCCTCTCACTGTAATATAATGTAATGTAATTTTGGGAGCAAAAATTAATATAAGACACTGTCTTATTTTCGGGGAAACACGGTATGTTGGGGAGGGGGACTCAGAAAGGGAAAAGGTTGAGAATCCATGACTTAGACTGAACTGCAGTGGTTCACACTTAATCTTCCAAACACCCAGTAGCTTCATAATCTCAGTGTGTGTGAGAAATCTAATTTGTTTAAAAAATACCTGTAGGCAAAACTTAGACTCTGCAGAGGTCAATAGTGTTTGCCAGGGAAAGCTTTCTATTTGCTGTAGGCAAATGGATTTTCCAAATGCTGAGCTTACATTTTTGGTTTTATATGCCTGTACTAAATAACATTCCAATGTCCTGTTTTCCTTACATTGCCTAATGACTATCGCAATTTTAAAGTAGGAGCTGGATTGAATTAAATATGCAAGATGCATTGATTGCAGAGTGAAACATATGGGTCAGTCTAAAACACTAGTGCTATTAAAGACGAGATGATGGAAAGCATAAACTTTAGGCCAAGTATTCTGTACAAATAAGTTGGTAAGATAAAATATTTAATGCCATGCTAGGATTCCCAATGTATCTTGCTTCAATTACAGTAGATATTAATTTTTAAGGGACACAATTATCACTCCATGTTTCTTAGCCAAAGTCATACATTTCTTTCAGTAGCTTGTAGTTGGTTAAATTAAAAACTGTAGTTTGGTGTAAGTGTTAGTAATGTGTGTGACATTTTTCTTTGTTGATTTCAATGAAATATTTCCTGAAAAGGTAAACATTTCTTGCAGTATTTAGGTATTTTATCTAGCATGCTCAATGTATAGATTAAGAATGCTAGGGTCACAGTTCTGTAAACGATGCTCTTGTATGCAAGACAGGTTATCTCTGCATTTCAGGAAGACAGTTCTTACAAGAAGGTGAATTATTGCTTTTCATCCTTGTACTCTAGCAGTTGAACATATTGATGATTCTGAAGTTTGTTTAAGCTTTAAATATCTTAAGTCTGAAACTGGTCAGCTTTTACAGTTTTTGATTTGTAATTGTTCAATAAAAGTGACTCCGCAGAGAGATGGATAGGGATCCATACATTCTTCCTTGTGGAATTTTACATCAAGTGATTACTAAATTAGAATTTATTTGCTTAAAGTCACTTTCATCTTCCCCGTCTACGCTTTGTCTGTTTGAGTATGAATCAGAGAGGTGGCCGTGTTAGTCTGGAATAGCAGAGGTAACAAAGAGTCTTGTGACACCTTAAAGACTAACTAAAGTATTGGAGCATAAGCTTTCGTGGGCTAATACCCACTTCGTCGGATGCAAGCAGTGGAAGTGTTTTGTATTATGTATTTCACTGAGCTTGAAGTTCCATTGTGTTAGGTAAGAGCCCTGAAGAGTGTACAATGGGACAGGTGAGGATCAGAGGTATAAAGAGGTGAAGTAACTTGTCCAAATCTCATGGATAGCACAGAGACAGAATTAGAACTCAGGTCTCTTGACTCTCCATCTAGTTGTTCTATTCTAGACTCCACGAGGGATGTAAATACAAGTAAAAAGTTAACTGTTTAAGCAATTAAAATGTCATTTAAATGGTTAACTGATTAAGTGACCACGGGCTGATCCCACCGGACGTGGTGTGGTCAACGTAGGGGTTAACGGTTAAGGTGAATTAGCTGGTAAGACTAATGTTTACCAGTTAGCCGGTTAACATTTTACACCGCTCGACCTCTCTACGGCTTATAGATGTTATCCTATAAAACAATGAAGTTATATTTTATTATCCCTTTTAATGACTATAGGCCTCTGAATGCAAAACTTTACCTAAAGTATTTCTATTCATATTTATCATTTACTGAGAATATGATCTTTTTGTGGTATGTGATAATTATGTAGGACAAAAAGCAGCCATGGGCCTTTCATATGTAGAATGATTTGACAATTTATCATCTCATGTCTTCACTTAAGAAGAAGAAAATTCTCTTCCTGATCCATGAAAAAAGTGTTCTGCTTTCAAGTGTCTTCATTTATTAAATTATAAAAAGTCACTATTAAAATTTAATGTTGCTGGCTCACTAATTAAACAGTCATTTAATTGATATGTAATACTAGCCCTTGTTAAATACCTTGAAATTAGGGCTGTCAATGAATCGCTGTTAACTCAACTGATTAAAAACAAATTAACTCGATTAAAAATTGTGATTAATTGCAGTTTTAAGTGCACCGTTAAACAATAGAATACAGATTGAAGTTTATTATAGATATTTCAAATGTTTTTCTATATTTTAAAATACATGGATTTCAATTACAGCATAGAATACAAAGTGTACAATTCTCACTTTATAGTATTTTTGATTATACATTTTTGCATTGTAAAAGATAAACAAAAGGAATAGTATTTTTTAGTTCACCTCATGCAACTACTGTAGTGCAATCTCTTCACTGTGAAAGTGCACTTTACAAATGTAGGGGTTTTGTTTGTTACATAACTGCACTCCAAAAACAATCGCTAAGACAAAGTTTATTTACATTTATGGGAGATAATGCTGCCTGCTTCTTCTTTACGGTGTCACCTTGAAAGTGAGAACAGCCATTTGCATGGCACTTTTGTAGCTCATGTTGCGAAGTATTTAAGTGCCAGATATACTAAACATTCATATGCCCCTTCATGCTTTGGCCACCATTCCAGAGGACACCACATTGACTCTAGTGCCATGGGGAATACTGTGCCCCAGGTGATGTTGTTCACCTCACACTCAGTACAGTGTCTAATTCAGTGCTTATGAATGGTGCTATTCACTGACAAAGCGGATGTAGTCTATATACCACCAGTGAGCCACAGTTTAGAAATTACTATCCAAGACAGTGTGTCTTAGATTATCAGGTAGACACATAATAAATATCATTTGGGTTTTGATTCATGGGTTGATATTGATTTTTTTCCCCCCTGCAAAATAACAGCAATTTAGAGAGGCTGGAAGCATATGTTGAAGATATGTCAACTTTAACCATCTGCTAAATAGTGTATTCGTTGTATTCCTAGTACCTTTAAAATATAAACTGAGACATGAAATATACATTTTAGAAACAGTTTCATAGACCAGATGTTGTCTCAGTTGCACCTGAATGTGTTTTATTATTTAAAATGTTAAATATGGCATATTAGGTGCTCCATCCTTTGGTACATTCAAATGCTTAAATCATCGTACAATAAAATAATAGTTATACTTTCATTAGTGAGCAGCTTCCCTTTGATGCAGACTTAAGAATATTTGGTGCTGTTTTTACCGGTAGAATATACACCTGCCCTGAGAAGAAAATTCCATGGGCAATCAGACAAGTCTTGACTGGTGGTGGTAGAATGCTTGAACCAAAGACCTTGTGAGCCACTCTGTAAGAGGCATAAGGTTCAGAAGTCCCATTACCCTGCACCTTCTGTATCATTATCCCAACCCCAGCCCTTGTGTAAATGATATTTTTGATGGGAGCTCAAGAGCTGCAAACCAATAATATAATTATCCACTGACTCACCCTTTTGGAGGTTGTCTAACACTCTTTATCCAATGCCTGGAGTGCACAGCTGTGTACTAAACATCATCCAGTCTGTGATCGGATTTATTTCCCTGTCCACACCGAGACCCCAGTCTCCCCTCCTTTCAAGGGCCATTCTCATGAGAATGTTCTCAAACAAGAAATTGAGATCATTCTACAGCAAGGAGCAATAGAGCCGGCTACCAAAGAAAGGGCTTTTACTTAATATACTTTCTAATACCCATCAAGAAGGGCATCTGGTGACTCTTCCTTAATCTCTGCCGTCTTAAACGCTTTATTCACAAATTCAGGTTTCACATGGTCACATAGGCATCTATGTGGTTTAAGCTCTCAACATGAAAGATGTGTATTTTCATGTAGATATTCACCCTACTCACAAATTTTCAATATTGTCCTTTTTACTGTCCTCAGATCTTTATCAAGATCTTTTCGGTAGTAGCAGCCGTATCAGATGTCATGGCTTCACTGTCTTGTCCTATCTCAGACTGACTTTTCATTGCCAAGATTTCTCCTCTCTTCCCTAAGTGTCAGCATAAACTTGGACAACTCTATCCTTGCTCCAGCCCAGACCTTAGACCTCATCAGCACATCCCCAAAATCAGTCGCAGTGAGTGAAGGCTCACCAAACCAGCTATCCATGAACAGCATAGTATCTGTTCTCACCAAAATGTTATCTCTACTTTAGTAGAAGAATCCCACCCCAGGTATGCATGGATATTTCCTTCCTTTCACTCTAAACAGAAAGGATGATGATTACAGATGTCTCCTGTTTAGGTTGAGTAGCTCACATGGACAGTTGCACAATGCAGGGCACTTGGACATTTTGAGAGTACAGGATGCACATCAATATTTTGGAACTGCGGGCACTTTGAGAGGCTTGCAAAGGCTCTACCATTCCTTCAAGGTCATTATGTCCTCATTGTGTCATATAATATGACTGCTTTTTACTGCAACAAACAGTGAGAGTCATTCCTCTATGGGCAGAAGGGATCAGTCCATTGAATCGGTGCATCAACAATCAAAGGGGGGGTGGAGGGATAGCTCAGTGGTTTAAGGATTGGCCTGCTAAACCCAGGGTTGTGAGTTCAATCCTTGAGGGGGCCATTTAGGGATATGGGGCAAAAATGGGATTGGTCCTGCTTTGAGCAGGGGGTTGGACTAGATGATTCCTGAAGTCCCTTCCAACTCTGAGATTCTATGAAATCACTGGTGGCAATTCTTGGAACAGATTCTGGAAAGGTCTAATCAGAACCTTTCAGTCAGTGAGAAATTCTACTCCTCAGTGGTACCGAAACCTTGTTCTTTTGGTGCTCACTAAGCCTACCTTTGTACCATTGACTTTGTTCCATGTCTCTCCTATCCAAGAAGGTTGCATTCCTGGTAGACATCACCTCAGCTAGGAGCATGTCCGAACTTAAATCGCTGATGGGGGATCCAACTTAAGTTATAGTCCTTGGAGACAAGGTCTCATTGCAGTTGCATCCTAAGTTTGCCCCCAAAGTAGTTTCACAATTTCACTTGAACCAATCCCTTCTCTTTCCTGTATTGTGTCCTGTGACAGGTTGGACTAGGCCCAGAGGCTGCCTTGTTGGAGAACTCAGGGACCTGCCACACCTGTCCTAGGAAAGGAGCAGTAGTGGAGTCTTCCAAGCAGCCTAGAGTGGCTGCTGCACCTGCAGCCAATCAGTGTATTCATTCACCTGTTTGATATCTTACTAGAGCATTGGGGTGCCATGAGTAGCAGGTTTCTTTTTGTGATGTGACAAGCAAGCAGCCATGAAGTGGTTATTTTTTTGGCTCACATGAATTTGCCTGCTTACCCTATTAATCGTAATTTTTTTAAAAAAATCTTTATTTAATAAGAATATAAAATACTGAATCAGGCCACTTGCTTAGGAGCCTAACATTAGGCACCCAATTTTGTAAGTATTTTGAAGATTTTGTGATTAATTCAGTTAATGAGTTAATTTCTGGGATCATCTTTACAACCCCTAGCATATTTATGGACGAATATCAAGCCTATGTTCTCTTCCTATCAAGTGACACAACTAGGAAGACCATTGGCATAAGATTAAACAAAATATGATGTACAGATTAACATATAAAGGAGAAAAGGGAGCCATCTTATTACATTATGAAAATAGAAATTATTATTTAAAAACAAGTGTCTTGCAGGATTGTTTTCTTCCTCCCATCTTATAATCAAGTCATTTGTCTTTCAAAGACATTTTGAGAGGATTTAACCTGAACAGACTTTTAATAAGAATACTTTCTACATGCCGGATCTGCAAATAATAAACCTCAGGCCACCATTCTTTTTAAACATTTGCTGTGCAAGTATCTGAACTCCAGTGTTTGAAAAGTTTAGGCCCAAAGGTTGTTATTTCTGATGAAATATCATTTAACAAGTTAGTCACTAAAAATGGTTTGTGTATGCACACCACATGATGTCATTTTCTAGATTATTTGTACAGGTTATGGAGAGAACAGCACAGGAAATGAGGAGTTTTCTATGTAATCAAGTGGTCAGCTGCTATTTCCTCTTTAGGGAATAGAAGTGGCCATTACTGAGTCACTAAATCTGCAATGTTGCCTTGAGTTTGGAAAATAGTCTTTTAAATAGTAGCTTCACTAAGGGTGAGAGAAAATGTAAGGTCATGGCTGAACTATTGATGATTTAAAATAAAAGGTTTTGATTAGTTTAGTTAGGAGCTATAAATTCCCTTGTTGATTTGTGAAAGGTTTTTGATGGTTCGATGTCTAGAAACTAGGCTGACAGACTTAATTGACTATAGATGTAGTAGGTTGTAGTACAAATTATTTGCAGCAGTGTAGTGAGGTACTTTGGATTTTGCGAGACAAGGCACACACACGTGGTTGTAGAAAGTAGATGAGTTTATTAGAAGGCCTCGGTCCCTCAAATAGGCGCTGAGGGGCCCGATTCTAATCTGCGCGACCGCAGAAAGGGTTACCTAGCACTTCGGAGCCGTTGCCAGGTCGGAAGAGCCCACGAGCAAATACGGGAGTGGGCTTAAATACACTCACACATTTGCATCTCATACATACTCATGTCTCATTTGCAAGCAACAAGCTGATTGGTTACACGCTGTCCTGCCTCAGTTTCCCCACTTAGTTTCCCATGCATTCATTCTCACACAGACTGGGTAAACACTCACACAGCTGGGAACGGTCTGGGAACTGTTCCCAAACACACAGATAACAGCAAGATCAATCTCATAGCATCATTATGCACTCTCCTGGAGTTGACTTCGAAGCGTAACTGCACTTCCTAGTTATTGCCCGTCACAATGTCTTCCGGTCCTAAAAAGCAGGATGCACCGTATTTTTTTTCTATCAGGCCTGCTTTCCTCAAATCACTTTGAGTATTTAATGACATGTATTAACTAATGTTCCTCTCTTTTTTTATTTTATTTTTTCCTTCTTTTCTGTTGGAATCTTAGTACCAACATATCCTGGCGTTGCAGGCAGAAGAATACAAAATCATATACATGTAATAAATCTAAATAATAAAAACAAATTCTGTAAGATATTGCATAAAATATATGATGTGACATCTTACAAAGTTTTGTTGGTATCATGAAGTAATGACTTCACAGTGTGTGGCATGACTGTTACTTGCTCATGTCAATAAAACCTTTATTTATATATAAGCCCCGAAAAATTTGTTTGAGTGTGATGTAGTAAGGTAGATATTAATAGCAGCTTTGATTTCTGCAGGTCTTAAGATATGAAGAAGGGCTTCTTATGATAGAAAACATTTTCTAATATTTTTCTGTTGTAACTACCTTGTTACACATCATTTTAAGAATTTCTACCTGGTAGTTGAAGCTAAATTTTTAAATAATGCAAGGATAAACTTATTTCCTGTAATGTCCATATTACGCCTTTTTGTTCTATTTGGCATTTAAACATATACTACTATTATGTTCACATAGATATTTGCTTCCCATTCTTTTCACATAAATAGGCAAATTTAGTAGCATGTTATTTTTAAAAGAAGCAGGATTGTAAAAGTCCATAAATAGAAATGAAAGATAAGAAATCTCTTCTCTTGCAAGATTCAGATTGTATACTTTACCTATGTAACATTATTACAGAAGTCAGTTTCTGATTGGTGGAGTAAGTATCAATCTGAAGTTGGATAGTCTTTCATCAACAGACTTGTTTTAGTCAGTGGGAAGGAGGATATCTCACATCCAAGTTAAGACAGTTCCTTTTGAAAACTTGCCAAATATTGATCAGCCTCTGCAATGCAAATGATCACCCAAAGAACCACATCTTCAGCTGGTGTAAAATTGCTGTATCATCGTTGCCTTCAGTGAAGCTCTACCACGTCTCATCAGTATAGTGTCTAACACAGAGACTCCAAGATATCAAAATCCTTGATTTTCTTCTTTTCTGTTGCTAGACAGGATGCCTCCTTGTTGTATAGCCCTTTTTAACTTTTATTTCTTTCTGCTTTGAGTTCAGTTCCAGTACCATATCTAGATTTTTCCCTTCCTTTCATTGCTAACTTCCCAAATTGTCAGAAGATTCCTGAGTGAATTTGGATCCATCTCATAAAATGCAGCTATAGAAGTCTTTAGGAGTATTTAAACTATAAGGTGTGAAACATATCTGAGACCTGACTGGGGAAACTCAACAAAAACCTCCACTGTTAACAGAAATTATCCGATCCTATTTTGGAGAAGCGAACCTGTCATCCACTCAGAAAAATGCCATAATCTATCTGACCTTTAAAAAGCCATTACTTGAGGCAGAAAAATGCTGTAACCTCTGACTCTTCTCCAGCCTGTCCTGTCTCCAACCTCCTGTTACTAGACACAATCATTGAGAAAGTAGTGCAACTAATCTCTGACAGCATGTGGCACCAACATCCTGGATGCTTTTCAGTTGGGCTTCAGACCAAGACCACAATACAGCAGCAATGAATGAAAGCTCTCAGTGCTCATGTTGCTTGACTTCTGCATACCTTGTTGCTCACTTGCAAGCAAAGTACTATAAATCTGTTTTCTTGACGTAGCTGGATTAAATTGGAGCAGCACTACAATGAGTGCAGTTATTCTGATTCCTATCATGTGTAGGTATATAGATTTGCTTCCCTTTTTTCATTCTCCAATTTCATCCCCCAAAACATGGTTCTAGCTTGATTCCTACTGGCAGAGAGCAATAAGTACTAGTAAGTAATATCCTCTTACCTTAAACAAAATCAGAAGGAGCAGTACTATTTTTAATGCTCTTGAAGAGTTCACATATCCTTTTAACATGGTGCTAAAGTGGTTTGTTTGTTTTTTTTCTTCCTGGAGACATATTCATCTTGCATAAATTGGAGTGTGACTACTTGAGGATTCACATTGTTTTTTTTTTTTTATAGGTTTCTCTTAGTTTTGTAAGTCAGATAAAACAAAATTACATGACAGACCACGGCTTGTCACTCATTCCTTCTCCTTTCAGCAGATCACCTCTAAATGTAATTGGTCTCTCCTAACATAATCCGGGAAGTCTAAAGTAGTTCCTGAGCTTGTTTTGCTCTGTGGTAGTTTCATGACTCGGTGAGCTGACCCCATAGCTAAGCAGATTTAATGTTGCAATCATATTGCTGGACACAAAAAGGCAAGGGGCCAGCAGGGGAAACCCCAAAGCAGCGGCAGGTTGAGCGCTCAGCCCGCCGCCACTTTGGGGTTTCCCCCCGCTGGCCCCTTGCCAGCCGGGGTCCTGCCTCCTGTCCCAGTCTGCTCCCTCTGTCAACCTGGGTTCCCTGCACCCAGGCTGTCAGCGGGAGCTGAGTGGGTCAGGTATCAGGAGCCTGGGGAGAGAGCCCTAAGTGGCGGCGGGTTGAGCAGTTTATTTGGTTTTAGCATGTTTGAATAAGAATAGAATGTACAATGCATCAGAGGAGTGTGGACTAGGAATTTAGAATCTGTAATTAAGCCTTTGAAGTTACTATTTAAAACAGTTGTTGAAATGTAAAAAACAGAAGCCCTTCTTGGAGGGGGGGGGGGAAATATAATTAACTGAAGCTATACAGTATTAACCAAGTTGATGTAGAATGACTGAAGAAATTGCTGCCAACTATTATACACCAGGATTTAGTAGGATTTATGATGGGAACAGGGCCGGCGACAGAAATTTTGGGGCCCCTTACTCTGACCATTTGTGCCCCCCCCCCCCGCCGGTCTCCCGCCACCCGCGCCCTGCCCCGCCCGGGCCTACGTGGGACTGCCTTGCCGGTCGGGTGTAGCGGGGGTGTTGTGTCGCGGGGGTACCGGGCGTGGTTGGCGGTAGCACAGTGGCGTGAGGCGCGCGGCACGTGTGGGCGGACTCTAGCACACCTCCCCTGCCTGGCCCACCTCCCCCCCCCAGCCTATTCTCCCCCCCCCCGCCTGACCCGGCCCACCCAACCTAATCTCCTCCCCCAGCCTAACCTCCTCCCCCCCCACCCATCCCTGCCTGGCCCACCCCGCTGTTGGGGGTGATCTTCCTTTACCCCCGCCCAGCCTTCTCCCATCTAACCGCCTTCCCTCCCCCACCCCTGCCTGGCCTGGCCCACCCCACCGAACCTAACCTCCTCCCTCCTCCCACCTCCCAACCCAGCCTCCTGCCCCCCCCCATGCCTGATCCGCCCAGCTCAGCCTCCCCCCCCCACCAAACCTCCTTCCCTCCCGCACCCACGCCTCGCCCACCCCATCCAGCCTAGTCTCCTGCCCCCCTCCCCGCCCACCCAGCCTAGCCTCTCCCCTCCACCCCCTTGCCTGCCCCCCAGCCCAGCCTCCCCTCCCCACACCCCCTTGACCCCTCCAAACCTATCTGCACACCGCCTCCCCCGGAGCCGGGGCTGTTCACGGAGACTTTCCGGGCGAGGTGCAGCAGGGCACTGAGCTAAGCGGCAGTGGCAGCAGGTGCCGAACCCAGGCGGGTTCCTCCTCCACCTGGCAGGGAGCGAGCGACGGAGGGAGGGAGGGAGGGAGACCGGGGCCGCCATCCGGCTGGGGAAGCAGCCCGGCAGCCCCTGGCGGAGGGGTGCACTCTCCCGGGAAGGGCTGGAGGGAAGGGGGGTTGCTGTCAGCTGATGGGCCACATTTTGACGTCTGAGTCATTCTCCTCTTTGATAAAGCCCCGCCGCCGGCTCGGACCTGCGCTCGTCGCTGCTCCCAGCCCCGCACCGCCTGGCCCGGCTCCGCAGCTGAGCTAGGGAGTGCGGCTTAGGCGCCCAGGGACGGCTCCCCCAGGCGGGGCGGCGGGGGGTGCCGGGGCCAGCCGCAGGGCTCACCCGGAGCAGGGCTGTTCTCGGGTCCCCGCTGGCAGCCCGGCGCTGAGCCCGTGATCACACTCCCTCCAACCGGCGCCCCGCGCCATGGCCGCGCGTCCCCCCGAACTTTGCCTTGGGCCGGGCCCGGGGGAGGGGGGGTTCAGCCGGCTCCCAGGCCCGTGCCCTGAGTCCCTCTGCCCCGCCCTCCCCAAGCACGCGGCCGCCGGCATGGACGGCCCCCTGAACCTCTCCACCACCCCGTGGGCAGCCACAGCCAACCAGAGCGGCGGCGGCCCCCACGCCCCCTTGACCCCTCCAAACCCGGGCCTACGTGGGGCCCCCTTAAGTCCGGGACCCGGTACAGATATACCCGTAGCAGCCCCCCCCCCACCCCCCGTCGCCGGCCCTGGATGGGAAGGCTATTGGCAGATAACATTTGCTAAAGTATTATAGCTACTGTATTAAAGATTATTTTAGGTGAACTCTGCCCTAAGGTACTCTAGTACTGATACCAATAACCAAAAAATAATTTGATAGTGAATGATATTTTACTATTTTGTGCAGGCTGGGGTATGCCCTGATTTATTTTAAGTAGGATTAGTATGTTACATTCCTCCAATTGATGTTAACTAATGGTATTGGGTTACTGTTTTTTTAAAAACAGTCTAAAACTGTGCTTGCTAGATATGTCCCTCATTTTCAGTAATTGTAATGGAGGAAATAGAGAATAAAGGTGCTATATTCTAAATGTTCATATAGTGATCAGAGCTCCCAACCATGTACCACTGCATATTGTGTTCAGGAGAAAATAAACTTGGTTCCCCATTTCAGCAGTACCTGAAGTGGATGAACTCCTTCTTTTTCCTTTCCTCATTTGATGTCTGAAAGAGGAGGTGGCATGTCTGTGATTTGCTGCTGCTAGCTTTGTGTTTAATGTTCAGAGTATCATATCTGCATAGAAACAATGCCTGAGCCTCTTTGAGTGAGATACACTAACATAACTCAGTCTTAATGAGTTTTACTTAATGGTGGAGGTCTCAGGGTGAATGTTTGTATGCAGAATTGAAATTATACTACGGTACTTTTGATTTGTGGTTATCATGAACATTGAGAGGAGACCCACAAAATCAAAGGATACAAAAGATGACAGATTTTAGATGTTGAATAAAGACAATATTAGTGATTCTAGAACATTTTTCGGAACTGTTGCCAATACAGTTTGTGCCTCAAGGATCGTGTAGTCAAAATATTGGAGTGGTATTGCTTTTGGGAGCCCACTGTACTACCAATAACACGTAGCTATCAATGGTATAGTTTTTAGTTGGCTGCTTTTTTTTAAAAAAACTAGTTCTGAGCTGAATTTGAGCCAGAGTGTGATGTAATAGGGTCATCAGAATTATGGGAATCTGATGTCTAATTGTAAACCACATTCTGATCTGCTAGCACACAAGTTTTGCAGTTTGAATGAAGTATTGTACATAAATGCCTCTTTGATAAATCAGTAAATAATCAGACTTAATGAAACTGTCTAATAATCTAACAGTTAGATTAGTTTTTGGCAAGATCCTGACCTACTGCATTACCGTATATACTCGAGTATAGGTCGACCCGAATATAAGCCGATGCACCTAATTTTAGCACAAAAAGCTGGAAAGTTATTGACTCGAGTATAAACAGAGTTCCCCCTGCCGAGGTTCCCCCTGCCGAGGTTCCCCCTTCCCCGCCGCGGGCGGGCTGCCGAGGTTCCCCCTGCCGAGGTTCCCCCTTCCCCGCCGCGGGCGGGCTGCCGAGGTTCCCTCCTCCCCGCCGGACCAAAAAAAAAATGTGCGCCCCGGTTCCTCCCCTCCCCGCCGGACAAAAAAAAAAACGCCTCGCTCTCCTGTGCCCGCCGCGCGGGCGGGCTGCCGGGAGCGTCCCGGTTCCCCCCTCCCCGCCGCGGGCGGGCTGCCGGGAGCGTCCCGGTTCCCCCCTCCCCGCCGCGGGCGGACTGCCCCCGCGGCGGGGAGGGGGGAACCGGGACGCTCCCGGCAGCCCGCCCGCGGCGGGGAGGGGGGAACCGGGACGCTCCCGGCAGCCCGCCCGCGGCGGGGAGGGGGGAACCGGGACGCTCCCGGCAGCCCGCCCGCGGCGGGGAGGGGGGAACCGGGACGCTCCCGGCAGCCCGCCCGCGCGGCGGGCACGGGAGAGCGAGGCTTTTTTTTTTTTTTTTTTTTTTTTTTTTTTTTTGTCCGGCGGGGAGGGGAGTTACCGGGGTGACTCGAGTATAAGCCGAGGAGGCTTTTTTCAGCCCAAAAAGTGGGCTGAAAAACTCGGCTTATACTCGAGTATATACGGTAAATTGTGAAAGCTTATGTTACACTTCAAATTGTGAACATGGCAATGGCAACTTGTTCTCAAAAGAACCTATGCACTTTAGAATCTCAGGGAATCCTGGTCCATCTATAGCTAGTCATCAGGTGGAAAGAGGCAACCTGTGACTCAAGTCTCAGAAGAAGCTAGCACTGCTTAGAGCAGTGGTGTCCAATAAAAATTCGATGCTAGCCACACGGCTAGCCACATAAGAACATAAGAACGGCCATACTGGGTCAGACCAAATGTCCATCTAGCCCAGCATCCTGTCTACCGACAGTGGCCAATGCCAGGTGCCCCGGAGTGAGTGAACCTAACAGGTATGATCGAGCGGTCTCTCTCCTGCCATCCATCACCCCCCTCTGACAGACAGAGGCTAGGGACACCATTCATTACCCATCCCGGCTAATAGCCATTTATGGACTTAGCCTCCATGAATTTATCCAGCTCTCTTTTAAATCCTGTTATAGTCCTAGCCTTCACAGCCTCCTCAGGTAAGGAGTTCCACAGGTTGACTGTGCGCTGTGTGAAGAAGAACTTCCTTTTATTTGTTTTAAACCTGCTGCACGCCAATTTCATTGAGTGGCCCCTAGTTCTTCTATTTTGGGAACAAGTAAATAACTTTTCCTTATTTACTTCCTCCACACCACTCATAATTTTATATACCTCTATCATATCCCCCCTTAGTCTCCTCTTTTCCAAGCTAAAAAGTCCTAGCCTCTTTAATCTCTCTTCATATGGGACCCGTTCCAAACCCCTAATCATTTTAGTTGCCCTTCTCTGAACCTTTTCTAGTGCCAGTATATCCTTTTTGAGATGAGGAGACCACATTTGTACGCAGTATTCAAGATGTGGGCGCACCATGGATTTGTATAAGGGCAATAAGATATTCTCCGACTTATTCTCTATCCCTTTTTTAATGATTCCTAACATCCTGTTTGCTTTTTTGACTGCCGCTGCACACTGCGTGGATGCCTTCAGAGAACTATCCACAATGACTCCCAGGTCTTTTTCCTGATTGGTTGTAGCTAAATTAGCCCCCATCATATTGTATGTATAGTTGGGGTTATTTTTTCCAATGTGCATTACTTTACATTTATCCACATTAAATTTCATTTGCCATTTTGTTGCCCAATCACTTAGTTTAGTGAAATCTTTTTTAATTGACCGGTGGTTTTGAATTTTTCTCATTAGCCAGATGACAAAAAAAGCCACATGCATTAGCCACAATTCCATAGCCTATTAGCCATATGTGACTAGTGGCGAACGTATTGGACACTGCTGACTTACAGCCAAAGCCACAAAAGAAAAATGGATAAGACATAGTTTACATTTCCTTTCATGAATAAATGTATTTACTTAAAATAAACTTTGGTATGCAAAAGTATGGAATCTGTGATAAAGTATAATGAAGGGATTAATCTTTCTTAGAGGTCCACAATCCAAAGGAGTGACTGACTCAGTATATCTGGTGTTTTCAAGCCTTCAGATCTTTTAGAGCTCACTCCCTGCTGCTGTTTGTTCTGGCTACTCCAGGAGAGTCAGGTGCTTGGTTCTTATTAGGTTGTCAGCATTCCTCCTGGAATTCCTGACTAATTAGGTCTGGCTGCCAGATAGCTTACAGCCAGAGTGTCAGGTACCAGCTTCTCTGCAGGTCATTAACGCTTGCAGAATGTCTTGCTGTACATTTTAATGCACTGTAATGAAGAGTCCAACCTGTCACAAATAGATATTTGTAATTCACAATAAAATTAATATATGACACTAGACTTAAAGCTCTGATCAGTCACTCTTTGCTGAGTGTCTCAGTTGAAAAGAATAAGGGTACGTCTTCACTACCTGCCAGATCAATGGACCGATCTGTTGGGGAATCGATTTATTGCATCTACTGTAGAAGCGATAAATTTGGTCCCTGAGCATGCTCCCCATGGACTCCAGAGCTCCACCTCCACAAGAGGCGGGAGCGGCAGGGGTCGACTTGCCACAGTGAGTACCTTAGGCCAGGTAAGTCGCCTAAGATACGCTGACTTCAGCTCCGCTGTTCGCGTATCCTAGGTCAACCCTCCTTCCCCTCCCTCCCCTGCCCAGTGTAGCCCAGGCCTATGTGTGATTGTAACCAGAGGTCCTCATGAGTAAGTGGCACTGTTTTCTTTTGACATCACATCTGTGCTTTGTCTTATTACAGTACTGTTGCATGTAATCTAATAGTCCTGAAGTTAATACTGTAGAAATATATAGTGCTGATTACAAAGAAACTAAACTATGTGGTGCAGAATTAAAGGACTACTGTGTTCTGAATGGTTGTCAAACCTATGACATTCAACTTATTTCTTATATTAAAATGTAACTGAAATATTGAGGAATGAAGTATTGATCACTTGTAAGTGTGTTGGTGGAAATTAAGTTAATTTGAGCTATTTTAGAATTTTTAGTTTTAAAGCACATCTGGCTACACTGATAATAGCAGCCGCAGTTACTCCTGATGAATGAAGCTGTAGTATTGCTGCATGCTGTAATTCATATTTGAACAGTACCTGAAATCCAATTATGTGGTGTAAGATGTTCTGTTAATGCTCTTAATCCCCCCCCATAACTGTTTTAATTAGTTGTGCCCTCCCCACAATCTACCATGTTAAGACTGTTTTTAAAAAGGTAGCAAAGGTTTGAAAGCCCATAATGTCGATCAACCTTGAGACATTCTTTAAAACTCAGATCAAAAAAATAAGGAAAGATCAAAGGAAATTTAGACTGAAAACTAAGTGACACAGTATGCATATTGATAACTTTTTTTTTTTTTTTATAAAATGGAGATATACCAATCTCCTAGAACTGGAAAGACCTTGAAGGTCATCGAGTCCAGTCCCCTGCCTACACTAGCAGGATCAAGTACTGTCCCCTGACAGATTTTTTGCCCCAGATCCCTAAATGGCCCCCTCAAGGATTGAACTCACAACCCTGGGTTTAGCAGGCCAATGCTCAAACCACTGAGCTATCCCTTCCCCCTCCTGTAATCATATACGGTAGTTTTTAAAAGTCTGAAAGCTAGGAAATTCAAAGATAGTTATGCTTAAAAACAGAACAATTTCAGGGAAGTATGGAAATATAGATTTAAGGTACCCTGAATAACCTTGATTCTGCTCTTGTATCTCTGCTTATCCTCCACCAGTATGCCTGTACACCAGGGGTCTCAAACTCAAATGACCACGAGGGCCGCATGAGGACTAGTGCACTGGCTCGAGGGCCGCACCACTGACACACACACACACCCTCGCTGCCCCAGCTGTGCCCCCACTCCACCCCTTCCATGAGGACTAGTGCACTGGCCCGAGGGCTGCACCACTGACACACACACACACCCTCGCTGCCCCAGCTGTGCCCCCACTCCACCCCTTCCATGAGGACTAGTGCACTGGCCCGAGGGCCGCACCACTGACACACGCCCCGCCCTTGCTGCCCCGGCTCCGCCCCCACTCCACCCCTTCCAAGAGGTCCCACCCCTGCCCCACCTCCTCCTCTGAGCACGCAGCTCCCCATTCCCTCCTGGAAAGCGCTAGGCACCACCAACAGCTGTTTGGTAAAACAAAGCAAGAGCAATCTAGGAAGTCCAGAGCTAGAAACACACACGGCCCA
This sequence comes from Sternotherus odoratus, assembly GCA_032164245.1. Classification (NCBI taxonomy): domain Eukaryota; kingdom Metazoa; phylum Chordata; order Testudines; family Kinosternidae; genus Sternotherus; species Sternotherus odoratus. The sequence goes on from JAVMKO010000003.1 coordinate 102,621,630, forward strand.
GCCAGGCAGCAGAGAAGCCTCCACTTCTGGCCCCTCCGTCCTGCAAACTGCTATGGGGGGACCGGGGGGGGAGGGAGCGCCAGGAAGCTTGGCGGGCCGCAGGGAAGGGCTTTGCGGGCCGCATGTGGCCCCCGGGCCGCATGTTTGAGACCCCTGCTGTACACTATATATTTTTTGGCATTCACAATAAGAGCCATGTAATCCTAATATAGTGACATAACCACCCTCTTGTTTTGGGGAGGCTGAAAAATGGTTAAAGGATGGATTTTTGTTTTCCCCAGGATCTCTTGGTTCTGTTCATAACTCTGACAGACTATGTGACCTTGAGCAAGTCATGTTACATCTTATAATTCTGTTTTCTCATCTGAAAAAATTAAGTAATGAATTGCAGGGGGCATCTTTACTGCATTAATATTTGCAAACTGTGTTGAGATCATTGAATGGAATTAACCACATAAGCACTAAGTATTATTGTGCTTCTGATATACCCGAGACCCAGTCACCTTTCTCATATGCTCCCTTCACATCAAGGGTTTGAAGTTTTATAACCATTTTAACCCTTTACTAGGAGTTATTTGCAGCTGCAGACATCTAAAAGTCTCTATGCTTTTATAGTTTGGTTACCTGTATTCTGAATGTGGTTTCAAAACTGCAGTTGCAGGTCAAACGCTGATGGCAGGTAGAACTACATTGCTCAGGGGTGTGAAAAATCCACACAGTTGAGTGACATAGTTAAACCAACCTAGCCCCCCCCCCCCCCCCCGGCCCCTGTGTAGACAGAGCTATGTTAACGGGAGAACTTCTCTCAACATAGCTTCAATCTCTCAGGGAGATGGTTTATCTATGCTGACTGGAGTACTTCTCCTGTACTGGTGTAGGAGTGTCTTCACTAAAGTGCTATAGTGGCATAGGTGCACTGCACGTGACGACAAACCCTGATCTATAAAGGATTTAAAATATTTTTCCGTTTTGTTGGAAACCTTGGTGTATGTGCAAGGCAGTGGTCCCCGAACTTTTCCTCTCTGTAGAGTGTGTGTGTGTGTGCGCGCACGCCCTTGTTCCCAGGGCTGGGGGTAGAGTTGCAGCTGTGGCCAGGGGCCAGCAACCCAGGAGTGGAACTGGGGCTGCAGCTGGGGCCTGGGAGCGCGGCCGGAGCAGAGCTACGGACAGAGCAGGACTGAGTGATGCTCCCTCCCTGCCCTCTTGTGGGGACTGGCCTGTGCCCCCCAGATGTTCCTCCATGCCCCCCATGGAGGGCGTGCCCCACAGTTTGTGACCCACTGGTCTAGGCAGTATTTGCAGAGCTTATGGTGGCATAAGCATATTCCTATACTAGCAGAAAACGTGTCAGACCTCCACCAGCCCAAATAATATTAGCTGTGCCAACAGAAGCACTGAGTCTACACTGAAATTTTTGTAAACATAGCTGTGTCACTGGAGGGGGTGGGTAGTTTTTCACACCCTTGACATAGCTATGAAGATACAAGTTTTAAGTGTAGACTTGGCCTAAGTATTTAGGATTTAACAGGTTATACTTTTCATAGACCTTTTGTGCTCCCCTTACACCCAGAGTGGTGCATATCTGATCGCAATGTTAAGAAACTCCAGTTTTATATTTCCATACTTTGAGTGGGTTTTTTTGAAAGTATAAACCTAATTTTCTGAATTTCCTTGCTTTTGAGTTACTGTATGTGCTTTAAAGTAGTCTGCTTTTTTTCTACCTTAAGTTAGGTTTTGTCTACACCAGCACATTTGTTGGCAAACCTTTTTGACCTAATTATGTCAGTGTCTACACAACAGCCTAGTCCTACGACACCGGCATAATAACTTCACCTCCATATGAGAGGCACAGGGCTTATCTTTGTAGTTAGGGCACTGCAGTGTCTCTGTAGATACTGTTACTTACCTCTGTTAGCTCTCTTGTCAGTTTTACTGGAGCTGTGGACAGCATGTTGGTAGCTTTTTTCAAAGGGATGTTGGACATTAACATGGATCAACAACATTGGGCAGGTTGAGACATTTCTTTTCAAGTTCAGATTTACTATTGGGATAGATAATCAAATGCTTACAGAAAATAATTTTGCTGTAATTGTGCTGCTAGGTTTTTTTTTTTTTTTTTTTTGGGGTGGGAGGGGAAGTAAAAAAAATCTTGGAGTACCAGGCTTACAGCTCTTACGGTGAATGACAGGCAGTAGAGCTGGATTCTGCGCAGCTCTGTTGGCCTAAGAATTGTAGCTCTCTTCAGAAAAATGACTATTTAAAAAATGCCACCTTCTTCTTTAGATGCTCTTCCTGTATATTTTAGGTCATATCTAATTGTTTCACTTCCCCCACCCCAACAATAAAATTATAGAAGAATGCTGATACTCAATTCTGCTAGTGTTGCACAACATGTCTGATTATGTGAGAGCAAGTCAAATTCTATTTTTGGTGTGTGTTTGGTAACCATAATGTCTCCCCATAAATACAGTGCAACAGACCCTTGGGAAAATCTGCGGTAGTGTTACTGCTCTCATTTTGGTAATTACTGCAGTATATCTTTGTAATGATAAAAACTAGTACATCCTATGTTTCCCTTGTGCTAGGAATGATTATTGTGATGTAAATTATAAATAGTTTTGGAGCAAATCAGCTTTGTGGAGATAGCTTCAGCTACATTTTTTTAAAAGTTGACAAAAATAAATGCCCTTCTCTTTAATAATTTGGCTATTTTTTCAGTTTTACTACATATCAGCCTTTTGCAGGGAAGGAGGCTAACCATGTCTCCTTTCAAAAAGAATGGATAGATAGGCAGCTCATAATTTTAATATATTAAATAGATGACCAAAATGTTTTGACCTTACTACTAACCAAAGAGAATATACTTTAGGAAGCTGGGGGGGGAGGGAGGAGGGAAGAAATGACTACAATTCTATTTTAAATCAAGTTATTTTCCTTTAAAAATATGATTAAAATTAATGCTTTACTTCATTTTAAAATCAGTCAGTCTAGTTGCAAGAAAAAAAATCTGTTGAATATTTTGAACCCTGTGAGTGGGTTCATAAATATCTATGTAAGAACTTTTAAAGTCACATTTTGAGAGTTCTGGCTGTTTAAAAGGTCTCTATCTTGATAATAAAGCCGCATAATTTTTTAAAAGCTGGCTGAATGCTACAGGTAGGCAAAAATCATTGTTTTAGGTGGAAGGGAGTTCAATGTAATAACCACTAATAGGACCATCCATCTTTTTTCAAGTCCAGTTAGGATTTTTAAATACTTTATAGAGATGGTGTACACTGAAATCTAGCCTATCTATGAACTGATGTAGCTGTTGTAAGTGCATGCTAAAAACATACTGATTTATGCATGATTCAAATATAAATGCTAACTCATATGATGGCTAAACATCCTTAGTTTTAAAATCTTGTAAGGATTACTCTTTTCCATTGTATTGTCAGTGGTAGTCTTAAGGATGGCTGAATCAGTGCATATTTGTGGTTCTGGAAAGAGGGAGGGATTAATTCCATTGTAATCCATCGAGCATTTTTTGACAGGTTAGATAAAGTGCAGGCATCCCATGAGTTTTCCCAGCAGTTTATCCAGTAGGAGTTCTATTATTATGCCAGGCTTCGTATATGTGGTGTGTCCTGAAATTAATTTGTATTCATTTTAAATTAAGATTGTCAGTTTAAAAGTTTGATTGTAGTTATATGAAGTTTGCAGAATATTTGGAAAATACATTTGTCTGAATAAGTAAAAAGTGAAACCAGTATTTTCAAATAGGCCTATTTATTCCCCACTATTTCCGCTGGCTCCTTGGAATTGTTCCTGTCTCCTTATTCACTATCCTGTTCTAGCTGTTGAGAAGAGATAACATCCTTATCGCATCAGTTGCGGGAATGGAGTGCTCTGCTTTCTCATACATGAGCATCCAGAGATACAGACATGCGCTTGTTCAGTATAACCAATCTGACTGCTGAAGCCTACTGCTCAGACCACTGTATCACATTTAGACTCTTTTCATCTCCTGCCTCAGAGTGCGGAAGTTTATTAGCACCATTCACTCCTGGAATCTCTTTTCTTCTGGCTGTTTGCCTATATTTTCCTGTTCCAAAGGAGCAAGGGGAATTGGAAGACCATCAAGGAACTTTTTCCCAACAGGGCTTTTCAAGCAGGGAACTATATTGAACATACACAAATTCAGTTAGCTATGAAATAACTCAAAATCATCCCAAGTGTAGACATAGCCTAAAGCAGAAAGATGAGATGCTGTTTTCATGCAAATATCCACTAGTAACACAATGAGAGACCAGAATTGTTTCTAAACAAAATATTTTAAAGCCTTTCATGAAGCTTCACCATGTTATGAAATCTTTTCTGTTGTATCATAGCTAGCTTGTGCATTACCTTTTTGTTGACACCAGTACATGCTTTTGTCTATATAAAGAATTGATATTTTAAAAATTATTCTCCCCTGTGGCACATAATATTTAATGCTGTTTTATTTTACAGTAAACAAGTCCTATCTAAAACTATGAAATGTATTGTTTTGGATGTGAGAGACAGATCTGACTGGCTGTGGCAATATTAATCAGTCAGTCACTTTATTATACAGGAAAGAGGAAGAAACTTGACCGATAAATGTTACCTATGGTTTTCTGTGCTCGTTGTAGGGGACATGGGGTATATTTTAATTTTTACTTGAAGCAGCAAAATCAAACGTTTATGTTCACATTATTCATGGCTCCATTGTTTTACTAAAATTATGGTGTGAATTTTGAATCTTTTTGGGAAGAGTTTAGTAAAACATTTTGTGCAAATTGCTGATTTTTTTCTGCTTTGTAAAGGAAGGTTATTAGTACTTAATGTATATCATACTGTCTCAATAGAATCCAAAACTAAATGTCAATGTACATTCAGATTCTTGCTGATGCTGTCCCTATCTGTCTCTTGAAAACAGGGCCTGTGTATTGATACCAAGAGTGTTTTCTGAATGTTATTTTGGGATCAGTGAATTTAAGCCCCAAATTATAATCTTTCAGTTGTCCCCATTTCCTACTAAAAGAATGGTGCATTTATATTTAGAAATGCAGCGTAATGGTCAATGTAAACTTGATGAAAAAAATAATGCCGACATATACATGAATTGTCAAATAAAGCAACAAATAGCCAAGTAAAATTTGTCCAGGAAATGTAGCATACTACACCCCTCCCTTGACAAAAAAATAAAAAATCTTTGTAGTTTGAACCTGCATGCACATATTGGTCATTTTTTCTGGAGAACTGTAATTGGCCTAGTATCAGAGGGGTAGCCGTGTTAGTCTGGATCTGCAAAAGCGACAAGGAGTCTTAGCCCACAAAAACTTATGATCCCTAAGATCTGTTAGTCTATAAGGTGCCACAAGACTCTTTGTAATTGGCCTGAGTGCTTTGCAACTTTTTCACATGAAATTGACTAACTTTTACATGGCAGTGCAAAATCTAAAATTTAGGTACTGTACATGAATTTGAATAGAAGGAAATAGAAATCTAATGCAAGTTTAAAACTCAAATTAGACATTGGTTTATGTCTATTCATTTTTATTTGACAAATGCTGAAAATGAAAAGTTTCCTATGCTTTTATATTGCATAGAAAATTGAAGTTGCCAGACTGTAGGAGAAGAGATTAATTTTGAACTGGAATGATAAATCTGAATAGGAGAGGACGGACCCCTTAGTGCACAGCTTGAAAGGCTGTGCAGCAATTAACACCATGGGAGTCCGTGCTTTTCTCAGGTAAATGGATATGAAAAAAATCCTGCTGATTTTAAAAACAAAACAATCTTTTGTGGCAACTATTTTCACTTAGTTATCTTTTCCTCTTCTCTTATTCCAGACCAAAATTATATTTCAAGAGGGAACTTATCAAACTAATGTATTCGCATGGACAGGCTGATGGGATTCCTTAAGTTTTCATCTGCCTCCCCTCTTTATTATGAGCTGCCATTTTTCTCCTTTTAAATCTGCCTTTTTATGCTATAATTAATATGATGCTTTAAAAGCTTCAAAAAATCTTTCCAGTTTTGTGTTAGAATATTATGGTAATGTTATCTGTTCATATAGAATACCTAACCCAGGGTGCATCACAAATACAGAAGTAACCTTTATGTATAAGGCAATTGTAATGCTTTTAACATTAACCATTATAGCTTTAATTCCTGTAGTGCATTAGGTATGCATGGTTCTGTACAGACAGATGAAGGCATGTTCCTCCCTACAGGAAGAAACTTAATCTGTTAAAGGGTGGGAGAAGAGCAAGGGGAGAAGTGTGCTAGAGAGAACAGCGGTCACAGTAAAATTGGAATGCTCTGGTCACATACATCTTGTTGGGTCAAGTTTTGTCTTTTACAGGCCTAGAACATAACACCTTCTCTGCCACTAGCATCTTAGAGTAAAACCATAATTTTCATAAGTATTTTAGTAATCTGTGATTCAGAGAAAATATCATCAAGATTATGAATGTTCTGTTTCTGCCATGGTGTCAATGGAGGTTCCTAGCAGTTTATTACACAGGTTTAATGCTCCATTTAGGTTTAGCTTGGTGATCACCTACTGTTACTCCTCTGGGTGCTAAAGATGCAGTCAATACTTATTACATTAATTAATATTGAGGATGTAAACTGGCTTTGTCTTAAAACTTTATCCCATAGCCTCCCAGAAATATTTTGCCAAGGACACTTGGGGACAAACTCTGTTACAAAAATCATTAGAATTTTAATGTACGTGCAAAAGACAGGATCTTGGTGTTTGTCTCATTTAAAAGAGCATACATGTTTGAGTAAACTGTCTGTTACTCAGCCTACTCTGGAAGGCTGAAGGGCTGAATTAATTCCTCTGCAGTTAAAATTGATGAATCTTGGGTGTCTCTCTGTATTTAGTATTGAAGGCAGAGCTCATAAAACCATCCCTAACAGTATGCAGTATTTAAAAAATAAACACCTGCATTTCTAGAATATCCCAGGCTTTTCCAACCTTCCTTTCCTCTGCTTATTGAAATGCAGTGCGCTTAGAATACTTTAGAAAAATTTAGTAAATTATACAGACCTAAATCAGTGGTAAATGGTTGGAAGAATTTCCTCCATCCCCAAGGGGAAGAAAAGTGTTTATCACCAATCATAATTACATTCACTTCTTATTTCATTACAGGATTTGGAGTTTCATGGAGTCATGAGATTTTATTTTCAAGACAAAGCAGCTGGAAACTTTGCAACAAAATGTATTCGTGTTTCGAGCACTGCTACAACGCAAGATGTAATAGAAACCCTTGCAGAGAAATTCCGACCAGATATGCGAATGTTGTCATCTCCTAAGTACTCACTTTATGAAGTACATGTCAGTGGAGGTTAGTATGTACAGTCTGGGTCTCGTTCTGTATTTTTCTTAAAAGGGTACAGAAAGATGATAAATGATTCCTGTTACTTACCATAACAAATGTACTTTGGTTTCTTTGGCACTTAAACATATAATTGCAAAGGGTTCTCAACTGGTGAGGGTAGTATTTCAAAATATAATGGGTTGTAACAGAGACACGAGTTGTGTACATTTTTTTGAAAAATTATTGTTATTGTTTAAGTGGCTGACTGGTGTGGAAATACTAATTTCTAAATAAAAGGCCTTCCTTTAAAAACTACCAAGTAAATGTAGATGGAGTACACAGCACAGCTATAGTTTAAGGGACACAGTCTAGTGAAAGGACAATGTCATGTTAAACACATTTCTCTCAGAAAGGGTTGTTTTTACCTGCTTTTACAAGTAGCATCAAAGTTTACAGTAACTGAAAGAGGGGAAAATGTTGGTGCATTTGATAGCATTTGGTGTATCATCATTTTTCCTCTTCTGGTTGTATACTGAGATTCTCCTGTTTTCTGTTTATATAGAGAAATAGCAATAGAGGGAAGGAAAGGTTTATTGTAAAACTAGATTGATTTAAATCAAGAGAAAAGCCTCTTTTAAATCCATTTTGATCAACTGTTCCATTTGTTCTTCAGTTATTTTCCAAAGAAAGGTGCATGCTCATTGGATGATATAAACGTGAAAATATCTTGATTTACAACTAAATAGGACCTTTACATTAGATTTGGTTCACCTTTTTGCCACCTAGGAGGGAACACTATAGTTGTATACATTTATTTAAGTAGTTACATAACTTAATATTTTAAGATTCATATTAACTATACATTTTTAGTATGTTAGAAAATGGTGAATGATATTGTGACAGGTTAGACGCCACCTGATGTACTGGAGTTACACTGAGCCTCTCCTGCGCCACCTGTCTGGGTTCCCTTTCCAGACCTTCCCCCTTTCCAGACCTTTCACGAGCTCGGCCTTCTGAATGAGGCCAAGTTTCCCTATCCCCCGTTCAGAGGCTCGAGTTCATAGGGGCGGTACTAGACTCCACACAGGCAAGGGCATATCTGCTGGACTCCAGGTTCCAATCTCTGTCCGACATCATCTGGGACCTCAGATGTTTTCCGACATCCACGGTGACAACATGCTTGAAGCTTCTGGGACATATGGCTGCTTGTACATATGTGGTGCGCCACACCAGACTCAAGCTATGCCCGCTCCAGTCCTGACTGGCATTGATGTAATGCCCATCTCGGGACGTGCTGGACACCATGGTAACACTACCCAGAGGGGTGTTGAACTCTCTCCAATGGTGGCTGGACCTGAGGGAGGTCTGTGCAGGAGTTCCTTTAGCCAGTCCTCAGCCTTCTCTGTCCCTGGTCTCGGACGCATTGGACCTGGGTTGGGGCGCTCACCTAGAGAATCTTCATTCTCAGGGCCTCCCAAGAGGACTACTCAGTGCATATCAACATGATGGAGCTGAGGGTGGTGTGCCTGGCCTGCCAGACTTTCAAACCTCACCTAGCAGGCAGGTGTGTGGCAGTTCTCACAGACAATACCACGGCAATGTTCTAGATCAGCAAACGGGGGTGTGTGCTCCTCTCCCCTATGCTGGGAAGCCCTCGTGCTGTGGGACTTTTGCATGGAGAATGATATTAACCTGATGGCGTCTTACTTACCAGGGGTACAGAACAGTCTTGCGGATTCTCTCAGTTCCTCTCTGACTCTCTCACGGCCACACGTGGTCCCTCCGGAGGGATGTGGTGACTTCAGTCTTCCATCTCTGGGGGGGTCTTCCCAAATAGACCTGATCGCGATGCAGGACAACACGCAGTGCCGCAAGTTCTGTTCCCTCATAGGCCTCAGCCCGGAGTTGATTACGGATGCTTTCTCCCTCCCACGGATACACAGCCTGCTTTATGCCTTCCTGCCAATCCCGTTGGTTCACAGGGTGCTCCTCAAGATCCACGGGGACTGGGTTCAGGTCATTCTGGTAGTGTCAGCATGGCTATGCCAGCACTGCTTCACGTCACTTCTGCAGATGTCCATGATGGCACCCTTCCAGTTGCTTCTGTTTCCGAACCTGATCATGCAGGATCACGGCCACCTTTGGCACTAGAATCTGGAGTCTCTCCACCTCACAGTCTGGATGCTCAATGGCTGACCCCCACTAAACTGGGGGTCACCACGTTCGGCAGTTGCTCCTCGGCATCAGGAAACCCTCCACCAGGGCCACGTATACGGCCAAATGGAAGCGCTTCTCTATCTGGGCGGAGCAGCAGGGGAATGCTCTGTTGCATACCCCTATCCTGCTCATACTGGACTACCTTCTGCACTTGGAGCAGCAGGGACTGTCACTTTCCTCGGTGTGAGTCCATCTGGCGGCCATCTCGGCTTTCCACCCGGGTGCTGAGGTTTTCTCGGTTTTCACTAATCCCCGGTCAGCCACTTCCTCAAGGGCCTGGAGCGGCTATTCCTGAACATGTGACAACCTGTTCCAGCCTGGGGTCTCAACCTGGTCCTCCCCATCCTTATGGACCCTCCCTTTGAGCGTCTGGCCATGTGCTGTCTACTTTTCCTGTCCTAGAAGGTTGCTTTCCTAGTGGCTATTATCTCAGCCAGGCAGATGTCAGAGCTCAGGGCCCTCACGTCGGAGCTACCCCTTTCCACCGTTTTTCACATGCAGCCTTTCTTCACAAGGTGGTCTCTCCATTCCATATGGGTCAGGACATTTTTCTCCCAGTGTTCTATTTGAAGCCACACTTGTCCAGCAGGGACTGCAGGTTACACTCTTTGGATGTTCGAAGGGCCCTAACGTTCTATATCGAAAGAACTAAGCCATTCAGAAAGTCCGTTCAGCTCTTTGTGGCGGTGCCAGATAGGATGATGGGCCTCCCTGTCTTGTCCCAACGTATCTTCTCATGGATCACGTCCTGCATCTTGAATGCTACGATCGGGCAGAAGTGCCTGCCCCTCTGATCACAGCCCATTTCACCAGAGCCCAAGACTTGTCATCAGCGTTCTTGGTGCAAGTCCCTGCTCAGGAGATCTGTCGGGCTGCCACGTGGTCATCCATCCATATGTTCACGACACACTATGCCATCACTCAACAGGCCAAAGACTATGTGGCTTTTGGTCGCGTGGTGCTTCAATCAGTAGTGGACTCCAACCCCCCCACCTGAAATTTGGCTTGAGTCACCTGCTTGGAATGCACATGAACAAACACTCGAAGAAAAGACTGTTACCTTTTGTAACTGGTGTACTTCGAGATGTGGTGTTCATGTCCATTCCAATACCCACCTTCCTGCTCTTCTGTCTGAGTAACTGCAAGAAGGAACTGAGGAGGTGGAGGGTCGGCAGGGCCATATATTGGGTGCCATAGCGGAATCCCTGCAGGTGGTGCCTGAGTCGACCCTACTGCTAAGGGAAAACCTTCCGGCTGCTGTGCACGTGTTGCGCACACACGTGCTTGGAATGGACATGAACACCACATTTTGAAGAACACCAGTTACGAAAGGTAATAGTCTTTTCTGATACAGAAATGATGCAGGCATACAAATTGGATAATCACATTCAGTAAATCTTAACCTTTCCAATAATATCTTACCTGAGCCATCTTGCATAAAGTATATCTTAGTTATGTCATATTCAAATCGTAACCATATTTCTATGAAGACTAGAGGATGTAACATCATAGATATATTTCTTATTTACTAGATAATTTACTTTTTGCTCATGATTTATGTCCAACTGCATTAGGATGGTACCTGGGATTTAATTAAACACAACACCATATAAAATTTATTTTTATTAAACACAGCAACTTTAAATGTTTTGGATAGGTAAGCATCTTAAAAAAAAAGCTTCACATTTACAACAAAATGATTTATTAAAGGAACAGAGTGATTAACTGTAGTCATTGAATTAAACTGATTATTTCAGGTCAACCTGGGAACATTTTCAAAAATGCTGAAGTATAAGTGACTGGAATTTGCCTACTTGTCTACGTCTCTTGAAAACAAGAACAGTTTCCTAAATTACTTAGGCTGTCCTTCAGTCTTCTAATACTAGTAGATCTCATCCCCTTCTTCCATGTTTTTATTCAGAGACTGGAAAGGGGGACAAGTTTTTCTGCTTTTTTTCAATTCCCAGTTTAATTAATTCAAACTGAGAAATTACCCAAATGAAGAAAATATTCTTTCTGGACCTGTGGAAGAGAGAGGCTACTGATGTCAAAAGCTGGTTTAGCACCTTCAACAAATTCTGGTTCCAGGTGCTTACCTGGTGACGTCTACCAGTTCAGTGGGTTGTCTTTCTTTATAACACCATCTGCAAATATGTACTGCTTGAATGGTTCATTTCCAGCCCTGAAATTTATTATGGTTGGCATGAATGTATGGGTGATTATTAGATGCCCATGTCATAGCAGCAGTATCTTCAGCAATTGGGGATCTACCCCGGTATTTTGGGTTGAGAATATTATCAAGAAAATGCAGCGGAGTTGATCCAGCCAGTTCTTTACTGCATACAATTTAACTTGAGTATTTCTTCAGTGTCGCTTGATGTTAAAATGTAGAAAGAACATCAGCAGCAATACAACAGCAATTTTTCTGCAACTTGTCCCAGGCTATGGAAATTGTTTTCACTTTCTCCTTCAAGTGCTGTCCTTGTGGATGTTGTTCTTCAGGTGTCAGTGTGTCCAGGCACCACCAATTGAAGATTTTCAGTAACAGTGTCTGGGGTGCGCATGCGCACCAGCAGTCTTGCAGTGTTGCTGTTGCCTCATCTAACACGCACGGCCTGACCGCCTTCAGTTCCTTCTCAACAGTCCTCTTCTTGAGACTGAGTCCATTCAGCGACACCCCTAAAGCCTTAAAATAAGATTAGATTAAGTTAGATATCTTAGTTTTTACTCTTGTTTTTTTAACAGTGTATGTTGTGGTAATTTTTCTAAACCCAGTTTTATATGAAAAATAATTGATAAATCATAAAGATTAGCTAAATCTGTTTAAACTCTTATTTCTAGCAACATACCAAACAGCTTGGGGAAAAAGTCTTTTGAAATTTTAAAATTCATAAGTCCCTAATAAAACTTTACTTTTTAAACAAAAAATTCCCTTTACCTAAAATGATTGATTATACTGAGCAATAAAAATCAATTTCAGAAGTCCCAGCAGTAACAGTAAAAGTGTAATTGACAAACAGTCCCACAAAAACTAACAAGCCTAAAAAACTAATATTTTGAACATACACACTTTGAAAGTCATGAGCAAGTAATCTACCCAAAACTAAAATTTATGACAATAAGTTAGAGAGAGACAAGGTAGATGAGGCAATATATTTTTTTAAACCAACTTCTTCTAGTGAGAGAGAGGCTTTCTAGCTACACTTGCAGTTGGTCCAGTCCAGTAAAAGATATTACCTCACCCACCTTGTCTTTCTAATAATTTTGGACCAACACAGCTACAACACTGCATTCAATAATTTATCATTTACTAATAGTGTAAGACATGGTAGGCAGTCCATAAGAATGGTGCAAAAATACATTTACTAACAAGTTGATCCAAATTATTCAGACATATCCTCATAGTCATCTTTAAAGTTATTGCCTTCTGAGGAGCATTTTTGTAATTCATACAAGGCCTGGTAGTTGGAATCTCTTTATTGCATTGTTTACATTTGGCATGTGTTCCTTCCTTTCTTTCCCAGAGGTGTAGGAATTTCTTTAACAGTTTCCCAAATAGGGTCTTTATTATGACCTGCAGCCATGGCAGTTTTTTTCCTTCTAAGTCCCAGGTGTTGAAATCAACACTAGAGGCTGCATGCTGAAGAATGTTGTACCTTCTTCCCCCAGTGTCCTGCCTTGACACCAATGTTCCTCCTGTCTGGCTGTACATTCTGCTCCTTCTCCCTCGTTACATAACCCCTAGCCCTACCCTACCTCTAGAAAAATAAAAGAACAACAATCCAAGATTTCTGCCCTTGTAATTGCACTGCAGTATAAATAAAACACAGCAGAAGGCAGTTAAGAAATTAATGGATTTCTGTTTGTTTGTATCGGTGGACACCTGCAAGGAGACAGAACAAGGCTGTTTTCTGGTGCACCAAGCCACCCAGAAGAAGGGCTGGTAGTCACTGGGCAGATCACTGTTGTTCTATAAACTGGAAAGTGGGTTTCCAAGATGAGTGGGGTCGTAAATAATCCATTTGACACTGAGCCAATCAGAGCTCAGCTAGAGAGAACACATAAAATAAGAGTGAGAGACTACTCAGGTGGGCTAAATGGATGATCCTGATGATGAGATACTTTATGGTGTCTCTTGGAGTCAGAGGCTGGGTCCCAAAGCCTGTGGTGGCTTTGCCAGTCTGTTGCACAGCTCCTGGATACCCTACTTGGTCAAACCCTTAATACAGTGTATGACCTATTGAGCCATAATGATAAAATTTGACCTCAAAAGTTGAATGTTTCCTCCCTACTCTTCTACCCCCCTTTTGTTTTTTATAGAAAAGCAACTTTTAACTCCGTTTTTGATAGGCTCATTAATTCAGCATTTTTTTTTAATTTACATGTTCTAAGAAATCATAAGTTTAGACCAGTGGTTCTCAAACTTTTTTTAAGTTAAGCTTTCATGTGCAGTTTAAACTCTGCCCCGTTACATATATGCATAGTGGTTTTTTCCACTTTTTTTCATACTTTAAAATGGCTTGGTTTATTTTTGTTCAACCTTCCCAAACATATTTGTGTTTGTGCAGATTGGGTAACTTTCAGTCTAAAAGGTGAATGTTTGAAAAAGTTAAAAGCAAAAGTTAAAAGGTCTTCTAAAATGGTAATGCTTTAGGCCATGGGTTCTTAACCTTTTTTTTTTTTTTTTTTTTTTTTTTGAGGCCCCCTCAACATGCTATAAAATCTCCAATGCCCATCTGCGCCACAATATCTGGTTGTCTGCATATTAAAGCCAGGGGGCTGGTCCTAGGCCTCAACTCCAATGAGGAGTCTAATGCTGGCCTTGCTTGGTGCCCCCCCGCCCCCCCCCCCCATATCCCCCCCCCCCACACCCATAACCTGCTCATGGCCTTGGACCTCTGGTTTAGAACCACGGCTTTAGGCATTATTATCTGTGGATATTGCCGTGTGCTCCACCTATAGTTACACATGGGAAGTTTGTACTTCCCAAATTCACTGTCTCTGTCATACAAGTTCTCACAGATCCATTTACAATGGATCTTCAGGTTGTGTAGCTACAGGAATAAAAAAATTAAGAAAAGGCGTAGCTCCCTGCAGTGAGAAGCCCAATCGTTTGCGTTCTGCCTCCGTAGCTGCAGAAAAGCATAAGCAGACCTGCTGCTGCACAGCAAACCTTTCTTTAAACAGAGAATCAGTTTGATCCTACATTTGTCAACTCTGACTAGGCCAAAGTAACGTACCATAATTGTGTTGAATCTTGAGTTGCTGGATAACTATTAATTATCAATTTTCTCTTTCATATTTTGAAGAAGAAAGAAGATTAGATATAGATGAGAAGCCTCTTGTTGTACAATTAAATTGGAACAAAGATGACCGAGAGGGGAGGTTTGTTCTCAAGAATGAAAATGATACACTTCCTCCAAAGGTAAGGTAATATGCAAGGTGGTGGTGATGGTTTTAGTGCTTTCCTAAGAACTGTTGTGATTTTATGACTTGTTCAAATTCAGTAAATATTTGGGTTTATAAAAGTGTACCTCTTCGTATCACAAGTTAAGAATAGTTTAAGTGCTTCAGTGTAACTTACATTAACCTGCTAAAAGTACAGAGAGACTGAATTCTAAAGCTGTGAAGAGCTTTCAAAGAATTCCTTGCCAGTGGCCCCTTCTGGTTTACACCATTGGGATCCCAATTTGAGCATTCTTGCTGCTCCCACCTGTGGGAGTATGGCATGACAAGAGAGTTAGTTACATAGGACTTCATAGGTCAAGACAACCACTTTAAACTTTACCAGAAATCCACTGGCAGACCGTGTAGATTGTGGAGAGCTGGTTTGATATCCTTGCACCCAGAGGGCTGCCATCACTGGTGGCAGGTATAATAGGCCGGGGGAGGCTGGGTGATGCAGGGTACCTCCTTTCAAAGCGCCTCACTGGCCTGCAGCCTTTGGAGTGCTATCTCTGAAATGGCACTCATGGCCCGACCCCCGCTTCACATGGAGGCCCTGTTCCAGCGTCCCATTCTTCCCCTGTGGCCCCATCCATACTGCTCTTCATTCCGTACCTGCTCCACCTCTTCCCCCGTGGGCCTGCCTCCCCCACCTATGTCTCATACTTCTTCACTGCTGCTTCTTCCCCCTCCCCCATCTTCCCCAGCCCAGGCTGCCTCTTGCGCTTCACCACTCCTCTCCCCCCACCCACTGCTCATGCCCGTTTGCCCCCTGAGAAGCAGAGAAGTCTGAGTAGCAGGAGGGGGGCCCTGGGAGAGGGGCAGAGAGGCACAGGCAGGGGAGCCTCTTAGGGGTGAGGGTTGGGCTTGGGGCAGACTGGGGGTGGAGCGTGGATTGGGCCTTGGGGGACAAGGCCAAGTGGAGGTGGGCCTCTGGGCAGAGCAGCGGGTGGGCTATGGCCTGGATGCCGGTGTCCCTCCCCACTCTAAGGAGCTTCCGGCACTCAAGCCCAGCCTCCCCAGATGTGAGTGTTCCTTCACTCACGGCTGCCATGTTTTGAAGGTGCTTCACCTAGTTTTAAGGTGTAGTCTCATGAAGAGCACAATTGATTTCTAGTGTTTGTGATTGATATTGGCAAAAATGAGACTGACATGATTTTTGTGAAGGTTCCTAGGTCAGATTTAATTTGTCTTCATAAGAGTTTGCTGATTTTAATTGGTGAAGTGTTGGTTCTTTTTCAAATGGTGGTTCCTATGTGTATTCCCCACATGCATGTGCATGCACACCATGCGTCTGAGTCCAGACTTTTTTTTTCAGAGTAGTGTCCGTTGATCCACACATGTGCAGTAGCTCTCCTCGTGCTCCTGGCAGAGGGCATAAGAGACTGTGTGGGTTGACATCTCTCCCAGTTCCTCCTTATTGCCATGTGACCTGAGTTGGAATTGTGTCCTCTTTTGCATAACCTGTTCAAATTTAATTATAAATAGTCTTTAGCTGGGATGGCAAACTGCGGGCCAGATTCCCCCCCGCAGCTCCCATTGGCTGGGAACAAGGAACCGTGGCCAATGGGAGCTTCGGGGGAGGTACCCACAGGCGAGGGCAGCGCAAAAAGCCCTCTGTCCCCCTGCCCTCCCAGGGACCACAGAGACGTGGTGCCGGCCGCTGCTGGATGCGGTGTGGGGCCAAGGCAGGGAGAGAGCCTGTCTTAACCCTGCTGTGTGGTGCTGCCACCCAGGAGCCGCTCCAGGTAAGCGGTGAGCCCAAACCCCTCCTGCGTCACAGCCACCTGCCACACCCCACACCCTTCCTGCACACCACACCCCACACCCCAACTCGCTGCCCCAGCCCTACATTCATGGCTCTGCATCCAGTTTCCTTACCCAGATGTGACCCACAGGCCAAAAAATTTGCCCACCCCGGTCGATATATTAGCTTAATTCTAGTCAAAATAGAATACACCTGGTGTTGGGACTATGCCTAGGGTCCTGGGATTCAAGAACTATCTTCTGCCATTGCTTCTTTTCTCTCCTCAACAAGCATTACCAGGTTCTGTACCATCTAGGGTGAGGCACCTATCTCTGCTAAGTCACTCCCAGCTAAATATATGAGCACTCTGACCGGTCATCGATGAATTACAGGGTGACACCCACAAATTCCTAGTTCTAGTCCCTCCCCCCCCCCCCGAAATGCGCATTTTCTATTCTCCAGCACACTCATGAACAATGCAAGCTCTTAGAAATTCTGTAATTTCATCAAAAGAAAATGATAATTCACCAACCTTATTATCCCAAATGGAGTTCCCCACGCACTTTAATCCAAATATGTACTGGTTAAGATAAAACAGTAAGATAAGTTTATTATCTACAGAAAGATTTTAAGTGATTACAAGTGATGATGCATAAAGATCAGAATTGGTTAGAGGAAAATTTAAATAAAAACGCAATCTAATTCCGAAATTTTAACAAGCTAATAGGATTTAGAGCGATGGCTTTCTCTCGCCACAAGTTGTAATAGTTCACTGGCTGGATTTCCTTTCAGGCAAGGTCTCTTCTCCCAATTCAGAGTCTTTCAGGTGTTCATTGATGTCATGAGCAGAGAGATGGGAAGAGGAGAGGTGAGTTGGAGGTCAAGGTCTCTTTCTTATCCTCAAAAAGGGGAGGATGGTATTCTCCCCCCACCTGGGATGTAGGCGACACACAGTCCCTTGTGGACTTGAGGGTTGAAACGTTCCTATGAGGTAGTGTAAATTTCTTGTTTACACCGTCCCATTGCTGAAGAATGGCTGCTTAAGCCAGTGATCACTCTTTAACACCTGTTTCCGATGCTCATTTATCTTTTGCCTCTGAAAAACTGGTGTGGACCTGCTTATCATAGTCTTGTATAGTCCTGTATCATAGTCTTGTAAAAGTGGTCACTGTAATAGTATATACCAGTGGTTTATGTTCCTCTGGGGATAAACAGAGGTCTTCCAGGTGGGCACTTCAACTCATCTAGATATTTTGGTAGTGTTACAACAGGCTACATAAAAAGCACAAGCAAAGTCAGTACAACTTGTTTATACTGTTCTAAATGCTATACACTGAACTGTAGATACAATATTTATATTCCAATTGATTTATTTTATAATTATATGGTAAAAATGGTAAAACAAGCAGTAATAGAATATTATTTTTTTGTATTTTTGTCTGATTTTGTAAGCAAGTAGTTTTTAAGTGAGGTGAAACTTGGGGAGATGCAAGACAAATCATTCCTGATAGGGCTACAGTAGTCTGGAAAGGTTGAGAGCCACTGGTATAGAGCATCACAGCTTCCCATGAGAGTAAGAGCAACTTGCATTGGCGTAAGGACAGGTGCCTGCAGTGGACTGTCCAAAAGAAATGCGTTTGCTCCCCAACCTGCTCCAGGTCGTTGTCTCTACCAAGCCTTATTAGACAAATACTATTTTAACACCTACACTAGGTTGCGGAATTTAAAGGCAAGCTAGACATGAAAGATAGAGCCAGTTCCAGTCCTTTCTGGATGTGGGGAGGTTGGTAGCGAAGGTGACTCTGTCTCCAGGCTGCAGTAGATGCTGCAGGTACAGCATCCAGTTCCTTAGCTACAGGACTGGTCATGCAAAGGGACTTTTCTTCAATCGTTGGGCTTTCTTAGAGAGGTCCTAGAAGTAGAATGAAATTTAATAGTGCAAAGTACTTGGTCATACATTTAGGGACTAACAGCAAGAATTTTTCCTGTACACTGGGAACTTATCACTTGGAAGTGACAGAGGAGAAAGACCTTGGTGTGCTACCGTGTTTCCCCGAAAATAAGACAGTGTCTTATATTAATTTTTGCTCCCAAAATTACATTACATTATATTACAGCGAGAGGCAAAACTTGAAGTACGTCTTATTTTCGGGGGATGTCTTACTTTCGGGGAAACAGGGTAGTTAATCACAGGATGACTATGAGCTGTCAATGTGATGCAGCTGTGAAAGACTAATGCAGTTCTAGGATGCATCAGTCACCATACTCCCAGTAGTGACAGGGAAGTGTTAGTATCATTATGCAAGCCACTGGTGAGACCTCATCTACTATGTGCAGTTCTGGTCTTCTGTGTTTAAGATGTATTCAAACAGGAACAGGTGCAGAGAAGGGCTCTTAAGATAATCCAAGGAATGGGAAATGTACCTCTGAGTGGAGACTCAAAGTGCTTGGCTTGTTTAGCCTAACCAAAAGAAGGCTGAGGGAGTGAGATGATTGCTCTCTACAAATACGTCACAGGGATAAATATCAGGGAGGGAGAGGAATTATTTAACTTGAGCACCAATATGGACACAAGAACAAATGGATATAAATCGGCCATTTGCCAGTTTAGGGTTTATCTAGGTCAAGGTTTCTAACCATCAGAGGAGTGAAGTTCTGGAACAGTCTTCCAAGGGGAGCAGTGGGGGCAAAAAACCTAACTAGCTTCAAAACTGAGCTTGATCCGTTTATTAGGGTGTGATATGATGGGATTGCCTATGATGGCATGTGATCCAACGGCGACTCCCAGTCACAAAAGCCCCCAGCTGTTGGAGACAGGACAGTAGATGGTTAGGGCTCTGAGTTATTACAGAAAATTCTTTCGGATGTATTTGCGTGGTGGGTCTTGCCCACATGCTCAGGGTCTAACTCATTGCCATATTTGGGGTTGGGAAGGAATTTTTCCCCCAGGTCAGATTGGCAGAGATTCTGGGGGGTTCTGCCTTCCTCTGCAGCATGGGGCACAGGTAACTTGCTGGTTTAAACTAGCGTGAATTGTGAATTCTGTTACTCGTAATCTTTAAACCAAGATTGGAGGGCTTCAGTAACTCAGCCAGAGGTTAGGGGTCTATTACAGGAGTGGGTGGGGAAGGTTCTGTGGCCTGCAGTGTTCAGGAGGTCAGATTAGATGATTACAGTGGTCCCTTCTGGCTTTAAAGTCTGAGGTCCAAAATACTATCCAGGACACCCCCTGCTCGCTTTCAGTAAGTACAACCTTTTTAATGAAAAGAGAGACAAGTCTCTTCATTCTCACATGAACTCGAGGTCTGCCTTGTAATCCCTGGGGATTGATACTCCAGCCTCAAGGAGAAAACACCAGAGACCGCACTTTCAGCTATGATCACAGGCGATCACAGGTGCTGACTTCCTCTGGGCCCTGGGGGGAGGGGGGTGCTCAAACCCCTACTCTGCCTCAGGGTGTCTCTCCACCTGGCCCCTTCCTCCAAGTTCCCACCCTGTCTTCCCTCCCAGTTCAGCCCCATCCCCAGTCATCCCCCTCTCTCCTTGAGCCTCCTGAACACTGTGAAAACAGCTGATCATGGCGGGTGGGAGCTGCTGGGAGGGAGGGTGTGGAGTTGAGGGATGGGGTTGTTGGTGTGCAGGAGGCTCTGGGGAAAAGGCAGGGAGCTGGTTGCTGGTGGGTGCCAGGCTGTGGGGGGGGGCAGGGGTTGTCCTGTGACTACCCCATTTACATACCTTATTCTACCAGCATCCACCTGAACCTCTTTGTAAGTAACAGAGTTCAGAGGTCCAGTTTCTCAGTTCCATCCACTGCTAGAGCCTCCACATCCTCTCAGCTTCAGGCTGGAGGATGGTTTTGACATACACGCTGAGATCCATGTATCAACACTGATGTCACCTGTGTCTCCCCTGTCATCTTTGGGGGCCATCTTTCTTTTTTTGCCCACAGTTGGAACAAGATCACCACTGCAAGTTCAGTTCTGTAGATTATCCATCAGGGATACTCCACAGAGTCTCTCTCCTTCCCTGCTCACAAACTCTCTTCCTGAATCCTCTTCTGGGACCCTTCTCACCAACTGATTTTTCATCCTTTTTATTCCGTCCGGGGATGGATAGAGAGCATCCTTCCTCAGTACTGGGGGAGAGGGTTCTATTCCCCATATTTCCTAGTTTCCAAAAAGGACACCGCATTGAGACCCACCTTGGACCTCCAGTAACTCAACAACTTTATCTGAAAGCTGAAATCTAGGCTAACAGTAGCATCTATAATAAACCCTCTTCAGGAGGGAGCGTGATACACAGCTCTTGATGTGAAGGATATATATTTGTCATATGGGCATTCACCCATCACACAGGAAGTTCATGCGTTGCATGGTCGGTCAGCAATGCTGCCAATTTCACCTCTTTCCCTTTGAACTCATGATTTTGCCCAGGGTGTTCACAAATGTTTTTGCAGTGCAAGTGGCCCAGATGAGACATTAGGGATTTATGGTATTTCCATACATAGATGACTGGCTTCTGCTAGGCCAATCATGCTAAGAGGTTATATCAGTAACAGTTATTTCGGGGCCTCCTTGCCACCTTAGGTGTTTGCATAAACAAAGACAAATCCATCTTGTTCTGCACAAGGACAGAAAATTTTATAGGAGAATGGCTGGACTCAGTATCTGTGAGAGCTTTTGTTCCTGCAAACAGATTTTAGGCAATGAGCAACCTGATCTCTTGCACCACCCACAAACCTTGATCTGTGGTGTTAGACTACATGCACTTATCTGACATCTTTCACCGCATTCCACTTGCGGTGCCTATAAGCTTGACTTACCACCTGGGCAGGGCTGTCCTATCTTTCAATCAATCTCCTCCCACGTTGAGAGGAGAGGAAGCCAGTATTCATGCTGATGCGCAACCACAAGAGAAATCAGTACCTCCCTGTAAAGCTGTTCTGGCCTCAAGAGCTCGCCTTTCTAGAAATATCAAAAACTGAATTTTTTTTTAAAAGGTTCCCAAGCAATTTAGTCAGCCTGCCATTCACAGTGGTCTGCAAGGTCTCCTTGTCAGAGACCGTCTGGGAGCCTTTTACTATTTACTGCTCCTGACATATTGTTTTAGTTTTACTTGTTAATGCTATGTTCCCTCTCCCCCCCCCCCCCAAATGCACTTGAGTATAATCTTATCAGGAAAAGAAGCTGCAAGAAATATGACCTTAACTGCAAAGAGCCACTGAGCTTATGCCATATGGTGAAAGAAGAGAAAAACTTTTCAGATCCTTCTAAATAAAAAGACAAGAGGGTATATTATACAAGGGGGGGGGGGGGGGGGACAACAAAGTATGCATCCAACTTCATGTTTCTATTAAAATATAAAAGAGTAAAATTAAGATGCCAGTCAGTACTGTAAGTTAGTTGGGAGGTGGTGCTGAGTTGATGTACCTGCAACAAGGTTTGTAATAATTGCAGACAGTCTTTGAAGAATGTTTTTAGTTGTTTATAACTTAAAAATCAAATGCTTAATTCCTAATGGTTCCTTCACCTTCCCACCGTTCCTCCGCTTGCCACAATGGAGGGGTTGTTGCTTTTCCTGTATCTATTTCCAGCATGGTGTTACTAAGTGTTTTAGCTTATGCTTTTACAAACTTAAACTACTAAATCTAGTTTGATGTAATTAGAGATCATTGGCAACTTTGCAGTAGACGAAGTGACAAAAGTAGTTTAACTTGATTCATTTCAGAAGGCTCAGAGCAATGGGCCTGAAAAACAAGAAAAAGAGGGAGTGATCCAGAACTTCAAACGGACTCTGTCAAAGAAAGAAAAAAAAGAAAAGAAGAGGCGAGAGAAAGAGGCATTGCGACAAGCATCAGATAGAGATGATAGACCTTTTCATGGAGATGATATGTAAGTGTATTTTAATTTTGATGAGTTAATTATGATAAATTATTTGTATTACCTCTCAAAAAATAAATCATAAGTAACCGCTTAACATTAGCGGTGGAGAGAGAATAATTTAAAATAAAAAGCATGTG
Source organism: Sternotherus odoratus (assembly GCA_032164245.1). Classification (NCBI taxonomy): domain Eukaryota; kingdom Metazoa; phylum Chordata; order Testudines; family Kinosternidae; genus Sternotherus; species Sternotherus odoratus. Next base: position 102,644,392 of record JAVMKO010000003.1, read on the forward strand.
GCTGCTACAATATGACCAAATTTTATGGCAGCAACTCCTAAAGTATGCAATAACCTATAAATTTCACAGTAAAATTGTTTGTTGTCATGAGACATCTTACACTCCTGACTCTCTCTTCCCATATAAAAATCCACAGCTGTTGCTCATAGATGAAAATACTGTTCTGAAACTTTTTAAACATGATTTTCAAAGATGAGTTTCTCCTTTTGCCCTCCAGGTAGACTGGATCCGATCCACTCCCTGGGCCTTGACTATTGGGATCTTGCCCAGGCAATCTAGCTCAGAACTTTCTCCCCTCCACACGTGCTTCTGTAGGAAACTGAAGAGCTTGTCTCAGGCTTCAGTGGCTCATCTCCTTAGTTCCCTAGTCCTTGGCTGTTCGCTGTTCTCCAGGCTGCTTACCTCACCGGTCTACGATTCTGTCTCCTGCAGTTCTCTAATTGTAAACTGGACTCCATCTTTAACTCCCTTATATATTGCTGCCTTGTTCAGTGGAACAGTGCAGGGAGCATACACTATTACCCTTGAATGGAACTTAATTTGTTGGGAAAACGAGAGCAAAAGACAGTGTAGGCAGGAGAGCTCATAGACCAAAGAAAATGTTGGCTATGATCACCAAGAAACTAAGTGGTGTAGCTTATGTCAATGTGATAAACTTAGGCTAAAACTTTTAGAAATGAATGTCAAAAGTTAAGTTTCTGAACTCTCATTCAGGCACCTTAAGAAGATGCCTGATTTTCAAAAGTGCTGAGCATCCATTATGTCCTATTGAAGTAGAAGACAGTGATTACTTTAAAAATCAAGCCACTTGCTTAGGTGCATAAATATAGATTTAGTGTAGGCACCCATTTTTGAAAATGTTTGTCTTCAGCTTTGCAGACTGAAAACTTGTAAACCTAATAAATCAAGATTTTACAGGAAAATTAAAATACAAAATCATACACTTATAATCTTAATATTATATTAGCATATGCTTTTGAGTTTTCAAACCATGAAATGAAAAAGTAAAGGTTCTCTTTGTAATGTTAATTCAGTCAAATTTCGCACACGCATATGTTCTGAAATCCTGTTCTTTAAAATGTGTGACATAACATTCTCCTGTTTCTAATCCACAACTGGAGTCATTCTCTTCATAACAGTACTTTTTTCCTCTCCGTTCTCCCCGGTCAGTAGGAGCCTGGAGTACCTAACAGTGGGACTTAAAAGCACCAGTTTTCTCCATGTTCCTGATCTGCAGCTTTATTTGCTGCAGAAATTTAATAAATACCTGGTGTATTCGCGTAAGCCTCATTATGGACATTGCAAAGAAAACATTTGCTCAGTGCTCACCTTTGGTGAAGAAGCAAAAGATTAGAATGTGTAAGGAATAGAAAATAATGCTGGAATATTATTCCTTTATAAGTATGTATGAGTATGTCTTTACTCAGAACACCATGTTCAGTTTTGGTTATCTTATTACAAAAAAGATAGAGCCGAAATAAGAGTTTGAGAGGGAAGTGAGGAAATAGATGCCTGGTGAAACTGCCATATGAGGTGTGATTGAAAAGACTTGTTTAAAGAGGAGTCAAATAACAAGAAACATGAACTAGGTACACAAAACAATGAATGGTATTGATGGTGAATTAGGCACATTGATTTATCCTTTCTTGTAATATAAGGGCCAGTGGACAGTCAGTATCATGCAGAGGCAAATTTAAAACTGCTAAAAGAAAATAATTTTTACACTATGGCTAACTGCTGTGCAATTCACTGCCATAAAGTATCATTGAAGCAAACAGCTTATGAGGATTTAAAAAAAAGGATTGGATACTTGTATGGATGATATTAACATCCACATCGGAATAGGATGAAAAGGGAGATCCAAACTCTTATATTTTAGGGTGTAAGCTAGCTTCTTAGTGTCTGATGTTAGCAAGAAACTTCACCCGTAGACAGGTTATTTCATATTTATTCATTATGATGTTTCTTGCACTTGATTCTGAAGCATCTGTTACGACCACTTACAGAAACAGGATACTGGACTAGATGGACCTTAATCTGGTATGAAAACTTCTATATGCACTTTGTGAACTTCAGGAATGACTACATGATCTCTGAGATAAAGCTCTGGGTTAACATTGTATATGGGGAATGTGTTTGGCTAGTCAATGTAGTTTATATTGCCTCAGAAATCTTTGACAGAAGACGAGATTCTTCATGCATTTAGTGGCAAACAGGATCTTCAACACAGATGATGTACTTTTCTTGTGAATCCGTAGTATAGTTTCATGGCAATCAAGATCTTTGACATATTCCGGAGTATATAAATTCATGGAATTGTGCAGAAGGGACAATGGGCTTAGAGAAGAACCTGATCTGTGTGCAGGGTAGGCAGGATGTGTAGGTGGGATTTGGGGAGGAGGTGATGAAATACTGGCACTTCTTCAGAGGCAAGTTTTAGTGGTGCATTCTCTGTGGTGCATAGGGTGAGATAATATATTTCTGTTGGTTGTCTTTAAAGCCTTGCTTTGTTTAGGTTTTCATAGATTTTTAAAACCAGAAAGGACCATTGTAAGCCTAGTTTGACCTCCTGTATGACCATAGAATTTACCCAAAATAATTCCTGGAGGATATCTTTTATAAAAACATCCAGTCTTTGATGTAAAAATTGCCAGTGATGGAGAATCCACCACAACCTTTGGTAAATTGTTCCAATGATTGATTGATTAATTTGGTAAATTGTTCGTGATTAAAATTTACACCTTATTTCCAGTCTAAATGTGTCTAGCTTCAACTTCCAGCCATTATACTGTTATGCCTTTCTCTGCTAGAATGAAGAGGCCAATTATTAAATATTTGTTCCCCATGTAGGTACTTCTAGAGTGTGATCAAGTCACCCCTTAACCTTCTCTTTGTTAAGCTAAATACATAGACTCAAGGAGGTCATTCACTATAAGGCATGTTTTCTAATCCTTTAATCATTGCCATGGCTCTTTTCTGAATCATCAATAATTTAGCAACATCCTTTAATTTGTTAAACATTATGTAAGAGCAAACTTAGCTCCACAATACAGTATTCTTGTATATTAATATTGTAATTTTAAGTTAATTCAGTTTCTTTTTAGCACAATTTTGATGCTTTTACATTAATATAAAGAAATTGTTGGTTGACATGTCAGTGGATTTAATTGTTCATTTGAATTGTTAGTAGAATACACTACTTTCATTTTATCCAGAGTTCTCTTTATGGTTTTTTCACATTAAAAATAACCTTTTTGGCCTTCCCTAATGCAATTTTGCTTGATCTTGGTTTTGTGATTCAAGATGAATGAAATAAAATAAATGTTGATTAGCAAACTCATACCAACTCTAGTTGCTTCCAGATGATCTACAACACTAGCAGACCAGAATAAAACTAAATGTGAAAATCTGAACAGCGATTCATAATTTAATTTTTTTTAGAAAGACCTTGATTCTCTTGCCTTTGTAAGATGAATAGTACTAATATACAAGACTCTTGGTTACTATTTGTTATACTGTACGTGAGCACAGCCATGTTCATAATATTCTAACAGAGGTATGGAAAGTGAAAACATTATCCTTGTATAGTGATGTACTTTGACTGTCACAGTGCAGATCTGATTGTTTAATAGCTCATGTAGTAATTAGGATGTGTTTAGAAGTATCAAAGTATTGAACAATATATTTCCTTTCTTCTTTTTCTTTAAATTAATTTGACAGTGAGAATTCTCGTCTTGCAGCAGAGGTGTACAAAGATATGCCGGAGACCAGCTTCACTCGCACAATATCCAATCCTGAGGTAGTCATGAAACGACGGCGACAACAGAAATTAGAGAAGAGAATGCAGGAGTTCCGCAGCTCTGATGGCCGGCCAGACTCAGGTAGTGATTCAGATTTATTTCTTGTATGTTTTAATTGAATGATATACTACTTAGCCCTTTTTCACATGGCCAACAATTCTTGAAAGTTTGTTATTAAATTGGTCCAGTGAAATCAAACTTCTATATCCATATCTGATTGTTTACTTTGGTCTTGTTGCTAGTAATGTCTTCAAAAAAAAAAAAAAAAAAAAAACCTGGCTAGAGCAGGGGTGGGCAAATTACAGCCCGTGGGCCTCGTGGCCCACTGGCCCTTTTTACTCAGCCCACAAGCTTGGGATTGGGCCACTGGCCCCACCCTCCTGGCCTGGGGTGCCGGGCCAGCATGGCAAGCCCCGGCTTCTGAGCTGGGGGCCAGCTGAGTGCCGCAGGGCCCCGTGCTCTCCAGCCTGGGCACCGGGAGCGCCGCCAGCAGCTGGGCTCTGGGTCCAGGGCGCTGGGAACACAGTCAGCCGTGGGGCCCCGCGCTCCTGGGCCGGGCCGTTGGGAGCGCTGCCAGCCACTGGGCTCCGGGGCGCTAGGAACGCCGCCAGTCGCGGGGCCCCATGCTGCCAGGCCGCCAGGGCCGGGCCGAGTTGCCACCCACCGCAGGGCCCCACGCTTCTCAGCCGGGGCCCCGGGAGTGCTGCCAGACGCTGGGGCCGGGGCACCCGGAATGCCATCAGCTTCTGGGCCACGGCGTATGGGTTGGGCTGAGCGCCGCCCACTGCAGGGCCGAGTGTTCCTGGGCTGGACCACCTGGGCGGGGCGCCGGGCAGAGCGCCACTTGCCACTGGGCCCCGCGCTCCCCGTCCGGGGCCGGCTGAGCGCCCCCTGCTGCGGGGCCCTGTGCTCCGCCATGGGCCACATGCTCCCGGGCTGGGGCGGACCGAGCGCCACCAATGGTGGGGCCCCACACCCGTCTGAGCATGGTAACTGGGGGCGGGGGGCTTAGGTGGTGGGGTCCTGGGGGGGGGGTGTTAGGGTGGGGAGTCTCAGGAGGTGACGTAACAAAGATCAGGGAGGCTTCAATAGGGAGTGGGGTCCCCAGGGTGGTGGTTAGGGATGGGGGGGCAAGTCAGGGGGGGGTGTTGGAACAAAGAACAGGGGAGCTTCGATAAGGGGTGGGGTCCCCGGGGTGGTGGTTAGGGGTGGAGGGAGTGTGTGTGGGGGGTGTTCAGGGAACAAAGAGTAAGAGGGCTTAGATAGGGGGTTGGGTTCTCGGGGGCCAGTTAGAGTGGAGGGGGTCTTCAGAGGGGCTGATCAGGAATGTGGGGGGGTTGGATGGGTTGTGGATTCTGAGGAGGGCAGTCAGGGGGTGGGGAAGTGGGTTGGGGTTGGATAGGGGGCAGGGTCAGACTGTTTGGGGACGCATCGCTTTCCCTACCCCAGCCGTCCGCACAATTTTGAAACCTAATGCGGCCCTCAGATCAAAATGTTTGCACCCCACCCCTGGGCTAGAGTTTGCAAAAACAAACAAACAAAAAAAAAATAAACAAACTGCTGAACTGTGAAGTAAAAATTAGTCCTGTAAAATTCCTGCACTTCAGTGTACCAATGTGTGTGGCAGTGATAGGGTAGACAGGTAAACTAAGATAATTTAAGCTCTTTGGTGTCCCTGTTAATCACAGCTCTGCTGTGTGTAACTGGATTTAACTGTCAGGCTGTAAGAGCTATTGCTAGAAAGTGTGGTTTCAGAAAAGGATTCTGGGGAACAGTTTTAGTTTTGATACTGTGGTTGCATGCTCATTCTCATCCAAGGCATTTTCTTTCAAAGGAAGGAGAAATGGATCTCTCAGGGAAATATGGATGAAGCTCTATACTGGTGTTTTATAAGCACAGTCTTTCTTAGATACATTAAATATTTATAATAACAAATGAGAATCCCTTTGTATAATATGCTGAAAGAGAGCTCCTGCTATTTGGGTGGCCACCACATTTGTATGTAGGCAAGAGATGGAATCTATGAAAGGAGGAATTTGTAGAGTTTTGGTGCTAAGGTATACTGAAGAAGTCTGTTCAAACATTTAGGACTCTTAAGTCTGTAGTTGCATATCCCTTTGCACAGAGAAAATAGTAATTAAATATCTTTCCAATTAAAACCCTAATTAAATATCTTTCCAAGGTGGGACCCTGAGGATTTATGCAGACAGTTTAAAACCAAATATACCATACAAGACCATCCTGCTGTCCACTACAGACACTGCAGACTTTGCAGTTATTGAAGCACTGGAGAAGTACGGTCTGGAAAAGGAAAATCCCAAGGATTACTGTATTGCTCGGGTAAGTAATGCTAATATCAAAATGCTCCTGGTGCTGATGTTTGAGGTTTTTTTCTTAAAGCAACTTTTAAAAAATCAGTACAATTTATCAACGTTTGTTGATATTTTAATCTTAAAATTTATATCTTGTCACTTAGGTATGTTAGTAGTTCTTAAGCAATTCAATTATTTTCATTTTCATTTAAACAAATCTTTAAAGCGAACCTAAACCTTCTAACCTTATAGCATTTTTATTGCTGTTTTGTTGCATAGCAATGTCTAGTTGATGGAAATATATTTTTATACTTAAATTGATACTGCAATCTTGTTCAATTATATCAAATAAATTTTAGGAAAGTTTATAAATTAAGGCCTCAGTCCTGCCAACACTTAAGCTTAAGAGAAACCTTGTGAATGGTTGGTTCCATTGAACTAAATGGAATACTCAATACATATATGTTGGCAGGATCAGGCCCAAGTCTGATCAAGTGCACATTTTGGGATGTTTTCAGATGCTGTCCAATAATGTATAATAAGAAAGCAGTTACTGAAGCTAAAATTGATTTTCAGTTTGGTATTTAACTTTTAGAAGTTGAATATATATTTTAAGGATGCCTAATTTAAGAAAAACACCTCAGCTCCTTGAATTATATGAAAATGAGACAAATAGTTTTATTTTAATTTATTTATTTTTAAAAGGCAATCTTTATATAGAATTTGTCTTTACTTACTGGCTGAGTGGTGTAGCTTCACCAGGGAGGTATAGAGGCAACACGCTAATCAAAAATACATTTCCATCTGCTGGGGTTAGGAGAGGGTGGTGGGATTTGAAATATGGTGCTACCTCTGGGCCTTGTTTGTGAGCTCCATCCTGTGCATCAGCCTCTGGCTAGTACCTGACTGATTTAAATTTGATTCTATTACTACTCTAGTTGCTAGAAGGGAGAAAAGGCTTTTCTCCTTTCTTTTTGCCTTCCCCAAGATTCATAGTTTTTGGTGGGAAGTGGGGGATCTGCTCTGCTCCTCTTTTAGGGTGCATCTACAGTATGAAATTATATTGAATTTATAGAAGTCGATTTTTTAGAATAGATTTTATACATTTGATTGTGTCCCCCCACTAACTACGCTAAGTTGGCAGAGTGCGTTCATAGTACTGAGGCTAGCACCGACTCTCGGAGCGGTGCACTGTGGGTAGCTATCCCACAGTTCCCGCAGTCTCTGCCACCCATTGGAATTCTGGATTTAGCTCCCAGTTCATGATGGGGCAAAAGCATTCTCGCGGGTTTTCCTGGACGCATCTCTTCAGTCCGCCCTTCCTCCATGCAAGGTATGGCAAACAATGGTTTTGCACCATTTTTCCAGAAGCCGAAAGCGCAATAGGTCTGCAAACCTAGGTGCTGATGAGCTTGCCACGCTTGCCAAACAGGAAATTAAATTCAAAAGTTCCCGGGGCTTTTCCTGCCTACTTGGCTAGTGCATCTGAGTTGAAAGCATTGTCCAGAGTAGAGCATTCTGGGATAACTCCCGGAGGCCAATAACGTCAAATTGCGTCCACAGTACCTCTAATCCGGGACTGCGATGCCGATTTTAGCACTATCCCTTTGCTGAGATGGAGTACAGAAACCAGGTTTAAGAGCCCTTTAAATCAATAAAACCGGGTTGGTAATGTGTATGGAATCAGTTTTAGTTTGAAATAATTCTGCTAATTCCGATAAATCGTGTACTGTAGACCAGCCCTTAGTCTCTTAATTGTGGTGAATGGGGAGAGGTCCCTGTCACACTAATCTTTTCCAGGCTCTGCTTTAGTGTGTTGTTTTTTTTCTGTTTTGTTTCATTTTTTGTCTAACACTGCCATGCTCATAGCTCTGAGTGGCATTATCGGCTTCAAACTGATTTGTGCCAGCTTCATGTTTTCTCACATGTGACTAAATAGCATCAGGGAAGCTGACTAGAGATTTTCTATTTGATTTTTCTGATGTTTGAGAGAACTGTGAATAGTAGCAGAAATACTGCAACCGAGGCCTGCATCTTAGGAAGATAGTACTGAATCAGTTTTTCTTTGGTTCACTGTGGAGTGTATCTTAATGTTTTAAGGGAAAAAAGTTAATATTTTGCAGAAGTAAGTTTCTTAAAACTTGTATGTATGCCAGGAAAATATTCCATGTGATTTTTTTCAAGCCTTATGTATGATCAAAATAGAAAACATGTAGTCTAAGGACTTCTGTATAAATTTTAGCAAAGATTTTGCTGGTCTTATCAAAGAAGTAAATTGCTGCTTTAATTTTGTAGCCTTGTGGAAAAGCATGAATTTGGAAAGTGGAAACTTCCCAGAAACTCGACTCTTTGTATATCTAGTATGCTTTCATGTGTTTTTAAGGAGGTGACTGATTTCCATAGATAATTATACATTTGGTTTGCACTGTATCCTTATAAATGTGGAAGACCTGCTTTTCTGGCTCTTCAGAGCCAATGTACTTTGATAATATCTTGTACTCTTCACTAACTGAACTGAATTTGCCACACTTCTGACCCTACAGTATATGGACTTAAATGTGGAAGTGATTTACTATTAGACTGAAATAACTTGAAAACCTAATTCTAGGGAAATGGTTTATGAAACTGAACTTTCCTGTAAAGAATTGCTTGAATTCTTTTTAAAAATGTCCTTGATTCAGCTTAGCCTACATATATCATTATTTTCCTGACTGGGAAACATGTGAATAGTGTGCTAAATAGATTAAATAAATGGTTTTGGTTTCATTGTAACTTCTTTAGTACTGTTTACAGGATCTTTTAGTAAATCACAGCTATCTGTCAGCATCCAGTGAACAATTTGTCCTCTTCCTCCAGTGTTGTAGAAGATTGTGCTATATTGAGATTTACTTTGTACATGTTGTGTTCTTCATTTTAAAGTGGTCTTTGAAAAGCTGTGTTAAACTGAACAAAAGTAACATCACTCTTTGAAAAGTTTTGCTCTCCTAATGGTTAGCATTTTGTAAATATGGTAATTTGTCTTTTTGTTGGTAATAGTTGAGATATCTTTGAGTAAGATTTAAGCGATTGACATTTACTTAGCTAGCTAATTGGATTTTAAATTGGCGTACTGAGAAAGGGCCCTTTATAATGCCTCATAAAATATCCATAATAAAGTTCACTTCACTTGGTCTTTCAACTTTGTTGGAGATGGCGCGTTGGGTCTGTATTTATCATTTTTTCTTAGCTATATAACGAAATGTGATATCTTTATACTGTAACTTTACAAAGTACAAAAATGGTTCCATACTAACTAAACATTACGTGAATATAAGTTTTTGTTCTGATACTCCTTTTTTCTTTATCAGCATGTTAATTTTGAGGTTCATTGCAAGATGTCAAATTAAACAATTTTGTCTAAACTACCTGTGAACATTCATTTGAATGTGACCTAAAACGTATAAAATATTGTGTTGGATACAAGATTTTATTTTAAGAGGTATTGGGATTAGACTCTTAATTTAGGATGCTTTTTCTTTATCCAATAAATTAACTTGTGTTTGCCTGTAACACACAAAATGAAAGCACAACGTATGCTGATGGATCATTTTCGAAGACAAATATGCTGTTTGTAGATGACATTAAACGTTTTTGTTCTCCAGCATGTTAGTTAACATAAATATTAGTGGCTCTTTTTGGGTAGCAGAGCCAGTGATCTTTAATTCTATGGAAGTGATATGAAAAAATCTTCTTAGCACTTCATGATATAAGATTATGAGGTTTTGATCAAAATTTTAATTTATTTTCAATAGATCCTTGGTAATATGGCAAACAGTGGTTTGTTGACAAAAGAAAGTGGCAGGCCAAAAGAACAGCCTGTGGAAACTCCAATATAGCACTGTTTGTTGTTGTTTTTCAACCTATATTAGAGCAGTGATCCCCATACTGTGGGATGTGCCCCCTAGGGGTGTATGAAGGAATAGTCGGGTAGATGGGTGGCAGGACCTGGGTCAGCCCGCCACAGGGGATGGGGAGGAGCACCACTCAGCTCCGCTTCTAGCCCTCTCTGCTTCTCCACCCCACTTCTGCCCCCAGCTCCTCCTTCAGCACAAGCTCTTCTGCTGAGCCAACTGCGCATTAAAGGAGAGGTGTGCTGTAAGAGTGTCCTCCCCTCTCTCTGGACCTGGGGTACTGAGAAGAGGGACTCTTCTAAGCCAGACCAACTAACTCCAGCTGCTTCCCAGCTTAAGTTAGGTCTTTACACCCCCCAGACCCCCACACTCTACCAGCTGGGAAAATGGGGTTACCCAAGTTGCCACCATCTGAGTAAATCTCCAAGGCCCTGGAGTGGGGTACCCAGACTCCCCCAATTTCCCCCCCCCCCGTGTTCTCTCTTCCTGAGAAAAAGGGATCCTCACGCTGTTTCACACTCCCTGATAGCCCAAGGCAATATAGCTACAGCACTCCAGTCTCTCACACTCTGAGATCCCCAGATTCAAGGCTCAGATCACCTTACTAGAATTACCAGACAATTCTTATAGGTATAAAAAGTTTAATAAAGAATAGAACAAGCATACAATTAAGACACTACACAGGTACAGAATCGTTTAACCTTAATCTTCTTGCATAAACAAACCTCTCTCCCCCTTCTCCCCCTCTGCTTACTACACAGATAGAGACACCAAGGATCGAATGCAAGGTTATTATGCAGGATAATTCCTACTTACAGTTTAGCTAGTTATGAAGACACACAGAGAAAGGACAAAGTTGGAGGTCCATAGCTGGGCAAGAGGTCTGAGTCAATTCAAAGCCCAAATTGAACTGCCCTTAACTTCCTGGTTTCTTTGTGTCCCGGCAGACTTTTCTGACGTCACTCTCTTTCTCCTCCCCGAGTTAACTCTTAACAGGCATACCTAATTCCTAAGCCTCTCCACACTTATGACATGTGCATACAGATTCCATTACTGGTAAGGGGTGGGGGTGTGACAGGAAAAGTTTGGGTACCACAATATTAGAGGTATATCTAGTAGCTTTTCCTGCAGCTTAAGTTATCTAACGCATCCTATTATAAAGCTCTGTTTTCAGTAGCTTACAACTTTGTCAAATTTTGACTATTCAGGTTGAAATTTTCCACGCTGGTTATTTGCTTTAGGCTGACTTTTGGGGGGAAAAGTTTCAGCTAAAATGATTCAGAGAATGAGGTTAGGGAAAAAAATATTTTGTCCATGTTAAAAAAAATTCTTACATCAGTTTCATTGAAATGCTGTAATGCTACTTTGCTTTGGGGCTTGCCGCAGGGGATACCCTGGTATCAGTGATGCACCTCTTGTTATCCTCATGAAAATCCACTCAAATTTGACCAAGTTATAAACCTCTGAAAAAAAATTAGTTAGCACATGGTGGGTAGTGGTTTGTTATAGGCTTGCAGTGTTCTCTGATGGTTTTGACAAAGCTACTCCTCCACTAGACTATCAAGCCAACTTTACAATTGCTTTGCACTGCAAAAATGGCGCACAGTAGCATTAAGGAGGCCAAAGATCAGTCCAGTACATTAATTGTGTTGGTCAAAAGAATTATATGGTGCATGTGTGTAGGGGGAATTATGAAGTGAGGTAAGTATTGGTGTGAGAGGGGGTAATAAGCATGTGTTGGATTCTAATTTACAAACTGTGAAGACAAAATTAATTGCTTTATGAAAGGATGACCGTGTACCGTGAATAAAATTTGTTTTTCCTTGGTGCCATGAGAAGAGTGATTAACCCTAGTTCAGCAAAGGGAGAGACTCATAAAATAGGTTAATGTGTTGCTTGCTAATGTTTTTTATATTTCTAGTTGCATAATTCACAATCTCAAAATAGAAGTTGTAGTGAGGAAAATCCATTGCTAGGTCCTCTGTACAAATCTTCTAATATTTTTTCAGTGGAAACTCATAGTTAACTTTCCTGTATAGGTTATGCTTCCTCCTGGTGCGCAACACTCTGATGATAAAGGTGCTAAAGAAATTATCCTTGATGATGATGAGTGCCCACTTCAAATATTCAGGGAATGGTCTAGTGATAAAGGTACATTTAAAATATTATACAGAAATGTAGGATAGTACATGCCACCAATGTGAAATTGTGTCAAGTAGGAGGCTCATTTGAATTATATTTTGTAGTGTTCAGTTGTAGTGTACTTATATTCTTTTTTAAAATAGTCCATGTCCAGAATTTTCCAGGGTGCACTTCAAGGTTGACAGTAATATTTTCTCATTCTTCATGGTTAACTACATTAATAAATGTTTCCACTTCATTTTGAGAAAATCCTTAAAATTGACCAGTGAGGTAAAATAAATGATACACACACAAAAAAACCCTATGGTTTCATGAACCTTAAATTATTTAACTTAATAAAAACATAAGGAACACATTGAATATGCTATATTATAAGCAATTTGAAGAACATTACTGCTTTATGGATGTTCTATTTGTTTGCGCATAGATACTAGTACTCAGTGGACATGTATAATGTTATGTTGTTTTGTTATAGGAATATTAGTCTTTCAGTTGAAAAGAAGGCCTTCTGACTATATCCCAAAGAAAACCAAGAAACAAAGTGATGGAAAGCCATTAAAGGGGAAGGAAAGAGTTGACGGGTCTGGCTATGGCTCTTGCCTTCCTCCTGAGAAACTACCCTACCTGGTGGAATTAAGCCCAGGTAAGAGTTCTGATTTATAACTCATGGAGTTTTTGTAACTGATCATGCTTCAGATTGAATTATAGATTTGTTATATTGAGCTTTCAGATTTAGTTCTTTTAGAGTACAGTGGTTAAAAGACTTAATGGATATCACTTCGGTAGCAGATTGTCTCTGAGCTTTCACTAGCTAAGTACAGAAATGAGCTTTAAAGTGTTGCAAAAGAACCTTTGTTTGGTTTTTAACTTTACATATTTTTCAAAGATTCATTTCAAAAAAATAAGTTCACTCAAGGCAGATCACATTTTAATAAACTAAGTGTAAGAACATTTGACTGCTTGGTCGTTAATATGAGTTTAATTCTGAGTTTGTCAGGATAAATTAAGAATGTATTATAATGGTGAAAAATATTGTTGGACTTAGTGTGTATTTAAAATGAGAATTTATGAAAGGGAAGAAACCATTCAATATAAACCATACTTGAGAAGTCAGAAGAAAATGTTAATGCTTCCAAAAGATTAAAAATTGTACCTGAATAGTGTTCACTATTAAAAAAGAAAGCATAAACTGGAGTTTTGTTTAGATTTTTGGGTGCCAAACTTGACAGATACAGCTCACTGTATTTAGATTTCTTATACACTATCACCTATTAACACATTATCTATAGATGTCTTTCAATATACAACTTTAATATGAAAATAGTTGTATATAGGGTTGCCACCTTAAGTAGACTAAATTGAGGCTTTCATATAAATTTATTCCTTTTGTGCTTTACAAGCGTATAGATTGTGTACATATTTTACGCTTCAGCAGATTCGTAGAAGTATCATGTAACCGCTTCTACCGTAAACATGACTTCTTTTAAAAAACCTGTTGCTAAAATTTGAATTACCTAAGTGCTTTGACATACACTGCAGCACACTCGTTAAATCATTACTATGTATTGTGAAATATTACACATAAAAGTATACCTTAAAATAACTACATTTTATACTTAAGTGTATTTCTCGGATTTTTCTTTAAAATAATTTGTTTTATTTTCTAATATACAAAAACAAGCTACGTTGGGTCTCCAAATGATTAGCAAAAATGAGGTTTTATTGTGCAGATTCTATTGCCACTGTTCAAGCTGCTCCATGATCAACAAATAATTGTTTGAGAAACGCTCTGAAGTGGTGGTATCCGCTGATTCTTCTTTGAGCAGTGTCCCTATCATGTCATGTGTTTGTGCGCTCATGCACCTTTGATCAGAGATTTTCATTAGCCGTGTCTGTTCAGCCTGCATATGTGGCATCGATATTTGTGCCCAGCACCAAAGCTAGATCAGGCTGCCCAGGTGAACTGCCTTCTGTTTCTTGTCACCTGCCTTTGCTGGTCCCCTTGGTGTTTCCCTTGGCTTTTGCTCTGCTTTTTTAGCCCAACGTAGCTAGCTAGCTGGTTCTTAGTTTGTATTAGTAGTTTGTAATTTCTTTTGTTTAAAACAAAAAAAGTGGGTTTTTTTCTTTTCCTCCCAGGAAATCCTTCCTGTTGGGAGCATGCTTGGTTCATAAGGGCTTAAATGTTGCCTCTTATTTAGAGAGGCTATCCTGATCAGCAATAGACACTTTACAGTGCATTTACTGCTTGGGAGAGTTGCATGTTCCGCAGAAGTGTAACTTCTGTTTAGCTTTCAATTCTACCGCTTGGACTACTGATGATGGAGTGTTCCCTCTGCCCTGCTTCGAAGCCAGATCAGGAAACCCCCTGTTGAGTTCTTTGGTACCATATTTTAAGCCTCCAGGTAAATTGGTGCCATCTGTGAAGCACCCTAAGCAATCAGTACAGGCCAGCAAGGACAAGCATACTGATTTGTCAGTGCCGCAACATCTATTGGCACCGCAGTATTGCAACAATACTCAGTATCACGTCATCATTTGGTGCTGCAAGATTTTAGATATGCAAAGGACTTACTAGTGACTATAGAACAGAGTTCCCATGACCACCACTCCCAAGAGGAGGAGATGGGTTGTGGTGGTCACGGACTCCCTCTTAAGGGGGACGGAGTCATCCATCTGCCGATCAGACCAGGAGACCCAAGAAGTGTGTTGCTTGCTTGGAGTTGGAATCCAGGATGTGACGAAGTGTTTGCTGAGACTCATCAAGACCTTGGACCTCTTCCTCTTACTAATTCTCCATGTGGGCACCAATGATAGTGCCTAGATTGACCTTGAGTGGATCACTGTAGACTACGTGGCTCAGGGAAGAAGGATTAAGGAGTTTGAGGTGCAAGTCCATGTTCTTGTCCATTCTCCCTGTTGAAGGAAAAGGCCCAGGTAGGGACCGTCAAAATGTAGAGGTGAATGCATGGTTACGCAGGTAGTGTTGGAGAGAGAGCTTTGGATCTTCAACCGTGGGATTGCTGGGAAGAGATGGGATCCACCTAACAAAGAGAGGGAAGAGCATCTTTACAGGCAGGCTTGCTAGCCTAGAGAGGAGGGTTTAAACTAGGTTCACCAAGGGATGGTGAGGTAAGCAGGGAAGTGGGATACTGGGAGGAAACACAATGAGGAGGGTAAAAGATTGGAAGCCTCCTGATTCATACTGCAAAAGTAGAGCAATCAGCTAGGTGTATGTACATGAACTCAAGAAAACTGGGGAACAAGGAAGAAGAACTGGAAGTCCTGGCACAATCAAGGAACTATGATGTGATTGGAATACCAGAAACTTGGTGGGGCATATGACATTAAGCTCGGTGGAGAAGTAGATATGATGGAGGGTAGGGATAGGGTCCAGAGTGACCTACACAAATTGGAGGATTGGGCCAAAAGAAATCTGAAGGTTCCACAAGGACAATTGCTGAGTCCTGCACTTAGGATGGAAGCATCCCATGCACTGCTACAGGCTGTGGACTGGCTGGCTAAGCTACAGTTCTGCAGAAAAGGACAAGGTTCAGAACCCCTACTCTACAGCTGTGTGTGGACACAAAATTTGTATCCGCACCTCATCTGTGATCTGCAAATGTGGTCTGCGGATATAAAATGGATAGCCGCAGATTTGTTGGGCTCTATGAATCTTGCCACTTCTCAACTCCTCTTCCAGGATACCACTCCCCTTGCTGCATCCCAATCTGAAATTTTCTGCCTCAAAGCTTGGCTCCCTTGTGGGTCGCAGGGCTAGAGTTATCCTGTTCTGCAGAGGTACAGCACATATTATATAGTAGGAAGAAGTCTTACAAATATACTTACCTTCAGAAAAGGAGTAGTTTTGTTTACTAGTGTGAACTCTAGGACACTTCTGCCCATCTTCCACTCATTCTGGAATACCTGTTGCCTCTAATGAAAAACAGTACTGTTACTTAGTTCTTTTAAGGTTCGTCTGGTGGCCCCAATAGCCTTTCAGACCACTTTTGAAGGGTTCTCCCCATTTGGTCAACCTGCAACCGCAAGGTTCATGAAAGGCCTGGGAAATCTTTCCACCTGTAAAAGTTTCTGCCCCTGTTTGGGACTTTAATCTGGTTCTTTAAAGTCTCATGAAGCCTCCTTTTGAACTGATGGTGACCTACTCCTTATTGAATTTGCCTATAAAAACAGCCTTTCTAGTGGCTATTATCTCATCCCATAGAGATGGAGAGACTAGGGCCTTAATAGCAGACCCTGCTTTCACAGTTTTCTACGAGGATAAGGTTTCCTTATGTCTGCATTCCAGGTTTCTTCTGAAGTGTCATTTACCTGCCAATTGTCTTTCTGAAACTGCCTGAGTTTAGTATGAGACTGTTCTGTATGTTAGATGCCAGAAGGGTGTTTATCCTGCTCCCTACATAGGACTAAACCATTTCATAAATCCCCTGTACTGTTTGTTTGTTTCCAGACAGATCCAAGAGCTCTGCTCTTTCTACCCAGAGGCTTACTAAACAGATTTCAGGGTGTATTATAGCTTGTTACAGCATTGCCAGCATTCTAGCTCCTACTAGTCTGTCAGGTCACTGGATGAGGTCACAATCTACATCTATGACTCTACGTAAAAGTGTCCCAGTTGCTGAGATCTGCAAAGCTGCTACATGGTCTTCGCTACATACCTTCTCCAGACATTATGCTTTAGTTGGTGCCTCTAGATATGATGTGGCAGTGTAGTCCTTTCCTCTGTAATGGACCCAACTCTGAAGTTCTCAGGGGAGGTCCACACTACCACTTAGATTGAGCTAACGTATGTTGTTCAGGTGTGAAAAAGACACCCCTCCTGAGTGATGCAAGTTACAGCAATTTATAAGCACTGTCCACACTTGAGATATGTTGGCAGGAGACTCTTTCTAACCGACATGCTGCATCGGTGCAGTTGCGCTGATGTAGTGCTTCTAGTGTAGATCTGCCTTCAGCGATAGAAAGAACTAAGGGCAGTTTGCCTGTGCAGCCTGTTATAGCCTCTGTGTGGAGCATGAGGATATCAACACAACACATGAGCACGCTAAGTGGACATTGCTAATGAAAATCTGTGATCAAAATTGCATGCAGCGGAAATGCACCTGAAGTGGTGTGCCCATAGGGGCACTCATCTCGAAGAAGTTACTGTCCTGGGTGAGTAACTTTTTCATAGCATATCAGGTTTTTTTTATTTTATTTTATTTTATTAAATGTGTACTTCATTTTCCCAGCGTATCTTTAGTGTTTTAGCCTTTTAGGGATTAAACATAGATTTTTAAAAAATTGTTAGTATTAGTTATTTATATTTCTGTTGGTTATGTAATTTGGCTGTTGTGTTTGTATTTGAATTGGTTCTTTCAGTAGATATAATTTGGTGTGTGTATTCTGCAATTTGAAAGTTGCAGTGGTCTGTTAACTTTCATGAGATGAGACTAGGACACGTCTTGTATTAAGTGATTTTTGAATCAGTTCATCTTTTGGCTGCAGTATCCCTGTGATCCTAGTTTAAATCATGATTTTATTTAAATAATTCAGATAATGGCTGGTGAGGTCAGTAGAACATGTGGCACATGTCAGAATTTTTTTTTTTTTGGTAGGACTAAAGTTAATGAAATTTGCCTTTATTTTTATAAGCCTTTTTATTTATGAAATTCAACCTTTTTTGGTTCTGGTCTAAATTTTCTGCTTATGAAGCCTAGTTGTTTTAGTATAAAACACTGTGTATTGGGCGATTGGAACGAGACATCCATTAATCAAAAGAAAAAGAATCTTAAAATGAGACAGGTGGCAACTCTGTATACAGTTAACTAACTACAGCCTTTTCACATTGCTTGGACACTGATCTATTGTTTGTGCTTTCTTCTAACAGCTAGTTGTTGGCTTCTTAAACAAGAATAGAAATTAATCTATCCACTTAGTTTGCAGGATTAAAGTCCTTGTAGGTTTTCAGGTTGAAAGAGTTAAATGCACTGCATCCTCTTAAATTGAATAAGCATTGTCTGGCTACAGTTTCACCCTTTCCTGTCTTTTCTTTTCCTGCCTTCTTCTGCATGTTCTGCATGGTATCTGTCCTGCTGGTGCTGTCTTCACCTGGGTCCTGTGCATGTGTTTCTAACCCCAGGGAGAAGGAATCACTTTGAATACTACAACTATCACACTTATGAAGGTAATGCTATATTTAATACTGTTCTTTCTCCCTAGTCACTAAAAACAGTGCTGGCAAAAAAAACCTACTCCTACATTTTCCCCAACAAATGAGAGACCATCCTTGTTTTTGAAATGGGCAGTTTGTTATGTGAAACACTTTTTTATTTTCCTGGATATATCAGATTAATTTTAAATAGTCTAATTACTGGTGAAGAGATGTCAAATAGGTCTTGAATTAATTGGATACTATTAACCCAAGAACTAAACCTTCCAGCTAAGACTCACAACTGGATTTCATAAGGCCTTTCCCTGTGGTTAAAGGGCAGCACTCTACTGTGAAGGAAAATGCTCCTTTATCACCCAGTTGCAGAACACACTGGGAGTGATTTGTTTTTTAAACTTCTTCTCCCTCACTGTGGAGGTAAAGAATTGTTTCTTCTCGATGCTCTCTGTCGGCTGCCCGAGTGGGGAATGAAGTACTCCGTAATCTTCGCTGCTTTGGCGGATTATTGGGCCAGTGGAAGAACTCTCTCTCCTGTCTTCCCTATAGAGTCCAATTGGCAATCTTCAATATTTCTCTCATAAGCTGGATATGCAACTCCCTGCTCTGCATGATACGTGTATTAGGCAGCGCATTGACCAGAGGGACTCAAGCACATAGATTCCAAGGCCAGAAAGGACCTGATCTAGTCTGATTTCCCATATTGCACAAGCCATAAAACTTCCCCAAAATAATTCCTAGAGCAGGTCTTTTTAGAAAAGCATCCAGTCTTGATTGAAAAGCTTGATTTGATTTTAAAATAACCAGTAATGGAAAATCCACCATAAGTGGTAAAATGTTCCACTGTCTGTTTACCCTCAGACTGTTAACATTTTAGGCCTTATTTCCAGTCAAATTGTCTAGCTTCAACGTCTAGCTTTTGGATCTTGTTACACCTTCCTCTAGTAGATTGAAGAGCACATTATCAAATATTGGTTGCCCACGTAGGTCCTTTTAAACCGTAATCGGGTCCCCTCCTCTCCCCCATAATGTTCTCATTAAGCTAAATAGAGTGAGGTCCTTAAGCCTGTCATTATAAGGCATATTGTCTAGTCCTTTAATCATTCTCATGTCTCTTCTCTGGACCCATTCCAACTTATCAACATCCTTCTTGAATTGTGGACACCAGAACTGGACACAGTATTCCAGCAGGGGTCACACCAGTGCCAAATACATGGCTAAAATAACCTCTCTACTCTACTCAAGATTCTTTTGTGTATGCACCCAAGGATCACATTAGCCCTTTTGGCCAGCATCACACTGGGAGTTCATGTTCAGCTGATTACCACCAAATCTTTTTCAGAGAGTAGATTTCATCATGGAGGAATAACTTGTATTACAATTGCAGGTTCTTCTTCGAGTGCTTGCTCATGTCCATTCCAACAGTGTGTGTGCGCACCGCGCATGCACGGTCCCGGAAGATTTTTCCCCAGCGGTACCCGTAGGGTCGGCAGGGGCAACCCCTGGAGTGGCGCCCTTATGGCCATGCATATATGCCCCTGCCGACCCGCCCCTGCCCAGTTCCTTCTTTCCGTTCGTGACGGTCGCTGGAACAACGACGCTTCGGCTCGTTTCTTGCGGTATCCTTATATTCAGTATTTCCCTAGTTCTCTAGTTAGTGTAGTTCAGTTTAGTTCTTGTAGTTTAGTAGTTACCTGTATATAGTTAATAAATTAGGACTAGATAAAAGAAAGTGAAATTCCGGCACCGGGGCATGCCTGGAGCGCCGGGTTTCAAGATTTGTGAAGGCTGTGCTAAGCCTATGCCCGTGAGTGACCCTCACTCCAAGTGCCTCAAGTGCTTGGGTGAGGCCCATTTAGCTGAACGCTGTGCAATTTGTAAGGCATTTAAGCCCAGAACAAAAAAGGAGAGAGATTCGCGCCTGAAGATGATCCTCATGGAGTCGGTTCTTCAGCCTGAGGTGCTGTCCACCTCCGTGTGCAGCGCACCGGCCTCGGTGCGGGACCAGTCGGCACCGAAGGCTGACCGGGGCAAGCACCGGCACCGGTCCTCACAGAAGGGGAGCTCCCGAAGGCACCGCTCCCAGTCACCGGTGCCTTTGAAGAAGTCGAGAGGTCGTTCCCCGGTCCGTAAAACCCAGGGTGAACCCTCTCCCAGACGGCAGACTTCGGGTCGCAAGGTCGAGTCCCGTAAAGTGCCTGCGCAGCCGGCTGAGTCTGAGCCGCATGCGCCCCTCGGTACCGCCTCACCTCCTCCAGAACTCATGGAGCAGCCAGATAGAGCTTCAACACCAGATACTTTTGAGGCGGCCAGGGATTTAATCGCGCTAACGACGGAACCAACCCCGGCACCGGCGCAAACGCAGTCTCAATTTGTAGTACCGGCACCGGTAGTAGCGCGACCTCTGGCACCGATCACAATTCAGAGTCCGGTGCCGCTGATTCCCGCCTACCCGGAGTCAGCGCCAGCACGGGCGGTACGGGCTCCCCCGGTACCGATCAGACAGGTACCGACGACTTCTGAGTCTACGGCACCCAGGCGCATTGAACAGCACCCGGGGAAGCCGACTATGTTTGAAAGGCACGTCACGGCACCGACGGGGTCTGCTCCCCCATGGTCCGGGTCGGATTACTCATCTGAATCTGACGCACGCTCCTCAAGATCGGGACGTAGCCATCACACCTCCCGCTCCCACCATCATTCTCGGCACCGCAGGTCCTCCCATCATAGGTCCCTTCCACCCTGGCTCCCTCAGGAGCAGGCTCCAGGGCAATGGCCATTCTGGACGCCCTTTGCGTTCCACCAGCAGGGACCACCATCGGTGTCATCTTCCCTGCCTTCGGTGCCGAGAGGACCGGTCTCCGCCACCGTCTCGGTGCCGCCCCCGGAGGTGCCCCCGGAGATTCCTGTACCCGGTCCTTCGGGGCTGCACCACCCCCCATCCGAACCTCAACAGATAGCACAGACAGGGCCTCCCGGTGACCCGGCACCTGGGGAACCGGTTGAGGACCCCCAGTTTGTTGCATCCTCTTCCTCCTCGCCTGACGAGGCAGTAGCAGGCTCCTAGTCCCCAAATTTGCCACCAATGGATGTCAAGGGGCATCAGGAACTCCTCCGCAGGGTGGTGCAGAATCTTGACCTCCCAGCTGAGGAAGTGGAGGAGGAAACAGATCCCAAAGTGGACATTTTGACAATGGGGGGCCCTACCAAGATAGCCCTGCCGTTCATTAAGACTATTCACAAAATTTCCAACGTCATATGGCAGACACCATCTTCTGTTCAGCCTACCGCTAGAGGGGTTGAGAGACGTTACTTTGCCCCCCAGCAGGGGTATGAGCACTTGTTCACCCACCCTCAGCCAGGAACGCTGGTGGCAGACGCAGTTAACCACCGTGAGCGTCAGGGGCAGACGGGATCCACCCCGAAGTCCCATGATGCCAAGAAATTGGACTTGTTTGGCCAAAAAGTCTATTCTTCGGGAGCCCTCCAGCTGCGCATCGCAAACCAGCAAGCAGCTTTGGGGAGGTACGCCTACAATTCCTGGTCGGCAATGGCAAAATTCCAGGCCCAGCTTCCCATGGACTCTCACTCAGAATTTAAGGCCATCCTCGAGGAGGGTAGGGTTGTCTCAAGGGCAGCCCTACAGGCCGCTCTGGACTCCGCTGACTCTGCCTCACGCACCATGGCAACAGCCATCGCTATGAGACGGGGGGCATGGTTGCAAGTCTCCGGGATTCCACCCCCGGTGCAATCTACTATACAGGACCTGCCCTTTGATAAGCAGGGTCTGTTTTCTGAGGAGACTGATAAAAAGTTACATTCTATGAAAGACTCGAGGACCATGTTACGTTCTCTGGGCCTCCATACTCCTCAGCCCCTCCGAAGGCCGTTCAGACCTCCCCCTCCCACACAGCCAAGACCATACCAGTTCCCTCCTCGACGGGACCCCCCTAGGAGGGGTGGTAGGGGCAATGGCAGGGGACGCCCTCGCTCTTCGTCCAGAAACGGACAACAAAATTCGGGCCCTAGAAGCCAGCAAAGGCCCAGACCTAATTTTTGAAGTTGAGCCCGAGGGCCTCAGACCAGTTCCCTTAGATCCTTCACGTCCTTTTGTGAACCGCTTATCCCACTTTTACCAGGAATGGGCCCGACTTACTTCAGACAAATGGGTCCTCAGCCTGGTGAGGGTGGGATATTCTATTCAATTCTCCTCCCTTCCGCCCCACCATCCTCCCTCCCCGTCCCTCTTCAGGGACCCATCTCACGAGCAACTCCTAGTTCAGGAGGTTCATACCCTCTTGTCTTTGGGTGCCATAGAGGAGGTTCCTCAAGAATTTCGGGGCAAGGGGTACTACTCCCGTTATTTCCTTATCCCAAAGGCCAAAGGTGGTCTTCGTCCCATCCTAGACCTGTGGGGCCTCAACTCCTACATAAAGAAGCTGAAGTTCCGCATGCTCTCCCTCGCAACCATCATCCCCTCCATGGATCGCGGAGACTGGTTTGCCGCCCTCGACCTAAAGGATGCATACTTCCACATTTCAATCATCCCCAGTCACAGGAGGTTCCTGAGATTCATGTTAGGGGATTGCCACTACCAGTATACAGTACTTCCGTTCGGCCTATCCACTGCACCAAGGGTCTTCACAAAGTGCATGTCCGTCGTGGCCGCATTCCTGAGAAGGAAGCATGTGCATGTATAATATACCCTTACCTGGACAATTGGCTCATCAGGGCAGAGACAGAACAGCTAGCAACCCAACACATAGCTCTTACCAGGGCAATTTTCCTCAAGTTGGGCCTCCTGCTAAACGAGCCAAAATTGACCCTAGTGCCCACTCAGAGGATAGAGTTCATAGGAGCGATATTGGACTCTCAACAGGCAAGGGCATTCCTACCTCCTACGCGGGCCTAGGCCATAGCAGACTTGATTCACTCGGCCCTTCGATTCCCCACCACTACAGTCAGGAACTGCATGGTCCTCTTGGGACATATGGCAGCTTGTACATACGTAGTGCCACACGCCAGGCTGCGGCTTCGCCCTCTCCAGACCTGGTTGGCAACTGTATACAGACAGGGCAGAGATCCTCTAAACTTGATTGTCACTCTCCCAAACCACACACTGTGTTCTCTCCAATGGTGGCTTCAACCCGACTCCCTCGCAGTAGGAGTCCCCTTCCGGAAGCCTCAACCGTCAGTAACCTTGGGGACAGATGCTTCCGCCCTTGGCTGGGGAGCACATCTTGGAGACACCAGGACTCAAGGCCTCTGGTCTTGGAGCGAGCTGTCCCTTCACATCAACGTCAGGGAGCTCAGAGCGGTTCGTCTAGCCTGCCAAGCGTTTCGGGAACGCATACAAGGCAAGTGTGTGTTAGTGCTGACAGACAACACAGCAGCAATGTTTTACATAAACAAACAAGGGGGTGCTCGGTCCTCTCACCTATGCAGGGAAGCCCTAGCCCTCTGGGAATTTTGTATTTCACACAATATTCACCTCCAAGCCACCTATCTCCCAGGGGTTCAGAATGTATTGGCAGACACTCTGAGTCGCTCCTTTCGGGGCCACGAGTGGTCGCTCAGGGCCGATATTGCACACTCAATCTTCCTAGTGTGGGGTTTTCCCCTCATGGATCTGTTCGCCATGAGAGCCAACAGGAAGTGCCAGAGGTTTTGTTCCCTCCTGAACCTCAGCCCGGGGTCAGAGGCAGACGCCTTTCAGATCCCTTGGAAGGGGGGTCTACTCTATGCATTCCCTCAGTTTCCCCTTATTCACAGGGTGCTGCTCAAGGCCCGTCTAGACAGGGCCTCCATGATTCTCATAGCGCCGGCGTGGCCCCGCCAGCATTGGTACACCCTGCTGATGTCCCTTTCCATCAGGGCACCCATAACTCTCCCACTCCTCCCGACCCTGATCTCTCAGGAGCACGGCCGACTGCTACACCCCAACCTGCAGTCTCTCCACCTCACGGTGTGGAATATCTGTGGCTGAACCCATCGGAGCTTCAGTGCTCTGCTCAAGTCAGGGATGTCCTACTGGGTAGCAGGAAACCTTCCACTCGGGCTACCTACGCGGCCAAGTGGAAGCGCTTCTCTTTGTGGGCTCAGGATAAGGGAGTTGCCTCTCTTTTTGCTCCAATATCCCTTATCTTAGACTACCTCCTTAGCCTTAAGCAGCAAGGTTTGGCACTCTCCACTGTACGGGTGCACCTGGCTGCCATATCAGCTTTTCACCCAGGTGTCGGTGGAGTTTCTGTATTCAGTAACCCTCTAGTCGTTCGGTTTATCAGGGGATTAGAAAGGTTGTACCCCCCGGTGAGGCACCCAGTTCCGCCTTGGGACCTGAACCCGGTGCTAACAGTGTTAATGAAGCCCCCCTTTGAATCCCTGGCCACTTGCCCTCTTTCCTATTTATCTTGGAAAACTGCCTTTTTGGTAGCTATTACCTCTGCTAGAAGGGTGTCCGAGCTCAGAGCTCTTACCTCGGAACCCCCGTATATGGTCTTTCATAAGGATAAGGTTCAGTTACGTCCTCACCCGGCCTTCCTTCCTAAGGTGGTTTCTGCTTTCCATATAAACCAAGACATATTCCTCCCTGTCTTTTTCCCAAAACCCCATACATCTAACAGGGAAAGAATGTTCCACTCTTTGGACGTGAGGAGGGCTTTAGCCTTTTATATACAACGTACAAAACCTTTTCGTAAATCTCCACAACTTTTTATTTCAGTAGTGGAGCGAATGAAGGGGTTGCCGATCTCTTCCCAACGCCTCTCGGCCTGGATAACATCGTTCATCAAGCTGTGCTATAACCTTTCGAATGTTTCTCCTCCTCCGTTAACAGCCCATTCGACCAGAGCTCAGGCCGCATCCACAGCGTTCCTGTCGCACGTTCCCATCGCTGACATCTGTAGAGCAGCAACGTGGTCTTCGGTTCATACCTTTTCCTCGCACTACGCGATTGTGCAGCAGACAATGGAGGACGCTGCTGTCGGACAGGCAGTCCTGGCAGCTGGCATTGACAGTACTCCTCACCCTCCTCCATGATAACTGCTCGTAAGTCACTGTTGGAATGGACATGAGCAAGCACTCGAAGAAGAAAAGACAGTTACTCACCTGTCGTAACAGTTGTTCTTCAAGATGTGTTGCTCATGTCCATTCCAAATCCCTCCCGCCTCCCCTCATGTCGGAGTACCGGCAAGAAGGAACTGGGCGGGGGCAGGTCGGCAGGGGCATATATGCATGGCCATAAGGGCGCCACTCCAGGGGTCGCCCCTGCCGACCCTACGGGTACCGCTGGGGAAAAATCTTCCGGGACCGTGCATGTGCGGTGCGCGCACACACTGTTGGAATGGACATGAGCAACACATCTCGAAGAACAACTGTTACGACAGGCGAGTAACTGTCTTTTTTCCACTCAAGCAGTTTTTGTTCTTTAAAATATATTTCTTAATGTAATTTTCACAAATTCCTACTTTAGGAAACTATATTTAAGATTTCAGAGGACTCCTTTCCTTTGTTAGATCTCTTTGTATATTAGTCTGTTAGGCCCATCTTCATTAAGCTGTTTTCCAGTTTTCAAAGTCTTCTGTTTTACAGTAGAAGTTACCTCCTCACTAGGTGTGTACTATTGTCACAATCTTCGCCATCAAGGCTGTCTTGCCACAAGTGCCTGGCAGATTGTGTACTGGCTATATTCACACCACAATTGCAACTGCTGCCTGATAGATGTGCATTTTGCAGCCAGATGCATCCCTCACACCCTGTCTAGCATATTACCTTGTTAGCCTTACTTAGCTGTTGCATTCATGAGAGCAGTTGACTAATCAGTTGGGATGCAAAAATGTAAGTTAATTTCTCTTTGGTACCATGTCTTGTGCTTTTCCCTGCTGTATGTTTCACAAGTATAACTCCCACATAAACAATGGGATGCTATTAAAGATAAGTGCCCAGTGACCAAACTAGGAATGGGAGGTTGGGATCTGGAACCAGATGGGCACAGGAAGTAGAGCTGATGTAACTGCAGATGCAGAATGTCTGGTATATATAGGAAGCTACAGGATACCCTCTGAAACCTGGATTGTGATTGTGCCAAATAATTCCTTCTCCCACCCAAAGAAAGAATTTGCAGATAAGGCTCCAGTTCATGGGATTCCCTCACAAGCCCAGGCCTGGATGACCTGTGCCCATCAGTCCAACCAACACCAGTAGCTCTCCAGAATTCTGCTATAACTTGTCTCAGTTTACCAGAACCATTGATATTGTAATTAAACATCTTCTAATGGTTAAATTAGAGTGAATAAAGGAAGACTCGGCACACCACTTCTGAAAGGTTGCCGACCCCTGTATTAGGGAAAGGCACAATTTTCTTAAAATGTAAGTTTTGGGGGGCAGGGATTGTATTTTATATATGTAAACAAGACGTAACCCATTGTAATAATTATCACCATTGGAATGGGATTGTTAAAAGCTTTTCAATGAGAAATGCTATGTTTGCTTCTCTCTGTTGAAAATCCTGAGTTAGACCATAACTTTGTGGAATTATGATGAATGGAATAGTACTTTTTAGAGGTTTCTAAAGTTTTATTAATTCTAGTTTTCTCTCCCTGTGAAGCTTGTAAAGTTGTTCTCCTGATAACTTAAAGCACCTGACTATTAGTGGATGGATTAAAAAAGTCTCTCTTTTTTTTTTTTTTTTTTTTTTTTAGAAACTATAAAATATATGTAGTATATGCATGGTGATATAAAAAGTTTTATTGGCTTGGACACTTAGTAAGTAATGAAGATTTCTGTAATTTAGGTAAACAAAAACTCCATACCTTGTATTTGTGTGTGTGTGTGTAATTAATGGTGTGTATGTCTATGTAGGAAATACCTGATGGTGTGATACAAGATTTTATTTGTAGGAATATGTGATATGGGTTCACTATTCACAAGGGATAAAGTCATGAATGAGTGATGTATCATCCCAAGCAAGTGCCTATGTTTATGACTATATTGTCTTTTCTCTGTGGCATACATAATAGAAGGAATATTTTAGAGATTTGTTATTTGGGATCCTTTTTCATCTTTATCTGCATGAAAACAGGTGTCTTCGTTGGCAAGACTGAAATTCTGGCCGCAGATGATGTCAGGAGCAAACTTTCATTGACTTCAGTGGGGCCAGGATTTCATTCCGAGTCCAATGGTAGAAGGCTCAGAGGAAGCTGTAAAAGCCATTAAGTAAACTAGCACTGCAGAATATTGAGTTGTTGGTCTTTAAAACTAGTATTTTTAGGTGTAGAATAGTTTCCACAAGTACAGGCCTGAAACTTGCATCTTCAGAGCCCCAGTCAGGTGTCATTTGGATCTGTGGTGTTGGGAATTCCATATTTTGGAGGAGAGGTGGAAACACTTGTAGGTTTAAAAACAAAACTATGCTGTTTTGAATTTTGGAATGTAAAATAAGTCCTTGGGAAGAAGTATTAATGGGCAGAGTGCAGGTGAGATGATCAAAGGTGTATATGATAAATCACCATGTCTGCAATTTATCACGTGGATGTTGCTTCCACATTTGTGTGTGTAAAGGATTAATAGCGCTCTAAGATACTATAAATGCATGGAGTTTTCCTTGAAATTCATATGGTGAAACTTTAGATTTCTGTAGATTTGATATTGTGTAACTTTTACTCATTAAAATTAACAAAATATTCACCCTTCAGAACTACTGTATTTACCAAAATTAACATAGTAAATTTCAGTAGGATGCAGTTACTTGAATTGTGCACCCCTAGTATCAAATGTATGGTTAGTTTTTTGCCAGTTGTGCATGCCACATTTGAAGGAATATAAGAGGTAAATGAATGTTTTCATTTTTAGAACGTTATCTTGTTTGCTTCTATTCTGCTGATTCTCTTATCTACCTTAACATTTTTTCTCCCCTCTTCTACATGGTCACTTATCCCTTCTCCTGTGTCTTCCTTTTTTTGGTTGGTATGTGGCTCTCATTAGCTGCTGTACTGTCTTCTTTGTGCTGGCAGCTAAGTGTAATTCATTAATATCCTGTACAAGAAAGCACTGACATATAGTATTTCAAGGATATGAATGATTGTGAACTTCATGGGCAGTGCAGACAGCAGTATAGTGGAAGTAAAGCACCTTGGATGAGATCAACATGAGAAGATGAATCTGCAGGTGAAATGCCTCTAAAGATGTGGGCTTCTAAAACAGTCATCTATTCAGTGGTCTGCTGGTAAGGAAGAACTTGCATATCAAGAGAAACTTGACTAGAGGGGATGTCCTAAAAGTATATCCATTGAGTGGTAAAGCGAAGGTAGATCAGGTGCTTCTGCTCTCTGTATTTCAGGATGCAAGAACAAGGGGACGTTCACTTAAATTGAAAGGTAGAAGATTGAAAACTGATCAAACGAAATACATCTCTACACAAAGCATAATTAGACTATGGACTGTATTGCCACAAAATGCCTTTTGAAATCAAGAATAGAGCAAAAAGAGATTAGATAGTCATGGATAATAAGAATAACTTAGTTTTGTCAATTAATGTGAACAAAAGATGGAATGAATATATGATTTTGGGCTTTTAGGGCTTAGACCAATATCTATTAGAGATTGAGGATGAGAGCGTAATCATCCCAAGTCTGCCTACATTGGGGCTTCTTGCAACTTTCTCTGAAGCATCAAGTACTGGTTGCTGTTGAAGACCTGAATACTGGGCTAAATGGATTGTGGGTTGATCTAATCTGGCAGTTCTTCCGTTCCTTGACAGAGACTGAAAATTTAGGTTAACAGAAGCTCAGGAATTGAGTGATTTTTTTTTTAAGGGGCTTTCAGGAATTTGAGCTAAACTATAGAACTTTTGTTCTAGACTATGAATAAACTTTCAGTTTCTGACTGATGAAATGTTGTCAAATTAATCATGGGTGTGGAAGAATGTGGCTAGACACTATACCTACCTCTTGTTTTTAGATGGTGAAACAAGCATACGTCTTTGATTGCTATAAAAGATGTGTAGTTGGGCTGTTTAAATGACATGTATTCTAGACATACAATTATTCCCCAAACTGAGTTGCAATACAATAATTATGAGAGATTTTCAGTGGCTTTTGTCTCCATGAAGATCCATATGTACTGATTTCCATTCTAATTTACAAGATTACCACTCCCATATTGAAGAGAGCATTTCTACATGTGCTGTAATTTGAATAACATTCTCTAGTGCTTTTGTGTGCAGACTGAAACTAAAAATAATTGGTATGCTATTTGTAGGCAACAATATTTTTCATCTTGTGGCCAGCTGTCTCCTATTCTAGATATCAGACACAGAGATTTTGAACTTCTGCACTCGTTCTTGATGGGGGAAAGTAAGATGCATAAGTTTCCATTAGCATTAAAAGCTGTAATACATACCTGTAAAATGAGTTTGTGTATATGCATGAAAATCAATGGTAGATGGCAAGAGGAGATAAGTTCTCTCCTCTTCGGTATGTCTCACTAAAAGGGGTGTGTATGTGCACACATTTGGTTTTTTTATGTGGCAAAGAGAGAGTAGCGGTTAGTGTATACATTTTTAAAGAGAATAATATTCTTAGGGTCTCCGGTTGTGATTTTTTCCCCCAGTTTCATTTTCTGCAAGATCAAAATGTAGGTTGCTGGGACTGAAGATAAGCTTGTTGTACTTAGTACTGTACAGGATCTTTTCAGGGAGGATAAGGCAAAACGCCACATTTATTGTATATATATAGAGAGAGAGAGCACGCTCATGCGCTCACACAAACAAACACACTCCGTCTTGGTGGTGTTACCAACGAGTTGCTCCCCTTAACTGCACTGGCCAGGTGAGTTAGATGGGGGAGGGGTGGAGCCGGGCTTCTGCTGATCCGGATTGAAGCTCCAATGTTGACAAGACGAGACCCGGGGTCCTCTGCAAGGCACCTCACTTTTATAGCCGCTTCTTCCCTCTCGTGCAAATCTGTCCCAGATTAGTCAGCCCGCTTGACATATTTGATCATCCTTGCATCTGGCTCCCATCCTCTCTCCAAGGGTGCAGCTCTCTGGAGGTACCTGCCTTCCTCATTCACACCTTGTTCATTCAACAAGGCAATTGATTCCAAAGTGGGGGAAAGATCTTATTTTACTTCTAGCAAAAAGACATTTTTCTTCTACCTTAATTATCCTACCTTAGGGGCTATAATATATATTACCAAAAGTTTAACACAGGGTTATATGAAAAGTTAACACAAGTCATAAAAGTTGCACAAATTTATCTACAAGCTCAGGAGGAACAGTACAGTCCTCAGTTACAGTCCTCTTACAATGTATCTTAATTGTCATTTCTCATCCATGAGGAAGAAGCTGACATATAGGCATATGTTTAGTAGGGTAACAGTTTTTACAAGGGCCTATTTTTTTATTATTATTTTTTTTAGCTTTTTTACTTGTTTCAGCATCTGGTATAGGGGAAAAAAGTTGGTCTCACAGGGTACCTGACATAGTGATGGAGATATTGATGGCAACATGCATTTCATTAGAGGTCTAAGAGATGAGGCTTTAGACCTATGTCTGTGGTGCTGACATCTATGCAGTTCATAAAAATGTCTTTGAAATCCTTATTTTTTCTTTCTTCGTTTGTAACGTCAGAAGCTATACTGTAAGCTACCATTTAAGCACAAATGGAAATATAAAAGAATATGGACAGGTAGAAAGCTCTAAGAAAAAGATCATTTGCCTTTTTGCAGTTGCCAGAGCAATTTTCTGTTTCATGGACTTTCCTATTTAGTATTTACCATCCATATTACCTTTTTTTCACATAAACTTTAGCAACTCTTCAGTGTTTCTAAGTAAGTTTAAGGACACATATTGGATTAATTTTTGGTTAACATTAATTCAGAATTAAATGTTTTTAGTTTTATAATATGAATTGCAAATATAGCTTTATTATTTCTAAATCAAGTGCTTTACGCTTACTTTACAGATGGTTCTGACTCCAGAGATAAGCCAAAACTCTATCGTCTACAATTAAGTGTCACTGAAGTTGGAACAGAAAAATTTGATGACAATTCTATCCAGGTGAAGAAAAACAGCCTCAAGTGAAAGAACTGACTTGAACTTCAACCAGTCACATGTGTAATCTTAGGAACTAGCTCAATTCACTGAGGACCATAACTATTTAATTATTTAACCCCCTCAGCATGGGCCTCAGGCTTTCCTGTTAGTAAGCATTAATGAAAAATGCATTTTAAAAAAGCCACTCTGTACCTACCAATTTACTTCATCCTTACCACATCTGCCTGAACTGACTCATCTTTACAAGTCAGAAGGGCAGATAAAGCTAAATGTGCAAACAAATGATTTTCTGTTGATCAGAATGCTTTCATTTGTTTTTTCTGTTTTGCTTAAAGAAAAAACTGAAGGCTTGATCTTTTAAACACAAAAATGAATACAGTCAGTCTTTGGACTTGGACAGAATATGTCGTAATTTGGAAGTGCAGTTCACACCATTGCGTGACTGAGTGTCATAAAATTGAAAGCAAGTGTCATAAGTCAAGTCAGGGTTTCAATTGAGAAGTGTAAGTCAAACGTCGTAAAGTTGAGGACTACCTGTAGTCCATTGAGGAAAAATTCCTAATCTTACCATAGATAACTATTTGGCTGCAACTACTTTGGCATCAGAATGCTTCAGTCGCTAATGTTTTTATCCTCACAACAATCCTGTGATCTAGGGAAGTACTATTATCCCCATTTTACAAATGTACTGAGGCACAGTGACTTGTAACTTGCCCCAAGTCACACATGTTTGTGGCAGAGGAGTCTCTCATATCCCAGGCTTACCACCCTAATCACTGAACTATCCATCCTCATCCATTTTACTAGTATGTATTTTCAGGTTCAAGTCTTTTGATCCACAGAAGGACTCAGGTATTGCAATGTGTACCTTTTAGACCTCTTGAAAATTATTGGAATTCACGTAACCTGAGTTTTAGGTGCCTAAGATCCCTATAAAATGAATGGAAAGATATAAGCACCTTGAGAATAGGATCCACAAAAACTCAGCCTGCTAGTTGGGGAGCTACCCAAGTCCTGCCTCTCTCTTGGATCTAGGGTGTGGTGAAATGCCTGTCTTTGTTAGTGATCTGCAGCTGGGAACCTCTTGCCAGGAGTCACACAGGTTAGACATCTAAGCAGTTTCTTGCAAGAAAGGCTTAAGTACCTGCCTAACTCCACACGGATGGCTGCGGTGGAGAGACCTCCTTTATCCCAGTGGTTAAGGTACTCACAAGGATGTGGGAGGCCTCTCTCCCTGCTGCCTTATGAGAAGCCATTTGAACAAGGATCTCCCATATCTCAGTTGAGTGCCCTAATCACTGGTCTGTGGGATAGTCTGACGTGTGCTTTCTGTCTCTTTTGTTTAAGCCATTCCACTTTAATAAAATATTATTGGGGCCAGAAACTATGAGAACCTCTCTATAGGCCAGTGACTAGGTCATTCACTCAAGAGTTGGTAGACTCCTGTTCAGATCTCCTCTTATCAGAAAGAAGAGGGAATTAAACTGGAGTTTTCCTATCCCAAGTGATTACCCTAACCACTGGACTTAGGGTTATAAGGGACGCCTCCTTCCCCTCCTCCTCACAACATCCTTCCCTCCCCCCCCCCCCCCCCCCCCCCAATGTGGAGTTAGTGTGCTCAAAGCTTGCCTAACAATCAGACTGTACAGGCAAGGTAGGTAGTTCAGTTCCTATCTTCCCCTAGTTTGAGAACTGTGCTGGGATTGAAGTGTCAGGCAGCTGTGTACATGCTCAGAGGCAGGATCTTAAGCACGCAAGGAACTTCTACAGCAAAATTGTAGGTACCAAAGGAACCTATGGGGTTAGGCAGTTTTGTGTGGATCGCAGTGGTACCTAAAATTCAGACTGAGGGCTTGTCTTCACTACCTGTGGTAGCGATCGATCTGTTAGCGATTGATTTCTCATATCTCGTGAAGATGTGAGAAATGGATCGCCCGCGGCACCCCCGTCGACTCCGGAACTCTAGCTCACCGAGAGGCGCAAGCTGGAGTCGACGGGAGAGCACGCGCCGCTGTGAGGACGGCAAGTAAGTCGGCTGAAGATACGCCGACTTCATCTACGTTATTAACATAGCTGAAGTTGCATATCTTCAGTCGATCCTCTCCCCCTTCCCCAGTGAAGACAAGCCTGTAGGCTCCTAAGTCCCGTTGTGGATCTTGCGATACAATTATGGGCAGCATATTTATAACAAAAACAATCTTCTTAATAATGTGCAGAGTATATTTTGAATGGAAATATTTAGGTAAAATATTCTACAAAAACATGTTATGGTTGTCTTCACTTGGAGCAAAGCTTAAGCTAAGATTAAATTACTGATGCTTTAATTGATAAATTTCTAATGAAAATTCAGAGGCAGAAGTAAAATGACATCAATTTCCTCCAATTAGGTTGAATTGCAATACACAGTTATGCTTTGTTTCTGCAGAGATTCTGGGTTAGGTAATTTGTATTTGTATTTCCAGTTGTTTGGTCCAGGAATTCAGTCTCATCACTGTGACCTCACCAATATGGATGGAGTTGTTACTGTAACACCAAGAAACATTGACGCTGAAACTTACGTAGAAGGTCAGCGTATTTCAGAGACCACCATGCTGCAAAGTGGCATGAAGGTTCAGTTTGGATCATCTCATGTATTTAAATTTGTGGATCCCAGTCAGGACCACATTATTCCTAAAAGAACTCTAGATGCAGGTCTCATGATCAAAGGTCCAAGGCACAAAACTGGGTGAGTACACAATCATATTTTTTGAGTGAAAATAATATAGAGCCTTGAAATAATAAAATAATATAGTCTTGAGTGTAAAACCATCAGGCTGCTCTTAATTTTTCTAAGTTAAATTTATAGTAGAAATAACTGTTATAATACTTTAGCTCCACCTTGTGAAGTTTTTAGGACTTGCATATGTTTGTTACATTGGTAAATATAGAAGTATATTTTTTCTCATGACACTATTCACCAGTCCAAAATGGAAAAAAAAAGCAAAATTATTAGAATCCTAACACATTTCACAGCAGCTCAAACACCAAGAACATAAGGAATTTACTAATTTTATATAGAGATCCTGGTGCTATTCTTTTTCCTTAAACAATAACTGGAAGTTTCATTAGAGTAGACGTAAATAAACAAAACAGAAAAAGACGTACTCTAGGTACCTCGATCGATCTATATATCTATACATCTATATATCTAGAGAGAGGGAGAGAGGCATATAGATATATATCTATATATCTATCTCATAGAATTGGAAGGACCTTGAAAGGTCATAGAGTCCATCCCCCTGCCTACACTAGCAGGACCAAGTGCTGTCCCCTGACAGATTTTTGCCCCAGATCCCTAAATGGCCCCCTCAAGCATTGAACCACTGAGAAGAGTTTCTAAAATACCTGGATTCCCACTCAGAAATGGATGATTGGAAAATTCCATTTGAGATGTCCGAATAGGGAGCCCAATATTTTACCTTGTGGCCTTGTCTTCAAATGTGTAACAGTTGCTCTTTTTTTCTGTGCCTAGAGTCCAGCAATCCAAAGTTTCCCCTATCATTTGTGCTCATATTATTTTGATGGGTGCAGTATAAAAACATAGATTAGATATGAGGTCGAAAATTGCCTGGTCTTAGGGCTTCATGTTCATTGAATGTGAAGAGGGAGTTCCTCTCCTTGGCAAGCATTCAGAAATGTAAAACTAACTGAGAGCAAAGAAAAAGTGTCCTTTGTAAAACTTGTACACTTAGTTCTAACTGCGTAAGTTAAACAATTTTATGTTCTTCAGCTGACTAAATCACTGGCAAAAACTACTGTTTAACAATCATTTTAAATTATGATCTGAGGAGTGACATTAATAAACAGTATGTTGTAGTATTTGAAACTCAAATTCTTTTGCAAAAAGTTTGTACTCACTTATTGAGTCCTCTCTGAGATCGGTTACCATGCATATCTTCTCCCAGTGCATTTGCTGCCTCAGTGAGGGCCACAGTCAACTAAAGTGTTCTCTCTGTCAGCAACTCTGTCCTAGATCCTGCAAGGACACAGAGCTCCACCAAAAAAATTGTCTTAATGGAGACAGGTCTCTGGCCCCAGCCTTCCAGTGAGCACGAGTCTTCTCCATAATCTTTGATTTGGAAAGATAGTGGGTCGAAGAAACTGGGGACTCCACTCCCAAGTTGAAAAAAAGTGGGATGTCCCCTCAGTGAGCCCAGGAATATCTGAAAGCGATCACCATCTCACTTGGTTGGTATCCTTAGCACCACTGGTACCATGATCGTCTGGCAGCCACATCTCATGGCAGAGTCTGTGTCCAGTACTCAAGAATTTAATGTTTTATAATTGTGTTATCACAGGCTCACAGACCCTTTGGGCTTGGACACCAAATCTTCCGTACAAAGAGACTAGGGCAAACTCCCTAAGATGCGTCTGGTATGCGAGCTGTCGTTGGTACTTCCAGCAGCATTGACCCATTCTGCACTGGAGAGATTGGTATAGATGAGGTCCCCATCTCCCTAGCACCACCACCAATGCCAGGAGGCTTGGTACCGGCAGAATTCCATCAGGCTGGTGACCTGGCTATACTGGAAGCTCCTGACTCAGTCCTTTGGTACTGGAACTCAGCCATAGCCAATCAAGAGTTATTTCCCCCCACAATTATGCCATGCCCCTCTAATGTCAAGCGAGGGATCACACAGTGAGCCAGATGGGATTTCTCTATACTCCTTCAAACTTCCATATGGGACACAAAAAATCAACAGGGTCCAGGAATGTACCACCAGATGGCACCAGCACCATCTTGGTATGGTCACCTGTGAGCACCTCCACCAGGCCCTATGCCACCACAGTGACCATACTGGACCCCTGGTGGCGCACCAACAGGTCTCAAGGACACTGATCATCACCTGAAAGCCTCCCAGGCATTCCCCCTCAACTACATCATCGTATGCCTCAGAATCCCAAGAAGTGGAGGAGTAAGAGGTGGACCCAGAGGAGGAGATCATACCCAAAGCAATCATGCTGTCGCCACCTTTCATGGCAGATGACTTCCACTTGTTCCAAGAGCTGGGAAAGAGAGTGGCAGACCCACATTGCTTGCCATTGGAGTTGGTTAAAGATAGGCTTATTGACCTACTCTGTGCTTCGTCTACTTCTAAAATCGCATTGCCAATCAACAAGGTCATCCTACGCCCAGCTAAGAGGGTCTGGCAAACCCTGGCTTCAGTGATTCCAGTATGCTAGTGGGTGTACCAAAAATATGATGTCCCCGCAAAGAAATCAGAGTTCCTATTCACACACCAAAATCCATCATGGAACCACTCTTAAGACAACACCCTGTGACACAGACTGGAAGGTATTCCTTGGCTAACTTAGTTTCGAATTGGCAACTACCAGGCGCTCACAGCAAAGTACGACTACGTGAATTATAAGAAATTACACAACTTTATTGATAAGCTGCCAAAGAGCTCCTGGGGTTCCTTCAAGGTAATCATCCAGGAGGGGCAATCGGTAGCAAAAACCTCTTTGCAATCGGCTTTTGATGCTGCTGACATGGCTGCCAGGACCATCTCCACGGCTGTGATAATGAGATGGTAGTCATGGCTCCACCTCTCAGGATTCCCGAAGGAGGTGCAGACCATGGTGGAGGATCTCCCCTTTAAGGATGAAGCTCCTCGCCAAGAACACCAATGCCTCTCTTTGTAGGATTCCATGGCCACTTTGAGGTCACTCGGAGTCTCCACACCAGGGCAAAGGAGACATTTTAGCCCTCAATACCAACAGAGGCCTTATTCATCCCAGTTCCCATCACAAAGGAACTATGTGCCCCAGCAGAAAAAGGGAACGTTCTCAAAGTGAAAACCATCAGGCTCCCATTCCTTGATCCATCCGTCTGCCCCTAAACACCACTTTTTACAGGCAGGTCAAGGCTCTGTGAGACCACTACTATCGGTGACCATGCACCCATTTGGCCACTGTTGGGCAGCGTTCCGCAGTGCCTGGGAGCCTATAACCTCAAACAGATGGGTCCTAGAGATAATCAGATGTGGATAGTCCATCCACTTCATCAATCTGCCCCCTCCAGAACACCTTTCCCCATCATCCCTCTGCGGGACCCTTCTTATGAGTTTATTGCAGTCAGCAGATATATCGCCTCATGCAGTTGAGCCAGTACCTCCACATTTACGAGGCAAGGGGTTCTACTCTCATTACTTCCTATTAACTAAATGGAAGGGAGGTTGGAGACCCATCCTGGACCTCAGAGCTCTCTTACTACTATGTCAGTTTCACCATACACACACAAACCAAGGGAAAAGATATTTCAATAATTCAAATTTACAGATAGGCAAAGTAAGAAAAGAGCTGCTTAAGAATTTTAGAGTTCTGTTTAAGGATATTTACTTTTTGTCACCATGTCAAAATATACAATTTGTGTTTCAATGGTTATAAAGCTTGCACTTCCTGAATCTCAGTATTTACTGTCATTAAATTCTTGTCTTACCACCCTATAGTTTCCTTGAACTGTGAACATTTAAATAGATAAAAACCCACAATTTTGCACAACTGTGAAAATTTAAATCAATAAAAACAGAACAAATGCTTAAAACTAAACATTGATATTGGAACATCAAAATTATAAGAAATAAAAATCGAATTCTGTCAAGCCTATGTTTAAAATACCGTATTTATAGGAAATCTTTAAATACAAATATTTAAAAAAGAAGGTGGTATGGCAGAGCTGTTTGGTTTGCAGTGTATTTGCATAGCTGTCTTGTACCGTTGTTTTTTATACTACATACTTGTAATTTCTTCTTGAAAGTTACTAGAGGTTTTTTTAATCTTATTCTTCTCAGGGTTGTTCAGGAAACAACATTTGATCTGGAGGGAGATGTTCACAGTGGAACAGCATTACCAGCGAGCAAGGTATCAAACTGACTAGACTGGTCAAAATGTATAGTTTATAATCCCAGTTCATAAATTTCACCCATTATGAACTATTGTGAGGTTCTTGAGTGGCCCTACATAAGCTTTTTGAATGAGTGACTATCTTTTTATATTTCTGTATAACATCTAGCATGCTTTCTGTTTAAGGAGAGAAGAACTTTTTAAGGGAAAGAACTGTATTTTTTAAAAAATACTTTGAAACACGTCAGAGGTTTGGAGTAGTAGCATTCGTTTTGGAAGAAATAGTTTACTGGACACAGAACAAGGTTACACAGTCAAAGGTGCATGAGCAAATGAAATGGGGAAGAATACATTGTAAAGCCACCTGTAAGACTGAAGTCCATAATGCTGATGATAGCTGGCCTATAAAGAGGGGAAAAATGGATTTGTGTGCCCTTGTATGCTTCTTTATAATGTATAAAGAACAAGATTTTTTCAAAAATAGAAGTGTTCCCTTTTTTTTTTTTTTTTTTTTTTAAAAAACATTCGAAATTCAGGTTCTGTCTAGCTTGTGGAAGGGACTGAATATTGGAAAACTAGTGAAATAACAGCATATGTCAGAAGTATAAACACTGAGAAATTGAGAGGGAAAAGGATTTTTAGCCAGAATGTTTAAAAACATGCTTGTTTTATTTTATTACTGTGGTTTTAATTGGTTCATAGCGATGAACATAAGTCTTGGTTGAGCTAATGCATGCATATTAAAGATTTGTCTTCCTGTTTGAGTTAGAGCATCAACAGATTGGATGGTGACAGAAGTTCATCAGCATCCAGCACAGCTGAACGAGGAATGGTGAAGCCAATGATTAGAGTGGAACAGCAGCAAGATTATCGCAGGCATGATGGCAGGTAGGAAATACATACTCTATGGTTTCTAACATTGTCGATAAAACCTTTGTCTGGAAACGTGAAGTGGTAGGTGTCCGCCTGGGAAAAAAGTGTTTTAACCCTTTCCAAAATAAAGGATGAAATTAAGAGAATATTAAAATATCTTATTTTTATGTTAATTTGATTTTTCTGTAATTTTTATCTGTTTTTTCAGACAAATTGCTGTTTTCTCTATTCATTAGACCATTGTTGAGTTTTTAAAAAATTATTTAAACGTATCTAATGAAGTATTTTAATAGGTATAGAATTTATTCCCATCTATTGGGTTGGGATTCCACATTTGTCAACTGTGGGTTGATATGCCCCACATTCAGATGAAAAAACACAGCTGTAGTTTCTTTTAGTCCTTTCAGCAATGCAGTTGGCAGGATTTGTTAACAGACAATTTCAGCCTTTAGTCATTTCAGTCTTCCCTAATTTGTAAAACATTTATCACAACCTAGTAAAACAATCCAAGTATGATGTTTGTCTCTGTGATTCTTCATAAAACCTGTTCTTAATTTTAAGTTCTTTGAGTGATGATCCCTATATGCAGAGCTGTCCCTTGGTTAGGGCGAATCAGGATGATCGTCCTGGGCCCTGCGCTTTGGGGCCCCCCATGCTTCAATAAAATCATGACTGTCCCGATATTTAGCCCTTTGTCCCACGTCCGACTGATATACAATTGGGACACTATTTGTCCCAATATTCAGGTGAGATGGAAGGGCGAGTGGGTTGAGGAGATGAAGGGGAGACGGGGGCGGACAGATGGCGAGGAGGAGAGTGGCGGATGGATGGTGAGGAGGAGACTAGTGGGGAGGAGAGTGGTAGATGGGGGAGGGGTGTGCCAGCCAGCAAGGAGGCAAGCGGCGGGCGAGGAGGCGAGCGGCTGGTGTGTGGGCGGACAGTGAGGAAGAGAGCAGCTAGTGGGCAGGTGAATGGGGAGGAGACTAGCGGGGAGGCTGATTTGTCCCAGCCCCCTCAGCCCCCTAGGGATGGCCTATATGTATTGTATTTGAGGTACACATGCACTGCATGCACCTAAGACTGTAAGACATTTGTTGGCAGTATCCACTGGTCTGTGGCTGTAACCTTCTCCTTTGCACCAGACTGAGGACTAGCGTGGAGTGACTCTCTCCAGTTCCTTTCTACCACCTGTGGTCGGAGACCATTTCTGCAATGTCCGCAGTGTTAGCATTCTTCAAAAAGTGTAGCTGTAAATAGATAATGAAACCTGTTTTTAGCTAGTTTACAGTTAGAGTAGTTTAGTAGTCTTGGGCGGAGGGTCCCTCCTATCTGGACATCTCCCCTCCCCACCCTCATTTGGACATCCCCCCTGTATGGAATACCTAATATGCCCAGGATTCCAGCACTCAAAATCTGAGTGGCCTGCAACTGAGCTTTCCTGGTTAGGAATGAGCATGATACATGTCTCTCTTGTCCCAGAGAAGCTCATATCCTATCGGCCAATCCTTTCCTAGTTGAACCCATCAAGTTATGTGCAAGCCAGGCATAGAAGATTCTTGATGGAACATGTAGTGAGACCCTGGTCTGATCCTGCCTGATCCTGGCGCGTCGGATGATAACCCTCCACCCTCGATGTGTTGGACAGAGGCACTAAGAATAATCCCTCCGAGCACAATATTCTCCAGCTTTGGGGATAATCAGGCCAGGACTAAAGACTGTTCCAAAGAAAGTTTGCCCCTACCCCCTCATAACATGTTCACAAACAATTGTGATAAATCCCCTTCCAAACTCTCATCCAAAAAGAGCACTACCTCTCTGACACTCTAAGGGCTTGTCTACATTGGCCCACTAAATCGGCACCACTGTGATTGATGCAGTGGCATCGATTTTGCAGGTCTGCTGAAAGTTCAATAAATTGAGCCAGGTGCCCTAATCTGTCCTAATCTTGTCCTGTAATCACCTTAAAAGTGAAGTCACTTTGCTGAGCAACCTCATAATAAAACATTCAATAGACTGCATGAAATCATGTGTCTCTGCCTTAGTTTTGGGTGAGTTGGAACAATATTTTAATGCATACAAGTGTAAGGATTTTTCATGTGTTCTCAAAGCAAGCTATAGCTAGTCTATCAAATTTTAGATCTGTGTTGATGCGGTCTCTTTAAGTCAATAAGAAAATTGGTTCTGCTTTAATAATTCTTTACTCCTGTTAGTCCTGCAGAACCAGCACTGGTCTGAGCAAGTGACCTGGGTTCTCTTCCATCTTATGTATCACTAACAGAAGCATTTACTGAGTTCCAAACAGTTAAACTTATGTGAACCATCAAGAGACAACGGAGTAACATAGTCGTCACTGAGAGCATGAGAGAACATTTTAATATGATGCATAAAAAGGAAAATTACCTAGCTTGACTATTAAATCCTAGATTGTTTGCAAGGCCGACAGTTTAAAAAAACCCGATTGAATTGCGAGCTTGACATATATGATTTAAAAAAATCATTAAGGCAGTAAACACAGAACCCCATAATGCCAACTTGAGTCACTTTGCAGGATAGCACTGTAACTTATGTTAGATGAAAATTAAGGGGAACTTGAGTCTTCACCCTTAGAAATAGGAAATAGAGTCCCAAGCGGCTTCTAAAATAGCTGGTGTAGTTGCTTCACAGCAGCTTGTTTAGTAAATCTTTGCCACTAGGCTAGCTCTTTAGGCTGAGTTTGATAAACTTTTTCCACAGGAGTTACTTTTTTAATAGTGATATTTGAGTCCTGTCAATGGCAGGTGGCAGACTGACTTGATCATGATAGCATTCAGTGAAAAGCTGGATGTTCATTAATAATATATGCCACAATTCAGGTTTATTGTGATCTGTTGTCTTGCAAGCAAGCACAACACATGAATTTCAAAGAGGGGAAGGAAGCAGTTGAATAAAAGGAAAGTATTTGCAGTATATACTTCTTTGGAAAATGTTGTATAGCGGTTCAAAAACAAAGCCCTTGGAGAAGAAAACATCATTGGATAGTTGAATTAGCATTGTGAATTGTGTTTTGTTTTTTTAAATGTCTACTCTCTTCCTTTAGACCTCAGGACATGGTTGGGCCAGAACTGATATTACCTGCAAGCATTGAATTCAAGGAAAGTTGTGAGTATTTATTAAAGCTCTAACTACCGTTTAAAATACCTTATTGTCATATTTAATATTTTTAAAGGGTGAACTTTTTTTGTTAAAGTCAATCACTTTGAAAACTCAAAAGGAAACTTATCAATAAAGTTTGGAAATCACTTTAAAAAAGTATGTATTTTACTAATATGGCTGGAATCATGGAGAGGGGAGAAAACTTATTCAAGTACTAGATGGGACCTTGTGTAGTTTATTGCAACCACATTGGAATTCCCTGTCTCCAAAATAAATAAAATGAGGACCAGAGTTGTTAATAGAAAAGAGATATCCGATTGAAGCCATCTCCCTTATAAAAAGTTCCACATATACTGGCTTGTGAGTTGTTAATAAACTAGTTCTTGGTCAAAAGGCCAGTTGAGTTAATATTCCATAAAGGGTATTAAATGAAATGTTAGCTTAGGTGGTGATAGATTTTTGTAATGTCAGAAATATTGTAGACTTTTGGCTATGCCACATTATTATGGATTTTTTAAAACTTCCACCAGTTGTATAAGAAAATTTCAGGCCAGTGATTGTCTGAAACCTCACATTATTAAAACGCTGTAGATAGGACATTTGATGAGCAAATAGAGAAACTGTTCTGATTGAAATGTACTGTAAAGGTTTTGGAGGGGCATAGTGAAAAGAGAATATTTTTTTATTTAAGAACTACCTGGAGTAGTTGACTTGATACAGTCGAACCTCAGAGTTGGCGAACACCTTGGGAATAGAGGTTGTTCTCGTAACTCTGAAATGTGTAGTATCAGAGGGGTAGCCATGTTAGTCTGTATCCACAAAGATACCTAGGAATCTGGTGGCACCTTAAAGACTAACAGAATTATTTGGGCATAAGCTTTCATGGGTTAAAAAACAAACAACAAAACCTCATTTTTTGTTTGTGCATCTGAAGAGATTTTTTCCCCCATGAAAGCTTAAGCCCAAATAAATCTGTTTGTCTTTAAGGTGCCACCAGACTCCTCATTGTTTTTCT
Organism: Sternotherus odoratus; assembly: GCA_032164245.1. Classification (NCBI taxonomy): domain Eukaryota; kingdom Metazoa; phylum Chordata; order Testudines; family Kinosternidae; genus Sternotherus; species Sternotherus odoratus. Next base: position 102,687,660 of record JAVMKO010000003.1, read on the forward strand.
GAATGTCTGTAATTGTGAACAAAATGTTATGGTGGTTCTTTCAAAAGTTTACAACTGAATAGTGACTTAATACAGGTTTGAAACTTTATAATGCAGAAGAAAAATGCTGCCTTTAGCCATCTTAATTTAAATGAAACAAGCACAGACAGTTTCCCTACCTTGACAAATCTTTTTTAAACTTTTCTTTTATTTTTTTAGTAGTTTACATTTAACAGAGTACTGTACTAGAATTTTGGGGGTTTGGGGGTTTTTTTTGGTCTTTGCCTGATTGCATGCTTCTGGTTCCAAATGAGATGTGTGGTTGACCGGTCAGTTTGTAACTCTGATGTTCATAATTCTGAGGTTCTGCTGTACATAAATGGGAAATAACATAGATGTGTTTCCTCCTACATAAAGTCTCCTAGCTTATGTCTGGGTGCTTTATTGTCCTACTTCAGTAGTTGCTGTGCAAAGTTTAGACAATTAGGAACATATGAGCTAAATAAAACAAAAACCAGAAAACCTCACCTTCTTTTGTTGAATTATGAAGTTTTAGATTATTCTTCCAATCCTTGGGTGACCTTTTTTTTGTCTGTTTCCACAGCTGAAGATGCCTTCTTATCTGCCATTATTAATTATACCAACAGCTCGACAGTTCATTTTAAATTGTCACCTACTTATGTTTTGTACATGACATGTCGGTATGTATTGTCAAACCAGTACAGACCTGACATCAGTCCTACTGAGCGTACTCACAAAGTCATTGCAATAGTCAACAAGATGGTGAGCATGATGGAAGGAGTTATACAGGTGAGTTTTGACTGCAGAGACAAGTCAAAGGAATTTAAAATATATACAATTCAGACTATAACTTATTTCAAAAGTCTTCCCCCCCCCCCCCCCCACTCTAGGGTTTCCCTCAAAAGGTTGCTGAGTATCAGCCTGTAATATATTTATTTTTCTTGTAAAGATTTTTTTATTCTTGTGAGAAAGTAAACTACATTCCCTCAGGAGAAATTTGTGGCTCTAGTAAAGACCTATTTGATGAGAGTAAAGGTGATTTTTTTTTCTACTTCCTCATTGTTGCCCCATTCGTCATAGCAAAAAAACCCACCACACCCGAAACAGTTTTAAAATCAGTCTTTCCATTAAGTATTTTTGAACTTCAGCCAATTGTGATGTGACTTGTAATTGCTTTTTTAGTAATGCCGTATAAATACTGGCTTTTACATTGATCAATTAAATGTATATAGAAAATACTTAATTTAAAATAGGAAGGAAATTATCAAACTTTGGTCCTGTTACATAAGAACATAAGAACGGCCATACTGGGTCAGACCAAAGGTCCATCTAGCCCAGCATCCTGTCTACCGACAGTGGCCAATGCCAGGTGCCCCGGAGTGAGTGAACCTAACAGGTATGATCGAGCGATCTCTCTCCTGCCATCCATCACCCCCCTCTGACAGACAGAGGCTAGGGACACCATTCATTACCCATCCCGGCTAATAGCCATTTATGGACTTAGCCTCCATGAATTTATCCAGCTCTCTTTTAAACCCTGTTATAGTCCTAGCCTTCACAGCCTCCTCAGGTAAGGAGTTCCACAGGTTGACTGTGCGCTGTGTGAAGAAGAACTTCCTTTTATTTGTTTTAAACCTGCTGCACGCCAATTTCATTGAGTGGCCCCTAGTTCTTCTATTTTGGGAACAAGTAAATAACTTTTCCTTATCTACTTCCTCCACACCACTCATAATTTTATATACCTCTATCATATCCCCCCTTAGTCTCCTCTTTTCCAAGCTAAAAAGTCCTAGCCTCTTTAATCTCTCTTCATATGGGACCCGTTCCAAACCCCTAATCATTTTAGTTGCCCTTCTCTGAACCTTTTCTAGTGCCAGTATATCCTTTTTGAGATGAGGAGACCACATTTGTACGCAGTATTCAAGATGTGGGCGCACCATGGATTTGTATAAGGGCAATAAGATATTCTCCGACTTATTCTCTATCCCTTTTTTAATGATTCCTAACATCCTGTTTGCTTTTTTGACTGCCGCTGCACACTGCGTGGATGCCTTCAGAGAACTATTCACAATGACTCCCAGGTCTTTTTCCTGATTGGTTGTAGCTAAATTAGCCCCCATCATATTGTATGTATAGTTGGGGTTATTTTTTCCAATGTGCATTACTTTACATTTATCCACATTAAATTTCATTTGCCATTTTGTTACCCAATCACTTAGTTTAGTGAGATCTTTTTGAAGTTCTTCACAGTCTGCTTTGGTCCTTACTACTTTGAGCAGTTTAGTATCATCTGCAAACTTTGCCACATCACTGTTTACCCCTTCCTCCAAATCATTTATAAATAAGTTGAATAGGATCGGTCCCAGGACTGACCCTTGGGGAACACCACTAGTTACCCCTCTCCATTCTGAAAAAGTTCCATTTATTCCTACCCTTTGTTCCCTGTCTTTTAACCAGTTTTCAATCCATGAGAAGATCTTCCCTCTTATCCCATGGCAGCTTAATTTACGTAAGAGCCTTTGGTGAGGGACCTTGTCAAAGGCTTTCTGGAAATCTAAGTACACTATGTCCACCGGATCCCCCTTGTCCACATGTTTGTTGACCCCTTCAAAGAACTCTAATAGATTAGTAAGACACGATTTCCCTTTGCAGAAACCATGTTGACTTTTGCCCAACAATTTATGCTCTTCTATGTGTCTGACAATTTTATTCTTTACTATTGTTTCAACTAATTTTCCCGGTACGGACGTTAGACTGACTGGTCTGTAATTGCCAGGATCACCTCTAGAGCCCTTTTTAAATATTGGCGTTACATTAGCTATCTTCCAGTCACTGGGCACAGTAGCCGATTTAAAGGATAGGTTACAAACCCTCGTTAATAGTGCCGCAATTTCACATTTGAGTTCTTTCAGAACTCTTGGGTGAAAGCCATCTGTTCCTCTATGTACACACACAGATATTACAGCATTTAGTATTTTTTATTTTATTTTTTTCCTCAAGTATATGGCTACGTCTTGCACAAAGAAAAAATTAAGATATCAGGATAAGAGTTTTAGTGTATAATATGAAACCTGATCCTGCATTCTTTGCACATATGAAAATCCCATTGGCGCCTATAGCATTTTTGCATTTACAAGGAATGAAGGATAAGATCCACAGTCTTGACTTTGAAATCTAGAAAGCAATATCTTGTACTGTCTCCAACGGTGTTAAAATATTCTTTAACTGTATTTAATTTGATCATAATATCCTGAGAAAGTAGTTATAATATTTGTGTTATTACTAATAGCACTAACTCATCAGTTGCAGATGTTTCTCAGTGGGCACATTAAAATCCATATTCTTTATAATACATCAAACACAAGATTACATACGTGTTATTAAAAATGATCAATAAATCAATTGTTATATATTTAAATTTGTATATTATGATTTACATATTTAATTGGTGCCTAGAGGCTCAGGGCCCCATTGTGCTTGACATTGTACAAACATATAACAAAGAGACATAATCCCTGCCCCAAAAGAGCTTGCAATCTTACGTGTCCACCTATAAACAGATGGATAAAACAAATGAAACTCTGCTGGTCAGCATGAAAAACTGGTCACAGCAAACCAACTGTTAAACTTTTCATAGTTATTACAGTGAAGAAGAGTTTTAAGAAGGGAGGAGAACAATGAGGTGGCTGTGCAGATATTTACGAAATACTCCTCCCATGCATAACGTGGCATTGGAGAAAGTGCAGTAGTGTTTGTAAGAATTTTTATACAATGAAAATCAGGACTTAATAGTTGAAGAATGTGGACGAAGGTTGATGTCTCGAAACAATAAGGGATAATAAATGGGGCATTCATATACCCTGAGAAGCCCTAAAAGTGAAAACAATTAGTTTTATAGGATTAGCAAGTTGAGGGATTCAGAGCATGATGATTGAAATGGCGAGCCAGGAAAATGATCTTTTCAGCAGAATTTTGAATGGCTGTAGGTGGACAAAGAGGGAATTCATTTTGGCCATAGAGGAGAACGTTGCAGCAGACATGGTAGAAATAAGGAGATCCTAGATAAGACACTTAGCTGTATGAATGGAGAGGAACAGCTTGATCTTACACATGTTATCCAGGATGAAGTGGGAGGCTTTAGATATGGTTTGGATGTGAACATCATGAGAGGCCTGAGTGAAAGGGTACGTCTATACAAGCCCCTCCAACAGGCAGTGTTCGGTGTATCGGGGATCGATTTATTGCATCTGTTCAGGACGTGATAAATAGATACCTGCCCATGCTCCCGTCGACTCCGGAACTTCAGCTCCGCAAGAGGCGTAAGCAGAGTTGATTAGGAAACCACCACGGTTGACTCACCGCTGTGGGGACTGCCAAGTAAGTTGAGCTAAGATACTTTGCGTAGCTCTGAAGTTGTGTATCTTAGTTCAAACACTCCCTCCATGCCCCCAGCTAGTGTAGCCCAGGCCAAAGATGATGTCCAGGTTTGTGTATGAGTGACAAGGAAGATAGTACTCTTTTCCACAGTGACTGGGCAAGGAGTGGCACGGAGAAGGTTTGAGGGGCAAAGATGAAGAGCTCTGTTTTGGCCATGTTGAGTTTAAATTGATGGCTAGACATCCATGAGAAGTCAGAGAGAAGGTGACACTTCAGTTTTGGTGAAAGGAGCCAAGTGAGAGTGGAGAGGTAGATCAGAGGCACATCAGCATAGAGATGATAGTTGAAATTATGAATGAGATTACTCTAAACCAAGGCCTGAAGGGAGAAGAGGGAATCAAGAATTGAGCCCCATGTATACCACCCCCTCACCCCAATAGAAGAGGGAGGATAAGGATAATCCTCTGAACAAGTGATTACAGAAGGAGGAGAAGAACCAGGAAAGGATAGTCATGGTAGCCAAGTGGGGGGAGGGGGAAGATTTCAGGAGGAGCATGGTTAAGGAGGATAAAGGCGGAGTATGCCAATTCTGAGCTTTGACCAGGAAGAGTTCATTGGAGACTTTGAGAGCCATTGATGGAAGCTAATCTGGAGGGATATACAGGATGCAATTGGAGTAGAGGCACTCTAGACAGTATTTGTACAGTGAGTGGGACAAGAGAAGTAAATGGGATAAGATCACTGGAGCCAAATGGGGGAGCTAGAGGAGGGAAGCACACAAATATCTGTGCCAGGGACTGGGAAGAGGAGATACTGGTTAAAATTCTGCTTTTTGCCTATCAGAATTATAGAGACCTATAAAGAGACACTTGAGACTTCTAGTGTAATTTCCAAAAGCTGCTGCTACTCAAAATCTTGTGAAGTAGTTTCAGAATCTTTGGTGGTAGGAATGATAAATAGCACAAAATATTAAAATTTCATGTGATGAGTAATTTTATGGAAGGGTCTGAAAAAACTGAATGATGAAGTAAAATCTTTATTGGAATAGCAGAAGGCAAAATATAGTTAGTGTAGGTTGCACGTTGCAGAACTTTGAAAGTTTAGTGCAGTATTTTATTTGACTCCGTATTTTTCATTGTGTTTAAAAAAAAACACCAAATCATTGTTTTAAATTGAAAACCATTCATTAATCTGTTCCCCGCTTTTATTTTATTTTTAAATTTTCCTTTTGTCCCTGTTTGTGTTTGTACATTGTCTTCGTTTCAGTAGTGTGGGCAAGTAGCTCTCTGGAATTAGCATTCATGCTGCTACAGAGAGACTTGGTGGATGCTCTACAGGAAATCTGTGTTGCACTGACCATGAAACAGTCTGTGGTTCAAGGCCATTCCTTGTACCAATTGGTTCTTTGTCTTCGCTGTCATATTACTGGGTCTACCTAAAATATAAATGGTCTCAGTTGTGTCTCAGCCACTGATGAAATATATTTAGGTGTATCTGTGAACATAAGTGTTATACCTTCATATTTAGTGTCTGATTTCTAAAACTACCATGATTGTTCACAAGTTTCTTTCTTCTATTCTGTTTGATTTCCTTCGTCCGTTTTTCTCCAGGAGGTAGACCAGGTTGATCAGGTAGGATATACTGCTGGGAACTGATCCTAGCTATGTTGGCTTAGCTCAGTTTCTCATGCTGCTTCCATATCAAAATACAATACTCAAACAGCTGGACTGAACAGTTCATAACACTCATTCAGCAACTGGAACATGCAGTACTAAAATTCTTTTTTGACTGTGCAACCTGTATCGGCATTCCATAATTTCTGCTTAACGCACTTCAGTGTGGATATGAAATGACCAAAGTTCTTTTTCTTCCCTTTGTTTGTTTTTTTTTGTCTGTGGTTCCTATTCTTTGGATCTCATCTGAGGTTGCCTAGCCTGGCATTTGTGGTCGGGAGATGGTGAGATAGATCAGTACTCGATACTGAGTTGCCTGGTGTCCAAGCCAGTGACTAGCAGTATCAGGGTGGCAGTGGGTAACAGCTAATATGTGCTTATGCACACACAGATTACCAGATAATGCATACAGCTAATCTTTTAGCATTGTGTAATTAGATGCTAATGCCATTATTCCATTGATTTCACTAGTGGCAACTGGACAGAATTTTGTACATACTGTGTATATTTAAAATGTAACTTATTTTTTGGAATAATTTCAGTATTATCATTTTTTATATATTGAAAAATATTTTGCAAATATCTGGTATCTGAGGTATGTTTGAAATGGGAAATGTACTGGTCTATCTTTGGAGCTCTTAATCTAATCATTTCTGATCAGAAAGGACCTACCCTATATCGTTTGCTACTTCTCTTTTTACTTACAGAAGCAGAAGAATATTGCTGGGGCACTTGCCTTTTGGATGGCAAATGCATCTGAATTGCTCAACTTCATTAAGCAAGACCGCGACCTTAGCCGAATTACTTTAGATGCACAAGATGTTTTGGCACATTTGGTTCAAATGGCATTCAAGTAAGGGCATCAGAATTTTATTTCTTTTGTATATTTGCCATGTGGAAGTGTTAGGCTTTATTTCTACACTTTTGAAAAGTACTGTGCACTTTTTCTAAGATCTAGCTGTCATGATTCTTCAGTTGCATTAAAACCAGTTAAAGAAATGCCTAGGGAGTGGACAAGCATTCCATTTTTAGTTATTCCATGGAGATGGATCATCTGGGCTGTAGTGAGAATGTAAATTGCATCACTTTCTTGTGTTTCTTGCTAAGCAAATTCTATAGAGACCCTGTTCTTCTGAGTGGTTAGGTGCTAACTCTATTTGTTTAAATCAATATACATATCTTTTTATAATCATGTATGGTAGCTAGCCAAATTTTTACACATCTCATCATGAAAATGTTAAAATACCATGAAAGTTGCTATTAACTACATACTTGTTTCTGACATTTTGGTCAGCATCTGCAGCCATATAGCTTAATCCTCAGGCTGTTTGTAGATCAATCAGTAGTTATCTGCAGCAGCTATGTATTGTATTAGCCCATAATAATGACTGGAGCATTTTGTTCCTACTATCTTGTACTGTGTGTTTTTGTTTGATCCTCCTCCAAAACTCTTCATTTGTGATTTCCCACCTGCAACCTTTCTGGCCATCTAATGTCTAAGATAGTTGCTCAGATAACTTGGGAATATAGATAAGGTCTGAATTAGTTTTCAAGTTTCAGCACCAAATAGCAAGACAGATTTTACAACAACGTTTGAATATTCAAAGTTTAGTTCAGAGGGAAGTGTTTCTGTTTCTTAAGATTGGCTTTAGGATTATGAAGGCAGATCAGATGGTGACGTACCACATTATTTAATTTAAAAAAGGGCTGGGGGTGTTGATGGCCCGGGACTAGAGAGTGAGTAATTATGTATATTTATTCAATTGTGGAATGTCACCTTATCTTTGGGGTTCTAAACTTTGCCATTACCTGGTATATTCTCTGGTTTGTGGACAAAGATATCGGATCCATGAAAATGGATCCGTGCATCATAATATTTTCAGATAGCACTTACTACAAGTAAGTAATTTTGCTTGGAATTGCAACTTATAACAATTAACTGTGTAGATTGATATTAAACATAAGTTGCTTAATGATTGTTCAGTCAAGCTAGAATTTCTCCTAGATCAGTGTTTTGCATTACTGGCTTGAAATACTTGTGTACAAATCTTCCAAGTCGCTTTCTGTCTTTATCATATATTAGCTTGCATATTATACAGTTTTTATGACTGGAAAAGAATGACCATATTTTTTTTCCTGTAGCTTAATTGGTTCAGACTACAACAGTTATTCACAGTCACTGTCTTTTTGGATATATTGTATCCTCCCAAGTTTCCAGGACACTAGTACCAATTTCATATAACTTGAATATTTTCTTTTTCATTTATGACATATAAATACAGTAATGTAGTCAAGAGTAAAATGCAGGTGAATAGAATTTACCCACTTCTCATATGGGGAATATGGAGTTCAGTTTAGTTTATCCACTTGTTTTCCACTACATAACCATAGGAAATATTAGCATAATAAAAAATTGTCTGTTCTTAGTGTTAATTCAGTGATATCATCAAAAAGTGTACCAAACCTTGTTAAAATTATTTTGTAATGACATTTTTAAAATTCAGTACTTTCCATGATTAGAAATGTTTTAAGATGGAACAAGAAGATAGGAATGTCATACTTTATTTAAGGAAGCCATTATGTAAAGACTTGAGGAAAATATTACAGCTTGATTCCAGTTGGCTAGTTGGGTTTCAGTTTTAGCATTCTGCAACACACAAAAATGCTATGAATGTAAATACTTTTCTTTCAATGAGCATTATTTTGGTTCAGTTATAACCATAAGCATAAAATTGAGTTAGGCATTGTATAATTTTTACAGCAGGTTGCTTATACTTTTTTTACTTTGGAAGTATGCAAAATAAGATGCATAATTGTGCCCATGGCTGCAAAAGTGTTTTAATTTTTATCTGAAGTTTAAAAAAGGTCACAGAAATGACCACACAGAGGTTAAAACTTTCAGTTGTATTAACTTTTACATACAAGATGAAAGATGGACACAAAAGGGAATAAAAATATGAGAAGGCGATAGAAAGAAACTGAAGAAGGGGAGGAAGCGAGACGAAGGCACGAGAAGGAGTCATAAACTGACCTACAGTTAATTCTGCTGTTGCTATAAAGTCTGCCCACATATCAGTGAACTAATCTATACAGTTTTTATTAAAGAACCACCTTTGTATCGCTAGCAGTGCAGCCATATCAGTAAACCATTCCTCAGTCATTGGACTGGATTTTTATTTCCACTGAAGAACATGTTTAAGTGACTATCAGGGATCTATTCAGCTATTGCTTCTTAGAATAATCAAGATTCCTTATGGTACCTACTAACCCCTTTAACTACAAATGTCAGATGACAAAAAAAAAAAGTTAATTTTAGGCTCCTTCCAGAATTGCATTATATTGGGCCAACTCCACAGCATATGAACCAAATTGGCACCTGTTTCCGAACAATGTCAGTGTTTGTTGCTACTAATAGCTCCATATTTAAATAATGTATATGGGGGTCCAGTATATATTTCAGATAACAGATTTCAGGTACGTCAAGCACAATTTCTTTTATTGGATAATCAAAATTGTGTTCTTTTTCAGATATTTAGTTCACTGTCTTCAGTCAGAGCTTAACAATTATATGCCGGCATTTCTTGATGATCCAGACGAAAATAATCCTCAAAGGCCTAAAATAGGTTAGATTTTCTTGGTCTTTTTGTCTTGCTATTAAATCAGTAGTTTATAGCGACTGTTAATGAATTGAGTTGGTCTGTATTACCATTGATGTGAAATTTACATGTTTTCACTAACACCTTAGTTGTGTGTAAATCCACTATGTACAGATAATAATCTAGATTCTTTGGGATGGAATTTACATGAAAAATGCTCTTTAAAATAAAGATTAACTCACATTATCCAATATCTTGGGAAGAACACTTGAAATGTTTGGTTAATCAAGTTGAACAAAAACATTTATATTCTTCTAAAATAAAATATAAAGTTTTAGCTCTTTTGGATAAAAAGATTGAAAGTTACTCTGAAATTAGAACATTTTTCTGTGTTGAGGAATTCTTCTTCTTCTTCTTCTTCTTCTTCTTTTTTTTTTTTTTAAGAAAAATATTGGTTAAAAAGCCATTTTTTCCCTAGCAGTTTCTGTATTTCCTTTACTGTTGTCTGAGATATTTGGCTTGAATAAGGGTTTGTATCATTGTCCAGCTTCCTCTTTTGAATGATCTAGAAGTATATTCAGTTGCTATGGTGATGGATGCCATATAACAACCTAGATAGTCATGAGTTTTCATTTGACATTACAAATGGGTATATGGATACAATAAGAAATTTCATGATGTTCTAACTGCGGGATCAAGTAGGGGTAGAAAGGAGAACTATGCAAGAAAAAGCTTAATGTTTTAAAAAAATATTACAAATTAGCAAACGTGAAGAAAAAATGAGAATCTAGGGAGAGGCTTTGTTTAGTGCATATATTAAAGTTTCTTCAAGTGTGAAAGCCCTTCTTTACAACTTAACCTTCATTTTCATCTTCGCTTATAATCTTTAGCTGGGCAATAATTTAAAATCTCAGGAAAAATGTTTTTAGTTCTCACAATTATAATATTGTATACAAAGAAAAGGTACAATATTCAGATCTGATTGAAAATGTCACATGGTGACCTGCACTGTGGAGCAAAAGGGTATGTTGACATCTTTCTGAGATCTGAATTATATAAAGCTTAGTAGGTAATAATGTGAGTCTGCACTATACAGTCAGATGCGACTCTATTACGTTTTTCACATTGAAGTTTATCCTGGTATTCACTGTGTTTAAGTGCTAAGTACCGTATTTTTCGCCCTATAAGAGGCACTTTTTCTTCCCCAAAACGGGGGGGAAAAAGTTGGTGCGTCTTATAGGGCGAATATACCTATTCGCCCCATCACAAAAAAAAAAAAAAAAAAAAAAACAGTGCGTGCGCCCCGGTTCCCCCCCTCCCCGCCGCGGGCGGGCTGCCGGGGGCGCCCCGGTTCCCCCCTCCCCGCCGTGGGCGGGCTGCCGGGGGTGCCCCGGTTCCCCCCTCCCCGCCGCGGGCGGGCTGCCGGGGGCGCCCCGGTTCCCCCCTCCCCGCCGCGGGCGGGCTGCCGGCGGTGCCCCGGTTCCCCCCTCCCCGCCGTGGGCGCCCCGGTTCCCCCCTCCCCGCCGCGGGCGGGCTGCCGGGGGCGCCCCGGTTCCTCCCTCCCCGCGGCGGGGAGGGGGGAACCGGGACGCTGCCGGCAGCCCGCCCGCGGCGGGGAGGGGGGAACCGGGGCGCCCCCGGCAGCCCGCCCGCGACGGGGAGGGGGGAACCGGGGCGCTTTTTGTGTGTGGTGGGTTTCCCCCCCCCCCCCCGGCTTTTTTACTTTAAAAGTCGGGGGCGTCTTATACGCCGGAGCGTCCAATATGACGAAAAATACGGTATTTTCAATTTAGCACTGAAACATTTAGGAGATGATTTTTGTCAATCACATTACTTTTATGTTTTTGAGCAAAGTCTGAAAATAATATGGCTGATTTATTTTAAAAGAACTTCTAGTAATTCCATATGTATGTTTTAAAAAAAGAACACAACTCTCCTGCCCCCAAACATCTCCCACCATATTTGGGCATTAATGATAGTATTTCTTCATCTGAAAAACTAAACATGCGCTACAGACTATTAATAACCTTTCTTATCAGGAAATCTCTAGCACTGTTTCAGTTACCAGTTTGAATTAAAACTAGGAGGAGGAGTGCAAAGTGTCTGTTTATAATGTAGTGGTAGAAAGATGGAACTAAAATAATAATAAAAAACCACCCTAGGCATTGATGAGCTAGAGGACATTTTATGTAATTTTAACTGTTATGTGCCATATATTAATTTGGGTTTACAATGTAATCCTTGGCTATATTCTGTTAAAAATGGAAAAAACAAACAATTATCTGTCTTCTGCCAAAAAGCATGCTGTTTATCACTAGTATGGAATAGCTTAAATGTGTTCTATGCATAGGAACTCCAACATACAAGAATTTTGTAATGTGTTTATTTTGGAATCTAAAGAGTATAATTAGTTGGTTTCTGTAATTGCATAGCTTAATGAAATGCTATGAAGATTCAACTTTAATCACTTAACTTTCTATTTTTAAAATCGATTTTTATCAGTTAGCTCTTTAAATATATTATGGAATAAACAACTATCAAGCATGTAGGTGCCATTCTGGAACAGTGTTCTAATTTGTCTTTCATAATTCATGTAGTAGTATCTAATACCAATATTAAATTCAATTTGGATGCCTGAACCTACTGTTCTATTAAACCAAAAATACTAATGTGTACTAATACCTTCTTCTTTGTCTCTGTAGATGATGTTTTGCATACACTAACTGGAGCTATGTCCTTGTTGCGACGATGTAGAGTGAATGCTGCACTGACCATACAACTCTTCTCCCAGCTCTTTCACTTTATCAACATGTGGCTTTTTAATAGATTGGTTACTGACCCAGATTCAGGATTGTGTTCGCATTACTGGGGAGCCATCATCCGTCAGCAGTTGGGCCATATCGAGGCCTGGGCAGAAAAACAGGGCCTAGAGCTGGCTGCTGATTGCCACCTAAGCAGGATAGTGCAGGTTAGTATTGTGTTTTTTGGTTCTCAGTGAAACATACACCTCCATATAGTTTTTCCAAAAATACAGCATGATGTAATTGTGTAAATGTATTCTAGAACCCTGGTTCAGCGTGTAGAATTGTAAAAGCCTCTCTGTACATTAGTGCAATCATGTACTGAACATGAACTGAATAGCTGGATGTGTTTTTTCCCCCAAGAGAATCAAATGAGTTTCTTCCTAATACACAGAGTTTGATTAGTTTGGATATAGTAGCTGGAAAATGAATGTTACCTAGTTTAGGGGTCCTTCAGTTCCTGAACTAAGAGGCAGAGTAGTTGTGTTGCAGAAGAGAAGAGGGATTTTGAAAATGAGGTTTACATCACTTTTGCAGCAATTCTGGCTTCTTGTTGCATGGTGTGCTCTGCTCAGCCGTCCATGTAGATGAAAAGAAACCCTAAAATGAATAAGGGCTGTAGTTATACTCCATTCTTAAATTATAATTAAGTTTCTGGTGTGTGTGTTTTTTTTTTTTTTTTTTTTTTTTTAAGGCAACCACACTACTTACCATGGATAAATACTCACATGATGACATTCCAAATATTAACAGTACCTGCTTTAAGTTGAATTCTCTACAGCTACAGGCATTATTACAAAATTATCACTGTGCTCCAGATGAACCATTTATCCCAACAGTAAGTCATTTAAAACATTGTTCAACATTTCTGGGGAAAATACTTTGGCTATAGAGTTTAATCACCACTTACCTGTAAAATAGTAAATGTATTAATTAAATATCACTTTTATAGGTGTAGTAGTAAGAAACAGTGTTAAAATCTTTACTGTAGAAATTAAATGAAAGGATCAAATACTTTGTTTTCTCTAAAGAGTAGGTGAAAATTCTTCATCTGAGTCGTATTCCTTCAGAACAGGCTGTTGGAAACATCTTCAGATGAACAAATGGATACATAGTCTTTTGCATGATGAACCAGTTCTAAGATTAAGGTGAAACAATTACTGGGAAAATGTCTAATATTATAAATCTTGCCCATTGACAAGTCTGTGGATGGTGTGTGCAAAAGCCAATGGATTTTTCTGTGTGCAGAAGCCCTTGAAGGGTATGTCTACACTGCAGCTGTGAGGTTTGATTTTCAGCACTGGTAGACAACCTGGTGCTAGCTCTGCTTGAGCTGGCATGCTAAAAGTAGCTGTGAAATAGCTAAAAATAGCAGCTGCCCAACCTGCTGACCATGCGTGGCATGACATTCACATAGCTATTTTTAGCGTGCTAACTCAAACTGAGCTAGATCAAGTCTGTCTGCCTGTGCTGGGGATCACACCTCCCACCCACAGCGTAGACATCTTAGAGATGTTAGAATAAGCCATAAGTCACAGGATAGCTTTTTCTCCTAAGATGAGAAGGTAAAAGTTTTACATATTAAAAAGGTAAAAGTTTTAAGCAATGTGTTTAGTGTTCTAAACATTTTATTTTAATATCAGCAACAAATATGTTCGTGTGCATATACAAGTGCCTTTTTTCAGTAGTGTTCCTGAACTGAACCATTTGTAGTGTCTTTGTAACTAGGGTAGAACTGACTCTCCAGCATAATTTTAAATGTCTCTCTCTCTCTCTGCCCGTCACCCCCCAGCCGGGGTATGGGCCACCAACTGGTGTTGTCAAGAATCAGGGTGGTAGCCGTGTTAGTCTGGAATAGCAGAGTTAACAAAGTCCTGTGGCACCTTAAAGACTAACTATAAAGTTTTGAAGCATGAGCTTTCGTGGGCTAATACCCACTTCGTCGGATGCAGGCAGTGAAAGTGTTCACAAACAGGCAGTTATAGAAAAGTAGGTAAGAGCCAGGTGGGAGGTGAAAAGGTTAGTCCAATTAAGCTGAGCCAGCTTGTTATCTCCGATCAGGGAGTGTGGATTATTCGTCTAGCATTTGAATGGGGTGTGTGAACATGGAGAGACGAGAAACAATGTCTGTAATGAGCCAACCATTGTAGATCTCGGTTCAATCCCAAAGTGTGTGTGCTGAATTTGCAAATGAATTGAAGCTCTGCAGTCTCCCTTTGCAGTCTGGATCTGAAGTTCCCTTTCTGCAGTATGGTGACTTTTAAATCTGTAATAGTGTGTCCAGGCAGGTTGAAGTGTTCCCCTACAGGTTTTTGTATATTGCCATTCCTAATATCTGATTTGTGTGCATTTATCCTTTTTCGTAGGGACTGTCCAGTTTGGCCGATGTACATAGCAGAGGGACACTGGTGGCATATAATGGCATATATGACATTGGTTGATGTACAGGTGAATGAGCCAGTGATGGTATGGTTGATCTGGTTAGGTCCCGTGATGGTGTTGCTGGTGTAGATATGTGGGCAGAGTTGGCATCGAGGTTTGTTGCATGGATTGGTTCCTGAGTTGGAGTTATTGTGGTGCAGTTTGCTGTTGAGAATTTGTTTAAGGTTGGCAGGTTGTCTGTGTGCCAGGACTGGCCTTCCTCCCAAGGCCTTTGAAAGTGAGGGATTATTGTCCAGGATGGGTTTTAGGTCACTGATGATGCGTTGCAGAGGTTTTAACTGAGGACTGTAGGTGATGGCCAGTGGTGTTCTGTTGTTTTCTTTCTTGGGCTTGTCTTGTAGCAGCAGGCTTCTGGGTACACGTCTGGCTCTGTTGATCTGTGTCCTTATTTCCTTGTGTGGGTATTGTAGTTTTGAGAGAGCCTGGTGAAGATCTCCTAGGTGTTGGTCTCTGTCTGAGGGGTTGGAGCAAATCCGATTGTACCTCAGTGCTTGGCTGTAGACAATGGATCGTGTGGTATGTCCGGGATGGAAGCTGGTGGCATGAAGGTAGGCATAGCTGTCGGTAGGTTTTCGGTATAGGGTGGTGTCGATGTGGCCGTCATTAATTTGCACTGTGGTGTCTAGGAAGTGGATTTCCTGTGTGGACTGGTCCAGACTGAGGTGGATGTTGGGGTGGAAGCTGTTGAAGTCATGGTGGAATTCTTCCAGAGTTTCTTTCCCATGGGTCCAGATGATGAAGATGTCATCAATGTAGCGTAGATAGAGAAGGGGTGTGAGTGGACGAGAGTTGAGGAAGCGTTGTTCCAGGTCTGCCATAAAGATGTTGGCATACTGTGGGGCCATGCGGGTGCCCATAGCAGTCCCGCTGGTCTGGAGGTATATATTGTCACCAAATTTGAAATAGTTGTGTGTGAGGATAAAGTCACAGAGCTCAGCAACCACCTGTGCTGTGGCATCATCAGGGATACTATTCCGGACAGCTTGTATTCCATCTTTGTGTGGGATGTTTGTGTAGAGAGCCTCTACATCCATGGTGGCTAGGATGGTGTTTTCTGGAAGGTCACCAATGCATTGTAGTTTCCTCAGGAAGTCAGTGGTATCACGGAGATAGCTGGGAGTGCTGGTGGCATAGGGTCTGAGTAGAGAGTCTACATATCCAGACAGTCCTTCAGTGAGAGTGCCAATGCCCGAGATGATGGGGCGTCCAGGGTTCCCAGGTTTGTGGATCTTGTTGGTGTTTCAGTAGCAATTGGTTCCCTTATGGAGTGGAGTTGCTAGTCCCACGCCCATGTTAAGCCTACAGCACCTGGTATTCCCATGAGGTCTCCCATCCAAGTACTAGCCAGACCCGACCCTGCTTAGCTTATGAGATCCGACGGGATCGGGTGTATTCAGGCTGTTTTAGCCATATTTTAAATGTCTACCAATTGAAAATCTGTGAATATGGCCTAAATTTGAAAATAAACACAATTTTCCATACTCTTCTTTACTGGAGAACATAGTTTAATTTAAACTGCCATTTTACAAGTAAGATTCACTTTTTTTTTTCTTTTCATTCATTTCCTGTTAGACCTGGAAAAAATAATTAAATTATCATCTTTGCATTAATAACAGTTTGCTTTTTTAAAAAAAGCTACCTTTGCTGTTAGTTACTTTATAGTGGTATCCAGGATACAAGAATTCACTATATACTAGTAAAGACTCAGTACACCTGAACATATCCGTTAAGTCTGAGAAGAGGCCCTAGATTCTAACAGAAGAGGATCCAAGTTGCTCTGAACTCACCCTCATTGGATACTTGAGAGACCTGAAGGAGTTAGGATTTTTTCAGATCCAAGACTGCGTGTTACTTTCATGCGTCTTGGACCCCAGAAGGTGTTGGTTCCTACTTTGAGGTCTTTCAAGGCTCTGCACTGTGAGTTAGAGTGATGCAAATCAGTCCTTGATCCTGAACTCTTTCTCCCTCCCTCTACCTCTCTCTGCTGGCTTGAACGTTCCAAACGCTGTTGCCTAGATTTCAATTTATGCTTTCATGAAGCTCTGTTCTCTTAATTGTGAATCCAGATCATATGCTTAGGGCTTCTCTACAGCGGCACTGCTGCATCTCTTCAATGTAGATGCTGCCTACACTGACGGGAGGGTGTCTCCCACTGGCATAGGTAATCTGCCTCCCTGAGTGGGTGGTAGCTAGGTTGAAGGAAGAATTCTGTGAACAGAGTGCTATGTGCATATGGAGTCAGGTCAGCAAAGTCTCTACTGGGCTTCATGAAGTGTCTGGCATTTTCCCCTTTTTGAGGTGAAAATATGCTTAAGGTAGGGGTTTGGTTTTGATTTTTTTTAAGGTTGATTTGGCTTAACATTTTGTATTTGTTAATGGGCTTTTCTGCATGGGGAGTGTTTCATTGTTTTTGTCATTCTTATGGCAAAAGTTTCATGGTAATACCTAAAGACAGTCAGATTCTGGATTTGCCTGATCTCAGGAAATTTGTTCTATATCTGAATCCCCTCAGCTAAGAATCCTTTAACCTTATTCTCTAAGTGGCAGGGAAGACAGGAACAGTGATCTCTGGGAGTCTTTCATCCCATTCTACTTTGGAGTGTTAGTCATTTCTTCTGATTTGGAGAGGAACTGAGGAATGGCTACCGTGGTGGTGTCTCTTATATCTGCTTCCTAAACACTGTATATGAAGAGCATCTTGTCCACTCAAAACATTCACATTTCAGGTTAAAATTTTCCAAGGTTTCTCTGACCTGTGGTGACATTTTTAGAAGATTGAGTACAGAGAGAGAGACAAAATGTCTTATTTATTTTTTTAAATCTGTTGGTGTTTGAACAGCTCTAGAGTGGGAGCAGCCAGAAAGAAAATCATGGCATAGAGATGATCTTCCCTTTGAATATTATGATGAAGAGTGAACACTGTGACAGTTATTAGCTTTTGAGCTTTTTTTGCTAAGGTCATAAAAAGCTCAATTAAGGAAGACCTTACTGTTGCTAATTTAGCTGCACAGTGAAAAGGGTTCTGAAGTTGTACATGAAACTTTTCAAGATCTGAAGGGCTGCTTTGCGCTAAACAATATGTGCAAGTGGGAGCATCACTCTAATGTACCTTTGATTATTCCCAAAGTGTTTGATATGGGCCCCTTTGAATTTATTTACTGTGGTACAGGATAAGGGCCCTCCCTCCAGTGAACCTTCTAAGAAGATAGGGCATTCTGGTAGCAAATAGCTAACTAGACCCAGATTATGGCATTATACATGATTATCAGTTTTTTGTGAGCTACTAGAGCTTTCATATTCTGGAATAAGCAGCCCCTTTTAATGCATTTTCCCCCTATCTTTCTTTCCTTTAAAAAAAGGACAATATTGTACAAAAATTATATTAACTTTATTACACCCATGACAAGAAATGTCAAAATTAAGGTTGCTTTGTGCATATGCATTCCAGTATAGTTTTTAATTACATGATCACATACTAATTCTCAAATGCAGACCTCATGTAAAATGTTCATTGGTGTATTGACTAGATATTAGAAGATGCTGGTGCATGAAGTTGAATGACATTGGATTTGATAAAGCTTGTATTGTAAAATATAGTCACATGTATGGGGGTAGAGTTGAGGTTTTATGTGCAATTTTAGCTTTGTAATTTCCTGAATTTTGGCTGCTTAATGATGCAATCATAAAGTTGATCTATCTATAAAATATAAAATATAAAGATATTTATTTAATAGAGGAAATAATTTAGCTCTTTAAACATAACAATGTCCTTTTGTCTTATGTCCAGGAGTTGATCGAGAATGTAGTGGCTGTTGCAGAAAATACAGCTGACGAACTAGCTCGTAGTGATGGCAGAGAAGTCCAGCTAGAAGAGGATCCTGATCTACAGCTGCCTTTTCTTTTGCCAGAAGATGGCTATTCATGTGATGTTGTCAGAAACATCCCAAGTGGTTTACAAGAATTTTTAGATCCACTATGCCAGAGAGGTCAGTCCTGCTACTATTAAACTGTATATTAATGTCATTTTTCTCTAATATAGTAAATGTAGAACTTGAGTAATGTTTAGAGATATTTATTATTTTTTCCTCAATTGCAGTAGCATTCAATCCTTATTTCATAGTCCTTTGCATTACATGTTCATTAAACTATTTAAATTTACTCCACTCACATGGTATGTAAAACTTCTATATACTTTTCTGAATTTTACTTTCGTATGACGACGTGAATCCCCTTGGCATAATGCATGTTTATTTCAGGCTTCTAAATAATTGAAGTGAGTTTCTGTGTGTTGACAGCATGTGTTTAGTAGCCACCTACATCAAGGTCTTTATATGTGGATATGTAGAAAGAGAAATTTTCCCTGTGTGGCCCTTCCTTTTGTAAAGTGCTGCCACTCAGGATCCTGTAGAAATGAAAAATAACAGAAAAGACAGGAGAAATACGGCATGGAAGAAAATTGGGAGAAAGTGCATACACTGGCAGAAGAGGGAAAAAAGGCAGAGTGTCTCCTTTGTGTTCCACCAAATCCTTCAAAGGCACAATACTACTGCCAAGAACTGCTGCTTGGTTTGTACAGCCAGTCCCCTCTCTGTAGAACAGCTTAAGCACAAAGGAGTCATAAATGACCCCTTAATGTTTAAGTGCATTGGGTTCCTCAGGTGGAAGATGCTATAAAGAACTGTAAGGTTGTGGTGTTAATCATGTGCTTGTGACCATGTATAATTCTTACATGCCTGTAATCTTTTGTTCAGCATACACAATTAAAAACATCTAAATGGATAAGGCTAAATACTGCTGTATGGTATTAATGCAGCAAAACTGTTTTTAGCTGTTTCACCACTCGAAGAATTGAGTGGCACACGTTCACTTGTGCTTTTTCCCCCGTTAGGCTTTTGCAGGCTGATACCTCATCCACGTTCACCAGGCACTTGGACAATGTATTTCGAAGGTGCAGATTATGAAAGTCACCTGTTGCGCGAGAATGCTGAGCTAGTAGGTATTCATTGTGGGATAATTCAGAGCAAGAGTCTATAAATATTAACCTGCAGTAAATCATATTTTGTGTGTACTCAGTTTTTATCAAAAACAAAGAGGAGTCCTGGTGGCACCTTAGAGACTAACAGATGTATTTGGGCATAAGCTTTCGTGGGCTAAAACCCACTGCGTCAGATGCATGAAGTGAAAAATACACTAAGCAGAATATACATTATAGCACATGAAAAGATGGGAATTGCCAATAGATAGTGGAATATAGTATAAGACATAATTAAGAAGTGGACAAACCTGAACTGCCTCCAGTATTTTGGAAACAGAGGACCAATATCCCAGAAGTCTTGAACTAGTTTGAGAACAGTCCCAAAAAGGCAATAATCAAGTAACACATTGTCCATTTGTCAGTAATGTAAGCTAATATCACCCTGAGTTACACACATGAAGTAGATTTCATGAGTAGGAAAGTGTCATTTTTACAGTTACTTTTTTGACAATATGGATTTTCACAAAATACAATTAATGAAGTGGATAATTTGGTTCTAGAGCAGGTGGTGAAATCTTCTTTTTGAGCCACTCATTTTTTGAGAGTTAAAATTGAGTTTTTCTCCTGGTGGGTAGTCTGTAAAATTATAAAAATAAATACTTCTGAAGAGTGGCTTTACATTGACTTAGTTTTTAAGCCATTGTTTGAAAAGGAACTGAAAGATGGAAGCAGTAACAAAGCTATATGTTCCTGAAGGTCTTATAACTTTTGTCTTATGAAACTCAGTGACAGAGTTTTGCTTCATTTGGACACTACCATCGGCTTCATATATGTAAGATTGTAGTGTGACCTACATAACCTAGCAGGGTATTGGCACCATCAGAAAATACAAAAATTACCTACTGCTTATATCCACTGGTGATTTTTTTCAAACTTAAATGTCTTGCTTGCTTTTTTGTAAAGTATTTAAAGGTTTTAATCTTCTCTTAAAATATTAATTGCCCCAGTATTTTTGCATGTGAATTTTAATTTCTAGAGGTTGGGTTTAAAAAAATTGAAATAAAGTTCAAGTAGCACAATTACATAAAATGATTTAACTAGTTTTCAGCTTTTATTTTTGTTAAATGATTTTAGAATTGTAGATCTTAGACCTCAGTAAATTTTTTGGTAGACTTTGACCTTTCCTTTGGCAGTGATCTGAACACAGATGTAATGCTGTTAACCTCTGTCTAAACTAATACTAATCAAGAGTCACAGTTGTTAAAGTGAAAATGATTTGTAAAAGGAGCTTTTGTGTGTCAACAGGTTTATCCATCCATTGTTTGTTTTATTGATTTAGACTATTTTATGCTGAAATCTTCAGACTTGGTTTTGCTGTTATTGCAAACTTACATGTTTATCTGTCTCTCACTCCCCCCCCCCCCCCCCCCCCCCCCCCCCCGTTTGATAGGCTCAGCCATTGAGGAAAGAACCTGAAATCATCACAGTAACATTAAAGAAACAAAATGGAATGGGCCTAAGCATTGTTGCTGCTAAGGTATGAAAACATATTGCAGTAAAATCAAGCAACACTTTTTACTTAAACATGTCCTGGGAAAGTATATGTTACATACCATATTTAGCCTGATAGGTTCCTGGCTATGAAATGCTAAGTTAAATATTGATGCTACGAACCCTTTTGTATTTGGATATTTTGGTTTTGATCTGAGTATGAAAAGATAATTAAAACCGATTCACTGCTAAAGAGTAGCAGAAACTCTTTAGGATCAGGAGTAATAAATGCCAATTTTTATGGAAGTGTTATATTTTTATATGCATTAAAGTCAATAATGAATTAATAGAAAAGTAAGATTCAAGTATGGAAATGGAAATTTCTATCTACTGTGTGTTGAAGACAAGACCTTCTTGTTCTGTGCACTGAAATTAGATGCCTAAGTGATTTTAATTTGTTTTGTTATTTCATCTTATTGATATTTAAAATACCATATGCAGAGTAGCTGGGCCAAGAGGAGGCTCCCTTTTGAAAGTTTGCAATATAGGGGGTACTGGCTATATATTCATCTTGACTGTGAGAACATAAAGAACGCACATATTACTCCAACCACCAGATGGAGGGCTCTACCTATTGGCTAGGTCTGTCTATTATATGGGCTTTATGTAGCAGACACAACATTCTCTTGATTTTCAGCTTAAATATTACTGTGATTTGTTTACTAATAATTTATATAACTGTGGTGCCCATAAGCCCCAATCATGAGTAGGTCATATACAAACAGATGAAAAGACAATGTCTTTTTGCTGTGCAGTAGATCCATGTCAGCACAATTAAGTCCTCTGTCCCAATGAGTTTACATCCTAAAGATGCTATCTCATGGCTTTTTAGCTGTCAGACATGATTGAGTACCTGTAAAGATTATTTTCTGCTGAAATTTTGCATATTTCATAATGTGTTTCTGCTTGATGGGGCGGTGATTTTGTATTTACTTTAATGTTCTATTACTGCCATCTGTAGTTGTGGGGGTGAGGGGAGCCTTTCAGGAGTATACACTTAATGTCATCTTGTGACTACAAGTAAATCTCAAAATCTGAGAAATTGGAGACTAAAAATGTTAATGTGCTATTAACATATTAGTGCAGTAGTAGTCTGAAAGAGTAATAATACATGAGTATTGAGAGTACCCCAATTTATCAGCACATCAGGCTGACTACTGCTAATTGAATTTCAGTTCAGTGTTTGCTCAAGATGGAATTGGAAATGGGAAGTAGAACTGGTTTATTAAATCGATGAGAAGTCCTAATTTAGCATGAAAAAACTTTCTCATGTAAAGAGGAGAAGGGATATGAGATGGGGGAAGTTAGTTTCCACTGGAACAGTCTTCCCTGTCAGGCACAGTTTTCACTGGCAGCATACTCCTAATTTATACAGCTGGGATACTGGGTGGTGTCAAAATAAGTTTTTAAAAAAGTTGATGCTTAAAAAAATTCTCACCTGTGTGAAAATTAGTAAGAACCTATGTTATGACTACTTAAGAAACCAGTAGAATATTGGCTGCATAAAAGAGATGGTCTTTCATTGAAATATGAATCAAATGGTCCTAGAAATAGAATGGAGATATTTTTGAAGTGGTTGCTTAGAACAGAGAATTGCTTATTAGAGAGCTGTTTTTTTCATTTTCCTTTATTATCATAAAAGTAACAAAAGGTGCAAAAAAGTGTACAGGCAGTGCAATTTGTCAATTCACAGTAGGTAAATTGTATTTGAGAAGCTGTAACAGTGACTATGCTTTCTCATTTTCTGTTACTTCCCTTATCTATTGACTCTTGGTTATTCCAGTAGATTTCAGTCATATATTTTGTACTGATACAGAATTCTGGAATGAGGGGAGAATGCGGTTGTTTTGTTTTTGTTGTTTTTTCCCCTGCAGAAGACAAGGAGGAGAGAGAGAGAGAGAGAGAGATTATATTTGTTTAAATTTGCCAGGTCTAAAAAATAATTATACTGTGAAATGAAGTTCTTAAGTGTATGGAATATCCAAAAAGACTTAGATGGCATGGGTCAGAGTGGAATTAATTTGGCGGTTGCACTTGCACACCATTGTTGACATTTTGCAGATTTTTTTTGCAATATTTCTCTTTAAGACCTGAAGAGCGATTGACTTTCAAATAATAATGTAAAATTATATTTTATTGTAAGAAATGAAGACTTGTCTCTGTGCCCAGAGGTGGAACTCTTGGGCCAGATAGGAGTGCTTCAAAAAAGGCAATAAAAGCTGAAAATTACAATGATTGGTCAGTAGATGGCACTGTTACAAATAACCCAAGTATCAATTTACTCTGCTGGAGAGACTTTTATACGTCCAGTGCTAAAGTTTAAATTATGAATACAGCTCTGTCTCTGACTTCAGTGACAAAAGAACTGCACTCATTTAATTTCATTTCCAATCACACTGGAAGATTGGAAAAAGGCAAATATAGTACCCATCTTTAAAAGGGGGAAGGAGGAGAATCTGGGGAACTACAGACCGATCAGCCTCACCTCAGTCCCTGGAAAAATCATGGAGCAGGTCCTCAAGGAATCCATTTTGAAGCATATGGAGGAGAGGAAGGTGATCAGGAACAGTCAACATGGATTCACCAAGGGCAAGTCATGCCTGATCAACCTGATTACCTTCTGTGATGAGATAATTGGCTCTGTGGATATGGGGGAAGTGAAAGATGTGATATACCTTGACTTTAGCAAAGCTTTTGATATGGTCTTCCACAGTATTCTTGCCAGCAAGTTAAAGTAGTATGGATTGGATTAATGGACTAACAGGTGGCTAGAAAGCTGGCTAAATCATCGGGCTGAACAGGTAGTGATCAATGGCTTGATGTCTAGTTGGCAGCCGGGATCAAGCGGAGTGCCCCATGGGTAGGTCCTGGGGATGGTTTTGTTCAACATCTTCATTAATGATCTGAATGATGGGATAGATTGCACACTCATCAAGTTGGCAGATGACACTAAGCGAGTGGGAGAGAGAGATACGCTGGAGGGTAGGGATAGGGTCCAGAATGACCTAGACAAATTGGAGGATTGGGCCAAAAGAAATCTGATGAGGTTCAACAAGGACAGGTTCAGAATCCTTCACTTTGGTTGGAAGAATCCCATGTACTGCTGCAGGCTGGGGACCAACTAGCTAAGCGGCAGTTCTGCAGAAAAGAACCTGGGGATTAAAGTGGTCGAGAAGCTGGGTATGAGTCAACAGTGTGCCCTTGTTGCCAAGAAGGCTAACTGCATATTGGGCTGCATTAGTAGAAGCATTCAGAAGATTGAGGGAAGTGATTATTTCCCTCTATTCAGTAAGTGGTAAGGCCACATTTGGAGTATCACGTCCAGTTTTGGGGGCCCCACTACAGAAAAGATGTGGATAAATTGGAGAGAGTTCAACAGCGAAAATGATTAGGGGGCTGGTGCACACAATTTGAGAAGTCCGCAGAAGAGATGAGTGAGGGGGAATTTGATAGCAGCCTGCAGTTACCTGAAGGGGGATTCCAAAGAGAATGGAGCTCTGCCATTCTCAGTGGTGACAGATGACAGAACAAGGAGCCATAGTCTCAAGTTGCTGTGGGGGAGGTCTAGGTTGGATAATAGGAAAAACTATCCCACTAGAAGGGTGGTGAAGCACTGGAATGGGTTACTTAGGGAGGTGGTGGAATCTCCATCCTTGGAGGTTTTCAAGGCCTAGCTTGATGTTGGTCCTTCTTTGAGCAGGGGATTAGACTAGATGACCTCGCAAGGTATCCCTCAGCCCTAATTTTCTGTGATTCATAAAGGAGGAAGGGAGTGCTGTGCCATCTCAACACTGACCTCTCGCACTTACTGAGTAAAACTAATTGGCTCTGAAGGGACTCCTGTCTAGTCAACATTTGCCAGTCAGAAGAATACTGTAATGCAAGGTCACAGGCATTTCTGGATAAGAGAGGGGAGTGGGCAAATTCTCAGGTTGGTGAATAAAATGAAATCCTTTTCACTCTGCATTTCTTCCTTCTCCTACAATGTGACTCAAAATTGGCCCTACCCTTCAACTTGTGTAATTTTACAATTGTGTAAAATTAATGCTATGTTCGTCAACACGCCTTTTGAGAAACCACGTAACAAACAAGTATGCATGTGCAATGAATGAAAACAAATGTTCGTAATGAAACACCTGTTTTGAGCTTATAAGAGGTAATTAAAATGATTTTAAGAGTTAGAAAAAATACCTTGCAACATCTTTTAAAACTATGGATAGTTCTAGTCTGATTAAAAAGCTTATATTTTACAGGTTGTTCAAGTTATCCAGAAAGGCTAACCGTTGCTCCACCACTATTGTAATGTTGCTTATTTTTCTGTAGTAAAGCCTTTTGTAGTTGTACCTCGAATAGCATCAGAGTGGCATTGGATTTTTAGGGAAATGGGAGTGGTTGGACATCAGTGGCAGTACTGATTTTTGTGGTTGTGTGCAGAATTTGGTTGCTCTAACCCTGAAAGATGTTGTGATGTTAAAAGCTGCCTGACTCTCAACCACATTGCGGTTACATTTTATGAAATCCAGATGATTTGGAAGCAGTATGTGCATGCAGTTTACTTTAAAAATATATCACTTTGGGGAGGGTGGGAGGTTAGCATGTGACTTCTCACCCATCTGTGGGCCAGTACATTACTTCCTGTTTAATTTGGAGGTTTTTTGTCTTTTGAACAAGAGGTCGCTTTTTGTTTTTCTAGCAGTTTTCAAAGTTTAATAAAGCTCCTAAAGTAAATGAAAGTCAGAGCCGCATAAGTGATTACGTAAGAGTCTGAATATTGTATTGGTTATAGTTAGTGTTGATAAATGCCATACAGTGTCATAGCATCCAGCTCAGAATTATCTTGATGGGTGTCTTGGAAAATCCAGCAGACTGTAGTGTTGGTTGCTGTTGAGGGCTGAGAGAGAAGTGGAGAATTGTTGCTGGATTTTGTAAGGATCTGTAGTCCCGGAGATCAAAATGTGGTTTTCTGTTGTTGGAAGAACAGAATCCATGGTAAGTTTGTTCAGGGTTCTATTTGGAGCTGGTTTGCTGTAAAGTGTTAAATGTTATACCTGTACTTTTTCCTGTACTCTTGCTTGTTTAAACCGGTCCGTAGGTATTTGTTCTTGTAGCAGCTATTTAATGTAGCATGCAGTTACACAGTTGGGATAATGCCTAACTTTTCAAAAATTAGTAGGGGGGAAAAAACCCTATTTTAAGTCCTTTCTTTTTATGCACTTCTCAAAAGAACGACCTGTGGTAGTGACAGGTTTTTAGCTTTTTGCTGTTTAAGTAACAGCACTGATTGCTACTATTTTCTTTAAAAGATCAAGAATAGCATGACTTACGATATGCCTGCTTGTCATATTAATTGGCTTTAATCCAGAGTCCTCTAAAAGTCCCTGTTTGCCATTTATAAAGTGTTGTAAGAATAATTAAAATTAACATCCTCAACAGTACTTCTAAGAGATTTTAATATTTTGTGGACCTGGGCTGTGAATAGAATAACTAACAGACCTAGAAAATGTGCTCCAGTGAGTCAAACTATTTCTTGAATTTAAGGTATATTTACAGAGTAGAGAAATTTAGATTTATACTGTACAAGGTAGGGTTTTGTAAGCACAGTAGAAAAAAAATTAAAAGAAGCTGCTGATTAATGAACACAATCAGTATGTGAAGACTGACTTAAACATATTATGATTTTGAACTCTGAAAGATATGACACCTTTCTCTTCCATTTATTAAAATTGGTCATTTGTTACAACCACAAAGGAAGAAGTTAGTCAACAAAACTGACTCAGGAAAAACATTTATTTCAAAACTCAAACACTAATAAGTGTATTTTTCTGTAAAAATATGGTAATTGGATAAAGTATTTCCATTGAACTCACTGAAATAAAGTGATCAGCTGTTGATATACAGGCTTTTTGGAAAAAAACTACAAGCATTTCAAAATCTGAAAAAGATAGATTTTGCCATTAGACACTGTAGAAAAAGGGATTGCCTTTCTAAAACAGATGATTTTGATTATTATGAAACTGTTTTATCAAGGATGAATTAATCAGAATGTGGGATAAGTTATTTTCTAGTCTAAAATGTATTAATTGTATTTAACTGATCAGTTAGTTTTACTAACAGCTACTGGTTCTTTAGCCCAATACTTACATCAGTATAAATTGGTATTGTAAACAGGTGTTGAAATGGGATTAAATTTAATATCAGGAATTTTGATTATATTGTGGGATATCTATGCAAATCAGGAATTTCTTTGAGATTTCACATGTGGCGTAGAGAACTTGTTTGTTAGGTAATCCAGAATTAATTACTTACTAAAAAAACCTGTAAAATTGGATTCTTCTGTCACCAGTAGTACTTTTAGGATCTGAACTTTGCTGACAAGTACGTATATGCTGACAAGTGCATATGAGTATATTTACCATGAGTTTAACAAACTACAAAGCATTGGTATACTTCTGTATAGTTCATCATTTCGTTGTTGACATACAAGCTTCTCCTGATAGAATTCTAATGTATTGGCATCCTAAGGATAAACTTATACTTGATCAGTCGGAACGTTAATTTACATGCCTAAAGGAAATCTTGTGCATTATTTGATGTTTTTGAACAAAGAGGGTTCTTCTGGTGCTTAATATTATTTCAGATCGGGCATCTCAATTACCTATGCTTCTTAATAACCTCTTAGACTGAGAGCATTTCATTAGCATTATCACCACAGGGTTTTTGTTTTTTCATGCTTCAGTCTCCTAGAAGTAAGTAATTATGGAAGATGCCAGTTTAGCTCATGCCATGGGACATACAAATAAGCAGCTAACATGGTGGTGACTTGCTTCCTGTCAACCCATCATTTTCAGTGTTTTCTGTAGCTTCTGGTACTGAGGAAAGTTTCATGATAGAGCTAGCTGCTTCTTCCTATTTCTTTGTCTTATAAGCTTATGACACCATGGCTGCTCTCTTGCTCTCCCATTTATCTGAGGCCCACAGATAGGGTTGCCAACTTTCTAGTTGCTCAAAACCAAACATCTTAGCCCTGCCCCTTCCTGAGGCCCTGTCCCTGCCCCGCCTCTTCTCCGGGGGCCTGCCCCCACTCACTACATTCCCCCTTCCTCAGTGGCTTGCTGTCCCCCACCCTCCCTCACTCTCACTAGGTTGGGGTGCGGGAAGGGGTGTGGGCTGCAATGGGGGTGCAGGCTCTGCGGTGGGGCCTGAAATGAGGGGTTCAGAGCATGAGGGGGCTCCAGACTGGGGTGCAGGAGTAGGTGAGGGCTCCAGCTGGGGATGAGGGCTTTGGTGTGGGGCTGAGGATGAGGGATTTGGGTGTGGGAGGGGGCTGCAGGTCGAGGCAGTGGGTTGGGATGTGGGAAGGGGGGGGTCAGGGCAGGGATTTCGGGTGCAAGGGGGGAGGACTCTGGGCTGGGGATGAAGGGTTTGGGGGTGCAGGAAGGGGGTCTGGGTTTGGCAGGGGCTCAGGGCTGGGGTGTGGACTTACCTTGGGTGGCTCCCGGTCAGCAGAACAGCAGATGGGAGTAAGACAGGTTGTCTGCCTGTCTTGACACTGTGCTACATGTGCCAGTAGTAGCCAGCAGGTCTGGGTCCTAGGTAGGGAGTGGGGAGGACAGGAGGCTCCATGGGCCGCTCTCACCCGCAGGCACCTCCCCCCTCCCCCCCCCCCCCCCAGCTGTTCAGGGAAGTGCACAGAGCCCCATGGCCTACGAGCCAGATCTGCTGGTCACTTTTTGGCTGCAGCGCGGTGCCAGACATGACAGGTATGGAGGGACTAGCCTGCCTTAGCTCCACAGCACTGCCAAACGGACTCCTAATGTGCCCTGGTTAGCGGTGCTGAGCGGAACTTCCATGGTCCCTTTTCGACCGGGTGTTCCGCTTGAAAATCGGACACCTGCTAGCCACAAATCTGATTCAGGTTGACAAGTAAGATTTCACTCAACAGACGTCTCGACTATACATTGCAGATGGGTCACCCATGTGTTTGTTTTATTGTTGTCTGCTGGGGAAGCACTTCTCCTTGGAGCTAAGCTCCTTGCAAAACCAAGTGGATATGCCAATTCTACCTGTGCCAAAGTAGCTTCAGTATTCAGGGTTTCCTAGCAAACACAAAATATTTTTTCATTCTGATTGGAATGGGGAGGGGAAAGGAACCAAAGACTGCAGCATATTGGAAGGAGGAAAACCACAAAGGAAGAGACCAAGGATCACAGTCTATTTATCTAGTTCCTTTTTTTAATTAAGACAGTCACAAACAGATTACATCTGTTGTAAGTACAGAAGTACAGGTGTGTGGGGAACCTGCTCAATTTACTGTGCAATAGAAACCGCATTCAAGGGTTTTTCCTGTTGCTTCAGCCGGAGGGGAAGAAGGTTTAACTGGTATTCATCTACCAGGCTTGATCAACTTTGGCACTAAAGATATTTATTTTTCAAAGGCCTTTTAGCTACGCACAGTAAACAGTACAGACAAGGTGGGTTTAATTGAACCAGCTTCTTTTGGACAAGTTCATTGGACCTATCAAGATCCTACACATGCCTATTACAACTTGTAGTGTACCTCATCTAATGCACTAAATGCCCAAACAACAATTATGAGTGTGAAACCAGACAATTACCATATTCTCAAGTGAACTTGCAAAGAAAAATTATAAAAAAACAAAAACGCCATGTCACCTGTGGGCAAACACTTTTCACAAAATGATCACTCTATATCTGATCTGTCTTTGTCCTCAAAGGAAAACCTGCAAAACACCTTCAAAAGGTGAGCCTAAGAACTTAAACTCTGCTAGACACCAAAAATCAAGGACATAATAAACATACTGGACTTATGGCTCATCACAATAGTCTATAACTCACTAACATGCCATTATCCAGTGACAGTAAAGGTGTTAACTGCCCACCTTCACCTTGCAACCTGTTAACTGCTTATCTGTTTCATTCATGTATTTAGCTGTGACACAGAGTTTCATCTCGAATATCCTGGGATAATTTTAATGGAATAACACTGCAAATAGTAATACTTACAGCATCCTGATTGTGATTTTTCTCATTTTCAAGGATCTCAAAGTATATTACACAAGATCTACAAAGTTAAAAAATAGCTTCTGTCATAAGTGAAAAGTCGTCTCAACTGGTCTGGAAATTGTTAGCTGTTTAGCAGGACCCAGCAACATTACATGCGACTTTAAACTCCATCCATCTGAAACTGTCCACCTGAATTGAGATCAGTAGAATGTAATTATCTCATGTTCAGTTTCAACACCAGGGACTAAAACCCATCTCTTGAAAAAAGTGCACTGGAATATTTGGCTTGTACAACAGAGGTTCTACCCAATTAATGTCTCACCCACAAGGCAGCACCACCAACCATTAATTCTGGCTCAGGCATTAGTTCAGTTCAGTACTAACTCACAAGGGAAGTGTCACTGAATCAGTAGTAGTATTTCTGGTAAATGGCTTGTCTCCAACTATCTCCGTGCTTTACAGATCTGAATATTAGTTGAAAGTGCATGTTAAAAGTAAAGTCGTCAGTTAGTAAACTTTAACTTCAAAGGGTCTCAACAAATAATTGACATTTATATTTTGAAAGTTTGTAATTTGAGGTAAGTGAAGGGTTCCATGCAGAATTAAATCTTAGATTTTTGTTGCAAAAGCTGGGGAATACTGAATAACCTATCTGAACCTTGTGGGGACTGCCATGTTAAAGAGGACTTTTCACGAAGGTTTAGAAAAGATTAAGTCCACTGAAATATTTTCTCTTCTCACTTTTTTCCCCCCATGTCTTTTAAAGTAGGAATAAAATTCAAGTAGGTAAAAAACCCATTGTGTACCCAATTTTAATTTCTGAAATCCAGATTCCTTAACAATTAAGTTGAAAGAGTGGTATTTTTCGTCAATAAAGAGATTTGGAAGGGATTACTTTCTAGATGGGTGCAATTTAGTTCTGAGACAAAGATGATTTGGCACCTAAATCAATGTACTTTTGTCTAGATGAGTAGCTATCACCTGCCAACAACATCTACCTAACATATTAGAATTAATAGCAAGGCAGTTATATCAGATGGAAACGAAAACCAGGTTAAAGTGAAGCTAAGAATGATGGAAAATAAGATATGTTTGTTGTTTTTAATAGGAAAAAAAGCACAATTTTTTAGAGATGTAAAGGTTATTTTTTCCTTTCTGTCTACTTTGAGAAGCAAATCTTACGAAAATGTAGTTGAAGTCCAGTTAACTTACTGTTTTGTGTTTGAGCCTGTAGTGTTTTCACTGACGTTTTTTTATAACATTAACAGATACCTAGTGTGAAATCATGGTTTCATTAAACTCAGTGACAGAACTTGCACTGATTAACCGTGGTTTTTATTCCCTTCTTGTGATTGTAAGCACTGAATATGCTTCAGCAGATTCATTGAATGCTTTTGAACTCTTAAGAAATTGTGCATGTACAGACTCTGGCATTTTTCCAGCTGTTTGGGTGTTTAAATTTGTCTGTCTTCCAACCCC
The DNA here is from genome assembly GCA_032164245.1 of Sternotherus odoratus. Lineage (NCBI taxonomy): Eukaryota > Metazoa > Chordata > Testudines > Kinosternidae > Sternotherus > Sternotherus odoratus. The sequence continues at coordinate 102,719,578 of JAVMKO010000003.1, forward strand.
ACACTACTTGTTAGTATTTTAACAAAAGAATGTCCACATGGTCATTATCATTCAGGTGCATTGGGTGTCTTTTCCAGCTAGTGACATTGTTTGAATATCCTTTAGTTTTACTGGAAGAGGGTTTTTTGCTTACCATTGTACTTTCTCCAATTCCTAAAATGTTTCTGGTTTGTTTAAGGAAGGGGGAAACAAAAGTTTGCATATGTGGAGCATGAGTCAGTTTCAAAAATCAGTATGTTTTATTTTTTTTGAAGAGCACCACATGAAACAAAGCAGCTGTAGCCACAATTAAAGGAAACAGATCTACATACAGAAATCTGGTTCACCTCATTTATATTTGGAGATTATGTGAAGTGTGGTTTAGAATATTTTGTCTAATGATGATAGATTTCCAAAGTTGAAATTGGACTTGGGGAAACTGAACTTCCTCTGCCAAAGAGTTTTTGACCTTCAAATGCAAGAGATTTTTTTGTCCTCTTTTTAAATATGCAATCAGTAATTACTGAGTTGGTTTCCCCCATTCTCCTGAACTGATGGCAGATTTAAAGATGTCAGGGTCACAACATGTTCTGTACATAGATAAGCAGATTTACATGCTTATTCTTGACCAAGGCTGTCCTGTGAAATCATACAACTTTTTGGGAACGTGGGTGTTTGGTTTTTCAGAAGCCTTTCCTTTATACTTCATAGTGAGTGCATATGTAAACCAGCTGGAGTGTTTTAGTAAACTGGTGTACTCTTAGGCTTTTAAGTGTAGCTTATTTAAATACTCGCAGACTTACTGCTTGCCAGACAAGTCAAGCTGAGACTGATCCTATTGCATAAACTTGCCTTTAAGGATGTTTATAAAACTTCTGATCTTCTGTATAAGCTTACAGAGACTGGAAAATGAGAATTAGTCTTGATGACACCAGTGAATACTACTGTTTCAGGGGCAGTGGGAAGAGTGGAGTAAAAATCTAGCTATCAAGCCTGGACTCTTTTATCATGGAGCAGAAGTTATATTGGTTTGCTAAAATATTCTAGTTACACAGATTATTTTGTATCCCTGAAAATATGCTCAATTACTATAATACACAGACAAAAAAACTTTCTAATCCAAAGATACACATACAGAGTTATTTGTGTTTTTTCTTTTCTTCTATAATATCCTCATTTATGAAGCATCATGAAAGGAAGTGAGATTTTAATTATCAATTCAGTTGAGTAGATTGATCTTCTGGCTATTTCAGATTAATCTCAAAAGTAATAAAATAAGGTGTGTTAAGCTATTCTTCAAATCACTTATTAGGACCAGGCTTACACCAAGCAAAAGTTTTGTGATTAATCCTTTCAGAAATCCATTTAAAATAATGATTTAGCCAATGTGTTATGCTCTTATATCTACATTCCTTTCTGTATCATTCCCTCCTTCCTTCCTAAATACGTTGTAAAAAAAAAAAAAATCTGTATGACAAGAACAAACATCATTTTATTCCCATAGTTGAATCGTGTGCAGATTGCAGACCAATTATTCTACTCACTTTTAAAAATATTTGTGGTGTTATTTTCTTTTTATCTTTTTTTGGAGCCTCGCTCTTTCTTACTTTTTCTGAAATACAGTAAAACCTCCATTTAACGGACTAATTCGGGCAAGGGGGTGTCCGTTAAATGAAAAAGTCCGTTATTTAATAAAAAAAAAAACCCGAGCTGTCGGAGCAGCAGCCCGCCAGCCACAGGGTCGGGGCGGCAGCTCCGCAGCCCGCCCGCTGCCTGGACCCGGGCGGCAGCCGGGAGCCGGCAGCCAGCCCGCCCGGGTCCTGGCTTCTGGGACCTGGGTGGCAGCCGGGACCCGGCAGCCAGCCCGCCCGGGCCCGGCTGCTGGGAGCCGTCAGCCAGCCCGCTTGCTGGCGGGACTCGGGCGGGAGCCGGGAGCCGGCAGCCCGTCCGCTGGTGGGACCCGGACTGGAGCCAGGAGCCAGCCCGCCCGCAGGCGGGAGCCGGCAGCCAGCCTGCCCGCTGCCTGGACCCGGGCGGGAGCTGGCAGCCAGCCCGCCTGCTGTCGTGACCCGGGCGGGAGCCGGGAGCCGGCAGCCAGCCTGCCCGCTGCCTGGACCCGGGCGGCAGCCGGGAGCTGGCAGCCAGCCCGCCTGCTGTCGTGACCCGGGCGGGAGCCGGGAGCCGGCAGCCAGCCCGCCAGAAATGGATCAGGAATGCATCAGCTTGCTCAGAAATTTTGTCCGTTGCATCCGAAGTCCGTTAAATCGAGGTCCGTTAAATCGAGGGTTTACTGTATATATTTCCTGTAGATAACATTCATGATTGAGCACCCTATGCCTTTTTGTTAATGACAATCTGACTTCAGTGGGAATAGTACTCAGGGAATGATTGGAGAACTGGGCTCAATTCAACTTCAGATGTTTGTTACATAATAATTGGAAAATTTAGATATCTCTATTTTAAAGCTGTTTCCTCATAGTACTAAACATGTGAATTCTGAAACCATTGAAAGATACCATGAAGTTAAAGCAGAAATCTTCAGGTCCTCACTCAAGTCACTTGTAAAATTTGAATATATTTCCTGTAACCTAAAGTAGATGTTAATACAGTTACATACTGTAATAACATAATTCATGTATGTATTAATGTGTTCACCCTGTAATCAAGTATAATTCTTAGCTTTACCAGTTTTATTGGCATTTTTAACTGAACAGAAAGCAAGGTGTGTGAAGCTGAACAGGTATAGGCAAACAATAGTTGTCTAAAACTTGTAGCAACGAGGCATTGCCATTAATTATCTGCAGAAATACAGGTTTAGCTACAGTACCTACATATGCAAATATATTATACAGATGCCTACGTTCACATGTTTGAGACTGTATAATACTAACTTTCTGTACATTTCTTCTGACGTATGGGAAAATTCTTACAAAGTATTTTTCACAATGTTTAAGTCTAACCATAGAAATACCGAAATTAAAGTTGGGAAAACTCAGTTAAGTCATCTAGTTCATTTGCTGACGGCACCAGACCCAGTAAAATGCTATGGACCCAGTGAAATGTCCATCACGTGTTTGGTGGCTAGTCTTTGCCATTGCACAATTTTATTAAGAACACGAGAACATAAGAATGGCCCTACTGGGTCAGACCAAAGGTCCATATAGGCCAGTATCTTGTCTTCGGATAGTGGTCAGTACCAGGTGCCCCAGAGGGAATGAACAGACCAGGTAATCAAGTGATCCATCCCCTGTCACTCATTCCCAGCCACTGGCAAACAGACCAGGGTCACCATTCCTGCCCATCCTGGCTAATGAATTCGTATAGTTCTTTTTTGACCCCTGTTATGGTTTTGGCCTTCACAACATCCTCTGGCAAGGGGTTCCACAGGTTAACTGTGCGTTGTGTGCAGAAATACTTCCTTTTATTTGTTTTAAACCTTCTGCCTATTAATTTCATTTGGTGACCTCTATGAGTTCTATGAGTACATCTGTGCTGTGAGAAGTAGTGTGGCAAGGTACCTTCTCAGACTCACCAGGCTCAAGTCCTTTATGCTCTGGCAAGGCAAGTGCTGTCAAGGCAAACTGCCTAGGAAGCCCAACGGCAGGCTTTCCCTTCCCCTAATCACTCCTTTCTGGCTGGGTCTTTCCCCCTCTGTCCAGGGAAAGCCGTCTCCCTTCTTGGAGCGGTTTCCTGTCCTGCTGCCCCAACCTGCTGGCAGCCTCACTTCCTCTCTCTCTCTCTCCTCCCTCTTCCTAGCCAGGGAGGATTTAAAAAGGTCTCTGACAGTCCTTTAATTGGGATCAGCTGATCTTGCCTGGGTCCCTGACAACCGTACTCAGCTGAACCCAATTAATCTGTAGTTACCTCTTTACCACCAACTCCTCTGGTAGCAGCCTGCTCTGGGTTTACCACAGTAGTAAACACTTCTTTATCTACTTTTTCTCCACCAGTCATGGTTTTATAAATCTCCCTTTAGCCGTCTTTTTTCCAAGCTGGAAAGGCCCAATCTTATTAATCTTGCCTCATACGGAAGCCCTTCCATACCCTAATAATTTTTGTTGCTCTTTTCTGAACCTTTTCCAATTCCTATATATTGGAAGCTACTGGTACCTGAGGGGTAGAGATACTCCTTGCAAATGATCTTAGGAGTGCACACTTGTCCTCACTACCATCTTCGTAACTGAAAATAAACTGTGCAGTCCCACTTTGATGCACTGTACTGGGGTACTATTGTGGCTTTTTGAGTCAACCACTTTGCACACCGAAGTTTAAACATAGTGACCACATTAGCTCCTCCTGGCTAAGTATCAAATGATCAGCTTTGGAAGCTATGGGAATAATGATTCTGACTAGAAGTTGGAGCCCAGGACCCTCTCCCTACTCTTTTGGATATTTATTCCAGCAACGCAGAGCAGGAAAGCGATTTAGATTTCTATCCTGTAAGATCTTATTGGTGATTGGATAGCTAATTCAGGGTCCAAACACCATCACTATAACGAATAGGGAGGTGGTCAATCCACTACCATTCTCTCCACTGCAAAAGCGCAGTGAATTATTCCATATGGTATATTTTCTAATTCTGTGACCAGTCTAGTTTAGTGTCCCAAATGATGCAATTTCTGTGACTTCACTTAGGAGTCTAATTTACAGTTTTATTAATAAATCTCACTGTATTTTCTGCTATTCTTAAGTATTCCTTAAGATTAACACCATTATTCCTAGCTGTTACTGCCTTGTGCTACCATATTTTTCTCCTTGCTTGGTCTAGATTCTTCAGATATCTCAGGACTGTTACGTTCCTTTTCTCCCAAACCCCATTTAACTGGTCAGTCTGTTTTATCCCAAAATTGTTTCTGTATCATTTTTTGCATTCTTCCGCCCCTCCTTCCCCCCCTGCCCCAATTTGACTGTATTTTTAGTAGGGAGTTTCTCTGAAATAAGTGCAGTATTCCAGATGCAGTCATATCATGGCCCTAGAGGGCTTCCAAATCATGTTATGTTAAAACACAACTTTAAAGTTACATTAACTAATGTGATGCTAGACAGAAGTGCTTAACTGAATAGCTGGAATGATCCCGAATAAGCAACACAACAATATTAACAAAATTGTTTAAAAAATTGTGTTGGTTTGTCCAACTTTGAACACTATATTTTGTTCAATTTTTAGTGTAAAATCTGAATTTCTGTGCTAAGTAAAGACCAACCCTATTCTACTAATTAGAAAAGAATCAAACATAAGTAACAATATGTAATAACATGTTGACTGGGAGTTTTCTTAATGGGATGGATGTGCCTGCTTCTTGCAGTTTTTCCAGGTGGGGAAATATGTTAGAGAGGCTCAACCTGATCTTAACTTATTTTCAGCGTTTTGGCCAGCTCAGGGTACAGGCAGGGGATAGATAGCTAAGGGCTGCGTGCAGGAAGGGAGGTTGCTCAGGGTGTGGAAAGGGGGTAGCTCGGGGTGCAGGGAGAGGGGCTGTGTCTGAGGAGGTGGTGCTGCTGTAGGGCCTGGCCATATGCTCAGTTCCTAGTTGAGACCGTGGGGGCAGCTCCTTGTGGCTGTGTGTGCACAAGGTTGGGCTGGGCCAAGCTGTCCTATGTGGTCACTGTGGCCACCGGCACCCAGTGGCTTGCGGTCATCAAGAACTATAGCTGCCTGAGATTGAAGGGCATGGCAGCTGATAGACAACCCACCTGCGGAAACTGATCTGGACGCAGAGAGTGCCTGACGTCACTGCTCACCCTGTTCCCTTCCTCCCCTTCCCCAGAAACTCCACACATGATGGCAGATCAGCCAGGATTGTGTCGTGGCCCACCTTTAGGCCACAGCCCACAAACTCCTTTTCTAAGAGACCATTCAAGGTAGAGTGGCCCTTTAACACCTCTGCAGTCATAGGCCAGACGTCAGAACGCAACATTAGTCAGTGGAGCTACTCCCATGTGTGGAGTTAAGCATGTGTGTGGGTAAAGGCAGGAAATCTGAAAAGACCAGAGATGCTGCCAGATCGATGATAGCTTATTGAAGTCTAGGATTTTATGCAGAAAAACATCAATTTAAAATGGTCAGATGTTTTGCCTTCCTTATTTTAGACACAGAGGAGGTGTCATTATCTTAAACATAACTTGCCAGTGATTTCGTGTCCCAGAGAGGGTACAAGAAAGAACACAGTTGAAACAGTTGTGTGTGCACCAGTCACTTTTCTTCTAATTTATTGTTGTTCTTCCAATATGTAGCTGGAGGGAGGAAGGAGGAACCTTAAAAGCCCTTTCATTCTTTATTTGCTCTGTCTCAAATAGTTTGTGTAGGTTTCTCAAAATCTGGTTTCTTTTTTTGTTTTTAAAAAATATTTTTTTTCTCATTTTGTGTATTTTCTGAAAAGTCCCTGAAGAGGGTAATTCGTGTTGCATCTCTTTATTATGAATTCAGCTACAACCTTTTCTTTGTTCAGTGAGTAATGTGTATGAGGGGATGGGGGAATAGCTTTAGTGTGATTTCCAAACAAAAATTTGTAAAATTTGTTTTTTTTTTTGTTTTTTTTAAAAAAATCCGTAAAGGCAAGAAAATAGCATTTTTCCTATAACTTTTACGTTTCATAGTGTGGACTTGCCAGTAAAATTTTGCTATTGATTCTCTGAGGAATAGAAAATTGCTGTTGTAAAGCACAACTTAGCCACCCCTCCCCACCCTGACCCCGTTACCAAGAGTCTCCTAGTAGTGTTTGGTGTGGCCTTGGGGTGGGGGAGCACGCAACCGTGGCCCCCTGGAGCACTGGCCACGCTGCATGACTCCAGGGGAGGGGGAAGCCGCAGCCCCGCCCCCAGAGCGCTATCCGCAGTGGCGCGGCTCTGGGAGAGGGGGTAGCGCGCAGCCATGGCTCTGAGGGAGGGAGGGTGCAGAGCCGCAGGTCCCCCCCCCACCCCCGAGCGCTGGTCGTGCAGGATGGGGCTGGGGGCAGCCTCTGCAGCTGGGGGGCCGAACGCAACGGCACCATGGGCCGGATCCAGGCCGTGGGCCATAGTTTGCCCATCACTGCTCTAGAGCAAGCTCCCTTCCCACCCTTCACCGGTAATCTAGGTTGAGGCATGGTGGGGAGGACTGGAAGTTTGCCTTGCTTCAGCCCTGTAGGTTAAGACAAGACTTGATTCATGAGGGCACTCAGGTCAGCTTGCACCAATACTAAAACAGTGTAATATTTTAAGTTGAAGTTTATGGATTGTTATAAGTAGGTATTCACCATTTATTATTAAGGTTTCCTGACACTTTCCATTATAGAATCATAGACCTAAAGGGGTGGAAGAGACTTTAAGAGGTGATTTAGTCCAGTCCCCTGCACTGAGGCAAGACCAAATATACCAAGAACTGACAGGTGGTTGTCCAGACTGTTCTTTAAAACCTTCAAAGATGGGGATTCCACAACCTCCTTTGGTAATCTATTCCAGTACCCTTATAGTTAGAAAAGCTTTCTAATATTAAACCTAAATCTCCCTTGCTGCAGATTAAACCCATTACTACTTGTCCTACCTTCAGTTGACATGGAGAACAGTTGATCACTATCATTTTTATAATGGCCCTTAACATATTTGAAAACTGTTATCAGGTCTCCCCTCAGTCATATTTTCTCAAGACTAAACATGCCCAGTTTTTTAATCTTTCCTCATAGATCAGGTTTTCTAAACCTGTTGTTTTTATTGCTTTCGTCTGGTCTTTCTCCAGTTTGTCCACATCTTTCTTAGCATGTAGCACCCAAAACTGGACACAGTACTCCAGCTGAGGTCTTGCCAGTGCTGAATAGAGCAGAACAATTACTTCTCATGTCTTACCTATCACACGTTTCTGAATAAGAACCTGTTTACAGTTACTTTGCCAAATGTTAAATCTTTATGCTGAAATTTTCTATGCTGGGTGTCTGCCTCAGGCTAAATTTTCTTCTAAAAACTCAGCCAAAAAGGTTCTGTCATTAGAGAATGAGCCTAGAGAAAAATGTTGTGCCTGTCTTACAGTTGTGGCAACCCTTTGTTTTTGGAAAAGCTGTAAGTATCCCCATTCTTTCAAGCAGGGACTTGAAATTTGTTCGGAGATGGTGTTTGTATCAAAGATGTGCCTTTGCCACACATCCTCAGTAGACACTTCTTAGATGGTTGACTCTGCAACCTTAATTCTCCCCCTTGTGCATAAGCATTATGAAATGGTGCTTTAATTACATAAGAACATGCTATTTTTCCTCCACAGGACCTCTGCCTCATTTAGCACACAGCATGGACCTGCTTGGGGGATGAATAAGGGTTTCTTAGAGAAGGAGACTGTTTGTAGGATCCCTGTTTGTTGTTGAATAAGGCCGGGGATTGCAGGAAGAGAGAGGATAGTTTTATGGTTAAGGCAGTTGAATGCTACCTTAGTGAGTTGGATTGTATCCCACCTTCTGCCACAGAGTTCTTGTATGATGCTAGTCAAGTTGCTTAAACCACACATTTCACAGGTGCCATGATCACACAGGAGGTCTGTGGCTCAGAAGGGCTATGAACCTGGGTCTCCCAATTCCAAAGCTACTAATGCCCTTCCCAGAGGATCATTCTTCCTCACTGCTGACTGTTTGTTTTGGGCTGTGTAAAAGTATTCAGACATCCAAGCATTTGGAAGGATGTTGCTTCATATTATTATAAGTGTTGTGGCCAGAAGCGCCAGTCATGGTGCAGGGACCCATTGTGATAGGCACTGTACAAAACATGAAACAGAGCATTCTTTCCAAGTATAAGAAAAGAGGCTGATACCGGATGCAGTCAGACTTGATACACAGGGAAACAGTGACAGTATTGGTCAGTTTGGTAGACAGAAGTGTCAGCACACCAGGTGCTCTGTTGTCAAGATTTTTTGAGGCACAGCGAGGTGGCTTTGAACATGGTTACTTGGAGCTCTTCCTATGTACGATGCGCAAAATGGGAGACTGCACAAAAGTGCTTGTTGGGGAAAAATGTAACAAGTAGACTGTGAAGGACGCCATCGCTGGCAGAGCAGAGGAGGGACTTGACATCTCAATGAGAGGGCCTGGAGGAGGATAGACTATGAAGAGCCTTGATGTGGTCTAAATGAGACTATTTAAACATGTAATTTATTTTTGGTACCCTTAAAATTCCGTATTCTGTAGGTGTGCTGACTGGCTGTTAAGAAGGATGCCGGTAGACCTGGTAGTGCTGCTTTGCCCCTCCAAACTTCATAGACTGCAAAAAGACGGTTTGGAGAAGGTGCAGTGAGCTTAGTGCCAGTTGAGCAAGTGATTGCTTTGTAAACTGGAAAGGTTACTTTTGCACAAATGTATAGTTGGCTGCTTTTAAAATGAATATTTATATGGCTTTAAGTGGTATATAGAAAATATTCCTTTGTTTAATGTCTTGACTGATTGGATTTATTGCTTTCTGTATTATTTTATTACTCATTCCAGATTTTTTTTTTAAAGAGCATTGTTGGGAGTAAGAACCAAAATAAACTTGAAGCAATTATGATCAGCTAGTAATCTGAGTATTTTGGCATCCAGAAGAATTATCTTGTTTGTGTCTGAGAATCTGTGAAATCTAGTACAAGGGAACTTTGAGTTAACTCAAGTTGATCCATCTTATTGTTTTCAGTAATAGACAGAGTCCTCCTTCAACCCCTCCAAAAGAACTGCTACATTCAGTTTTTAGCAAGATTGGCTCGAAGTTAGAATGGAAGTGGCTTAAGCATTATAAAATCTTTTTTAAAGTAGGAAATACCATAAATAATACTGCTGCCAAAATATCACAAATACATAAATCAAAATGTGGAGATGAGTTTCTGCCGGTAAATAGTATAGGTGTGTTCCCTCAACAGTGGTTCTCAAACTTATTTGATCACACTCCCCTTCTTTGTGTTTGTAGTCATTTCCCTCCCGCCTCCACACAAGTACATATACCGCCATCCTCCTCTGAAGGCAGAATGGGGAGTGGTGGTTGCTGGCTGGGCACTGCCTTCAGAATTGGGCACCTGGCCAACAGCTGCCATTGTCCTAAAACTTCTCATGTCCTTCCCCCCACTCCTACCCTACTGAATTCATTCTGCATGTGCCCCTCCTCCTCGTTTGAGAGCCTCTGGTCTATAACAGTGACTTGGGATGTTGTGTGTGTGTGTATATATATAGTAGCTGAAAATATGTTGTCATTTCTCTAGCAATGCCAGTTGATAGAGCAGTTTAAAAAAGGCACACATCATCGTAGTAAATAATAATGTCACATACCCATTGTTATACTTAGCGTGATGCTTTTGAAGTTGCTATCCCTAACATTAGAATAATCCACTGTGTGGTAGGTTGCATGTAGGTGCATGTGAAATGATTGCACAGCATATGCTTTTATACACTGTCTTCTCTAGGTTTTTTATGGATACATTTAGAGAGCAAGAAGGTGGCATTAAGAATAAATTTGTACATTTGACAGTAAATTTAAATTTTGGACCTGTCAACTATGAAAGTGAATTTTTTGATTGCATCTCCTTTCTCCTGTATTTACTAGTTGTGTTACATTAGCACATGAAGCTCCATTGTGCTAGATGCTTTACAGATATGTAGTGAGAGAGACTTGGCCCCTAAGAACTTAAAATGCACTTTTCTCGCTTTCCTTTGTCATCTCAAGGTTAAATACGTCACCTCTAAGCTGCCCTCTATTTCACCAGCCAGATGGCCAGGGTAGCAGTGTAATGCTTTGGTGTACCATGGGATGTTAAGGATACAATCAGGTCCTTGTATTGGATTAATAATTATACCTATAAAACTACAAATCCTTTCATTAAAAAAGGATTAAAAGTTAACTGTTAAGCACAGGTTTAATAAACCTGTTTTCTTGTTAGATTATTCCTAGTCTTGTGATTATCATGGAACCAAATAACGTTTGCCTGTACTCTAGTTGCTACAGTTTCAAGAGGCCTAATATTAACACCTTTATTTTCTTTGTTTCTTTGTTTGGTATCATGAAGTTGGGGAAGTTTTAAAATAATGAGACATCAGAGTTGATATATTAATATAACAGATTCAGATTCACAGAGCACTTTCTTACAAAAGAGAATATTTAAATATGACCTCATAAACGTCTTTTTATCCACAGGGCGCAGGTCAAGATAAACTTGGAATCTATGTCAAGTCTGTTGTAAAAGGAGGCGCTGCAGATGTGGTTAGTAATGTTTGTAAATATTAGTTATTAAAATATCAAGTAGTCAAATTTAGAGATTACTTCAATAAAAATATTTGTAATTGTCTTCATTGGACTAATCAAATATATTCACATTTATCTTGTTTACGCACATATGAGGATTGTGTATATAAAGTGTTTTTCTTTCTTGAATGTGTAATTAGGACGGTCGACTAGCTGCAGGGGATCAGTTGCTCAGCGTGGATGGTCGAAGTTTAGTGGGTCTGTCCCAAGAAAGGTACAGTATTGCTTTCAGATGTTGTGAGTTGAGGAAGCGAATCCTCTTTGTAAAAAGAGAGAGAGTGCAGTGAACAAAGGGCTTGGTTAGTTTTGTGACAAAATACTAGTTGGACTTAAGGATATTTCTGTCTTGTATCAGAGGTGTAGCCGTGTTAGCCTGGATCTGCAAAAGCGACAGAGTCTTGTAGCACCTTATAGACTAACGAAAGCTCATGATCCCTAAAATCTGTTAGTCTATAAGGTGCTACAAGACTCTGTCATTTCTGTCTTGGTTTATATTGGTTCCATATAGCCTCAGGAACAAAAGCTCATCACTCCATTATTTTAGTGTGTTCAGAACAAAGATTGCTATAGTTGTGATACAGGTATCCATATAGAAACATCATTGTATTAAATTCTTCAAGTCTATATTTTCATTCGTAGTATAAAGTCTTTTAAGAAATCTGGTCTTAGCTTTATTCTTAAACGTGTTGACATCTGGCATTGAACTGTGGAAATTAGGAGTAGTAACTGCCTGCATACATTTCCCATTTTATATTCATAAGTCCTCTATATGCTATTTCCTGATTGTCCAAAGAAACTGTGAAGCTGAATAGAAAAGAAATGCTGCGGTGAAACAGAAAACATTGTTGAATGCTTGGTTTAGCAACAGTGACATAAAAAGAATTGTATAGCAAATACCAATTAAATGATACTATGCTTAGTTCTCTTCTGTTTGATTCCTGTCACAGGGCAGCAGAGCTCATGACAAGAACAGGTTCTGTAGTGACCCTAGAAGTAGCAAAACAAGGAGCAATTTACCATGGTCTGGCAACCCTGCTTAACCAGCCATCCCCAATGATGCAAAGAGGTAAAATAAATAACTGATTAACATTTTATAAGAGAGTGCTGCAAATTTAGGCCCTTTTCCCCAGCATTTGTGAAAGGGAGAAATAATCCCTCAACAATCCACAGTGAAATATGAACAATTAGAAGACGTAGCATTTTACTCCTGTAATTTACATGAGTTGCATAATTCATCTCATAAAGATTTTTGCATGTGCTTTTGGGAGAAATGTGTAGAGATGGAGAAAACATATATGCATATGTTCCTGTTGATAGCAGTGGTTTAATATTTCATACCCAAAATTTTACGTTTTGAACAGATGTATAATCCATGGAATGGCAATGCAACTTCTCTTACCAAGGAGTGAGCTCAGTTGTAACCATTGTTCAAAGTTATATTTCAGACTCAGTTCTAATCATAAGTAAATGTGTTTTCAACACTTAAGTAGAAATACTATATAGCTTATTTAAGCGTAAGAGGAATTTACAATCTGTAAATGAAATACACAAAATTGACAAATGGGCCAAGAATTCAATTCCCTTTTTCTCCCTCTCCGAAAGAACACTGATTGCAAAGATGCTGTGATACTTGTGGTTACCAGTAAAATAATTTTAAAACAAAACAGATGCCACTGGGCCATGTATAGTCATTGATTTTCACTGAGAATTTTGTTGAAATGACACTTGTTAATTTTCTATCTCTGATCCTTTAGAAGCCAGGATTCTTTGGTATTTTTTCCAAATAATTGCACCCCCCCCCCCCCCGCAGAATAAATCAAAAATGTATTTCTGAGGTGGTATTTTAATGACCATGTGGGAACTTTATATAAATGTTAATTGATTAAGTTATAATATGAGAGCTTTCTGAAGTTTATTAAGGAATGCTGCAACATAGGAAGGAAAGAGTTAAAAGAATAAACCCTCATTACCACAGTTTACATCACTACCCCAGACACCATAAGCCTTTCAGATTAATCAAGAGACTTACTTCTTTCAGTAAAAGTGCATCTGGCTTTGCCAAATATCGTGGTGTCTTTGTTTCAAAAAACCTTTGTGAAGCCTGTAAATCAAACGAATCTTGAACTCTCAGCATAATAGAATGGGATTGTGTATCTGAAGAATTCTAACTTCTAAAATCCAGCACGTCTTACTAGAAGATTAATTTTAGCTATAAAAGTTGAGTAACATTTTTTAAAACAAGAATAAAATAGGAAACAGTTGTTCAAGTGGAGAACAAAAAAAATATTAAAGGTCTTAATCTGTTGCAGTTTCGGACCGCCGTGGCTCAGGTAAACCCCGACCAAAGAGTGAAGGTTTTGAGCTGTATAATAATTCTGCTCAAAATGGGTCACCTGAGAGCCCTCAGCTGCCTTGGACAGAATATAATGAACCAAAGAAGCTGTCAGGGGATGACAGACTGATGAAGAATCGAGCTGATCACCGCTCCAGTCCCAATGTAGCAAGTAAGCTAAACTTCACTTCTGTTCTTCTTAAGAATAATTTTTTTCATGCAAATTATTAGTAGTCTTTGAAATTTAAAAATAGGATGATTTGATTAAAATGTAGGCTACATTTGAAATACAGTAACAACTGCAACAAAATTAGGGGAAAGTCATTCATTAAAGAGCAATTACAACTAATTTAATTAATGCTTTATTATTGCCACATTATAAAGTTTTATTGGTTTGTTTTATTACACATGACAAATTCCTGTTACGGATGTTTAACAATGCTTACTTCAACTCTCTAATAGATCAGCCACCAAGCCCTGGAGGGAAGAATGCTTATGCTGCTGGAACTACCACCAAGATAACTTCGGTCTCTACTGGAAATCTTTGTACAGAGGTCAGAATTGGCAAGAAAAGGATTGACTGTTAACGTCACTTAAATTTCAATAGTAGTAGTGTGCTTGGGTTAAGATTGAAGATTTTTAATAGAATGCCACTGTTCAGTTATTTGTATTTCTTCTTCATTGTTGCTTTATTTGATGATGTTTAGTCCGCAACAGAAATTGTCAAAAAATTGTGGTTATTGCATTGCTATATGAATGATTATTATAAGTAAATTTATGCAATAAGTATTGTGCATTTAGTTCGAGAGCACTCAAACCCTGAATCATAATTACTAGTTTATATTTGATCTTAGAAAATTTTGGAATCATATTTATTTGGTTGAAGCTGGGATTAAGAACAATGCCTAAAAATATACTTGTTTGAAAAGAAATTAGAAGTTTAAAATAAAATCTGCATAAATCTGTATGATACCTTAAAACTTATCCTCTCTATCTTTTACAGGAGCAGACACTGCCACCAAGACCTGAAGCTTATCCTATACCAACACAAACCTATACCAGAGAATATTTCACATTCCCAGCTTCAAAATCCCAGGATCGAATGGGTCCTGCTCAGAATCAGTGGCCAAGTTATGAAGACACACCACAGATCCAGGCAGAGAGTAATCATTCAATTAGTGCTGCAATGCAGGTTAGAAATCTGTCAAGAATTTAAAACCATTTCCCTTCTGATTGCTGAAGACAAAATAATACAAAATATTAGGTTTTCTCTTTCAAAACATTTTATATTTTTTAAAAAAAGCAAACTAAGGTTCCAGTTCCACAAGGAGTTTTAAACAGACAGAGCCCAGTGCCTGTGTGTAAGTTTGTTGATGTGACTTTTTTTTTTTTTTTTGAAGTGGATCAGAGAAATATCTGTAGTTCAAAACCAACCCAAGATCTGTAGTTAATGTATTTACTTCAGTCACTGTAAACTATGCCTCTGGTTACAAAATCAGTGCATCAGTTGTACTGCTATGGAAACCATTTACCACAGTCTGGCATTCTCACAATATTTAATGTATACTCACAATACACCTATGAAATGGAGAAAACTATAATTCTCTCTTGTGTTGATGGGAAAACTGAGGCACAGACTTGCCCAAAGCCTCAGAGGAAATCTGCAGTGGACCAGGGAATTGAACCAGGGTCTCCCATCTGCCATGCTAATAGTGCCCACCTCTGTAAACCACCATACAGAGTTCCTCAGCATTCATAATAAGCACAGAAAAGATTTAGAATTGGGTACTAAAACCTAATGTAGTTTTTGAAAAGCTTTTCTTTCTTGATTCTTGAGTTAGCAATCCTACAAGAAAAGTAGGAAACTGACTCTGGAAACCTTACTTGTGAGAGTAATCCTCACTCATGCCAATAGTGCCACTGAAGTTGATGCAGTAATCACTTGAGAAAAGTAATCACTTGAGGCAAAACCTTAGTATGATTGTGCTGATATGCAGTTGGTGCCTATAATACACTTCCAGTTTTCACAGCTGTTAAGAATTTAGAACGCAAACCTAGTGTTCATTTAACTTTCATGAGGGTTTAAGATGGAAATTAACGCATCATATTATGGCTAATTGCTATAAAAATATTTTAGCTAAACATCAACACCTAAATACCCCACATTTAGAAAGCTGATAATAGGTATAGACCTTGAGTTGCAGCTTGAAACCCTGATTCCGACAGGAAAAATGCATTTGCAAAAGCAAATGGTTGGGAGTTTGTTTTTCACAAGCACTTGAAAAGTATATGTTAGGTTTTCACAACACCTATCAATCAACGCTTTCCCATTTCATTGTTAAAATAAAATCAGCTTTAAAAATCTCAGTGTTGATTACTTTTTAATGAAATCCACAAGCTTTGTTTCTATAGGGTCATTTTTCTCTGTTTCAGAATGTCATTATTGTAAAATCAGTTTAGCGAATGATCTCTTCTGGTTTTTTGTTAAATTAACTAGTTCTTCACTTTTAAGCAGCAGTTTCATCTAAATTATATTTGGAGCCATGGTTATGAAAGTTGCAGTAACTAATGGCTGACTTAAAATGCCTGTTTTATCATCTAAATGCATAGGTCATTAGCAAACTATTTGGCTAGGTGCATCTTCCCAGTGTTTCTGACACAAGTAGCGCTGTGTTCAGAGCCACAGAACTAATAGAGCATAAAAAATACACCCTTTCATTCCAAACAAGGCATTCTTTCTAATTCATAGTTAAGTTCATTGGTGGGGAAGTATGGAGAAGTTTTGCAGTGTTCTCCTCCAATGTCACTGGTGGAAAGTCTGTATGTTCTTTGTCAATACCAAAAATTTTCTGATCCTTACAAATATGAATATTTGCTTCAAGAAAAAATAAAATATTTAAATAGATTTCATCAACCTAATCATGTTTGAATTTTTTTCATATCCAATTGAATTCCCACTTCCTATGCAGTAAGAGCTAGTGCTTTACATCTTTTATAAGTGTACAAACCAATATATGCTTAATATCCCTTTGGGGTAGTTGAGTAAGGTGGAGCATCTAAGCACCCACATCCTCTACACCGAATGATTCCCACTTTGGCAAGAGAGGAGAGAATGCCCCCCTCCCCCTTTCCACAGCACTCTCTTTTTGTGCGTCTGTGTTCATGAAAGAAAAATGTTTGCCAGCTCAGCGGTAGGCTGGACTGGAGAGTTATTGCACTTGAGTTACTGTTGGAGGCTGCCTGTGTGTTTGTAAGTGGGGAAGAACTGTTGAGGATAGCCCTGAGAACTTGTGTGAGATGGGGGGAGATTGTTGGCATGAGCTCTGCTTTGTTTTCATCATTCCCTCCGTGTAGTTTGACAGCTCTGCCTCAGAGCTTACAAAGTCTTCCTAGGCTTGCATGGTTTAAAAGGCTCAGTGGTTTTGTGGTGTTGTGGACACTAAATTCTTGAGAAACTTACTAATTATCAAAGTTCTCTGTTTTACCAAAAAGATGTAAATGTATTGACAAGAAGGCTTTTTGTCTGTAGAAATGTATTTTTTGTCATCCATTAGGTTTTTTATTGGATACAAATGTTATTACGTACAGATTAACTAATACACATACTTTATTTTGTTTCTTCCAGCGTGCAGCTCATTCCCAGGAAGAACTTCGAGATGATAAAGTTTTCCAACCAGAAAGGAATCGTCTGGAGGTGGTTATAAGAAAGGATGTAGAGTACATTGATCGAAAGTCAGACAGTGATCCATGGATGAATTCATCTGTGGATTCCAGCACATCCAGTCAAGAGCATCTGAACCACTCCTCCAAATCTATTTCCCCTGGTTCTTGTTTAACCAAAAGTGGACCTGGCCGTTGGAAAACTCCAGTTATCAACCAGCCAACACCAGTGGCAATTTCCCAGCCGATCAGAACAGACCTTCCTCCTCCTCCCCCTCCTCCACCAGTGCACTATGCAGCTGATTTTGATGGACTGCAAATGGATTTGCCCTTGCCTCTACCTCCACCTCCCCCTCCAAACCTGCTAGGAACACAAGTCTCTTCGCAGGTAGCTGCTGCAGAACGTAAAAAGAGAGAGGAGCATCAGCGGTGGTATGAAAAGGAAAAAGCACGCCTAGAGGAAGAGCGAGAGAGGAAGCGTCGTGAGCAGGAAAGGAAATTGGGCCAGATGCGTACTCAGCCACTAATTCCTGCTCAGCCTATGGTTCCTCCTGTTTCTGTGCAGCACGTGAAACCAGAAAAGCCTTCAACATTACAGAGGTCCCAGGACACTGTTATTCGAGAGCTACTGCCCCAACAGCAACCCCGAACCATCGAACGAAGAGATCTGCAGTACTTCACCATCAGCAAAGAAGAACTGTCCTCCACTGATAGCTTGTCTCCTGATCCCTGGAAACGGGATGCTAAGGAGAAGCTAGAGAAGCAACAGCAGATGCACATTGTGGACATGCTGAGTAAAGAGATTCAGGAACTTCAAAACAAGCCTGATCGTACAGCAGAGGAGAACGACCGCCTACGCAAACTTATGCTTGAGTGGCAGTTCCAGAAACGACTCCAAGAGTCAAAGCAAAAGGATGAGGATGATGACGAGGAAGAAGATGATGATGTGGATACCATGCTAATTATGCAACGGCTGGAGGCTGAAAAAAGAGCAAGGGTAAAAGGGCGTAATCCTTTCTAGGCACAAGTATAGTAATAATTTATTTAAACGTGTGTTCTTTAGTAGACTGGTTAAACAAAATTTGAAATTGTCACAGGATAAAGGAGGACTGGACTATCTTAGTGTCCCTGTCTTTCATTATATAGACAATGCTAAAGAAAAATATTGTAAACTACTTTGTTTTGGCCAGTTAACTGGTGTATTATAAAAGTACAAAGTAACTAACTGCAAAGATGAGAGCAAAATCTTTTCCTCTGGCTGTAAAACTTTTCCTTCGGAGAAATGGCATCCCCTATGTAGATAGGGGAAGGGGTAGTCATTGACTAATTCTCTCAAAGTAACGTACACCAGTTGAGGCCTGTTGTATGATCTGGAAGTTTTATTTATGGAGGATAAAAATGAAGGTCTTTGGGGAGGGGACAAAAACGGGCGGTGTTTCTTTAGTATCTTTATTTTATTTTAACTCGATAGCTCTTATTTGGCTTCTTGACTAGTGAAAGCCCTTGATATTTACAGCTGTTTAAATGCAAGAAGGTAATACAACTGTATGCTGTCTGTTAGTTATTTTGCCCTTTCTGTCTTCACTGAGAAATGGTTTCCATATAGAAACTATTTTTTTTACTTTCTATATGGAAACCCCAGGAACACTGAATTTGCAAGCTGACAGTTTTACCCTGAAGAATTTATAAGTTAGTTCCTTAGTTTGTTGAACATCTTTACTGCTACTTGTCCTTCTAAGAGTTGACCTAAACAGTTCCATAGTAAGCCAGTGGCAAACACTTAGAAACATTTGTGCACATTTGTTTGACATTGTAGAATAACTGTCAGAAGAAGAGAAGCATTTTTTCTTCCGGATTCTTTCTGGCAGCTTTTGGCTTTATACTGGCTCCATTGGCACTAATTCCTGAACTTAATCTTTGTGCCCTAGCCAGTCTGTTGCTTTCCTTTTACCCTGTGGCTAACTTTATTACTGTTTTGAAGCAACAGACACCCCACACTTACAAACTGATGAAAGGAAAAGCTAAATATATCCTTGGCCACTGTTGCTAACTTTGTGATTGTAACACATAAGCAGTTACCTATGGACATTAAATTCCATATAAAACTGCTATTTGCACAAAAAAAGTCTGTTAACATTTTTTTTATTACTTGACTTAAAAAACCACATCATGAATGGGTTGAGTAGCCAACTGTATTGCATAATGTTATATCATTCTTCTCCAAAAGAGATGAATTTTAAATATTTGCTGTCAGTGAGGTTTTCCAACATTTTAGAACATTAGTGGCTTTAAACAATACTAGCCTGAATTATAACATGTTAAGTTTCCTACAGAGACTAAAATTAGCTGTTTGCTTGGTCTTCTTTAAAGATAATGTCTGCACTTCTGTTGTGAGTCATTATCTATAATACCAGAGATGCATATGAAAATAGTATCTCTAGGATCATCATTAGTTTTGTTTTTTTGAGTGTCTGAATAGCTAATCTGAAATGTTATCACCATGAGGACATTGGGCTTTTCACTGTTCAGACAGTTCAGCAATCTAGTGTCCAAAATTAGTCAACTCACTTTTTTTAATACCTTTCTAAAGCAGCTGAAGTATCAAATCAAAGGGAAATGCTTTTGGCATAGTGCAAATCGAAACTTACCTTTATTTTCACTGTGCATCTTTCTTTTTTCCCTTCTCTTACTACCTGCAGCAGACTGCTGTGCCAGCAATCTCTGTTCTAGATTTGGTATGTTCTTGTTTCTTTCTCTTCAATACCTCTTCCCCATCTTGATATTTTTGTTTTGTTTTCTTTTATTAATAATGATCCAAAATGCATTGGATGTTGTCTTTACCATTTCGGGGTGTTCTGAATCAAGGTGTGATACAGTAAGTTAACTGTAAGCATGCATTTTGAATGTTTCCAAATCTTTTCTTCTTACTCTTTTCTCCTCCTGCTTCTCTTCTTTAAATGTTGTGTTCTACCTGTGGCTTTGAATTGTTTGCAGCTGTGATCTAATATGAAACTCTGTATTTGATATTTCTATGTAATTATATATTTATAACATCTTACTAAGCAGTTGGAAGGAACAAATTGTGAGGTGAGATTTTCTCTGTTTCACTTGTTTCATTTCAAGTCCTAAGCTAAAGAAAACTTGTTGTCCTGCCATTCTTCAGAGATTTATATGAACTTGTTTTAGCAGTTTAAATGCACAGGATTTTTAAATCCAGTGACACCATAAATGTACATGGCCTATTACTTTAAAAAGTAATGTTTCTTCTCCTCCCTCGTGATGGCTTTGTGTATCAGTTTAGCTTCTCCATTGATTGACAGTACACAAAATGTTTTCTTAATTTCTTGTATTTTTCTGTAATAGAATGAAGCACTAGCTCAGGGCAACAGCTCCTGAACTAGTACGTCCAACTTATTCACAAACACAACCAGAAAACCTATCTCTTACTGTCTTTTCCTAAACTGCCATTTCATTCGGATCAATACCATTCATTCACATTTAAAATTGAGATATAAAATCTTTTGTTTAAGTGATTGTTTTAGGGCAGTAATTGCTAAACAAGTACATAAAGCGGTACCTGTTGCCAGCATTGAGAATGAGCAGATAATTGAAATGTTTCCTGCAGCCCTCTAGAAAAGAAACTCTCACCTGTATAATTGGGTATAATCTGAACACAATTCATCTATCTGAACCAATGCGTGGGACAGATCCCGTAAATACAAATTATTTGTACCGCTCAAAATATGAAAAAGTGACTTCAAAATTTTGCCGAATTTTGGTATTGAAATACAAGCACTGCTTTATAAGACCAATTTATAAAATGTATGCTTCAGCTAATTTAAACATGTATTTAAAACTCTCACTACTGTAGTATCTCTGTGCCAGATTACTATTGTTATAGCCAATCTCAAAGTCCTCTGGCAACAACAAAATAGGTGAGCTTTCTCACTTCTTTTCTGAATGAGACCAGTACATTCAGAAAAGCCATGGATATTCCAGCTTTTGGTGTTGCCATCTCTCAAGGTTTTTATCTCATATCTTGGAATATTTGGTGTTTTTCCTAAAGCCCCAGTTCCTGGAGTCATTGTGTTGAGAATCTCAGTTTACAATGTTCTGGAGAAAAGTATGAAAATATAAACTCTAAAGGCAAAAAAGCAGAAGATACATTAAAAAAAAGTCCCAAATATATTATTTTAAAAAATTCATAATTTTAAGCCAATCTCATGTGTTCTTTTGAATCTTGTCTGATTTTTTTGAATGGTTAGGGAGGGCAATATTGAACTTTTAGTAGTGATAATACCCCTTACATTTTTGTTGCATCTCTGCCACATCATTTCATGTATCCAAGGTTGTCTGCTTTCTAAATGAAGTTGAAGGATGTTCACTGTGAATTTAGACCTGTAGAACAAACAGTGTAACCTATATGTTTTTAAAAAGGCCCTAAAGTGGTTAATGAAAACTTCAAAGCATAAAATGTCAGTTTTCGTGATGTTTTTCATTTTAAATTCTGTGGGGCCATTACTGATTCTAACTCATCCTCCCCTGTATTAAACCCCTATCTAAAGATAAATTTAGAATATTTTATAATTTTATTTTTTAAAGTTCCTAACAATCCAATCTTTATTTTGTACTATTTGAAGTTCAGTGCACACAAGCCATTCCCGTGAAGTAAGTTCAACAGCTCCTAATACCCTAGAACTGATTTCCTTTTTTACTCCCTTGGACTGTCATGTAAGGGAAATAGGCTATCTAATTAAAGATTGGATATTTAGTTTACTGAAGCAATATATTAAGTTTTGGGCAGAGGCAAATCATGCTGCCCTGAGAGAACCGGAGAGCATAATTGGTACTTGTGCAGTCTGGGCTACTACACACTTAACATGTCCCAGCAGTACCATGTGGGAAGTATTAGCAGTGTCACAATATAGTCCCGTTAGAGGGAACAACTTGGAAGAAGCTGCTTGGCTGCTCTCCTGAGCTAGTCTGTGTTGAAGTCCAGGTTGGCCACACAGGAAACAAAGGATTATGGGACCAGATGAACTCTTGACATTTTATATGGTAAACCGACCTACCTAGGCTAGAGAAGGGAAAGTTTATGCTTCTGTACCTAGCCATCTATTACAGTTCTTCTTGGATGTCTCTGTGTGTGTATACTGCTCTTCTTTTCTATTCTTTATTTTTTAAACAAAAAATACTTAAGGGAAGGTACTGAATATAGAGCAAACTAACTTGTTTTCATATTACATGTAACATGTCTCTCTTCATGTGAGCAGTACTGTGGGTCTTGAACTATACTGTGCATCTTGAGAAGTTATATTGAGAGGTGTCCCTTTAACTGAATGTCAGACCAGACAGATGTGAAAACTTAAAAAAAAAAAAAAAAAAAAAACACACCTGGATTAGAAAAAAACCCTCTAAATATTCAAACTAGTGTCTGGGAATCTTAATTGCAAGAGTCCTGTTGATGTAAATGGGACTTGTGGGTGAATTTTCCTCACTGTTTTGAACATTTAGGAATTAAATGCACTTTACTCACCACTTGTAGGGTTAATATAGTATACTGTTGTACACAGTCACAAAAGCTAATTGCATCAAGCCATATGGAGTGCCTTGCCATCTCCACAGTCCTTTCTTGGTGTGTGACTACTGCTAAATAGAAGCTAGTTATCTAGGCTGTACAGAAATGAGGTGTCATCTTGTAGTGATCACTCGAGCCTCTAAGTCAGCCTTATTTATCACTCTTGGCCTGTTTCCTAGGATTTAGGTCTAGAATAGCCTCTGATCTGGCTGGCACATTCCTACCTGATACAGCTGTCCTTCCAAAATTACTGTGGTCAGCACGTTGACATCAACTCCAAAACTGGCACATTGCATAGGGTTTTTTTCTTCCTATTTTGGTGCTCTAGAAATGCAACTAATATTTCTCTGTGTTTGGGACAAGGTCAAAAAGTTCTTTATTCTCGTTAGAACTTATTTTTGCCAATTTTTTCTTTGAGTGGAAGAGAAGTATTTTTCTTGACATATTTTCTGAATTTTTTAGTCTCTCCTACCCTTCCATATCCTCATTTGGTACCATAAGATTAATTCTTAGGCTAAATCGGTGAATTGTTGTAAAAGGGGGAAGGGAAGAAGAGATCTTTATTCCAATAGGCTTTTAATTGTGATAAGTTTATTTTTATTAACAGATCCATTCTTTTATAACAGATATTTATAAAACTTTAGTTGCTTTCCCAGCTCACTCCTTGTCTATTCCATTTGCCATCATCACCACTTCCTTTTCGGGGCAGGTTCCACATTGGCAGCCACCTAACACCATGTAGCACAGCTGCCTCTAGTGGCCATTAGGTGCAACTGCAGCTCAGCGAACCGCCTGCAATTCAGGCTGTGGGGGTGCGGAAATACATGATACCAAATACACTTGTACTGAGTGTATTTGAACCTTCCCTCTCTTTGAGTAGTGTCAAGAACTATAAAAGCCGCTTCCTTTCCTGTAACTAGACTTAAAAGGTAGCATCCTCTGAAAAATATTCACCAGATACATGCTGATATGAATATTAAATCATTTCTATTTAAAAAAAAACCCAGATCACTTTGACAATGAACTGGTCTTGAAAGATTGGCACACTCTGATGTTTGTAATTTTGACCATCTAAACAGAAGAATTCTCAGTTTTGAAATGCATGCTTGATAATCAGCTGACTTAATTGTGTATGTAAGGGTATGAGACAACAGTACTCTACAGAGGATGTAACCTACAATCTGACCCCACCAGACACATAAGTAAATCTAGTGTTCAGGTGTTAGCAAAGAAACTGCCAGTTAAGGAAGGATTAGTCAGATAAATGAGAAACTGAATATTTTTAAAAGGTCTGTTTTTATCGAATTTTGGTTAGGCATTTCAATTTTCAGGTTAAATATTTTAATAAATTGTGTAGTTATAAATCTGATCGCAATCATTTAATGGAACAGTAGAATCATTTAGATTCAGTTTAAACATTCCATTGCAACATTAGGAAGCCTTCACTCAATGTTTGACACACTGGATATCAAAATAAATGTTTAAAGGGTCTTTTGTCTTCAAATGCATATCCTCCCTTCTCTTGGTGTTAATGGGAGTTACATGCTGAAGTAGATGGGAAATAGGGAGATCATTTAGACCCCTTACGTGAAGATTCCCTGCAGAAATATCACGGTCTCTAAAGTTCCACTTTCCTACTATTGCTGTATTCTGTTGGGGTATGTAGACGCTCGGGCTGCTGCGCAGGCCCTAGGACCCTGAAAGGTGGGAGGGTCCTAAAGCTTGGACTGGAGCTGGATCCCCAGCATCTACTCTGCACTTAAACAGCTCCCTAGTCTGACCCAGCTGGCAAAGGCCAGCCACGGTGCCTAAATGCAGTGTAGACATACCATGTATGTGCATAAATTGCTTGACTATGAACAAGAGCAGTCTGAATATATTTAGCAGAAAACCACATGTAAACATTGACAACTTTAGGAAACACGGAAGTAAAATCAATTTAATAAATCTTACTGTGAAAAGTTTAATGTAAAAATATAAGTTCATAGCGATCGAAACATAACTCAACGTAGATGGCAGATCATTTCTGTACTTTAGAGATACATTGTTATCCCAGTGAGTACACTCTCCATCATAGGCAGTAGTTCCTGAACCGCTTCAGTAGCCAAAGACTTGCTTTGTTGTCTGTTTTCCTAGTGCGCATCTGTTGTAGAAACACTGGGAGACTTCTTTATTTTTTGAGGGTATTTGTAGACTTGCCACATGAGCGTTCTGCTTTAAATAGATTGACCCCTTGACTAAAAAGTCATGATTTTTCAATGCTTAAATCACAATCTAAAATAAACACATTGGTAGCTGTTGGAGCTGTGGAGTGTTGATTCCAAATGTCTAATTTTAGTTCACCTGTGAAACTCTTGTTACTGAAGCAAGTCAAACTGTACCTCTGTAGGGGTCCAGTACGCATATGTACAATCATACTACCAAGATAGTTTTTTTAATAGAGTTTAGTAGAGTTCTGCTGATTCATTTTTGTTAACTATATGTAGAATTTCCCATAATGCCAAAATGTAGGTGGAACTGAACAATCTGTGTCCCCAAAAGTCTTTGTTTGTGTGCAGCTGTTGTAAAATTCAGCAGTGAAAAGAAAGCAGTAGATTCCCTCCTATACATTTCTCCTCCTTTATGTGCAACAATTAGAAGTTCTTTATGGTTTTGAGGGACTTTCAGGGAAAATATGTAATAAATCATAGTTGGACAGGGAAAACGTTATTGATCTGCTGTAGTGTAGTGTTTTGTACTAAACTGGTCAATTTTTCAAATGAATGCCCCATGTGGTAGGTGCTCTCTGACTTATCCAGGGGGAGGCGATTTCATAAACAATTAAAGACAAGTCTTTGTTAGTTACAGGATGAAGAGCGCAGACGGCAGCAACAGTTAGAAGAGATGCGTAAACGAGAAGCAGAAGATAGGGCCAGGCAAGAAGAAGAGCGCCGGCGCCAGGAGGAGGAGCGGACCAAGAGAGAGGCTGAAGAAAAGGTTATGGTCCTCTGAGTGCAGCAAGAATTCTTTGTAGGCTTCACCTACTTAGCCTGACCATTAACAATTTGGTTTTGCTGTATGGGGGAGGTGAATATATTAACATGATGGTAATATTCATGGGCTCAGACCCTCTACCATCCAAAATAGAATAGCAGGACCCTGAGTTATTGTCTAGACTCATTTCATTCATGGCTTTTACATTTATTGGTAACTCTCAAACAATAACGCAACCAAAATCTCAGGCTAAGTGTCCTCCCTGAGCTTGGTTGCCACTGCTAGAGTTTACCTTCAGAGCCTCCTCTACCAAGGAGCTGGTCTTCACTACCCGCCGAATCAGCGGGTAGCGATCGATCTTCTGGCGATTGATTTCTCGTGTCTTGTGAAGACGCAAGAAATCGATTGCCCGCAGCGCCCCCGTTGACTCCAGAACTCCAGCTTGCCGTGAGGCGCAAGCTGGAGTCGACGGGGGAGCGCACTGCCGACTGCCGCCGTCATGAGGACGGACGGTAAGTTGGCTGCAGATATGCAAACTTCAGCTACGTGATTCATGTAGCTGAAGTTGCGTATCTGCAGTTGATCCTCCTCCGTAGTGGGGATCAGCCTTTGCTTTCTGAAAGAGACATTCCCACGCTGCTTTTGTCTGGTTTGGAGCTGACCGACCTCCATGCTGCCCCAGCAGTAATCATCCTGGAATTTAATGCAGGGTTTTAGCACCTGAGATTATGGTGACTCAATAGAAGAGCTTTGGTTTGTCTTTGGGTACTTTATTGTAATTCACTAAAATTCAGTGTTATTCAAAGCAGAAACAAAAAATTGCTAAGTTTGATTGATGTAATAGGTTTTTTGAAAAAAACTGGTTTTTTTATACAAAAAGAAAAATACATGGAATTCATAGATGGAGAAGTGGAGAGAATATTCCACTGTGTTTTTGTTACATTTGTTTGAATCTGGAAAAAAAATTACTTGGAGTTGGTTATCTTATGCAGGAAGCTATTAGAACTGAATGTGATCTAGCAGGAAATTGGATCACTATACAATTAGGCAGCACACTCCAAAACTCCAGACTTTTGGATCCCTTAAAAACTCAGACATGATGTTCTAAATTTTTTATGATAAATTTCTTAAGATCTCAATCTTTTTATTTGACTCTGTGTGGTAGATATAGAACCATCCCACTTGAAGCAGTGACAATCAGATTTCTTCAGATTTTAGTGAAACTGTGATTTCAGAATGGAGAAGGATGTTTAAATGAGAAGAGGGGCTCCTGCTGGGAAGATCAAGTAGGGGAAAAAATTAGAGGTCTAAGATCTGTTTTTCAGTGGTCTATGAATGGGCTGACGGGCAAAAGAAAATCTAGAACAGAATAGTTTTCCAAGGGAAGTGATGATATAACCCCATCACTGGGATCACACACACAACTGGACTCAGCAAAGTACTAGAGGTCATCTCCTAGGAAAGTTAGAGGTGGAGGGTGGATAAGATTGATCAGTAATAAATAGATATTCTCAATCTCTAACTTCAGTTATGTGGTACATCCTAATGATATTTGGGTCACCTGCAGCTGAAAAGCTTTTATGACTTGCAAATCTGATCTATCTCAGAGACCGTTACAAATAAGTCCAAGAGATTGTTACATATTTAATGCCACCTAAATACTCTAGAGCCTTCAAAATGGAAAATAATATTTCATACATAACAATAGAAGGGGAACCGGCTCTGACATCTTTAGTTAAGAAGATTTCTTGGGCTGTTTAAGAAGGGTGTGAGTGGGTGTATGTATGTGTGTATTTTGTAATTTGTGGCAGGGTTGCTAGAGTTTTGGACACACATACACACACACCATATATATATATATATAGAGAGAGAGAGAGAGAGAGAGAGAGAGAAATAATGTTTTACCTCTGTGATTGCAAAACTACAAATATTCAGTTAGTGAATAAAGAAATGATAGAATTTGACCATAACAGTTTGTAGTGAAAGTCCAAAATACATGTGCATCTGTTAGCTCACAGTGGAGTTCTGACAGCTATTGATTTATTTTATTTTATTTTGTATGAAGTGTTTTTATTTCACAGGACAATAAAAGCCTGTTAAACTGGAAAACTATAGGAAACTTTGTTCACATATGGTAGTCACATGGTAGCAGCCAAATAATACATACTGTACCTTATTATGCACATCTATTTTGTCAGGTTCACCCAAGAGTTCAGTGCAGATTATTTGTATTATGGCCCTATGGAAACATTATGGGAATAGCATTTTCTTCATGAATTTGTAGAAGACACTTCAAGAGATTTATTAAAGCATTTAAAAAAAAATTAAATTGCAGAAGTCGCAACTTGTCCTTGCATGAGGTTATTTTCCTAATGTCTATAACTTACGCTTGTAGAATCAGTGAGCTCCAAAGTTCTGTTGACCTATTCGGGAGGGATAAGGCAGAGTTGTACTCGCTTCCCAAGTTCCTTTCCGAGATGACCCATTTTATTTTGTTGTTCTTTCTTAAATGCTTTACTAAATCCTTACTTTATCAACTCTAACTTTATAAAAGATGAGTGCAGGAAATTCCTTTAGTTAATACAGCTTTATTTCTGTTAACACAAGAATGTTGTCAGCATAGAGCAAGCAGCAACTCCAGAAATAACTCAGAATTAACGTTGTGTTATAGGACAATCCTGTCAGTTTCACATTAGTAAATAGACTATTTGTAGAATGATTTGGAGTGGCTTCCTTACTCATTGTAGGGGAAGGGAGACGAGGGATCTGTTCAGTGCTCTTGTGGAGGAAAACTTGAATCCATCCTCTATTTAAATGTTTCTCTTGTTCTGATCACTGTACTTTTCTTTCCTACGGGCCTACAGAGGCGACAGGAGGAGGAGTATTACAACCGTTTGGAAGCTGAAAGGCGCAGACAGCATGATGAGGCAGAACGAAGATTACTGGAACCTGACGAGCCTGGTCTGTACAGACCTCCGCTTCCACGGGAATATGAGCTCCCACCCCCACCCCCTTCATCTAATGCTCCTCCTCCCCCACCTCAGCGAAACACCTCTTACCTCAAAACACAGGTCCTCTCCCCTGACACGGTTTATACTGCCAAGTTTGTTGCATACAATGATGATGAGGAGGAGGATTCCACTCTAGCAGGTCAGGATAAGTACTCCGGCACAAGAAAATCTTATGGTGACCTTCCTCCTGCCACCCTTCCGCAACAGCAGCCCTTCCGCCAGCCGCGCCCAGTCTCAGATGGCATCTTTCTTTCCACCTCATTCCAGCCACCCTCGGTCAATGCCAACAGTACTGCTTCCAAAACAAGTCATCCCCCTTCCCCATCAAACAAACCAAGTTTCTTCCATTCCAGCAACTCTAAAGGTAGAAACAAAAAAATGAAATCAGAATCTCTCTCTAAATCTATCTGCATATTTCCCACTGTGGTGCTGTAGATATAATCACTTATTCTGTGATTATTTTTTTTTCCCACTTGGTCACTATTCTTGTGGTGATCTAACTTTAATCTTGATATCAATGTGAATGCTCCTATTTGTAAATGTTTAATCTTTCAGATTTCCTTGTTCCTTACCAAACTTTCTGAAAATCCCATCTTTCACCCATTGAAGGAAAAACAATCAGTTTGACTGTTGCTCAACCCGGTCCAAGTACTGTTGGTTTTGGCTTTCACTCTGTACCATCTCAGTAATTGTTCCTTATTTTATTTCATTGGCTGTGCCCTTTATGCTTCTATACATGTTTCCCATGCAAATATAAAATAATGTTTTCTGATTGATTGATTAATTGGGGAGGGAGGGACCTTTCTTCTGCTTTCACTACTTGGTACAAGGGGGACTCTTCCGATTTAAATATGGTGTGCAGATGGCTTTAAAAGGACCTTTTGTACCCTTTTAAATCTTTTATATATTCAAAATTAAGGTGATATTTGGGGCTTAGTGACATAATGAAAACAATTTTCTAGGCGGCACATAGTAGTCATATTTCTGCATTACATAGTGCAGGTTACCTTATGCCTAGAGTCAAGAACCTATTTTCCCATCATTAAAGTGCTTTTCTTCCTGTTTCTTCCCTCTTCCCAGACTGTTTTGTGTTCCTTTGTAGTCTCCTTCTCTTTCCCTTTTCACTGAAAGCACACAACTACGCTGATAATTAGAGCTTTACTAGCAATTTAGTTGCATTAATTTTAGCACCATCCATTCTAATTGTACCCAGAAGCTAGATGCTATCACAGACTGAAGTTCGATGCTAGCTTTTTGGATACCATGGCTAAGTAGACAAAAGGTCATAACACTTGAGTCTTTGAGTATGTCCGTATTGATCTCATGGTGCGTGTGCATCATGCGTGGGATGTTTTTAAAATAGTGTCCATTGGGGCTGCACATGTGTCCTGTGCCTCTTTGCCCTCCTATGTGAGGGCATGGAAGTAGAGTGGCCACAAACCTCCCTCAGTTCCCGCATACTATCCATGGCAGCAAGATGGAATCAAGTGAGTGTCTGACCTTCTACTCTTAATTATATTTGTCCTTTTCTCAGCTAGTTTTGGTAAAGAAAATCTATTTTCATCCTTCTCATTCTCTATTTTCCTGAATTTGGATGATCCCCCAAAAAACAACCTCCAAACCCATACCCGCTTGTATGGAGCGGTGATGCTTCTCACATCAACCATCATGGGTGGACTCTAAATCTTCAGAGCTTAAACCTCGCGCAGCTTGCAACAGACTCATCCCCTTGGTCCATGGGCATGGTCAATGTCTTGTTTGAAGGACAGCCATAAGTGTTCAGTGTGCAAGTCCTCCCCAAGGACTCCACATGTCAAGGGACGTGGCTAAAACTACACCTACTTGAGCAGTTGATGAGCATCTTGTCATGCCTAAAGATTACCACTTCCAAGGTACCAAAAGGGTCATTGTCAACTACTTCTCCCTCAAGCAGATAGTACAGCCTAGGAGCCAGCTGTGAAAGGAAAACCGGAAAAGACATCAAAATTGGCAATAGCCACATCACACAAATTATTTTGCCACTGGGGTCTTTGGTTTGGGTTGCTGCTACACCAATACCAATGCCAACAAAACCCATCATCAGACCGGCAGATTCAGAACAGAGACTGGTACCCCAGCACAAGGACAAGATCAAAAGGTGGAATCCATATATAACTTCAGACTTAGAGAGATACCATCGTGTAAGGAGGAGAACCACCATTCTTCCAAGGACAGCATGTGTAAGACCTCTGCTAAGGAGGTAGTGATGTACAGGAAGCTGGCATTGTCACCATTGAAGGCATCAGTGCCAGTTAGGGGCCAGAGAGATGCTGTCAAAGCATCAAGATCCCTCCATCGACATGGTTGGTAACGGAATGGCAACTGGCACTGGAGCTGAATTTGAGGCATTACCCCAAAGCACCACCCTTTGAAGAGTATTCTTCATCAGTGTTTGATTGTCTTTTCCTGGTATTGGACACTGATGCCTCTTTCCTGCTTTTTGAGAGCATCCATAGAAGCCTGTACTGGAGAGCCTTCTCACAAAGCATCACCACAAAAGAGATGGTAGTGGCATTGAGCCAATCAGCCACAACCAGGTCAGTACTGATATAACGTGCTTTCCTAGCCATACTAAGGACCATCCTCTGAGGTGTCCTACAGCAGATTACCCTCCTGTATGTCCAGAAAGAGGAGGAGATTAGGGTGCCAAGTGGCATCACTGCCCAGGCCACGAACAACAGACTGCAATGTCAGCACCCAGTGGTGTGAGCAGCAGAAGCACAGTAGCATTCCCATTCTCCACTGAAAGAATCATTTATTGTTCAATGAGCCTGTTTCAAAAAGTTGCCTTGTTTCATCTAGGAGCCACAGAGGATGATCCTCAGGACTACAGGGAAAGAGTCTTTCTATTACTGGTATTTCCTTATCCTGAAGAAGGGGTGTTTTCATCCTACACTTGAGACTGAGCAAATATATACACCACCTCGGGATCAGGATAAGCCTTGCCTCCAGCATCCCATCTCTTCAGGCTCAAGACTGCTTCCTTGCTTTCAGCTGCAAGATGCATACTTCCATACAGCCATCCACCCAGCCCACAGGAAGTACCTGAGATTTACAGACTGACCAAATCCCTACCAGTACAAGGATCTGCCTTTCAGAATCTCTACAGCACCGAGTATATCTGTGAAATGCCTAGGAGTGGTATTGGCTTCTTTGTGAAGGTAAGGTTAGACAACTGGCTGATCAGAGGCAGATCTCAGTTTAAGGCCCCAGCAAGCCTGGAACGCACTATCCCCATTCAAACAGCTAGACCTCCTAGTGAAAGAGCAGAAAGAATATACCTACCTAAGGACAGGTCCTAGTCATTACAAGCATTCATACTTCAGCGAACATCAAACATAGCTGACAGTACACACATGTCATGCAGTGTTAGGCCACAAGTTGGAGTGCATGTAAATAACACCACTTTAGAGATTTCAGCTCTGGTTCATGTCAGTGTACTCCCTGATGAGACATCAGATGGAATTAAGGTGTCTCTGCCATCATATCACTGCAGAATTGGTTTGGTGGTTGGAACCTGTAAAGACGTGGAAATGGATACATGTCTCAGTATCCACCCCTGACAGACACCTATCATGGATGCATCAGGAACAGATTGGGAGACTCATTTGAGCATACAAATTACAGGAACATGATCTTTAGGCAATATGAGATTATCTGTGAATGTACTGGACCTCAGAGCCATCAAACTAGCCTGTATTGCATTCCTGCCTGTCCTCATACTCAGTAGTACAGATTTTTACACACATTGAAATAAATTGAAATAAATAAATGGAGATATACCAATCTCCTAGAACTGGAAAGACCTTGAAGGTCATCGAGTCCAGTCCCCTGCCTACACTAGCAGGATCCCCTGCCTACACTAGCAGGATTGAGTACTGTCCCCTGACAGATTTTTTGCCCCAGATCCCTAAATGGCCCCCTCAAGGATTGAACTCACAACCCTGGGTTTAGCAGGCCAATGCTCAAACCACTGAGCTATCCCCCCCCCCCCCATGACAGCCATGCACTACATAAACAATGGAGCGCTTGCTCATCACCCCTTAGCATGAAGGCCATCAAATTTTGGACCTGTAGCCATCAGAATAGACTCCTTCCAGGAGTCAGTGACAATCTAGCAGGCTTCCTGAGCAGCCAATCTGTGACCAATCATGAATGGTCCCTGCACAGATTCACCATAGGAATGATATTCCATCATGGGGAGTCCCCCATAAGAAACTTGTTGGCCACCAGGGACAATGCCAAGTGTCAGAACTTCTGCTTCAGAGGAGGGCTGAGTCCAGGATCATTGCTGGATGCCTTCCTACTGCAGGTGAAGAGGCCTGCAACTACTCCCAATGTGATTTCCAAGAACAAAAGGGACATGGCCGTGGTAGTTCTCAGAGCTCCATGTTGGCCAAAGCAATTTTGTCTAACAGAACTATTACAGATGTCCATTCATCCACCTCTCCTGGATCTGATCCCCCTAGCACGATAGTGAAATGCTCCATCTGGATCCAAAGTCACTGTACTTCATTGACAGTGTGGCTGTCAGCTGGCTAAGTACGACAGACACATACTGTTCTCCTACAAGAATAGGAGATCTTGATACAGAGTAAGAAGTCATGTATCAGAAAAATATTTTCTTCTAAATGGAAGAGGCTCTTGATATGGGTAGTTCAGTGTGGTCTGAACCCAGTCCAGGCCCCTGAACATAGGATGCTTGACTACCTATTGCATTTAAAGCCAGCTGACCTTACATTCAGCTCATTTAAGATCCACCTCGTGGCAGCTTCAGCTTACCATCCTCCTATTCATTCATGTTTTAGGTCTGTCCTCATCCAACAGTATTGATGTTTTTCAAAGAGCTATTACATATTTACCCACTGGTGAGAGAACCTACACCTGCCTCAAGACCTCAATATACTCCTCCTGAGACTCATGGAGCCTCCATTTGAACCTCTCAGAATGCTTCTTGCATCACCTCTCACTAGACCATATTCCTAATGACTACGACCACAGTCAGAAGAATGAGTGAAGTTCAAGCTCTTATGGCCAAATGTTCCAATATGACTTGCCATAGAGACAAGGTGGTGCTGAGATCCCACCCCAAGTTCATTCCTAAAGTGGTCTTGAAATTTAGTCTGAAGGAATCAGCCATCCTGTCTGTTGTCTTCCCAAGCTACACTCTGTACTATGGAATAAAAAGAAATTACACTCGGTAGACTTATCCAGTACTTGATTACGTTGACAAGACTAAGCCATTCAGGCTATCATCTTGGCTGTTTCTAGTTTGAGCTTTTAGAATGCCCAGCTAAAGCTATCTCATCGTAAAGGATACTGAAATGGATTACACAATGCATTTTATTGTGTTACCAGCTAGCTGGCATACAGTTCCCACCAGACATCACGACTCACTGCACCAGAGCACAACCAACATTCTCTGCCTGCTTCAGTGATGTGCCAATCTCAGAAATATGTAAGCAATGTGGAATAACACACTGACATTTGTTAAAGGCTAAGATTTGTATTTAGCTGGCAGTTCATTTGTGAAGTTCGTGTGTGCAATATTGCAGTCACTGTTCAATTGATACAGCTGGCAGGCCTCGTTTCCACCATTCTGAGAGGGAATACTTCTTGCTAGTCACCTACAATGAGATCCACACTGACACATAGTCAAAGAAGCAAAACGGTTATTTATCCTACATTTACTGTGGTTCTTGGAGATGAGATTATAGTTGGTGTGGATCTCAGGATCTGCCCTCCATCCCCACATTGAGCCCTCTGACATGGGCTTTGGGGTTGCAAAGGAACTTAGGGAGACCTGTAACTGCTCTGCCATGTATGCTCTGGCAGGGGAACACAGAGGCACAGAGCACCTGCACAGCCCCCACACACAACTATTCAAAAAATCCAATCTCGTATGCATGAGGTGTATGCGCACCTATAGTTGCATCCACATTAACTACATCACCTCAAAAAAATCACTTTTATTGTAGCACAAGTAACCATTCTTCAAAACATAATTCCACATTAAAAGTGTTTGGACTCAAACTGCTGACTAGTTGTGGCTCTTAAGCTGAATTATAGTTAAAAGAAAATATGCTTGTAATAAACATAAACATTTCTCTTAAATATCAGAAATGCAATCAATGATGAGTCCATTTGTTTATTCTAAATAGTATGCTGGAATAGACCCAGCCATAAAGACTCTTAAAAATGAATAAATTAGTATTTTATTTTTATCCTTTCAAAATATTTTCCTTTTTCTCTATGCTCAATTACAGCCATTTTGAAATTAAGTGTAAAATATGCTCCCATCATAATATAGCTGCTTAAAAATGCTGTTACTTCTCTTCTGATTTGGTACTTCAAAGGCTGTATATGTGTTTAAGTTGAGTAATTCTGGAACCACTATTCACTCTCAATCCACTCCGACCTATCCACCAACCCATAAACCCTTTTCCTTTTAATTAAATTTTCCAACCTTGCATTCTACTGACTTTCATATACTAACCAAAAAAGAGAGCGAGCAAATGCGAAAAGTGGAATCTCAAGTGAGACATCCAGCAACATTTTTGTTTTTCAGTAAACAATCAGAACCATTTCCAAGTCAGATCCATTTTTATGGGTTTTGGTAACAATTGAGGAACACTGTAGTATGATGCCCCACCTTGAATAACCTTAATATATAAGCCAGACAACTAATTCTGATTACTTTATTTCACACTTTTAAAATAGCCTTTGGGAACAGGGTAAACACTCCACCTGATTGCTCAAGCTTCTGTGAAGACTGTCTGTGTAAAGTACAAAGCCATTTGCACAAAATGCAGAATTTGTTGTGCAGCTTACCATCTGTCCATCTCACTAGCACTGTCACGTTACTGTTCTGTACAGCTCTTTTCTGCTATAAACGCTAACACTGGTAAACCATGCTTCTGCAAATTGCACACTCCCACCTTCTTCCACTGGATTACTTAAGGAATTGACTGAAAACATTGGTTCCATCAAATTGGGGGATAAAATCTGGCCAATTTTAACAAAATTAGATATGGGCATGGGAACCAAATTTCAGACCTAGACTTTTTCAAAGTTGGAGGGAGATGGTGGTCAGGTATATCGGACTTGGGTCTGAACAAAAGATAATTAATTCTTCATACTAAAGTATTAAAAGTGTTTTAAATATTATTTGAAATATCCCTTATCTAACTATTGTAATGTACAATATTAAATTATTAAATGAGTAATACATGAATATTTAAACGAGTCCTAGACTTCTACTGGCATTTAACCTTTTAATTATCTGTGGTTCAAAATATACCAGTGGAAGAAGCAAACATTTCCTTCTGTTTGGAGAAAGGCTCACAAGACATAACACATACTATGTCAGAAAACCAAAAATATCTGAAAACAAATTTGAGAATCATGACAGTTAATTTGACTGTCCTAACAATACCGGTGACTTAAGAAACAATCCTAAAAGCTATGATTGTAAAACTTTCTGATTGAAAACCTGTGTTTAGTCTTGTGGCCTTTGGAGAGGATTAATATACTTTGTAGAACTGTGTATCTTATATGAATTTAAAACTAAAGGTGCAGTGCTGTAAGTTTGTATGAAACAAGACAGATAACTACAGAAATGAGACATGAATAATCATCCTCTAAACATTACAGGTTATGGAGTTTCCAAATATTTTCACAACCTAGCTAAATAAAATAACTTAGGAAAATTGGAATCGTCATACTGTCACTTACTAATGCTAGTAATATTTCTCCTAGTTAACTTAGCTGGAGTTGCTGTTCTTACTTCGATAAAACCTTGTGACAGAGTTCCACAAAAAAATTGTAGCTACGCATAAGTACATCCTTCTAGACACTTAATATTTGATTTCATTTCTGCATTATAATAGAGCCACAAGATAAATAACTATCATGATTTGACAGAGTCCTGTGGCACCTTAAAGACTAACTCAAGTACTGAAGCATAAGCTTTCGTGGGCTAGTACCCACTTCGTCAGATGCATGCAGTGGAAGTGTCTGCATGAAGACTCTGGTGAGCCTTCCACTGCATGCATCCAACAAAGTGGGTATTAGCCCACGAAAGCTTATGCTTCAGTACTTGAGTTAGTCTTTAAGGTGCCACAGGACTCTGACACTTCTGCTATTCCAGACTTACACAGCTACCTCTCTGATTCTTGCTATCATGATTTGATACATCAGTTTATTCCAAATGTAATTTGCTTTCTTACCCTCTAATTTTATTATTTATCGAGCAAAGTTGTAGATTTAGTAAGAAACTGACTGCTCTTGACTGAAATCATTATTCTGGCATTCACACGAATCTCCGAAACAGTACATTTATTCCTTTTACCAAATTTAGAAATCATAGTTTGAGAATTTTCCTTTTGCAAAGAGCACTGCACCTTTTTAAAAATAAATTGAAACTTGTTTAGTATTATAACTGCCATCCTTCAACTGTAACTTTTATATTATTTTGCATAAGGACCAAATTCTTACACTGGATCTACAGGAGCAATTGTTGGAGCCCATGAAGTTTATCGGGATCCAAGAGAGAAAAGATCTAAAAGGTGAAACGAAGAAGAGACTCATTAAATATTAATTTGCATTCAGACTAGCTGATCTCTGGAATATTTTTAATTCTTATTATAATACCAAGTTCAAAAGCTCTTATTTAAGCCTAGAAAAGATTTTCAAAGAGAGTGCTAAGAATATGCAGGACAGCGTAAAACAGTTGTACAGTTGATTCTGGGATATTTTGGATTATCACAAAATAGAATTTAGTATTATATGCTTTTTCATGCATGTGGTATTTTAAAGTAGATTAGTGTTGTGATTGTGTGAGTAAACAGACCTGTCATCACAATATTTTTTTGACTACCTCAACCAGACGTATAAATTTGCACATGCGAGGAGGCAAGCACAGTACACGTTATATGGGGTTTTTACTAGGCTTGTGAAGTGGACAGCTAACAGACTGCATTGCACAGGCATGTGTGTCTAATTTAGCTGCATAGTGTATTGAAGGTTCACATTGGCTGAGGCAAGGATACTACAGGAGCCTTTAACTTGGTTCCTGCACACTTTGTAAGGTGAAAAGGTGTTGTGATGGCCACTGTGCATTTCGTAGGGTTCACAGAATAAAGACCCACTCTGGTGAGCCTTAAGTGGAGCCAAGTCTGACTGGGTAAGGGCCAGAGTTCCAGACATATAAGGTGGTGAGGGAGGAGGACACACACAGAACTGAGTTCTCACTTAGTGTGGCAGAAATAGTTAACCACAGAGGTAGGTAACAGCAAGAGTGAAGGAGGAGGTAGCAGAAGTACAGGCCACTCTACACTAGAAACTTCGCCAGTATAGCAATATCAGCTAGGGGGTTGATTTTTTAAAAATTTGATTTGTTGAATGGTTGGCCATAGTTGCCAAAGCACTTTTATCCAGTTTATTTCACTCTCAAAACCAGTATGATCTATACTGGCATAAGAACTTTTTTTCTTTATATAAGGCGGGCTTGCCAGTATAGCTATATCCGCAAACCTTTTCTGGTGTAGATTAGGCCTTAGTCACCCTTTAATCCTTTTAGAAAAGTGCCAGCTAATCTCATCCGCATATTCAGCTACCAGAGATTGTCATAAATGACCTCTATTTAATGGCTTATCCCCTGTAGTGTCAGTATTAAAAAAGTGCCTTGCAGGACTTGAATCTAGATCTTCCAGTTAGAAGGCAAGAGGACACCAGATAAGATTATATGGATGCAAAGCTTTTATATGAAAGAATGCTTAAAATTAGGTTTTGTAACAAACCTTTGTTTCTTCCAGTCAAGATACAGATTTACCTGGAGCACCAGAGAACTTGACATTCAGGGAGCGCCAACGACTTTTTTCCCAGGGCCAGGATGTATCGAATAAAGTAAAGGCTTCTAGGAAATTAATGGAACTGGAAAATGAGTTGAACACAAAATAAGATAAAAGCACCTTATCAAATGTTACTGAAAGATCTCTAAAATAAGGGAATGGGATGGGGCTGTTCAAGACGAGTATATTGTCTGTGAAGAGAGAGTTTGATTCCTCTGTATCTTAAGACTGTTAATTGAGATTTAGAGATGTTGCAATAGCAAGAATACTGATTACTTTACCAAGAGCTTGTGGTTTATACAATTAAAGCACTGTAAAATTTTAATTATATGAATCACGTGAAGGTCACTTTTTTCTTTTGTTTTGGGGGTTAACTTTTTCTGCAATAGACCAAGTAGCACTTGTCAAATATAAGTTCTGTTTCCTGGTCTTTTACAGACATACTTTGTTTTAGCTGCTGAGCAGAGAGAGTGAGAATAGTTTGAACTGCCTAAATTAATCTGTGCACTAGCTGTTGATATCTATAAATTGTTTGACACAGAAGCCAATCTCTGGGCTGTTTTACCATGGTCTAAGTTTATATATACAAGTTTGACATATTGTATGTTGTTCATACAGACTATTAGCATATCAGTACAAACCTCTTATCATTACCTAGCATTAGAGTAACAGGGTTTGCCTGGATAAAGTCTTTGAGTAAAACAATTTTAATCCTATAGGTGTTTTGTTTGGGTCTAAAATGGATGCATAACAGAAACTGTTTAATCCATAACCATGGAAAAGCATATACATGCATACATCCCTCTTGTAAATGAAGTGTCTGGTTTACAAACCTCCTTTTAAATAAAAAAAACGAACAAAACTGGAGCTGAAAAACCTTAGGGTTTTGTTTTAACACTGTATTGAAATAACAGAATATAACGAGCAATAGAGAATAGGCTACCTTAGTGGCCCTATCATAGCTAGGACCAAAATGTTAAATGTTCAAGATGGAAATAATGATTCCAGGTCCAGAGCTAAGAGAACTAAGGCTTGCATTTTCCAAGGAGGGTAGAATAGAGAATATGAAGCAACTAGCCACAGAGCATCATTGATGGAGTTTGTTATAGCAGCTGAACTACATGCTACTTTTGAAGAAGAAAAATGGCATAGCATACAGTAAGACTGATGTTTGAAATATCAAATACGATGTTGCTGGCTGTGAATAATGAATTTCAGTGAGAGGACTTGACTTCTTATCCTGGCAGCACACCACCATTATTAATATCGAGAAAGTAGTGCTAGCTCTAGTCAAGCTGTCCTTGAATCTGTCTGGTTTTACTTGCATCCTCTTCTATTGTTATATACTGTAGAGAATCTTCTCAGCAGTTCAAGCTATTTTTACACATTATAATAGCCTTATTTAATTTTAAATTGTTGAATTCTTTTTGTTCCTCCCACTGTTGTTTCTTCAGCTATGCATATATGGCTGATGTTGGGGATAAGGACCTCATCAGAGTTTTTCTCTTTGTGCGATGTTAAGACAAAATATATTATTGTGATTCCAAACAAATTTTCTATTTGCAAAGCCCTAAATTGGGCTTTAGATGATTTTTCTGTATCATATTGTTCTCTTATAAATATATATTTAGGGAATTCTGCACACTTCCAAATACAGAGGGGTAGACTTTCACTGCCTTAGAAAAGAAATCACTTTTAATAAGAGTTGTATGATAAATAAATGCAAGTTAATTAAAATTGGAGTGTAAATATTTGTTTTTTTACATATTTCAGGTTTCTTATTTGAAAGTGTGCTTTTACCGTTTCACCTGTTAAATATGAAGTAGGAGAATAAACCGGTTCAAAGTGTTAATGAAGGATTTGCATGCTTGCTGTGTCTGTTAATCAGGAAAAGCAAGCCTCTCCCAATTTATCTTGAGAACACTAGCAGCCTTACAGTGACAAAATACTCTTTTCTTCAGAAAAAAAAATTTATGCTGTGGCTGGAATACTGTTGCTGCTAGAATCTGAAAAGGCTTAGCAAAAAAATACATATAACCTTCAGTTTGAGTGGATTTGGCCGCTATTGGGCATTTGGGTCAAGTGTGAATATGTGTAAAAGTGCTTTTCATATTTGTCTGTGCATTATTATGGAAAAACATTAAAACTGCTGTAGTTTCCCATTTCTACTGTATTTCACTTGCAACCTATTTTTAATAAACTTTGTATTGTATTTAACACTGTGTTTTATAGATCTTTTTGTAATTGTGTTATTATTTAATGCTATATTAACCTATCATAGTGGAGGGAGGGATGGCTCAGAGGTTTGAGCATTGGCCTGCTAAACCCAGGGTTGTGAGTTCAATCCTTGAGGGGGCCATTTAGAGATATTGGGCAAAATATTGTTGGACGATTTAAATGGGGATTGGTCCTGCTTTGAGCAGGGGGTTGGACTATATGATCTCCTGAGGTCCTGTCCAACCCTGATATTCTATGATTCTATCATAAATCTCTCATAATACTCTTTATTATATAGTAACCCTTTAGGTATTCAAAGAATAGACACATGCCTTTAAAAAAAGCACATAGAAAATTAGTGTAGCCCACATTAGAGTAAATACTGATTAACTGATAAATCTCAAAAAGTAATTTTAAATGGGGAATTATCCAGTGAGATTGATTCTAATGAGATCCCACAGGATCTCTCCTTGGCCTAATGCAATTCACTATTTTAATCAATAATCTGGACCAAAAATATAAAATCATTACTGGAAAAATTGGAAGCTGACACAAATTGGAGGGATGCTTAACAATGAGGATAGATTAGTTTCACAGGTTGACATTAGTTTGGTTGGTAAGGTGAATGACATACTTTAATACATCCAAATGGAAAGTCATACATCTAGGGACAAAGAATG
Organism: Sternotherus odoratus; assembly: GCA_032164245.1. Lineage (NCBI taxonomy): Eukaryota > Metazoa > Chordata > Testudines > Kinosternidae > Sternotherus > Sternotherus odoratus. The sequence goes on from JAVMKO010000003.1 coordinate 102,761,115, forward strand.
TAGATTGCAGTTATAAAATGGGAGACATTATCTTTCAGTGCAATGATATTGAAAAGGACTTAAGGGGTCATGATTGATAACCAGTTGAACATAACCTTGTAGTGCATTGAGGATAATCACAATTCAATAAGCAGAGGAGTATCAAATAGAGTAGAAAGGTGGCATTACTTCTGTATACAGCATTAGGAGGCCATTCATGGAATACTGTGTCCAACTCTAGCATCCACACTTCAGAAAGTCTTCAGTAAAGAGCAGAAAGAATAAAAACAAGTAGTGAGAGAGTTATGAAGCTCAATTTATTAGTTTATCCAAGATAAGAGGTGACTTGATTACAGTGTACACCTAACTACATGGGGAAGAGGTTTCTGATATTAGATGGCTTTTTAATCTAACAGAAAAGGAATAATGAGATCTAGAGGTTGAAAATTGAAGCTAGACAAACTTGGACAGGAAATAAGGCACTGAGGGTAATTTACCCTTGGAATAACTTACCGAAGAAAATGGTTAGATTCTCTTTCACCTAAACTTAGAAATCAAGACTGGATATCTTTATTAAAGCCAGGATGTAGCTCAAGCAGAGGCTGATGCAGAGTTACTGGGTGAGGTTCTTTGGCCTGGGTTATGCAGGTCAGATTAGATAGCAAAGGTTTCTTCTGGCTTTAAGGTCTAATGAAAAGTGTTACAAAGAAGGTTGCATGTTATCGTACAGGAGCACCACGCATGGCTTTAGACAATTTTATTTCTTAAATCAAATTTACCCTTTTTCTTCACTTCGTCAGTTTGCAGATGACACACAAACTGAGTAAGTGGGAAATTATACAGGTCAGGTCACTGATACCGAGCCATCTGGGTCGCTGGTAAGCTGGGTGCAAGCAAACAATGTAGAGGTCAGAATAGATGATCGCAATGGTGCCTTCTGGCCTTGGAATCTATAAATCCCATTTATTTAATAATCAGGGCAGTAAATTGTGGTGCTTGTGTCATGTGTTGTCTAATGAAACAACAGATTAAGCTGATAAACCACACTGGGAGAAACAAGCTAAATAGTAAAATGAGCAGTTTTTTTGTAAAGTAAGTGGGAGTCTCTGCCTAGTCATGCCTAAATTCCTGTATCTTTAAAAAAAATACTTCTAACATGTAATTTTATAAAACTATTTCTTCCCACTCCCTTCCACACCATCTTTGTTTCTTACAGAACTGCATTGAGGGAGTTCTTGCATTTCCTAAGAACCACAGCCTTTCCAGTAGTTTGCATATCAAATACTACATATGTGCATGGTACTTTTCTGTAAGAAATCTTTAGACTAGCCCTGAAATTTTTTGGGAAAAACAAGAGCAATACGAGGACATAAATACAGGCTTTTTGCATTGCCAAAATGAAGGCACAACTTCCATATTCAGAAAATATTCCTAAAATAATGACCTGTTTGAAAAATCAAACACTACCCCTCTAGCAGGGAAAAACAACATTTATTATAACATTTGGGGAAAAAAATTAAATGGTGTACAGGTACCAATAATTCAGTAGTGGCCCCTCCATGATGTAGCATGTGTTACCACATGATTACTTAATCTGTTGTCATCATTCCTGGAAAGATTTAGCTATTCGTATCTGTGATGCTGGCAGGTCAGGTGCCAGCTCATGCCAAAGTTTCCAGGCCTCAATTAATACCAACCGATACATAGCTGGATTCTGATGGGCTCATCTGTGTGTTACTTATGTTATAACAGATATTATAAGTGTGTGTTTATTGTTTAGACTTTATGGAATGCTTGTAAATTGCTGTCTGCATTAATCTGACTTTGTATTTGTGTCCCATATTATAAGGTAATATTTGAGTAATGTTTGCATTGATAAACCTCTGTAACTGTAAATCACCAGACAGGAGAGAGATGAACTAGTCTGACATGCTGATCTCTGGCAGAAGGTGTTATGTCCTGCCCAACAAGGAAGGCTCATTGACACCAGCCAAACTAGAGTGGAACTTTAAAGAAGACAAAACACTTGGCTGTTTACTCACTCTGCACCTATGAATAAGTCTGGCAAGTGAATTCCTCCAATCAACTGAGTTTTCAGATCAAAGCAGAAAGAGGACAGGGTAGAAGTACCCCTAACAAGGAGGAATAATATCTTTATGCTACTTGGACTTGGGGGGACGCCAGGATCACTAGGCATAAGCTGAAGATCCCCAATGCTTAGCTTGAGTTAACCCTAAAGAACATAGAGACCATAAGAATAGCTATACTGGGTCAGACCAACAGTGGCCAATGCCAGGTGCCCCAGAGTGAGTGAACCTAACAGGTAATGATCAAGTGATCTCTCTCCTGCCATCCGTCACACCCCTCTGACAAACAGAGGCTAGGGACACCATTCTTTACCCATCTTGGCTAATAGCCATTAATGGACTTAACCTCCATGAATTTATCCAGTTCTCTTTTAAACCGTTATAGTATTAACCATCACAACCTCCTCAGGCAAGGAGTTCCACAGGTTGACTGTGTGCTGTGTGAAGAAGAACTTCCTTTTATTTGTTGTAAACCTGCTGACCATTCATTTCATTTGGTGGCCCCTAGTTCTTATATCATGGGAACAAGTAAATAACGTATTCACTTTCTTCACACCATTCATGATTTTATATACCTCTATCATATCCCCCGTTAGTCTCCTCTCTTCCAAACTGAAAAGTTCTAGCCTCTTTAATCTCCCCTCATATGGTACCCATTCCAAACCCCTAATTATTTTAGTTGCCCTTCTCTGAACCTTTTCTAATGCCAGTATATAGATTTTGCTTATAGAAGCATCTATTCCAATTTCAAAAAGTAACTTGTGTATGTATGTTTACCTTTTTTAACCTTGTAAATAAGTCTTGTTTCCTTCTCCTATATATCTCTAGATAGTTTCTTATAGGATTAGTTACAAGTGTTCACTTTGGTGTGAGATCTAAAGTGCAACTGACCTGGGTAAGTGACTGGTGCTTTGAGACTGGGAGTAACCTGAATATTGCTGTGGCCCTTGGTGTAAGGCAGGGGTGGGGAACCTTTTTTCTGCCAAGGGCCATTTGGGTATTTATGATGTCATTCGTGGGCCGCTCTCCTCCCCCCCCCCCCCCTGAGGAAGCCCAGGCTGGCAACGGGAGCTGAGACCCCAGCTGGCAAGGGGCCAGCGGGGGAAACCCCAAAGCAGTGGCAGGCGGAGTGCTTAACCCTGCACTGCTTTGGGGTTTCCCCCGCTGGCCCCTTGCCAGCCGGGGTCCTGCCGCCTGCCCCAGTCAGCTCCCGCTGTCAGCCTGGGTGTAGGGGGTGAGCTTCCTTTACCCCCGCCCAGCCTCCCCCCATCTAACCGCCTTCCCTCCCCCACCCCTGCCTGGCCCGGCCCATCCCACCGAACCTAACCTCCTCCCCACTCCCAACCCAGCCTCTTGCCCCCCCCATGCCTGACCCGCCCAGCCCAGCCTCCCCCCCACCAAACCTCCTTCCCTCCCGCACCCACGCCTCGCCCACCCCATCCAGCCTAGTCTCCTGCCCCCCCCCACCGCCCTCTTGCCTGCCCCCCAGCCCAGCCCCTCCCCCCCACACCCCCTTGACAGTCACCTCCCCGCGGTGGCTCCTTTCGCCGCCCGGCTAATGGTGGTCGCGTGGCGCCGGGGGCTCCCCCAGGCGCTTTCCGGCCCCTTCGCTCAGCACGGAGCCGCCCCCACGCGTCCCTGGCCGGCGGCTCCCCCAGACTTTTAACTGGGGGAGTCCACTCAGATCAATAGGAAAAGTGAGAGAAGAAAGAAGCCATCGGCTCGTGGACAGCAGCGGCCGGCGAGCGAGAGGAGGCAGCTCCTGGCCTCTCCAACACCCCTCTCTCCCCCACCCCTCCCCACCCATGTCTGCAAGAGTTTACGGGAGGCACTGAAAAGTGCAGACAGCCAGCAAGGGCGAGCAAGTGAGCGAGCCGGCCAGCTCCCTCCTCTCCCACCAGCCCTTCTACTTTCTCTCCTTTCTCTTTTCTTTCCTCCCCCCTCCTCCTTTTCCCCCCTCACCCTACCATGTCTTTCCCCCAGCTGGGCTACCAGTATATCCGGCCGATTTACCCCACGGAGCGCCAGGGCAACGGCGGCGCTCAAAGCGGGATGGAGCCGCCCCTGTGCGTCCCTGGCCAGCGGCTGCGACGCATCTTCTCCCCACGCCCCAGCCCTCGCCCTCCCTCCGCCGCAGCCCGCTGGCTCCCCCGCTCCATTCATCCACACCCCCCCCCGCCGCCAACGCCCTGCCCTACATGGGGCGTCCGCTGGGTCCTGCTGCTCCAGACGCGACTCCTGGGAGGGCAAGGTGGAGGGACGTGCCCCCAGCCCTCAGGGAGACGCTCTGGGGCAGCGCCGTGCCTGCGCACTCCCACTGCCACGTTGGTCCGGCCCGCAGATTTTCGAGACCCACCTGTGGGCCGGACGGAATGATTTGGCGGGCCATATAAGGCCCGCGGGCCGGAGGTTCCCCACCCCTGGTGTAAGGGATCAGCATTCGAAAAAGGCAGGCTTATCAGGGTGAGAAGACAGATCCAAGTACCCAAGGGGACTGTCTGACTCCATGTCAAGGCTGTTAGTGTCTGAGGCGTTTACACCTGATGACTGGTTGGTGAAACCTAGGGTATAGAGCTCACCATCAGTTTGGGATTTGTGCCCTGTTTCCTACAGTCTGCCCTGAGATTCGTATTCATGCTCTTGAGTCACTGCAGGACAGTTTGACACTAACATAGTTGACAGGATTCACATACCATATGTCAATTAAGTTTATAGATCATAGCCCCAGCACTGTTAAGTTTAAACTAGATATTAAGAGCTTTAAAGAATAGACACGTGTGAACCACAGTTCTATGATGGTCTTGTAAAAAAAAGACCTCGAAAGTTCGTTTGCATTAAGTTTGGACCAGGTGCTAGGGGCGAAAAGGTAGAGGTGCCCAAGGACCCTCCTGTCTCACTGTCTAGAGTAGGTCATACCAAGTGTGCCAATCTCAGATCAAACTATCAGAAAACAGGACAGACAACCCAAACTGGTGGTATATTCTTTAATTAGATTTCACCAAGCCAGTAACAGGTGTGTATTCCTGGATCACTATATTAGTCTTACATGTAATTACAAATGGTCTTTGGCTTTCCAGCACATCTTGCCAACAGACAAACTTAAGAGTTTCTGATGAAAGATTATTAAAACCAAAAATCACCTCACATTAGGTTACTCCCAATCCCAAAGAGTTCGTCGTTTACTCCAGGTCAATAGATACTCTGGATCTTGCATCAGACAATGCTGGCAGCCAAGCTGTCTAATAAACTAACTAAAGGTTTATTACCTAAGAAAAAGAAATGTTATTGAGAGGTTAAAGCAGATAAAATGCATGAACATGTGAGTTAAAGTTTGTAAATCCAGAATGATAGCAGAGATGTAGTAATCTGCTAGTTCTCCAGAAGTCTCTCTGAGTTACCTAGAATAGTTCAAGGGATCTCTGTCGAATCGCTCAATATTCCACCCTGTCAGAATCCATCAGTCCAAGATACAGGATCATCCCTGGGTTCATTTTTATAATGAAGACCCTCCATACGAGGGAATCCACGGTCTGCCAAGGCAGCTGGAGAGAGTCCACTAGATCAGCAGCCTCTAGTGGTTGGGAAGGAACTGCTACAGCTATTGTCTGCAGCCTGGCAGGTGTATGACAATCCAGCTGCATTCTGGAAATTCGGACAGGGCTGCTACATACATGACATTTAGTAGCTCTGCGCATGCTCACTTGTTATGCCTGGTTTCTCTGTTCTAACTCTTGTTTTGGGTGGCTGGTGTTGCTGGCCTCTTACATCTTCTTGCCTATGGGAAGCTAAGGTGTGGAAACGCCTCTTTAATACTAAAGGGGAAAAAAGGGATAATGGAGGAGAGAGATGAAGGCATGCACGGAAAGGGTGCATGCGGGCTAAGTGGTTGAAGCTTAGTGTATGTCTATACTGCACTCAGGAGACGTGACTGCAACACGTGTAGATGTACTCGAGCTAGCTTTGGCTGGAGCACCCATGCACCCCCAAAAAAATAAAAATCAGTGGGTGCACAGCTCCTCCCATCAGCTCCTTCTGCCCACCGCAGATCAGCTGTTCAGCAGCCTGCAGAAGCACTGGGGGGGAGAAGGGAAGGAGTGAAGGTGAGACCTGCTCAGTGGAGGGGTTTGGGGACAGGACTGGAGCAGGGGGCAGGCACCCCCTGGCAACTTAGAAAGACTGCACCTCTGGCTATCTGACTAAAAATCACAGTGTCACTGTACTCAGGCAGCTAGACTGCTGTTTTTAGAGCGTTAGCTAGCTCAGGATGGCTCCATGTGCTGCACTCACCCCTCCCGATGGCAGTGTAGATGTACCCTAAGGGAGGAACAGTAATGGGGCTATAAAGCTGATCTCCCAAAGCATAGGTTTGTCAGTCCAGGCCAGACCTCGATTTAGCCTACAGTTCAGCTCAGGCTACGGTTAATAAAAAGTTGGGCCTTTGAAAGAGAGATTTATTACCTGAACAGGTGTACCCTCTTGTCTTGATAAAAATTTTTAATAAGAATTAAACCCCAAAATGGATTCTTGACTTATTTCTGATCTCCCCCTCCCTAGTTTTAAATTAATCTGCAGCCTACAATGCCCGTGCTATGGCTGCAGTATGTTCCAGTATGAAGTTGTAATCGTGAGAGAAAAAAATCCTTATTGGATATGTCTCAGACAATGTTAGAAGACTGGCTTTACAGGACCAGACGGAGAAAGCATTTAGCACTTATCCAATACAGCTCAAGGGATCAACAAAAATAGCTTGGCAAAAGATCAGGATGCAGGCACCTAAGGCACAGGGAGTGCTAATCTGTTATGAATATCTTAATTGTACAGTGTTTAGAATATAGTGCTATATTTCAGGCTAAGTGTTAGTACTGCAGGCTGTCCAGGCTCAGACCAGAATGCCATGTTTTCTGGGTGGATCTGGCTTCTACTTAAATAAATAAATAAAAACATGGTGGGTCTTGCAGAACTGGGGGGTGGGAAACCTTGAAACTCTAGCAATCGCAACAGACTCCAACTGTGTTTGCCTAAATGTGATACTGCCTTCCAAGGAGGCATGCTTTTTTTTTTTTTTAATGCAACTTCAAGATGCACATTTAAGTGACCATGTCTGCATAACAAACAAGAAGAGAAGAGAGAAAGAAACGCAAGGCAAAGTTTCATGCCAATACTTTTTCTCACATCAAGCAGGTAAGCAGCTACTGAAGAGTGGTCTGCTATCAGGTGTGATGGAAAATGTGCTGTTCAGTGCATTTATGAATCCTCAGAATCTGCATTTTAAATGTTAATGACTCTCTGGCTGAGTACTGTGCATGAGTGAATGTGACTGCATGGAAAACTCCAGCTACCAGTAAGTACCCCAGATTTCTCTTAGCTTAGAGAAAAAACTCTACCATCTGCTATAGAGAGTTGCACTGACAAGTGTGTGAGCACTGGGTCATTTAGAGGCTAAAAGGTACTGTCAAAACTTGTGAAGGATTTGTTCAGGCATTTATTGGCAGTTCTGTGCAACCTCCTAGTTGAAAATAAAAGTATGTCTGTTTGAAACAGTGAGAATCATTTAAACAAAATGAAACATGGATCCATGTCCCTGAAGTTTATTTATCTAACATCATTTTACTAGGAAGCAGTAATGAGATCAAATGGTCAGATGTTTTGTAAAGCTTCAATGATTGTGTGTACAAAACTGCAGTCTCTGATTACTATCAAGTGCACTCAGCCAATTTACTATCTTGTATGCAACATAAAAAGAATCCAATAACATCCAGGGGTGACCGTCTCATGTTTGGCGCTGCAGGGGCAGAGGGCAGGTCACTGTTTGGCAGACTGTCAATGGTCATTTCCATCACTTTAGTTTCTAGTTACTGCATGCAAGAAGGCCATAATATATACACCCACATGTTATAATGCTGTGATGTGGAGCTGGTTAATCTAATGCTCTCTGTGTTAGGGTTAATGTGAAGACATTAGTAGTTTATGGGCCTTATTCAACCTGTGTCATGAAAGGGGGGGTTATTCTCATAGCACCATCGTGGACAAGACAAGTGTGGTACTTGAACCTCTTCCACTTCTCTGTATCTCTCTGACTTCCTCTCACAAAACTCAGGGACCCCGATCCATCCCAACCGCTCCTCCTTGAACTTGAGAACATGGTTCCTAGATGGTTCTCAAGCATGGAGCTAACCTGTTTCGAAAGGCCAGTCAGTTCTCCTATCTAGCAGGCAATCTACTACTCACAAAACTTACCCTCAGAAATGGAAACGCTTCCACTCCTGGTGTTCACTTCATTTTTCTCAAGCCTCAGAGGTTTCACTCTCCAAAATCCTGGACTACCTGTTGGATTTAAAGATGCAAAGTCTATCAATGAGCTCAATCAGAGTACATTCTGATTCTATCACAGCCTTCCACTCAAGGTCACTCAGTCTTAGTCCACCCTATACAGCTAGAGCCTTCAAGGGCATACACAAATGGTTTTAGCCTGTATGGAACCCAACCCCCAATTAGCATGCAAATTTGATTCTCAATGCCTGGTGACAACCTCCCTTTGAACCACTGGCTACATGTTCTCTCCTCCATCTCTCATTCAAGTCTTTGTTCCTCATAGCCATCATTTCAGCTAGATGTATGGGAGAGCTCTGTGCTTTTATGGCTTACTTCCATATGTCAGCTTTTACAAAGACAAGGTCACGCTGCATCTTCATCCTCAATTGCTCCTGAAGGTCTAGTCGGAATACCACATTAATCAAGAGATTCCACTGCCAGTAATCTCCAGAAAGCTCACGTCTCCAGCGAGTAGACCAACCTTTTCCTCCTCCATCCAAGAGTTTATTTCCTGTAGGCTTTCTGACATTTTAAAAGTGGCAGTGGATGCATCAACTGAGAATGAAATAATTATCAGCATATCACTGGCTGCTAAGTCCATGACACGTCTCTCTCTGTCTCTCTCCAAGTAATCCCAGATAGATACTGAAGAGGAGAAAATGGTATGGATCCCTGTGGGACACTGCAGATGGCCTTTGGAGAGGTGGTGCAATTAAATGACCCATCACTACTCTGAGCTTTGCTGAAAAGGACCATTTGGAGCACTGTAGCCATCTACTTCTGCTATGTCATAGAGGTAGGTTAGTACAGTACCTTGTAATCCTTTGTGACAAAGGCTGCAGAGAAGTCTAGTAGCAAGAGCATGGAGACCTTGTGAGAGACCATGGCCATGAGATTGTCTTTTAGTGCCACTAGAGCAGTCTCTGTGCTGTGCCCTAGTCTGAAACCCAACTGTGAGGCCACCAGGATGTTGCCTGGTGTCACATGGTGTTGGAGCCTGGTAGTTCTTACTTTCTCAGGTTTTTTTCCCTGGAAAAAGAGACTGAAGACAGAGTGGTGGTTAGATAGATCTTTGGGATCAAATTGACTTTGTGGGGTTTGAGTGAACTATTGCATTTTTAAGGAGTTTGGTAGTTGTGTGTTTCAGGGATCTTATCTACAGCAGGCACAGACAAGAGTCCCTCACATTAAGGGCACGTGATTGTGAGGTGCCTCACAACTCTGGGTACCCCTGGGAAGCCTCACAGCAGCATTGAATGATGTCTCGGTGATGTAAGCAAGGGCAGGTGCTTCATCTAAAATGAAAACATGGATGGTGCTGGTTTTATGGTCTGCTGCTCTTGCAGTAAGCAACAGGAGCTTCAGGCTGTTTTCTTCTGATGCTCTGTTTAATGATATTACAATTTGAGAAAATGGCTTCAGGTGCCTGGTTTTCAGTTTTATCCTAGTACCTGGTGTTCTTAGGGGACATCTCCTCAACCTGGTGATGGTGAGGTTTGAGGAAGGGGTGGGTAACAGGATTCAAGGTCCTTTGAAGGTGTTGGTTTTCCTGTTATCCAGATTCCAGAGGTTTGCTGGATCAGAGCTGAGTCACTTATACAAAGTACAGTAGTATCATATCTCGTTGGATTGTGGCTGCATGTTAGATAAGTGTTACAGGAAGAAACAAGACCTCAGCATCCAGCGCCGTCAGTATTGCATGTAAATGTGGCAGCTGTATAGGATTTCAAAACCACAATAATATTTGCTTAAAATATTAATACTGGTTGTCTTTTTTCATCACTCAGTGAGGAAGGTGCTGTTCTGATCATTTTATAGGAGACTCCTGCAGCATAATTTAAAGGGAAAGAAAACAAAAGGGTGAGTCTGGCCTGGTACTGCTAACAAGTGCAGTGTTTAGATGGAGAGAAGAGTCCTGCTGCCAGACCTTTGAGTATAGGTGGTAAAGATCAGCCACTCTAGATGCTGCCTTTTAAAAAGCCAATGTCCAAATCTTTAAAATGCCATGTTAATAAATCCTGTTTGTTTACTCTGACAGGGGAAACTGGCCCAGAAGGTATGCAACAAACTTTTGCCTATTCAAAATGGTGCACACAGATGCGCATTATCCCAACCTCTGTGAAGTCTTTCATCTTCTCGAAAGCCAGTAAATTGCAGTAGCATGTTCCCTTTCACACACAAATTTGTCTGTCTCTTTTAGTGCCAAAATCTTTTGAAAGCCATCAGTAACACAGCAGTCAGGAAATCTTTTCGAAACCACGTTTGTCAGTTTTCATCTTCCTACCAATACAAAACTTGCTGCCAGGATACACGCCTGGAGAACTTCCAAGTCTGAAAGCGGCTTTTTATGGTGCTGCAATATTTAAGTGATGTGTAGGGAAACGATGGTATCTTGGCATACTATTGTTCACTGAACTCTGAAGAAAGGTTTGGTCTGTCAGAGTTGGACTGCATCACAAGAATTCAACTGGTCTATAATTACAATCCTGGCTTGGGTTTGACAGAAAAATCATAGTGCATATATTTAAATGTTGCTTATTTCCTGCTTCTATATAGCTGCCACATTTATATTCCCCATCATAAAGATTTCATATCAAGTAACTACGTAACATACTCAGCCTAGTTTCTGGGTCCCAAAAAAGAAATTCCTTGGATGCGGGGTTTCCTAATAGGTTTCTCATAAGGCAGTTTTAGTACTGGTAGTTACATGGAATAGATGCAGTAGATAATGTAATTAGAGGAGCAAGTGCCAAAGCCACGTGAAAAGCCAAAAATATCTGGCAAAACTAAACTAATCCCATATGGAAGAGAATGAGGAATAGCTTTCCTCATGGAGTTCTATCAGGATTTGGAGAATTATTAATTCTATTCGGTATCTGTTCTTATACTCTGCTTATCCCCAAAGTGCCTTCCAACTGTGCATTAAGCAAAATGACTAACATCTGTCATGTGTTTTCTCATCCTCCCCCCAGGGAAAGAAGTGTGTGCAGTGCAATGGGTTTCTTTTAATTTTGTTTTTAATATACAAACACACACATAAATAACTATATATGTTAGGCATAAAGAAGTACCCATTGCATTTGAAGCAGAAGGTAAGTGAGGTGTGGGATGATCCTTTGCTCCTGTGAGTGTTGATTCCATGTTCTTGGAACAGTTCCTGAGAAAACGCTGTCTCCTACCCAGATTAGCTTCACCCATTCTATAGAGTGTTCCATTATGCCAAAGGACCATACAGTAGTTATTGACCAGTCTTTATCTAAGATATAGAAGGATCTTCTAGGTATCCTGGGCCCAGATCATTGAGCAACTTGAAGGGAATGACTGAGACTTTGAACTTGACTCAGTTATTTAGGAAGCCCACATAAAGAGCAAAGTACATATCAGATGTGTTCAGGGTAACCCATGTTGCTTAGGAGACAAACTGCAGTGGCCTACACTAGTTGGAGTATCCTAAGGGTGAGAGCTTCATAATCAGGTATAGTGGTGAAGTCCTGACGAAAGTGAGAAAGATGTGAGTAACTGAGACTAGGACATCATTCACAAGGAAAGGATGGACTCTCATTCCCAACTGTAGAGGATAAAAAGCATTACTCATGTCTGCAGCTATGAGAGAGCTTAGCATCCGTTTGGAATCCAGGAAGCACTCCCATACTATGGACTGGACTGAAACTTTTTCAAAATGCTTTCCTCTGCCCAGCTGCATCACCTCTGTCTTGCTCAGGCTCAACTTCAACCAGCTGCTGTTCAACTATGAATGGTGTGGTCATATACGGTGAAGGGCACCTGACTCCATTTCATCTGACCAATTCACCCAATGGCTGCATGTAGCTGTTGAATGGAACTTGAGACGTAACTAATCCTTGTGGAGCTCTACAAGTGAAAAGCTTAGTGGCAGAGATGGTTTCTCGTGAATTCCTTATTGGGTGTGTCCCACCAAGGATTTAAACCATTTAATCACACTATCCTGGTCCCCTGCATAAAGGCATACCTCCCTCAGGTGAGACGACAATAGTGTATGGTCCACAGTGTTAAATGCTACAGAGAGGTCCAGGAGAATGAGAATGGATGTCTGCCTTCTATCCAGTGACAGGAAGAGATAATCCATCAGTACCACTAAAGTGGTGTCAGTTCCATGTTTTGGTGTGAATCCAGATTGTGCCAAGTCTAGGATATTAGCTCCATTAAGAAGAACTTGAAGTTGGCCTTTGGCTAGTTTCTTTATGAGCTTGGAGTTTTGTACCTATGGGCTTGTCAACACAAATGCTGAAATCTCCCAGGATGATAAATCTGGATTATTTCACTATCACCACCAACAAGGTATCAGTGAGCTCTTTTATGAACACTTTAGTCTGTGTTGGTCTTTAATTGAACATAAAATCTATGTTAGCTGTGGCTCTGGTTTCTGTTGCCAGATGAGTTATGTCAAACGAACTTGTACTATCTCAGGCACCTCTTGGATTTAAGAAATTAGCACAAAACTCTAGCCTCAAAGGAACTGTGTCTTTATATCTCCATAGCACACAAGACCCTACTTCTATTGATTTCCTACTAAAAATCAATTAAGCTCTGCGGGGTTCTTGAGGAAAGCTGTTAGCCAAATGAAAACTTGTTTATCATATACAAAAGAGCATAGATTTGAACAATTTACATGCCAGATTACACAATGTTATAGCCATGTTGGTCCCAGGATACTGAGGTAATATCTTTTTATGGATCAACTTATGTTAATGAGAGACAATCTTTTGAACTTGAACAGAGCTCTTCTTCAAAACTACGTAAGCTTGAACTTTTGTATCTCACCAACAGAAATTGGTCCAGTAAAACATAGTACCTTGTCTCACTAATATATTGGACTAAAGACTTGTGTGCCAATTTTTTTAACTTTATATAGTCTCTCATTTCCCTGATTCTGCTGCATTTTAGAGGTGAACTGAAAACAGTCTTTAAAAAAGAGAGAGAATGGCTTACGAATCTACTAATTATAGCATGCATTGCAGTACCTCATTTTAAATACTGAAGAAAAATGAGAATTCATAACCTGAAAGTATATTTTTTAATAGCCATGTGGTGGATATAGAGGCACTGATATGCTCCTTGTGTCAGGCAAAATCAAATTCTACTTTGTTCTAACCAGTAATTATACAGTTAACTCCCCATTGTTGTAAAATCATTAGCTTGGAGTTTTATGGAGGGTAAGATGAAATGGTTCTTTGACACTAAGGAGGCATTGTGGTGCTATCAATGTCCAGAATGTAGCTTTGGCTATGAATCTGCAAACTGTGCAAACTTTTGCTGTTTGTAGCTAGTCTTATCTCTAGATTGCATTATACCCTTGTTACTACTGCTTCTGGAGAACAGCTGCATTAGGGGGGCAATGACCTCTGACTGATGTAATGGTCTCCTGATGCGCATGCTTCAAGTAACTACTTACCTCGCTCTAGTTACCTCACTCCATTCTCCCTCCCCTTTGTGATATACTCTATAAAGTTTGCCTGGTACTGTAATAAACGGAGAAACTGCTGCCTCCCCTTTTTGTAGGAAAGGAGGGTGACTCAGTTTCCCCTTTGATCAAAGTTGTGTTGTGTGCCTCTTCGTTGGTCTCTGACAGCTTTTGAGCTTTTACCTTCTATCTCCGTCCTACCCGGAGTTTCAGGTAAGGGGGTGACACGGTCTTTGATTTTCCCCCTAACACTTGTGTGCAACAAGCTCCAAAAGGTGAAAACTCCCAGTGCAGGGAGCTGCACTGATTCTTCACAGCTCCCTCTCCCTAGCAGAGTGATCAGGTGCATTACTGGAGCGATGGTCTATGAGCCCCACTCACCTTTCCACAGCCTGTAGGTCCAGGGCAGCAACCACCCCCAACTCCTCTCCAAGCCCTAACGCTAGGGAGGCAGCGGCCCTTGCTCCAGGCGCCCAGACCAGGCATTTTAAACGGGCCTGGGACTCCCCCTTTCTCTGCCCCGGGGAAGGCGGGGACCCTGCTGGTTTCCAGTTCTCCTGCCGCTCGCCCGCCCGCCCCGCGGAGCTGCGCAGGGTCACGGGTCTCGCGCGCAGCGCCCCCTGCTCCCACCTGCGCCGCCCAGCAGCTGCTGGGCACGCGAGCCGTAGAACCTAGACCCGGCCGGGAACGAGCCCTCGTCTCGCCCCTCCTCCCTTTCCCGTCGCCGCGGTTGGATTGGCAGGCTGCGGCTGTCACTCATGACGAAGCAGAGAGCAAGTTCCGTGCGGCAGGTTTGGTTGAGCGGAGGCCGAGCGTCTCACGTGTCCTTATCTCTGCTGCTAGTCCCTGCGTGGCGCTCTCCGCCGCTGCCCCAGCGAGAGCCTTGGCAGACGCTCCCTAACGCCCGACAGTGAGCACTCGGAGAGCGCCCCGATATTGTCACACGCTCCCTAGCCCTCCTCCAGCCAATCGGAGTCTTTGCCTAGTGCGGTGGGCGGGAGGATAAGCGCTGTCTCCGTAGCAACCGAAAAGAAGCCTAGTCGCAGCGTCTGATTGGTCGATTCAAAGCGATGCCTTGCGCGTGGTGGGGGTTGCTGGGTGCGCGCCGCGGGACCGCGCGGTGCCGGCGGCGGGACGGGAGAGAGGATGCGGCCGGGTGGCGGGATCAGCCCGAGCTTCGTGGCCCAGCAGCGGATCCGGCAGCTGGAGCAGAAGCTGCGAGTGAGCGAGCGAGCGCGCGCGCGCCGGGGCCGGGATGGGGGCCCTGCCCCCTTCCCGCGGGGGGGGGCGTCTTAGTGCGTCATGCGAGTGATGGCGTCACTGTCGCCCCGCCCCACACGGTGCCCGCTCCGGGACTGGTGCCCCGGGGGCTGGGGTGAGGAGGAGCCACTGGCCGGGGCCCCCACCGAGTTCACCGATATGCTGGGTCCATGGGGGTCAATTTCACAGTCACCGGAGTTTAAAACTTGTAAATTTCATGATCTCAGCTCTTGAAATCTGAAAGGTCACCGTGTAGTGATTGGAATCAGGGAGGTAGCCGTGTTAGTCTGGAATAGCAGAGTTAACAAAGTCCTGTGGCACCTTAAAGACTAACTATAAAGTTTTGAAGCATGAGCTTTCGTGGGCTAATACCCACTTCGTCGGATGCAAGCAGTGGAAGTGTCCAGAGGCAGGTATAGAAAAGTAGGCAAGAACCAGGTGGGAGGTAACAAGGTTAGTCCAATTAGGCTGAACCAGCTTGTTATCTCCAATCAGGGAGGGTGGGTTATTCTTCTAGCAGCTGAATAGGGGGTGTGAACTCGGAGAGAGAAGCTGTTTTTGTAATTAGCAAGCCATTCATGATCCCTGTTCAGTCCTGTATTGATTGTGTCAAATTTGCAAATAAGAACATATAAGAACATAAGAACGGCCATACTGGGTCAGACCAAAGGTCCATCTAGCCCAGCATCCTGTCTACCGACAGTGGCCAATGCCAGGTGCCCCGGAGTGAGTGAACCTAACAGGTATGATCGAGCGATCTCTCTCCTGCCATCCATCACCCCCCTCTGACAGACAGAGGCTAGGGACACCATTCATTACCCATCCCGGCTAATAGCCATTTATGGACTTAGCCTCCATGAATTTATCCAGCTCTCTTTTAAACCCTGTTATAGTCCTAGCTTTCACAGCCTCCTCAGGTAAGGAGTTCCACAGGTTGACTGTGCGCTGTGTGAAGAAGAACTTCCTTTTATTTGTTTTAAACCTGCTGCACGCCAATTTCATTGAATGGCCCCTAGTTCTTCTATTTTGGGAACAAGTAAATAACTTTTCCTTATTCACTTCCTCCACTCCACTCATAATTTTATATACCTCTATCATATCCCCCCTTAGTCTCCTCTTTTCCAAGCTAAAAAGTCCTAGCCTCCTTAATCTCTCTTCATATGGGACCCGTTCCAAACCCCTAATCATTTTAGTTGCCCTTCTCTGAACCTTTTCTAGTGCCAGTATATCCTTTTTGAGATGAGGAGACCACATTTGTACGCAGTATTCAAGATGTGGGCGCACCATGGATTTGTATAAGGGCAATAAGATATTCTCCGACTTATTCTCTATCCCCTTTTTAATGATTCCTAACATCCTGTTTGCTTTTTTGACTGCCGCTGCACACTGCGTGGATGCCTTCAGAGAACTATCCACAATGACTCCCAGGTCTTTTTCCTGATTGGTTGTAGCTAAATTAGCCCCCATCATATTGTATGTATAGTTGGGGTTATTTTTTCCAATGTGCATTACTTTACATTTATCCACATTAAATTTCATTTGCCATTTTGTTGCCCAATCACTTAGTTTAGTGAGATCTTTTTGAAGTTCTTCACAGTCTGCTTTGGTCCTTACTACTTTGAGCAGTTTAGTATCATCTGCAAACTTTGCCACATCACTGTTTACCCCTTCCTCCAAATCATTTATAAATAAGTTGAATAGGATCGGCCCCAGGACTGACCCTTGGGGAACACCACTAGTTACCCCTCTCCATTCTGAAAAAGTTCCATTTATCCCTACCCTTTGTTCCCTGTCTTTTAACCAGTTTTCAATCCATGAGAGGATCTTCCCTCTTATCCCATGGCAGCTTAATTTACGTAAGAGCCTTTGGTGAGGGACCTTGTCAAAGGCTTTCTGGAAATCTAAGTACACTATGTCCACCGGATCCCCCTTGTCCTCATGTTTGCTGACCCCTTCAAAGAACTCTAATAGATTAGTAAGACACGATTTCCCTTTGCAGAAACCATGTTGACTTTTGCCCAACAATTTATGCTCTTCTATGTGTCTGACAATTTTATTCTTTACTATTGTTTCAACTAATTTTCCCGGTACGGACGTTAGACTGACTGGTCTGTAATTGCCAGGATCACCTCTAGAGCCCTTTTTAAATATTGGCGTTACATTAGCTATCTTCCAGTCACTGGGCACAGTAGCCGATTTAAAGGATAGGTTACAAACCCTCGTTAATAGTGGCGCAATTTCACATTTGAGTTCTTTCAGAACTCTTGGGTGAATGCCATCTGGTCCCGGTGACTTGTTACAGTTAAGTTTATCAATGAGTTCCAGAACCTCCTCTACTGATACTTCAATTTGTGACAATACCTCAGATTCGTCACCTACAAAAGACAGCTCAGGTTTAGGAATCTCCCTAACGTCCTCAGCCGTGAAGACTGAAGCAAAGAATTCATTTAGTTTCTCTGCAATGACTCTGTCATCTTTAAGTGCTCCTTTTGTATCTCTGTCATCCAGGGGCCCCACTGGTTGTTTAGCAGGCTTCCTGCTTCTGACATATTTAAAAAACATTTTATTATTACCTTTTGAGTTTTTGGCTAGCTGCTCTTCAAACTCCATTTTAGCTTTTCTTATTACATTCTTACACTTTACTTGGCAGTGCTTATGCTCCTTTCTATTTACCTCACTAGGATTAGACTTCCACTTTTTAAAAGATGCCTTTTTCTCTCTCACTGCTTCTTTTACTTGGCTGTTAAGCCACGGTGACTCTTTTTTAGTTTTCTGGCGTTGTTTTTTAATTTGGGGTATACATTTGAGTTGGGCCTTTATTATGGTATCTTTGAAGAGAGTCCATGCAGCTTGCAGGGATTTCACTTTAGTCACTTTACCTTTTAATTTCCGTTTAATTAACCCCCTCATTCTTTCATAGTTCCCCTTTTTTAAATTAAATGCCCCAGTGTTGGGCTTCTGAGGTGTTATTCCCACCATAGGAATGTTAAATGTTATTATATTATGGTCACTATTTCCCAGTGGTCCTTTTATAGTTACCTCTTGAACCAGATCCTGCGCTCCACTCAGGACTAAATCCAGAGTTGCCTCTCCCCTTGTGGGTTCCTGTACCAGCTGCTCCAAGAAGCAGTCATTTAAAGTATCAAGAAATTTCATCTCTGCATTTCGTCCCGAGGTGACATGTACCCAGTCAATGTTGGGATAATTGAAGTCTCCCACTATTATTGGGTTCTTTATTTTGACAGCCTCTCTAATCTCCCTTAGCATTTCGTCATCCCTATCACTGTCCTGATCAGGTGGTCGATAATAGAGCCCTATTGTTATGTTCTTATTTGAGCATGAAATTACTATCCATAGTGATTCTATGGAACATGTGGATTCATTTAAGATTTTTACTTCATTTGATTCTACACTATCTTTTACATAAAGTGCCACTCCCCCGCCCCCACGACCTATTCTGTCCTTCCGATATATTTTATATCCTGGAATGATTGTGTCCCATTGATTGTCCTCGGTCCACCATGTTTCTGTGATACCTATTATGTCAATATCCTCCTCTAACACGAGGCACTCTAGTTCACCCATCTTATTATTTAGACTTCTGGCATTTGTGTACAAGCACTTTAAAAACTGGTCACTGTTTATCTGTCTGCTCTTCCCTGGTGTGTCAGATTCTTTATGTGAAAATTTCTCATCTGATCTGGCCTCTCCTTTATCCTTTTCCATCCTTTCCTGTCTAGAACCTAGAGAATCTTTAATGACAGACCCTCCTGTAAGAGAAGTCTCTATCCGATCCACGTGCTCCTCTGCAGCAATCGGCTTTCCCCCATCTCTTAGTTTAAAGACTGCTCTGCAACCTTTTTAATGTTAAGTGCCAGCAGCCTGGTTCCACTTTGGTTTAGGTGGAGCCCATCCTTCCTGTATAGGCTCCCCCTATCCCAAAAGTTTCCCCAGTTCCTAATAAATCTGAACCCTTCCTCTCTACACCATCGTCTCATCCACGCATTGAGACTCTGAAGCTCTGCCTGCCTACCTGGCCCTGCTCGTGGAACTGGAAGCATTTCTGAGAAAGCCACCATAGAGGTCCTGGATTTCAACCTCTTTCCTAGCAACCTAAATTTGGCCTCCAGGACATCTCTCCTACCCTTCCCTATGTCATTGGTACCTACATGTACCACGACCACCGGCTCCTCCCCAGCACTACTCATAAGTCTATCTAGATGCCTCGATAGATCCGCAACCTTTGCACCAGGCAGGCAAGTCACCATACGGTTCTCCCGATCATCACAAACCCAGCTATCTAATGAATGAATAGCTCTGCAGTTTCTCTTTGCAGTCTGGTCTTGAAGTTTTTTTGCTACAGTATGGTGACTTTTAAATCTGTAATTGTGTGTCCAGGCAGGTTGAAGTGTTCTCCTACAGGTTTTTGTATATTGCCATTCCTGATATCTGATTTGTGTCCATTTATCCTTTTTTGTAAGGACTGACCAGTTTGGCCGATGTACATAGCAGAGGGACATTGGTGGCATATAATGGCATATATGACATTGGTAAATGTGCAGGTGAATGATGGTGTGCCTGATCTGGTTAGGTCCTGTGATGGTGTTGCTGGTGTAGATATGTGGGCAGAGTTGGCATCGAGGTTTGTTGCCTGGATTGGTTCCTGAGTTGGAGTTATTATGGCGCGGTGTGCTGATGCTGGTGAGAATCTGCTTAAGGTTGGCCGGTTGGCCAGTCCTGGCACACAGACTTCCTCCCAAGGCCTGTGAAAGTGAGGGATTGTTGTCCAGGATGGGTTGTTGGTTACTGATGATGCGCTGCAGAGGTTTTAACTGAGGACTGTAGGTGATGGCCAGTCGTGTTCTATTGTTTTCTTTCTTGGGCTTCTCTTGCAGCAGCAGGCTTCTGGGTACACGTCTGGCTCTGTTGATCTGTGTCCTTATTTCCTTGTGCGGGTATTGTAGTTTTGAGAAATCTTGGTGAACATCTTGTAGGTGTTGGTCTCTGTCTGAGGAGTTGGAGCAAATCCGATTGTACCTCAGTGCTTGGCTGTAGACAACGGATCGTGTGGTATGTCCGGGATGGAAGCTGGTGGCGTGAAGGTAGGCATAGCTGTTGGTAGGTTTTCGGTATAGGGTGGTGTCGATGTGGCCGTCATTAATTTGCACCATAGTGTCTAGGAAGTGGACTTCCTGTGTGGACTGGTCCAGACTGAAGTGGATGGTGGGGTGGAAGCTGTTGACGTCATGGTGGAATTCTTCCAGAGTTTCTTTCCCATGGGTCCAGATGATGAAGATGTCATCAATGTAACGTAGATAGAGAAGGGGTGTGAGTGGACGAGAGTTGAGGAAGCGTTGTTCCAGGTCAGCCATAAAGATGTTGGCATACTGTGGGGCCATGCGGGTGCCCATGGTCTGGAGGTATATATTGTCACCAAATTTGAAATAGTTGTGTGTGAGGATAAAGTCACAGAGCTCAGCAACCACCTGTGCTGTGGCATCATCGGGGATACTATTCCGGACAGCTTGTATTCCATCTTTGTGTGGGATGTTTGTGTAGCGATTGTCGGTGTCCCTCACCCCCAAAAGGAGCAGTGTGTATGTGTGTATGGGGGGGTGTCACAAGTTATTATAGGGGGAGTTGCAATACTGCTACCCTTATAGCTGCTGATGATGGTGGTGCTGCCTTCAGAGCTGGGCAGCTGGAGAGCAGCGGCTGCTGGCCAAGAGCCCAGCTCTGAAGGCAGAGCCACCCCCGGCAGCAGTGCTGAAGTAAGGCGGCTACCTCTCTGATTCCTGGTATAGTATGGCCACCCTTAGTTCTGCGCTGCTGCTGGCGGGGCATCACCAGGGTTACCAACCCTCCAGGATTGTCCTGGAGGCTCGTAGACTCAGCGTTGATCTCCTGGTGACTATTGGAAGCAATCCAGGAGATTTTGATAAGCTATTTCAAGAAAATGACATTACGTCATGCGGGCGGGGGGGTGGGGGGGGATTCTCTTGGAAAAACTTCAGTCAGAGATGGCAACCCTAGGCATGACCTACAGAGCTAGACACACACCCAACAGCTGCTGCTCTCCGGTTGCCCAGCTGTGAAGGCAGTGCAGATGTAAAGGTGGCAATAACCACAACCCCCCCTCCCAAAAATAACCTTGTGACCTTCGTGTAACTCCCTTTTGGGTCAGAACCCTTACATTGAGAAACATTGGTCTCCCCCATGCAATTTATATAGTACAGTATAGGGGAAAAGCATACAAAAAACCAGATTTCATAGTGGGAGTATGATGAAGTGGGCATTTTCCTTTATGTTGAATATGAACCTGTGAGTTTTACTGTTTTACATGAATACTGTGTTTACCTCAGTTTCCCGGCTGCACCAATACCTCGATGGTGGGAATAGGGGTGTGTGACTTTGGCTGAAACCTCTGAGCAGGTGAGGCCTCTCCAGATGCCTGCACATATGCTATGACTGGTGCCCTTCATAATCTGAGATCCAGGAGGGGGATGCGACCAGATGACTCTTTGGCTGGGAAACGAGACAAAGAAGGAGGAGGAGGAGGAGCAACGGGAGTGTCTGTGGTCAGACCACTGGAAGCTGGTTGTCTGCTTGGGGGGACTGGAAGAGGGGGATTCTAGGGTGTCTGACCAAGGCCTCTTCAAAATGGAGTTGGCTGAAAATCACTGATTTCTGTGCTAACAAGCTTTGTTCTACACGGTTTTCCTGTCAACTAACAAACCCTTCTGCTCTCCGTGCTGGTTGAGAGTCACTGCTGACTGCTTAGCTGAGGTACAGGGCCTTCTGGCTTCCCCAGGAGCCCGACTCAGGCAGATTTGCTGCGGGAAGCATATAGTGTGGAAGGGGATGCTGAGTGCTCCAGGAAGGTCAAATCTGTGTAAGCTACTTGCCCTGGAGACAGTATGCTCAGAGAGAAGAGGCATCTCTTCCCTCTCTCCCCCCTCTCCCCTCCAGTCCTGGCTGGCTTCATACAGAGTAGATCCAGAGCATCGTCCCGGTGACTCTGTGACAGGGAGACCGGATTTCATGGACCATGACATGTTTTTCATACTGATGAATTTGGTAGGGCCCTAGTCATAGGCGAGGATGATGGAGAAAACAGGCAGGGGAATGAAGGTGACAGGACAATAAGGAAGGGTCCAGAGGGGTGTGCAGCAGAGAGTCCCTAATGTTCCCCACCATCCCATGAGGCCCTAAGGAGCCAGTGGTTCCACCCAGAGGAGCTCCTCCTGGAGACCTGTTCAAAGAAGGGAATGCAGACAGGCCCCACAGTTGCAGACTGCCCCAACCCCCCAAACAGTTTCTTCCCTCTGCAGCGGTAGATGACCACACCCTACATAGCTGTGCACCAGGGTCTCCCTCTCGTTGCAAAAGAGTCACATGTCAGGGGAGTTTATGAACCGCATCAGGCAAATGCCTGTGCTTGCAGCCTCATCAAGGAGCTGCCCACTAATATCCCAGTGGGCTGTGCAGCTGGAAGCCATGGCGATACCACCCTGCGAAGCACCTACCACAAGGAGCCGGATCAAGGTAGTAGCTCTTGGGCAGACCTTCCTCTCTGGCCTCCCCAGTGCTGCTGCTCACTGGCCCCTGGTACTATGTCCCTTGCAGGGCCTGTGTCACGGAGTCCCCGGGGCGATGCTCTGGAACTGCTCCCTATGAAGCCAGTCAGGACTCTGGGGGGGCGCTTCCTCTCTGTGAACAGACTGTCTCCAGGGCTAGGAGCTTCACTGCTTTCAGCTTCCACCTTCCTGGGGCTGACCTCGGAGCATTCAGCACCTTCTGCCCCTCCGTGCGCTTCCCTCAGCGAGCCCACCCAGGCGGGGTCCTAGGGAAGCCAGTTATTCTACCCCAACTCCATAGTCAGACATGACTCTCAGGCAGCCAGTAAAAAAGAGGTTTATTAGATGACAGGAACATGATCTAAAACAGAGCTTGTAGGTACAACGAACAGGACCTCGCAGCTGGATCCATTTTGGGGGGCCGGGGAGGCTAGACCTGGTCTGGGCCTCCCTCCCCTTTCCCCAGCCAGCTGCAGACTGAAAATCACTCTCCAGTCCTGCCTCTGCTTCTCCTTTGTCTCTTAGGTAGAAGGTGTCACCTCCTCCCTCCCCCACCTGGGCTCAGGTTACAGCCTGAGGTCTCATCCAGCAAGGGGAGTCTCCCATCCTCACACACTGTCCAGAGGAAACATTAAGACCATTCCTACTCCGTCACAGCCTGTCCATGGGCAACCTGGTTCAGTTGGATGGTCCTGGGGGTCAGGAGCTGCGTGTTCCTGCCCCAACTTCCACCTGCTTAGGGCACCAAGATGAGATGTTGCTGACAGCAGCATTGTGCGGATGTTCAAGTATGTGCCCATGAGCTTTGCTGTGTTCCTAGGTGCCGCAGATGCTTTGTGCTGGGACACACCTATGGGCAAGGCTGCACTAAGTTATAAACATATGCCTGGCAGCCTCTCGTAAAATCATGTGATACGTTCAGAACCTCAGTTTCCATTACAAGAAAATGTTTCTAGTCCTCTTGACTGCTAGAAAAACTTGAAAACATGACCTGAATGTGATCAGTGCTGTGATGTCTGCCTGACTCTAGATGCCTCCAGCAGTGAGAAGAACACTAGCTACAAGTGTCATGGAAGATGCTACCTGACCTCTTATTCACCACCAGAACAGATCAAGCTGCTGATACTCTGGAGTGTCCTCAAATGCTCAGATTGAGATGCTCCACTAAGTATTGTAGCATTAATTCACCTTTGATGCCTCACAGCCTTTTGTTTTCGAGGATCAGTTTGAGGACTTGGGGGGAAATGGTGACCATCGTCCAAGCACGTTCTATTTGTGGTGCCAAAACGAGCTGCCACTCTTGGCAGATTGTGTTTATCTATGTTTTATTCTCATCCTTTTCCCTTTCTACATGCTTTGAGTAGCATGAACTAATTTAAATGTTGCATTGATAAATATCATTGGACATCTCAGCTAGGATCACAATTTACCAAAAAATAAAATATAAAATTGAATCCGCACTGAGACCTTGAGAACCTTCTGATTCCCCAGATAATATGCCTTTTCGTCAGCTTCTGGCAATCGGAAAAGAGCAGTATCATCTGCTTTCCCAACCCATTTTGGCTGTGTAGAAAAGAACCCCTTGTGGTTCCAGAATTGGGAAATGTTCTTTGTGTCTGCAATGCTTACTTCTCTGCACTACCTGAAAGGTATAATCTGTACAGATCCTTGAAAATACAAAATTGGGTTTATGGCTGTTTTTACTGTAAGCAATAATGAACATATGAACAGCCATACTGGGTCAGACCAAAGGTCCATCTAACCCAGTATCGTGTCTTCCAACAGTGGCCAATGCCAGATGCCTGAGAGTGACAACATCCTCTGGCAAGTAGTTTCACAGGTTGACTGTGCGTTGTATGAAAAAATACTTCCTTTTGTTTGTTTTAAACTTGCTGCCTAGTTTAATTTCATTTGGTGGCCCCGAGTTCTTGTGTTATGAGACGGAGTAAATAAAACTTCCTTATTTACTTTCTTCACACCAGTCATGATTGTATAGACCACGGGTAGGCAACCTATGGCACGGGTGCCGAAGGCAGCACGTGAGCTGATTTTCAGTGACAGTCAAACTGCCTAGGTCCTGGCCACCGGTCCAGGGGGCTCTGCATTTTAATTTAATTTTAAATGAGCTTCTTAAACATTTTTAACACCTTCTTTACTTTACATACAAGAAGAATAGTTTAAAGAATTATAGAAAGAGACTGTCTAAAAATATTAAAATATATTACTGGCACGCAAAACCTAAATTAGAGTGAAGAAATGGAGACTCGGCACACCACGTCTGAAAGATTGCCGACCCCTGGTATAGACCTTTATCATATCTCCCCCCTTCAGTCATTTCTTTTCCAAGATGAAAAGTCCCACTGTTGTTAATCTCTCCTCATACTGCAGCCATTTCATACCCCTAATCACTTTTGTTGCCCTTTTCTGAACCTTTTTTCAATTCCGGTATATCTTTTTGGGGATCGGAAGACCACATCTGCATGCAGTATTCAAGATGTGGGCATATCATGGGTTTATATAGAGGCAATATGTCTTATTTCCTTTCTTAATGATTTCCAACATTCTGTTCATATTTTTGACTGCCGCTGCACGTTGAGTGGATGTTTTCAGAGACCTGTCCACAATGGCTCCATGATCTCTTTCTTGAGCAGTAACAGCTAATTTAGACTCCATCATTTTATATGTATAGTTGGGATTATGTTTTCCAATGTGCATTACTTTGCATTTATCAACATTGAATTTCATCTGCCATTGTCTTGCCCAGTCACCCAGTTTTGCGACATCGTACTGTAGCCCCTCGTAGTCTGCCTGGGACTTAACTATCTTGAGTAGTTTTGTATCATCTGCAAATTTTGCCACCTCACTGTTTACCCCGTTTTCCAGATCATTTATGAATATGTTAAATAGGACTGGACCCAGTACAGATCCCTTGGGGACACCGCTATTTACCTCTCTCCATTCTGAAAACTGACTATTTATTCCTAACCTTTGTTTCTTTTCATTTAACCAGTTACCAGTCCATGAAAGAACCTTCCCTCTTATCACATGGACTGCTTACTTTGCTTAAGACTAGGGTGACCATATAGCAACTGAAAAAATGGGACAGGGGGTGGGGAGTAATATATAAGAAAAAGTCCCCCAAAACGGGACTGTCTCTGTAAAAATGGGACATCTGGTCACCCTACTTAAGACAACTAAGGGTTCTCAATCTGGGGGTCATGAGCGTGCTCCAGTGACTCTCCTTTTTTACCCTTTTCATTATTTTTTAAAATATTTTTAGCCTTATGGTTGCAGAGACTATCTTGAATAGGAGAGCTGAGCTTTAACTGATGTAGTGATGCCTGCATGAATCTGCAGACATCTGAAACATAGCTCAGGGATTTTCAACCTAGGGGGCCTTGCACCCAGCAGAGTTGCAAACAGATGTCATGGTGTCGGACACTTTTCCAACCTGCTAAACCAGCTAGGTTGGAAGGGAATACCAGTATGGGAAAGTAGGTCTCAATATTGAGAAAAGGTGAGAACCAGTAACTACTAGACAATCTAATAAATGGGAATTATTTATCCTACGTGGTTATAAAAATATATATTAAGGTAAACTATATTAATGAAAGTTTATTATATCACACCAACTTCTTACACGGCAGTAGTCATGCTGCTGAATAATAAATGCATGATTGTCAAAAGATTATTCATCTGACTACATTCAGAAATTATTATTTCAGTTTTATTGCTGAGGGTGAGGATGCGGAATCCAGCTTATCAATTGTTGTTTTTTCAGGCTAAAGAAGAAAGAATAGTTGTGCTGGAAACAGAAAATGCTCTTCTTCATTTGAAACTTGCAGAGGTAATTTTATTGTGCATGTTTAATCTCTTGTAAAGTGGGTGGAGGTGTATCCATGTTGTTTGTGAGTTGATACTAAAACCCTCCACTTGAAAAAAGAAGTTGGAATCCTTTTTCTCATTTTCAAATTTTCTTCTTCCTGCGGGGTAAACTTTTGAAGGACAGCCTCAGTTTTTGTGAGCACAAACTTTTGCTGGCAAAATTTTCACACTTTCTTTAATTGTAGGTGCAAATTAGGTAGTCAGAAGTGCAAATTCTAGAATACTTGCCTGTAATGTCATGCCTTCAAAAATGAACTGAGGGAGTTAACATGCATACCAAATTTGAGTACTTTCATATTGAATTACCTGATATCTTCTTGCAGTTGAACTGGACGTGCAAAATATAGGTGCAAATTTTGAGGGTGCAGTTTACACCCACAGAAAGGAGGCAACTCTTCAAATATTTGGCCAGAAGTAGGTTTCGGGAACCTGCATTTTATAATCAATAGGCTTATCAGAGATGGTCTATTGAGTGTCTTCATGATATTTATGTACATACATGTCTTGTATTGGAGGGACTAAAACAAAATGTCATATAAGCAGTTGGAAAAGCCTAGCTATGGCTAAACTAACCCACTTTCTTTCATTATACCGCTGATCAGAAGGGACAACTATTTCTGGAGCAATTATTGAAATAATGAACAGTCCTCATAAATAATATTTTGCCTCTTCAAAGCTGGGTCTTTAGAGATTAAAAGAAATTTGAGCAGTTGTTTGTTGTGCAGGGCCAGGACTGGCCGTGTGGATTAGAGGTAATAGTGAATGTCAATTGAGAAATTCTAATCTAGGATGAGTCATTAAATTGCTGTGTGACCTCAGGAAAGCCGCTTGCCCTCACTGTGTCTTGGTTAACTCTGCTGGATGAAATTGGATTTAATTTAAAAAAATAAGAAGGCATGACTGCAAGCCAGATGGTGCATCTGAGCTGACTTTTGCTGGGTACACAAAAGAATACTGTACTTTATTTTATCAAAATGTATTTCTGTTTGTAATTGATTACAGAGATTTGAGAGTACTAATTAAAGGTGAAAATTTAGTTGATCCTCTGTTCCAGCAGTTGTCAAACTGTGGCCCATGGAGTCTTTACAGAGGGTGGAAAGCTGGCTAGTCACCTGGGCCCAGATTCTCAAAGGTATTTAGGCACCTAATGCCCATTGTAGTTAGGCACCTTAATACCACTGAGGATTTGAGCCGTTAGTACTTTTTCTCCTCGTTGCCAGTTATTACATTTCATTAAAATAAGATTTTTTAAAAATTAAATATTTTCTTGCCTTCCTTTGTCATGTAAACAATTGTTGTAGCTGCTCCAGGGATGTTATGTGTTTGGGTGGATCCTCCTATTTCACTATTGCAATCCTGAATAGGAAGAGGGGTTCTGCTCTGGAAGGCAATTTTTCTATTAATATGTGATCCATACTATGAAAAAGTGTTGAGAACCTCACCCTGTTTGGATAAGTACAAAAAAAATTTGGAGAGCATAAATCATTCTTATTTATGGTTTTGTTTTGACAACAGAAGTTCACTGAGCATCGTGTTGCTCTTGTTGTCTTTCAGGTGTCAGCTGTAATTGAATCTTTGGTTCCACCATAACTGTCATGGCAAATTAACTGAATTAAATCAATCCACTGTCTCAATGGATTTAGTTCTTTATTGTCACTGCAAGTGGTGTTAATACACTCTATCCCTACTATCTTAATTTAAACAACTGGGAACTGCAGCCAAAACTCATTTATAGATGAATTAACTGAAAAGCAAGTTCCATAGTAGATATAAGTGAACTCTAGAAATAAGGAAAAAAAGTACAAATACTAGCTAAGAATTGAAAGGTGCCAACAGAGAATGGGGAGGGGGAATTGGAATAAGACATGTTAGGGCTTGGCTACATTGGCATTTTATAGCGCTCTAAATTGCTGGCTCAGGGGTCTGAAAAATCACTCCCCTGAGCGCAGCAAGTGTGAGCGCTTTAAAGCTCTAGTGTGGACAGGCTCAGAGCGCTGGGAGCCAGGCTCCCAGTGCTTGGAACTAATCCCCTTATGAAGGTGGGTTACCAGGAGTGCTGGGAGATTTCCCGCAGCAGCGCTTTGAAACTTCCAGTGTAGCCAAGTTAGCTAGCTTTTTGGTGCCAAGAATTCCTGTAAACAAGTGCGATGACTGAAAAGTGATTGTTTTTTTGTTACGCAGGTTTTTGTGCTGCAGAATTTCACAAGTTCTCCTGTACGTAGATATCATTTTCTAGTGATCTTCAATATAAGAAAGGTTGTGGTTTCAGTTCTGTTACAAAATCCATTTTTTTCTTAGTTTCCCATAACTTGGGCATAAAAATTTTGTGCTTTAGATTTTCAATATTATTTTTTCTATATATCCTAAAAATAATTGGTTTGGCCACTTTAAACTGAGGGTCTAGTGTACCACTGTATTATTTGGTGTTTACACAAATGTCATTCCACTGATTTCAGTGTAGTTCTGCTGGTGTAAAACTGGAGTATCACAGTGGTAAGTCCAGGTCTGAATATTTAATTAAATTGCTTCAATAAAAATAAAAATCCAAGGGAAATATTATCCAAAATAAAACACAACTGAAATAATAGGAGGAAGGTGTTTATAGTGACATAAGCCTGGCAATTCAGAAGGTAGACTGAAACACCTTCTTTAACCTTTGTGCCTATGGACTTCAGGACATATTGTATGTCTTTAATGTCATCTGCTAATTGACAAACCTTGCAATAATTAGCCCTCTTGTTTGGAATTAGAAAAGAAGAGCATTACAACCTTCCCTCCCATTTTTTAGTGTTATTTAAGGTCTTTAATATTACATTTTAATAGTTTGAAGGAAAACTATTGTAAAATTTGGTGACTTGTATTAACTTTTTTTTTTTTTTTTAACATGAAGCTGACGAAACATTGTCTTTTTATCCATAATGGATAAAAAATAATCTTCTTTTTCAAGTATGGTTTTCACAGATTGATCTTCTTTCACTATTGCAAATATAGAATAGACTGTATTAAGAGATTGCATTTGGGTGCCTGTGTTCTAGTCCCTGGCAAAAATCTCCTATGTTAGACCAAAACATACATTACGGAGTTGTGACTCTTCAAATTGACATTCTCCAATTCATTTATTTATTTATTTTAACAGTTTCGAGGGTTGATTGGAAGAGACACTAATGAAGTGACACAGCTTAACTTTGTTCATGAGAAGCAACAGAACTTGTGTAGAAGCACAAGCTCCGTTATAATTCAGGTTTATGGAGCATTACAGGTAAAGAATCTTAGTAGTAATGCAGAGATACTCAATGCACTGAAAAAGTAATAAAATATGTTAAAAAAGAAACAGTCCGTTCTAAATCTAAGTACGCTAAAATTTCTGAGAGCGAGCCTGATTATAAAAACCTCTGCATGTGACACTTCCATCAACTTCATCAACAGTTCCCCATGTGAAGGACTTGTGGGAACGGACCCATGATCAGTCTATTTACCGTATTTTCCGGCGTATAAGACGACCGGGCGTATAAGACGACCCCCAACTTTTCCAGTTAAAATATAGAGTTTGGGATATACTCGCCGTATAAGACTACCCCTCTTCCAACGCGCACCAAATAAAAATTAAAAAAACTCCAGCCTCCACTTCCTAAATCACCCCACCAAAAATCTCCACCCACCTCACCCCCTAACTCACTCCAGTCCACGGCCCCAAATCCCCTGCCCCACCCTACCTCCAGTCTCCACCCCCGCAACCCTCTAACTCACCCCACATCTCAAATCCCCTGCCCCAACCCCACTCACTCCACTCAAACCTCACCCCAAGGGAGGTCGCACTGGAGGGTGCCCCAGGGCTACAAGGGAGTCACTCTGGGGGTGCCCCTCCCCTAACTCGCCCCCCGGCCGCTGCCACCTCCAACTCAGTGCCTAAGAGCCATAGTTACTAAGTGATAAACATCATCGGGTCCAGATGCAGAAACAGCCAATCTGGGGCTGACATGTAGATGTATTTAGAAAGAGGCAGCAACAGGCTGCTGCAGTGAGTACAAACACACACGCACACTGTCTAGCAAACATATGGCACACGCACACCTTGTATTTCTCTGAGCCCAGACTGGAGCCCTTAATTACAGGACAAGACCAAATAGTGCTGAGAACATAGGTGCTAATGTATGTAACTCTGCAGAGCTGCACACACCACACATACTGGACAGGCTAAGCAGCCACCTGAAACTCCCCTAGTACCAGTAACACCAATGTCAGATCAGAAAGCCTACTTGAACCAGGCGAGCTGCCATGGGGAGCTAGAGAAAGGGGTCCTGGTGACGGGCAACATGGGGGGAGAGGATCTGGTATGGAGGGAGCACAGAGGATTGGGTGATGGGGGAGAAAGTGCACTGGGGGGCAAAAAGGGTTGGGGGGGAAGAGCGCAAGAAAGTCACAGAGTGGGGCGAAGGGGGATGACACAGAGAATCGGATGAGGGGGAAGGGAGAGTCCGGGTGGAGTGGAGGGGGTTGGCAGAGAGGATCGGTGAGGGGAACAGGAGAGCCTGGGGGGTGGGAAGAGAATTGGGGTGGGAAGGAGAGTCGGGGGGGGGGGGAAGAGCACCCCAAGAGGGGTGCAGAGGGTCTGGTGGGAGGAGGAAAGAGTCCCAGGGGAAGGCACAGATGCACAGAGGATTGGGGATGGGGATGGGGACAGTGCCCTAGGGGAGTCACAAAGGATCAGGTGGGGGGTGGGGGAGGCACAGAGGGTCAAGTGGAGGGGGAAGCCCCAAGAAGGGGCACAGAGGGTTGGGTGGAGGGGAGGACACAGAGGGTCTGTTGGGGAGAGCGACAGAGTCCTGGGGGGAACACAGATGATGTGGTGAGGGGGGGGGCGAATCCCATGAGAGGACACAGAGTATTGGGGGAGGGGAGAGCACCCCGGGAGGGGGGGGCAGAGGATGAGGGAACTACAGACTGTGGAGTGAAGAAGGGGAAGCCCCGGACGGCACTCGAGTGACGGGCTCTGGTGAGCGTGGGCTGGGGAACCGAGGGGGTTGGGTCTGGTGACGGGGGAGCTCAGGTTCTGAAGAAGGAAAACGAGGAGTAGGGGCTCTGGAGCAGAGGGAGGGAGCCGGAGGGCGGGACGTGGCGAGGTGAAGCCCGGGGGAGGGAGATTTGCTGAGTGGGAGCGGAGGGGGAGGGAAACAGAGAGCCGGTGAGGGGGGACGGGGGAGCGATGCTGAGGGGGGGGGGGGGCACACAGCCAGGCGCTCCCGTCCGTGTCCTTGGAGAAAACCCCAAATCCCCGGGCCGGGCCGCTCACAGCGCGGTGCTGGGCCCCGGGACCGGAGCGCGCCGTGCCCAGCCCGCCAGATCTCCCCAGGCGGCTCCCGGCTCGGTGCGCCGGGCAGGAGACCCGCTCTGCAGCCGCTTCCAGGCCCCCCCCCCCCCCCCGGCACCGGAGCGATCCGAGCCCAGGCACATGGACCCGAGCGCGCTGAGCCGACGCTGCCCCCGGCGGATACCCGTCCCCAGCCCTTCTCCCTATGAGCGTATCGGGCGCCCGCGGAGCCAGCCCAGCCCTGCCAGCCGCCTCTCCGGAGGTTTCAGCACCCGGCGTATAAGACGATACCCGGCGTATAAGACGACCCCCGAATTTTGAGAAGATTTTCCGGGGTTAAAAAGTCGTCTTATACGCCGGAAAATACGGTATGTTTTATTGGTCAGTGTATGTTGGTTTTACAGTACCTAAAAGATTTTCAAGGCAATGAAAACACCAGAGCTGTCCACCCAACTGTATTAAAATATGTTATATCTCTGTTAAAAGGTACTGACTGCAAACTGGCCGTAAAGCTGTGGGTTTCTCTCAAGGACACTTGCAGATGTCAGCTTTTTTAGAGGAACATGAATCTCTGAGCTGATGACTAAAAGTCTGTATAAAAGGAGTGTATCTGTACTGTCTTTAAAGGAGAAATAACAGAAAAGAGGCATGTGATGTTTTATAAATGAAGTGTGCTAATCACATTAGAATGACCCTTCATAGTGTTGTACAGAAAACTACACAGGATCTTTTCAGGGGATAAGACAAGAATGTCACGTTTATTATAATACAATAATCAATAGCTAATATTTGATACCTATGTGTACACAACACACACACACACACACACACACACACACACACCAGATGTTCTGCAGCTGCTCTATAGTTACCCGTCCTGAACGTAGCTTGAGTCCGTGGCTTGGGTTCGCAGCTTGGGTTCGTAGCTTGTGTCGGCTAACTGGCCAAGAGAGCCTGGCACAAGGAGGGGTTGGGTCTCTGTCGGGCGCGCACCGATACCCCTTGGTGTTGGCAGCAGAACGTTACCCAAAGTCTGCTAGCTCACCCAGCCTTTTTGTAGGGTTTCAGTTTGGATTTAGAATCTGTTGGTCTTGCTGTGTCATGCTGCCTCTGGGATCTGTTGATTGATTATCAGTCAATTGCAGACATGACTTTCAGCCTGGGACCTGGCTTTGATGTTTTTTCAATTTGGACTTTTGTTCTTTTTCTTTATGGTAGACTCCTTTTGCTTTGTTCTTCAATGGTTGGTGTTCACACTTTTTCATCAGGAGGGGCTGGAGGTTGATTCCATCATCCATACATACCTCATTCACACATCTAAACTAATTAGGTTACATCAGGGTTTCATAGACAAAGTGGAGTGAGCATTTTAAAATGGAGTTTAAGACAGGAGTAAAAAAAATGGAGTCTGAGTTACAATATGAAAACAAACACACAATATGAAACAGTTACAATATGGAAACAAACACAATATGAAACATGAACAATTTACAAACAATTTAATACTTCTCAGTTCTACAATAGAATATCTTGTAATACTATTTTAGGTTAAATAGAATGGCAGAGCTGATTGGGATGCAACATATTTGGACTGTGATGGCTTTCTATCAACAAGGAGATAAATGTGTTATAGGAGGCAAAAGCTCTCCAGATACAATTCTAAATTACCTATATTCCCAGAACTGTCACTGAAATACACTGGCTTTCTTACCCTGTTGTGTTCTGTAGCTTTTTGGAGGTAAAGCTGCGCTAGATTTTTTTTAACCTTACCATTAAAAATTAGTCACATAATTAATTCACAGTGAAAGGCTGACCATGAAGTACTAGTAATATCAAAGCACCACAGAGTAACACTCAGCTAATTTCTCATCTTCAAATGGTGTTAGAAAGTGTTAACCATCACAACACCTCTACAAGGTAAATCATTATTAATGCCATTTTACAGATTGGTTAAGAGCCTTGTTCAGGAGCCTAAAAGGAGATTTTCTGCCTCCTTGTTCTACAGTCAGATCACACATCTCTCTTGCATTTAATTTATTTTTACTTATTTCAATTTTTAACTCTGTCTAAGATGCTTTGGGTGTTAATGTATTCTAATAATAAAAAACATCGTGTCCCACACTACAAAGGAATCTGATTTTTGTAAAATGCATCTTCTTTCATATCAGAAGTGGCAAATTCTAGAAAAGTTTGAGGGATGAGCTAGGTATGTAGCTACTGAACAAAGTACTGTATGTAAAATGTGCAAAGTAAGAATATAGTAATAACTAGTTATGTATTGTTTAGTACTTGAATTTAAAATTACTTGTATATGTGATTCATAAGTATGTACATCACATACTGTTCAAGTGTCTTGATTTTAGTTAACAAAATTAAAAAAGATACTTTCTTCCACATTTAGGGCCTGATGCAGTGATGGTCTGAGCAGTTGCTATGTAATTTCCTGCAGAAGTCCATTGGAAATGAGATGACTCAGCATCTTGCAAAATCAGTCCTTAAATAAACCCATTCATTATGTGAAATATAAACGTTCTTCTTGGTTGTGATACCTGACAATAATTATTTGCATTATGAATATTTTACCATCCAACTGCTATTTTTCCATCTTTTTTAAGATGCTATGTTCTGCTTATTGCACAGAGACTTAAGCGAGACCTGAAGAATCTCCATTCATTTGCTCTTGAGCTTTCAAGAGACTTTCAACATCAATGCAGGAATTCTCTTTACCAAGTTTTGACTGCTGTCCAAAGGATCCAGCTGCAGAATGAAGCTATGCAAAGTAAGGTGCACCACTTTTATGTTTCAGACCTGTAACATTGACATTACATTTCTTTCACATGTTTTGTTTGGCTTTGACACGGGTGTCACTTACATGTTGGTGTATTTTTTTTATTTAGGCTTCTAGATCGTGCACTTTCCTTAAACAAGTACTACGAAAAATATGTATGTAATCAAATATTTTCACAGGGCAGTACGCCTGACAATAGTTTGGATTGATTTTTTTGTGCTATTGCAGCTTCTACTAGAGTGCTGAGTTGGCCCAATTCTAACATTTTATGTGAAATTTTCAGGCTTGTTATCTTGATTGTTTTGGAATAGTAAACTAAAAAATGTTACCTTAGTTGAAACTTTGTACTTTTGACTGTACCAGGGAAAATCCAGGAGAGTTCAGTCTTCTCAGAATAATGTCAGAAAATAGGGCAAACTGGATTTTTAATTTTTTCCTACGTTTTAGGGGGGAAATATACTTAATTTAAAAAAACACACAGAAAGTACTGTGTAAAATGACACTATAACAACTATGTTTTCAAAACTCCGTTTCTATGTTTAACTTGCAGAACATGTATAAGTGCAAAGCGTGTACTTCTGTGCACAAACACTCTGTGTATGTGTAACTCGGACACCAAGGCTTTGATTCTGCAATTGGAGCTTCCAGTCTGGACTCCTGCACATGTTCAGAACTCATTTACTTCAGTGGGACCCCACACAGGCATAAGGGTCTTTGCTAGCAGATCTGATGGCAGGACTGGGGGCCAGAATTTTGAAAATGTAACCATCAACATTTGATTTAATTTATCCAAAATGCAGGAATAGAAAGCAAAAACCAAAATTTGTGGGCCACTCAGCAGCTTGCAGTGCTCTCCCCAGGTATTGCATTGCATGAGAAACTATTGTCCATTTTTATGCTGCAAATATCAGTTAGGTCTGGGTCTTATTTGGCTCCAGGGGGATTATTCATGTAATGGTAGCAAGCAGAATGCACAGTGACAAGTGTGTGCCGGATTAGCCCCAGTGAACTTTTGCCTATTAGTCAGACAGATGGATTTAACAAAGACTGTGTACTCTGCATGGGTTTACAATGCTCCACTACCAAGATGAAGAAAACAATTAAACAGACCACCTTTGATACGGTAGCAGAGAACAAAGTAGAAAAGAACCAAGATTCACCTGAATGTTCCAATTTATCAGGCTGTAGGGGGCAGTTATCCCATAAACAAATACAGTGTTTGTAAAATATTCTTTATAGATCCCACGGAATCCTCTGGCATCTGTCTGTGATGTCACAGATAAGGGAAACTTCAACACACATCTATATAGCATGTTTGTGCTTGGATGAACTATGTGTGTTCTTAATCTATATTTTTCAGTTCATTATAATTTACTAATTATCATATTATGTACCTGGAAATATAGAATATTAATGTTCTGAATTAGGCTGCAGTCTTGCATTGTAATCCATGTGGGTCCAGCCACTGATCTCCGTGGAACTGTATCTGAGTGCAGCAGTTCCACCCACCTGGATCACAATGCAGGACTGGGACCTTATGGAACAGTGACATTTACAAGGATGTCAAGAGATGGTGAGCAAAATTGATGGGAAATGTTTTCAAGTGTAACACTTACATAAATGTTAATGGTAAATAGTAAAGAGATCTGGAAAGGCCCAGCATTAGTACAAAAATAGGAGGTACTTTTCTTCTGGAAATGTTTGACCTGAGCAAAATGGAACTTAGCATGATACAAAAGGTATGTGGTCGGATACCCTTATCCCTCGTAACTAAACGAGGTAGGGGTGGGAAAGAGTATGAAATAAATAGTAAACTACATTGTCAGTGTCATAAACTTAAACAACCAGGCCAGGTCCACAGATAATCATGGAAGGGATTCTATCTGGAGATTTGTCCATCTGGTAAAACAGATAAAATTGGTGGGTCAGTTCCACCTCTTTACTATCACAGAGATCTATTCAGAATTACTATCATGAAATGTATACTTCATTCCTTACTAGCTGTAATTCCAAATATATATACCAGGGAAATCATGGTTTACCCTTTTAACCTCCTAAAATAGAGACTCAGGCTGAAATGCCTGATAGGTAGATACCCACAGAAGAAATGTTAAAAAGCATTCCAAGCATGTAAACTGCCAGAGTCCTGGTGTGTATAGAGTGAAACTCAAACAGTTGTAAAATAACTGAGTATCCCTTTATTAGATGCATTTAATCTCAGTCTGAAAACTAGACACTGCCATCTTTGCTATGTGAAGTGTGAATAATAGTAATTCCCAAACCAGGAACAGACCATTATTCTGTTCTTATTACCATAGTTCCCTGGTTAACGTAGATGTTATCATTTTAGCAAAATAGTGGCAGACTGACTGACGGATCCTCCTGAGACTCATATATCAATCAAGCCGTTTTTGTGATGGGTGGCAAGTTTCTGAAAATTTAAGAAGACTCTTTAACTTAATCCATCACCTACCGTGTTTCCCCGAAAATAAGACAGTGTCTTATATTAATTTTTGCTCCCAAAATTACATTACATTATATTACAGCGAGAGGCAAAACTGGAAGTACGTCTTATTTTTGGGGGATGTCTTACTTTCGGGGAAACAGGGTAGATACTGCCTAGGACACAGAATGGTCTTCAAAAGATGGAAGAACTAGTATCATCAATGCTTAGCAAGTTAGCAGTTATTAGGGTTTCCAGGTGTCCAGTTTTCAACCGGAACCCCAGACTAAAAGGGACCCTGGTGGCTCCAGTCAGCACCGCCGACCGGGCAATTAAAAATCAGGTCAGCAGTGCTGCAGTCTAGGAACCGCGGCCAGTGGGAGCTGGAACGGGGGGGAGTGGAGCCTGTGAGCGAGAGCAGTGCTCGGTGCCTCAAGGCCCCCCTTCCTCCCTCGCCTAGGAGCCAGACCTGCTGGCTGCTTCCAGGGCGCAGCGCGGTGCCAGAACAGGTAGGGACCCGCAGTACAGCTGACCGAGAGCCACCTGAGGTAAACCCACCTCTGCATGGCCCACCTCTGCATGGTCCTCTGTAATCCTGCATTTGCCCACTTTTGCATAGCCCAGCCTCACCTGCTCTGCTGCCTTGTATGTCCCTTGCACCTGGGAGGAAGGGAAAGGGCTGGATTTGGGCCCAGATGAATGTTGCTTCTGCACTTTTCTGTGCCTCCAAAATGTTCCTTCTGAAAATAAGAACAACATAGAAAACCTGCTACTTTAAAAGCTTGCATCAAATCACCCTCAATTTCTTCTGGAGAGATTAAAAACCAAACCAGACCTCTGTATAGTATAAAAATGCACTATCCTAAAGAGTAGTATTGCAGACAAACAGAGCATCTGACAATCTATAGTTAGCATCTAGTTAAGATTAAAACAGTGTGCAATAGAACCAGTTACTCAGGCGGTGCTAATCATTAAAAAAAAAAAAAAAACTAATGTTTGCCCTCTTGTGCAACCTCCTTTGCAAGAAAACTGCAACAATATTGAAAGGGTTAGTGATGTGAAACATATTGTATCATGGCTCTCTAACCTAGAAGGCAGAGGAACCATTTACATTTGGTTTGATTGGCCTCATTTTTAAAATTTGGACCCAGTATGGGAAGAGAACATGAAAAATTATGACATTAACACAATGTTTGCAATCCATAACTCATATTCATTCTGCTTGTACAGTATATCCTTTTCCCCACCCTGTGTCTGTCTTGTCTACTTAGATAGCAACTTTCCAGGGGCAGGGACTGTCTCTTATTCCATGTTTGTACAGTGCCTAGAACAATGGAATCCTGATGTCAGTATGAGTTACTAGGCACTATCATAATAGGAATAATAAATAATAGTAAGTAACTTCTAGAGTGGCTCACTGGGGAAGCAAGCAGGAATCCCAATAGAACACCAATGATAATGGTAACAAATGGCCAGGCACATGAACAAATAGTTCCACACAAGAGAGTTTAGAGGGAATTGCCTGTTAGAATATGGGCTTTGGGTGCTTTCATTAAAAGGGTCTATCTATGCTGCATATAAAGCCTCACAAAACATGAGCAGCATAATGGGTTATTCCTTTTATGGGAGTGAGCGTTGAAAAAGCATGTATGAAAATACCAGCTGTCAGGTGCAGGAACTTGAGGTAGGGGGTTGTGCAGTGCTTGGATAAACACAGCTTGCTGTAGACCTTTATTTGTTTTCTACAGATCACAAAGAATCATCTGTCTTTTCGAAAAACCATTGTGACAAACGAGTGACCATTGTGACAAGCTAACGATTGATTTCTGTTTTCACAATCACTTTCAAACAAAAAGGAGTAGAAATTTGTTTTTTAACCAAAGAACAGATTAAGTGGAGCAGAGCTTGTAATGTTCACCAGACCTCTTGCAGAAGCTCACCGCGCAAAGATCACCTCCAATAACTAAAACCATTTGCTCTCCAGCTTACTAAAAAAATAGTCATAAGTGCTAGTTCTTAAAGAGGATTAGTGTATAAAACAAACGAGATTTTTACATCATGCTTTAGCTATGAGAGGCTTCACTTGGAAAATCTTATGTAAGGGAGCTGTGCCAAGTGGTCAAATTCAGGCCTACAATGGAAATTGTCTTGCAGCCTAGCAGGGGTCACTGTTATAATTCCATAATACAATTCCTCCTCTGTTGGTTTATCCAAGAAAATTCAAGAATTGAGTGTCGCTGTGTGTATTTTAAAAAAATATCACTATCTTATCTGGCCAAAGAGAAAAGTTTCTGTTTAGGCTTCCAGAGTAACACTGAAAATTTTAACTCCCCTATTGTTTAGGTTTAACCCAACATTAACCCACAAATGATTGCTCCAACTAAGCCAGTGTTAGTAGATTTACTGAATGCAAGAAAGGGACCATTCTTCATGCAGCTCCTAGGTCTTGCCTTGCCCTTCCAGCTGACAATTTC
Source organism: Sternotherus odoratus (assembly GCA_032164245.1). NCBI lineage: Eukaryota > Metazoa > Chordata > Testudines > Kinosternidae > Sternotherus > Sternotherus odoratus. The sequence continues at coordinate 102,800,668 of JAVMKO010000003.1, forward strand.
ATGTACTCCTGGTAATTTGCTCACTGGAGAGTACCTCAAGGCTGATGGATGAGGCGTACAGATTAAGAATGGGAAAAATAATATCTGGGGAAACTCCAGGATAAGACAAATGCTGTTTAAAATTTTCAGATTTTTAGCTTCTAGCCAGGAGTATAAGTCACATGCTTGCCATGTTGAGATCTTAAAATTCAATATTAACTTCGTCAGAAGTGCCTGGTGGCCTTATTGCTAGTCCAACTCTAGATCCACATTTGTGAGCAACTGTACTTCTATGTCACTGGACACCTCACTAATGTTGGGGACTTGGATTACTTGTGGGGTTCCTGGGAGGTTGCTTTCTCTGACAGCTTACAGGTTTTTCTCATCTGCCACATGGACCTTTCAGTGTGAATGTAATTAGGTTGAAACAAAATCATCTGTGAGGTTGGAGAGCTTTTACTCTGCTCTATATGTTCCTCTTCAGTTCGTGTGAGATCTCATGGGATTTCAAAACATTAAGCTTTCTGTGAAATCCTAGAAATGAAGTGTACTCTGACATTTTCTGGGGAACATTTTCAGCTCTGTTTACAAGGGTTAAGCAGCACACTAAATGAGTTGCATGTCTAACTTTCTGCTTACTGTATTGAAAATGTATGCTTAACTGAACAAGCAGAGGCATGAAGTAATGATTTTTCTGCCTTCATTATATGTATGGACTCCATTTTCCAGGACAGTCGGATTCTTGTTCCATCACATGTGAAGTATTTTCTCAAAATACTTCATATCATTACAACCTGCATAAAATTTGCACTCTCCTATCAACTTGCCACTCAACGGGTGTCCAAGAACTAGTTAAAGCCTGTCTGTTCGTGCTAGAGCACTCCCCCATTACCACCTTAACAAACCACCCATGGCTGCAGCTGCCTCAGCACTTTTCCTCTCCAGAGGCGGGAAGTAGATGCCACTATTGGTGCTAATGAACCTGCAGTAGAGGTGGTTAGAATGGCATAAATCACCACTGGTTTGCTCAGTGGAAGAAAAAGCTCGTCACCACTGCAATGTGTCTGATGTCTACCAGCTTAACGAGCCAGAGTCCCAAAATGGCCTCTGTACATAGAGACAAATAGCACTGGCCTAATTGGACTGGAAGATCTGAATGATCTTTGAATGCTTTGTACGTCCAATAATTTAACATTTTCAAGGTTATGTATTTGTGTCCATAGTAACTGTGCTCCTAGTTCACTTAGGTGCTATTGAAAATCCAACCTGTATATCTCAAGAGTTCACACTTTTAAAATGGCTTTCTTCTTCCAGCATTCCAGACAAAAGCATTTGATCTAGAGCAGTCTTTACAGGAAGTTAACGAGAGATACCAGCAAGAAAAACGAAAAAGAAAAATACTTCACAACAGTTTAATTGTGAGTATCTATAATGAGAGAGCCATTGAGACCTCCTGCAAGTATATGCATAACTTCTCAGACATCATAACTAATGAATATGCTCCTACTTGATGTATCAGACCCTTTGTCTAGGTACCATATGCTTCTTTACAGAGGCACATCTGCTTTTTGCAGCAAGTCATACCATATTGTTCCTAATCAGAAATATCTTATACAATATAGTACTTTTGCGCATTGCTCTAAAAAGGAGAATCCTATGAGCATAACTTAGTCTCCCAGTTCTCCACCCTGGGAAACTCTTATGCATGTTCTTAAAAACTTAAACATGTGAGTATTTGCAGGACTAGAGCCTACATGCATGTCCTCTTGTAATGGTTTGTACTAATTACATGTTTATATCTAATCCTAGGAACTGAGGGGAAATATCAGAGTGCACTGCAGGATCCGTCCCTTACTATCTTTTGATACTGCTTCTGGTCATTCAGTCTCACAAGACTGGTAACTTCCTTTTGAAATATTATTCTTGTAGTTGATGCGTAAAAAAGAACAGTGGAGGGGTATGTGAAAATAAATATTTTCTCAGTTTCTTGGGAGGACTGCAATCTTACTATAAAATATATATATTGAAAAGGTGTTACCAACATCGGCCACCTTCTCCTATCAAATTGATAATGTGACCTTAGAGAAGGAAATCTCACTTTTCTGTTGCTCAGTCAAATAGTTGTCTTCCATGTGTTGTGTTCTGTGATACTGTGGTCTAGGCTCGCACCTATTTGTGTTGGCAGTAATTCCATTCACTTCCGTGGCGTTGCATCTTCTTACATGACTGGGGAATTTGGTCCTATAACTCCAGCACGTTATGCAATCACTTGTAATGGCCAACATATTTGGGGAAGAGGAAAGGCAGGATTAGGGTTGAGTAAGTAAGAAGCAGGAAATTGCTTAAATGCTTAAAGGAAAAGAAGGGAGGGATTAAAATAGCAAGCGAAAGAGAGAAAAATGAGCTATGTGTGTGGCTAGACACCAACCACACTATGATCTTCCGAGATCAAGAAATGACTGTTCCTAGAAACCACAATTTAAAACCTTTAATTTGGGAGGAGGGGTGAGAGAGAGAAAGAGCCCTAAGGCATAAAGGTCATCCTTAAGGCCCAACATGTAAGAGGTCATGGAGAGAACCCGGGTCCACTGCTTATTTCATGGCTGAGCAATAGGGGCTGGAAAAGCACAGGGGAAGCAGCCAGGATGACTGCTCAGATGAGTTTGTGTCCTCTCCTCCTCCCCTTATTGAAAGCTGCAAAGACCTCTATTGTTTGTTAGTAGGTGCAAAGTTGCTTGTTTTGAATTTTCCTGTTAATAAAACTAGCCATTTGGAAAGGGCCTTGGGTTTACCTGCAGTTTGGAGCTTTATTTTACTTTCCCTGGTTGGTGTAGCTGCCTCTCTTAGCTTAGAACATTGGTTCTCAAACTGGGGGTTGTGCCCCTCGAGGGGGTCACAACCCGGTTATGTGGGGGGGTCACAAGCCCCAACCTCAGCGCGCGGCTCCAAGTTGCAAGCCCCGACCACAATGCCTGGCTATGAGCCCCGTCTCCTGTGTGCAGCTGTGGGACCACGAGCCCCGACCCCGGTGCTGGGCTGCAAACCCCAACCCCGGCCTTCGAGACCCAACCCCGACTCTTGCGCCAGCCTGGGAGCCCCGACCCCGGGCTGCTTCAGGTCATTAATTGCTGTCAAGTATTAAAATAAAATTCTACTTAAAAATAACTTATCCACTTATATTTAATTCCATAAAAATGTGTTTGTCTTAATTTAAAAGCAGTGAGAAAAGGTAAATTCATTTTAAGTAATAGGGTTTAAATTTAGTATTTAACATAGTGTTAAATATCAAAAATATGTTTTTAATTTCTAAGGGAGGTCGCACTCGGAGGCTTGGTGTTCGAAAGGGGTCACCAATACAAAATGTTTGAAAACCACTGGCTTAGAATATATTTGAAAAGCCTATTTATTTTTGCCAACTCTGTTCAAAATATAGTCATTTTAAATATTTTAAAAAAAACCTTATTCAGGAAATTTCCAGGAGCCTGATGAGGAAATTTTGTATAATGTATGCTTTTTGTACCTGTAAGGGACCTGATCCCTGTTTCTGTACCCTCTGAACTAGTAATACATTTAACTGCAGAATTGCAATACAGAACAAAATAGATAATACCATACAAATGATCGCTAAGCCTAACTTGTCTTAATGTGCTGGAACAGTGTTCAAACATATTAATGTTGAATCTGCGAAGCAAACTCTTACCAAACATCTTTGCTTTTATATTGCCATTAGAGTTTCTGCATCATTAGAATGGTTTGCATATAGTTTTATTCTTAATTTGTTTATTGTAAATTTGCTTCTTTAAATAAACTCCTTTACTGTGGTTAATTGCAATTTGATACTATATTTGTTAATTAAAAATATGTAGTTACTTTATGGTTATGATATTTCTATAAAAGTAGTGAAAATTCCAAGAGATTCCTTTTCAAGGTTTCATTTTTGATGTTGTTTAGATAATTACATAGTTCAGACATTCTGAGAGTTCACATTTTTCTGAGATGAATGAACACATGATTTTGTTTCTCTCCCCTCTTCCTTCCCCCAAAAGGCACAGAAAGCTTTCAGAAAAAGTGGCACATGTTACTGATGATGTGAGTATATTTAATAATGAAAGTATATTCAGAATCAGGAACAAATTAAATGGTAATAGAAAAGAGACAAAAAAAGTGGAAATGTCTAAACCACCTCTGAATGCGTAGGGCAGTCCATTGTTTTTCTATTGCTGTTTCTTCACGTGCAAAATAATTTGGTTTGAGTAATGAGCAGTAAAAACAAAATGTAAATTATTGTGGTAGTTTCATTTCTAGTGACTAGTCCTGTGTCCTGCTAGCCAGGAGACCCACGTTGAGGAACAATTTCAAAGTTATATATAGATTCCATATAGTCTACCACCCTAGCAAATGACTGTTTCACTACTGATCAATATGGATCATCCATTAGGAAGCATCCCACTCCTGTGGCTTTGTGGGTAGAGGCTGAATGGAGTTTCACCACTTTTTTCCCCTCCAGTTTGATCTGTGAGTATTTTTTATCCCAAAGCATTTTAGACCAATATGATTTATCAGTATAGCACAAAACAGTGAGCTTTATTCTGCTCTCAGTTACACTAATGTACAGCTGTAACTCCATTGCACCTAATTCTTTTCTCACTTATCCTGATTGCATGCCAGTGGAACGCCATTGACTTTGTTTAACTTACAGTGGTGTAAGTGAAATCAGAAATAGGGCCAGTGATGTTATTCCTGCTTTACATTGGTGTAGCTGAGAGTAGTGTGGTCCGTTGTTTGTGTGGGTCCTAAATAAACAGAAGATCCTGATCATTGTTAAGACATCCGCAGATGAATTATGGACATATTAAAATAGCTGTGTAGGATCCCAGAAGACACTTCCTTCCAATTAAGACCCACGTTAAAGTATCCTGGAACTGACATTGTCCCTTTAATAGTGTATTCATATGCTGGTTTCTTTCGTTTGAAAGTAAAAGTGATCTAGGCAGATATTTATGGAACAGTGGAACAGACTGAGTGAGCAGCAGAACTCCACGGCTCCTTTAGAGAAACTAGGATGTATGCTCTATTGTGCAGTATATTCTCAGACATGTTGTTAAGAATACCACAAGTGTCACACTGCTACATATTCGTTAACTAAAGGACAGTCGTCCTCTACCAGCAATGCATTCCGATAACAGACTGGAAGTGTTTACCTGAAACAACCCACCCTGCTAACCGATGTTGATCCTTCTGGGAAAAGCATCTTCATAGGTTTTCTGATTCAGTGACTAGCTCATTAGTAGGCGATTTCATAGAATTGTAGAAGATTAGGGTTGAAAGGGACCTCAGGAGGTCATCTAATTCAACTCCCTGCTCAAAGCAGGACCAACCCCAATTAAATCATTCTAGCCAGGGCTTGTCAAGCCGGATCTTAAAACCTCTATGGATGGAGATTCCATCACTTCCCTAGGTAACCCATTCCAGTGCTTCACCACCCTTCTAGTGAAATAATTTTTCCTAATATCCAATTTAGACCTCCCCCACTACAACTTGAGACCATTATTCTTTGATCTGTCATCTGCTGCTGCATCCTGGCTTTTGATTAACTTTATGGTGCTGGTGGTCTGAGGCCTAGGTTCATCTAGTGCAGCCATGGAGGGAATCAGGCCTTGTCTCTGTAATATTCAGACTGCTCCAGACTTCCTGCTGTCCTGTCGAGCTGCTTGTGCTCATTGTAACTATTTTTTCAAATGTCAGATCCTTTTCATTTTTATTATTACAACATAGCTTGTGGATCAGGATGGAAATATGATATCCAAAGAGTTAGCACAATCACCTCCAAAATATTATATTCAAGCATGTTAAAGGGGCCTGTCTTAAATCCATGAGAGAAAGGAGAATGGCAATTGATGACATTCCAGGGTTAATTGATGCCCTTACCAAGAAATAAAATTTAAAAATTGTGAGCTGAGAATGGAGATTTTATTCAGGTTTTAGCCTTAATTTTCTTAGCTGCTATAGTTTTCAATCAGATGCTCTGTGTTATTTATATGGTATATAAGTGTGGAGCCAAATTTCCTTTTGTTAGGGTAATGCTTAGAATGCAACTGAAAAGTTTCCAAAGTATCCATGCATTTAAATCTTCCTAATTATAGCTGTACTAGATGGTCCCCAATGGCCTAGAATGGACTCTTAGATTAACACAATTAGGAAGCTAATGCTATATATGAAGAACTGTCTAGAAAGAATAAATATGTTAGAAAATAAATAATCCTTGTGAAAGATCACAGGAACAGGGTTATATGCAAGGGCCTGGTTTTTAAATGAAATTGCTGAGAAACTGTTTTATCTTCGTAAGGACTTTGTGAGCTTGAATTTTTTTTATTTTAACATTTACTGATTTTAAACACTCCAGTTTCTGATTGCACATCCTTAAAATGCCATGTCCTGACATTTTTTATTAAAAATTTTTTTAAAAGAAAATTGGCGTTTTCTGCTTCCTTGTTGATGCTGATAGGAGATTTTTCAGCTAAAGAGACAATGAATATAAGGAGGAAAATATAATTGACTCTGCACAGTTGACTGTCAGCTGCACAAAGTAAACAAACAAAAATGTTTTTCATCAACTTCTTTCAATTCTAGTAATCTAGGCATTATGTGTAACTAGAATAGTTATAGTTTTCACAGAAACATTATTTTTTGAGTTGATGGTGCCTCTTTAATTGCAGCCCAAATATCTTTGTTTTTGGAAGTGATTTAGCCATTCCCATGATAGATATTTCAAACTTAAATGAATTTGGGCAAGACAAGCGAGACACTCCTTGCTCCTGATATAGGTACTGAGTTGAATAGTTCTCTTGTATTTCACAAAATTGTGTTTCTAGCATGGTTAGGCACCTATCTACACTCTTCTCATTAGAGCCTATCTGCAGTACAAATACAGGTATGTTGGGGGACCAAGTCACAAGACAGTTCCCCTACATAGTAAAATATAGTTTGGTCTTTCAGATGGCTCTAACTATGTTTTGATCATGCCCCTGAACTGTGCTACAACTTTAGATCTGTTGTGATTCTGTGCTACTAGACTGAGCTGTGGGGACAGTTCCATTGTAACCCGGTCCCAACACATATATCTATAGCGGTAGGTGGACTCTTTCTACCTACCTATCAAGAACGGTGTTGGATAAGGTTTTGCTTAACACAGATTGTATAGGCAGCACTGAAACCTGGGCAAAATGGCCTTGGATTTGGGAAGGAGGTATGGGGAGGTTGAGACTGTTCAGAGAAGAGTAAAATTCAAATAATTTCCATCCTGTTTATTTAGGGAGTCTTATCATTAAATCTGGAAAAGAGGCAAGTGATCTTTTTTACAGTCTTGTACATCTTGTCTTCAGAGTCATTATTTCAAACCCAAAGTCTAAAAAGGGTTTAGGTTTTTATTGGCTGTACAGCACAGTATTTCTTTTCAATTTCTGAGCTAATTCAAGATTTTAAAGCCTTAGATTGTATCTATAAATAAAATCATTTTCATATGGAGAATCTGGCTATTGCACCAGGGCTCCAGGGTGACTGTCTCCAAGGTATTTTCTTGTTTAATTTCTCATTTAATTCAAATCTGTTGGCTTGTGAGATTTGAAAGAGCATATATCTGGGGTTTCAGATTTTCTCATTCAACATTTACTTGGCAAGGCTGCTGCTTTGTTTTCATCAAGCCTAGCTGTTCGAATGAACAGTAACAATGACTTGTGGTGATGTGCACCAGGTTGACCTAACTGGGGGACAGATGAACACGATGAGCAGCCCCAAAGTTGTATAGTGGCTTGGGTGAAGGGGAGTTTCTATAAATGAGGCCATTGCCTTATGCACTCTGCAACTTCTTATCCTCTACTTATCCCTGTCTCTCAGTGGGGATATTCTGCCTGTGGGAGTGACTAGTGCATTGGGTCTGCAGAGAGGAGAGAGCAACTGGTACTCCTGTGGGATTACTAGGCAAGCGCAGAATTAATGTCCCCCACAGATTTTTTTCCCTGCAAAATAATTGATTCAGATGAGGCAGTGATGGGAAATTGCAATTACACCTTTCGCCCACCAGTGCTAATATGGTGCCAGAAGAGAAGGCAGCTGGCTCCCGGGCTGGAGCAGCCAACTGCAGAGAGGGAGAGGGAGAGGGCAGAGGCTACCTTCCTCACAGTACCCTCTCTACGGGGCCAGGTGAGGAGACATGGGATATGGCAGGGATGAACAGAACAGGGCTCAGGGGTCTGCTGGGGGGTAACAGATGAGTTCTGAAGGGCTAGTGGGAGGAACAGATGGGGGCAGGGACGCAGGAGCTAGTGAGGTGACAACATTGAGCCAGGGGCTGAATGGGAGTGCAGGTGCGGGGCCACATGGGGAAGAGGAAGTGCAGGGATATATGGAGATGGGGAGCTGTGCCTAGCTGAATAGGGAATGGGGGTCCGGGTGACAGGGGCAGCCATGCCTGGCTGAATGGGAAGTAGGGGAGCAGGGGCAGAGGTGCCTGACTGAATGGAAGAGACTATAGGGATCAGACAGAGTCTGCATGGAGGAAGGCTCCACAACTCCCTAATAATCCCTTTCCCCCTCCTCCCCCCCAAAGAAAATACCCGTTCCATACTTCTCTCACCTGTACCCAAAACCCTCCAGGTTAACTCCCAGGCTCCTTCCCAGTAATTACTTCCTCTTTCTCAGCTCCTCCGTTGGGGAGGATACAATACGAATAAATCCTGAACTTGATTGTCATACTACCGTGTTTCCCCGAAAATAAGACAGTGTCTTATATTAATTTTTGCTCCCAAAATTACATTACATTATATTACAGCGAGAGGCAAAACTGGAAGTACGTCTTATTTTCGGGGGATGTCTTACTTTCGGGGAAACAGGGTAAGATGATACTGATTCCATATCAATTGTAAATGGCCCCTGGCAGATGCTGTGAAGCCAGTCCAATGGAGATCCCCTGTGTGAGAATTGGAGGAGCTGGTAAGTATAGAACCCTGAAAGCAAATGCTGGAAACTGATTTGACGGTTTTGTGGTTCAAAGACATTGAAGTCATAGGTGGACCTGGTCCTAGATTTTGCAGTTTTGTCTTTGACCATGAAACATGGAGACCAATCTTCGCTGACAACTCCTCCATATGCTGCAGTGCCTCATGAAACCTGTCAGGGCTCTGTAATCAAAGAACAATGTCATCAGCACAGTCAAGATCTGTGAGTGAGAGATCACCGATCTCAATGCCTGTGGATCTGACGGATTGCTGCATTATGAAATCCATTGCCCAACAAAAGACTGCAGGGGCCAGAACGCAGCCCTGTCTAAGACCAGATACTGATTTAAAAGGCGCTGACATCCAGTTCCCCAAATGAACATGGGCAGTGATTCCATCATGCAGCTCTCTAATCAAGTCCAACAGAATGGTAGGGACACCTGTGCCCTTTAAGGCCTTCATTAACGCGACACTGTCTACTGAATTAAATGCGGTCTTAAGATCAGCATACGCTATGTGCAGGGGATTCCTGAACTCGCAATGTATCTCTGACAATAAGTGGAGGGCCAAAATGGCATCTAATGTGGACTTGTTCCTCGTAAAGCCTGACTGTTGGGACGCACTTCCGATGTAGCAGAGTCTCCAAGCGTGCTAGTAAAACATGCACAAACACCTTCCCTGGAATGGAAAGCAAGATGATCGGCCTATAGCTCTTACATTTGCTGCATGGTCCCTTGCCCTTATAGAGTGAGATCACAATACCATCCTTCCAGTTGGCTGGCAGGGTTCCAGTTCTCCACACCAGACAAAAAATGGTCAGAAGTGATTCTGCTACAGGATCAATAGCACTTTTTAGCAGCTCTGAGGGGATGCCATTAGAACCGGACGCACATCTGTTTTTCAGTTTAGAGATGGCACACTTCACTCCATCCAATGTTGGTACATCAGGACAAATATCTGGATTCAGAACCACAGTGACTGCCAGATTATCCAGCTCTGAACAAGCAGCTGGCATCAATACAAAACCTGTTGGCTAAACCTGGTACATGGAGTGCGTCGATGTCTTCATCATCATCACAGAGGGCTTACCTGCGCGGTGGAGCATCAACACTATACTGTGATCTGTGTTCAAAAGGACATACTTGCTGACAGTTATTTTGAAATAAATTACTATACATTCCCCTATCAAAACCTCTGCCCACATGCTAAGCAAATGGGATTTTTCTTTCTCATTACTTATCTTGGAAGGCAACTGGTCTGAAAATAGAGTCCATTTCTGAATCAGAAAATATTTTCATAAATCCACTGCTCCACCTTACACTCCTAACTTTCGCTCCACATCCTGTTGGTTTCTTTTTCTGTAACAACCCTTCCTTTCTGCCCTCTCCATTTGTCAGGTACAGCAGTCCCTACTGATTTATATCTCCACCACCCTTCCTCTCAGTTTGCCCAATATACAGATGCTCCCTGACTTAACGCAAACGTTCTGTTCCAGGATGCCTTGCGTGACTCAAATTTTGCGTAAGTCTGATATGTATCTCCGACCATTACACACCAAACAAAACACCAAAAAAAACCCACAACTGCTATTTCTAGCTTATGGATTTTTTTCCGTATGCTTAGATTTGCGTACATCAGGTTTATATAACTCGGGGAGCAACTGTATTGGCCAGCCTAGGCCAGTTGAATCTACAGGGTGAGTTTGATGCAGATAACTTAGCAATAGTACACCAACACTTGTGTTCCTTGAGGAAGCAGTACTCCTTGTAAATTCAACAAAAAATTCATGCATCTGCAGTGTTGTTGTGTCTTATTTATTAGCCACCTGTGTGCTGCGCATATTATTATGTACAGACATTGGTTCAACAATATAGCCCATCATTCAGAGTATTGAGAACACACTCAGCCACTGGTCTGAATTGTTATTTAAAAGGTATTAGTATTACCCCTCCAAGTTAGTTTTCTGATTCTCTTTTATTGGAAACATAGTAGACTTTTCTTCTGCACTCCCAGTAAAATATAATAAAATCTGAGGTAGCTATGAAACTCCTTGGCATTGGATGAGTTGTCATTAAAAATATTTTATGTCCCATCCCTTGAGCTGTTGGGGGAAATACTGTAAATCTTTGTGATTTTACCTTATTTTTGTCTGCAGTTAAAAACACATTTGAGGAGAGCAGAAAAGCACTGCAGGATTTGAGTTATTGTGTAACTCCTGCCAAGGTGCTGTGATTGCACTCTGCCTAGGCTTTAAAGAGCCACTGACACTTGCAAAAACAACCACATAATACATTTAGAAATTGTATTTTACTCAAGTCTTATTGAATGCCAGCAATTTTACTATGTCCCTTTTCTCCACTATGGATTACCATGATATTTCTATGTAATTTGCATCTGCAGTTCAATTGTGTGCATAAAAATTTGAGTAAATAATCAGGTCCAGAAGTGGCATTTTGCATATATGTAGATAGTCTTCTATATGAATGAGAGTACCACCTGCAGTTAAACTAGTTAGGATTCTTATTATTTAAGTTAGATTCTTATTATTGATACAAAAGTTATTGATTCTTATTATTTAAGATAGAGCTCTTTGAACTGTGGGGGCGGGGTGGGGAGGAATAGTCCTGAAAACATTTTTCTATGTCAATTTTGAACAGTAAAAAATTTCTGACTGGCTCAACTCCTGGATGTAAACTGATTGCTGGCAACAGTCATGAAGAAAATTATTGCTCTTAATCATTATTATTTGTACAGTGTAGCCTCCAGGAACCCCACTCATGGACCAATACCTCCATTGTACAAAGCGCTGTATTTTAAACACAGGACAGAAAGATTGCCTCTGCCCAAGAGAGTATACAATCTAAGTGAGAGTTTACAATCTAAGCAATTAACTGCATTATGGGGATTTTGTGCTTTTTCCTCTGACACATCAAGAATTGATGAATGTTGGGAAAAGGATATAAGGGCAGGTCTACCATTACAATGCTGCGGCGCAGTTGTGCTGCTGCAGTGCTTCAGCGAACGCCCAACATATTCTGACAAGAGCTTCTCCAGTTGGCCTAGGTACTCCACCTTCCTGTGAGGCGGTAGCTATGTCAACAGAAGTCCTCCCATTGATATAGCATTGTCTATACCAGGGTTTAGGTTGGCATAACTACATCGTTCAGGGTGTGGATTTTCTACACTCTGAGTGACGTGGTACCAACACAAGTTCCTAATGAAAACTAAGCCTGAGAGTAGGTCGTCTTTTCTAGTATGATAATTCCTAAATTCATGCTGTATATTGAAACGTTAAACACAGTAAACATTTCTTGAGACAAGGTGGGTGAGGTGCTATCTTTTATTGACCAACTTCTGTTGGTGAGAGACAAGCTTTTGAGCTTACACAGTGCTCTTCTTCAGGTCTGGGAAAGGTACTCAGAGTGTCACAGATAAGTACATGGTGGAACAGATTGTTGAGCATACATAGCTAACACATTGTAAGAGACCATTCAGAGTGAAGTAGCGTTTTAGCACCTTTGCAGTAACAGGACAAAAAAGGGGCATTGAGGGTTACAGACTGTTGTAATGAGTCATAAATCCAGTATCTTTAAGAATATGATTTATAGTGTCGAGGAAAGTTATGAATTTAAGCTCCCAGGTTCATCTTTTGAAGGTGTTGTGCAGGTTTCCTTTGAAGACAGAGTCTGAAAGGTCAGATATGAAGTGATCTTTTTGTGAAGAGTGTTGTCCATGGGTGATATGGTGTTTTTGTCTGTTATCCTGTTTCTATGTGAGTTCATTCAAGAGTGTAATGATTGTCTGGTTTCACCAAATAGTAAGTGTTGGGGCATTTGGCGCTGGATGAGGTACATCACATAGAATCATAGAAATGGAAGGGACCTCGAGAGATCATCTAGTTTAGTCCCCTGCACTCAAGGCAGGACTAAGTATTATCTAGATCATCCCTGGAAGGTGTTTGTCCAACCTGCTCTTAAAAATCCCCAATGATGGAGAATCCACCACCTCCCTAAGCAATTTATTCCAGTGCTTAACAATTCTGATAGGAAGTTTTTCCTAATGTCCAACCTAAACCGCCCTTGCTGCAGTTTAAGCCCATTGCTTTTTGTCCTATCCTCAGAGGTTAAGAAGAACAATTTTTCTCCCTCCTCCTGGTAACAACCTTTTATGTCCCCCCTCAGTCTTCTTTTCTCCAGACTGGACAAACCCAATTTTTTAAATCTTCCCTCCGAGGTCAGGTTTTCTAAACCTTTAATCATTTTTGTTACTCTTCTCTGGACTTACTCCAATTTGTCCACATCTTTCCTGAAATGTGGTGCCCAGAACTGTGCACAATACTCCAGCTGTGGCCTAATTAGTGTTGAGTAGAGTGGAAGAATTACGACTCCTGTCTAGGTTAGAATACTCCTTCTAATACGTCCGAGAATGTTGCTTCCTCTTTTTTTTGTAACAGCGTTACACGATTGACTTATATTTGGCTTGTGATCCACTATGACCCCCAAATCCCTTTCCGCAGTACTCCTTCCTAGGCAGTCATTTCCCGTTGTGTATGTGTGCAACGGATTGTTCCTTCCTGAGTGAAGTAACTTTGCATTTGTCGTTATTGAATTTCATGCTATTTACTTCAGACCATTTCTCCAGTTTGTCCAGCTCATTTTGAATTTCAATCCTATCCTCCAAAGCACTTGCAACCCCTCCCAGCTTGGTATCATCCGCAGACTTTATACGTGTACTCTCTATGCCATTATCTAAATCACTGATGAACATATTGAACAAAACTGGACCTAGAACCAATCCCTGCGTGACCCCACTCGTTATGCCCTTCCAGCACGAGTGTGAACCACTAATAACTACTCTCTGGGCACAATTTTCCAACCAGTTATGCACCCACCTTATAGTATCCATCTGTATTTCCCTAGTTTGTTTGAGAAAGTAATGTGAGACAATATCAAAAGCCTTACTAAACTCACGATATACCACATCTACCCCCTATCCACAAGGCTTGTTTCCCTGTCAAAGAAAGCTACCAGGCTGGTTTGACACGGTTTGTTCTTGACAAATCCATGCTGACTGTTACTTATCACATTATTTTTTACAAATTGCTTAATTATTTGGTCCATAATCTTTCGGGGTATAGAAGTCAAGCTGACTAGTCTGTAATTCCCCGAGTTGTCCTTATTTCCCTTTTTATAGATGGGCACTATATTTGCCCTTTTCTGTCTTCTGGAATGTCTCCTGTCTTATCACATATTGTGATAAGCATCTGTAGGACCTATGGATCTTGAAATGTGTATTGTCAGGGGTGTTGATATGTTTGCAGATTTTGCATCTCTGTTTTGGCAGAATCTGGTGCCATTTTCTGTTGGTGGGTCCAGGTCTGTGGGGAGCTTGCTTCTGATGATGAACTTGGCCTGAATAGGGGTTTCTTCTTGTTTGTTCACTTATGCTATATGTTCTAATTGTAACCACTTTGTTTTTCTGTTAGGAAACTGTCCTTGTAAAATGCAATCGTCCTGATCATACTTTGATCAACAAGACATTTCAGTTTGACAGGTGGGTGAGCTTGAAAAGCTTTCTAGATTGTTGTAAGATTCTGTAAATATGAAAATTGATTTCATAGCAGGAGTTGATAGCATAACATGCCCATTTTTCTCATTTATTTGGTGATAAGGTGCTTCCCATGACACAAAGCGCTGCAGAAATTAGATTAGAGAGTCTTTTCATCCTACAGCTTTTCAAATGAAGAAGAGAGCAAATATTCCAAATTTAATATCTAACTTAAGTACTTATCTCACCCTCATTTTAGTGGTATCTGAGCGCATTGCAATTGTTAATCTTCACAACACCACTTTGAAATAGGAAAGTACTATTATACCCATTTTACAGATGAGGAACTGAACCACAGGCTAGATTAAGTAACTTGCCCAAGGTCACTGAGATCATCTGTGACTGAGCCAAGCATTTAATGCTGGGTGTTTTGAATCCTAGTCCAGTGTTCTGTCCATTAGTATATCCTTGCTGCCCACAATGTAGAATTGTAGTGAAGCCTCAGCTCTGCTATAGTGAAGGTTAAGTATCACTTTCTTTTGAAAGGTGGACTGTTTCGAGCTCTCAAAAAATCCACATGCTGGCTTGGACTGTCTTAGAAAGTGTGTGTGGGAGGGAGGGAGGGGGTTTGAAATTTGAGGTATTTTGAGTAAGGTATTCCTGAGATATAGTGCCTGCATTCCTAAAACCCAGCATTTTATAAAATTACCTTGTTTTTGCAACATGATTTTGTGCACACCTGGGGCTCAAACTATGGCTCTGATGATACGTTGATCCCCGTTGCCTAGAATTTATCCCAAATTGGGGCATGGTACTCATTGCCCCTTTAGGGAAGCAATAGTGAAAAAGATTTTAAAGATAGTTTAGAACTCCATATCGGTGTGTGCCAAACTGATGTGCCTAAAAGAGTGAAATGTACATCTGCCGTAAAACTAGGGCTCTTTGAAGCAAGAGTGTTTCCAGGCAGTATGATGTCTCAGTTGTTGCATAGCTCAAGGTGACATGCTTGACGCAGAGTTAAGGTTACACAGTGATGCCTCATGCCCCTCCACACAACCTTATCTCTGCCCTCTTGAGTGATGCCCCAACACCCCAATAATACACAAATTAGCACTCTGCTTTTACAGATACTGCTGGACACTCTGAGAGCAGAGTACTTGAGCACTATAGGGCAAAGTCTAACACCATCTCTTTGCTAAGGTGAAATGTGTGTTTAAGTCAGATGTAGCAAACAGGATCTACCTACACTTGAACAACTTACTCCACAAAGCCACCCATAACTGGCAAAATGTTACCATCCTTTCACCCTTGCCCTAAGGATTCCTTCTGAGACATTGCCTTCAATTTACCCCTTATTAGATCCTAGAGACCACTGTCATGTATGCCACCAGATTTTTGACTATTCTTATGGCATCTCTACTGACACAGCCTACAGAACTGGGTCCCGAAATAAGGTACGCTTGATCCTTCAAAGTGTACATGCAACTGTCCACTTCCTAGACACCACGGTGCAAATTAATGACGGCCACATCAACACCACCCTATACCGAAAACCTACCGACAGCTATGCCTACCTTCATGCCACCAGCTTCCATCCCAGACACACCACACGATCCATTGTCTACAGCCAAACACTGAGGTACAATCGTGTTTGCTCCAACCCTTCAACACCTACAGATCTTCACCAAAATTTCTCAAAACTACAAGACCCGCACGAGGCAATAAGGACACAGATCAACAGAGCCAGACGTGTACCCAGAAGCCTGCTGCTGCAAGACAAGCCCAAGAAAGAAAACAACAGAACACCACTGGCCATCACCTACAGTCCTCAGTTAAAACCTCTCCAATGCATCATCAGTGGTCTACAACCCATCCTGGACAACTGTCCCTCACTTTCACAGGCCTTGGGAGGCAGGCCAGTCCTGTCCCACAGACAGCCCACCAACCTCAAGCATATTCACACCAGCAACAGCACACCGCGCCATAATAACTCCAACTCAGGAACCAATTCATGCAACAAACCTCGATGCCAACTCTGCCCACATATCTACACCAGGAACACCATCACAGGACCTAACCAGATCAGCCACACCATCACTGGTTCATTCACCTGCACATCTACCAATGTAATATATGCCATTATGTGCCAGAAATGTCCCTCTGCTATGTACATCGGCCAAACTGGACAGTCCCTACGAAAAAGGATAAATGAACACACATCAGATATCAGGAATGGCAATATACAAAAACCTGTAGGAGAACACTTCAGCCTCCCTGCACACACCATTACAGATTTAAAAATCAACGTATTGCAGCAAAAAAACTTCAAGACCAGACTGCAAAGAGAAACTGCAGAGCTGCAATTCATTTGCAAATTTGATACTATCAATTTAGGATTTTAAGATTTTGAATGGCTTGCTAATTACAAAAGCAGTTTCTCTTCTCTCAGTGTTCACACCTCCAGTTCAGCTGCTAGAGGAATACCTCACCCTCCCTGATTAGAGATAACAAGCTGGTTCAGCCTGATTGGACTAACTTTGTTATGTCCAACCTGGTTCTTGCCTACTTATTATACCTGCCCCTAGATACTTACACTGCTTGCATCTGACGAAGTGGGTATTAGCCCATGAAAGTTTATGCTTCAATACTTTAGTTAGTCTTTAAGGTGCCACAGGACTCTTTGTCACCTCATATCCCAGGCATAGTTCTGCGAGGCTGCTTCAACTATTCCCTCCATCATTCAGTACAGCTACACCTAACACGGTGAATGGCAGTTGGAATACCTATTGATCACTGCTGGAATTCAAATCTGTGGTGCACAACACAGATGGTGGCACAATCTCTTATTTGGCACCGCCACTGAACCATTCTCCACAGCTATTACCAACTTCAGGAGGAGGAGTTAAGGTTGCATTGCAGGGGTGGTATGTACCATAACTCTTCATTTCCTGGCTTTCAGCGGTTTGAGTTCGTCACGCTCCACATTGCACAAGACATCACTGGGCAACTTTCACTCTGTTACCTATATTAAATGCCCCAAAACTTTATCAGCTCTTGGTGTTAAAGATCTGCCACAATGTATGAAAGTGTATGGAGTATTTTTGCAAAGCACTCTGGAGGTGCTGTGATTCTGGACATGTGGTGACCATCCAGATAATCCGAAAAAGGATTTTTTAAAAATGTAAATCCCCCAAAGAATGCTGTTCTTGGGGAATGTTTTTTCAGTGTCCCAGCACAGCTCATTTTTATAAACAGTAGAGCATATGGTTCTTATGAACTCAAAATGTTTATTTTTTTAGCAACTTTTTATGGAACTAATAAATGTCAAAATATTTTATTTCAGTTCAGGAAGAAAATTCCATCTTTCAGCATTTTATGCTTTTAATATTTTTATCACTGAATCAGTTAACAAAATAAAAAAGAAGCTAATCATTTTCAGGATGAAATTAACATTAATATCCGTTTGGGGAAAAATCTGTCATCTTTTGAGTAGAATAAGTAATTTTGTATAAGCCGATTCCCTGGGTTTTCTGTACCTTCCATTGTCCCAGATAACTACTTAAAATAAGTCTGCTTCTAGCTTTGACCAGAGAGTCAGTTAAGTTGTGTTCTTTCTGCTTTATATATCAACAGATTGAAAAACTCATCAGCACCAATATAGGGCAATTTGAGAATCCACATCCCATATAAACACCTTCCCAGTTAATCCTTCGTAACAGTCCTCAAAGGATCTCTTGAGAGATGCTTTGCCATGTTTTAGGGAGTCAAATCAGTTCAAGACAAACTGAGATGGCGCCTTTTTACCTTAGGATCGGGGATTTGGTGCTAATGAGTATTTCAAATGGTGTGGGTGATAAATGAAGCAGAGAAAATGCAGTTTGGGGATGTTTTTGTTCAACCAGATTGACCTTGAAGAACTGACATGAAAAGCATGCAGCAGTGTATCCATGTGCATGCATACATAACCAGGAGATAGTTTTGTTATTCAGTAACTGTTTTCTTAATATAAGTGCTTTCCCATATCTGCATATCTGTAGGTGTCTCTGTTTTTTAAAGCATGTCAATGGAATGGCAAGACCAGCAGAATTTGTCCATCAAGCCAGACAAGTGCCTATTTACTTATTATTATTATTTCATGTCAGATCTTTTTCATGCATGCAATTGGCATCCTGTGGCAATGAGTTCCACAGTCTATCGGGGTCAAGAATTCAGCAAGATTCAAAGGAAGACTGATGTTTTTATGGGTAGCAAGAATAGCAAGAGTTATAATAGTTAATGCTAACAAAAAATTTGGAAAGGATATAAACCCTCATATTTCAGAGTTAAACCAATTTCTAACTATTATGGATTAGGATGAGACCTTCATGGAAGGCAGATTATCCCACATCTGTCTACTGCATCATTTCTTGCACCTTCCTTGGAAATATCATGCTGGATACTCGGCTAGATGGAACTTGGGTCCGACTGAGCATGGCACTTTTTATGTTCCTGGTCACTGGGTCACCAGACACAGTTGTATCTATAGTGTAAACAAATACTTTAGTCTGCATTTGTACATGTAATGAATCAGAGTGGCAGGCTTTTGGTCAATTATACATCTGAAGAGCCTTATGGGTAAATGGTAAAGAGCAGAATGTGACATTCATTAATTTACATTTTTAATGTAGAATATACAAATAGCAGAATATTTGATCATGTGCAAATTGACTATTATATATTGTTTGTTGCTACCCAAATTCCTGCTTCTAATCAGCTAATGGGTCAAAACATCTTGAAAAGATACATCATTCATTGGAGAATAAGGTTGAGCAGGAAGGGAAAAGTAGGGAGGTATCAAAAACTAAAGTTTGTCTAAAGAGACATCTGCCTACATTTATATGTCAAATTCTTAAGTGTGAATAATGATTTTCATATTTTCTTTGTATGTCTTGTATAAACAAGACTGTACTTGTTTCAAGTGGTAATCTATAGGGAGTTACTTAGTCATGATGCTAAGAGAAGAGATGAATGAGTCTGAATGCCCTGTTTTATTATCATGAAGTGGAAGAGGTTCTGATTTGTTATTTTCAGGTGTGGATTCTGAGCATTTAGTACTTTGTTTTTGAAGGTCTAGGTGGTAGGGGTAGATTAAGAAATACCCTATATAAACTAGTTAGGGTCTTTACTTGAGTTGGAAAAATGTATACAGTTGGTTAAGCTATTATCATTATTTTGGTACAAGAGTTATGTTCTCATTGCTACTTGCTATGAACTAATTCAATTTAATTATTGCATTCCACAAAAAATTATTTTTAAAGGCAACACATAATTCTAAACATAAAAGAAAAACATCTGTTTCTGTGCAGTGAAAAATGCTTATCAGAAGGATGGTCTTGTGGTTGAGGCACTGAACCGAAATTTAGGAATATTGGATTCAGTTCCCTGCTCTTCCACAGTCTTCCTGTGTGGCCTTGGGCAACTCATACCTCCCCATACTGGGGGGGGGGGGGAAGGGAGGGTACAATCTAAAGGGAGGACACGTGACCACTTCACATGTCTGCTCTCCCCAGTAAATCCCCTGCCCTGCACCCAACCCTGGACCACCATGCTCTCCCCGCCCCACAGTACCTGCCCAGGCGCAGCTACCGGGGACAGGGGCCAAATATGCCAAGGAGGAAGGGGGGCTCTGGTCGTTTGGCCCCTGTCTGTGACCCAGGGACAGGGGCCAAGCGAGCCAGAGCCCCCTCTCCCCTCCACCATGTTTCTGGCCTGCAGCCAAGCCTAGGCAAGGAGCAGGCCACCCCTGTCTCCCAGCCAGGATCTCTCCGGAAGAAGCAAGCAGCTCCATCCTGCTCCCCTCCCAACTGCCAAGGAGAGCAGCCAAATGTTCCGGGGTTGGGGGGTGAAGCTCAGGGAGAGAAGGACAGAGTCCACCTCCCTCCTTGCCCCTGGCAGGCCAATCAGGGGGAGGGCACTTGATCCCACATGCCTTCTCCCCCCCCCCCCCCCCCGCCCAACGGCGCCTCTGTTTAAGCAAATCACATTCTCTTTCTGTTCCTCAGTTCCTCATCTAGAAAATGGAGTTAATAGCCCGTCCCTGCCTCACACGGGTGTTATGAGGATAAATTCAGTGATGATTGTAAAATGAGGAGATGCTGTGGTGCAAGGAACTATATCAATACATACTTAATAATGAAAAGGTGAAATGTTGGTTGTGCTGACTCTGCAGCTGTGAAACCCTTCACAAATGTACCATGCCTCCTCAAACTCATGCGTCTGGGTTTCAGCCAGCCAGCTGCAAGGGTCAGGAAGGGATTTTTGCCCCAGTGTATTCTGGGAGGGTCTTTGATCTCCTTCCTCTGAAGCATCAGAGATGGCCGCAGCTAGTGATGGAACGTGGGCAGGGTTGGGCTAGTGCTCTGAGGTGTCACTGAGCATTTTCTCTCTTCAAGTGCATATCTGGCTGGTACTTGCTCACATGCTCAGGGTCTATCTGATTGCCATATTTGGAGTTCCCCTAGGTCAGCTTGGCAGTGACTTTGGGGTTTTTTGGCCTTCCTCCCCAACATATAGGTGCAGATCACTTGCCAGAATTATCTGGGTATGTCTTATTTAACCATTTCCTGCCATTGTGGGGCCCTCGACCAGTGGTGCACCTTGGTCCCTTTTATTCTCTTCTTGTGGCATGTAATAGTCTTGTAGTCCCCTGTGGGCTATAATACTTTGGTGTCATTTTAGTTTTTGGGTTTAGTGTGTGGGTACTTGGCAGTGTTGGTGGCCTATCAGACTAGCTTATCTAAAGTGGTCCATTTCTGGCCTTAAACTCTATGGTGCTATGAAGGGGAGCACATGCTGAGTAACCTCATTCCCCGGGAGAACAGCTGGTGCCCTAGGGAATGACAGATGGGCATTGCCTCCTTTAATGTCATAACACGGGAATCCGGGTCACCGGTAGCCAAGTGGCAATTGGGTGAAAACAAAGTGTGGGCCAGTACAGCTGGGAGACAGGAGTGGTCTGAGGAGAATGCTGAGGCCCTTCAGGGGCCTGGTGATTGGGCAGGATTAGCAGGATAGTCACCAATGCACAACCCTTTATTTATTTTTTAAAATTCCTTTTAGGTACTCTGTTCCCAATCTTCCTGTCTCCCTGAAGCAGCTCTGTGAGTGCAAGGAATTCACATCCCCAAGGAATCTCCTCCCCCTACTTAAAATCACATCATAATAAAGACCACAGCCCCTCCAAAAGACAGGAATAAAACCTAGGAATTCTGATTTCCAGTCCCCTATTCTAACCGCTGGACCACACTGAACAAACTACTTTTTTATATCTTTGCATCTGCCCTTTTCCAAGACATTTAGTGTGTGCATCTCTTCTAGTATATACCAAAGGCAGCTCAGACTTCTCTACACAGTCTGTAGAGATTGGCTGTGCCCTACCGTGGTCTCCAAATTCTCTGTCTCAGCTACCTGAACAAAGTAGCAGCTCTAATAGTTTTAGAACAGCAGTGAGTAGTTTCCCTCTACTGATCTTTCTGTCTCGACGGTAAATAAATATTCGAGACACAAGCTGTAATTGTTGTTGTCATAGAAACACATCGGCAAACCCTGAGTTGTGTGTTAGTGGCACACAGCAACTGACTTACATTTTTCTGGTCTGTGTTATTACACTGGAAATACAGTGATCGTTTGTGTTCAATGAATCATTCCATTTTCCTCCCCCTCAGAGTTTACAGTGCTGCTGAGTCTCAAAACACAGTGTTTGCAGATGTGGCCCCTTTGCTTACATCTCTGCTGGATGGGTAAGTTGAAAAGTAGGAGGAAACAATGTAAAGTGACAATACCAACTTGAAATCATTCCATTTTTTTTAAATGAATGTAAGAATTATTTCCCAAGCGCTCTTGCCATTTTTTGTGGGTTTACAATCACATTTGCAATGTTGTAATCTGACAGTCACTCAGTATTAGGGTATTCTCCCACTCAGGCAGGAAATAATGGAAGTGACTATTTAGAAAATTTTATCAAAGTGGACAACTTTGGAAAAAAAAAGGGGGTAAAATTATTTCTCTGGCCTCTTTCAGTTGTAGAAATATAGGTGCTATTTATAACCAAGGTAAAACAAATTCAGACAAGTGTAATTTCTTTATTAAGTTAATTGTACATTTGTTTTTATTTTTCCTGTATTATAAAAATTTATGCTATGGTAAATTTTGAAACACTTTTAAAAATAATAGGGAGTGTGACCTACCTTTATTCAATAGTATTTGAGGATCTTAAGAATGAATGATCCTCAGTCGTAGATGTACAGCCTGCATCAAAGAGACCCTGGAGTTAAAAACAGTTTTGGAAACGACACTACCGGAAATAAATACTGATATACATTTTTAATTACTTCTGTCCAACAAAACCACTACAGCTAATTTACAGTGCTCTGGAAAAGGGGCCTTGAAGTGGTTGTAATTGTAAACAGTGGGACTGAAACAGAAATCCATTAATTACTTCCTTTCCTCTCTTTTTCTTTCTCTTCCTTGCCTGATCCAACTCAGTTGTGAATGTTCTTTGTACACCTGCTTCACATTTCCTTCGTAACATTGTCTCCACAATGTTATATGAATCATGTGGCTAGCCATATGACCATGGAATCATTGGTACCGACTCCATGTGTGCTTCCATGCAGTGCCGCCAAACAGCTGATAGGTGGTGCTGCCAAACAGATGTTTAGTGGCTTGGGGAAAGGTTTGAGGAAGGGTGGAGGCCAGCGTGTGGTGGGCAGGGGCCTCAAGGAGCAGGTGGAAATGGGACAGGGAGAGTCAGAACACAGGCAGGGCTTTGGGGGAAGGGAGAAGAGTGAGAGTTGGGTCTCGGGGGAGGGACAGAGCAGGGGTGGGAAGAGGCAGAGCGAATGTGGGGCCTTGGGGGAAGGGTCCAGGCCTTGGGGCAGAGCAGGGGTGGAGCACCCCAAGGAAAAGGAAAAGTCAGCACCTATACATGGAACTTTTTTATTTTTTATTTTTTTGAATAGTGACAGCCCTTAGGAAATGGATGCTTATCCCTTGAGCCTGGCATTCCACAGAGCAAGGCTATAAGTACCCTGCTCCTCAAACTGCCATAGCAGCTCAAAGTGCACTTAAGGCTGCTCTGAAAAGGCTGCTCTGAAAAGGCTGCTGAGGATTCCCCAAGTGGGTGGGAGTGTTGGGCCCCCCACCCACGCACACAGCGCAGAGGGATGGAAGGGCCAGACAGTGACAAGAGAGAGTACCTGAGGGGACAGAGCTTGAGTGTGATGAGTTCTGCTGATCCAAATGGCCATTAAGGGACTGTTCTAGCCTCTACAAGGTAAAGTACCCTTAACTTTCACCTGGGAACACCACATGATTGGGGAAGACCAAGAGATGGCTTAGAGCTACTGTTGTCTCTCCCCACCCTTCCAGCTGCAGAGAGCATGAGGTTGTCTCCGTTCAGGATTGTGCCCTAGGTTCCTACCTACTTATCTACGTATGTGCAGTACTTTCACTTAACCCCAATGCAGGTTACATGTGTATATTGAGAGAAGCATCCACCTCTTAGTATGCTCCTGTCTAAAGTCTCTGTCCTGGAACCCGGGAACTTCATATTCATGTAGGAAATGTCCTGTTATTGAAAACGTAAAGGTCTGTCTATTATTCAGGATGCACCATTTAAACAGAAGCAGACTATCAGAATAGGAAAAGTTGCCTGAATCAGTCATGTTTCTGAACAGCCTTCCTGTTATAAATGTGAAACAGACATAATTATTTTGATCCTTAAAATTATCTGCCCCTTCTAGCTGCTTCTAGTCTGAGCTCCGAAACATCCAACTTACAAAAAAATGGAGTTTGCGGTGGGGTTTAAACATATTTTTTAAATTACATTTTATTATTTTTCAGTGCAAGCACACAGGAAGAAAAGATTGTTCCTTTACAAAATAGAGGGAAAAAATAAACTTCAAAGTTTAGAGTTCTCAATACAAGCTCAGCAGGGAATTAAAATAACATCACCTTCTCTCACAAGATTTAAGAGTAAATTGTGCTCATTTTTTAAAGAAAAAAGAAATTCCTCTTACTTTGATTTCCTTGATTGTGTTCCGCTCTGGTTCTAACTCTATCAGAGTGAGCATTTGAGGTTTTTTAGATGCTGGCTGCTATTAATCTTAATAATTGGTATTTTAGTTTAATAGTGAAGTCTTTTTAAGAAGGATATAACTATGTGAGCAAATTTGGAGGAAAAAGTTCAAGTACAGAAATAAAGATTTAACCAAAATTTTATGCAGATTAGTAATTTGGGGATAAAAATGGTATCATAGTTCATTTAAAGCCGCTCTGGTATAACCAAAAATAAGCAAAGTAAACTAGATAAAACTCAGTCGGTGTTAATATTGTCAGTTGCTTCTAATTCTTCTGTTGAGACACCAAACAATTCATTCTAGATCTAGCCTATCAGGATTTAATACCACCGTGACTAGTCCCAACTGTCTCTTACCTCAATGAAGCTCTTTTTTGGCTTTAGCAGAGAGTGCATATCATTGAATTATACCCCAAATCAAGATCCTTGATACTCAAGGTTATGCAAGTCTTTTTGTCTTCAAACTCTTATATTTAATCCCATTATCTGGACAAGTATTAGAATTGTTCTGGCATTAGTCAATAATGCTGAATTTTTAAAGGGTAAATGGCTAGTGACTAAGAGGGAAGCTGAAGTAGCAGGAATATGTGGAATTAGTGACTTTTATATATCAATACTTAAAAAACCAAAGAAAGCCTTTCAGACTTCCATCCTCTGTTTCCTGGGGAAACCCAGTTATTTACAAACTGAAAACTCTAATTTTGTTTCCAAGAATGTCCATTTTATTTTTAAGACACTGTTCAGTCATCAGGCCTGTAGAACCTATATCTTGACCAAACCGTACGCTTTCAGGGTGGAATTTTCTAAAACATATTGGCCAGCCTCAAATTAGTGGGAGTTTTGCCATTGACTTCAGAGACAGAATTAAGCCAACAGTGAATGTTTTTTGAAACTCCATCCTCAAGATTTGCAGCCTGAGTTTCCAGTCCTTCCACTTTTGTGGTGCTATCTACCTTGTTTTCTGTTGTAGTTTGAGTCCTTTAGCCCAGCAAGTCTAAAGTCCAGATTTCTAGATATTATTGTCTTCCGATCTTGCAGACTTGCTCCCCATCTGGGGCTAATCCTCAGCAGGGGTACATTGTTATAGCTCCATTTACTAAGATCTGTGACTGTTTACTGCTGTTGATCTGCTCCCTCCCCATGTCAGCTGTACTGCTATCAGTGTTCACCCTCCCAACTCAACCCTAAAAAACTTTCTTAGGTACAGCAAGGTCATTTGTAAGCTGAGATCATAACTCTCTACAGTGTCTGTCAGTATCCGTTTGTCAAGTTTTGTGATCTGAAAAGAAAAACAAATAAAAAAAATAACAGCTGAGTCAGTGGAGCTCAGCAAGGCACATCTTTTCTGTTGCCTGCACATGCCTGAAACAGCATGTTTAATACAGGACAAAGATGCCAGGTTAACCAAGCTATGTTTTTTAATCCTCTTCACAATTCAGTTATCACCTAGTTGGACTGCAAGCTTCCTTACACTGTGCCTATAAGACCTAGGCCTTGTCTTCACTGTTTTTATCTCTATGCAACTAATGAGCTATCCCCAGGCACAGTGGGGATAAGGCACTTTAGTTTTACTGTGAGGTAAATTGGGCAAGGTCAGCACAATACCCAGCCTGTGTTTGATGTTACCTAGTTTACCTCCCTGTAAAACACAGTACCTTGTCTCTGCTGTGTTTTTACCTCCGGATAGCTCATGAACGTTACTCTGAGGAAAAACCCACCTTTATTAGCAGTGAGACAAGGCCCTAGTTTTTACTACTAACAAAGCATGTTAAATACCATTTTGCACTCACTTTGTGTGGGTATAAATGACTACACATGGTGCAAGGTAGTGGAGAGCAAGCTCCTTTATCTTTTATCTGTGGGCTGAAGTGAAGCATTAGGAGTTGGGACCCCTGACTTTCCATTCCTGGCTCTTCCACTGACTTGCTCTGTAAGTTACTACCTAGTTATTATTTGCATAAGACTGGACTAGATGACTAGTTATTACTTGGGTGCAGAGGACTGGACTAGATGACCAACTGAGTTACCTTCCAGTGCTGTGATTCTATGGCCTACTCACTTGGGGCTGGACTGTATATAAATGTTCATTGAAATACAAAAGATATTAATTAAAATCAGTTTTATTATTTCAGTCCAAATCTGTATGTGGGCACTCTTTGTTTGAAGAGGGGAAAAAAGTGGTGTTTGGCGGGGTATATAACAGACTATTTTAACTAACTCAGTTTTAGCCACTTTTATTCTGAAATAAGGGTCCACAAACAGAATTGCATTTAGTATTAATTTACACCTGTTGCTAATTTGTATGTATATCGGTTGTTAATTTTATGGCTTAGTTTTCCCATCTGTTTAAAAAAAAAATCCACCTCAGGGATGTTGTGAGGGTTACTTAATTTAGGTTAGCAAAAAGTTTTGAGATCTACAAAAAGGCCAAATGGAAATGTGTATTATTCTTCTTATTTATTTTATTATATATTTTGTTTTAAAATTAAATATTCTAAAATAAGCAATGATATTTTTACAAATACTTTTTGGTTTAACCATTTAAATACCAGTACGTTTGTTAAAAAACTGGCATAAGAAAATAAGGGTCTTTTGATTTTCAGATACAATGTGTGTATTATGGCTTATGGACAAACAGGGAGTGGGAAGACGTACACAATGTTGGGACCACAGTCTGAGGATGATGTCACTCTTTCAATAGAAGATGAACCAGTGCTAGGAATTATTCCTAGAGCCACAGAAGAAGTGTTCAGGTATTGCTGCCCATGGGAATGAGAATAAAGTTTGAGTGCCAGTTTTTACATTATAGTTGTATACAAAGGTGAAAAAATGTTTGCAGTATTGTTGTAGCTGTATTTATCCCAGGATATTAGAGAGACAAGGTGAGTGAAATAATATCTTTTATTGGACCAACTTTGGTTGGTAAAAAGACAAGCTTTTGATGTTACATAAAGCTTTTCTTCAGCACATGATATTCTTGCAGTTCAGATTTAACTTTTCAAGATGATAGTTAATAGTGGTTTTGATAGCAAATCCATAGTTAAGTTTGAGTCTAAATATTCATTCTACACACTTTCTTAAACCGCTAACATTTTACAAGGGTAATTTATTAGTTTGCATATTGGAGTAATTAAAATAAGGGAGGAAAGTGAGATGTTTTTTTTCTGCAGCTGGAAAAACATTTAGTCATGGATATTTATTTTCTACTTAGGCCTTATCTACACGGGATAACTTATGGTATAACCTGAAGTGTGAATTAAATCCAATATAGTTATACTGAATCAGGGCTTTGGAGCAGTGCTCCAGCTCCACTCCAGCTCCACGCAAAAACCTGCAGCTCCACTGCTCTGTGCTCCAGCTCCGGGCTCTGCTGCAAAGCCCTGAAAATTCCCTGTGTGGACATTCATATTCTGATACACAAGTGTTTTTTTCTTGGCTTAGTTTATGTTGCTTGGGAAGGAGTTTAATCTAAACTACGTTAAAAAAAAAAAAGGC
Source organism: Sternotherus odoratus (assembly GCA_032164245.1). Classification (NCBI taxonomy): domain Eukaryota; kingdom Metazoa; phylum Chordata; order Testudines; family Kinosternidae; genus Sternotherus; species Sternotherus odoratus. The sequence continues at coordinate 102,828,799 of JAVMKO010000003.1, forward strand.
CACTTTTATATTAGAGTGTTTAACTGGGAAAATTATCCTAGGTAGACAAGGGCTTAATTTATAAATTCTCTGGATTTATTTTAGCTCCAATGTCTTGTGCATTTTTCCCCATCTGCTCAACAATAGTGGGCTTTCACAATCCTATACTTCACACAGACATGCTGCTCTTTAGGTCTTAGGAATTGGAGAGTTTTAAATCCTTTGGCATATCCCAGAAGTTATTCAGGTCACAATAGTAACAAGACATTCAACTGAGGGTCACAGTCCAGGAACAGATAGTATAGGGTTTAAACATAGCCAAAATAAAGTAATTTCTCCCTGTGACATATTTACTCTATAATTTAAGTGTATACATTCTTGTGATTCAACCTTTACATTAACGTGGAAGGCAACATGCTCTCATGATTATGGATGTTTGATAAGTACTTTCATCAGACTATAATTAGCTCTGAGATGCGACTGTTTCTTAAGGATTGTTTATTTAGGATTTTATTTCAGCCATTTTAGCTTTGTTTCATTTTCTTTTCTGTAATTCTTTTCAGGCTTATTTCAGAAAAACCACCAGGAAGTCATTGGGTTGAGGTTTCTGTTGTAGAAGTGTATAATAATGAAATTTTTGATCTTCTGGCCAAAGACAGCTGTGGAAGAGTATTCGGCATTAAACGTGAAGTTGTCACAACCAAGGAAGGCAAGAGCGATGTGCCATTGCTTACATACGAGTAAGTACACAGCACAATAGGTAAACCATTATTGCAAGATCATGATATAGTGTTGTTACAATGTGTGTCAGCTAGAAGGCATGGACACATAATTGTTGGCACTGATGAGTATTTCTAATCATAGATTCCTTCCCCTAATACATAAAAAAGTACTGGATGATTCCATTTACTGTTAATATTTCACTAAGAATTCAATTAATTAGGTCACACTTGGCTTCCAGTCTCAATTTGAATATTCTGTAGTAATGATAATAATAATACAGTTAATGTTGTTTTATACTTATACAACACCTTCCCTCCCAAGATGGAAGGTGTATGTACCATATGTACAGCATGCTTGAAATGCAGTCAGTGTAGGGCAGGGATAGCAGTCAAGTGGCAAAGCAGTTGTTAGCACATTGCGAAAAATGGTCACACCGTGGAAAAGTCAATGGAACTTTATAGAAAATGATAACCTTTTTGTAGATTTTTTTTTAGACCATTGTGTAGCATTTTATGAAATAGGATCACTGAAAAAACTTATAGAACTTATAAAACTTATAGAAAGAATAGCACTCTGTATTAAATCCTGTGGGATTTTGGAGTAACTTCTATGGAACCCTGTTGGTTTAATTCCTGTTAAAGTTTGTGAGACTTTCCATAAGGCCAAGGCAGGGAAACCCTACTCTTAAGAAAAATGTCTTAAGTCCTTAATATCCACACAGAAGAGAGAGGATTTCATTTTATAAGTGATCACCCAAAATACCTACCCATAATACATATTTTAGCACTCTGCGTATCTCATTTAGAAAGATTAAGGCAATATTGACGCTGCTGGAATTTAAACCTGGGGTCCCAGAGAGGCTAGGTCATTCAAACCAAAGGTGTAGATTGCTAAGCCATCCTTTCTAATTTCTGTTCTTTATATTTTTAGAATAAATCTTTTTCTAAAGCATATATGTATAGTGGGTTTACAGCGGTTCTGACTGCGTAGTAAGGCCTTAAAAGTGGCATAATCTGCAGCTACACTACCAGAGTGCTGTAAATGAGAATCAGGCCCACTATATATACAAGTCCAGTGCACACAGCCAATGTAAAATATTTCTTTTTTTTCCTCATAAGGCTCCTATCTACAAACGTAGATGATAAAAATCATGTCCTAACAAGTGAAGACCACTATCCTGTCTTAGACAAACTTATTGCACAGACTGCTGGAACAGCACAATTAAAAATGGGGGAGTGTTAGAGATGACAGGCAGCAGTGGTGGCACCTGCCAGATGACATTAGCAGGTAGAAGCAGGTTGGCCATTTCATTCCTATCCCAGCAAAATGTTAGAAGCAGGAGTTCTCAAACTTAATTGCACCACTGTTCTGACAACAAAAATTACTGCATGACCTGGGGGGTGGGGAGGGCTGAGCCTTCCCAAGCTCTGCCACCCCAGGCATGGGGGGCCAAAACCAAAGGGTGTCAGCTCTAGGCGAGAGGCTTGTAAACTGAGCCCCATATCCCCGGGCTGAAGCCCTCAGGCTTTGGCTTCAGCCCTGGGCAGTGAGGCTCGGGCTTCAGCTTCAGGTCTAGGCCCTAGCCAGTCTATGGCCAGCCCTGACATTAAACACCATTAAAATGGGGTCACAACCCACAGTTTGAGAACCGCTGTGTTAGAGGATTCCCAAAGGACCTAGTGTGACACACTGAGGAAAAAGTTCTTTGGGCAAATCATACTATAGGTGTCTTTGAGGACAAGAACAAGAGGAGGTTTGTGAGCGCAAACACTGATTTTCTTCTCTGAAAACTGTCCATCAGACTGAACAATTCAGCACAAAACCATAAAATATTCTATTGCTGGTGGAAACATGATTTTTTTTCACATCTCTAATCATAATGCCTGTCAAAGGCTGTTCTATGCTACTTCAGTGGGAATTGGAAGTCAGAACAAGAAGTATCTTTTTTCCTCCATGGATTAAAACAAATTGCACTCTCAATGGAAATAATTGACAGCAGTATATTTATGCTTGTGGGTTTAGTAACATAAGCAACTACTTGAGATTCGTTTATGTGGTTTTATATTATTGCCAGAAAACTTTGATAAATACAGCCAATATTCTGGAGGGTTGAACAGACATAATTCTTTCTCTGTGATTATTTGTATTTACTGACATGTTTTCTGTCCGTTGAACTGTTCATACAAAATTGGAACCCACATAGAAACTGTAAAATTGCTGTTTCCAGAATCTAGGATTTGTAATTTTCCTTTCTGTGGAATTACAGCCACTGTAATAATCTAGGAATTATTATTTTTCTTCTTACTTATTATAGCTAAACACAAAACGTTTATGGTTCATCCTAGTAAAATTCAATTTCAGATCACGGAATACAAAAGTATTTGGGTTAATTTGATTTCCATGCATATTCCATGCACCCTCCGCTGCACTCTATACTCCTGAAAAGAGAAGCGGGGAATGGATTAAGGCAAATTGGAGCTCAGATTCATCTGCTTTTAGGAGCACCCTGGAAACACTCTTGCTCCCAGTTGAGTACTCTATGGGCTCTTTCTTCCTCACTTCTGAGTTCTTGGACTTCCTACTCCCAAGAGAGGCAGCCCACACAGCTCATCCCAGCACATCAGGCTATTTAGTTGTGTCCTCTGCCATTGCCCGTCTCGCTGCCTCTTAATTCACTGCACTGTACAGGCACCTTCTGACTGTGGAATCCAATGACTCAAAAATCTGGCTTTAATTTATGCTTGAAAAATAGCCATTATGCCTACTTGATCAAAGGAGTTCTGCCTGGCTAGTTGGTGACCCATCTCTTTCCCCAGCTTTTGGAGAGGGGAAGGTGTATTGCAGGCTGGGATTTGTGCCATGAGGGTTGGAAATTGTGGCTGGTATGGATTTCCTTTGTTCTTGGGGTGACTGCTATATTTATTTAATTTTCAATACATGGCAACGGTGCTTAGAGATTTGGATAAGCACCTCTGGAAAATGTTTAAATCGATCAATAAGGATTCAGTATTTATATCTTGATTACAATAAAAGCAGCAAAAAGTCAAATTCATAAGCAGACTATATCAATAATTATGCAAAAAGAGGCTAACAATGAAAAACAAACCAAAACAACTCAAGGAAACCATTGAGGAGGGCCACCCCTTCTGTCTGGAGTCTAAGTAAACAAATGGTGTTTTGAATAAAAACACATCTTCATTTGTGATAATATTCCATCTAAAATGTACTGGCCCACTGGGTCTCATTGGCTTCTCCATACATTACATAGAATACAGTGGAAGTTTTCCTGTTAACATGTACATGCAACTGAATCAGGTAAACCTCGTGTTCTTCCTTCTTGTAGTGTGTAAGCTGGTATTAGACAACATCCAGGGCTGAATTTTCAGCCTAACTACAGCATGGCCTCTGTATGTAGCAGCTGGTCTCTGAAAACCAGTCCATGTGCAAGTATCATATTTACATATAGTTCATTTAGCTAGAATCCTTTAGGGAAATTCTTTTTCTACTCCTTCCTTTCAGGTTCCACGTAGCTATCAAGTTGGCTAACCTACCACCATTTAAAAAGCACCCTACATTTGTGTCCCCCACTCTGGTGAATCCTCCTCCTCCTGAATTTCTCAGATCCATGTCTCCATTTTTCCTGTCAATCTTAGTGATCCCTAGACTTCTTATTTCAGTAAGAGGATACCTGAGCTAGGAGCCATATTCAGTGAACAACAGTCCTGAACTTTCTACAAGAATTAGGTGCAATTACCTGCTCTGACCCAGACTTCCTGTGTGACTGGGCAAGTCACTTAGCTTCTCTGTGTCTCAGTTCCCCATCTGTAAAATGGGGGTGTTGATATTTTCCTACCTCTCAGGGGTGTTTTGAGAACACATGCATTAAATATCATGAGGTGCTCAGGTTCTATGTTGATGGGGGCTGAATACTTTAGATACAAGATATCCAGGCTACTTAAGAGCATAAGAATGGCCCTACTGGGTCAGATCAATGGTCCATCTAGCCTTCTTTCCTGCCTTCCAACCGTGGCTGGTGCCAGATGCTACAGAAGGAATTAACAGGGCAGTTTTTGAATGATCCATCCCGTCGTCCAGCCCCAGCTCCTGGCAGTTAGAGGCTTAGGGACACATAGTGCATGGGGTTATATTCCTGACCATCTTGACTAATAGCCATTGATGGAGCTATTCTCTGTGAATTTACAGGAACGCCTCACTTAAAGTTGTCCCGATTAACATTATATTGTTGTTACATTGCTGATCAATTTGGGAAGATGCTCGTTCAAAGTTGTGCAGTGCTCCCTTCTAACGTCGCTTGGCAGCCGCCTGCTTTGTCCACTGTTTGCAGGAAGAGCAGCCCGTTGCAGCTAGCTGGTGGGTGGTTGGAACCAGGGTGGACAGGCAGCCCCCCATCAGCTCCCCATTCCCCTAGGTTCCCTGTGCAGCAGCTGCCCAGCAGGCTATCAGTTGCCGGCAGTTCAGCTGTCCCTCCCCCCACTGCCATGTGCTTCTCCTGCCCTCTGCCTTGGAGCTGCTCCCGGGAGCCTCCTGCTTGTTGTGCAGGTGGGGAGGAAGGGGAGGCTAATGTCAGGGTGTCCCCTTCCCTGTTGTTCCTGCACCCCTTACCCTTTCTCCATATAGAGCAGTCTGGGGACAGGGAGGGAGAGAGACAGAGAGAGCTTGGGGCAGCATCTGCTGTCTCAACTTCCTGATCCACTTAAAAAGACAATGTACAATGCGATCAGCTTACTTAAAAGGGCAGTGTGCATCTCTCTCTCTCTCTCTCTCTTTCCCCCACACAAGGTGTGTGTACGTATCTGTCTGCTATGCAGTCTCCCTGCTGTAGAGTGTGAGAGGCTACCTTAACATAAATGTGTTAACCCTTGAGAGCTCAGCCAAAAGCCAGTTCATCATTTAGCACTTATAAGGCATTCCCTGGGAAATATCCCACCTTCTGACTCCTCCACCTCAACCAAGCTTCACAATCATCATCAATGTGTACCAGTATTAAATTGTTTGTTTAAAACGTATACTCTGTGTGTATGTGCGTGTGTGTATGTGTATAGATAGATAGATAGATAGATAGATAGATAATCTTTTGTCTGATAAAAAAAAATCCCTGGAACCTAACCCCTCCTCCCTCCCATTTACATTCATTCTTATGGGGAAATTGGATTTGCTTAACATCGTTTTGCTTAAAGTCGCATTTTTCAGGAACATAACTACAATGTTACGTGAGGAGTTCCTATATCTAATTCTTTTTTTGAACCCAGTTTTATACTTTTGGTCTTCACAACATCCCCTGGCAATGAATTCCATGGGTTAACTGTGCATTGTGCCAGCATATTCAGTATGAGGCACAGCTTCATCTTGGGCTGAAATGGAACGTGCCTTAGTTGAAAGATTCTGCAGGGCAGCAGCTTGTGGAGTTAAGAATTAGCAGAGGAAACAGAGGAGCATTTTGGAGTCAGGGTTGGGAACTGGGAGAGGCATAAGAGGAAATTATCAGATTCATGTTGAAGTTGCCACACTTTTAATGTCAACTAACACTATTTTGTTTTGCCAGGACTGTTGAAAATGCTGTAGAATTCTTACAGCTGGTTGATAAAGGTCTGCAGCTAAGGGTCAAACATCCAACACTCGTGCATGCTCATTCCTCTCGCTCTCATCTGGTAGTGACTTTGACCATAACCACGAAGGCTGGCTCTACAGATAGCTTTGGTAAGTAGGATAGTGCTAAAATATATCTAGAGCCATTTGTGTCAGAAATGCAGTATCTGGGTGGAGGGATTTTCTTACTGTTTTTTTCTGTCTTCTAACTAGCTCTTACTACCATCTTTAAACCCTCATACCATCTTTTCAATGTAACCTTTATAACTGCTTTGACTGGACACCTCTTAATGTTGCTATTTGAGATGTTTTCTTAACACTTCTAACCTTGTGTCATAATTTTTACACTGCTGTTGTACTTATGGGCATGCAGTGTGAAATAGTCTATGGTGTATTATTAGTACAGTTTTCTCTTACTAGCTAACAGGCATAGAATCAAATAGTGTAGCTGGATAATTTTACAAGGAATTATTATTTAGTTATATATGCTAAGATCAGGGCTAAAACAAAGTTTATGCTTCAGGGCATGTGATGATCACTACTGGGGTGGAAAGGATTTTCTCTTTACATACTACATTACACAACTAGCAAGGTGTGTTAAAGAGGTTTTCAGTTGGTCCCTGCCAAGGTAGACAAACCAATTATCTTATCAAGTATTGCAAAAGCTGCATTTGTATATTATTGTTGTGTCCCTTCTTGCTTTTTCAGTGTCACATATAGGTTTGCCAGTCTGTTGCATTAGGAGCAGATCTGGCTCTAACAGGGTTAACTTTGTTTCCTTTTTTTCCTTTTGCTCATGTTGTAATTAGACTCTCCATTTGTAGACCTGTGGTCTCTCTCCTTCATACCCTGCAACAACAATATGGTTTTAGGAAGTGGAAAATATTTAAAACTTTTTTCTCTAGATCTCTATCGGAAATTAAACAGAGGATATTAGCAAAACAGAACAAACGGTACCCTCGTTTACCTGCAGCCCCTGCCAAAAGACACAGCTACTTCGGATGCTGCAGCTGTACCAGTCCAGATGTTAGATCTATCCAGCCTCAGATCTTTGTCAATCAGGCAGACATTACAAAATGCAGCCATTTTAACTCACCAGCCATCTTGTTTAGTCCAGGCTTCCTTCAGTCATTCATTAGCTGATACACTATGCCAATTACTGCACTGCCCTTCTTTAAGCCTCACAGCAAGGCCAAATAGGAATTTCTGCCATATGTTGGACGGATGGAAGACTCAAGTTTTCAGGATCACAGAATAAGAGTTATGATAGCTGAATGAGCATTACGGTAGAGAAAGAAGCACTACAAAATGGAACCTCAAAGTGGAATTGTGACAGTGTCATCTGCCTCTGTAATCAGAGACACACCTTGCTTAAGGCCTAGGTGCATCAAATTGCCAAATGGTAGGCACTGAAGAAATAAGCAGTAGATAAAATCAGAAAGCTAAGGAGTGGTAGTTAGGCTTTGGAAATGGGACTTACAGCCAGAGCTTTAGGATTTTGTGTAATAACTTTTATTGTGTATGTGGGGAGAGGGTTGGTTTTGTTCCTTGCCCTGTAGTAGGGAGGAGAGAGACATTTTATTTTCATGCTTTCTCATCTGAAGCATTATTTTCTATGTAAGCCATCACACCTGCTCTGTCTCTGACACATGCCGTCATGGGTAGGTTGTGACTTCACTCCAGACTAGAAGGAGAGGAAAGAATAAAGCAAGACACTGGAGAAGAAAGTCAAAGATCAACTGCCCAGTGAAAAGACTTCTGCACAGATAACTACTGCCTGGGGGAAAGATGCTCACTTAGCCAAGATGTCAGCAGTAAAGATAGACCTGTACCAAAGAAGCTGTCTGTCCCCCAAGCACAGAACAGATCCCAGAAAGCTACGGCTAAGGAGCAGGATGACTTGCAAGGTCTGGGTTCCTCTACTGTGGCTGCAGAACCAAGGCCAGGACTACTAACCTCTTTGGGGCGGGGACTATCTTTCGTTCTGTGTTTATTCAGCACCTGACACAATAGGGTCCTTAGCTGGGGCTGCTAGGCACTATGATAATAATCATAAACAGGGGACCTACCTGAACAAGTAGGGGTATTGTTCAAGAGACTTGTGGCTCATTAGGCAGAGATGGAGAAAAGAGGAGTTCCAAAGACTCTAGAGGGAATTTCAACAAAGGGTGGGGCAACAGAAACAATTCTGGCCAGAGCAGCAGTAGCCATTAGAAATGGGCTGCAGAGATCAAAGCTGTTAAAGATACAGAGTCCCACTCCATCCTAGGAATCAAGGGATTGCCAGCCAACAGTCAATTGCAAACATGAATTTTTCTGCACATTCTCAGTAGTATCCTACCTGCCGCACAGGTGTGGAGTTGAATGTAGTGCTTGAGCTGCTGGCAATGTTAAATAAAACAAAACAATAAAAACCCAGCCTTACTACCTAATTGGTATCACCTGCCTGATTGGCAGCGAAATTAGACAGGCCAAGATTTCATACTTGTGCATCTGAATATCTAATCTGCCTAGGTCATATCTAATTACAGCCCACAAAATGATCTGAAACAGAAGAAACTGGGTTAACCCATCACTGTTCCATTTTTTTTTCTTCCCATTTTGTGATGTTAAAAATAAACTTTCCTCATTTGTTTGTTTCCAACATCCAGCTCCTCTGTGGACAGATGAGCAGTCGAGTCAAAGGCTAAGTAAAGAGCTTTTCTGCACCTTTCCTCAACAAATGAAAGATGATAAATTCATCTTTCCTTCCAGAGCCTCTTCTCCAGCACAGTTTGACTCTACAGAGAAACTGAAGCACACCAAAACTAAACTACAGCTGGTGGATTTGGCGGGCAGTGAATGTGTTGGTACGCAGACCTTTTTATGACAAGGCTATTTTGAATTGAGAGCACAGAGCCTTCCATGTTCCATCCCGCAGAGATAGTAATTGTATTTAACTTATTAACTGAGTATTTGTGTTTCTTCATAAGAAGTGATTTAGACACATGCATCCAAACTTAAATGAGGGTGTTAAATGTCACTGGGGCTTCATTAAGATCAGGTGGCATAAAGCTGAAGCAACTCAGTGGAGAATCAGGCCCATGGTGACATGCAGGGCGTACATGCACTATTTGTTCAGACTGTTTTTAAAAGTTGTATTTTTACAGTCCAAAAATATGTATAAAAATTAGCATGTTCTTATTTTTGTATCAAAGTGATCAAAGTGCATACATTATTTAAATATACTAAATATTTGTCATGAGCATACCGCTGTGTGTGGGTTTTTCTGCCTGCTTTGGAAAACATCTGGAAGGAAGTTGGTGTATTGAAAAGATAATTTTGTTTTCATTGTTCCTTCAAAGCACTTTCCTCCTCCTCCTCCTCCTCCATGCACACAGTAATTTCAAAAACTTGATTATTTCCTAAAGGACAAGCTTTCTTACCAAGAAAAGCCAGACGGCTAAATGTACCATTCCAGAAATAATGTTTTGAAAACTGAATCTGCGTTATGAAAGAACTCTTTTGGTTACTGCCAAGAGTTCTTTCTGCTGGTGACTGTTAACTTTCGTTCTATAAAAAAACATAACAGGATATATATATATTATATATATATATTAATTTGCTGGGGGGGTGTTAGAAACCTTTTGGTGAACATGTAATTTACAATACTGGATTTGTCTGTTCCCTCAGTTCTACAGGGGCAAACATTTGCTGCTCTGTGTACTCCGCACACCAGATCCTCAACAGGTGTAAAGTGATGTCTTTCAGCACTGAAGTTAATGGAGCAATGCTGAGTTGCACCAGCTGGGGATCTGGCCCAATTAATGCAGTGGGCTAGATTCTATTCTTAACTATGCTGGCAAAATTCTGAAGACAGCAAAATTACTCTGAATTTACATAGGTACAATTCAGAGCAGATTTCAGCACATTATCTTTTGAAAGTTGAGATTTGGGACAACTTTAAGTGAGAAACTTTTTAAAGAGTTTATTGTACATGAGTCTGATGCAGACGTAGCTTGATAGGTCTCCTGAGGGACATCCAGAGTGATTGTAATTTGTTTTCACATCGTTGTCTATGAGCCAGATTGTTAGTTCTTGTCAAATGTCCTTATAAATCTGTCTGGAGTGGCCTTTGCTATAAAAACTTAGGTAAACGTTTTGAGTCAGTTCAGGGGTTTGGCCTATGCGCAGAGGCATAAGGGGAATAGGATTCTCTTATCCCCAATACCCAATGTCACTACATGACTTCCCCATATCTCAGCTGCAGGCATGGAAAAGGTGGAGAGGGTACTAATCTGCTATTGGTAAATCCTGGTAATAGATTATTACCCACGAGGAGCAAAGGAAGAGTCGGGAAGGAATTCTCCCTCTTAGGACTTGTCTACACACAACATTAACAGGTTTAACTAAGCTGTGATGTTACATTGATTTAGTGAAACTGGTGCAACTTGTGTGTAGACCAGGCTTTAGAGGCAACCTATCCAGGGTTACTCCTGGGGTAGTGCAACTATGTGCCAACTCTTACTCTGGGTTAGAGATAAAAGGACACCCTAGCCCCTATGCAAAACTACTACCTATACAGTAAATATTTGTAGACGCACATTAATAGCTACCTTCATGTCCAGTATGTAGTCTTTTTGCTTGTTGCTATGCCATATTGAGCCGTGATCCTATCAGTTTAATGTCAGTTCAGTTCTCCCATGAGAAACATTCACTGGACAGCAACCTACCACAGGAAGTGATAAGAGATGGCACTTTTCCTTCTGAATCACTGTGAATCAATACCCAATGACTTAAGGAATACTGTCCTGATTAATTGTCTTCCAGTCTTCCCCCTGAATTAGCACTTGATTCAGTGCCCTATTACTGACAAGTATGAACACAGAAGGTATTGCACAACTGGAGAAGTATAGATGTAAAATAAAAGCAAGGTCCCAGGCCACCTGTGATCATTCAAGATTCTGTAGCACTTTTCATAAGAATAGGAGTATTGCTATGTGTTATTGAACAATGCAGTGCTACTGTGCATTATTAAACAGCTGCTGGATTTCACCGTAGAGGTGGCTGCCTTGCAGTGTAGGGTGATGTTATTCCTGTGTGTGGTTTGTTTATCTGTTTAAATTAATACAATATTTTTGAATTTGTCAAGGCAAAAGGTGCTTTATAAGGCAATATTCTCTCTAAAAAATCCTGTGTGACTAAAACTTTGTAACTTCTTCATATATTAATGTACTTGTCAGATTTATATTGACTTGACTTAGTAATAATTCTGTCAATGGTATTAGAATTAGATTTTCTTCCTGTATTTGGGATATATGGTATTCATAACAGGACAAGCGGCTTTCACTTGTATTTTAACATTTTATGTGAGGGAGTTAAGTCAGGAAAAAATACACAATAGAATGTGTTCTGACTTTTTATTATGTAGATATGTGAACATGGATATTGGATATTTTTTGCAAAAGACTGTTTAGTTAAATACATCAGAGATTCTGAGTTACAGTAAAACCTCGATTTAACGGACTAATTCGGGCGAGGGGGTGTCCGTTAAATCAGAAAGTCCGTTATTTAATAATAAAAAAAAACAACGAGCTGTCGGAGCAGCAGCCCGCCCGCCACAGGGCCGGGGAGGCAGCTGCGCTGCCTGCCCGCTGCCAGGACCTGGGTGGCAGCCGGGAGCCGTCAGCCAGCCCGCCCGCTGGGGGGACCCGGGCAGGAGCCATCAGGCAGCCCGCCCGCTGGCGGGAGCCGGCAGCCAGCCCGCCCGCTGGCGGGACCCGGGCAGCAGCCGGGAGCCGGCAGCCAGCCCGCCCGCTGCCTGGACCCGGGCGGCAGCCGGGAGCCAGCAGCCAGCCCTCGACAAATGGATTTCGGATGCATCAGACTTGCTTAGAAATTTTGTCCGTTGCATCCGAAGTCCGTTAAATCGAGGTCCGTTAAATCGAGGGTTTACTGTACACAGATACGACACCAATGGGGGCCATATAAGTACCTAAGAGAAATAGTAAAACATGTTTATCACTTGTCTTTAAATGTGTTATTAAAACAAAGAAGTTACACTTCAAGTCAAAGTATTATACCACCCATAGACCTTTTGTACATTGAGCTTAGCAGATGAAGATGATAAAGAAGCTTTGATTATTCTGACTGTTGTTTCCTTGTATTGCATTAGGTATGTCTGGAGTGACAGGAGTAGCCCTGAGAGAGACCTCATTCATTAACCGTAGCTTATCTGCTCTGTCAGATGTACTTGGAGCAATAGCAGAACAGCGCTCTCACATTCCATATAGAAACAGCAAACTTACCCACCTACTCCAGGACTCCATAGGTGATTATTTCTGTTGCCTTTTATGGAACAACATTGAATTACAGTTCTTCTTCCAAACTTTTTTTCACATTTTGTTAGGAAAGTTATCAATTTTTGTTGTTTTTTTGTGTGTTGATCTTTTCCCATTGATGTTGTGTAATGTAGTAGAACAAAGGTGTGGCACAATATTGTGTGGGAGGCTATAGCAGGGCATGGGAAGTCAGGACTTTGGGGGTTTGTTCTGGAGTGTCGTCTCACTGACTTATTTAAGTCATTTAACTTTCCCGAGTCTTGTTTTTCTCGTTGGTAAATTGGTAACCGTGACCTCTCTCCAGAAGATGTTGTGAAGCTTAATTCTTTAATGTAAGGTTTAATATCAAGTGAGTTGTAAAAGTTCAGCTTAACTCTGCCAGGGTTTTGTTGACACAATGTGTCTCAGAAATTTGCAGATTTCATGGCTGTTCTTGCTGCCCAAATTGCACAATACCAAAACAATAAATGGAGACACTTCAGCATCCACTTAAGTGTTGCAACTTCTTTTGGTATTCGGATGGGCTGCTCTACTCCAACATTTCATCCATATGTATGGTAGTAATAGCAAAAATCAGTGTAACCCACTGGTGAGTGTTTGTTACAGGTCCCGTTCTCTGTCCTATCTACGGAATATACGATTCTCTTACAGCCCCTAGATCAGGGGTCGGCAACCTTTCAGAAGTGGTGTGCTGAGTCTTCATTTATTCACTCAAATTTAAGGTTGTATGTAAAGTAAATAAGGTTTTTAAAATGTTTAAGAAGCTTCATTTAAAATTAAATTAAAATGCAGAGCCCCCCCAGACCAGTGGCCAAGACCTGGGTAGTGTGAAAATGCCATAGGTTACCTACCCCTGCCCTAGATAGTGAGAGTCAAGACAAGCTGTAACAGCTTATGCTTTTAGCTCTTGAGCAACCCAGTTCAATCTCAGGTGTGGTGACTAAAATAATGAGCACAGATTTCCCAAGAGGATTTTTGCCACAGAATTCTAAATTCACCTCTTTCTGCACTACAACCTTGGGAATCAGTACACCCTGCGAAAGGTAAAACATTGAAGCTTAGCAAAATATCTGCAGTAACTTTTTTCCCTTTTTTGAGAGGGATAAAATTTGCTTATTTTCAGATTCTGGAAAGTGAGACAGTGAGTGGTGAAGGGATTTGGATGGCCCGATGAGTCAGGAGATCTGGGTTTTAATACAAGTTGTAGTACTGACATGTCGTAGGACTTTGGACATGTTACCTAAACTCTGAGCTACGGTTTCCATCGTGATAGGTTTCAAGAGTGGTAGCCGTATTAGTCTGTATCAGCAAAAACAACGAGGAGTCCTTGTGTCACTTTAGAGCCTAACAAATTTATTTGTGCATAAGCTTTTGTGGGCTAATAGCCACTTCATCAAATGCATGGAATGGAAAATACAGAGGCAGGTGTAAATGCACAGCACATGAGAAGATGGGAGTTGCCCAGGCAAGTGGCGAGAGGGTCAGTGCTAACGAGCCAATTCAATTAAGATAGAAGTGGACTATTTTCAACAGTTAACGAAAAGGGGTGAATATGAAGGGAGAAATTTTTTTTGACACAACCAGTCATGTCAGTTATTCCCATGCATTATTTTGGGAATGTCCTTAAACTTCTACCATGAGCTCTTGACAGTTAAAGCTTCCTTTTTTGCAATACTTAGATACAAGTGATCTCTTCTGCTTTTAGATAAGCTGATTTTACAAATACAGCAAAGTAGTGATACCCAAAATGTAAACGTAGACTTGTTAGTGAAAGGGGGAGAAAGTTCTACATTACAAATGGTGAAAAAGAACAGCAAATGATCAGCTAGCAAAACGAGACAATCCCATATTGCTTTACTATAGTGTCCATATACTTTTGGCAGCTCTGTTTGTACAGCACTCTGATTCATAGAATTGATAGCAGCCTACTCTGGCTTCTGTGCAGTTCAGCACGTCAGTATTTAAAAACGTATTGAAAATCGGTGTGTTTCTGTGTGTGTGTGTATTTTTACTGTTTTTTAGGGGGCAACGCTAAATTGCTGGTGATGCTGTGCGTCTCCCCCTGCCAGAAGTACTTAGCGGAATCGCTGCAATCCTTGGGGTTCGGGACTCGTGCTCGGCAAGTTCAGAGAGGACAAGTCAAGAAAAGAAATCTGCCAATGTCAAGCAAATCAAAATAAAAGCTAAAGCTCCTGTGGATTAAAGTATTATTAATGAGTTCCTCAGATGAAATGTATCTTGTTATCATAAAGTCATGCTTTAAGATGTAAACTGCCAGTTTAAATAAACACTCCTCAATATGGCATTAGCAAAGCCATAAACTTGCTGATAATGTTCTCGTTCCAAAGATAACATCAGGTATTGGAAATAGCTACCAAGCATGATGGATGGCATGGAATAGAAATATATTATGCCTTTTAGGGGAGCAACATCAAGACTGAGTTTTAGCGAAAATGTTTAACACTGGGAAATAAGTAAATTAAATCAGCAGTACACTGAGCCTGAAGAGTTCGCACTGGAAAGGCTGAATCTCTGTCCTATTAGTGCAGTAAAAAACACAAGTCTTTAATTACTTTGTTTCATTTTAATATCTCAAACTTAGTGGAAATATTTGGTTCAATGTTTGGGTTAAAATTAGGCACATATCTTGCTGACTTCCTCTCCTCTCTCTAGCACTGGGTTATTCCTAACCCATTCCTATTCCCTCAAGAAAAAAACAGGACCCAAACAACCTAACTCAAAGTAACATGCTTTAACTACTAGGCCAGGTTTTTTCTAGCAGCTTTTGCCATCTTTTCTGTGCTGAATCTGTAAGATGGTGGGCTGAGGTTTGTGAATGTAATGGCATTGAGGGGGGAGTCTTACGCAATTTCAAATAACATTACAGATCAAAAGAGATTCTGAGGTATGTAGTTGGGTTTTATTAACATCTAATGTGTGTTATGTGCTGTTTGAATGTGCCCAGCAGAGGCCAGTGATTCACTGTGACTTTTTGCATCTAGGGATCGGACTGCCTCTAGCCTGGGATAGAGGTCATTGGTGGGTCTCTGTGAGGAAGCTTAAATTGCATTTTCCTGTCTGAAAGACTTGACTTTATAGTGGATCGAGTCTCTCAACTTTCAAAAGCATAAATATTTATCCAGAGATTATATAGCACATTACTATTGGAATTTCACCCTTGAATGTATACCAGGTGCTACATTGCACGTGGTGCTCTGGTATTATCTCTGACCCGCAGTACATTAGCACTGTACTTGTGTGATGGGAGAAAACTCATTTTCCTAATAATGCGGCCAGGTTCAAATTCCTGTATTGACTTTATCTGATTTTAGCTGTAACACAGGAAAACGCTAGTCATTGTCTTGGTGGGAATTTTCATGTGGACAGGATAGAGGACATAATGAAGTCCAAGGGTTGAGTTGGACTGAGTAATGTTAGCATATAAAATGAAATGCACAGTATAAAATTATGTGGGAGTTAGGCACCTAGGGCTTTTGAAATTTCACCTATCTGCATCTTTAGATACCTAAATACCTTTGAACATCTGGCCTTAGGTACTTTTTAAAATTTTACCTTCAAACTTGATTTTTTCATAAATTATTATTTCCTTGCTGAGGCTTTTCTTCAAAGCTAGGTATTTATTTACAAAATCTACATGATACAAAAACTAGCAATAATGTATTGTTAAGGTTGAGAAATCAAGTCTTCAAGTGTCAGCAAATACCAAAAGTTAAAGGTTCCACGTTAACATTAACTCTGCCAGATTGCACGTATGTAGCATTTTCTATTCCTGTTTTCCTTGTTACCTTAGTATATTACTCTGTTTGATCTATATCATAACATGTACAGGATATGCAGTGCAGCAAAGTTAACATTATTCTAGAAACATTTGGTTTTGGAATTTCCTGCTTATAAGGGTTTGATTCCTCAGTCTTAGTGTTGTATTTGATGTCCCTTTATTTTTACAGTGGGATGTGAGTGGGGAAGACAGACTGCTTCCAAATTGCAGCATGAACTGAAATGGCTTTAATACAGCAATGTAAGTTAGACTCTGTTGTGCTGTAAAATTCCTCACATCTTCTTAAGGAAACCGGGAGATCTAAATTGGTGTAATGTCCATGCTGAGGACCAAGAAAAGATGTAAGTTAAGAGGTGGCCTTATTACTCCTGGCAGCCGCTTTTCTTTTTATTCCTCTGTTTTAGCCATCAGGCCTTGTCTACTCTAAAATTACCACTATGCTAGAGCCCCCAATTATCATAGAGATGATAGATGACTGCGTGGTTAACATACTGGGTCTGGGGCTCAGTGGAGTAATGGTTGTGTCCTAACTATGGTGTAACATGGTTTAGTTGTGCCTGTGTAGACCAGATCAGTTTGTTATAACTGTGCTGTGGGACCCATGCTAAACCCACCATAGGAGTGTGGAGAGACTAAGTGTAGTAGTGTTTCTTGGATGTTCAGATAGTACAGTAATGGAGCCACAAAAGTGCCTAGATGTAACTATGGTCTGTTAGGGTTGCACTAATAATAATCCAAGGGCTAATGTATCATAGAGGAAGTGATGTGTTTTTATGAAAATCCAAAAAAAATAAGGGTAAGAATTATCATAACCAGTGTACAGTCTGGATAAGAGATTCCTAAAATAGGTTAAAACCCTTAATGAAGCCAAAATATGTTAACAGTTTAGAGTTCAGCTGTTCCTTTTGTGCACTCTCTCTAGCAGTGCTGCTTCACTCGCTCTGGGATTAAAGTGCTCCTTGCTCTGTAGTTCATGCCATGAAGATCTCCGCTCTACTGCCATTAAAATGTGCAGTACCATAAGCATTAGGAAATGCAGTCCATAAGAAGGCATATACATTACATATTTCCCAGCAATGCAAATTATTTTGCTATATGATTGTGGACAAGTCTCTTAGGGCCAGATTTATAAAGGTATTTAGGTGTATGAAGATGCAGAAAGACAGTGGGAGTTAGACACCTAACTCTCAAGTCCTTGTAGCACTAGGCACCTAGCTACTTCTTTAGGTGCTTAAATGCCTTTGTAAATCCGGCCTAAATCTTAACGCCCAGATCCTCTAAGATGCTTTACTCCCCACATCTGGACCTAAATTCCAGATTTCAATTAATCAGTGTATTTTAGACATCTAACCTGATTTGGTGTTTTTGAAATCGCACTAGGTGCCTGCTTCTATCTTTAGGTTCCTAAATACCTTTGGAAATCTGATCCTAAATCACTTTAAAAAATGAGATTTAGGTCAGGTATGTGCTTCTGAACATATCACCCCTAAGTAGGTGGTTTGATTATTTTTTTTGCAGAGGTTCTGAGCACCAGCAGCTCCTGGGGGGGCTTAAATGGAGTTGTAATTGTCTACACTTATGCAAATCAGCTTGGAGTTTTAAAAAAAGAAAATTAATGATCATGCCTCATTCACCAACTCTTAAACTAAACCTCAGCCTTTGTTGAAGTTGGATTTTATTTGTATATATGTAGGTATATATTTAGTGTCCGCACATAGCTTCATGCCTTGGCTGCAGCTACGTCACAAAGAAAGGCTGTTCTTCAATTTACCCAGGGCTTGGAAGACCATAATTAGTACTGGAATGTGCACAATAATGTTTAATTTGTTTTTAAATATTCATCACTGAAGCTATTTTATTGAAGTGCTTTTCCAAACCACTACAGATTGGGAGGCGCAGGCTGGTTACTGGAAAAGGCTTTGTGTTCCCCCAGTGGGCAGTAGTTGGAAGATAACGAGTTAGCAACTATTTTCAGCCAACGAAAAAGGCTGCAGCTTTTGTTCATGGAGGGGACAGACTGGGCCTGGCCCAAGCCACTTGGAATGCTGAAAGCAGCCCCTATGGCTTAGTTTTTCCTGGTTGAGAATAATTAATAATAGTCCCAAACAGTCAAAAATACAGGCCAGTTACTAGACAAATGAGACCAGTGGGTGAGCTTGATGCAGGATGAGGATAGTCAAGGATAGATGGGGGAGGGAGAAGAGGCATGAGGAAAGAAGTACAGTAGACTCTCGATTATCCAGGATGATAGGGGGAAAAATAATTCTGGTTAATAAAATCCTGGATAATCACCATCCATAGGAAATATGGGGAGGGGGGTTGATTCACCAGCCATCCTGTCCCAGGGGGAGATGTTGGTTCACTGGCTGCTCTACTCCCTGGTAGGGTTTTTTTGTGGGTGTGCTTGGGGCGGCAGCAAAGCCAGAGCCGGCCCTGCGAGTTGTGTGTATTTTTTTTGACATCCTGGTTAATCCACATCCTGGTTAATCCAATCCTGGATAATCGAGAGTCTACTGTATATCCAATGCAGTTTGTACATATAACATAGCCTCTGACCTGTGCCCTGGCTCTGCATGTAACCCATTTTATATTTTGCCTCATGAGGCTAGTCCTTCATGTAGCCACACTTCAGGATATTCTGCCTTAGATATCATAGACTGGATGGAAATCTCAGAATAAATCCTTTATAAGTGGTCAAGAAGTATTTTTTGTTAAAAGTAGGTAACAGCTTTTTCTAACATAATTTGAACCTGCTGATTTTGAAAATGGTTGTTACCAACCTGAATTTTGATGTTTAGCCCCTCAAACTTGCAAATTAATATGGCTACCAAAAATTCACCAGAAATGTTTGATATACTAACCGCATGTGCATGAACCTATCAACAATATCAAACTGATTGGTATAATTCCTTTTTAGTTTAAGAAGACATCGTGGTTTTAACATGTATTACATCTTAATATTAAAATGTTCATATAATTTAGTCATCCATATCAGAATATTAGAAATAAGTTAATCATAACACAAGTTATTTTCCTGTCATATGTGAAGTCATTTTCTTGCATGCTTAGTATTTGTTTTATAGTACGTAATGCTTTGTAGTTAACTACAATTAACATAAAGTGATGGTGATGAGTTGTTGGGGGGGGGTTGTTTTGTTTTTTTAAAACAGATAGTGAGAGCAACAATAAGGCCTCCACTGGAGTACTGTGGCCAGTTCTGGACACCACATTTTCTGATAAAGTCCAGAGAAGAGAAATAAGAATGATTAAAGATCTAGAAAATGACCTATGAGGGAAGATTGAAAAAATTGGGTTTGTTTAGTCTGGAGAAGAGACGTCTG
This sequence comes from Sternotherus odoratus, assembly GCA_032164245.1. NCBI lineage: Eukaryota > Metazoa > Chordata > Testudines > Kinosternidae > Sternotherus > Sternotherus odoratus. Next base: position 102,848,568 of record JAVMKO010000003.1, read on the forward strand.
AGGGGGGGAATAGCAGTTTTCAAGTACAAGGAGGAGGGTGAAAAATTGTTCTTGTTAACTTCAAGATATGACAAGAAGCAATCAGCTTAAATTGCAGCAAGGGTATTAGGTTGGACATTAGGAAAAACTTCCTAACTCAACTTAGGTAAGCACTGGAACAAATTGCCTAGTGAGGTTGTGAAATCTCCATTGTTGGAGGTTTTTAAGAACAGGTTAGACAAACTCCAGTGAGGAATGGTCTTGTTATTACTTAATCCTGTCTTGAGTGCAGAGGACTGGACTAGATGACTTATTGAGATCCGTTCCCATCCTACACTTCTACAATTCTGTGAAATGGTGGTTTATGACACTTGTATTGGTTACTGAAGGTAAGTAAGTCTCAAGAGAGCCACTCCTAAGAATCAAGTAAAGATGATGTATGTGAAGCAGGTGTACAAGGATTGCAACAGCCATTAGAAAAAAAAACACAAGATGACCAATACTGGGCTGCCATTGGCTGAATTGAGACTTTCATTCAAAACAGACAGTATCCACAGAAATTGCTATGCCCACTAGATCAACAAAGGCAAAATCAAGATGTTACAGAAAGCAAGAGCATCTGCAATTTAGGTCTGATATGTGGAAAGCTGTAGTGATCCCAATAAAGACACCTGTGTCCATAATACAAGAGAGACCAGCTCTGTGAAACCTTGGTGAGTGGAGATGCTGAATGAAGAGAGCATGTCCTTGCTGATATCAGTGTGTCAGCTGCCTCAGTACCACTGACTAAGAGGAGTTGTTTGTTTACCTGTGAGCACAAACAGGAATAGATAGGGCCATTCTTCAAAAACTTTGTTCTTCTCCTTGGAAGATGCCTATAGGCTAGTTTGAGCAGTTGCTCTTCTGTTCAAAATCTCTCTCGTGTGTAGTTCTGCATGCATCTATTTCATCCTTCCTCTAGCTCAGTACGTACATAGGGTTATTAAAAAGGTTACTATGGAGATGGGAACTATGCCACTTTCAGTAAAATAATGACATACAGGCCTAAGCTCCATTTCTTCTGAGCCTATCAAATGCTTCACCCAATGTTAAGTAAAGATTAGGGCATGGAAGAGGCCTACATGGCTGAAGATCAATTCAGATAAGATGGATGTGATGCTTGTTAGGATGGGGGAAGCAACAGGAAGATAGGGCAAGGCCTGTATCTACCTTGTAACTGAGGCTGTGTGCCTACCATTTGTTATGTGAATTGGCAATCGCAAGGCACTTTTAGATCTGCACTGCTGTTAAGTGGATATATAAAAGCAATGACCCTGGACAGCTTTTACTCCTGACTAAGAGCATGTGACCATTTCTCGCTAATGCAGGTTCCGATAGCCCAAGCCGCTGTCATTCTGAGATTAGACTGGCTGTGCACGAAGGGGCTACACATTACATCACCTCAGAAAATGAAGCTAGTGCAAAATGCAGCAACTTAGGTGCAGTTTCTGGTTGTGAGTATGTGATGTCAGGTGGGGGATCGGCAACAGCATCATAGTGGGTGGTGGTGAACAGGTTGGATTTGACTTATAAATCCCTCACGGCATGTGTGCACTGTAGCTGGGAGTAAGCCACCCAGCCCTGGTAGACAGACTTCTGTTAATGGCACTTGAGCCAGCACACTAAAAATAGCACTGTTGATGTTGTTGCAGGGGCAGTGGCTCAGGGTAGCTACGCAAGCTCAGATATAGGGGAGCAGGCAGCCTTTCCACACAAGCATATAGTCTGAGCCAGTGCCTGTTATTTTCAGCACAGTAGCAGAGTTAGTGCAGGTTTGTTAGGTCCCTTCCAGTCCTACATTTCTATGATTCTCAGATAGCTGGAGTGGGAGGCACACGTTCCGTTCCACTGTAGATATACAATCACCTTTCTCCTTAGAGAAACAGCAGCACTCAAAGGCAGCACATGCACTAGAACTCCCTGGTGGTTTAAAAGGAGAGGGACCTGGTGGCAGCGTTTGCAGTGAGAGGTTCTGATCTTTAGCATTCACTCCCTCCATGTTCTGTCAGGACATGCTGCAAAGTCAATCTCTGTCCTGGGCCTTGGGGAGGGAGAGGTGATCTGAGGCTGGGATCCAGAGTTGCTGTCCTGTTCTTCCTTCCCCCACTAGTCTTGGTTTTGAGGAAGCTATTGTCTTTACTTTTGCATTCTATATTCAATATACGGCAAAGGTGTCAAGAGTCCTAGCTTGTACCTGAGCTCGATCTAAAAGAAAAATAAGCCTTAAGACTGGTTATTAACAATGAAATTTAAAAGTGAGGCCACCTTCTTTATGCAGCTCTCTGCATTAGTACAGTAAACCATTGAGGTGCTAATATTATTTGAAGGCTTTAGCTTTGGCCTTCACCCTAGGCCCAGCTTGTACACTAATAGCCTACCACTATCTACTGCTGCGGCTTATTTAAAGAACCACATGGGTTACATAAAGAACCTATAGACTCCGTCTCATCTAACAAGCATGATTATGTTGCAGTAATAGCTCTACAGTTAAGGTAATTTGTTTCAATTGAAAACCCAGTTTTTACTACACTTAATCAAAAGAATTCCTCTCTGCCTGACATCTCTTATCGCCTGAGGCTAGAGACCACAGAGATTTCCCCCACTCACAATGTTTGAGATTAAGCAGGCAAGGCATTTGGCTGATATGAGAGTCCACAAATTGAGTACTTACCGGGTTTTTGAAACATCTGCATTGTCGCTTTGACGCATCAGATTAAATTATTCATTTGTCACTGGTGACTACTATTTTAAGCATTCTTTGGAAGGCTGTACAAAACCAAGCCCCCAAAGGAGTACTTAACAAAATAACAGCTCACTTTGACAAACTTAGGTGCCTAAATAAGAGACTGGCTATTTCAGAGATGTTGAGAAGCAGTAGTTCCCTATGACTTCAGTGGCAGTTGTAGGCGCTTACCGTCTTTGACAATCAAGAGCAACCTACGTGCCTAAATTCAGGTATACAAATTTGAACACTTTGTCCAAAGAGTTTAGGCTAGCACTTACATTTTCATCCTTTCCCTTTCACCCTGGGCATTACAACCACAGGAAAGAGGTTAGTTGGGGGTTGGCTTTAGTCTCTCAACATTACTACTTGCAAAGTATTATCTTCCGTAATTTGCACTCCTCCCCTTTAATTACATAAAATTGTTATTCTGGGAGGGATAGGTTCACTTAACAGTTCACTTAAAGGCAAACACTCTGAAAATACCTGATAGCGTCTCATCTTCACAGCTTATACATCTTTCTCCCTGGTTTTGTTTTAAAATAATGGCTATTACAAAAAGCCCTTGGAAACAGTGCCAGACAGGAGACAGAACGTTGTCAACTTCTTGAGCTCTTTGGTTTATATTTCTATTCAACATTGAAAATCTTATCCCTCTTCATGTCTCCCACTGCATGGATTTGGGTTGACATTTGGAATTATGCAGTCAGACGCAGGGTTAAAGAAAACAGCCTGCTCCAGAAATGCAAGCATGTAGCATGAGAGGTGTGGTACATACAATTTTGTTCTCCTTTACAGATTTAGTCATGGACTTTGTTTAGCCCTAAGTATTTGGACATGGTGTGCCGGCATACACTACCTGTGTTTGATGTACAGCACTTGTGCGCTGATAAGTTTCCTCTGGGTTTGAGATCCAATTATTTGCAACATTTTTCATACAAGACTTATGTAGAGTAAGGTCACCCCAGTGCAGGGGTCTCTGTAAACATCTGTGTGGCATCCTAAATCCTTAACATGGAGCTTAAATAGCCCATACAGCTTTGCATGGCCCTGCTTCACTGAGGTGAATGCTTAGGGAACTGCAGAACACATTGAGGAATAAAAAGACTGTTTTTATGCCCACAGTGCTTAGCCCTGTAAGAGAGCTGGTAATGATTCGCGTATGGTTCTGAAAGTATACTCAACCTGTCCCAAGCCCAAAAGAGGTAATCCCTGCCCAAAACAACTGAATTAGACATAGGTTTTTGAAAGTGTTATCTTAGGTGACTTAGACACCAAAATCCCATTGAAAGTGAATGGGACGTGGGAACCGCTGTCATTAGGGACAAGTTTTTAAAGGTATTTAGGTGTCTAACACCAACTGATTTTGATGGGAGTTAGGCACTTAAATGTCATTAAAAATCTGGCCCTTAGGTGCTTGTGAGAATTTTATAGGCAAAGTTAAAGCACGTGTTAGGGAGAAGAGTTGATGCAGAACATATGTCCTACCCAAACTAATTCTTGCAGGAACAGGACACAAGAGATTTAGGAAGTGGAATTTGGGGGGGGGGGGGGGGAGAAGAGAATCACTTTTTTTTTTTTTTTTTTTTTAAACACCCATCATCCCCATTTCTCTCAAAACTAATTCTAGCCCCTTTTGTTTAAGGCTCACCTTTTGAATGGTAATTTAACTGCACCAAAGAGACCACATTGTGGGAAAGGAGCAATGCGTGTATCTTCTCTCAGCCCCCCAGCACATCTCCGACAGGTAACATTCCACAGCTCCCTCCCTCCCCCACTGCCAGCAAATGTTTCCTCTGCAGCCCAAAATTCCCAGTTGCCAGTGGGCCTGATCTCCGGCCTGGTTCACTGCTAACCCCTTCTTTGGGCTCAGCATTTAGTCCTCCCTTCCTCGTGCTAGTCCTAGTAAGTCTATCAATCACAGTTTTCTACACCCAAAGAGCAGCAATACACTTGCAGTCTGAATAGCTTCATTTAGCTAAGGGGCAACAAGCCCAAAAGCAAATATGTAAGAGGGCACAGTGTGCATTGCCTCTGTAATGTGCCACAGCCACTCTGCCTCACAAAAACGGCAGCAATCTCTGTCAACAGCTAGGTCCTGGAACTTTAAAGGTGTGGTACACTGAAAATAAGGTAACAACTGCCAGTTACATATAAATAAGAGGAAATGCTCAGGATTTTTGCAAAGCCAAAGTTGCCGCCCATAAACAGCTGTCTTCACACTCCCCCTGGTTCCTCAGCTGCATCTGCAACTGCTAGATCCCATCCAACCAGGTCTCAGCCAGTCTGCCTGCCCTGCTCCCCATCCAAGGGACAGCCCTCCAGGCAGGTGCTCGCCGACAGGCTGGCACTGCATCCAGGCCCTGCCACCATGACAAAGTGTGACACTGCCTCCCGCCGCGAGCGAGGCAACAAAATACCCCTTCCCTCCCCCCTCTGGGAGCTTGAAATATGATAATCCGACAGGGAAGGGATTGGAGGAGCAGATTGTTGGAAGCATCTCAGGTGGTTCTGGCTTTTATCTCTGTACTCACACAACCCAACAACTTTGGACTTTGTTGCTTAGTCAACATGCACAGACATGTAACTCATGTCCTAGGATGCAAGGGTGGAGAAGAAGAAAGGACAATGCTATTGGTCAGGCAGGTGCAGGTTTGGGACGGGGGGAGCTGCAGAGTGATGGAGATGGACAAAACTCCATTTGGGTGTTGCTGACAGCAGCCCAGGCCCCTAGAAGCTGCACCCTCCCCCTCCATAGGCCCTGCATTACTGTACAATTTTGCACTTCCATTCCTGCTATATCACAATGGAACCCACCTTCAAGGGGAATGGTGTTCACCCTTCCCTTATTCACAGCTGCAGGAGGAGTCATGGCTGTTTGCCCAGTAAACAATGGCATCATAATGACACTAATTGTACTGAAAACTTTCCAGCTACATGAGACTCAGGCAACAGCCACCAGGAAGGTGGTACAATGGCAAGAAAAGTCAGTGAGCTGCTCTGAGTTTAAAAAGCACTGAATAGCCAGAATGCAGCCAGGAGTCAATGGGAACTAAGTGTGCACAATACCTGTGACAGTCAGGTCCTAAGGTTTAATCCTGCTAATACCAGCATCATGCAACTGTAGAGAGGAGCCCTGTCAGCATCAAGCTGCAGGAAATAGGGCAATTCCTGTCTAAGGCTCATAGCAGCCGCTCTGCATATGCCAGTACCAGCACTTTATCTTTCAGCAGTAATTTTGTTTTGACTCTGGAAGTGGTCTGCTTTGATGCAAATTAGAAAGAAATGTTTGACACACAGTGGCTGAGTTGTCGTGCAAATGCATTAAGCAAAATTACAGCCAGCTGCAGCGCCATTGAACCGGCTGTTAATCATGACATGAGCCCACAGCCCAGTCGTGCCTCCGCACACAACTGTCTTGCATTACAGCAATGGGCAGGGCAGGTGGAGGAGGGCGGGCAGGCACTGATGGTGCAGAGTCCAGCTACAGAACTTCAGCATCATGATGCTCAGCTTTACTGAAAGACTTTTACACCAAAGAGGATGTGTAGGGCGCTTTTTTTCACATATGAAACTAAATGGAAAAGTCAGTTGTTCCACCACAGCGACAGAGCCCCAGGTCCACCGGGGGACGTCAGGCCTTACACTGCAGAGCAAGCATTCAGTGACGAACTTTTAGAGGCCTGGAAAATCACAACGCCTGAGTTAGGCAGCATCCCTCTACAATGACTGGGGAAAGATGGATGCTCTAGAAGGCCCGCCACAAAATCCAAGGTAGGTGAGACAGTATCTTTTATTGGCCCAAATTTGCTAGGCCAGGATGCTGGGTGGGGGATGGGAACTAAGCTAGCCAATGGGTGATGCCAATAAAAGAGGGTGTGGCGAATGCCCTGCTTTGTGCACAGAATTCAATGCTGACGTTCTAGTTGTGGAGAGGCACCAACCGCTCTGACAGACAGGGTGACCAGGCAGCAAGTGTGAAAAATTGGGACAGGACATTTTTTTTTGGGGGGGGGCACAGGGTAATAGGAGCCTGTATAAGAAAAAGACCCCAAAATCTGGACTGTCCCTATAAAAAAAAATCAGGACACCTGGTCACCCTGCTGACAGACAACCTGGCAAAAACAGTTGGCAAAGCAGGGCTCAGTATTAGTTCTACTAAAATAGATATCCTTGAAGCAGTAACATCACCTTCGAAGGCAAAAAAAAACCCCAAGAAAATGGAACAGTTCTCTTATCTGTGCAGCACTGTATTTTGACCAAGGGACGCCTCAAGAAGGAAGTGACATCATTTACTAACCTCAACGACATATGGAAATTGAAATATACAACTGAGAGAGGTGGAAATCTACCAAAACTTTAGAAGGGGGAAAAAAAAGTGCCACACGCGATTCTTTTCAGCCAATGCACACATAGTCACCACAGACGAGCTCTGCAAAATCACCAACCAGCAACTTGTTTCCCCTAGAATCAGAAGACAGTTGTTGGACATCACCACGTTTGGGGCATAGACACAGACTCTGCGGGCTGGAGCACCCATGAGAAAAAATGGTGGGTGCTCAGCCTCCCTTTCACCACCTCCTGCCCATCATGGATCAGCTGTTCCATGGCATGCTGGGTGGTGGAAGAGCGAGGGCATGGTGCACTTGGGGGAGGGGACTGGAAGAGGCAGGGCTGGGGTGGAGAGTGGGGGCAGGACCTATGGCAGAGCTTGGGAGGGGGAGTACCCCCAGCACATTAGAAACTCAGCACCTATGGTTTTGGGCATGTACGCCAGATGCCAAGACACAGACTCCCATATGAAGCAGTCAAGTGGAAACGAACTGGTGTGAGGAAACATGGGCACCCAACAAGATCCCTTAGCATGGAGAGCAGAACAGTCCATCTCAGTGCTATAGAGCAGATCGAGGCAGCAGCAGCAACAGAAAATGGCAGAGTGGAATGGAAGAGACTGCTTCCCCCCTGTGCGCCAGCATTAGCATGGGAAAGATGTAATGTAATAACACCCTCATGGGTTTCTGCCGATTCCGCCACCAAGACATTTAGTGATATTTTGAATGTAGTTGTTTTAGACTTCAATTTCCTACACCCACCTTCTCTAATCACATCACTGGGAGATTAAACACAGCAGCTACAGGCTGAAGGAAAACCAAAGATTTATATAAATGTATTTACAAGTCAAAAAATTGTGGGCTAAATAGTTTTGGGTGTAGCAATAAGGCAGGCTTTCAAAGTACCACAGCTGCTCCTGTGAGCACCTTATACTCAACTACCCCTGTATCTACCAGAACGAACAGATGTGGCTTATGTCTCCGAGTTAAGACAAATGACTCTTCCATCCACAGATTCAGCTATTCAACCTTTAATCCCCAATCTTTGAGAATCAGCTCCTCCCAGAGCCAATTGGTGCAGACTGCATTGTGGAGCACCTCCAGGCTAAGGGAACCCTGCAACACAGTTTGGGTTATGCGTAGTTCCATGCAACAGGCAATTTAAAGGGGGTGATTTAAAGGGCCCGGGGCTCCTGCCGCCACTACTGCCCAAAGCCCTTTAAATTGTCCCCCAACCCCACCACCACTACGTCAGGGCTCCAGCATTTAAAGGGCCGGGGGTGGTAGAGGCAGCAGTAGTCCTGGACCCTTCAAATAGCATCCGAGCACTGCTGCAGCAGTAGCGGGGCTCCATGGATGATTTATAGGGCTCGGGGCAGTAGCAGGAGCCCTGGGTCCTTTAAATCGCCGCCAAACCCCAGGGCTCCCAGCCACCTCTTACAGCAAGGACAATTTTCATTCTTTCATATCTGTGTATAAAGAAAAAAAAAGGCATTTTGTGAAAAAAAACCTGATTAAACCAGAAGAACTAGAAAGAGGCTCTGGGGTCAAAGTGCACCAAAGGGGATAATGCTTGCAAGACACTATGAAAACATTTCTGTTCATATTGTATATAAACAGGTGTTAGAGTATTTAGGGAACATTGCAACATTAGGATGAAAATCCTATTATCTTTACAATAGACGCACGAGGTGCTTTGCTCTATGGCCACATAACAGGTCTAATTCTAAACTGGCATCCTGGAAATAAACTCATACAAAATTCTTCTGTAGGATGTCTAAAAAACGGTGGGCCAAATTCTTCCCCCAAACACATGGGAACTACTCCCACTGAAATCAACAGTTGCTTCATTTGCACAGGCAAATGATATATTGTCCCTGATCTTGCAATCAGCTCTACATGGGCAAAGCCCCAACCCCTACGCAGAGACCCAGCCTGCCGAGCCATGACTACAGAGCTAATTGCAAAACCAGGACTTTAGCAATTCTAGTAAAGTAGGAGTGGCTAGAAAATGGCTTTGGCTTGAATGTACTTGGATTGAGACATCAATAGGTTCAACACAGCTGTGCCTGATAATGGCTGAATTACAAATCCTTCTTTTCAGAGATTTATAATAGTGTAAGAATTTCTTCAGGGCTGACCACAGACACGACGGGCCACATTTTCAGACAGGAAAGGTTTGGTTGAGCATGCCAAAAATGCACATGAACACACACACACTTACGTGCTAATGCTGCTCACAATTGCACATTCTGGCTCATCAACTATTGAAACTAGCCACTTGTATGTGCATGTACCCAACCTTCACATGGAAACATGGATGAACAAGTACAAGGACTTTTTTTGCAGGTCTGCCTTTACTCTCCATTTTTAAAAAGGTGTCCAAGAAAGTTTCAAGCCAAAATTGTATTTTCTTTCAAAGTCACAAGAAAAGGTTCAGCTCTTTTTGAGTTAGATAAAAAAATTAAAGAACCCCCTTGTAAACAAAGAGAGAGAAGCCCAAGGTGTAGAAAATTTGTATCTGGATCAAATTTACCAAGAGTACCCCCCTCAAGGTGTATGTTCAGATCCAGGACTTTGCTATTGACCCAGCTATTAAACTACACAACTGAACATATGGCACTTTAATGCCACCTTGAGCGCTGAGAGTTTGGAAGGCTAAGATAATAGAAGAAAACATGAGAGCTGGTGCCAGTTCTCAAATGACAGCTACTCGCTATCTTGTTCACCATTTTGTTGGTTTCCTTTACTCGCAAATGCAGTGGGTGCAATGCAAGGTTCTCAGAGCTCTGAGCACTGCACATACCCAGGGCAAAATGTTAAAAAGTTTTTCCAGTCTTGAAAACCACTCCTACATTAGGCAATTGAAAAGGCAATATTCACTGCCCTGGATAACTGCTGTACTTGCAGTTTGAGATAGTGCGGCATCACAGTCTTTGCAGAGGGCAAATGTGGAGTTCCAATATATATAGACAGCTCCATGAATGAATGGAATCCACTGTATTTATCAGGTTACTAAATAAGGGATATATCGTGTCCACAAACTCATTGCACCCTCCTCCTTCGCTGGGGCAAACCGCCACGTATTGTTGTTTCTACTGATTCGGACAAGGGAAAGAACACAACGTAAACTTGTCATTAATGTGACTCATTCCTGCTGTGGTAGGCCAGCAGCCAAGTGGTGTGGATGTGGTTGGAACCAAAGTTCAGTGCTTATATTTAGTGGAGGCAGAAGGACTGAGTTGACAGTGTCCGCTAACTGACCTGGAGTGGACCACTCATTCCAATAGATTATTCAGACTTTCTTCAAGCTTCCATCTGGCTTCTCTAGAGAGACACTCTCTATCCAAGTCTGTGGGTGTGGTGCAAAACTGAACTACTGTTCAGGGCACAGTGGACACCACTGAACTGCTTTCGCTCGAGAGCCTGACACTGCACGTGAATGAATGGAAGTTTCAGGGAGCAGGGGATAAGAGGTGAAACAGATACAGCAAACCACGTGTTACCAAATACCCTTGAATATCTGAAGCAATAGTGCTAAAAGTCTGTTGCACTGGCTCATGTCCTAGGCAAGGATAAAGAGAGAGCCACAAAGTTTCTGATGAAGAAGGATAAGGAAACTAGTTTGGATAAAAATTCAGAAGACTTCTTCACTCTCCCTACTCTAAGCCTTTGTCCAGAGTAGGAGTCAAATCCTTTTAGCAGTTCAGCAAAACCCCACTGACTTTTCCTGATGGCTACATTTAAAAGCTTTTAGGTTATTCCTGAAAGTGTCAATTTGAGTTACAAATGTCATCCAGCAAAAGTGAACAACATTTAAGAATGCATATCCTGACAAAGTCTTTATACCCCATAGAGAAGTGCAGCAATGAGAACAGATACCACTGGTGTTAAGAGTTCAATGAGAAGATGTCAGGGCACTCAAAGAGTTAGCGTACCTGCCATTATGTACTAAAAAACAGGAAAGACATCCAAGATCTACCAGATCTTTCCCAGTCCGAGCTCTGTCCGTTTCAAATACAGAGTCTCTTACATCAGTGAAGTAACGCTGCAGAAGTGTCACAATAGTGGACCATGCCCTTGTGTTCTAATGACAAGAAAAGGGCTTGTTACACAAAACAGTCTACACCCAGAGAGGAGAAACTGTGCAGTCGTGACAGAGACATCTCATGATAAAGCATAAGAGAAAGAACTGCCTGACCTTGGAAGTAAGGGGAGAGATGGCAAAGATGGCATCATGATCTGTAGCAACCAGTCTCTAGATTAAGGCAAAAATGATGTTAAACCAGCACAGAGATGAAACCCGTCACAATGTGTGACCCTATACTGGGTGGGTTGTAGTCTCCTCCAATAGCTACCTGAAGGGCCTGTCTTTTTCTCACACTTTGGCAATACCTGCTGCATAAAAAGTCTCACTGATGTGACAAAACCACACGCTCTTGCCCTGAGCGGTTTGTTCGGATAGAGACACTGTAATACACTAGGTAACAAAGTCCTGTGGCACCTTAAAGACTAACTATAAAGTTTTGAAGCATAAGCTTTCGGGTGCCACAGGACTTTGGGTATGTCTTCACTACAGCAGTAGGTCGATTTCCCTTAAGTCGATTTTCTAAAGTAGACTTTAGAAAATCGACTTAGTGCATCCCCACAAAGGACAGCAACTCGACAGTGTCTGTCCTTAAACTTTTGCAGGGGTCAACATAGGGAGTGTTGCACTGTGGGTAAGTATCCCACAGTGCCGGGAGTCCCCAGCTGTCACCACCTTTCGGGGCAGCCAGGCACGCTCCCCAGGGGACCGGCCCCAGTCCGAGCAGCTCCGTGGCCCCCCCACCTGCCCGAGCAGCCCCGTGAGCCCCCCCGCCCGCCCGAGCAGGGGGGGGGGAGCCGGCACGGGGCTGCTCGGGCGGGCGGGGGGGTTCGCGGAGCTGCTCGGAAGGTCGGAGGCTTAATGTCACCTGCATCCTCACTAGCAGGAAATCGACCCAGAGAGAGGTCAATTTCAGCTACTCCTCTCGTTAGGGAGGAGTACAGAAGTTGATTTTAAGCTCTCTTTAAATCTACTTTAAGGGCATGCATGTGAGGACGGGTATAGGCTTAAATTGACTTTAACTTGCTAAAGTCGACTTTAAGCCCTAGTGGGGACAAGGGCTTTGTTACCTCTGCTATTCCAGACTAAACACGGCTACCTCTCTGATGATTGTAATACACTAGTGCCCTCTTGTGGTTCAAGTGGGCAAATGTCCGTTGTTCCTAACTCCAGGATTCTGGGAGGAAAAACAGCCTGACTGAAGAATTAATTTGCATTTTAGAGATCAGCATGGTAGAAGAGTATCCTGCATGCCCACCATAGCAGCAAGGAAGCAACAGATGATCAATCAAGGCTGCAGCCTCAGGACTTTCTTGTTCCTGAGCATTCAAATCTTGCTGCTGTCACTGAAGCTGGTCAAAAAATGCCTTTTTTTGTTGTTGCCCTTTTAAAAAAAAATTAAGTTCACTTGTGTCTGTTTCCCAACTGAATTTTGGGTTTGTTTATTTTATGAAAAATTAACTAAACAATTTTAAAAAACTGAAAGCGTTTACTAAAAAGTTTGCAGTTCCCAGTTAGTCACTGAAAATGTTTTTTTCCATAAAAGATTTTTTCATTAAAACCATGTTTTTTTAACACGTACATATTAAAAATTGATCAGATGGAGCTCCAGTGATGTGCGAGTCATACCTCGGGGAATACTGCCAAGCAATACAGTTGAAAACAACATAGCCCTAACTCCTGGCCTCACACCAGAGCACCAAGACCCTTACACCGAAAGTCTCATGTTCCCCTGAATGTGACTTAGCCCACAGAGGGGGATATTTCTTCACCAGTTGCTTCCTTGGAACGGAGGTGTGAAGGAATTGCTTCTGCCCTCAGCAAAGACCTCTTGTGCAGTGCTGCCACGTATCTTGAAAAGTCTGTAGATGATGCAAAAAATAGAGTGAACTCCAGAGAACTGTATTATCAGAGTGTGGCCAATTGGGCGAGCATTTTATATTGGTCACCAGAGTCACATGGCACAACAGTGCCCCAGCTCCACACAACCTTCTAGATTTTATTGACTCCACTGCTACTGAAGTCATGGACTTCAAAAGTGAAGGATCTGCTCCCATTGGCTAGCCAGCAATATTGTTGTAACCAACTAGAGTGCATTTGATTGCAATGTTTAGTTATTTGATGAAGCTTTATAGGATTGTTTGCAGGGACACAAGATTTCCTCTCTCCTTGTTTATTTTTAAAACCTGGATAACATGAACTACGTTAGTGTGATCCTGAATTATTCAGAATGGCTTGTATTCAGAGGTGGAGTCCGTTCCAAATGCCATACTTTTGAATGTTATTGTAGCATGCAATTTGAAATAAAAATCCAAAAATATAGAATATAAAAAGTTGCTTCTTTGACAGATGTGATGAACATTAGGAAAGCTATAGAAGCAATTAATAGGAGTTTTAACATTCAATCAATGATTTTAAATAAAGTGAATACAGGCTTCAAGACTATTATCTTTCCTCTTCATAGATGCAAAGAAAGGTCCTTTGGTTGAAAAGGACAATTGTGACTGCAGATGGAATCTCATAGAAATGTAGGGGAGGAATAGGACCTTGAAAAGTCATCAAAAGCCTAGCCCGTAGCTAGTGGTTCTCAAACTTTTTCTATTGGTGACCCCTTTCGGACACCAGGCCTATAAGCGTGACCCCCCCCCTTAGGGGTCGGGGCTTGGGGGCAGGGCAGGGCTTGGGGGCAGGGCAGGGCTTGGGGGTGCCATCAGCCCCCCGGAGCAGAGGCTGGGCTTGGGGGGGGTGCCAGCAGCTCCCCAGGGCAGGGGACAGGGTACGGGGTGCCGCTGGCAGCCCGCCGCGGCAGGGCCTGGGGCTCTGGGTGCCACCGGCAGCCCACCGCTCCATGGGCCGGGTCTGGGGTCCGGCCCGCCGCAGCAGGGGCCAAGGCCCAGAGCACTGCCAGCAGCCCACTGCGACAGGGTCTGGGTCTGGGTCTTGGGGCACCGCCGGTAGCCCGCCGCAGCAGGGGCCAGGTCCGGGGCTCCGCCGGCAACCCACCACGGCAGGGGCTGGGGTTCGGCGTGCTGCCGGCATGGGTCGGGGCTGGCTGCCGGGGCTCGCGACCCCCACATAATCGGGTCACGACCCCTCAAGGGGTCCCGCCCCCCACTTTGAGAACCAATGCCGTAGACTGAGGCAGGACCAAGTAAACCTTGACCATCCCTGACAGAGGGTTGTCCAACTTGTTCTTACAAACCTCCAAATTGATGAGTATTCCACAGCCTCCCTTGGAAGCCTATTCCAGTGCTTATCTACCCTTGCAGTTAGAAAGGGTTTTTCAAGTATCTAAACTAAACCTCCCTCACTGCAGATTAAGCCCATTTCTTCTGGTCCTACCTCCAGTGCACATGGAGAACAATTGATCAGTCCTCTTTATAAACAGCCCTTAACACATTTAAAGACATAGAGGTTACCCCCAACCTCAAGTCATGCTGCACATGCACAGTTTTCCCCCCTTCATAGGTAGGCTTTTTATAAACCAGTGGTTCTCAGCCAGGGATATGCATACCCCTGGGGGTAGGCAGAGATCTTCCAGGGGGTACAATCATCTATATTTGCCTAGTTTTACAACAGGATCCATAAAAAGTACTAGTGAAGTCAGTACAAACTAAATTTCATACAGACAATGACTTGTTCATACTGCTCTATCTTTTATACACTGAAAATACAATATTTAAATTTGATTTTATAATATCGTAAAAATGAGAAAGCGAAGTAATGTTTCAGTTACTACTGTGCTGTGACACTTTTGAAAGCAAGTAATTTTTAACAGAGATGAAACTTGGGGGAGACGCAAGACAAAAATCAGACTCCTAAAGTGGTGCAGTAGTCTGGAAAGGTTGGGAGCCACTGTTCTAAATCATTTTTGTTTCTCTCCTCTGCAACAATGACAAAGTTGCAGGCAAGTTGGCTGTATAGGAAGGGGAATAATTGGTTGAATTACTTCTAATATCACAATGGTCTAGTACTCGGAGGAGTGGGGTGAGAGATTGATGCCTTGCTGTATATTTCCCCTTTTACACATAGGGTAACAAGATTGAAGTGTTTGGGATTGAAGGGCTGGGAGTGGTGGTGAGAGCTTATGGAAGCATTTTGGGTACTGCATGGCTGAGGGTTGGGGAAGAGGCTCTGTGCAGAAGACAGGGTGATGGGGGCCAAGAGGGTGGTGTCAAGAGCTCTGTAAATGCCAGAAAAGTGGTGCTGGGTGCCTGGGCGAAGCAGAGAGCTGGGGGATGACGGGAGCGCTGGGGGCTGGTAAATGCTGGGTGTGCAAGTAGATGCCGGGGGCTGGATTGTGACGGCCTGCATGAGGCGCAAGTGACTCGGTGCTGTGTACCTACGGACATAGTGGAGGAGGCGGGAGGTGGGTGCTCCTGGTTCACTCTCACCCCCTCCCCATGCAGGGAGAACTGGGCTTAGCAAGGAAGTTGAATGCTGGGGAACTGCCTATACAGCTGGCTGCAGCAGGAGCCAGGGAACTGCATGGGAACCAGGGTCAGGTCTATGAAGGATGTGTGAGGAAACAGCAGAGACTGGGCAGAGTGCTGTTAGAGGGGCCCCAAGGAGATACACCACTTACTGATCCTGGCCTGGAAACCTGCAAGCTCCTATTTGCTTTTAGAAGTACACGGAGGAGTCCCTATCCTCTACTGGGCTGTCCTCCTCCAGGATCCACATAGGCACTACTACTGTTTTCCCTTAAATTGCCACTGTACTGCCAGCCATGGTAAAATACCCCTTCACTTACCCATGGGCCTGAGTGTAACACACTCAGGCTAGGGCCTAGCCTCCGAAGTACTTCCTATGTTTGCCTCAAAGTCATGGTACACTTTGTGCGCTATTAGTACCTTAGAGGTTCAGTGCATCTATAGAATAAGGTTCCAGGATTGTCACACTGAAGTATAGAATGTCTGTTGAGTCCACATAAAGCAGAGTAAACTGCTCCAGGCATAGCTAAATGTTCTTTGTTCAGAATATCATCAGGTTTAATCATCACTGGTATTCACAGTCTGTTAGCATCCAATAAATTCTCAGCCTATACCTATGGGACAGCGAGGTACATAGCTATGCCATGCAGAAAGTCTTAGACCACTGTGATATCAGAAGTAACAACTCAGCCAATCACCACCCTTATCTCTACAGCTAATTTGCATGGAGGTCTGTATGAGCGAGACTGCACAGATGGTGGATTACTTGGCCAAAGTACCACAGTTCTACAAAACCACCCACAACATTACCAGCATACTCCTAATCCCAAATGCACACAGCCACTCCCCACAGCGCAAACAGCTCTCCCAGCACAATACAACCCCCACACAAATCAACACAATAACCCCAAACATCTGAACCCTAGAATATCTGTTGAGTCACTGTGAAGTGATAGAAACAGATACAAGCATAGTTGAAAGTTCTTTCAGTTGAGAGTATCACAGGGTTCAATCACCACAGCAGGGATTCAGAGAGTCTGTTATAATGCAATTTCGCAGCCATTTTTGACTTAAAAAAAAACAACTATGAATTCTGTCTAGAACATCACTGGCTTTCAACAACTAGTAATTATAAGGTACTTCCCTACTTCACTGGAAGTATTGTACATGTGAGGATACATTTATTAAATGTTTGCAAGATGCTCAGATCCTACAGTGACGAATCCCACAGAAAAGTCGACCTCTTTAAAGAAGTGGACAAACATCAGCTAATACTGATTAACCTTCACAGTGAAAGTTAATCACACTTATTGGCCAACACAACACTATGGTCTAGGATAAGGAAGAAAACTGGAGATGGCAGAGTCCTTTTGAGGCGTTTAATGTGGAATTAGAGAATCCCAACATGGAAAGGAAAAAAAAAAAACAGTTCCAAACTGAGTGTTCCCCAAAATAAAAGAGAGGAAATAAAATATTTCTGGGGGTAAAGAAAGAAAAACCTGGGGAGGAAATGATAAAATATCTACAGTAGATATTACAGAAAGATGAGACTTAAAAAAATCTGTCATGAGATTAGGGATGTTACTCTACAACAAGAAATGGTCAGAGGCAAACCAAAAAATATAAAGAAACATGGCATCTTAACTTTTGTACACCCCATGGGTTACCAGGAAATGCATTTGCCAGAGAACCTAATACAGCAAACCACTCAGAGGAGGAAATTTGAGCAGCCACCAAGCTATTGGCACCTCTTCAATTGTTGTCCTCAGAGAGAATGCAAATTTTGTAAGTAAAAAAAATGAAATGCAATTCATGCTCTGAGGAAAGAGACGGGTTCCTTACACATGGCAGATACTACGCCAGCATGCAGATGCTACTGGAATGAGTGCTCTTTAGAAGTTGGATTCTGGTGGGTGGCAGCTGATTTACCCAGAGGTGATCAGGATGGGGGTCCTCACACCACTGGAAAATCTTCCACAAGCAACTATCGTATCTACAATTATCTAGAACCAACACCTCGCCCTTGCAGTCTAATTTGGACATTTAGGCCCCAATTTACTACCCATCAGTCTTTCTACAGATTTTAACCAGAGTTAGATTGGGTCCTGAAAAAAAAAGACAAGACATGGATGGATTTGGAAACACTGCCACTGTGTAAACAAAAAAGCTTACTCTCTTCCTGCCAGTCCCCACTGATAAAAACAGTTGCTTTAATGATTTGGCTAATGAGTTTTAACTTGTGGGGGCTCTGGTCTAATACATATAGTGCAGAAACCCACATCAGCAAGTGAAGAAATGTTTCTTCAACCCAAATGCCTCTGGAAAAAATATTATTTACATCTACACCATGAATGGCACCGTGAATCCATTGAAGTCTGTTTTTCTATCCATTCTTTATTACAAGTGTACATATATTTATATATATTTAATTTTTTTAAAAAACCCAAAGATTCCTTTCATGGAAAGGAGAAACTTTTGCCATTAAAACAGAGTGACTTACAGCTGGTCATAACATCAGATAAAATACTTATTTTTACCCCTTACCACAACTAATCCACAAATAATAAAGTGAAACTCCTAGATTTAAAGACAACAAAGTACATTACTAGTCAAAACAGTAGTTTCATATGAATACAAAAAAGATATTCACAGTGTTTGTAAGATATAAAGTGAGTCACTCTCAATCTAAACAAAAAACAGGTTGATTCGGCCTTTCATATGCATACATCAGTATCAATATGAGCTGGATATACTAACAGGATAAAACTGCCCCAAATTTGGAGAGTTTTCTCTCTGCACCAACTAAAAATAAATAAATATATACATATATTTACACACAACCAGCAATTGTATTCAATGGCTACACATGCAAGAACCTTTTAGGCATTGGTGTTCCAGCTCATTTGTAAATCAGAGACAAACCCAGCACTTCAAAATAATGCCAGCAATAATTTAAAAATATTAGCGTTTTCACATAGTCTTGCTGGAATTGTGGGTCTTTTTGTTTGTTTCGAACATGCACAAAAAACAGTGATAAACAACTTCACCGTTTGGTGATCAGACTGGCACTTAAAAAAAATAAACACTTCAGACAGTCCACTAGAATATAGAAAATATCCAAATGATAAAGGTAAATTATTTATAGAGAAGAGTGAGTGAGTGAGTGTGCAGCACATTGTTTTTTCTGCCCCCGGAGAACTTCCAGAGAAAAATACCTTGCTGGATTTTTACCCTTCACCTCCCCAGAACGGAAAAGAATTGAAAGTGAGTCTTAACAATAGAAGGATTCTGGGAGGAATTGTGTTAGAATGGGTGAGTGATTGTGTGAATTTAGCATTAGAGTGACAGCACTGTAGGCAGAAGTCCTCTCTTTAGATAGGATAGACCAATAGCATGGGCAGCAAAAGCAGCCCCAGACCCTCACCAGCATCTCTCAACTCTGAGGTGGTCCCTCCAGGTTGAGGGGTGAAAAAGTAAGTTCAGTCTTCATGGAACAAGGTCACTTGTCTGCATGATCCTGGACTGAACCCACTTTCCCCAGCTCATTTTACATGCTGTTCAATAGGCCTCTAATGGTTTCAAGTTCGGGTCACTACAGACTGGGGCTGGATTTGACTGAATGTACAAGTTCTATCGCTGTCTCGACTCAAAGTTAAAATAATGAAGGACAATGTAGAGGGGTAGTGCGCTTTGCTTTGGATAGTCAAAGTAAACGGATGAATTCAGCATCATACAAATCATTGCAAAATTATAATAGCAGCAATACCAGTGGAATAAAACATGGTTACAAGCTGAGACACTATCAAAAAAATACATATTAGGGTCCGTATTGCATCTAGTCGACTCAGAGGATGTAGTCAATGACATTATGTTAGTGGGTGCAGGATCGGCCCACAGACACAGTGCTGAGAATGGGGAAATCTCAAAGGGTCAAGTTCTACAGTTCTTAAAGTCAACAAGACTCAATGACTTCATAAGGAGTTTTGCTCCATCAAGGATTGACCCAAGATATGGGAGTTCCAGAGTTACCGGTAAGCCACGAAGATTCTCATACACCTAGCAAGTACAACATACTTTTACTCATGCACTCAAGCAGCCATCGGCTCAAATACATTCTAAACATTTTCTGAGCAAAAAAAAATTTTTTTTTAACGTTTCTTGATAATGAAAGTATGTTGAGTCAGAGAGAATGACATATTGAGATCATGCTACATGGCTGCTTTTGTGCATCTTAAGTTTAAGACCATTTCCTTGCCAAGATAAAGGGTGATGGAAAAATTAAGACACCACCAAGAACCCTTGCCTCATGAACAGTAAGTTAAATGTCATGTAAAGCAATAGGGCAACTGACATTTTCAACAGAGCACTGTTAGGTATATCTCAACAGTGGATGCATCAATCTGCATGGAAATCTCATACCGTAACTGAGATCATGGAGTTTCTGGCTTGGTTATTTTAATAGTTCACTTGTAATGCAACCATCCAATTGACTGCTGCCTAAGATGGTAATATCATGCAGTTTTCCATTTGTGCTGGGATCACAGTGAGCCAGCGAGCCTCCTCCTAAGAGCCACAGTGAGCCTCCTCCTAAGAGGTCCAGCAAACTGACTTTCAAAACTGCAGTGACATTTTAACTGTGGTCTGACTGCAGCTTACATAGATTCAACTATTTTCAACTGTTAAGTGCAGGAAGATGGATATTTTACTCAATTTTTTTTTTAAGGCAACAAGATGACATTTTGCATTCATTGTGCTTTATTTTCTAAAATAATTATTCGTTGCTGAGGGGATGTATGGAACATTGATTTGTTAAATCTTTTCTCTCCATGGCCATAAGGTGGTTGTGTCACTCCGTCCCCCCGTCCCCCCCACTCACCCCAAGTACTGCAGGTGGAGAAAAAGGGTGGAAACACCACATCCCTTTTGTGAATGAAGGCAGAAAGCATTTCATCTCCAGACCCAATATGAGCACTTATCATATAGTACCAATGCATGTATCCTTTCACAGAACACTGGCACAGCTCCATAGCACTCAAACACCCCAAACCCACACACCAAAACAACCACAAACATCAGATGCCTTACAGTCTCACCCTTCACCTGCTGAATGCCCCAATCAGAACTGGGCATCATCACTAATAACTACTCTAGACATCCTCTGAAATCTATTTTCTCCATGTTCGGTCTCCAAAACTCAGAAGGTGAACTCCTATGGAATGAAGTTATTTTTAAGAAAATGCTCAGATTCAAGTGGAAGTGATCATACTTGGACAACTTCTCCAGTCACACTTCTTCCCTGAAAAGCCAGTTAGCTCTTTTGTCATGACTTCCTCAAAATCCAAACGGTTGGAAGCAGCTGAGTCATCCTGCTATTTTCCAAACAACAACAAGGATGAAGAATGTATCTAGGGATCAATAGCAGAGGTTTGTGGCAATAGTTAGTGGCCAGTGGTTCCCACTTTGTTGCTCTAAAATGCAGTTTAAAAAAACCCAAAACAGCAGTACAACTGCTGATATGTTTTTGGTTTGGTGGGGCAGGGAACCTAGAAACAAACCCACAATGGGGAAGATCCTGCTCCCAGCAAAGCCAACAGTGAAGCTTCCACTGATTTCAAAGGGAGCAGGACAAGGTTCTAGCTATTACAGAGCTGCAGAAGAGCCATCCACATTGTTGACTGGCGGAGGTGTGTTCTAGGAGAAAACAGTTGACAGTGGTGCCTCAGTAGAGTGAGTTCAAGGGGACCAACACACTGGATTAGTGTAACATTATGGACACAAAAGGTCAGGAAGTAGGTGATTAAAAAAAAAAAAAAAAACCCACGAACGATGTGGAATCTGTAGTTCCTTTCAGGTAAGTCAACTCAGATGTGCTCTCCATGCTATTAGCTTATTAGGTGTTTTGGGCGAACTGCCCACTGGTATTTTAAACCCCAAAAATGGTCTATTCTACTGTGTCAGTCCACTTTAATGGTGCTCTGGGTAGGGGACAGATATTCCAATGCCAGAATTTTTCTTTAATTAAAAAGTGCTGCCCTGTAACAAACTTGCACTTTTGTCAGGTTTGTTGGGTTGTGGCACTACTTGTATATCCCTTAATAGGGTACAAAAGTCATTTACCAATCACCTGTGAGAACAAAAGCAATGTATCGTGCGCTATATATAGTAGCCTTTATTTCCCTAATGAGCAGTCTTCTTGGTTAGGACCTTGCTGACCCGGCTACACCACAAACTCCTCCGGCAGCTGGTCTTCTCCCAAGAGATCCAGAGACAGGCAGTTCATGGATCTCTTTCCATAGAGGGCGGACTTGGTCTTGCAGTCTGCTGTTGAATAAACGCAGCCGTAGTTGGCCAGCTTATCCTCCAGTGCGCAGCCAAACGTGTAGCTGTGGGAGGTGTCTGAAGAGAACGTGGAGCTTAGTGGTGGATGCCGATGCTTGTAAAGACGGATGTCATCCAAACTCTGGCTGTGCTGCTCTGCGCAGCTCCTGTCTTTAGGTGGTCTCACCTGCTGGTTCAGTAAGACACAGATGAGGAAATGACTATGAGCTGAAGCAGTTACATAGACTAAGGACGCTGGCTCCTAATGCTCATGGGAATTTTCTTAAACTGTTCCTGTCCCCTCAATCGCCCCCATCAGCTTTCTGAAGGGCATCGTCTTAATGAAGCAGCTGTGAACCATGATGAAATTGTGAATTTGCTGAACTGCCCTTCTATTTCATCCAGATTCTGATCCCTGTACACTGTGTCCCCAGTGTCAAGTACAATGAATGGAGCATCAGACAGGAGTCAAGTGTGGCCAAAGTGACACTTCCTGGCAATGCTGGGGAGGTCAGCTTCTGGCTACATATGAAGAACAGGTGTTAGAAAACATTGGGATGGGGTCCACTAGAATTTTATGGAAAAATCAGAGCAGTGAACCAGAAGCAGCATTTAAAGGCAGAATTCATTTAGCAAAACTAATAGTGACCTGGCCTTTACCGAGCAATTACTGACCAGCCCTGGCTCTTGATTGTTATTCCTTAAATTGGTTTTAAGATTCCATCCTAGAAATACAGCATTCAAACAAAAATACTTAGCTTATCAATGCAGACATAAAACATTGTCCACATATCAACATAAATGTTTATTTTATATATAGTTATATTTTGACACACTTTCAAAAGTGCTCAGCATTGGCTCAACTCTTCTGCTATGCGAGGCTGACCAGGTCTGCCTTGAGAGAAGGGTTCGAACAGAGTGCTTTTGAAAATCCTACCAATAATATAGTTTCAGTATTCAGTTATACAGCCTTGTATTCACGGCAAAAAAAGCCCAAAGTCACAAACTGACTATTCCATATATATGCTGGTCAAAGAGGCAGCCATCAGAAAGAAGAGATCCCTTGCAATGTGTTATCAAACCTATATTTAAATCAGAACTCTTCTTATAAAAATTGTTACGGTGTCTGAATCTGGGGCCAAAACAGACTGAATATTATCAGTGGAAAGCACTTTAGTCTGATTCGGACCACACACTTAATGTAAAAATAGCACATCTTACTCAACATGTCTGCTCCTGTGTGTCTGAATCACCACTGGTCAACTCGACAGCAGAAATAAGTTTTTACTTTGGTTTGCCCTGCAGAACCAACCGTTTTGGAAGAATAAGCTGGATTCTATTCTAGTCTTGTGGATCAATAAAAGACATTGGCAAACTCCAACTGGAGATTATTTATCACTATTGACCATGTCTAGTAAGAAGCAGAAAGACCCCAGACTGATTTAAAAGAGATCGAGGAAGTGTTTGCAGTTGGGCATGGAGGAAGGAAGAAAAACAAACCCAAAAACCCCTAAACACAGATTCTCTTAGCTGAGCAACTTTGATTTGGACTCAGAGGGAATAACTGGGAATCCCCATGATAGAGTGATATTAAAAAAGTTTTTTCTATTATTATAGCCTCATTTTGAAATATAAAAAGGTTTAGAGACGTTTTTAAATGCAAGAGGTGTTTCAGAGGGCAAGACAGTATGTGCTTTTGTCTTACATAGTTTCCTTTTCTCAAAAGGTTTGGGGAAAAGAAAACGTTGACAGAAAAGTTCAGCAAACAAGAAGCCCAATGAAGCAAACTGTAATAATTACAGATGGAGCAAAACCAGTTCCTCAGCTTTGAACCTCTTCCAACTTTAGGAGTGGAGAGGAAACGGAGTTTGCCTCTCAAATCCAAAATCATCCAAATGGTCTTGGCTCTGGTTTGGACCCAAAACTTGAAATGGCTTATTTTCTATTTCCTTTTTGGAAGCCTAAATCTAAGGACAGTTTGCAAGATTTCAGTCTTGCTCACTCCAAACCTTCTCATTATAATTTGGATCCAAATGCTGACGCCTCATCCCATTTCTCGTAGTAATTACTGGTCAACTTGTGGTCTCACTTATGCCAGTGTAAATCCAGAGTAGCCCCTCTGACTTGATTTACAACTGTGTAAAAGAGAGCAGAATTTGGCCCAATATCCACAGTCAGATCCACCAGCCTGCTGTTTTCTCTCACCTGGTGAAGAGATTCCATGCTTTGGCCTCTCATTTTTATCAGAGTGACTTGTACCATAGGGAGAGGCTTCTGCTTAAGGGCTGCAGAGGAAGAGATTTAAATTCAGATTATCGATTTGCACAGCAGTTATGTGAAAAGGCAATTTTCAATACATCTCCTCAGATGGTTACACTATTCAGCTAGTCCCATACCCCGCACTTCCCACCTCATTTGAAAGACACTCACAGATGTCATTTCAGTCACTAGTATTCATGGGTCTTTCACCCTCAGGGCTGAGGCCAAAAGGCTGAATTAGAAAAACAGCATTATCAGGGGTATTTCACTCCCTAGTTTCATATTCAGATCAGTCTCGCCCTGCTTTAATGCTTGGAATACGACAGCTTCATGGGTCAGAAGGGACCACTATAATCCTCAGAGGCCTGATCATAAACACAGGCCACAAAAACCCACCAAGCCCAACAACTTGTAATTGGACACGGCTGCCTTTCACAATGTACTTCGGTTAATTCCTTTGCTGAAAAGTCTTACATACGTTTTCAAGGCACACACAAGAGGTATTCATGAATCAATTAAAAAAAATAAATAATCTGAGATGGGTAAGGGAAAAACAGAGGCCATTATGTAGGACAGGGTCTAATATAGCACACTTCTATTTCACCTCTACAGGACCTGGCTTCCAAACTGGTCTTAAGCCACAGAGAGAGAACTGAACTGTGACACACACGACGAATTCCCAACATGCCTGCCTTGGAATCCCTTCCGGATGATTCTGTGCTTGCCACACACATCTCCATGAAACTACACACATGCTCGAGGGGAGCACGGAACGACTGCAGAAAACTGCCTCACCTTGACAGCAAAGTGCATCTAAAGCAAGAGAACTGTCAGACTCTCCTTCAGCTGCCTCCTCCAACGGGTTTCTCTTCACAGGTTCATCCACAGGCATCTCCTCAGGCTCATCTACTGCCAGCTCAACCTCTGGAGGAGATAGAAGAGCGATTAACATCATGTCGCTGCTCTACCAAGTCATCTGAAGTTTCATTACCTCCTCCTTTCTAGCACAATAGCATGGGACCAGGGTTGTTAAACACCACATGCCCCCCCACTTCCTTACCGTCATCCTGAGAGTCATCTTCAGTTCTCCCTTTGCCACCACTGTCAATGCCAGAGCTGCCATAGCTAATGGTCGAGCTGCAGGATTTCTCCTTCCGATGAACCCGATCAATACCGAAGGGCTCATCCACGGACATTTCCACAGACATCCTGTGCCTCGAATCAGCCTCGATGCCAGACGTGTGCGAGCTGCCGTGGCTCCCCGTTGATTGACGAGACAGTCGATTGTTCCTCCGGCTCCCGCCACTGCTTCCACTGCCGTGGGAATGCTTATCCGAGGGGTCAAGGTCCATCTCCAGAGTGTCACTGATGTAGGATTCCCGATAACGCTTCTTCTCTACAGAGGGAGGCAAAGGGGAAAGGAACCACTTGGAGATAAAAGAAATTAAATCCAAACCCACTATGACACCCGCTCTAGAGAAAACCACTGTAAGCGAGGGGGGAGTAGGACCCTCAGAAAGGGAGACTGTCCTGAGTTTAATGAGAGTCTGTGGGCTGTTGAGGTCTCAGAACGCTGATCAGTGAAGGGCCCATAATCTGAACGAAATGGGTGGGGTGGGCACAATTGTTGGGGCACAAGAGAATTGTGTACAAGTCGTAGGCGGTGGATGGAGAGGAACGCGAGGCCATGCCCCACTGGGATCATATCTTAATTGGGTCCCTCCCCACATGTTTCTATAGCAGGTCCTGGGGTCATTCAAACAAGAGCTAGTGAGATGCTTAGCTCTCTACTCCTAACAGACCATCCCCCAGGGCCACTATTAAGCACAAACAAGGACCAAATTTTCTTCTTTGCTTCAGCCCCTTTCCAACACTCTGGCAGAACAGAGGGGCTGAAAAGTTAACCGATCTCCTCAGCCAAAGATCCCCCAACGTGTACCAGCTACTACATCAATCCACAGCGAGATGATGGGTCTGCGACACTACTGTGTGTAACACACAGGCTCCTTGGCAAAGGGTCCCCTGATCTTTGCAAACAACTCTCACCTCAGACCTGACAAACTCATGGACACCAAACATGACTTGCAGGACAGTTATCCATAAAGAGTAACATCTAAGGTATCAACAGAAATTTGTAACCTGTCAAGATTCATATTCATAGTATAGGTAAGACTGAAGGAATTATGTATTTATAATGCATTTCTACTTTATGGACTGGGAATATAAAGTTAGTCTACAGAGGATGTGTCTCGTGATGGCCCATTCAGGCAGGAGGGAGGTGTCATCTCCTCTGTTTAGCCAGCTATGCAATGCAAGGCTCAACTGACTGACCTTGCTCCAAGACTTTCAATGGAAAGCCAATGGGGACAACTGTGAACAACTGAAAGCTGGCATAGACCAGAGGAGAGGGCTTGAGTGGCAGTGACACCAAAGACCCCTGTACTCACTTCCTACACGCTATCATCATAAGCTCCGTACAAAATATGCTGGGTGAGGTATCATTTGAAAACTAAATTCACTGATCAAGAATATTCTTCCATGATGCATGTCTGCAATGTTTATGAAAAGTTATGATGGAATGATTACTAAAGAGTGTTTAAACCAAGTATGCCAGGCAGTTGGTCAACTGGTCTTTCTTAGACAAAAGACCTGTTTTCTCCCCACCTGGGAGTTGCTTCCAAAGAACTGTGAAAGAGGAGGATGTGCGCATATTGTGTAAACAGACCCGTTAAGCTAACAAGGGTTGGGGAGGCAAACCTCTCTCTAACACAGGGGTGGGCAAACTACGGCCCGCAGGCCCGTCCTGCCTGACCCCTGAGCCCCCAGGCCCTCTCGTGCTGTTCCCCGCAGCCTCAGCTTGCCGCATTGCCAGCACTCTGGCCTGCTGCTCCTCGGCAGCATCGCAGTGGCGTGGCTGGCTCCAGCGGGGCCGTGTGCTCCTGCCGCCCTGAGCGGCATGGGCTGCGAGTTCCTGCGGGACAGTGTGTCTTGTTCCAGTGGGTCTGAGTGGCGTGGTAAGGGGGTCGGGGCCGAGCCGGGGCCTTGGATAAGGGGAAGGGAGTCTGAGGCGGGGGGTCTGTCAGGCGGCAGGGGTGTGGACAGGGATTGGGGAAGTCAGGGAATGGGGGGGTTGGGTAGGGAGTGGGCATGTCTGTTGAGGGGAGGGGACAGTCATGGGACAGGGAGCTGGATGGGGGAGGGGTTCCTGGAGTTCATGGTCAGAGGACAAGGAGTAGGGGAAGTTGGATGGGTTGAGGATTCTGAAGGGGGCGGGAAGTGGGAGAGGGTCGAATAGGGGGCAGGGCCAGGCTTCCCTACCCTACCCAGCCCTCCATACAATTTTGCAACCTCAATGTGGCCCTCAGCCCAAAAGGTTTACCCACACCTGCTCTAAACAACACACAGCATGAGGTCATCCTGCCTCTTGAAACAAGTTCATTGAACTTTGGAAGATGAAATAAGGAGAGACACAATCTTTGGCATCCATCACAAGACAGACAAGGGAACAGAACTCTTGTGAGCTGAGAAAGTTGGATCCTTCAACTAAGATTGGTTGAAGTCTCTGGGAAATAAATACAGGTGAGAAAAAAAACAATCTTGAACAAAGCTTGTACCTGGCTAAATTAAGTTTTAGACTTTTAGATGCGTGTTTTACAATTTTATTTGCTTGTGAGCCTTTTTAACTTTATTGTTTTTACTTGGCATCTCTTAACCTATGTCCTCTTGTTAATGCATTTCTTTTATATTTACTATAAACCAACTCAATGCAGTGTTTAAACAAAAGGGTGTGTCTACCCCAGTTAAGAGATGTACTGTGTCTCTACAAGAACAAATTTTTATCTTCTCTCTGAACTCTTTAGAAGTTTGGGGCTGGGAGGGAGTTGCTGGCTGTAACCAAGGCTGGGGCCAGAGCTGCCGGACCAGGGCTGAGAGAGACATGTATACTACTTGCTGACTGAGTATCTCAGGCTGGCTGCTACAGTAGCAAAGAATTAAAAGTCACCGGCACAGAGTTGCAGGGAAAATAGTGACAACCCCTGACCGGTCTGGATTGCCCACCAACCAGACTGTCACAGTGCCTGAAAGGGTGGTGATTGTTAGGGAGTGGACACCCAACTAGGCCTCGACAACCCTGTCTCCTGCATGAGGGAGTTGACAGTAAGGGACTCACACTGTGCTCCACTTATTTGGGAGACAACGGTCAGCAGGCACATTTTAGTGCAGCCTCAGGGCTGCTATAAGCTATGACAGAGCCAGTATGCAATCAGCCCCAAGCCAGGGAGTCTAACCCATCTCTCTCTGTGGCTCCCGTTTCTCTACCTATTGTACTTATATAACCCCCATCACCCTAGTATCTGCGCACTTCAGATAAACAGTCTCACGACACTCTTGAGACACATGAAGTGCAAGCCTCCCTGTTTACAGGTTGGGAATGGGGGCAGAGAGAGATAACAGTGGATACTGGGTGCAGCTGGGTACCTGGGCCAAGCACTGATGGAGACTGCTCAATTTACTGGCTTTTGGAGTCCCCATGCGGATTTCATTTCCTGGCTCAGCATAATCACTTTCCCTTCCCCCACTCCTGGAAGTAAAGGTCAGACAGCGAACAACTTACCTACCTGGCAGTGGGATGGGAAAGGGAGGCAGCATGTAGCCCATTTTCCACCAACCCCCATTTGGGGCTCAGCCAATGCTCAAGCAGGCTCTATTCCCCCTTCCTCCAAGGACTTGTGAAGTCTGGCGGGGGTGGGGTGGGAGGAAGATGGGAACAATCCATCCCAGGGCTTTAGGTTTCTTTTTAGACAGTCTTTAGTGAGTCACTCCTGAGCCCTCACACATAAGTAAGGTACCATTACATTCCTTATGCTGGTTTACACCCCTTCCTCCCACCTCACCTCTCATTCTTCTGAACACCCCCACACCTTTCAAGCATGCCGGTCACCTCAAACCTGTCACTAGTGATTAGTGGTGTGTTTACCTGCCCATTGTGTGGCTGAGCTTAGTGGAAGAAAGAGGAAAGAAAACTCAAGTTAAGAGGGCAAGGCTGTGACAGAAAAAACAAACAAGGAGGAAAAACAACCCAAACCAGACCACCAGGTGGGTGTGTGGGCTGCTCGCCACATCCTATCTTTTACCAGTAGGCAACAGAAGTGAACTCAACCTACTGAAGTCCTTATTAACGACCTTTAGGAAGTGGGAAGAGAAGGGGTCTACCCTATACAATGAATTGATTTAGTTTATTTGTGGGTGTAATTTAACATCCGGATTCTTAAGGACTTCAGTCTTCCTCGCGGTCCCTGCTCCACCTACCCATTCAGTGACAGGACCTCATTCTTCTCCACATTACATGGAGTTCTCTCTAATGCTTAGCGCTCTGGATATCACACGGCTCTTGTAAGGGCTGAAAGCAGGAGACTGTACCCTCTTTCCCCATTTTTATACCCTAATACAAACTAGAGAGCATGAGGGAGTTCAACTGCCAAGATAAATAATGGGGATCGTGAGCATCCACAAAGTGTACCCACCCCCATCCCAAGACAAATGGAGTCTGTGGATTTTTCCCAGATTCACTTTTCAATATTAGATTGACATGGGGAAGAGGAGATCAGCAGTATTTTAAAAAAAACAAGCCTAGCTGGCTGATGGAGTCATGATGCGGTGGCTGTACATACTGTTAACCTTGGGCAACTGACATTATTGCCATGGCTACTGCTTTAGGTACCAGACAGAAAGGGAAACCAGGAAGGAGCGTTCTTTTCCATGCAAGCTATTCCCTGCCACTCTTCCACACGCTCCTCTCCCTTTAGTCTCAAATGTACATAAAAAAAGGCAGAACTTGAAGAAAAGTCCCTGTCCCACCCCAGATCCCATCGGGCTCCTTAGAAACT
Organism: Sternotherus odoratus; assembly: GCA_032164245.1. NCBI lineage: Eukaryota > Metazoa > Chordata > Testudines > Kinosternidae > Sternotherus > Sternotherus odoratus. Next base: position 102,878,624 of record JAVMKO010000003.1, read on the forward strand.
CATCATCCTACTCCAGTGCCATCCAATCTGCTTCTCAGTGAGGTGTAACAGACCTCCCACTCCTTCAGACAATCCTAGTTTCCACATCTGAGAGGAACTTCAGTGGCTAAGTCCACTGAAGCAGAGATATTGGACGTTGAGCCACTACAGCTCTTTCTGAACATGGAGACCGGAGCTGCTCATGACATCTGGAACTGCTGGGAATTGAAAGGGTCTCTCAGGCTTTGCTGGAAAAAGGAACTAATGAAGATGCTCATATTTTTCAAAAAAGTGACCAGGAATATTGGATGCCCAACTTAAGTAACTTTGAAGGTAATGGACTTTCAGAAAGTGGAAAGCATTCCCCACTCTGACAATCAGGCCCCTGTAATGGGTCAAGTTGGGCATCTTTTTAAAAAAAAAAAAAAAAAAAAAAAAAAAAAAAAACCGCACTAGTTCCTTTTGAAAGTCCTGCCTATAAACGGATTTATTTTTGGCTCCACTGAGAGAGCGCTTGCAAAATTAAGTTGAGGATTGTTTCTTAGATTTAAAAAAGCATTTATAGAACAGTGACTGCATGTTTAACATTCTGAAGCGTCATCCCCACCAGTTAGTCATGTGTTCAGTCATTCAGAATTAAACATTTGAAATGCATAATATTTAGAATTTACATAGCACCTAGGTTTGTAAGGGTGTGTTAGTATCACGATCCCCATTTAATGGACATTTGAATTTATTTTACAGACAGCAATTATTAACCCAAATGACTGTAAATTAGCAGAGCACAGAGAACATGAGGTGGGGAGGAAGAATCATATGTTAGGTATTCAAAATCAACAGAAGCAAAAATAGAATCACATTTTTATATATTGTGTATTCTGATGGATTAGGGGACACCCAACCGGCTATTAACACTATTATTTCTGTGATGCACAATTTACTTCTTAGCTAAGATCTGGTGAATTAGAGCAATCAGACAGGGAGAGAGTTTCACCCCAGGTGTGGAGTAAAACAGACACATTTTGGTTGAGAGTTATGTTACCTAGGCAGTCTGCCATGATCACTCTTAAAACAAAAACACAGTTATAAGAGTTCTGTGGAGCTGAAAAACTTCTGATTAAATTAAGACAACATGTGAAGTATTTCGAGGCGTAAGATAACTTGTGTGGCAGGCCCAGAAAGGAAGTTCTGTATATCCGAGCGCTTAGTAGCTTAGGGACTGATCCTGCTCCCATGCTATTAAAAGGCAAAAAACTCCCAATTATTTCAGCGGTGGCACGATTGAGCCCATCTGCATTAGGAAACTGACCCATCACTGAAAACAGTTGTCAGTAGGGGTCCTCCTGTATTGGTGATCAAAAGTATTTAAATGCTAGTATAGAAGATGGGATAAAGCTATGTTCAAAACACTAGTCCTAGGGAACTTACTGCTCACAGCCATTGTCAGCAATAGGTCAATTGCCTTGTGTGGCTAGGACTTGAAATCTGTAAAAAAAAGGAATTTAGGTATGCACTGAACTCCCATTAAACTCAATGGGAGTTGGTGCTCAGGACCTCACAGGATTCAGTCCCAAATAAGCCACATGGGAATGGGAAAGAACTATCAGAACAGTGTGTGTCAAGCAGGTCACAAGTAGAGTACACTTGGACTCCTGATATTTATGTATTCCACACCTGCTGCATCTTGTTTTCACAATTACCACCAAGATTTGCCAGACTGGGTTGGTCCATCTCACCCAATAACCTGTCTCATACAGTGGCCAGCACCAGATGTCTCGGAGGAAGGCACAAAAACCTTCATAATGGCAGTCATAGAATACCCTGCCCAAATGCATTATATTAGTGTTCTAACAGCATTCTGTGTTGTTCTGTTTACTGTTAATCCTAATTATAGTGTGTAAAGAAGGTCACTGAGGAATATGGGTTCCAATCAATGGCATGTGACTGTTGGAACCCATATTCCTCAGTGACCTTCTTTACACACTAAATGAGATTAACAGTAAACAAACACCACAGAGAAGGACCATATTATAAGTGACCAACAGGTCATCTTGCCCTGTATCCTGACTCAGGATAGGCAGTGCTCACTGGTTCAGAGACAGATGTAAATTCCCCATAACTCAACTCAAGTGGACAATACTATACCACAGGAAGAAGTTGCTTCCTTACCCTTTCCGGGAATCCTCTTAAATCCTGAAGCCACAGGAATGACAGCTCATATCACTTTAATCACAATTTATATTTTAAGGATATATTTAAAGATAAATTGGCAGCTGTTATGCCCATGTTACAAACATGAGCAATGTTTTCCAGATGGTTATGAAGTAACCTGAATGGCTGGACTCTATCAATCTATAGCAATTGATTAACCATTTAGCAACCCTTCATAAATGGTACCTTTAATACAGCAGTGGGACCATGATTTGTAGCACACCTTGAGTAACTGCAGAGCCTATCACAATTCAAATCTTTTTCAGAACGTACAAATGGTCAAAAATATCTCAAGGTGACAAGTTTGTGTGAGTTGAGTGGACAATGAGGGAGAATCAACATGTACTTCAGGAAAGGAGGAAATCTCCCTTTTGTTTTCTGAACACAGTCTCTAATGAGAGAAAGCTCAAGTCATGCAGTGGGAGTCATAACCATTTCCCGCTAACCCATGTGAACAAACCTGATCCCTCTCCTTCCTCTCACCATCTTCACTTTCATGACAGGAACGCTATCGAATAATAAGCAGCAACTATTCAGTAACAAACCTACCTACCTTCCTGGCTCTTTTCCCCTCCCCAAAGGAGTCTACTCCCCATCACATACCTTCAGCCTCCTCCAGCTTCCGGATCTGCTTCAGCACTGGCTGGATGTTCAGAAAGAGTCGGTGGCTGTTGCTCAGGAGCTGCAGCAAGTGCCGTGACCGGAAAGGGCAACCCGTATAGTACACCAGCTTCCGGGCAGAGGGCAAACCATCTGGCTGGATCTCAAATTTTTTCCCCTGGACAAACAGAAGGAGCGATCCCAGAACAATGAGGAGAGGCAGGTTTTCCGTCAGGGGCAAATATCAATACATTTTTATTTATCTAGTAAAGCTTGGCATGGAAATGCAGGCAAGCCAATAGCTTTGTCAGATTCCAGGCTGCCTGCCTTCCAGACACTCACCAGAAAGGCAAGTTTCCCAATGTGTGACCAGGGGAAGTCATAGAGCAGCTGGCTGACATGGTTCACCTCCTGCAACATATCAAACACACAATGACATGAGGGCTAGAAGATATTTGGGGAGGGGGAGGGGGGGAAAAAAGAGAATGTGCAAGGAATTCACCTGCAATCAAGAATGTGAAATACAGAGTCTGGCAAACATAAAGGAGACAGGGAGAAGGGAGCGCTGACGGCTAGGTGGAGTTAATGGTACATTAATAGGTTTCATTTCATTTGGTTACCTGATAGATGTGAATTCCTTTGAGGGTGAGGCCCAGGACAACTGTTGGGCGATCATCCTTCTTATCCTATAAGAACATAAAAGTCTGAGGTCAAAAGGTAACCCATACACAGAGACCCGCACTGGCTTTGGTAGGTACTATTACAGAGCCGCAGCAAGGTTATCTCAAGTCAGCACAAATTATTAGAGTTTCATCCCTCCCTCTCCGCCCGTTTGGCTGGGTTTTTTTGTGCATGCATTTCCTCACTAAGAAACACTTGCACTGAATCAAACATCACACTTATGTAATTCTTTTCATGCTGGGGTCTTGAGAGTGTCACCACAAACTGAACACCTAACACAACCTGCAGTCATTGAAGTGGAATCCAATGGCTTTACTGAATTTACAGCATGGTCATTTAAGTAACAAAGTGGTTATTTGTAGCCGATTGCCCCTTACTTCAATCTGCTTCCACTGCTACCTCCAGGAACACCTCCACTCTTCTCTGCACAGCACAGAAGTAGAGACTGAAACAATCTTATTAGGTCCACTTGTCCCAGGTCCTCCTTGCCAGGGCAGAAATGTTCCCACCAGTGGCCCTGCTGCAACCTGAAGGTGCAGTTCAGCAGTAGGGGTTAACAAAGCCCCATAGATGCAATTAATTGTTGTTGGTTAATGCAGCTTTGGGTCTAACTTTTTAGCATTTTCTCTCTGACCTCAGTATAGACTGTAGAACAGTTTTACGCTTGGGGCTTTTAAAGGCTTATTAGGATCATTATCCTATTGTACTTGTGCTGCACCTTGATGGACACATGCTGCATCACTGACCGTTCTATTCTATTCAAGATTAGTTCGTGTAAACATGTTCTGGATTCTTTTTATTTCCTTAAGCAACATATACCTCCTAGTATCATTAGCATGTCCAGAATCACACACCCCTCCCCTATCAGAGGAGGGTTTGGAATTTCTTGGGAACAAACAAAACAACTCCAAATCATTGACACACTGTCCAAATGGGATAGTACTTGGGGGGGGGGGGGAGGAGGAGGAGGAGGAGGAGGAGGAGAAGAGACAGAGGTGGAGGCAGCTGTGGGAAGGAGAATGCATTGTGGCCATACCAATGTATGTAACAGTTAACATATGCTACAAGTCAAGACCGACAGGAATTCAGGTATTATGGACAACCAATTTCACACCTGTGATGCCTACGGACATAATTGTAACATGTCCTGACAGTACATTTCTTATAGCCTTCAAGTGAAAGCCAGACTGTCTTATGATGATGATTAATGGCATTAGAGTCAAAGCAGGGAGAAGATGAGGGAGTGGATGTGGCTTACAAGCGGTTAAATCAACATCATTAGAATCTGAGCCCAAATTAGAATTTATTTCCTCTGGTGAGCCTGAAACTTTCTTCTTGATGTTTTCCCAGTAAGTGGAACATCTCAGATTTAATGGAATGAAACAGGCCTCCTGGACATAACCTTGCTTCAATGGGACCAGAACAGAAAGACAGACTGGATCACGAAGCCTTCAAATTATTCAGTAAAGTCTGGCAAAGCAGACCCTGTGCATTCAGAAAATGCCCTGTGCATCTCCTAGGCTCACCTAAGTGGGAAAGGAAACTCGTCCAGGGGTGAATATGTGCTCTTTGACTCTGGATATTGCCCTTCCATTGCCGGACTCTAGGCCACTTATCAAGTCAAAAGGAAAAAGAGGCACCTCTTCACCTCCCCACCCTGTAATAACAGCTGCCTGGGAGCAAACAACAATAGGGGAGACTGGAGGGGAGCACGTAGGTGGCAAAAAGGAAATAAAATAACTAACTAAAGAAAATCAAACCCCAACTGAAAAATATGCACACCAAGGACAGAGAGGTACAAAACCTGACAGTTGGGCACACTCAGTGCTAGACTGTAAGCTCTCTGGGGTGGGGACTGTCTTTTTGTCCTGTGTTTGTAAAGCCCCTGGGACAAAAAAAAAAAAAAGTCCCCAGCCATGGGGTGCCTGGGTGCTATGGTAATACAAATTATCTTTCGCAGCGCTTGAATGCCATGGGACAGCCCTTAGATCAGAGGCTCTCAAACTGGGAAGGTTATTACATGAGGGGTCGTGAGATATCAACCTCAACCTCCAGCATTTATAAAATGTACTAAAAAAAAGTCTTTTAATTTTAAAGGGGGGGGGTCACACTCAGAGACTTGCTATGTGAAAGGGGTCACCAGTAAAAAAAAAAAAAAAAAAAAAAAAAAAAATGTTTAAGAGCTACTGCCTTAGATTATTCTTCCAACAATCCCCACCTTCCCCCCCCAATCAATCTCCCTCATCCGACAACATATGGCTTCTCAAGGTTTTCCCTCCCACAACCCCAAATTCATCCAGTCTTCAGATGCACCCAAAAATACTCTGCAGTAGTTGCTGTGGCACTACATAGAGCAGGGTGCAATGGAATAGGAGCAGACTCCAAACCACCCCGAGAGAGGAGAGGCTGACCTATTTGTGGGGTTGTGAATCAAAGGCTGGGAATTTAAAAGGAGTTTTTCCTCCTCTCTACCAAAAGAGTCTGCCATGTAACTGTATTTGTGCATGTCAATTGTACCTCCCCAGATACAAATGGATTCACCTCCACTTGTGGCAAAGCCTCTGCTTTTAACATTAGAAGCACAACATTTATAAAGCGAAAAGAAACCAACGGCACGTTCAGCTTTGACAAAAGAATGAAAAAGCAGCTGTTTGTCTAACCTTCTGTAACCTGTAAGAATGGACAGGCACATCTTCCAGCAAACAGGACTCCTTAATGAACTTCAGGATTGCATCTTTAGTGGTCAAATCATGCTGTTCTTGGTGCATCTCTGGAGCATGCTTCAAGATATAGTCACTCCCCCTCTTTGCAATTATCTGCCACCAAGTAAAGAGACATAGTCAGCAGCTTTTCAACACAGGAGGCAGCTGGGTCAAAGACCAAACAAGGGTGGAAATAAAAGCTCTTTCCCAGTTAACCTGAACACACCAGGTAATGCAAGTTCACAGAACTCACTCTCTCCTTCAAGAGCCAGCATTTAAATTTGCCCAAAAGATACTAGAGAATAATGTCTCTGAACAGGTCCCCCTTAAGTATGTGGCAAAATTGTAACATGCAACACCTGAGCGCAACAAGACCATAGTTTTTGGTACTTAATATTTGTATTCTCTAGTCCAGACAATTCTCCAGGTTTCAGTTTTGGTAACACTTACAGGCAGCTATCTAAGACCACCTAAAATACTGGGGTATTCTGCAGCCATGGCCCAAAACACTGCAGAAATGCTAGTGTTTGCGTCAATAATTACACATCATGCTTATTTAGCGGTGTTTACCTTCAACGTGCTTTATCAATAATAACTACATACACCTCCCATTGCCTCTGTGGAGGTATGAAAGTATTAATATCCTCCCATTTTACAGATGGGAACATTCACACACCAAAGTTAAGTGATTTGCCTAGGGCTAACGAGTGCCAGAGTTTACAGCTCAGGAGTTCCTGGCTCCTGGTCATGTGATCAGACCAGTCGTGTGTTACTGTAGAATAATGCAGTATTCTAGGGTAATGTTAAACCCTTCCCCCACACAGGTGAGGCTGGGTTGGGAACAGTTGCAACAGGAGGTAGAAAGAAACTTACGTTAAACTTGCTTCTTCATAAAGCCCCATTAAGCAGGACATTTAAAACTAGACTTTGCAAAGCACTCGAGAATATCCAATAGGGAGCAAACTGCCCAAACAGGGATATGGACAGTGACCAGAGTCTTTTCCATAGTTATAATAAACTCTTCTTTTGACCTCTTATACAAACTCTCTGCTTCTCCCTGTGCACAAGCCTCACGTGACGATCATCATCCTAATACCAAGAAGGCTGAACTCAGTCAATGTCACTCTTGATCTTATCAGCCAGCAGCTGCACAGCATCACGAGGCTATAGCTGGGAGCCAAGTCCAGAGTTCAAAGCCAGATTTCCCACTTCTTAGCCTGCAGCTTCACCCGTTGTATGAATCATCATTTGGGTTGCAGTAGCCCTCGGCCACTGATCTGAACCCGATACTGTTAAAGAAGTAGATCATGCAGTGTCTCCCTGCTATACCCTGGGGACAGAGAGAGAAGCATCCCCCTGGATGCCAGATTTTGCTCTCTGTAATAATAAATCTACACGCTCGCTTGGGGCTGTGGCGGGGTGCAGCAGGGCAGTGCTCAGCCGGGGCCTTTGCAATGTGTGCAAGATGAAAACGATTAAGTGCCGCCCCAGAACAGTCCCGGTCAGACCCACCTTCTTAAACCCTTTGGAAACTATGTAATGCCAGGTGTGTGTCATCTGGGAATTGCAATTCCCAGGGTGTGGAAGAGAGTGCAGTGGGGAGAATTCTGCCAGGAATCAGGGAGCATTTGGGTACCGTGGGAGGAGAAGTAGCTTGGAGCTCAGGAGTATAAAAGTCCAGACTTGCCCTGCCTCTGCCACACCTGCCTCCTGACACCTTTCAGTTCTTCTGCACTGAACCCTTCCCCTCCCCCATGCTTGGAAACAACTGGGGTGGGAGGGGAAACGGAGACAGAGAGGTGAGGAGACTTGCCCGAGGATATACAGCAGGTTGGAGGCAGAGCTAGTAGAACCCTGCCCTCCTGACTCCCAGTCGACAGCATCATCCTCTACCACCCTGTCATTCACTTGCATTCTCACTGGCTGTAGTCGTACTTTGCATTCGTGCAGAACAGCAGAGTAGGAAATGGTGCAGGAAGCATTATGCACGTTGCAGCGCTCCGTCCTAAGATACTGAATGGCCAGAAGACAAATGACTGGTTCAGTCATTGCCCTCAGGCAAAGGTAGTCACTATAACATGTTTTTGAAAAGGGGAGGGAGGGGAAAGAGAACCATTTCAGCTCAAAATGACAGTCCCAATTCAAATTAACCTATGTAGATTTTTTTTTTTTTTTTAGGTGAAAATACACCAAGCTGTCCACAAACATCCCAAAATCCATAAAAATGGTGTGTGGAAACCAAAATCTTTAACGTACATACTAGAAGCACTGGACAATGAGACAAGTGACTCAAGACCAGTTAGTGGCCAAGAGACCATACACAGAGGGATCACAATGAAATTCTCAGCTGAGTCAAGTCTGAATGAGAAGTCACCACGGTATCCTTTTCTCTCTGTTTTGACCAACTGATATTGCCCCTCACATACTGCCACCCTGAACAGAGCTCAGTCCACCCCACAGGTAAATATGATGGGGCCAAGCTACTGAAGATAACTTTACTTGTCTTCAGCTCCTTGAGGTTTTCCAGAGAATCTTAGGATGCAAAAGCAAATGCACTTCAATGCAATTTATTTCTGAAAACATCTGCTCCTTATCTGTTGGATTCAGATGGGGGAAGAACAGAAGCCTCAGTGGAGAAAAAGCTCAGTTGGATTCACTCCACATACAGTGACAGAGCCTGGGGAGCCCCTGCTGTACCTGCAGACTATTCTGCCTCATTCTCATGGTGAAAACTTACCCACTGTGGGAAATAGGCTTGAGGTTCAAAATATTTCCCAACATGGACATTCTCCATATAGTTGCCCAAGTCAGCCTGTAAACTGTACGCAGCCAGCAGGAAGTAGATTTCTTCTTTATGGAGGCACCGAGACCTCAACACCTGCTCCTTGAGATGGCAGTAGTACAGGTGCCGCGCTGCTTTGTCACTGCAGAATACAGAAAGAAGCTGTATTTAAGCCAGAGCAAAGAGATCACATTCAGGTAAGGCCAATCGCATGCAGCTTCACTGTCGAGAATGGACACACGTATGGAATCAATGATGTGTATAAACTGCATTTTTTAATATTCATTTACTCTTTGTATTAGTATCTATAGTCCCAGTCAAGATCAGGGCCCCACTGCATTAGGTACTGTACACGGTAGAGTAATAATCTCTGTCCTCAAACGTTTACAGTCTAAACAATCCAAACAGACAAAGGTTGAAGAAAGGAACTCATCACCACCTTTTTTGGGGGGGAGGGGAAGAGGTGGAACTAGGGCTGTGAAGTTATTAATATGAACTGTGACTGTATAGATAATTGTTGCAACCAAGGTCATTAGTGGGCTCAAATCTTATACAAAGAAGGTCAAGTAAGGTGTCTATGAAAAAGTTATGATTTGCTGGTTAGAATTATATGGTCTGTATGGATGTATCAATTTTGTACCTAAAATTATAAGTATTGGCTCTCTTCTGGATGACACCCTACACAATTCAGCATCAGCGCTGCCTAGCCTCCTTGATGGCCTATTAAGGGCCATCAGCTATACAACTGATCCACTGACTGAAGGCAGATCCACCTTGTGACTCAGCAAGGCATGCAAAGACATGCCTATGGACAGAACTAAGGTTTTTCCATGCCATGTACTGGGTAGTTTGTGTTTGGAACAAAGGAAGCACAAGCCACATGGCAAAAGGACTATAAAAGGCTGCCTTATCTCCATTTTGTCTTCAATCCTGCTGATCTCTGGAGGAGCTTTGCTACACTGAGGCTCTGAAACAAAGGACTGAATGACCCATCCAAGATATAGATGTACTCCAGGGACTTGATTTGAGCCTGCAGTTTATTCCATCACTGCTACGTGTCTGAACCAAGAACTTTGCCATTACTGTATATAATTGATTCCATTTAACCAATTTTAACTCGTGTATATTTCTTTCTTTTTATTAATAAACCTTTAGGTTTAAAGCAGCGGTTCTCAAACTTTTGAGAACCGCAACCCTTTTGCCTCGGCGGACCCTTGTATGTCCGCTGAAAAGCCACCGAATTGAATACTTCCGCATTCGGCGGCTATATTCGGCCGACATGCCAAGCACTTCCAAGAGCGCTCGGTATGTTCACCGAAAAGCCGCTGAATGGGGAACTAATCAATTTGGTGGTTTTTTGGTGGCGGCAAGAGCTCACAAACCCCCGGGGAGCACTCTGTGACCCCCCCCCCCCCGGGAGGGGTGACCCCGTTTGAGAAACCCCTTTCTAAAGAATTGGTGACAGCGTGATTTGTGGGTAAGTTCTGACTGGTATATTGACCTGTGTCGGGGTTGTTGTTTTTTCTTTAAACTGGGGTGTTGGTTTTTTCATAACGATTCACTCCCATAAGGAGTGGCGCTGGTGGTGGTACTGGGAAACTGGAGTGTCTAAGGGAATTGCTTGTATGACTTATGGCTAGCCACTGGGGTAAAACTGAAATCCTGGTCCTGTGTGCCTTAATAGTGAAGAAACCCCAGCTTTGGGCTGTGACTGCTCTGCTCTAAAAGCAATTTTTCCTGAATTGATACCCTCAGTAGCATCCCACCAAAGGCCATTTCGTTACAGTGGCCTAGTCATGCCAGGAGCCACAGAACCAGGTCAATTAGGCTTTGGATCACAACCCCACGCTATCTAAATCTGAATTTTGGGATGAGAGTTTTGTTGGGTTAAAGACTAGTGACAGTGAGCCAAAAAGCATCAGCAGACGCAATGAAATCGCAAGCCCTGAGAGAGAGCCTACAATTTGAACACAATCAAAAACTGGCAGAAATTCGGATGAGAGAGAGAACACAGACTTGGCCCAGCTGGAAAAAGAAGCTTAAAGAACGGATGGCTACGGAGGAGAGGGTTTGCCAGATGCAACAAGAAACTGCCAGACTGACACTCCCAGTCAAAAAAGCAATGGAAGAACAGCAGAAACCGTAAATCATCTTGAAAGTCCAGTTTATAACAATGTGGGGATGCTGTATTACTCTGAGCAGTTTTCTGCATTTAACCCATTATGCTATGACCACCAGTGAGGGGGGACTCTAACCTGGTGGGGAATAGCTGTTTGTGCAAAAACAAAACAAAAACAAAAAAAACCTCTCATCCCTTTCGAGGCCACTTCATTACAAGGGCACAGAGTGATGAAGTGCCAAGAGTCACATGGGAAGTTGTGGCAGAGCCAGGAAAGGATCCCAGATCTTGAGCCCCAGTCCAGTGTCTCAACCAAAAGTCCATGCTTCCTCCCTAGAACTGGCACTACTTTTGTATTGCACCTTCCAGCTGAGGCTCTCAAAGTGCTTCACAGTATCAGTGAATTGTCTAGGAGGTAGAGAATAGCAGCAGGAACATTGGATTTGCATTTGTTGTCTTGTAGAGGGGATATATTAGGGAAAGCTGAGCATATGATAAATAGATGGATAGAGTCACAGAACCAAGACACCTACTGCTAGGAGTGTGATTCAGTGTGCGTGTTTTAAAGAAGCCCCATGATTGCATGGACATCTCTCTCCGCTTTACCATTACTGCAGAGGAAAGAGGCTTGTGATGCCAATGGAGATGCACAAAGGGTACATCTACACTGCAATTCAAGACCTGCAGTTGACCTGTGCCAGCTGACTTGCTGGTGTAGATGGGCTTGGGCTGCAGCCTGACCTCTGGGGCTCTCCCACCTCACAGGAGGTTCCAAAACCTGGGCGCCAGCCTCAGCCTGACTGTCTACACCACAATTAAACAGTCCCTTAGCCCAAAGCCTGTGAGTCAGCTGGCATGGCCCAGCTGTAGCTTTTTAATTGTGGTGTAGACATACCCAGAGGAAGAGGAATACTGGGAAGTCTCCTTTTAGCAGTAAGAAAAAACTTCCTCCTCTCAGGGGGAAAACTTTTTCCCCTCAGTCCAAAGAGAAAAATAAAAAAGCTTTACTCAGATGAGGACAGCAAAATGCCTAAATGGAGCAAAGATTATGCGGACATTAATCCACCTGAATGCTTCCAGCTCTTGGCGTGCCCCGAGGCCAGAACCACACCGGCAGTGCTGATGCAAACACACTGTCAGTTCATTTTTAACTGAATCATCCTTTGTTCTGCATGGGGAGGGAAGGGTAGTTGTGTGCATCCGATATTCCACATGAATGGAACCCACTCAAATGCAAAATTCTGCAACTCACAAGTCATTCCTTTTGTCCACTTCCAAATTAGCTAGCATGCGCATGGCTCGGATACAATACATACAAAAAATAAATGACCAAAGGAAAAATACTGGGCTGTATCCTAGAGTAACAATTTCTATGATCATTTTGCCAGTGTTGGTCTCATTTTCTTTTTAATATTATACGTGCAATCAGAGGTTTGCTGGCTGCATTTTAATAAATGTTACCTACATCCATATTTAGAGAAAAAAATGAAAGAATTAAGCCATCCGAACGAGGAGAAGGGGGAAAATATCATAGACTGAAGTCCAGGCTGTGGAAAAGATATGAAAACAAGGCTGCCAAAGTTTGCCCACAATGACAAATGGGCAAGAAGAGCAACAGCTAAATCAAACCATGGGACTGAGAGGATGGAGAGTAGGCAGCAGAACAACAAACTTGAGGGTGCTCACTATTAATTTTGTAATAACTTCTCTAACTTCAGCCTTAGATGCAAAACAATTAAAAAAAAACCCAACAACATTAAAATTATTGGAGCATGGTGCTTGCATCTCAGTTTGAATTCTACCGGGATGGAAGTCGACTCCTTTGGATAAAAGGATGCGCTGACAGACATCCTTACTGATCTCCAGAGAATGCCTGTAGGACTACAGCACCCCCCAGAGAAAAGGAAAGAACTCTTCAAAGGAAATATATTTCTGTTTTTCTATCTAACAGCTTTTTTTTTGGGGGGGGGGGGGGGGGAAGAGTTGTTACCCTGGACAGATTTACCTTATGACCCTTCCATTTTCTACGTAGTACTGTACTCTGAAGAAGGCAACAAAAGGAGGGATGAACTTCTCTGTCCCCTTTAGGGCAAAGAGAGAAAAAAAAAGAAAGCATTAGACAATTTTCCTGTGAACCCAGATGCTCATGATCTTCCTCACGATTTTATGTTTTGCCCATTGTTCCCCACTCCAGACCCTCACACACAACCATTTTTTTTTTATTCGTCACACTTAACTGTACTGCAATTGTCTTGGGAGCTCTTATCAATGAGACACTATGAAACATTTGGCCAAGGCAAGACACAAATGAAGCACTCAAACTCTCCTGTTCCCTTATATCCTGCCCCTCTAGCCCTCCGTTCCACTCTCAGGAAAAGATTAAACCTTTTACCTCTGTAATATGCTCAGCCCTTCCTGACCAAGGCTGGGGCACTCCAGGTGGCTACTGATAATTTGTCTTTGAGCTAGCAGGGCAAACCCTTTGCTTTGGTTATTCACACCCCTTATTATAGCCACGAACTCAAGGGAGACAGTGTATCAATTCCACAGACTACTACTACAGATATTTAAAAGAACACCATCAAGCTATTTTGTTCAAACTGTGATCTCCCTTACAGGGGAACTCCCCTGAGCACCAAATATCTATTTTTCAATAAAAATTAAGGCAGAATTAACATCCCGCATTCCTTCCCCTCTCTGCTTTGTCTATTTTGAGGTCTGGTCAGTATGCAACTTCCCTCACATAAGCAGGCCCAAGCATGTGCCATATTACAGATCCATCTGCTTATGTACATGTGTCAAACCCACCTATGGTACCAACAGTAACTCCTCCACTGCCGAGGAATTCATTTAAAAAAAAATCCAATCACAACACAATGATTTGCCGAGTGCGCAATGATGTCATTTTGTGGTCAATGAAGGGATAAGGAGAGGGGAGCTAGCCAACATAGCACTGGACTGAGAGGCTCAGGAGACTAGGATTCAAATCCATGTTTGGCCACAGACTTCTCGTGCAACCTTGGGCAAGTCACTTAGCCTCTCTGGGCCTAGTCCCCAATTTACAGATGGGAATCAAAACACTCTCCCACCTCAAGAGGGGTGTTGTGAGGATAAAGATCATGAATGACTGTTACTACGGTGATGAAGGCCATGCGAGTACCTACACAGGCGTCCTGGCCTGACTGGTTCCACAGCAGCAAATTCCATTAGTCTCACTTTAAAAGGTCATTCTCATCTGAAAGATGCTATACTGTGCTGAGAAATATTCCGTTTTTAAAATGGAAGAAACTGCTGGAATCAGTGATCTCTCTCGAAGAGGAAGAAACCACAAGTTCACTTGCTGAACCCCACATCTTCCTAGAGAGCTGTAACCAACACTACTTATGTACAAACATGTCTGGAGCCTAACAGTGCAGTTTAATGAAAACATTCATGTTACTTTCAGCTCTTAAAATTTTGTTTTGATGTAAAAAGACAACTGGGCATGGGACTGGATCTTCAAACTTCTAATGAAAAAAAGAATGTTATTTTAGAATGGCTTGCACTAAACAACTAGACACACGCCTTATTCATTTATTTCACATAATTTTTCTTGACATTTCAGCTAGTGTAAAGAAATCAAGTCTCCTCTTAATAAAAATACGCTTCCTCCCTGTGACTGCTGTTCTTCCACACACCTGTCAAATCGCAACTTCAGCCCCCATTGTGTTCCACAGTAAAATGCACAATTATATACAGGTTATTACAAGAAGCCATGCAAGATCATTTTACTCAACAGCTGTTCTGTTTTATACGGCAGGAGTTCTCAAACCTTTCCATGGAGCAACTACTCTCAAAAAAGAGAGAGTGGCTCATTGACCCCCATCCCTTTTATGGGCACCTGAACACCTCTGTGGCAACTATACTAATTGGTTCTGGGGCAGTCTCAAGTACTTAATTTAGTTTTAATCGAATTTAGCAGCTGGAAATTACAAGACTCCATGCCATGTGACCAACAAGCTCACCAGAGACCACCAGCAACTGCTCCAGTCTTTGGTTTGAGGCATACATTTCATGGTGTAATCATAGCATCACAAAGTTAATAATGTTTGAAATACAAACCACGTTTGACCTACTTTGCTAGGCTCTTTCTTCCATTCCTTTGAGAAATATTTACTAAGCTTCTGCTCCAGGTCCATAAATACATATTCATTGTCTGAAAGAGAGAGAGATAGACGATGGTACTCATAAGAAACTGTGGTTGTTTCAGAAATGGAAATTCTCATCTGACAATTACTTGGAGACAGTTTTCATAGTCTTCTAACAGTGCACGTGAAGAATAGTAAATGTAACCCCAGAGGAGGACTAGATAGGCACCAGTGAGGGAGGTTGGAGGTGATAGGAAACGGGGCTTTGCTCCCCAACTGTATGCTGCTGGGGACATGGGCTTGGAAGGAAGCTCATAAACACGCCTGAGCCCTATAGCTGTTGAGCAACAGTGGAGGTTTCTCAGCATCTTGCACAATCAGGCCCAATACTCGCTCCTTGAGGTGAACCCAATATGGAAGTGAGAAATGTCAGCTTGTTGAGCCAACCTTACCACCAAATTAACAGGGAAACCTTTAGTAACCTCCCTTCTTACCAGAGCTGGTATGTTATATACCATCCCATATCCATGAAACGGACACAGTCTCCTCCCTCCAGGTATTTCTGACCAGATTGTCCCCCCTCACACAAAAACAAGGGGCGACTCCTCCCCAATTCAACGTATCAACACACCCAAACTCTTTTGAAAGCTTGGTTAATCTCCCCTCTTGCCCAAATTCTCTTACATAGTTAGAGTAACTGGATTGGAAATGGAGCTCAGCCTACCATCAAACGTTCTCCAGCTAAGAGAGTAGGTGGCAGTGGATGAAGGGTGGCTGTCTTGAAATGAACTTTGTGGGCCTTTCAAAAATCTGGTTATTTTGTAAGTGACACTATATACAGAATTATCAAAAACATATTCAGCTAGTGAAAACATAGACCCTTCTCAAGTCTACTTGTGAGTACTTCAGGCTACAGAGGTAATTCCAGCTGAGCACATTCATGTGACTAGTCACTCTATTCCCTAGTTGCACTCCGGAAAAAAGTGTTTTGACAGGTGACAAGTACCAAACAAGAGAGCTTGTTCCTGAAAGACCTGAAATAGAGGGTGGAAGAGACTCTGAAGCTTTGGCTTATGATGTTCAAAGCTGAACTGAAGAAGGGGGAAAAACACAGGAAATGCAAATTGGCATAACCAGCAACTGGGTGGAAAGAATAGTAGATTACATTGACAGTCCTTTCCTTGTCCACCCTATGGACTGAAGCATTCTAGCCACAAGAGGGTTCAAAAACGGTTATCCTCTGATGCTCCGGATTACATCACAGCTCTGGATGTTGCTCTGGATTACAACACAGTTATTTTCCAAACAAGTGCAAGCTAAGAACACAGTTGTAGAAGGTTTTGGGTTTTTTTTGTTTTTTTTTAAAAAGCAACTGCCATGTTGACCCAGTACTGTTCCATACATTACTATGACAGAGAGTCAAGTCTATGGATGGCACACAAGCCCCTAATTATGAGAAAAGTGACCCCTAAACTAGGTCACAGAAAACCCTAAACTAGCAGCACTCCCCCACCCCACAAGTCCTGTTTCCTTGACTGTTACCCTCACCCACAGCAATCTAACCCAGTCAGTAAACTACCCTCTCGTTATTTATGTTGATATTAAATTCTATTTGTTGTATGCTGACCCCAAACATTCAGCATGCCACAGCTTTCTGTGTAGAAAAGTGTTTAGTAGCATTGCAGGTGTTGCCATTGGTGTGGGGACCGGAGGTTTTGGGAAGACAGAATTAGGGGGTTTAGCACTTCACAGGATATGGAAATTGTTAATTTGACAACTAAGATGCAGTTTAGGCCTGTGTCACTGATCAGAGGCTTCATCTTATCTTTCCCTTCCTTTGTGGGGAAAGAGCAGCCTCAAAATTGACTTTAAATTTATGAAGGAAATTTAGGATTATAAATTTATGGTTTGAATTCCTCCTTCCCAAACAAATGGCTGGCACCCCCATCACAATATCTACCCCAGGATCTAAAAGTAATGGAAGAAGGATGCTTGTACTAAGATGACCAGGACAGGAGTGAAATAGTGAACAATGACATTTAAAGTATTCCCAGTTAGGCTTCAGTGGGCTTGTCTTCACTTGAGCCGGCAGGGATCGATCTTTTGGTGATCGATTTATCACGTCTCGCTAAGACGCGATAAGTCGACCACCAGCAGCTCCCCCGTCGACTCCGGAAGTCCAGCTCGTGAAGAGGCGCAAGCTGGAGTCGACGGGGGACCGCGCTGCCGACCGCCACCGCCGTGAGGATGGGAGGTAAGTCGGCTGTAGAGACGTCGATTTCAGCTATGTTATTAAGGTAGCTGAAATTGCGTATCTACAGTCGATTTCCCCCCCAGTGGAGACCAGCCCAGTGTTAACAGCCCATTGAAATGCATGAGGCAGTTCACTCCTCTGAAGGGCTGTTTCAGGCTGTCCCCACCTAGGTAACAATAGTTCACTCTGAAGAGTCCCTTTGCAACCCTTGGGCAAGAGACTTTACAAAATATCTGTATTCTGGAGCACGATTATGTGGCCAATTCAAGCAGGAACAATGATACAGCAATTTGTGTGGCTACGCAATCCTATCCTCTGTTCTAGGCAACCTACGCCTCATTTTAAACTGCTTTGTTAGAAACATTTCTGATCACAGTACGTCACATCTGTGGACGTAAGCGGCGTCGGGAACTACTTCAGGTGTGGATAAAGGCCCTGTCCACACTACAGGTTTTAACCCTGGTTTTGAAACTGGGTGGGGCACATTCATCTTCAAAAGTTCCATGGGCCAATAGGGGCCCATGTGGCAGCCTGACATCACAACTGTGTTGGGTGCATCTGACACGCTGCCCAATAATTTTTTTATCAGGGCATTCTGGGGGAAATCTAAGCAAGTATCCCACACTGCCTCAGCAGTGGAGGGGAAATGACTGGAGGACATGCATTCAGCTTAACACCAGGAGCACGTGTGGCTTGTATCTGTCACAGAAACCTGGGGAAGAAGAGAAGCAGCCAAAGCAGTTAAGTTACACAAAGATTAAGATTGTCCCCAATCCCATCCACACTTAGTATCTCCTTCCTGTCCCCAAGAGTGAACAGATTACAGGAAGACAACCCTGGAAGACCTAGGCCTCCTGCAGGGTTGAAACACTATTAGCTAGCCATGGCTACTAACAGAATTTTAGTCACATTCACTCCGAACATAGTTTATGTATGGATGCAACCATAATGGAAACGGATTACAAACCTTCTTAAGACTTGTAGCCTCAGCAGGGCATAAAACAGAGCTGGGATAAATCCCACAAGAAGCTATAATTTCAGAGTACTTATAACCTAGGCCACAACTTAGTCCTATTGGTCAGGTTAGGGCAATACAGACAACCATGTTGAATTGACAACACTTTTTCTGAACAGTGTACGTGATATTTTAAGTATGTGTCCAACTTCAAAATTTCATTAACAGCCTGAACAAGTGACCTCCCTCACTATCCTTCTGGTTTCTCCCCCTTCGCCTCAGTGTAGCCTGGAATTATGGGAGTCCTCCCCTCAGTCCAGGAATGCAGCATCACATTCCTGCTTAATTAAGTTAATACTGTGGGCATGCCAACCTGCAGTGTAAACCTCAGTCTACAAATAATAAAAGGTTCCCCCCCACCCGTAAAAGATTTTTTTTTTTAATATACTGGATTAGTTGTGAAATTTACAGATCTTTGTCAGATGTTTAAATTGCCTCTGTTCAGCAGAGATGTGGGCACTGAACTCTACCCATTTAAGCAGAAAACTGGAAAGAATTGCTTAGAAATTAACAGTCTTGCCATTTCAGGTGAAATCTAATAGAATTCACTACACACACACAAGCCGGATACACCAACTGAGACAGCTGTCTGAGCTCCACTGGCTTCAGTTGAGCCATGACAACTTACACAAGTCAGGGCATGGCCCCCACAAGGATGCACGTGTGCGCACATATGTGCCAGCTGCTCTTGGGATAGGTCTGCATGATAACCTAGAGAGGCAGGGTTCCTCTGCGCTCTCACACACACTTGGCAGCAGGTCAATAAAGAGCTGTGTAGCCACAATAGCATGAGCACTGGCAGGGCTGGGCCATACCAAGAACAAACCGACCTCAAACTGGGTAGTTCCCACAGAGCTACGGAGAGGGTGTATACCCCAGCAGGGGAATCCAATACCGAGCTTGTAGTGTAGGCAATAGCATGATGCAAAAGTGAAAAATCACTAGTTAGTAGTTTGCACTTTACCAGTACTTCCAAGAAATCCATCCGTTGCCCCAGATAGTTGGCAGCAGTGCAGATTGTTTAAGCTTTCCTCCCCCAACCCCAACTTAAAAAAACAAACAAAAAAAACCCTATGAAATGAAGGGAGGAAAAAAATCTTATTTAAAAAAAAAAAAAGAGGTGATAAAAGAGAAACAGGAAACGCAAACATTAAGTTGTTGCTCTATAACAACATTAACTTAGCATATTGCACATCGTATGTATTTAAAGATTTGTAACCACCAAAATGGGCCAGATCCTCAGATGGCATAAACTGGTACAGCACCACAGATGTCAATGGAGCTATGCCAAATCTACACCAGCTACGCATATGACCCAATATATACTTAGACATTTATCAAGGAAAACTGAAATAGAAAATACTGCATGTATTCAAACATGATGGAGTTAATGTTATTGTAGGAGTCTTGACTTTGATATTTCCTGACTGTCTCTCTTTAAATTTTACTACGATGGTCTCCTCACAGAGCAGCATGGCAATACAGTGCTCAGTGTTCATATTCTGCAAATGGAGCAGTTGAGATGGCAGAGATCGAGGACTGGTCCCCATACACCCTTCTTTTTGAGTACAAGCAAGTTGAATAAAACCTGTTCCCTTGGTATTGAGGAGAGATGTGTTCCATCACTCCTTGCTGCAATAAGAAGCCCACTGCTGGTTTGAAGATATTCTCCTGAGAGTGGTCCCTTAAGAGGGGGGAGGGATGCAAACTCTATCTTATAGTCACAACAGAGAACGTTCAAGCACCCACTTGTCTATTGTTACTGCACTTCCAGCGATGGAGTGGGGGAAAAAAAATGCTAAACAACCCCCAAATGGTAGATGGGAGTCAGGAAGTGTTGGGCTTAACGCAACTCTTGAGCTCAAAAATGCCAAGCCAGGGGCAGAGATTGAGATGCAGAGCTGTGGGAAAGCGGGTCTTTTGAACACTCTGTCTCTTGCGTGGTGGTTCATAGGATCTCTGGTGGAAAAACTACTGAGCCATATGCCTAGGTCTGAACGATAGGCGGGAAAACTTTCTCCTAGGGGCAGATGTGTCCATGTATATCCCCACTGAGGGAAGGGCAGCCCTACAGAAACTTGTCTGTCTTCCGGCTGGAGCTGCAATTCATCAAAGGGGAGGTCCTGGATGGTATTCAGAACTTCCCTGGAAACTCTGACACATTGAGCCATGACTCCTTGCATAGGACAATGGTGGTTGCCGTAGCTCTAGAGAAAGTATCAGTGGCATCGACAGTGAATCAGAAAGATCTTAGCTATCACTTTGCCTTCAATTGTCCGAGCTTGGAAACAGGCTCTGTCCTGCTGGGAAAGGTGGTCAGTGAACTCCTCCAACATGGAGTTGTTCAGGAAATCTTATTTAGCCATTAGTGCCTGGTAACTGGTTATCCCAAACTAGAGGTTAAATGAGGACTAGGGGGAGGGATAGCTCAGTGGTTTGAGCATTGGCCTGCTAAACCCAGGGTTGTGAGTTCAATCCTTGAGGGGGCCATTTAGGGATCTGGGGCAAAAAATCTGTCAGGGGACAGTACTCGATCCTGCTCATGTAGGCAGGGGACTGGACTCGATGACCTTCAAGGTCTTTCCAGTTCTAGGAGATTGGTATATCTCCGTTTATTTAAATTTATATTTATTTAGACTACCACCTTTTCCCCCTAACAGATAGAGGCATTTGACCTCTATCCATCAGCACAGACCTGGGATGTTGCTGTTCAGCCCGTTCAGAAACAGCCTCACCCACCAGTGAGTTGGGAGCAGGGTGAGAAACCAAAAATTCTGCTCTTCTGGTCAACACAAAGCTTCTCTGCCCTTTTGGCGGTGGGAGTGCAGGTGGCTGGCATGTGCCAAACTGCCCTAGCGGACACCAGTATAGCTTCATGTATGGGAAGAGCTAGTCTGTTGGATCTGGATGCGTGGAGGATGTCTTAAGAATTTGCACAGGAGTCCTGGATCTCTTCAAGAGGAACATGAAGTTCTCCAGCAACTCTGCAAAGACTATCCTGGAATGGTCTGAAATTATTCTGGGGAGAAGGAGATTAAGGAATCACCCGCTTTGTTCAGAGATGGAGAGTGGTCTTCCTGGTTCTGGCAGAACCATTGGATCCAGTGTGTAATGATCCTCCTCCACTATAGGATCCTGGGCATCCCCTTAGAGGGAAGGCAAGGAGCGACTCCCTTAGCTGATCGGACCAACTGTGTAGGGGGGTACTGGTCCCAAGGACCCCAGTAGGAGTGGTCAGACGGTCACAGGGACCCCATGGCAAGTTAGAGGAGATGGAGGTTGGTCCCAAACAAACAGGTCTTTTGGGTGGTGGTGGATACATAGAAGAGTTGAAAAAGGGCTACCGTGTTTCCCCGAAAATAAGACAGTGTCTTATATTAATTTTTGCTCCCAAAATTACATTACATTATATTACAGGGAGAGGCAAAACTGGAAGTACGTCTTATTTTCGGGGGATGTCTTACTTTCGGGGAAACAGGGTAGTTCTAGTTGCAATGGTTCGGTCAGTGCTTTTGCAGGGGAGATGTATTCTGCATGTGGGACAGGCAACAAACTCCCTTTCGGCAGTCAACTCCTTTGGTGGTGGTGTTCTCTCTCTGGAGATGGGAATTCTGGATGCAGATGACTGAAAAAAGTGTTCTATGGAGCAGCAAGAGATTCAGATCTCCCCAGAGTGAGAGGGGTTCTACCTGTTCGAATCGCTGGAGCCAGTGACGAAGGCCATGCCTGAAACTGACAACAATTGGACTTCATCAGTGCCAATGACTCTCAGGGTTCGGGAGGTGCCGGGGATGACAACACCAATGGATCATGGTCCTGTACCAATATAGCCCAATGCTTATGTTGTGCTTCTGGGACTTAATATGTCCTCACTCCTCATGGTTCAAGCCGATGGGCTTACTTAGAGCTGAATCTAGCTTCGAGGTGAATTTAGAGGAAGACAGTCTCATGTTTATGAGAGTTCTTCCTAGATTCCCAACAAGATCCTGCCGGCGGAGGGCAGGGGACAAAGGAGGGAGGGGTGGAATTTCAGAAAGAGTTTCCTGCCCTAGAGTTGGACTTTGCTGGAGGAGGCAGCATGCTCCTTGCTGAATCAGGCTGATGTATGGGAGGAGGAGGTTCCCCGGCCTGTGTCCGATGGGGGCCTCCTGGCCTTCTCCACATGGTATTTGCAGAAATGAAGTTCCTGCCCTTATCAGGTACAGCTGGGGCTCAATCAGCAGATACCGCACCTCACCATGATGTGGGCTTTCCCAAGGCAATGCTGCTGGCCATTGCTGACTGAGAAGGATCGCAGGCAGAAAGCCAAGGTATTCTCCCAAAATACTAGATCTACAAGACACTACATTGAAAAAAAAAAAAAAAGACTACTAAAAACCAATAAAAATGGTTAAAACTATTTACAAAACTAAATCCAATTCTTATTTTGTAGGACAAAGCTGAAGTTACGGACACTGGTGGTTCTGATCCAGACCGTGCGGCTGTGAGAAGGAATCGAAGAGGAGGGTTGGTCCGCTCCACCTTTTAGGACCATGGATGGTGGTGAGCCAACAGAGCTACTTCCAAATTCTCCAACTCCAGGCACATGCCTAACCCATCCACCCTGGAAAACAATCGGGACCATCACTCAAAGGAAAACTAAGTGCGTGTGTAAACAAGCCCTGAGTTAAGAGCACTGAGCACTTGGCAGATTCAGGTCTGCAATCTCCTGGGGAAAAAAACCACCAGCCAGTAAGTCAAAAGGTCTCTGCAGATAAATCACTTCATCCAAGTGCTCACAAAACTCATATTTCAAAAGCCCCCTCCCCAAATCACTGAGTTTACCCAGAACCACATTCTTTAAAAAGGTATTACTTAGGAAGGTATGTAATATTTCTAGCCCCAAAAGTCATTTGAAATTTCATCTTCTGTGCAACTGACACTTTAAATTCAATCAGTGGCAAAAATGTCAGCAAACAACATAGCTATAGAAAAACAGAGTAGAACAAGGTTAAATATACCTGCCCCACCCCCCCAATGTGTCTGCTCAGGAACTGAAGATCAAAGGACTCTGACAAGCCTGTGGATAATTTACATAGTTTGTGACCTTAATACAATGAAGCTCCCACTCAGGCGTGGCCAGTGTGTGCATATGCACACACACACTGTAGATACACAGATGTGTCTGTGGATGGTTGCCAAGTCATTTGTCTCTATGCATGGAGCTTGCTTACTTTTAACAATACTGAGGCCAAAGAAGTGAGGGTCTTTAATCTTCAGTAAGTCACAAACTTGCTGGAAGAGCTCCTGTCCGGTGGCTTTTACCTGAAAGGAAAAAAAAAAAAAAAAAAAAAAAATCAACCCAGCATTACAGCCAGCCACATCAGAATCACAGCATATAATTCAGTTCTCAGGCCAGGATTGCTGGTTTTTTTGGATTGCTCCAAGGCATTGCCGACGGCGCAGGGAAAGGGGTCGCGGTCTCACTAACTTTGAGACCCGCTGTTGTAGTCTATTCTTGTCTTTCTTCCCCCACCCGCTTTATATATGCTCTTATCCCAGTAAGATGGAACTTAGGTGCCAGTCTATTGGTATCCGAGAGACTGGAACTCTCATCTAGACGATCCATGCTGTGCAAGTGTGACTATTGTACTTATTGCCAACAAAATAAAGACATTGTTTAGAACAGGGGTCTCAAACTCAAATGACCACGAGGGCCGCATGAGGACTAGTCCACTGGCTCGAGGGCCGCACCACTGACACACACCCCGCCCTTGCTGCCCCGGCTCTGCCCCCACTCCACCCCTTCCAAGAGGTCCCACCCCTACCCCACCTCCTCCTCTGAGCACGCAGCTCCCCATTCCCTCCTGGAAAGCGCTAGGCACCACCAACAGCTGTTTGGCAAACAAAGCAAGAGCAATCTAGGACGTCCAGAGCTAGAAACACGTGCGGCCCAGCCAGGCAGCAGAGAAGCCTCCACTTCTGGCCCCTACGTCCTGCAAACTGCTGTGGGGAGACCGGGGGGGGGGGGGCGCCAGGAAGCTTGGCGGGCCGCAGGGAAGGGCTTTGCGGGCCGCATGTGGCCCCCGGGCCGCATGTTTGAGACCCCTGGTTTAGAAGAAGGAAGAAATTAACTTTTGGAGGGTTTGAGGCATTACAGATTTAAACTTTCACCTACGAAGGAAAAATCCTGCACACTTTGAGGGGTGGAGAAGGTGGTTTTGACCACAAAGACAGAACCCTTCCTTTTCAAGGTGGTTGCATAAGAACTGATCCAGGGGTTCTTGCCCACTCCTTCATTCCATGACACCAAGGGCATGGTTAGACTGGCGCTTTGCAGCGCAAAAACCCTCCTGTAGCGCTATAATTTTCATAGGGAACACACTTCAAAGGGAGATTTTGCACAATGACTCCCTGTTTAAAGCGCAAGTATTAAACCTCCTTTTCCAGAGTGATAAGCCTTTTTGCGCTAACGCTATAGTGCAAAGGTGGGAATGTGAACACCCAGGAATAACTCATTACGCTATAAGGGAATCAACAAGCCATTTAAGGCAAATGACGTCAATGTTGTTTTGAAAAAGGAGGGGGAAGAATCAGGAAGTAGCTGATCAGTTTCTCTCTTAAAACTCACAGCCGATAAGCACTGGAAATGCTGACCGATTGAGCTGTGTGAGTGCACTGCAGAGCCTGGTCAGTTTCCTAGTCACTGACAGCCTCAACTTGTCTCATTGCCTACACTTTCCCTGTTCCCCCTTACCCCTCTTCTTTGCAAAGCAGGCTGCACCCAGCTGAATGCTGGGATACCTGCCCTATCCCGCAACTGATACTGCCGTCAGAAGCGCGACAAATGTATACAGTATTTTGCGCTACAAGGTTTCAATCTGTACAGTCTCTAGCGCGATACCTATTGCGCTACATTGGGAAGCGCTACAAATAAACGCACTACAATCTTCAGTCTAACCATACCCCAAGCGACTTTTAGTTCCCTTTGCCACATCTTACTTCTGAGCAGAATTCATGTCCCTTCCCCACCACACACAATGCCACCTCCAGAAATGTTGCTCCATAGATGAGCTACCAGGGATCTGATTTGATTTTTTTATTTTATTATATATTTTTAAAAAAAATAAAGATCTTCAAAGTTTGCCAGTTACCTACTAGCCAAAGGTTGATATGAAAAGGAGATGGAGGATGAGCAGGGAAGAAAAGTGGCAACAAAAAGTTTCATAGTCAATTAGAGCAAAAGAGGGCAATACCCCACAACATGCATAGGGACTGCTATTCCCATACTCTTACCACTCCTACAGCTTTTCTTAGGGTACTCTTCCTCCAATAACTCCAGCACCCATCCGCATGTGCTGTTGGTCAGAGATTTCCCAATCAGCAACTACATGACAGGAAACTGCCAAGATTCACCTTTTATCACCCAAGGAGAGCTGAACAGCTCCCGAGAATCTTTTTAATTTTCACTGTGCAGCGGCTGGCCAAACCTATAAGCAGCAGTAGAAACACTGGAGCGGACTGTCTGCAAATAGTTCTGGAGCAGTGTAGGGAGCTGTGAAACATTTTGTTTTGTCAGGAGTGACCACATCTCAATAAACTGTGGCATATCAGATTTGATGCAGTTAATGCTGATTATTTGGCTTTTTTTCCTGCAGGTGGGATCAGCATAGGGTTTAAATAGATGCATAGCAGATATATTTATATTTTTTTTTAACAGGGAACAATAAAGTTAAAAAAACAACAACAAAACCCACACATTTGAACTCAAAACATTTTTGAACAAAGGCTTTAATATAAAGATTGGCTTCCCTGAAAGATGAAAAAAGTTGATTTTTCCTCAACTTTGTTTGCAATTTATTTTTTTCAAAATTCTATATAATAAATATTAATGAAATGGTTATGAAAAATATTTGGTTACTGAAAAACTCAGATTTTCATTAAATGAAAACATTTCTATACTGTGTTTAGATTTTAAAACAATCAAAAACAGTAAGAAATTGTTCAATTTCAAAGTTAGTGAAAAGGAGATAAAATTTGTGTGTGTGGGGGGGGGAAAATGAGTTGTTTTTTAAATTGTTAACCAACTTTTGATAAAGTAATAAAAAAACCAAATAATAATAATGTGATATTACAATAAAAATAATTGAGGATTATAATTATATGATACAATAAAATAACACGAAGTATAATAAATAAAGGCCTGATTCTGAATACACTTATTACCAGGTTTAGCACTTAGTACTTTGGGCCCCAATCCTGGAAATACTTATGACATGTTTAACTTTACTACCATGAAGTTCCCTTGATTTTCATGATACGAAAGTCAAGCATTTAAGTGTTTGTAGAAATGGGTGCTCACTTAATATTGGTCATAATCCTGCAAAGACATAAGCATATGCTTAATTTATACACTCTGACTAGCGCTATTGCCTTCAGCGAAGCTACTCACAGTGCGTAAAGTTAATCATGCATGTGCATCTTTGCAGCACAAGGACCATTGTCTATTTTAACATCCCTTCCTTCAGAAAGCCCAGCCTCACCCTTGCCTCAACTGCATTTCTTCCCACTCCCCCCTTCTTCCTTCCTTTTGAAACTCTGTCCTGTGAGCGTAGCTTAGCACTGCACTGGTTAATAGTTGGGACCAGTAGTTTTTTTTCTTGGTGGCATTAACACTATGTCCCCAGTGTGCAGATTCAATGACCTGTCAGGTTGAATTTATTCACTCAAGATTGGGGAATTTTTTTTGTCAAAATTCCCCAAACTGCAGCTGGTTTGATATTATTTTTCATTTAATGCACTAAAAATATAAGCAATATCCCCTGGACATATTACACAGCATTGCATGTTTGTTGAAAAGGGACACTTGCAGTTGCTAGCTGCTCAGGCGGGCACGGGGGGGGCAGCCGGCGCGGAGCTAGCTGCTCGGGCGCGGAGCTGCTCGGGCGGGCACCCGGCGCGGAGCTAGCTGCTCGGGCGGGCACAGGGGGCAGCCGGCGCGGAGCTGCTCCGAGTGGTGGCTGGTCCCGTGGGGAGCAAACCGGGCATTGTGGAAGGTCGGAGGCTAGCTGTCACATGCATCCTCACTAGTTCACAATCGACCCAGAGAGGTCGATTTCAGCTACTCCTCTCATGAGGGAGGAGTACAGAAGTCGATTTTTAGGTCCCTTTAAAATAGACTCAAATGGCATGCATGTGAGGACGGGTACATGTTTATATTGACTTAACATCGCTAAAGTCGACGTTAAGCCCTAGTGGGGACCAGCCCTAAGAATACAATGCACAGACATATGCAGGCGCTAGCATGCACTATATCAATATAGAGACACTTTAAATAATTAGTGTATTTAGATACTTTCATATTCAAAACTACAGAGAGAAGCAGAAGCCTGTTAATGTACTAAGTTCTCTAAAACTGAATATGTGAAGGTAAGTGTTAGAACACTTTTGAAGAGGGAACTTGATCAAAAAAAATGGTCTGCTTGAGTGAGGTGGATGGGGCACAGCCTATGTTCATTTACCTCTTCAACTCCCTCAGCTGACTCTCGCTTTCTGTACCAAGTTAATATTTCGCATCGTCAAGACCACGTGCTTAGTTCTGGTAATGCTTAAGTTTTTGTTCTCATCTCCGATACACCTTGACATATCTCCTTCCCGACAACTCACTTTGCATTGTTCTTCCAAGCCATTCTTTATGCCTGGAGCTCACTTTCCTAGCTTGCTGTGGAATTGGAGCAACTAGCACTCATTCTTCCGCTCCTCAAAAAAACACAGGATTCAATTCTCCACTGTTTTGCCCGTTGTTAGTCCTTTACAGCAAAATTCTGCCAAATGAGAATGGCAGTGTTTTATATGCACTTTACAGGGGTCAGCATCTCCACAAGGGGGAAGGCAATGGAGAAGTTAGGCCCCCATGTTTCCCTGAAGACTGTTAGCTTGAGTCTGCTGAGGTAAGAAGACAGATAATATCTTTTAATAAAGCCAATGACCGTGTTAAAACCTTCTCCTGTCATCTAGTGCATTTTAAGTGGTCTACCACTTAAGTAAGCTCCTCAGGGCACAGTCTAGGTCTTCCCATCTAGGCGCCTTCTCTGCCTCTGTGCCCAAACAACATTCCTCCCTCTCAGGAAAGATTACTCCCACTTTGCTTCAATTTACACAGAGTGCTTACTAAGTTCTCCTACACCCTCTCCTACGGTTTTGTTCCTTAAAGATAATTGTTGGCAGCCCTGGGGGAATTAGCATTTTGGAAATACTGCCTCCCTGCAACCTATCCTCTCAAATGTCAATCTTTTATATAACGAAGGAAGAGGAAGATGCTAACAACAAATGTGAACTTGGAGACATTTGATATTGAGAGAGGGAAAGGATTTTCTTCTTTAAAGCCACATTCTTTGTTCCCTTAGCACTGTGATGTTTGGTTTTTTTAAAAACCAATATGCAAAAAGAGTTGTCAAAGTACAAACACTATGCCATGGATTTAAATATGATCACATAAAATGTATAGGTATATCCTCATCTTGATGGACAGGACATATGTGGCATCTCTTAACAGGAGTAATGGGAATTATATGAATAAATCCCTTGCTATCAAGTGGAGAACCTGCACTTCAATACATTGAAAAGCTGATGACACTTAGGGCTTGGCTACACTTGCAGCTGTAGAGCGTTTTGGGTTAAAACCAGCCTTCGGAGAGCGCACTAGGGAAAGCGCGCCAGTCTGTCCACACCGACAGCGTGACTGCAAGTGCATTGGTGTGACCACATTTGCAGCATCTGCAGCGGCATTGGGAGCGGTGCATTATGGGCAGCTATCCCATTCAATTAACCGGTTTATTTCAGCATAAGCTTTCGTGGGCATCCGATGAAGTGAGCTGTAGCCCACGAAAGCTTATGCGGAAATAAACTAGTTAGTCTCTAAGGCAGGGGTCTCAAACATGCGGCCCGGGGGCCACATGCGGCCCGCAAAGCCCTTCCCTGCGGCCCGCCAAGCTTCCTGGCGCCCCCCTCCCCCCCGGCCCCCCCAGGTCCCCCCATAGCAGTTTGCAGGATGGAGGGGCCAGAAGTGGAGGCTTCTCTGCTGCCTGGCTGGGCCGCACGTGTTTCTAGCTCTGGACTTCCTATATTGCTCTTGCTTTGTTTGCCAAACAGCTGTTGGTGGTGCCTAGCGCTTTCCAGGAGGGAATGGGGAGCTGCGTGCTCAGAGGAGGAGGTGGGGCAGGGGTGGGACCTCTTGGAAGGGGTGGAGTGGGGGCAGAGCCGGGGCAGCGAGGGCAGGGTGTGTGTCAGTGGTGTGGCCTCGGGCCAGTGCACTAGTCCTTATGGAAGGGGTGGAGTGGGGGCAGAGCTGGGGCAGCGAGGGTATGTGTGTGTGTCAGTGGTGCGGCCCTCGGGCCAGTGCACTAGTCCTCATGCGGCCCTCATGGTCATTTGAGTTTGAGACCCCTGCTCTAAGGTGCTACAAAGTCTTCCTCACTTTATTTACGGATACAGACTAACACATTTGCTAATCTTAAACCTATCCCATTCAAGCGGCTGCAATGTGCTTTTCAAACGAGGCGGGTGGGGTGGAGTGTGGAGTGTGTTGGGGGGGGGGGGGAGTGGGTTTATGGAGTGTGGAGTATGTCAGCATGCTGTCTTGTAAGTTCAGACCTCCCTGCCTCTCGCTCAGTAAATGTGCGCTTTGTTTACTTTGCCCGCTATCTGAACCAGGGCTTTGAAAGGGCACTTCCGCATTCCTGTAGTGATTTCACAACAAAGGGAAGAGTGATCATTTGACTTAAGGGGATTATGGGGCTTTTCTGGAGGTCAGAGTGAAGTAACTTAACTCCTCATCCACACTGACCCTACAGCATCTCACCCAACAAGCAACAGTTGTTAATCCCCTCAGGGAGGTGGAAAACCAGGAGCGGTCCAGCCAGGGAGTCAGAGCACTCTATGTGCCTTGCCAGTGTGGAGTAAGGTAGAGCGCTCTGGGAGGTTTTATTGGGATATAAAGTGTCAGTGTAGGTAAAGGCTTGGCTACTTCACTGGACTTTCATGAAGCTTATTTAGCGTTTGCACAGTATATAGAAAATGTGAAGTGCTGCGGAAGTCCTGAACAGTAGCCTTATTATAGCAACGAAGGTGAAAAATGTTATCTGTTGTAGTATGGGAACTAAATCTGAAGTCTTAGGGGATGTGATCACTACTAGTGTTAAAGTGCTGCTGTGGCAACACTGTAACGTGGCTGTGTAGCTGTGGCACTGGCGCTGGGAGAGCTGCTGATAAAAAAAACCTCACCCACCCCTATGAGGGGAGTGGTTCCCAGCACTAGTGCACAGTCTACACTGCCACTTTACAGTGCTGAAACTTGCATGGCTCAGGGGGGTGTTTTTTCACACCCTGAGCGAGAGTTTCAGCGTTATAAAGTGGAAGTGTAGACAAGGCCTTACTGAGGTTGCTAGAAAATTGTTCCCCTGTTCCTTTTAAGATTTTGCAAAAGAAGGAGGATCTTTTTAAACCAGGTTTTTCAAAAAATAAAGAAGAGTGGATTTTGTTACTGGCCCCTGATTTATCTAAAAGGCTGGGGTTCCATACGAACGTTCATGTTTTGCTTCAGCCAGCTATTCTCCTTCATACCCGACACATCCAAATACATTAAGGAAACAAAAGTCTTCCTATCTGTTTAGCTAATAAAACAGGTATAAACAAAAGACTTATTAAAAGGCTATTGACCGATATAAAGTTACAGAACCCTCACACATCTCTAAAGGCAAAGATATAGAGCTAGACACTTTCAAGATAAAGTATCAAAGGGGCTGCCCTCAGTTATCCCCCTCAGTTATTCCAACAACGTGGGCCTTCAAAGGGGCTTCAGGAAATGAGACAAATGGTCAGAATGAGACCTCTGACATTCTTTCCATTCTTGCCTAAACTAAAAAGCTGAACTGTAAAGACCCCATTCTACCCTTATTAAACCTGTATTAGCCTGAAGCGCTTCAATCTACATTTCTAAACGTGGGAGCCAGACACCACAACCAATTTAAGTACCATTGGCTATTCTAACCTGCAATCATGAGGTTTGACTGAAGCTTGTATACACATACCGAAGCCACCTTCAATCTATCACAGAGGTGAGCAAACTGTGGCCCCCAGGACTGTCCTGCCTGACCCTTGAACTCCCAGAGGGGGAGCTCAGCCTGCCCCTGGCCCCTCTCCTGCTGCCCCCCCACCCCCACAGCCTCAGTTCACTGCACCGCCAGCGTTCTGGGCAGTGAAGTTGGCTCCGGCTGGGCCATGCAGCTGCAAACTCCTACTGATCTGAGTGGCATGGCAAGGGGGCGGGGAGTGTGGGGGGGGGGGGGGAGGGAGGAGGGGGTTAGGATAAGGGGCAGGGGAACTGAGGAGGTTTTTTGGATAGATGTGGGAGTCCCTGGGGGCCTGTCGGAGTGGGGGCGTGGGCAGTCAGAGGACAAGGAGCAGGGGAGGCTGGAGGGGTCGGGGCCAGGTTCTTGGGGGAGACACAGTCTTCCCTTCCCAGCATGGGCTTCACTTCAGGCTACCCATCTGAGAAATTATCCAGGGTTCCAGGTGGACTTGTACAGCCCATACTGAAGCCACAGTGGCCACAACTTCACTGCTCTAGTATCCGAGCTAACTAGATTAGATTAAAGCTAATTCAGGCATGTCTACACAAACTGTAAATCACACCCTGCAATTGGAGTGCGGAGATACCCATTGTCAGTTACTCCTGCTCTAGGCAGGGTTACATGACAGGATGCTTAAAACACCAGCAGATCATCCATATTAAGGCTGCCAGTATTGGTAATGCTGGAGGAGCAACAATAGGAAATTTCTGAGAAGCACCTCTAGTACAGTCAATGCTCAAAAGGTGGGATGGTAGTTCAATCTCCACCCACCCTGCTAAAAGCTACCAACAAGTGGGATAATTAGGATCAGCTGTGCTAAGTGATTTATACTGGTAGGGCCACCTACCAACTCAGAGTTTAAATAAAAGCACCTTATCTGGCCTAATTTTGAACTATGGAAACTGAGGAGCTCCAGAGTCAGTTACCAATCCCCTAATCTACCTAGGCCAGGGGTTCTCAACCTGTGGGTCGCGACCCCTCGGGGGGGTCGCTGACCCGGTTCCCGAGGGGTCGCGAGCGGTTTTTTTCCGCCGAAAAGCCGCCGCCGTGATCACGATCGCTTCCGCTTTCGGCGGCTTTTCGGCGGACATGCCGAGCTATTTTGGGAACGCTCGGCGTGTCCACCAAAAATAGCCACCGAATGCGGAAGTAATTCATTCGGCGGCTTTTCGGTGGACACTCAAGGGGTCGCGGTGCCGTGCCGCTCAGAAAAAAGGGGTCGCGCTAAAGGTAAGTTTGAGAACGGCTGACCTAGGCCCTGTCGCGGTTTTCTTAGGGGATACTAGATGCAAGTATGGCAAGTAGGAAAATTCCTGAATGGACTTTAAAGATTTTTGCACATTTCTGTATTAATGTGCATGTTTTATTTAGGCACATTCTGAATGACAAAATAAGACTGGGGGAGGGGGGGCGGAAGAGGAATGGAGACAAAATTAGAGAGACTAGAAAAACTCTACACAGACAAAAAGACACACACCCCCTCCCCCATCTCCAAAATGCACAGTTCACAATTTAGATGGCAAGCTAGACTAAGAAGCTTCAGGCATTGGTCCAGTTTCTCACATATGCCAGATAAACAAACTATATTACAAAGGCAGCAGCATGATCTAATCATGGATAGCATTCCATCTCGGGAATCGCTCCAGCGAGTGAGACTTTGCTTAAGCCACTTCACTTCTCTTTGTGCTTCAGATTTCCCTACAGTAAAAACGGGGATGACAATACTTTGCAAAGTGCTTGGAAATCTATGGATGTTCTTTCTTTAATCCATTAAATAAAAGAGAGAATTGCAACTATAAAAAGAAAATAATCGGTAAGACTCCCATTTACATAACAGCTTCCAAAAGAAAGATCAACAGAGCTAAACTGCAGGGTGAGCTGATGTCAATTATCACTGCCCGCTTAGGTCCAAAGGTCAAAGCATTTCAAGTTTCTGAGAAGCTGGATTTTCATTTCAGTTTGTTACAAAACAAGTCGAGAGAGTGAAAGGGAATTAAAAATTAGGCTCTCATTATCAAATGCAGTAGAGGAGATTAATCAGATCCTGTAAATTTTTGCTAGGCTAGCCAATTAGGAAGCAAAACACCAATTATGTTAGATCAGCTAATAGTTTTTTGATCAATGGACTAATATGGTACTGTACTCTCATAAGCGCACTGAAAATTAAGCTCAGCCTTATCACTGTCTGCTCTGGCAGATACAACACAACCATCTATGAAAATCGTACTAAGAGCTCAGAATGAAACTTTAAACAACTCACCCCCATGGTTACACTGAGTTGCTCTCTGGTGGGCAGAAGGACAGAAACATTCCGATATTCCTGCTGCATCCTGCTTTGCAACAGCTGTCTGCTCATTGCCAAGCCTGTGGCAAGCTTCTATACGGGCACTTTTCTCAGGACTGAAACCAGGCTCACTTCATTCCTCACACCTGCCAAAAACATAAGGCTTTAGTGTTATGCACATGGGATCAAGGCTGCGAGCACTAAGCAACAGGCAGCCTGTATTTAAACAGAGTGTTTTTTGCTTGGTTCCAATACGCAAGGTAAACAGAAATGTCTCAAAAGGCAGCACACTGACAGAGTGATCGTCATGCATTATTCTGACATTAGTCAGCCCACTTATTGATTAGCAGTGCAGTCACATTACTCTGGAGGTGGGAATACAAACCTCAGGAAACTTGTATGGGACTGGCAGGTGGCACGCATTCCTTTTTCCTGACTCGCTCTTTTATGTTGCCCACTAAGAGATAAGCCACAATTCTAGCATCAGCATAGCTTGTAACAGGGGCACTCAGCCTTTAAACAACCAAAATCACTTGAGTCAGTGATTTACAGAGAGCCACAAAACAATTAAACATACTTAGAATACCAAAGTGCCAGGGATGAGATTATGAAGCACTAGATAGCAACAAATACCTACACCACAGGCAACTTTCTGCAACAGGAAACAGAGAAGGAACTTGCCCTTTCCCTAGCTGGTTTATGATCACCAGTGCAAGCAAAGATTTAACCCAACTTCTCAGCATGAGTCTATCAATGTAGAAGAGCCTGGAGTTAGTCTGTTCCTTGGAACACTTTTGCAAGACCTTAAGCCCCAAAGGAGAAGAGCATCTTTGTATATGAATCCTAATTCTCACTCAGTCCTCAAGGAGAGCCCTCAAGAAAGAGACTTGCTGCAGCAAAGCTACAGGGGTCTCTGAGGCTGCACCTGCCCTGCAACTCTGTCCTGCCTGATGTCACTGTCTCTCTGTGAGGTCACTGCCTCCCAAACACTTTTGCCCAATAGGCTGAGGTCCTGCAAAAGGCCTCTGTGATGTCACTGCCACATCCACCCCTTCCTTGTAAAGCTGATGATGTGTCCTTTGTCAGCCTCTTTTGATGTTTGAGTTGCTTCCCCTGGATCTAACCACTCAATGACTGTTGAGCCTGGGAACCAAGTCAGCTACACAGGAAAGCATCAGAGGCTGCTCCCAATGCCACACTCAGTTTTTCATAAATTAGTAGACTTTAAGATGAGAAGGGACCCCAGAGCATCTAATGTGAGCCCCTGCACATCCTAGCCCTCGATATATCACAATAGCTAAGTTTTGATCAAACCATATATCAGAAAAGCAAGTAGTCTTCATTAGAAGACATCAGGATATGGAGAATGCACCACTTCCTTTGGCAGTTTGTTCCAAAGGTGAATCATCCTCACTGTTAAATATTTGTGCC
Source organism: Sternotherus odoratus (assembly GCA_032164245.1). Classification (NCBI taxonomy): domain Eukaryota; kingdom Metazoa; phylum Chordata; order Testudines; family Kinosternidae; genus Sternotherus; species Sternotherus odoratus. The sequence continues at coordinate 102,913,918 of JAVMKO010000003.1, forward strand.
TTATTTCTAGTATGAATTTCTCTTCTTTTCACCTTCCAGCCACTGGGTCTTGTTATGCCTTTCTCTGAAAGATTAAAGAGGCCTTTAAAACCCAGTATTTTCTCTCCATGAAAGTACTTAGATACAGTGAAACCTCGATTTAACGGACCTCCATTTAACGGACTTCGGATGCAACGGACAAAATTTTTCAGAGTCTGATGCATCCGAAGTCCGTTTCTGGAGGGCTGGCTGTGGGCTCCCTGCTGCTGCCCGAGGCTGGAGCCGGGACCCTGCGGGGCTCTGAGCCCGCGCGCGGCTGCAGCCGCCGCGGATCGAGCCGGGGGCGGGCTGCCGCCTGGCCCCCGGCAGCAGTCACCCTCCCTGCAGGGTCCCGGGAGCCGGGACCCTGCGGGGCTCTGACCCCGCGCGCGGCTGCAGCCGCCGCGGATCGAGCCGGGGGCGGGCTGCCGCCTGACCCCCGGCAGCAGTCACCCTCCCTGCAGGGTCCCGGGAGCCGGGACCCTGCGGGGCTCTGAGCCCGCGCGCGGCTGCAGCCGCCGCGGATCGAGCCGGGGGCGGGCTGCCGCCTGGCCCCCGGCAGCAGTCACCCTCCCTGCAGGGTCCCGGGAGCCGGGACCCTGCGGGCTCTGAGGCCGCGCGCAGCGGCCGCTGCGCTTTTGAGCCGGGGGCGGGCGGGCTGACAGCTCCCGCCCGGGTCCCAGCAGCCGGGGACCCCAGCGGGCGGGTTGACGGACTAATTCGGGCGAGGGGGTATCCGTTAAATCCGAAAGTCCTGTTATTTAATAATTTTAAAAAATTATTAAATAACGGACTTTCGGCTTTAACGGACACCCCCTCGCCCGAATTAGTCCGTTAAATCGAGGTTTCACTGTACTTCAAAAATGTCACCTCTTGACCTTCCCTTCTGATAAGCTAAACAGGTTGAGTTCTTTTAGTAGCTCACAAGGTGGCATTTTTCCTAGGATGGACTCTTGTCTTCCTCTCTAGTGACCTCCAGTGCCAAAGACACTACCACCCCACCCTATTGAAGGAGGAGCTCGTCTCCATTCCCTCAGTCTTCCTAGGATAGCTGTTCCTTGGCAGTTTCTTTGTCAGATTTCCCTTTCTGGTTTTGTTACCTGTATTCTTCCATTCCCATTGGTGGCTACACAGTGGGAGGGGCCCTTGCTCCATTTCTGGTCACCTTAACCTAGTGTTTCCTGTGCCTAGAATTCAGTCGGCACCAGGTGGATAAGATTGAACAGACCAAACCTCTCTGAGGCTCTTACCTTCTGAACAGGGATATTTGTTTTCTAGCAAAATGAGTAGTAGGAAAGGAGAAAACTTCAGAGAGGTTCCTCCTCACGCTCAAGTACATGAATCCTAATTCTCACTCAGTCCTCCAGGAGAAACCTCAAGGAGACTACTTGCTGCTGCAAAGCCACGGGGGTCTCTGAAGCTGCCCCTGCCCAGCACCTTTGTCCTGACCCCGGCTGATGTCAGGGTCACTGTGAAATCACCATATCCTAAAACACCTTTGCCCAATAGTCTGAGGTCCTGCAAAAGGTCTTTGTGATGTCACTGCCACATCCACCCGTCCCCCCTGCAAGGCTGATGTCCTGCCCCCAGCCAGCCTTTTTGAATACACTGACAGATCAGAATAAAGTGCTCTCGAGCTACAGACCAACAATTGTTCCTGGTCATTATTCAGCAAGTATTTTAGAAAAACTAGAACATAAGAATCATCAATCGTTCAGAGACAATTATTGGAGAGAAGCAGCAATATTAATCAAATACCTGATTGGTTAGGACTTGCATGCACCTTGCATGCAAGGTGTACAAAGGTGTATAAAGGGAACAAAAGGACCAGGGGTCCTTCCTGTCAATAGCCCCCTGCTTGGTCAATCAGCAATTTCAGCTGTTGATGGAAGGCAAATGCCCTACCACTTTGTACAGCACTAGTTAAACTCCCTTACAGCAGCCTATACAATAGCAGAGTAAACCAGGACTGCTGCTTCCTACACCTGCAAACTGCAGACCAACAATATGCAGAGGACACCCAGCTCTGTATCTTTTGCTGCTGATGCAATCATCACCAGTACATGGCTCTGAACGTGCCTAAAGGAGACTAGCGCCTGGATGAAGAGTACCTGGCCCAAACGGAACCCAGGCAATACTGAAGAGATGTCGGTCGTAAGACAATAATTGAGAAATAACTGGATCATGCATGGTCTTCTGCTTTTAAATTGAAGGCGACCGCTCCCTTCCCTATTCGTGAATGAATGATGCGAAGCCTCGCAGCCCTGTTTAACTCAATTAACCTAGACTACACAGTCCATGACAAAAACAAAAACCAAGCAACCAATCAGCTTTATTTCCCCGTTTAACTTGTTCAGAAACTTTGTCCCTTTTGCCCCAGAAATAGGCGGACTTGGTCAGAACGACCCATGCATTGTCACTTCTGTCACGCTGTCTGGAGTGGCTCAGGAATAAGTGCCTACCTCAGGGCAGACTGTCATAAAACACGGTAGATACCATAAGCGCGTGGTGTCTTCCTGAAGCAGATTTCACCAAGCCAGTAACAAATGTCAACTCCGGGACCACTATAAAACAGTCCTACCATGGAGTCAGACACACACTGGAGAGCCCAAGGGGACTATCTTGGCACCCAGACAAAACTGAACTTGTGGCCTGTCTTCAGTTACATTTTATAGCGCTCTAACTTGTTGTGCTCAGGGGGGTGATTTTTTCACACACACACACACATACCGAGCCAGCAAGTCTGAGCACTTTAAAGCACTGAGGGGACAGGCTCTGAGGGGATTAAACCTCATGGGGGCTGACCACACTCGCACTTCAAAGCACTGCCACAGGAGCATTCCCACAACAGCGCTTTGAAGTTTCAAGTGTAGCCATGCCCTATTATAATGGTCACTTAAGCTAAAAATCACACATCAGGTTGCTCCCAGTCACAAGAGACTGGGTCACTTATCCCAGATCAATTGATGTCTTCAGAGTAAGATCTGAAGTCAACACTGCAGCCAATTCTATAGTAAACGAACTACAGGTTTATTAGCTAAGGGCACCTCTTCACTGTCAATGAAAGTTGCAGCATTATTAAGTGCCAGTGTAGACAAGCCCTAAGAAAAGGAAATGAGAGTTATTGAGAGGTTAAAGCTGGTAAAATATTTTTAACAGGGGAGTCACACTTTGTAATTCCCAATGGTGGCGTGATGTAATAAACTGCCAGTTGCCCAAAAGTCTTCCAGAGTACCCACGTTGCCTCTGGGAATCTCCACTTTTCATCTGGTACACTTCCCTGTAAGAGTTCAAACAGTCCAGAGATGAAGGATCTTTCCTAGAATCCATATATTTATTGTTGCTTCTGACAGAAAGCAGGCTGGCAGTGTCTATACCCATGTGGGCTTTTCCTTTGATGTCCCCGAATGAGGAATGCATTTTGAGTCATTGACCTCTGGTCATCACACACAATGGCCACTTGCTTTCAAATTAGCACTTTCTGTTAAAGACCTTCAGTAGCATTCCACAAGACTTCTTGGATGGGTGATTTAGTCACAGGGGTGTTTACAATATAAATGTTTGCTATTGCATTATGACAGGATACATACAAGTGAAAACAATGCAAGAAACGTCCCATTAGTTTTAATAAAGTTTAACCAAATACACTTATACCTTTAACAAAAATTGCTTTGATCTATACAGTACTAATACACCAGTGAATTGGCCTGAATACACTCTGACATAACCTGGTATCTGTTCAATCAATGTTACAACCACCAAACTGGATTATGGTAATTCACTGTATGTTAGTCGAAGGTGGAAGCAATGCCCAGGGTTCCAGATGGCGGGTAGCCATGGCCTTCAGTAGAATGGGCTGCCAATGGCACACCACTCCTGTGCTCTGATCACTCCACCAGCTCCCAGTCTAAGGGTAGGGCTACACTACCCTCTGGAGTGGTGGGCAGCCCTTAATGTATCGGGGATCGATTTATCACATCTCATCTAGACACGATAAATTGATCCCTGAATGACTCCGGTGCTCCAAATCAGCAAGAAGAGTAAGTGGAGTCAGCAGGGGAGCAGCCGCAATCCACTTGCTGCTGTGGGGACGGTCAGGTAAGTCGACCTACGATATTGCGACTTCAGTTATGCGATTTGCGTAGCTGAAGTTGCGTATCTTAGGTAAACCACCCCCCACCTCCTCACATAGTGTTGCTCAGCCCTAAGACACTAGCCATCAATAGACCAACATGCAGTAACTACATCTCTACTGATGACCCAACAAGAGTTATGCTCCTCCGCGACAATGCTGCTCACAGAGCCCGGGTCAGTCCATGCAGAAGCCAGAGAGAAATGCTTCTCATTTAGGAGGGGTTAATGTTGGTGAATAAGCTTCCTGAGGTCAGACTCATCCAGAGCAAGATGTAAGGTCCTCCTATAAGGACAAAGCTTTTCTACCATCAATGGAACAATGGCAGAAACAGCAAAGAGAAGAAAGAAAAAAAAGTTATTCAAAACCAGAACTTTTTACCAGGGCATAGAGAAGAATAAGTCAGTCCACCAAGGAGCTTAATTTACCTGGAAGCATTTAGATACTAAATTAGTCCTCACTATAGAAAATCTAAAATAGACAGGGAAGCCCCACCTCTACTAGACTCCCATGGACTCTTCCTTTTGGCCCTGAAGGCTACCTTAATGAGTGTGGATGCAGTGACTTCAAAGTAACATCAGAGAAAGGAAAATGGAACTAAAAGGGGAAAAACAAAAAGAAACATCTGGGTGTGGGGTAGCGGCAGACCTGCTGTTCACCTCTCTTTGGCTTAAGACATTGAGATGTGGCTCCTTTTTAGGGTCAGAAAAAGCAGTGAAAAGAACCCCTAACTCATCATGGCCCAAACCTAAGGTGGGCCACATGCTATCTCCCAATGTACCAGAAATAATCCCCCAAAGTCCTAGGTCCTGGGAACAGGGATCCAGAAGGAAGCATTGGGGGGGGGGGGGGGGAAGTTAAAGAAATAGAGCGACTTCCACTCTCAAGGGTCTTATCAGTGCTTCATGAGCTTGTTTAGAAGATGCCAAGTATGTTGAGCCTCAGATTAGTGATTCCTGGCATCCCAAAAGAGAAAACCCAGGATGCTTTTAGAGATGCAGATGCACACCACGGGAAAAGCACATTGTATATTCTTTAAAGATAAGAATGGGAATTCCGCTCCAAAGTTCTCTTGAGCTCAAGACCCAAAAGTGAGAATCCTGCAAGAGGATAGTCTCAAAGATGCTGAATTAAAGTAAGCAATTTAATCCACTGCGAGTTTATATTAGAAGTTTAAAACAGATTGTTCTAATGTGTTTGAGCTAAATACCATTAAAATCAACAAAAATGGGCTAGCCATGAGGAGTATTAGGTTTGTGCATTGTGAATCAGAAATGCAACAGTTCCATGTTTTTACTGAAATGCAGAAGTTAAGTAGCTTAAATGTCACTCATTCTGATGCTCATCACCTTATTGCTTGAAAAAGTTATTCCTGCTTCCTTGAAAAAAGAAGTTAGTCTTGCTGTAGTAGATAAAAGATTTAAACATTAAACTGGATTCATTAACTTCATTTGGAAAAATTTAGTAATTGTCACCCCCTTTCAAGTAGTACACTCCCCCCACATAATGTAAAACTTGTCTGAAAGAGCAAGAACAAATTTAATGTATTTAGGTTAATAAAGTAGAAAGGGACAGCTTTTTAAGATCAGAATTTCAGCTGTGTAAAACTTTCAGGATTAAAAAAACCTAGAATACATTAAACATAGAACAGATTTGATTCTGTAAAAGGTGGCAAGTAAGTCACCTACAATAGATTTTCTAGTCAGCAATTCCTCATGTGTGTGTGTGTGTGTGTGTGTGCATATGTGTTATTTAAAAAAAAAAAAAATTCTTCTCTCTGCTTCCAAGCAATAATTGTAAACCACTGCATCTAAAACAACAGATGTCTGCAAAGTGACTCTATATGTATAGGTCACATGTGTCATTACCTGCTGACATCATATGCTCCAGGAAGTTTGTGAATGGCATAAGAAACTCAGAGTACACTCAGGCTTTGTAGCACTGAGTTGCTGTTAGTTTAAACTATCAAATTCATTGCATAGGATGCTATACATTCTTAATCTAAAATTAGAGTTGTAGTCTGCCCAATCTAATGAATAGAATAGGTTCACACAATTACAAGGCAACTCAAGAGAAGGGAGCAAGTTATTACTGTAAAACATACCTGTGAAAATTCCCATTATGCTGACCTACCAACAATAGCTAGAGAAACTGAACTCTTTAACCTTGTTGTTTGCAGTGTTCTTGTAGTCATGTTAATCTTCGGATAGGACACACACAAGGTGGGTGAGGTAAATATCTTATCGGACTAACTTCTATTAGTGAGAAACTTGAGCGTAAGCTTGTCTCTCTCATCAAGGAAAGCTGGTCCAATAAAAGAGATCATCGCCTCACTCACCTTGTCACTTTAACCCTGTAATTTCTGTAAAATATTACTCAGCAAAAGTAACTAGGAACAAGATGCCCTTGTTTGCTTGATCTACCTCAGTTCTCAAACTATGGGTTGTGACCCCATTTTAAAGGGCTCGTCAGGGCTGGCCTTAGACTTGCTGGGAACCCAGGCTGAAGCAAGAGTCCAACCTCCCCCCCCCCCCCCCACTGGACCGGAGGGCTCAGGCTTTGGATTCAACCCAGGGGGGGCAGGGCTAAGGTTACAGCTCCCTCTTCCCCCCACAGGGCTGAAACCCTCAAGCTTCAGCTTCTCCCCCCTTCCCCCCCTCCACTCCCTGCAGGAGGGTGTGCGCTTCGGCTGCCGCCGCCCCCCATCCCTGCCGATGGTGAGACATGGGCTTCAGTCTCCCCTTCCTGAAGTCGTGTAGTAATTTTTATTGTCTGAAGGAGCTCACTCATGGTGCAATGAAGTTTGAGAAACCCTGAATTCTACCTGAAGTTAAGAGAATGGTTAGAGGGTTTTTTTGGTGGTGCTGGGGAGGGGTGGGTGGCAGAGGTGGATTTTAACAAACACACATTACAGCAGCAGTGAAGAGGATAAAAAAATAAAATAAAATCCAAACCCCTACCTTGAGGTGAAACGGATAACATATGCCTGGGTGAGTCTTTTATGCTCACTTTGTATATCAGAATGTGATAAAAGCTCAAGCAATTATTAACCTACCAGTGTAGCAAGTTTATACATCTATATGGTGAACCTGGAACCTCCAATGAAAACAAATGGCCAAAAGGAATGCTCTTGCTTAAATACACAGAATTTCAGCCTGTCCATATGCCATTCTTTTGTTTACCACAGATTCCAACCTCTTAACCTCAATTAAACCCTAAAAGCCCAGCAAAGGCATTGAAGAAGAATTAATATAGCTTAAGTCAATCATCTGTCTCTGGGGTACTTTGCTTTTTTAAAATGACTTAAGGTTTTAGCTCCTAGAGAAGTGAATTTCAAGATGTAATTGCTTTGTCAAAGTCCAATTTAAACTATAAAAACCAAAGAAACCATTAATTTCTAGGCTCCTTGTTTTAGTCAGGAATCTTAGTGCTTGGAGTGGCAGAACAGGTTTTACGTGGCATATTAAAAAAAAAAAACCACACACACACATCTCAAAACTTTGGAAAACAAACATTTTTGGGCCTCCGCATTTTCCAGGATCCTTTGATTAAATATGTCGAGCAGCATCATAAAACTATTCTCGAATTGTACTTTATGCTCCATCAGACAGCACTAGAGCTGAACTGAATAACACCAATTCATGTTGGTGACTGAAACAAATACTAAAGTTCAGCCCAGGAACTGAAGCTGGAGCAAGTCTCCTCCCAAAAGTGACTAGATTCATATTGAGTAGCTGCTACTCAACTGCTTTGACAGTCTTTGATCTCTCTCTCTCCCCCCCCCCCCCCCCCAATTCAGGGGACAGAGTTATTTGCCATTTCTCCATTCACAAGACCTTCATCATAAATGACTTACTGGTCAGGCTGTCTGCACACTGGGGAGCAGTTAGCTGATATTTTTCAAAGGGTTTATCTACACAGTAAGTTACTGTGTGGCAAGCCAGGGTATGAATCTATTGCAGGGGTGGACACAAACTCTGTGGCCTGAGGGCCACATTGGGTTTCCAAAATTGTATGGAGAGCTGGTTAGGGGAGGCTGTGCCTCCCCTTCCCCTATCCAACTGCCCCGACACCTCCCCTGGGACTCCTGCCTCCCTTACCACTCCTGGAACCTCTGGAAACCCTGCCCCCGACAGCCCTCCACCACTCCATCCAATCCCGCCTCTCCTTCCTGACTGCCCCCCCCAGAACCCCTCTGCTCCCCACCCCTTTACCACCCCAACCCTTATCCACTCTCCTGCCCCCTGACCACCCACCACAAACTCCCCTGCCCCCTATTCAACCATGTGTGTGTGTCCCCCTCGGCTCGCTGCCCTTACCATGCTGTCTGGAGCACTGTGGCTGGTGGTGCTACAGCCACACCGCCCAACGCACTGGGTTAGGCCACAGCTCTGCAGCCCCGCCACGCATGTGCAGGTGCCTCAGCTCACTGCGCCACATTAACTTGCCCTGTAGACAAGCCCCAGTATAGATTAGGCTACCTCGCTTCCACAGAAAAGATGACTACAGTTTTAAAATTTCCTCCCCCCCCCCCCCCCCAATGAATTCAGTGCCTAAAGGTCAGCCTTCTGTTAGTCTACTGATCAGGTACAAACAGTGGCAGTAGCCCCTTTATATGCTTCAAGCCTGGCCTAGAGGGACCAAATCACAGATGTGGCTACACTAAACTGGTTCTGGTAGTTTAGTTCCTCAATTGTCTGAACAGCCACACAAGGAATGCTAATTTGTGTCAAGAACAATTACTGGTTCACCTCTGCTTCCATGCCAAGCTCTGTTCTAAATCTGTTCAGGAGCAACTCCCTCCAAATACCTATTCCATAGTTCCCAGCAGGAGTGGACTTGGACAACTCTGAAAGGGCTTCAGCCAACTGTGGAACAGTAGTGGGAGGACTGGTTGAACCATTTCAGACAGCCTACGTCCACACTGGCACTAAAATGGGTCAGAATGACAGAGTTTAGCCTTGCTGAAAGTAAATCTAATCCAACAGCATTTGGCAGGCATGTGTACAATTCAGAGCATGTATTGTGCATGCAAGGATATGTCTACTTTAGACTAAGGAGACTATGCTGGCACAGATCCATCACCGTAGGTGTGCTGGCAATAGCCCAGAGGTGTAGGCACAGCCTTTGCTGACAGGGGGGTTTCTGCAGCACTGGACAATGATAGCTATGTTGACAGAAGCATTCATCCATCAACACAGCTGCGTCTACACTGGGGGTTAGGTCGACAAGTTCCTTGGCCAGAAGAGTGAATTTTTTTTCACCCTCTGACATTCTGTACCTTGTGGGAACACCCTACACCCCCATATTCATCCTTATAAAATGATTGTGTGGTATCCAATGCCAACTTTGCCATGCTAGGTGTCTTCGGAAGGCTCACAAAAATTGTTATAGTAATTGTTGTTGCAGTAATGTTATAGGTTATAATTACATGTATATAGATAGATACGAGACTGAAAATGTATCCTCATGGCTTAAAATAAGTCCAGGCAAAAGCTCTCCAGAAGCACAGGGGCAGTTCACACCTCATCAGGACATGTATGGGACAAACCCAGCCCACCCTCCCAGGAACAAAGGATGCTGGCCTAGGCAGTAACAAAACGATCTCCGACTCTCCAATGAGTCACTCCCCCTTCCTCTGGTCAGTTGGGGACTCCAAAGAAGGGTTGCAAAGCCAAGAGGGAAGAAAGAACATGATGAAAGGGAAAGATTTTTTGCAAGGGTCTGAAGTGTGAGTGGTGACTAGGATTTCTTCCAGCAATTCTGGTGTGCTGTAAATAGGCCAGTTTTGGTGATAAGTGTGTGTGCAAAGTATATTTTGTCCAGTTATGCCCACTGGTGTTGCAAGCTTATAGGAGTTTGAGAATTTAACAAAGAAATGTATATCAGGCTTGTTATCCTAAGGGAAGCCTCTGACACACTAAACCAAACATACTGCTTTCAGGTAGAATAAATCTATTAACTATAAAAGATAGATTATAAGTCAAAACATAAGTGAAATAAAAGCAAAAGGCAGTCTAAGCTGATCTTAACACTTTCAATGCCCTTACAAATTTAGATGCTTCTCACCATAGGCTGGCTGGTTGCTCTTCAGTCAGGCTCTCCCCTTTGATCAGTGTGTCAGTTGCTTGAGGTTTTCACTTAGGCTGGTAACCCGCCCATTTTTCAGTGATGAAGCAGCCACAGGCTAAATCAGAAGAATGTTGATAGCCCTCCAGCGCCTTTCCACAATTCCCCCCTGCATTGGTGCCCAGGAGGACAGACAAGTTCTCCCACAATTCACTGGGAAAGATTTAGAATGGCTTGGCTTGTTGCAGCACCAAGAATGATGGGATATGCCTTCAGAAATCCCGGTGACACACCCGGGGAGTGCATCACCAGTGAAGACACTCAGGGCTTGGTTACACTGGCACTTTATAGCGTTATAGCCTCCAGGAGCGCTATAACTCTGTCCCTGAACACATTGGCAAGGCACATATTGCGCTAAAAGTCTGAGCTTATCGCGCTACTTGTAAACCACCTTTTCGAGAGGAATAAAAGCTTTTGAGTATTCCCTGCAGTGTGTTATGGCAAGTGTAATCAGTCATTACGCTATAAGGGATCTCTGGCATGCCTCCGAGCCATTTAAGGCATTTAACAAGCCATTTAAGGCAATTGACGTCTTTGTGTTGTTTTGCAAAGGGAAGAAGGAATGCGGAAGTACCTTTTCAGAACTCCGCTCTTAACTCAGCAATTAAGCAGTGAAAATGCTTACCAATGGAGCTGTGTGAGTGAAATTCAGAGCCTGCTACTTTTCTCTAGAGAAAAATCACTGACAGCATGAAGTTCTCTCCCTCCGTACACGTTCCCCATTCCCCCTCCCCCCCCCTTGTTTGGAAAGCACATTGCACCCAGCTGAATGCTGGGATAGCTGCCCATAATGCACCACTCCCTGTGCCGCAGCAGTTGCAGCAAATGTGGCCACGCCAGGACATCCTATAGCGTGGCCACGCCAGGACATCCTATAGCGTGGCCACGCCAGGACATCCTATAGCGTGGCCACGCCAGGACATCCTATAGCGTGGCCACGCCAGGACATCCTATATATATGGGTACCGCTATAACCAAAAGCGCTATAATCCTGTAAGTGTAACCTAACGCAAACTCAAGTAGTGCTTTGCAACATGGCTGCACACACCCAGGCAAGATAATGCCGGTGCCGATCATGAGGCTAGACTCTGCAGTGAAGACACTCTCTGAGAGAGGAGTCCTATGCAAAGACTAGACGGTGAGCATGTTATTAGACACTTACCATAATGCATATGCACAAGAGATTGAATTACAGTAAACCCTCGATTTAACGGACTTCGGATGCAACGGACAAAATTTCTGAGCAAGTCTGATGCATCCAAAATCCATTTCTCGCGGGCTGGCTGCCGGCTCCCGGCTGCCGCCCGGGTCACAGCTGCCGCCCGGGTCCAGGCAGCAGGCAGGCTGGTTGCTGGCCCCCGGCTGCCGCCCGGGTCCAGGCAGCAGGTGGGCTGGCTGCCGGCTCCAGGGTCCCGCCTGCGGGCGGGCTGCCGGCTCCCGCCTGCCGGCTCCCGCCAGCGGGCGGGCTGGCTGCCGGCTCCCGCCAGCGGGCGGGCTGGCTGCCGGCTCCCGGCTGCCGCCCAGGTCCCAGCAACGGGCGGGCTGCGGAGCTGTCGCCCCGACCCTGTGGCGGGCAGCTGCTGCTCCGACAGCTCGGTTTTTGTATTATTATTAAATAACGGACTTTTTGATTTAACGGACATCCCCTCGCCCGAATTAGTCCGTTAAATGGAGGTTTTACTGTAATATTGAACAGGGATCCTTAACTATGGCCCTTCCTCACTTCCGAGGGCTTGACTTTGAAACTTTAACAACATTTTAAACACACTTTTGTAGACAATTCTATAAAAATACACAAATCACTTTGCAAATCCTAGATATATGTAATATATACATTTAAGAGCCCCGGAAAGAGTGAAGCCTCCAGAAACAGCATGCATTTATTTTTTTATCACACCATTCTCTCCAGAATGCTTTGTCTATGGCAAATCCCTTAAGGAGCAATGGATCACCTATCTCACCTTCCCCATGGACACAAACGCTGTATCTGCTCCTTCTGCATAACAAATTGACCTACTGACAAGAAGCTCTTCATTATAATGAATTTGTTTATTTCTACAAAGGTTCGTGGCTCCAGTTTCTGCGGTAAATATTGATTAATAAAACTTGTGATTTATAGGTGGTGTGCAGGCTGCATAAATCAAGCACAGGAATATGAGTCTAAGATTTAGCAGCCATTAGAATTATTGATTAGCTTAGATGTGTACAGAGCACTGGATGGGACTGTGGAAATATGGGATGGAGCAGATTATGCAGTAGAGACCAGAATCTAGGCTCTTCTGCATCACTCCTGCACTACACAAACATACAACAGAACAAAGTTCATCCACAAACACCGTGCTCATGTTATCAATCGTACCACCAGTGTAATTTTTAGTAGGACTTTTCTTATTCTTCATGGTTTAAGGTGCAGGGCTTGGAAAGATAGTCACCAATAGAGTTGAGCTCTACCCAGAACTGCATGTGCATGGCCCTTCCATTACAGGCCTTCGTTCATCAGAGTAAGCACATCTGTGGCAATGCATAAGCAGACCCAGCAAACAAGTACTGACCAAAGAAGAGTCCTGTGGCACCTTAAAGACTAACTATAAAGTATAGAAGCATAAGCTTTCGTGGGCTAATACCCACTTCGTCGGATGCAAGCAGTACCTCTGCTATTCCAGACTAACACGGCTACCTCTCTGATTCTTGACCAAAGAAGAGTTACTCCTGCCTGAGGGAATTCTGAGCCACTGCACCTGTGCAGAATTCATGCCTGACAATTCCTCTCCCCGCCCCGCCCCCCCACAGAAAATGTATTCTGCCTGAGAAGTGCTGCAATTCTGCCTTTCATTCACCCGGGGCCACTGTGGCACCAGAACAGCCAGCAACCAGCTACTGCCCATGGAGGAGCCAGGTTAGGATAGGGTGGGGCAGATCAGCTGCTGGGGCATTGCAGACTGGGAGTTAGTGGGGTGACAGCTCTGAGTCAGTGGCTGAATGGAAGGGGTGCGACAGGGCAACAAGAGGACGGAGGTAGATGTGCCTGACTGAATGGAGAGAGGCTTGGGGGCCTCTCTCAACTCGACTCCCAAACAATCCCTTCTCCCCCACCCCCAAAAAACCTATACTTGCTCTATATTTCATATCCAACAACCCTCCATGTTCACTCCCAGGCTCCTTCCTTATCCCTACAAGTCTTTGCACTCCTTCTGAGGTGTGGAAAATTCATTTAAAACTACAATACAGAACATTAAGTAATACGACTAGCAAGGCATCTATGTTAAAAAAATGTACTTGAATCTTTTTTTTTGTCTGTATTTTTACAGACATACTTGCTGATCAATATTTTGAAATAAATTACTATAATAATTGAAACTGGGTGTGATTATATTGTGTTATTTTGACATAAAATATGCAGAATTTTAAAATATTGCACGCAGAATTTTTTTGGCGCAGAATTCCCCTTGGAGAACAGAGTGGCACACAGTGCCCAACACCCGAATATGAACACTCCTAGGTCTGGTGCACCATTCCTCTGCTCATATGTTTCAGTCCAAGAGAGAAATGACGAGTGTTTTGGCAGTGCAAAGTGAGGCAGAAAATAAAACAAAAAAAAAATCTTAATCATCATAATATGACAGAAGAAAAAGTTAGTGGTACTTCCCCTGGCTACTAGAAATGCTATAGTGAGCTGAGAATTGAATTCTTCTGATCCAAGCCACCATGACAAGGCAAAAGGAATGAAAAAGTGGCTCTCCTTCCCAGCATCTTAGGGCTGGGAGACCCTTTCCAAGTGGTTCAGGGAAGTAATATTGGTATCACTCCAGGGGAAGTTCTCCAATTACTTGTTACATTTTCTGAGCCTGATGGAATTATACTGAGGTTTTTCAGAAGGGTAAATCTAACATTTCTAATTATGCCCTTGTGCCAGGAATATTTTTCCAATGCAGTTTTGTTAATTTGTTTTTATAGAAAATGCAGTTTCTGGAAATTTTCAATTAATATGGGAAAAATTTGATTTTGCTGAAATGTTTTGATGTTTAGTGAGGGTGGGGGAACCTAGAGAAATATTTTGATTCACATTCTGTTAACCTCAACTGAAACATTTATTTGAAAAAAACAAATCAAAACATTTCTAATGCTTTTCTAAGCACTTTCCCCAATGAAGTCAGTCTTAAAGTGGTCCCAAAAGCAGCATCTACATCTCTCTGCAAATCTAACACTGCTCCTGCGTGAATTCACCAGTGCTACCACCAATGGAAGCGCTAATGTAGACAGACATGTTTTTACCACCATGATCTCTAGACCTGCTCAGATTAGACCAGCAGGATTAGAAGTCAGTGATCGAATCAAGTAGACTATCCATATGCATTTCTATTACTATACTGTCTAGACCTCAAAGCAGGTCTAGACAACCGAGTGGTAAGCAGATATGAACATCAGCCAGCCTGCTCTAGTGCTCCCAAAATGTACAGTAACAGCAGGAGAATTTCAGAAATAAATTTCGACATGGCCAAAGAGCGTACATCTGATCGCACTGAGTGGTGCACAAAATAATGGAGAGTTGGGTGGTTAATAAATAAACCTTAAGAGATCTAAGAATCTCCTCCCTAAGGAAGGTTCGATTATGTGCTAATTGGTGTAATCTGATGCATTTCTAAAAGCAAAAATATAGAAATTAAAAACCCTGCTTCTCATAACCATTCTTGCCTGGGATGGCTTATGCTAATACCATCTCAAAAACTGGGATGGATTCCACCAGAAGGAAAATCCACCCTCTTTCTTCTTCAATTCAAATGCTACCCAGTAGTTAATCACAAAATCCAAATATTCAGAGTCTATATACCATTCTGGATACGGATTTCCTTTTTAAAGAAAGCTATTTCTGCAGTGCTTAGTTTAAATTTAGTCAGTCTCAGTCAGTGCAGAGTAATATCACTGCACCACATCTAAGTAAAATGTGTTGACTTTCAGATATCGTGTTCATTATTTCTGGAACACAGCTTGCTGTTTAGTACAACAGAAGAGTGAATATTCCAGTCTGTCAAAACCCCAACAAAATTAACACAAAACAGCAGTGCTTTTGAGATTAAATACAGCTTCTAGGACCACACAAGGCACTGCTAGGAATCAAATTTTAAAGGAATTGGGAAATTTAAAAACCAAAAAGTAACCCAAACTACTCTACAGAAAACAATTCCTGGCTATGATGAAGTTAAACCTGGCTGGGAAAGGAAAGAGGAAGCCAAGAATTGTAAACAAATATGAAAAAAAATAAATTCCAGGGAAAAAGATGATAAAAAAATGCTAAAGAGCAACTCACACTTAGAAGAGGATTATTTGGATAGGTTGTGCCCCTCAATCTGTCCCTGTTAAAATTGCAGGATCACCACTACCACAGAAAGAATTAAAGGTACAGCAGCTAAGCAATGTTAAGATTAATCAAGGAGCAGTGTAGTTAAAAAGGAATTTCTGTAGGAACAGAAGAATCGTAACCTTGGAGTAGATCAGGCATGCAAGTCATTTACATTATTTTGAATCAGTCTAACAGTGGGAATACTACTTTGTTGTGCACTGAACAGATATAAAGTTTGCCACCGGTTCATGTCCCTTACACCTGAGGTGCTAGTGGATCAAATTAGTAACAGTAAATTGAGAGTGGTATCCAATACATCTTTGTTTCGCAAGACGTTCGGAATCCTTTAAAAAGACTGTTTATCGACTCTTTGTTGGGGATAATGTATGCACTCCAAGAATATACATCTAAAATAACAGACAGCATCTCTACCTCACCACCAAGCTTTCTATGGTATCTGAACAGACTCAAATTAATCAGAGGAACACACATGCAAAAGTGGCTGATCCTTTCACTTTTAAGAAAAGGATTTATTAATGAGTTTTTAAAACTCAGCTGACCACTTTTATACAAGACTCATTTGCCACAAAATTCCCCAAACCCGGCTATTAAAAAGGATGCAGCCACTATTTTGCAATAAGAAACCAGAAAGGCTACCACAAACTGAGTTCTATAAAATTATTTTATATCTGCTTATACAGATCATGTATATTCTGTTTCTTTCAGAAATTTTTAAGTAGAGGTATTTGCAAGTAATTTGCTCTTTAGGAATCCATTTGTTCTGGTTTGTTAGTCCTCACCTGAAGTCACAATGGCATTGTGACATTATGAACATTTCTATAGTAACCCAATAGAGAGGTCAGAAAATTATAACAAAGCAATATACTGCAAGGCGCGGAGCAGCGGTCGTGTTGTCATTCCAGTTTTCTAGTAATAAAAACAGGATATTGAAAAACATCTTGGTTGGACGATATAAAATTTTCCAAGAGCAAGTGGTTCTTTACAATACTATGCGATCAGTGTTGGAAATACATCATTTGTTTTGGTAAAACAGTCTTACATGCTAACTACACATGATCTGAGCTCAAAAGACACCCTCAGCCTTTAGAAAGGTATTTTGTAGAGCCCCTTGCACCACCATTGGCCATTGGAGGAGAGAAAAAAAGATATAACACATGGTGCTGTGTGAGGGTGAGGAACCCTGCAGAGAGGTAGTTACTTATCATTAGGAGAGCCCATAAGGAATAGAATAGCATGGCTGAGGGGCAGGAGAAGTGGCTACGGATGCTGATGCAAACACATCTCAAAAAGATAGTGGGGGGGAGTCTGGCTATCTGTGGGGAGGAAGTCTGACTCTGTGAAGTAAGACACCCCAAAGGTGTACAAAGAAAAAAACCAAAACAACCACCCAGAAAGAAGAGAGTCGCTTCACTACACAGACTCATGGCTTCCCTGCTCCACCACCCCTCCTTTCTGAGAAAAAAGGGAAATGGATCTACTTCCCCCAGCAAAGGCAGTGGTTCTCTGGGGCTACCATAATTCTCCAGTCTTCTACTGGTAGGTACAAAACTGCTGGTAGAGGCCACAAACCCTCCAAATGGCCCTCACAATCATCTCCCTTTCAATGCCCCTCATTCCAGCACGCCTCACTAACCCTGTTTTCTTTAACAACAACAAAAAGATACGGACTGCCAAAAACATTGTTAGCACAGAGTTAGGTTACCTACCACTGCCTTGTACCCTTCCAGAATGTGGAGAGTGGCTACACTTAAACCTCTGAAATACAGAGTTAAGCTAATGCCTGCTAAACTACATGCTCAAAAGGACTACCATAACTCTGTCCCTGAGGGGATGACAAAGGATATTTACTGTAGATGAGTTTTTTGTGCTCACCACAACTCCACTTCATTACTCTTAATTAGACACCCCTCCTACTACCTTTCACAAGGCTAGGTCATCCAATATTGATTCAGGGAGCTCTTGCAGCTGGTTAGCATAGCACTGGGATCAGCAACTTTTAGCAGGCAGCTCACCAAACTAAGTCCCATTGCGGCCAGGCTGGTTTGTTTACTGCCACATCCGCAGGTTCGGCGTGCCAATGGGGGCTGTGGGAAGCAGCATGGGTGAGGGACATGCTGGCTGCTGCTTCCTGCAGCCCCCACTGGCATGGAGCAGCGAACTGTGGCCAGTGGGAGCCACGATTGGCCGAACCTGTGGACGTAGCAGGTAAACAAACCAGCCTGGCCGCCAGGGGACTTACCCTGGTGGGCCACGTCCCAGAGGTTGCCAATCCCTGGCATAGCACTTACTGTCACCTCCACAGGTCACAACATCCACTAGCCAGGTCAAATGGAACAAGCAACATAATGATGGGGTGAACTAGTCTAATAATCCCTCGTACAGTCTCTGTGCCCACTAGAATGCCTTACCTGCACTGGCATTCACATACTGCCATACGTCCTTCCCATCTTCTGTGCTCCACCACTGCTCCTAGGAATATATGAGAGGTTGGCACGCACCACTCTGCACCACAACGTTTACTGAGGTCAGAGGATGGCCCTAAGGCATTCCTTAAGGCAAGGATGAATGAGTTTTAACAATTTATGCTCTCTAAAGAGTTTTCCCCATCAATCTTCACATCCTTGATAAAGGTACTGTCCTGGGATCTTTCATAGAATCTCCCTGACATTGTTCAAAGGAGCCAGAGTTGAGGTTGCCTGTGAAGCATTATCTTATCTCTGTATTTCCTGGCTTTCAGAGGTTTAAGTTTAGTACCCTTTGCACTCTGGAAGGGCACAAGGCAACCCCAGAAGCAACCTCAACTTTGCACGAAGTAAGGTTTTTTGGCAGCAAAGTTTGATCTACAATTTTGTTGACTATGCTCTCCTTACAATTGAAAGATATCAATTGGTTTTTATTGGTCATATAGAGTCCATATCAAAGATTATTTTAGCTGTAAATGTAAACCATTCATAAGAATTAATTACTGCAAAATGTGTGTGGATTAAATACAAAAATATGCTCATAAAGAAGCTGACATAGTGAAAACATGCAGACTGGCATCGATATGCAAAAATCTCATCTTGTACTACTTCCAAGAAATGTATTTCCAAGTCTTGCCATTTTTGTGGCAATACAGTTGTTTCAATTTCAGTGATATTCCAAAAAAATGACATGCTCTGAAAGTCTAGAGACTAATAATTTTAAACTAGAGGATTAATACCCCAAAATGCAGAGAGTGGTCTGCTACAAAGGAACCAAAATGAGAATCTATGAATTATACCAATGTTAAGAATTTGATGAAAATAAATTTGTTTAAGTGACAGGAAAATACCAGCACAGTAGGCAGCACTGAAAATTTTTCCAGAGACCAAGAATAAAATTTTACCACCACACAAAGTGAGAACTCCTTCTCATGACAGGACTGAACACGGTCAGCTTTGCTTTTCTGCAACCCACATCATTTCCACAGAAAATATAACTTTAAATCAGAAAGACACAGTAGTACGCCAAGGTATCATAGCAAGGACAATGTGTCATTATTAACTGGTATTTGTGCAGAATTATAGTTCCTCAGAAGAAATACTTAATACTTTACATAACAAAACACATCTTAGATTTGATACCCTTGCATCTGACTTGTAGCCAGATGCTCAAACATTTTGCACCATTTACTTTGAAATTCTACTTTGTTACAAACTCTCACCTGCTCAATTTCCAACACCAATATTCTTTTACCGCTTAAGATTTCCTGAGAAAACTATTATGTGAAAATAACATTCACATGATCTACTAACTGCCCCTTCTAAAATTCCCAAATTCTTTTTGTTGACCGCACACTCTCTGAGGCATTTTCAGGGAGAAAACCAACGGAGTACATGTGCCAAGAACACTGAAGTAGTTTGGACTCCTGTCTTGTATTATACCACACTAAACAATCACAGGTCACTAAACAAGGGAAGGGATGTGTATGCGAATTTACTTGGATTTTAGTAGGAGACCAGTGTAATAATAATAAACCCTAAGTTTACCACCAGTCAATAAATGATCCAAACCCTTACTTCCGCTGGGCTTTGTTTTAATCAGAGATGATGCTCTTTTTGTGGAAACAGACCAGTTAGCAAAAATACTGGAGGAAATGTTAAAGAAATGTTCCCGTCAGTAGAGAAGGAACAACATCGGATTCTCTTAGACCTTGCCTTCATCACTAGCAAACTTCATAGAACTATCAGTGGTAATAATGGTAGAAGCTCTAGTGGAGACAGGAGTCAGGCAGCTATTTAGGGTACTGAATGAAGAGAGATGAAAGATTCTAGTCTCAACATTGAAAAGCAGTGAAGCAAGATTTTACTCCATAAAAGAAGCCTATAAAGACAACTCACCAAAGTTAAATCCCAGAATGATTTCAAAACCCTAAATGAGGATAATGAAAAATGTCACTAAATATCTTAATCTTGGCATTTAAAATGGAGTATCGCATTTACACAAACAATGAGAACAGTAATGAACTACCCCAATCCCATGACAAAGTAGTTTACATCTAAGCGACTCAAGATTCACGTTTGGGACGGGGTGGGGAGGAAGGGAACCTGTTTCAAGGAGCTTTAGAAATGTCAACACACATTATGTTAACAACATAGTAGCCTGATTTTAGAACCAAAAGCAGACCAGGAGAAAAAGAGTGGCTTTGATCAGTGGTCCCTCATTTCTGTATTTAAGCACCTGTTACAGTAGGAGAATTCTGTTGCTAAAAGATTCTGGAAACTAGCAATACCTTAAACATTTAAGTAGGTAACACAAAAGACAGTAGACTGGATACATCCGCCACAACGGGACTTAGTAAATTTCATCCCTAGTACTGTAACAGGGAAACAGCGCTTAGGTCTATACAAACCTGTTGCATAAAAACGGCGGCTTTGGAAACTTTGTTTTCGACAGCACAGTAGCTCTGCGAGAGATCTCAGTACTTACCGCAGGAGCCAATAGCCAACCGATCCCCACCTCTTATTTTAGGAGGATGAGGGGGGTTGGATTTTGCCAAGCGCAGGAGGCACCTGAGCTCCTTCTCTGGGACGTAGCATCCAATGCTCTGCCTCAGCGCAACTCCTGGCTCACGCCCTGCGGCCAGGTCCCCTTCCCCACCCCCGAGAGCCAGGAGAGGGATTGAAACGCGGGTTCGGACACGTACCAGCGGGTGCAGGACGGGGGCACACGCGGCACGGGCTGCTGCTTGCCCGGGCTGCACAGTGAGCGGCCAGGCAGCCCCTCCAGGCGCTGCCCCCTCGGACCCGGCTGGCGGCTGTAAACACGCCGCGGGAGCCGCTTTGTTGCCTTCTCAAGGCAGCGCACGTGGAGAGGCGGCGCCCGCAGCGCGTGCTGCCCCGGGGAGAACGCTGCGGCCGCGCCCACCCGGCCCGCTGCCCTAGGATTGGCCAGAGCGGGAGGGGAGTGGGCGGTGCCCGCTCCCGGTTGGCGGCCGCCTGTGTCCGTCCGGGGCGGCGGCTCGTCGTGGAACGCCGGGCGGTGCAGGCGAGCTGCGGGGTGTGGGGGTCCGGTCCGGCTCCGCTCGCTGAGGCACGCGCCAGGTGTAGACACGCGGTAGACCCCGGCCCACCTGCGCTGTGCACAGCACCCCCGCATCAGCCCTTCCTCACACAGTCTCTGCCCCAGCAGCCTCCGTCCTGCTGCCAAGCCCTTAGCAGAGGAACCGGTCCCCTGCTCCAGGTTAAGCCACTCACCCCCCACGATTAGCACCCCTTCGCAGCCCGTTCCACCTGGCTCCTCTTCCCTCGCAGCAGCTCCCTTTTATTAGGGTGACAAGACACAGCAATGTTATTGGGACCTTCTGATATTAGGGGATTTGTCTTACATATGCAACTGTACCCCTCCCTACACCCTCACCCTCCCAGGAAAAAAAAGTGACCTGATTTTTCACACCTGCTCTCTGATCACCTTATGTGGTGCACACACAGGTGGATGGACGATCTAAGCCAGTGGTTCTCACACTTACCTTTAGTGCGACCCCTTTTTTCTGAGCGGCACGGCGCCGCGACCCCTCGAGTGTCCGCCGAAAAGCCGCCGAATGAATTACTTCCGCAATCGGTGGCTATTTTCGGCGGACATGCCGAGCGTTCCCAAAATAGCTTGGCATGTCCGCCGAAAGTGGAAGCGATCGTGATCACGGCGGCAGCTTTTTGGCGGAAAAAAACAGCTCACGACCCCTCGGGAACCGGGTCGGCGACCCCCCGAGGGGTTGCGACCCACAGGTTGAGAACCCCTGATCTAAGCCATAGAAATAGATTCTATGGGCTACGGCAGTGATGGCGAACCCGTGGCACGCGTGCCACTGCCGGCACGCCGAGCCGTCTCTGTGGGCACGCCGCTCGCGAGCCAGATGTGGCTCTTTTGAGCCTGTCATCTGGCTCGCGCGGCGCTCTCTGTCCGCGAGGCTGGGGGGCGGGGGAGGCGGTGTGGTGCGGCGCGGCGCTCTCTGACCGCGAGGCTGGGGGGCGGGGGAGGCGGTGTGTCGCGGCGCTGCTGTGACCGCGAGGCTGGGGGGCGTGTCGCTCCTCTCCTTCCCTCGCTGGAGTCGGGTCACATCAGCGTGACCCAGCGAACAAGTAAGGGGAGTGTTGGGGGAAGGCTGGGCTGGGAGCGGGGGTAAGCGGTGTGGGGGAGAGACCGGGCTGGGTGGGTCAGTTGGGGGGGGGGGTTGGAGGAAAGGAGGTTTGGGGGGGAGAGACCTGGCTGGGTGGGTCAGTTGGGGGGGGTTGGAGGAAAGGAGGTTTGGGGGGGAGAGACCTGGCTGGGTGGGTCAGTTGGGGGGGGTTGGAGGAAAGGAGGTTTGGAGGGGAGAGACCTGGCTGGGTGGGTCAGTTGGGGCGTGGGTGGGAAGGAAGGAGGTTTTGGGGGGAGAGACTGGGCTGGGTGGGTCATTTGGGGGGTGGGTGGGAGGGAAGGAGGTTTTGGGGGGAGAGACCAGGCTGGGTGGGTCATTTGGGGGGTGGGTGGGAGGGAAGGAGGTTTTGGGGGGAGAGACTGGGCTGGGTGGGTCATTTGGGGGGTGGGTGGGAGGGAAGGAGGTTTTGGGGGGGAGAGACTGGGCTGGGTGGGTCATTTGGGGGGTGGGGGGGAGGGAAGGAGGTTTTGGGGGGGAGAGACTGGGCTGGGTGGGTCATTTGGGGGGTGGGGGGGAGGTCACAGTAGAAAGAACTGAAAGAATTGGCAGTGACTATATAAGCCCCTTTTATATATATATGCCTGCCTCTTAAGACTCAGATTTGTTTTTGGTAGAGCCATATGCTCATAGATCAGGCTGGACAAACTATGGCCCGCAGGCTGGATCCGGCCTCTCAGGGCTTTGGATCCAGCCTGCAGGATTGCCGGTCCTACGCTGCTCTCAGAAGCAACCTGCACCCCGTCGCTATGGACCCTGGGGGAGGGGAATAGAGGGCTCTTTGCGCTGCCCTTGCCTGTGGGTACCTCCCCCGAAGCTCCTATTGGCTGGGAACGGGGAACAGCAGCCAATGGGAGCTTCGGGGGCGGTACCCACAGGCATGTAGAACCTTCTGAGCCCCCTCCCCCAGGGGCCTCAGGGACGTGGTGCCAGCTGCTTCCCGGAGTGCTTCTGGGATGGGTGCGGGGCCGGCCCCGCTGCATGCCGCTCCAGGTGAGTGGTGCCGGGCCAGAGCCTGCCCCCCAAACCCTTTCTGCACGCTGAACTCCAACTCCCTGTCTTGAGCCCCCTGCTTCACCCTGCACCCCTCCTGCACCCAATCCCCTGCCCTGAGCCATCTGCTGCACTCCGCACTCCTACCTGCACCCCAACCCCCTTCCCTGAGCCCCTTCTTACACCCCACACACCTCTCTTCCCCAACCCCTTGCTCTGAGCCCATTCCTGCATACCGCACCAGCACACCCCCTCCCACAGCCTACACTCCCTCCCGTACCCCAACCCTACCTTCATGGCCTTGCAAGCAATTTCCCTACCCCGCTGTGGCGCTTGGGCCAAAAAGTTTACCCACCCCTGCCCTAGATGCTCGTACAGCAGTTGTTGCTAAGGCCATTTTTCATTATCCGTACTTAGCAAGAAAGGTGCAACCATTTGTTTTTAATGTTTTGAATGACTTCATGACCATTTTCTGTGTCTTTGTAACCCTGAGTATTATAGCATATTGCAATGCACTATACAACCAGGCCACTTTGGGAAATTTTGGCCGCAACAGAATGCAGCAGGGTATTTGTGCTCCAATATCTTAATTGATTGCTATTAGTTTTCAAGCAAAAATGTATGGCACTGGTTTTGATTTATAATTTCATAAATGATTTGAGCTCTGGCTACCTGAGAGACCACCTTATTTCTTACATAATCCTGCAGCTGGACACTCCTTGGCATAAAAGAGACAGGGCTATTGGCAGGGTGTTCTCACCTCTAGAATTGCTTTATAATTAATAATGATTATTCAAAGAACACGTAGAGGACCCAACTGAGTTTGAGGACCCCATTGTGCTAGGCACTATACAAACATAATGAGAGACAGTACCTGCCCTGAAGAGCTTACAATCTAAATTGACAAGCCAGACAAATTGAGGGAGAAAGGAAATATTCTCTCCATTTTATAGATGGAAAACTGAGGTGTAGACAGATTAAGTGACTTTCCACAGATTTCATGTGTGAATTTGGGTAAGTCATGGATCTTTTGAGTCCCAGTTCAGTGCCTTAATGACAAGACCACCCCTTGTCCTTGTTACATGGCAGCTAGTTTAGACATTTGAAATATACCGGTAAGCAAACAGCTCAGTATAGTTCTAGCACTGTTACATTTTTGATTGCTTGGAAATACATATTACCTCCGTTGACAAGATTACAGACCAGCATCCTGTGACACTGTACTTTTGCAAAATGAAAACAAGCATTGTGGTGGCATATATAGAGTGATTTATGTGCATTGTGACCAATACCTTTTTGTAATTAGAAATATAATAGTAATGGTTCTGGGTTACAGCACTTATGCCTTCTATTATACAGAAACTGTGTGTGTCAATCCTGGAAAAAACAATACCCTGAGAAAAATCAAACTGGGCAAAAACAGATCACTTCAGCTTAGTTTTTATTGAAGGAGACATTGAAATACTTCAGATACCTAAGCTTTGAGGAACCATAGCTTCCAATCTTGAAAGGGTTGACTCAGCCCTTCATGTTATTAAGTTGGATAAACAGTTTAATTGAGTAGGGATGGAAGGGGGAATTTCTGGAGGAATTGTTAAAAGCCAGTGGCCTGATCCAGCAAACAGATCGGACAGAAGTGACAAAGAGTCCTGTGGCACCTTAAAGACTAACTAAAGTATTGAAGCATAAGCTTTTGTGGGCTAGTACCCACTTCGTCGGATGCAAGCAGTCATCGAACAAACATCCGACGAAGTGCATATTAGCCCACAAAAGCTTATGCTTCAATACTTTAGTTAGTCTTTAAGGTGCCACAGGACTCTGTCACTTCTGCTATTCCAGACTAACACGGCTACCTCTCTGATTCATAGCAAACAGATCATTACTCTTGTAACTTTAACTCTCATGCAAAATCTCACCAAACTCAGTGGGACTTTGTGCGAGAGTAAAGGTTTGCATGTGCAGATCCCTTTACAGGACTGAGCCTCAAGGTCCTATTATTTGTACTGTGTATGTATAAAAGATTCCACACCACTGAAGGGAGAGTTGAGGTTTGTCCCATCCTGTAATGGAGGTCATTTGAAAAATGTAGTGGCTCGCACCCATTGTATAAATGTGAAATATTTGTTGTTATTATTTATTATGTATTTTATTAATAGTGCCTGTTGTAAGGAAGAAAAGGTCCATTTGTTGTGTGTAGGAACAAAGGGAGTTTTCACTAAGGATTTCCAAAAGCTGAAGCTGGCTTCAAGCTGTTCAAGTCATGAGAGGATGACTCAGAAGTCAGAAATCTGAGGAATTCTTACTTCTAGCATTTAGTCAACAGGCAGAGCATTGGGAGGTAAGGAAAGGGAATCAATGGCAAATCAAAGAAGAATAGGTCAGCCATTCATTCAAGAAGGGTTGATCTCTGGGATATTAAGAGACTAACAGAGAAGAGGGCATGGAATGAATCTTAAATAAAGTGTTGAATTGACTGCTGGTGAAGTGAGCTGACACTTGTGGACTTTTTCTGAAAAACCTGATTTTCTAACATGGAAGATTATGTACAGTGTTATTAGGCATTCTGTATGCAAATCATTTAGACCCTGAGCAACACAGAGTGATGCTAAAAAGGTCATTATTGAGGTCTTTCAACCATAAGTTAACAATGAAGCATAATGATTTTACATTATTTATATGTATTTGCATATATACGTATTGTATGTATTATATGTGAAACAGTCATGATTTGCTCTTTGCACAAATCCTACCATTGACTTAGATAAAGTCTTATTGTTTTGCAATGGTCTCTGTGTAAGTTAGGTCTTGATCATGCAAACTCTTATTCCTGTAAAATAGTCCTTGGCTTCAGTGGGCCTGCTCATGTTAGTACAATACGGCTTCTAGATGGTTTAATAATACAAATAATAAATAACTATTCAGATGGTTTAGAGTTTGCAGAATGACACCACCTCCCACTGACCAAATATCTATATTTATATTGCATAACTTAATGGCTCTAAAATAGCTATTATAGCACTGGGGTCATGACTCATGAGTGACCAATGCAATAATGACATAGCCAACATATGAATAGCCCTGTGTACACTACCACTGTAGTTTTAATTGTGTGGCACAGATTGCATCCACAGAACACAGTTTTGAAACCAACTACAACTATTAATTGGTTACACAGAATTAAAAGATGCCCATTATTATAGTACAGTATCAGGGTTCGATCTATTCACATAATTAAAATATTAATTTCCCCCCTGAATAGGGGACATATACTTTACCTTACCCCACACTATCCAATAAAAACCTCTTCCCCCATATGATTCCTATCCCTCCTTTCCCTCCCAGCCCCTCCTTCAAAACAAAAAAAATAACCCATCAAGGCAATGTCAGCCAAAAGAGCATCATGGCCATCAGTCTGTCAGTGCCTACAGAAATCATGGCTGAGGTGTCAATCTTATCTTTGACTTGTTTTGTATGAATTAGTTGTTTTTTTGTTGTGATTAGGAGTCTTATCTGCTATCTGTTTTCCTAATTAAATCAATTTTTCTCCGCTTTACCATAGTGTTTTTACTCCAAAAGTATACAGTACACAACACTACTGTATACAGTTCAATCACTTTTATGATAAAACCCCACAATGGGCGATGGTGGTGACAGGACAGCTTTT
This sequence comes from Sternotherus odoratus, assembly GCA_032164245.1. Lineage (NCBI taxonomy): Eukaryota > Metazoa > Chordata > Testudines > Kinosternidae > Sternotherus > Sternotherus odoratus. The sequence goes on from JAVMKO010000003.1 coordinate 102,940,868, forward strand.
GACTACTGAAATCTGACTAGTTGTGAAGTGATGATCAGTGATCAAGTCCTTACTTCTGAAGTTTCACCTGTTTTTGATGTCAAGCACAAGACTGATTATTCATCTACATTTCTGTCTGTTCGTTTCTAACTACTGGGATTCCAGAAGTTAAAAAGTCTAATATGGCTAGACTAGAGATCATAGCGCGTTTTTTTGTAGCGCTTCCCAATGTAACGCAATAGGTATGGTGCTAGAGCCTGTGCAGATTGAAACCCTGTAGCGCTAAAGAATGGATACATTTGTAGCACTTCTGGCGGCAGTGACAATAGCGGGATAGGGCAGGTATCCCAGCATTCAGCTGGGTGCAACGTGGTTTGCAAAGGAGGGAGGTGAGGGGGAACTGGGAAGTTGTTCACAGAGTGAGTTTTCCTTAGCGAAAGCTGACAGGCTTTGTATTTAAGACAAACAGCTCCATCCACAAGCATTTTCACTGGTTATTTGCTGTGTGAGTTGTTAGAGAGAAACTGCAAAGCTACTTCCGCTTTTATAAAACAACACCTCACGTCATTTGCCTTACATGGCATGTTGATTGTCTTTAATGGCTTGCTGATGGCCTTAAATGACTTGCTGATGGCCTTAAATGGCTTGCTGATGGCCTTAAATGGCTTGCTGATGGCTTTACATGGCTCGGAGGCATGCAAGAGATCCCATGGGTGTCCACATTCCCAACCTTGCGCTACAGCGCTAGCACTAAAAGCCTTCTGCCTCTCAAAAGGAGGTATAATACTTGTGCTTTAAACAGTGAGTAAATGCGCAAAATCTCACTTTGAAGTGTGTATGGTACGAAAATTATAGCGGTACTGGAGGGTTTTAGCGCTGCAAAGCGTAAGAGTTTTAATAAAGAGGCATTAGAACTTGTAAACATTCTTTTACAACAGTTTAAATGTTAAAAGTACTTTGCTTTTATTCCTCCCCTTCAGAAAACATTTATTTTTATCTCTTGTCCTTGATTCTTCAAAGTGTTCTCTCTGATGTACACCCCAGAGAATGTGAGGGGAGGGAGAATACAATCTTGGCTGGTGCAGCCTTGCCTACGGTTTCTTGCCTACAGAAAAACCTTGCTTGTTAACACAAAGGAGAACTGGTGTTTGGGGTGAGGGTGGGGTGTGGAATTAGAGTACATCAGGAGGTAAACGTGACGGAGAGCAGCTCCACAAGCTCCAAAATCCTGATACAAAAGCAACGGACAGGAAACAATTGTCTCAACAGAAGCCATCATTTACAAATGCCCCTTCATTTCTCTGCCTCCTTCAGTTACCAGGGAGAGGTAGAATCAGACCTTCCGGTCCCCACCTTTGAGAATGCTGCCCTAGAGGAGAAAGCATTCTTAAAACTACCAGGAATAGGAAAAGACTTTTTGCTAAAAAGTGAGGAGGAAAAACTGTGCAATGATGGGAGAAAGGGAAGAGACTTAAATAAACAGCTTTGCAAGATGTGGCATCCTGCCCATCAAGTCAGAAAGGGGCATGTGATTTTAAAAAAGGGCACGTTTAGGCCAAATTCATCCCTGGACTAACTCCTTTAAAATAAATGGAGTTATACAAGTGATGAATGTAGCTCATTGTATGAAACACACTTATCCCATTACCAATGTTAAACCTGTGCTTATAGATATTGATGGCTCAGTCCTGTACCCATGTTATTCCACTGATTGCGGTGGGTGCATGATGAATTAACTCTGTTTTAATAAGGTATACAAGTGTTGGCAATGTTTTTGGAAATGAACTGGGAACAGAATATTACAATAAATAACAGAATTTTGTAAATAAGAATTTATATGTGAAATAAGGTTCTGGCTTATTAAGATCAGAATGCAGATAATTGTTTGTAGACTATGGGACAGACAAAGAGTTTGAAGTGGTTGGTGTGTAAACAGTCTCAAGGTACTCCCTGTTTAAGTAGCACAAAACTTTCAGTAGAAAAAGTGAAACTCACCTAGCTGGGATTCTGTTACAAATTTGACACAACACACATTGGTTGGAAAAATCACCAAGGCTAGCTTGATTTGGCACAAATTTGGTCTCAGTTTTGAGTAAACAGTCCTGAAGTAAGAGCACGAGATCCAAATCCCCTCAAACTCTGGGGAAATTCAGATCTTGATTGAAATTTGCCGCTTGATCTTATCTCTAATTTTGAGTGATTGCGGGCCGGGTTATCGTTTCATACTGAAATCATATTGAACTTGCAGTTTCACAGTTTCAGTGCAAAAGGGGGTGAATTATGGCAGCTTTCAACTTTGTTTTGAGTTTCTTATTCAAATTCACTTTATTCAAAAGTGAAGGAAAGGTTTTGCATGGACCAGTGTGATATAAAAAGGAGTTTCACAGAGATCTACATTCTGTGATATATCTTTAGTGCACAGACATATTCCATCCCTAATTGTTTCGACTCTCACCTGTGTATAGAGGTCCTCTTCCACCCAGGCATGCAAGGCTCTCCGCACCAGGCTTGAAGGCTCCCAATGCACCCACAGTGTGGGGGATTTTACGTCACTGGATCTGTGTCATTTCAGGTCCTATAGCCTTACCTGTGCCCCATGATCTCCTCTGCATTGCACAGGAGCTGCAGAGTCACAATTTCCCCCTGTGCCATTGTGTTAACCACAAAGGTTGAGTTTGATCCGCAGAGCACATTTTGAAATGACTGCGAAAAGGAGGCCATTGAGCCCAGCCCCCATTTCTGAAGAATCCCTGATTTCACAGGAGAGAATTCGATTTTAGCTTCCTCACACCCATAGCCATCAACTAACATCACCTTTCAGCTTAGAGCCTATTTTGCCTGTATTGTTCCTCCTCCACATGTGTGTTTTTTGCTTTGGCTCGGGGGGGGGGGGGGGGGGAGAGACTATTGGCCCTTTAGGGTATGTCTACATTGAAATAAAAAAATGCATCAAGTCTCAGAGCTAAGGTCAATTGACTCGGGATTGTGGAGCTTGGGTTGCGAGGCTCAAAATTGCAGTGTAGACATTTAGGCACTAGTCTGAGCCTGGACATCTACATTGCAATTTTTAGTCCTTCAGCCCAAGCCCCACAAGCCTGATTCAGCTGACCCAGGCCAGCTGTGGCCATGTTTTGGGTCTATTGCAGTGTAGACCTACCCTTGGAGCCTTAAGGAAGCAGTTTACCTGGAATTGAATATTACAGCCTGTCACTCTGAAAGGGGAGAAAATGCCCTATTTGTAGAGACAATCAGAGCTGCATTGGGAACGTATATCAAGACATATGGCCACACTTCTCCAATGGATGTGTTGAGCCTACCTGGATGTGTTGAGATTCCTACATAACCATATAAGAATGGCCATACTGCTTCAGACCAATGGTCCATCTAGCCCAGCATAATGTCTTCCAACAGTGGCCAATACCAAATGCTCTCAAGAGAATAAACAGAACAGGACAATCATCAAGTGATTCACGCCCTGTCATCTAGTCCCAGCATTGGCAATCAGAGGCCTAGAGATGCCCAGAGCATGGGGTTACATCCCTGACCACCTCGGTTAATTTCTGCTATTGTTACGTTTCCCCTTGAAGCATTTCTGATCTTAGGTCCATTTCATCAAGTTATAAACATCTATGCCTGACTATAAAAAGAAATAGATGAGGTGTCTTATAAATACAAAAGGACCAGAGCATCAGAACCTTGTAATTAAGATGCATGGCTATGAAATCTAAACTCTACGTAGGATCAGTTTCTATCCTTTCAGCGGAGAAGGGACCTGACCCCTTCAAGTGGGTGGGAGGAAAGACTTTAGGCAATAAAAATGGAACACACATGGCTAACTAATTCTGAATGTTTCTCACTTTCTTTAGTATTGAATAAATTGCACTATTAACATGAATGGAATGGTTATCCTCTCTTCGTCATCATATATCAAGTTGACCTGACATCCATGACTCAGTCTGGTTCAGTTAATGTTGCTTAAAAAGTGTATTTAAAAGGACCCCTTTAAACAATTGAATAAGTGCTGTTTAATTATTTTTTATCCTTCTGATTCAAAGTCAGAAAGTTGACACATTGCACATTTACAGATGTTCAGAACTTCCCATGATTAGGAATTGATCCAATAAAGAACTAAGTACTTTCATCAAAGATGTTGGGGAAGATATTGTCAGAAGACAATGAATAGTTTTCCGTGTCAACACCTCCAACCTCCTGGGATCAACCTGAGGTCTACAGAAGGGGAGCCCTGCAGTAGTGGGCTTCACTAGGGGCCTGATGTCATGCCTCTCCACTTCAAGGGGCTTTTGAAGGCTCCTGAGGCAGGGGCTCCTCCATGCTTCTATTAGCAAATAGGACAACTGCTGAAAGTGCCTGTCAAATCTTGATGTTCAATTGGCCAGGCCCCCTATACTGCAGGCCTTCCCCTCATTGGCACTGCCAAAATGATCATGTAGGAGAAGAGGGATTGACTACGAGGTCTGATACATAACACTTTAAACAACAGTACTCTGGCATGGGACATTTCTTTGTTTTGTCTAGACAAATAATATTTTCTCCATCTGTTTTTGTGCTGTAATTAAAAACAGTTATGAGGAATGCAGGAATAAATGTTATTCTTTTTTTGGATTAATTTCCAAATTAGCATATGCATGAGAGATTGTAAACATCTATAAATGTGCAAAGCTCCAGCTTTCTGATTTTCTGCATTATGAAACTAGAAGGATTAAGAAAAAAGTTTGTTTGTTTTTTGTTTAAAGCCACTCTCCACAGCCACAGAACAGCCAGACCAGAGATTCACAGTCAGAAGCATGTACAACATACTTTTCGATATGGACAATACTTATATTATTATTTGAACTTCTGTGTTCAGTATATAAAGAGCAGTCCACAAGAAGGACTATTTACTCCTCCAAACTAACTTCTATGTGACAGGTTTCTTTAAGTCATCTGCAACTTGAACCCTTGCATTTTCAATTCAGCACTAGATCTCAGAGAAGGGAAACTCCACTCCACTGATGTCAACATGCTGTAGAGCTCATGGTGCATATCACTCTCCAGTGGGGGTGATGGAAGCTTCCTAAGAGTGGGAAGCCCACCAGTGCTTGAACCATGGCCCTGCCCCCTATGCCACCCCTTCTCCTGAGGCCCTGCCCTCACAGTGCCCTTTCTCCCCGAGGCCCAGCCCTCACGCTGCCTCTTCCCCTGTGGTCCTACCCCCCTCGCTCCTCTCCGCCCTCTCTACGGTGATCATTTTGGGGTCTTTTTCTTACATAGGCTCCTATTACTCCCCACCCCGTCCCGATTTTTCACACTTGCTGTCTGGTTACCCTAGCCCTCTCTCCCCATCTCTCGCCCCTAGAGCCAGTAAAACGTGATGGTGCCATGGTCACTCACTCCCCCACCTCCCTCAAGCACCCATGTTCTCCAAGGGGGCACATAAATCATCTGGAGGCAGCATCATGAAGACACACTAATGTAATCACACAGCACTGCTCACTGCCCCAAGCACTGCCATTAACCGCAGGGTCACCAGAATTGGTCATGGTCTCTACTAGTTCTTGTAATAAAAAAATGGAGTTCAGCATTTTGGATGGGAACAAGGGTTACTGATGTAATGTCCTGGGAATAACCCTTCCAGATTTCTGATTAGATATGGGATAACTAAAGAGCAGAGTGCCCCTAAGGAATGAGTCCCAGGATGTATATTGGGCCAAGTGCACATTGGGACAGAACTCTGGGGATTTAGTTAAAGGACGCGAATGATCAGAATCAATAAAACTCAGTTTAAGGACCTCACTAGCAAGTCTAAATGCCTTGTTTTAAAGAGCTCCCATTAATATGGGACAAATCCTCATATGAACAGGAGGATCACTTAGCTGAACTCCTGTGTCAGCAACTCTTATCAGTATTCATTCAGAAAAGACAGCATTGGTATTGTATTGTCTGTGTATGCATTCAGGCAAATTGATACATATTCTTTCGTTGTCAGGACTCCAGATATTCAGCATAGTTTGTACTGTATCAAACTACCTCAAGGATAAGAACAGACCAACTAATGAGAGGAGCTGAAAGCACTGTGAAGCAATGAAAAGAGATTTCAGGATTTGTCAGCGGCATGACTCGGTGGCACAGGAATGACAGGAGAGCTGGCTGTGGCGATGACTCCACGGAATGTCATTCTTATTTAAGGTTCTTCACAGTGTCACACATTCTTGTGTTTGGAGTCAGACTCGTATCTAAAGGTATTATTAGCCTTTGGGAAGCTCGGAGTTTAATGCAGGTGGTAGTCACTACATTCTGGTGATTGGTCATTCAGTCTTTGAGGAATATATTTATAGCAGTTGAAAGAGAGGCCAGGCATAGATGAGAGTGTATCAGTTCCAGGTGGCGAGTTATGAAAGCAAAGAGGGTCAGATAGGAATGACAACGAAATTTAACTCTCTTTAGAAAATGTTAACCGTATTGTTCACGCTTAGCACTAAGGGGGCCTGTGACCACTGTGTGATTAACCCTGTGACCCCGACAAGAGTTTAGACGAGCCTGTCAAAAACATTATGCTTTAAGGCAGTAATCGTTTTTCTTTATTAAAGATCAGTTACATTGCTTTGCTTTCTGTTGCCTACATTCGGATTGCAGTTTGGCTACAGCACCACCTGTAGGAAACCATGTGTAGTTTAATTAACAGCACAAATCCAGAGCAGCAAAGTGATAACATTAGGCTGACCATATTTCCTTGTGACAAAAAAGGGACATTGGGTTGGCAAAAACGGGACGGGGTTATAACTCCCTTCACACCCCAAATATAACCCTACGACGCCCCCCCCCCCCCATATCCATAAAGTCACCAATACCCAACCCTCACATAACCACCTCCAGGCCCCCCAACACCATCCCACTACCAACCCCCCAGCCCCTTACACCCCCACAGCCTTCCCTACACAACCTCCCCCATAGCCTAACTAGCAACCAATACACCCCCCAGATCCCCCAACAGCCTCAAAACACAGCCCCCCCCCACAGCCTCCCACCTCCCCCATGACCCCCCAGCTCATCCCACCCCTGCAGGCCCCGCCGCTGCGCCCCTCTCCCCAGCCACCACCTGCGCTGGGCTCCGCGTTTCCTCCACGTGGGGGGGCGGGCGGGGGGAGCGAGGCACCAGGCAGCCCCTGCCCGGCCAGCAGCTCCACTCTGCCGTTGTGCCGGGCTCTGCTGTAACCGGCTCACGCCACATGTGGGGGCGGCCCAGCCAATCGTGCCGCGTGGGCTCTGCAGCGGCTGCGGCGGAGGGGAGGGGGGAGCAGGCCGGGGAGGGGAAGGGACTGAAGGGCTGCGGGAGGAGGCGGGACCCGGCCGTGGGTCCCTGAAATAAGCCTCGTCCTATTTTTTTTTTTTTTTTACAAAAAAGGGACAAATTTGATATTTTTATTAAAAAGACGGGACGGTCAGAAAATATGTAAAAAACGGGACTGTCCCGTTCAAAACGGGACGTATGGTCAGCCTAGATAACATACAAGGCAGGTCTTGGCAGGTTGAATTCATTTTAGGAAGCAAGTGTGTAACACATAAATGTGTCCATCTAATATATATATGAACATGTCAAATGATCCGTTAAGGGCAGGGGAGTAATTTCTAAACTATTTAAAAGCATGGAAACAAAAAATATTTTTTCTAAAAAAGGCTTTTTGGAAGTTTTCTGATCTTTATATTTGTCACATTAGTTCAGGACATGAGTCTTTAAAATGGGAGTCTTTCCATAAACAACAAAGGACTATGGATTAGGCCTGTAATACTTATGAAAGAGGCTGGTTTAAATAAAGTAATCTATTTAGTACCAAGGGATCAGTCTTGGCCTGTTCAGTATTTGGCCTTTTTGCTGAGACTACCCTCAAAAGCGCCATTTGCGATTTCCCCCCTGATCTCAGATGTTTTGCCCCCTAATTTAAATGTTTTTAAGAATAACTGAGTAGCTTATCATATCATGCAGTAGACTGATTCAATACTTCATTATTTTGGAGTTTACCAAGCACTGTCTCATGATGGTATCAAAGAGCTTGCAATAAACATATGTTAAACACTTGAAATCAACCATAAATAAAATGGTTTGAAATATATATTTTGTGACTAAGTGTGGGTTTTAAACTGGATGAATAGCATTTTTTTTAAAAAAAGGAACACATATTTAATAATGCCATTTCACAGGAATTGCTATAGAAAGCTTACAGTTGGATCAAAGTATCTAGAACCCTATAAAGGCTACAGGCACATGAAAGCACAAGGATGGTTATGGGGCCACTAAGGCTTCGAGACTTCTTACAAGCCCATGCTGCTTGATTGCTGGGTATGACAACTGGGGCAGACAGATACTTATTGTGGTAAGTCCATCTGTTTCTTATTGTGGTGTAGCTTGAAGCCTCAGAAGAAAGAGTGAGAATCTGAGGACAAAATTGGAAGTGGAAACCAGGCACTCCTACATTCAAATCCTGCCTTTGGCACTTGTACTGTAGATTTGAGCAAACCTCTCCACCTCAGTTTTCCCATCTGTAAAAAGAAAATGAAACTAACACTCATTTCCTTCTCACTGGAGTGTTGGCAATGTTAATGTTTGTAAAGCACTTTGGAAAGGAAAAGTTCTGTAATTCCTAAGTACTTTTAGCATAAGAGAGGTAGAACCACCGTATCTCTAAAAAATCCCATTTTTAAAATATCCATACTCAGCAGGGCCTGGCATTTTAGAAATGTATCATTTTTATTAATATTTTATGAGGGATGTCCGTCATCTGCTTTTTACAATCAACAGATTTTACAAGCAAAATCACATCAGTCTCTGCATAAGGTTTGGACAATGCTGCAATAATGATGTTTGGTTGCTGTACAAGATTAGCACATGCAGCAATAGGGAGGAGGAAAAGAGAAGGCATCTAGCCCACAAGTGATGGGTTTGCTACAAGTGGCATTCATCTGAATGATACGTGCATATTTAAGCCTGGAATCATTTTTATAGCTAATCAATGAATGTACATGGCACTTATTGACATTACAGTGCCTCTATTTGTACTGCTAGAAAGTTTAAGCTGTTCCCATTGAAGTAACCTGGTGAGAACAGGATCAGGTTGTTAGAGTGTGTCAGGGAGTTTCTAGTGTCATTTTAGGGGACTCTCTAATCCTGTTGTAAAAGTCTTCTGCTGAGATGAGGATAAGGCTAACTTTCTAGTTCCGTTTTTTTTTTTAAAGTGTAGCTTTAACTTTAATTTAACTGAATTTTCTGGCTTCTAATCACTTGTATTTATTTTTTTAAAAAGAACATTAGATTATAGTTGTCTTTCCCTTTCTGTGGTATGCATCAACTTGAAAATCACATTTGCATCATGGCATGTGATTCAGGAGACTTGGGGTGAATTCCTGGCTCCACGGAAGTCAATGTGAGTTTTGCCATTGGCATCAGTGGAGTTGAGATTTCCCCTTGGATTCTAGTCCCAATTTTGCCACGGACTCACTTGTGACCAGGGGCAAGTCACAGAACTGTTTGAAGGTCAAGTTTCCATTCTGTAAAATGGGGACAATTATACTTGTCTGCTTCACAAAGGGACTATGGTTTATAAATAATATTTGAGATCACAAAATGAAAGGTCACATGACGCTGGATTTTCAAAAGGATTTAGGTGCCTAAAGATGTAGATTGGCACCTGCTGGGATTTTGAAAAGTGCCTAACTCCCATTGAAATCACTGGGAGTTAGGCTCCTATTTGCATCTTTCCTTAAGCACCTAAATAACTTTGAAAATCTGGCCCATAAGTGCAAAACGTAATTATTTTGGCCACACACTATTTAAAAAATGGGAATAGAACTTGGGAGTTTTTAGATCTCTCAGTCCTGACTTCTAGTTCTGTGCTTCTACCAAGTAAGCTAAGGAGACAAAGCTTTTTTATTTCCCCAACAAGATATTCCAGTGATTGTTAAGACCACCCATATTTCCTTCTAAATCACCTCCCCTTTCCATGCCATCCAAATAAACAAAGAAGACTAAGATTATAAATTAGACAATTTCTCAGTGAAGCTGGACATTTAGCATGTGGGAATTATATTTGTTATTTTTATTTTATAGTGCTGAGTCTAATATTCACATTTGCAGTAATTCCAAGGGATTGTTAAGGAATTGACTAGTCTGCTTAATATCCGGACAAGTTATATATCAGCATTTTATATAACAAAAGTTGGAAACCAAACCTATACACATACACACACACACAGCGCGAGTTAGATTCTTTTCCCTTTGAAATTGATGGCAACACCAATACTCCTTGTGGGAATCATCATCTACAGGTGTTTGCAAAAATCAAGGAAGAGTGAAGAGTATTTTTAATATTAATGCAGCACCAAAGTCTGCATCATGGATTAGGATGCAGAATTGCAGTTAGATGATTTATGGAAGAAGGTGGTTAAGCCTTTGGCTTGAAGCATTCACCATTAGGTAGGTGGTCTAGACTCTAAATGGATCACGTCTCTGTCTTCCAGCAAGACTGTTCCTACATTCCTATAGTTGGCCACAAAAATTAAGAAGTATTCAGGAGAAAAAAAATCTACCAAAACGTAATTGCACCCCAAAGGCCATATTATGGATACTGCTCTGAGCAGGGTTAGATGACATGGTGTGAAAGACACCTGAGTCCTGTCTACATTAGTGCTCATGCCATTTCTTCTCCAAGTGGAGCTGCACGACTGGGAAAGCTCTTGGCAGATGATGGTAAAGATGCAACCTCACCGAGCTAAGCAGCACTGGTGGGAGTCACACAGCCCTTCCCTTGAAGTCAGTGAACAGTTTCCAAGTGCCATTTGAGCCCTTCACTTAGTTTGCATACCTCACATTACATCATCCAACAAAGCACCTTTCAGTCAAACCCCATACAATGGAAAGAGGTTGGCTGAGCTCAATGGGGGGTTAATAGTTGCCAGGGGAACGCCACATTCCGACATCAGCTGCTAATGTGCAAAGCATGCTGTTGGAAGCTGGCCAGTAACAGACCTTGGGAAAATTCTTGCATACTTTATGAGACAGAAACAAACCTACTTCCTACAAAACAACACACAATGCATAATCCCCACTCTGAAGCTGGAATGCTCGGGACCTTTAAGTGGGGAGAGGGAAATTAAAATTTCGGGATGTTGTTGCTGATAAAAACAAATAAAAAAGTAATTTTCTGATATGAGATTTAATTTTCAATAGCTTAGGAAATGAACTGGCTAAATGTCAAACATCTCACAGGTAATTTTATACAGTTCTTCAGGACAATATATTCAGCCTTAACCAGACTGGCAGGTTAGAAGGTTAGCACCTGGGATGAGTGGGGCACCAACTGACTTAACATCATGAAACAATGGCCTCTTTCTTTTTTCCCCTGTATTGGCAGATCACCACTCCAAAGAATAACACCACAACATTACACTCCTGCCTACAAAGCCCCTATTCACTGTAAGGCAGTCTGCTCACTGCCACAAGATGGTATTTCTGGATGCAACCACAAGCCCTTTTGGGGAGGTGGGAGAAGAAGGGGAAAAGATGAAGAAGATAAAATGGCAATGCAGATAGCCTCCAATTACAACATATAATAGTGTGTGTGTGTGTGTGTATGTGTTCTGCTGGGTGATTTTTGCTTCAAGTGCAAGCAAAAATTGTACATCTGAGTTGTTGTTTTTTAAGGAAACATTTTACCAAAGAAAATAAAAATAATTTAAGATCTCTGAAGCACATGTTGATCAATGAAAAATATTAGCAACATGGGGGCCCCACCATTTATTGGATGTGTTAGCAGCACCAGTTTTAGTATTGTTCATGCTAATACCGTTGAAGTACACTGTGCCAGTGTGGATAAAATTTAGCTGTGGAGGGGGAACGAAGGGACCAAGAAGAACAGCTGCATTTGCCCTATTCAGGAGCTGCTGGTCATGATGGTGGGGCATTGAGGTGATGCAGAATGACTAGGACATAGGAGTGCCTCCCAGTGTCCTGTCACCATGGTTCAGCCACCCACACTGGGAAGCACCTGCAGCAGGGGAGGAGGGCACACAGAGCTGCCACAGATGGCTATGTGCTATGCTGTAGAGATTCCCTTACATAAGGGGGATTCACTGGGAGGGGCCAAATAGCTGGTGCGGGGCTGTGTGACTCTAAGAGCCTCTCCATAGCAAATGGCTCATTGTTCTGGAAAGACAATGTTACCAGACCTGAAAAACACAATACAACTGACACTCAGTCATCATCATATTTATCCAACAAATATCTTGTAAGGTATCAAATGAAAACTGGTGACCTTCTAGTCATTCATATTATGGTGTGATGTATGTACTGCTTGTGTGTAAAGAGTTATGGATGTGGGCTAGAAATGCATTCCTAAAATATGTTCAGACCAAGCAATCTGAGTAGATACACAGGTTTATCTTAGACAAAGAAATTTGGATTTGCCAGTCTGCCTGTGTCAAACTTCGTAAACAAGAGACAATGAAAAAAAAGTTGCATTTAAGGTAAACAAAATAATCAAACCAAGAGAAAGAGCTAATGAATGAGAGACTGGCACCTGCACTCTGAGGAACAAGCAGTAGGGGAGGAGAATTTTGTCCAGGGTTACTTTTCAAAGGTTTTTTGAATGATTAGAAGAGGGGCAAGAGACATTGTGGTTATACATCATTTAAGAGACAAAGAATATGTCTACACCAGACTAAAAGACCCATGGCTGGCCCAGTTCACCTGACTTGGACGGCTCAGGCTGCAGATTGCAGTGTAGATGTTTGGGCTCAGGCTAGAACCCATGCTCTGGGGTCCTCCTGCTCATGGGGTCCCAGCTATATGGGCTGAATACACTAAGAACTGGCTGGACGTGAGAAATTGCCTGAGACCAGGTTTGTAATCTGTAATGTTTTAAGACACTAGAAAGCGTGTTTTATTTGTAACCATTTTCTGATTTTATTCTCCTTACTGACTATCCCTTAAAGCTTTGTTCTTTATTAGTAAACCTATTTTTGGTTTTACCATAAAAGCATCTCAGTGCTGTGCATTCAAGGATGGGTCCTTAATTAAACTAACTCAGGCTGGTGTGAGGACTCTCTTTGGAGGCAGTGGTTGTGGTGGTGAGTGTCCAGTGATAGGGGCTTGACACTGCAGATAAATGCTCTTCCAGAGGTTTTGGGAACTGGGGTTCACTGGATGTTACCTGCAAAGCAAGGGTTAGGCTGGCAGAGTCTCCAGGAGTTTGCTGGTGAGGGGGACAGACTGGTGTGGCAGGGAGCTGACACACCGTTTATGCTCCAGCAAAGCTCTCTCTTGCTGAGGCACAGGGCTTATGCTTCAAGGGCTTATGATCAAAGGGGCTGCAGGGCAATTTCCAATAAGTTCCCCCCCATCTCATCCCCATGGGGCACTAGATTGACCAAGGGCAGACAGATGGCAACAACTCAATTGTTTCAAACGAGTGATCTAGTGAGAGGGCTCCATAGCAAACTGCTAGTCCCCTAAACTTTAGCACTAGAGGACAAATTCATCCCTGGTATAACTGTTGCTTTGAACAGAATTAACAGATGCAGTGGGGAGGTGAATTTGGCCTCAGGTCCCTGCCCACTGCTAGTTCAGAAAACAGCTTTTGTTTTAAAAACAGTTTTTAAACGGTTACTGCCTTGTCCACATTGGCCAGGCAAGTTGCTTAAAAAGATGCCATCAATTGAAAAATCATACTTGTATCTGCACTTTATTACTCCATGTGGCAGATAGGATTCTTTTAATGAAAGAGATTAGAGACTTTCTATTTCCTCAATTTCCTTTGCGCAACTGACAGCACTTTGTGTATAGTCCGTTTCACTGCTTTCCCCCCATACAGGCGGATTCCCCAATCCTTTGTGTTTGTCTTTCACATAGCAACAGGGGAGAGAATAATATTTAAAAATATAAAACATATGACTATGAAATCACCAGCAATAACAGGAGGACTTGGTAGACAATGATGTAATACTAGATGCTATTTTTAACTCCTATTTTTTAAATTAAATCCGTTTCAAGTTGACAGGTTGATGGCTGTTTTGGGGCCCTTTAAACTTGGTTAGCCAGAGTAATTTTAAAACCATGTTTAAAATCTGCTTTGCCAAAAGTGTTTAAACCATAGGGACAGAGCTTTACTTGTGAGAATAAGGCTCTTCTGGGGGCACTGAATGACTTAAGATTGATAGGAAGATGTGGCACCTTTCATGTCTAGTTCCTTTAGATCATTTGTTCTCAAAGTGGAGGTCGGGACCCCTTGAGGGGTTGCAACCCGATTATGTGGGGGTCGCGAGCCCCTGCTGCCGGCAGTCGGCCCCAACTCCTGCCGGAAGCACCCCGAACCCCAGACCCGGCCCCTGCCGCGGTGGGCTGCCGGTGGAGCCCCAGACCTGGTGTCACGTTACTGCAGGGGTCTGCAACCTTTACCGCTCAAAGAGCCATTTGGACCCGTTTCCCACAGTAAAGAAAACACTGGGAGCCACAAAACCCTTTTGACATTTAAAATGAAATAACACTCTCTTCTTCCCTCCCCCTTCTTCCCTCCCCCACCCTCTTCTTCCCTCCCCCTCCCCTCCAGCCGTGCTCTCGCTCTTCTTCCTCCCCCCCGCTCCGGCCGTGCTCTCGCTCTTCTTCCCTCCCCCTCCCCTCCAGCCGTGCTCTCGCTCTTCTTCCCTCCCTCCCCCCCCCTCCGGCCGTGCTCTCGCTCTTCTTCCCTCCCTCCCCCCCCTCCGGCCGTGCTCTCGCTCTTCTTCCCTCCCTCCCCCCCCCTCCGGCCGTGCTCTCGCTCTTCTTCCCTCCCTCCCCCCCCCTCCGGCCGTGCTCTCGCTCTTCTTCCCTCCCTCCCCCCCCCTCCGGCCGTGCTCTCGCTCTTCTTCCCTCCCTCCCCCCCCCTCCGGCCGTGCTCTCGCTCTTCTTCCCTCCCTCCCCCCCCCTCCGGCCGTGCTCTCGCTCTTCTTCCCTCCCTCCCCCCCCCTCCGGCCGTGCTCTCGCTCTTCTTCCCTTCCTCCCCCCCCCTCCGGCCGTGCTCTCGCTCTTCTTCCCTCCCTCCCCCCCCCCTCCGGCCGTGCTCTCGCTCTTCTTCCCTCCCTCCCCCCCCCCTCCGGCCGTGCTCTCGCTCTTCTTCCCTCCCCCTCCCCTCCAGCCGTGCTCTCGCTCTTCTTCCTCCCCCCCCCTCCCCCAGCTTAGCTTGCCTTGCCTTGCCTTGCCTTGCCTTGTGCCCCGGCCCCGGCCCCGGCTCACTCTTATCCGCCGGCTCCGCCGCGCTTCGCCTCCTGCCCCGGCCCTGGCCCTGGCCCCGGCCCGACTCGCACTTCTCCGCCGGCTCCGCCTCTCCTCGTGCCCCGGCCCCGGCTCCGCCTCCGTTCTTCTCCCCCCCCCCGCCGCTCGCCTCTTATTGACCCCGCCCCTCTCTTTCGGCTGCGGCTCCGCGCACTGGTTGGACAGTGCTGGCGGGCCGCATAGAGAACAGTCTGCGGGCCGGTTAAAATTAGCACACACAGGGAGCCGCATCGGAGGGATCAAAGAGCCGCATGCGGCTCCGGAGCCGCGGGTTGCCGACCCCTGCGTTACTGAAATAATTTGGGACCATATCGATCATTGGGGTACCAAATCTTATGTACAGGGGGTCATAATGGGTGTCTACGACCAGGTTATGGATTGCTGATTATGAATATTCCATTGGTATGTGTGTATCAATTTTGTGGTTGGAGTTATGAATATTGGCTCTGGACTGTCTGTCTTTCTAAATATTGTGCTCTGCTGAGGAGGACATTCCAGAATACTGGGTGTCAGCACTGCTTGAGCTGCTTGATGGGTCATTAAGAGCGATCAGCGACACAATGGACTCTGGGAGCTTGGAATGCCCCAATCCAGATGAGAAGTCTACCAAAGAACATGCCAGGCAGCCTGTGCATAATGGCCGCTGCCTGCAAATAATGAGTCATGCATGGTCATGTAATCTGCCCATGTGACTCCAGAACTCCATGGGGCTGAATTTTTCACAGCAGGAACAAAGAGGTTCCTGCACCTGGAAAAAACTATAAAGGAAGCTGCTACAGCCCTCCCCCCCATCTTTGTCTTCTACCTCCAGCCTGCCTTGTTTCCAGCTCTGAATGAAACTTTGCTAAACAGGTGAACTCTGGCCAGAGATGCTGACCCATCCCTGGAGGGGATGCATTCCAGAGACTTTGATTTGAACCTGTAGTTATTCTACCTTTGCTGCAAGCCTGAACCAAGAGATGTGCCATTACTGCATGTAATTGATTTCTTTTAACCATTCCTAACCCTCACCTATACCTTTTCCCTTGTATAATAAACCTTTATATTTTAGGTTCTAAAGGATTGGCAACAGCGTGATTTGTGGGAAGATCTGATTTGTATATTGACCTGGGTCTGGGGCCTGATTCTTTGGAATTGGGGAGAACCATTTTCTTTATTTGGGGTACTGGTTTTCATAACCATTGATCCCCAGGACAGGTGGCTGCTGCTGGTGATACTGGGAAGCTGGAGCATCTAAGGGAATTGCTTGTGTGACTTGTGGTTAGCCAGTGGGACGAAACCAAAGTCTTTTCTGTTTGGCTGGTTTGGTTTACCTTAGTGTGGAACAACCCCAGCCTTGGGCTGTAGTTGCCCCTTTGGAAGCAATCTGTCCCAATCTGACACTCACAGTTGGATCCCACCAGGAACAGCACCGTCACACCTGGCCCCTGCCGCGGCGGGCTACCGGCGGTGCCCCAAGACCCAGCCCCAGCCCCTGCCGCAGCAGGCCGCTGGCAGTGCTCTGAGCCTTGGCCCCTGCTGTGGCGGGCCGGACCCCAGACCCGGCCCATAGAGTGGTGGGCTGCTGGTGGTGCCCAGAGCCCTGTCCCCTGCCCCGTGGGGATGCTGGCACCCCCCCCCCCCAAGCCCAGCCTCTGCTCTGGGGAGCTGATGACACCCCCCAGCCCTGCCCTGCCCCCAAGCCTGACCCATAAGGGGGGGTCACGCTTATAGGCCTGGTGTCCGAAAGGGGTCACCCATAGAAAAAGTTTGAGAACCACTGCTTTAGATGTTTTGAAACCACTCCAGATTGATGGTGATTGAGAACAGTTAGTGTTACCTCTTCCTCTGACATCAGTGTCCTGCTCTCACATCAATGTTGCCTCTCTGCTGAGCAGTAGCAGATGTTTAGGGCCACGCAGGTTGACTTTCCAGTAGAGGAGAAACCAGTGATCCCAAGTGTAACTTGCTTTATCCCCACATATACATCAGTCCAGAAATGATATGGTCACACAACATGCAGGGCAAACCCTTCTTCCAGGAATCTCGTCCCACTACTAGGGTCCATTACCCAGTGTGCCTTGGGCTCTGATTGGAGTCAGAAAGCAAACTCTCCTACTGCTTGCTCAGCTTCCCTTTATCCTAAAGCTGCCTCCACACATGTGCTTGCATAATCCAAAGCAACCCCACAGCATGTCTTTCCAAGAGTCAAAACTTGCTTGCACTAAGGAAGAAAACAACTCGGAGGCCTCAGTATAACAGCACTACTTGGTGATACCTGCCATAAGATTATCATTTCAGAGCTGTTTGATAGCCTACCCTTCCACACCAAAAATTGTTAGCAGATTCAGGAGAAAGGCTAAGGATTAAATGGGCCTGAGTGTCTTACACTTCTTACAGGTATTTCTTCTAAGTTAGGGCTGGCAGGGTGAAACTTGCATTATTTGCTACCTATGCTGTACCTATTTTGTGGACAAAGTGAGGGCTTACTCCCCTGAGGATTATCTATATGTGGTATTTCCAGCAGCACTAAATGAACAGCTAGATTTTAAGGTTAACCCAGGTATGGGCTGAGAAGCTCTTAGCCTAGCAGACATCAGCACCTGGATTAAGAGCAGCTGGTTAAAACTGATCCTGGGCAAGACAAAGGAATTATAGGATTAGGGAAATGCTTTGAAGAATTTGAACACACGTTCCCTGTAATAACCCTTTCTGTTGAGGGCGCGTACCGAGTGATTGTTAAATCAGTTTGCAGCCTTGAGGACTTTCTGGACACCACAATACTTTTGGATACCCGGGTAGCCCCTGCACCACCCCCACTTGCAGCTGGCCAGAAGATTGAACCCCAGGTCCTCTCCCCATCCAGGAACAGAGCTGACCTCAGTGAGCCATACATTTGTGACAGCTCAATTAGCACAATTCGTATTTCAAAATGAAGCCACACACCCTAAAAAAGCTCCGACTCACACAAAACTGCTTAGCAACACCCGACTCATCGTGAGCACATCACTCCTGTGCTGCACTCTCTGCTCCGGCTCTCCATTGAACGGAGAGTCCAGTTCAAGCTATCAAAGCAATTATGCAGTAGCCTTTACTGAAAGGGCATCGTGAGTGCTCTGTGCAAGTGGGCTCAGGGCCTGCACAGATCTGTATAACCAAGAGAATCCCAGGATTTCCAGGAGAAATAACACTCAGTCAATTGGAATAAATCTACTCTTCCTGGGAGCATTCCACAGCCAGTCACCCACACCCCATTGTCACGGTCTCTGGAGTTCTGTAATAGCTAAGCCCGAAATCAATGGAGCAGGGACTCTGAAATTTTGTGCTGCTGACTCAACTAAATCCAGCACATTTTTTCTTTGGCTTTCCCATGCCTCAGAAGTCCCCAAAGATGCTTTTATTGGTTTAAGTATTAGGCATGTGCATGGGAAAGGGTTTTGTTAGTTCAAGTCAGCCACTCCCTGCAAGTTTTATTGGGGCAGCCTGTCCCTCTCCAGTCTCCCCACCCTCAGGCTGTTCATACTTTTCAGAAGATCTCACTGATGGACTCAGCAGGTCGCCTCATCTCTCTGCATGTCCCTAATAAGAGAATGCACTTTGGTGCCAATTCTCTTGATTGAAGTAAATGGGAATTGAGGGCGCGCAGCATTTCACAAGAGGAGCACTGCACTTTGCAGAAACAGATGCTTTATGGATTCAGTTCAGCCCTGTGCAGGAGGTCAGTACAAAGTCTATGTACTACTGAAATCCCAGAGAAGAACCTCAAAATAGGGCTTGCCGGGGATGTAATCAGTGCTCAGGAATTGTGCTTGCCCTCTGCACATGAGTGAATTTTATCACCTGCCTTTCACTCGGATACACACTGGCATGACGGTTTTGTATTCCCGGGTGACTAATACCACAGCACTGGGGCGCAGTGTGGAGTTATTTTCCTCAAAAAAAGAAGAGCAGCATGGTGCACTGTGCACTAGCATTTGAATTTTTCTCTGCAGAATAGTGAGCAGTAGCCGAGGCCCCATGCACTTGGAAGTGGAAGGGAGGCAAATTCAGCCCAGAAATAAAGTGCATGTTAACACTTGGGGCAATTATCCACTGGAACAAGTTTGCAAAGGGGAGTAATGGATTCACCATTACTTGAAACTAGATCTCTCTCTCAAATATATGCTCTATTTCAATCATAAGTTATTGGACTGGATGCAAGAATCTCTGGGTAAAATCCTATAGCCTGTGATAAGCAGGTGGTCAACTAAATGATCACAACAGTCCAATGAGCTTTTATTTTGGTGCGTGCAGGGAACTTCCACAGTTTTATTTGCTTATCATTCAACATGTGACAGAGTTGGTGACATCTGGTAGTGGTTGTCCCTCATGGTGTCTCACCTTGTCATGCAGAACGGTCACATCAGCAATATTTGGTCCTTCTTATCTGATGGAAATGGGGTTTTCGGTAGGGAGTCTTTAATTTAGGCTTTGACTCCGTGTCACACACACAGTAACGAGAAAATGTGATAAACGTCCACAATGTAATTATAATGCTGCACAATATGAGTCCACCTTGAAGACACAGCAGTTGAGTTTTAATGACAGAATTTCCTGGGAAGGGTTTGTTGGTCACAGCTGTTAATAGTTCATGTTAAAGTCATGCTAGAAAGTTGGTGACGTTTAAGGTATATGTGAATTATTTAAAAATAACTGGCTAAAAATGAGCAAAATAATGAAGGGACTCATTCTAGAAAGACCAAACAGTGCTCTGCTACAGTCCTAGGCACCATAATTGAATCCAGATAAGCAGGAAAAGTTTATTTACACAGACAAAACGCTGGAAAGCAATTTCTCCCTATTTAGATTTAATGGTATCCTTGGCCTTTGAATGGGAATCTCAGATTTGAAAAGGCTACATTATTGGGACTTCTTTTGGCCTCCATTAACTTGTTAGTCCCAATTGAGAAGCCACAAATTTCAGTTGCTACCCTATGTTTGGCTTGTTTTATCTTGGCTGGATGGGTTCACAGAATGGCTAGGATGAAACATGGCAAGCAGAGCTGAAACAAGGGCATTTTTGTGCCTGGGACAAGCAAGTATATTTGCACCCCCTATCAATCTCCCCTTCATTTTTTCACCCCCACAGCTTTGCACCCTGCTCGCCCTGCCCTGGTTATAACCCTGATGTCAAGGTGCTTGCTGCTCTTGTGGCTCTTGCTGTGATCTTACGGAGGTCTCCAACAGCCAAGAAGGTGAGCTCAGCCTAGGGTGACCAGGCAGCAAGTGAAAAAAAAAAAAATCGGGACAGGGTGGGTGGGTGGGGGTAATAGAAGTCTATATATGGCTTCTCTTCTGCCCAACTTCTTTAGAAAATCATGGTGCAGGATGAGCTCCTACAAAGGCCCTTAATCTGTATGATGCGCTTTCTGAGATTTCTTAATTCTCTGCAGGGGTGGGAACGGCACTTTGAAGGTTTACGTTTTCTGATTGCTCATTTTTGTCTCTGTTGACTGGTCTGTCAATGCTGCTAGACCCAGGCCTGGCTTTGGCATGAGTGCTTGCCTGAAATAGGTAGGTGAAGGATCAAGATGTATTAGCACATGCAACCTGCTATTTTGGAGTGAGCTAGTCTTTTCTAAATTAGAACCACAATGCTGAAAATAGCCCTCTCCTATCAGACACTTATCTGGCCATAATGATACACACATTTGAGACAGTCAGGCTCAATTTCTGACACTCACATTTATGAATGAAGACAAAGACCCTGAAAAACCTCTACAGTAGAACCTCAGAGTTACGAACACCAGAGTGATGAAATGACCAGTCAGCCACACACCTCATTTGGAACCAACCGGGCATATGCAATCAGGCAGCATCAGAGACCAAAAAAAAATCCCTTAAAAAACCAAATGCAGTACCCTGTTAACTGTACACTACTAAAAATAAAGGGAAAGCAGAATTTTTCTTCTGCATAGTAAAGTTTCAAAGCTGTATTAAGTTAATGTTTGGCTGTAAACTTTTGAAAGAACCACCATAATGTTTTGTATAGTATTACAAACATTTCAGAGTTACGAACAACCTCCATTCCTGAGGTGTGCGTAAGTGATTAGGAGTATGGAACAGCTTCCATATGAGGAAAGATTAATAAGATTTACAAGCTGAAAAGTACCAAAGAGAGGACTGGGGGGGGGGGGGGAGGGGAGGGAATATGATAGTACTAGTGTAGAATACAGCAGTCTGTCTGCTAAGCACCTGTGAGTGTGTCAGTCTGGTGCTCCACTCTCTGCCCTAACGTATACTGAATACAGAGTCCAATTCAAGGTCTCCGTCCTGATACTCAAAACTCTTCATTGGACTGGCCCAAGCTACTGGAGAGATTTGTTCCCATCCCACAATAACTAAACTTCATTTTATCAGGGAATCTGTTGACCACCAGCGGGAGGCTTGAGTGCACAAGAGAGAGTTTTTACTGGAGTTAGAGTCAGACCATGGAGCACTCTTATACCAAAGATAAGAATGACTCTGTGTGTGTGTGTTGGGGGGGGGGGGCACTTAAGAAAGCTGTAATGAATGGAGAGAAATAGTTTGGTCCTTTGAAACTTGCTGAATGTCTACAACACATCCCCCACTTCTCCACAAACATATTGTTCACATTCACCTGACAAGAAAGTCAACCTTATCTGGCTTTGTACCAATAGATAAATACCCAGCTAAGAATTCTACTTAACCAAGAAGCCTTCAAGTATTTTTTCCTATTTCCATCTTTGAAGGACAAACAAAAGCCTGAGATGAAAGCCTTCAATACATCTTCCCTACTGTGAACAGCGCTGATACCTGTCTGGTGACATCATGGCTGCCTGCAGCAGGAAACAACTCTGTTCCCATTGATGTTCTTCCAATAGAGAACAATGGAACCTGAAATGAACGAGGAATCAAGTTGTCAGCAGCAAAACTCTCTGACTTCAATGGGGTCAGGATTTCACCCCAGGTCTAGGATTCCTAATAAAGAATGTGACCAAATATTGGCATTTTTAAGGTTAAAAAGGAAGCAGAAACAAAAATGTAATCAAAACAACAACTTTCAGACCTTCTTTATAAGTTTAGAACTGGCCAAATAATGGGAAGGGGCAATAAATAATAATAATAATAATTAGGGGTATGGAACAGCTTCCATATGAGGAAAGATTAATAAGATTTACAAGCTGAAAAGTACCAAAGAGAGGACTGTGGGGGAGGGGGGAGGGGAATATGATAGAGGTCTATAAAATCAAGACTGGTGTGAAGCAAGTAAATAAGGAAGTGTTATTTACTCCTCTCTTAACACAAGAATTAGGGGTCAACAAATGAAATAGTCAACAAATTTAAAACAAAAAAGGAAGTATTTCTTCATACAACACATGCTCTTTGCCAGAGGATATTGAACTAACTGGAGCTCACGGGCTGGGGCCACAGGGCTGTATCATTGCTGGGTAGACTTCTGGGCTTGGGTCGGAGCCTGGATTCTGGGATCCTTCCCCCTCACAGTGTCTTAGAGCCCAGACTCCAGCCCAAGCCCGGATACATTGCAATGGATATGCCCCACAGCCAGAGACTTTTCAGCCTGAGTCTATGGGCACGGGACAGCTGCAGGTGTCTAGTTGCAGCGTAGACATACTCAAAGAAATAAGAGTCAGAGACTGTGTTGGGACCGAGGTTAAACAAAGGCCCTTAACTTGATTTGATGTCCATTGCAGATTGGGTCTTACTGATTCTCGGAGGGGCTAACTGTGTCTGATAATGGGCGCTATTTTCCTTAGAACCTACACAAAGGCCCCACTGTCCTCAGAACCATTTTACACCAATATCTCTTCACTGACTTCAGTGGAGTGACTGCAGGTTCATACCTGCATTCATCAGAGGAGTCAAACCTGGAGTCTTTTTTAGTTATGCTTTCCAGCTTCCTATGACACAGGTGTTAAGATTAATAGTTTATAGGTGCTAAGGGCTCTCTTTAAATAGTTCTCCATGTCCCTCTGTGTAGTACACGTAGTAGAGAACTGACACTTGATATGCCCTGCAGTACTTGCAGAAGTTAAAAAGAAAGGAAAGACATTCTTGGCAGTTTGTAAAATGTATGTGAATGTAGACTGGATTTGTAGTTATCACACATGCAAACCCTCCATATATCTACACCAGGGGTCGGCAACCTTTCAGGAGTGGTGTGCTGAGTCTTCATTTATTCACTCTAATTGAAGGTTTCTCATGCCAATAACACATTTTAACATTTTTAGACGGTCTCTTTCTATCAGTCTATATATAACTAAACTATTTTGTATGTAAAGTAAATAAGATTTTTAAAATGTTTAAGAAGCTTCATTTACAATTATAATAAAATGCAGAGCACCCCAGACTAGTGGCCAGGACCCAGGTCGTGTGAGTGCCACTGAAAATCAGCTCATGTGCCATAGGTTGCCTACCCCTGATCTACACACTAGTGCAATAAACACAAAGATATTGTGACATGGACATACATGCTCCCAGCCTCCTAGGAGCACATATGCATCTGCACAAGGGGCACACATTTTCATTCACACATGTGTACTCACTTACACAAATACCTGTCCACATACACAGTATATATGATTTTGCCCACAGCTAATATTTCCTTTTCCCCTGCCCCTGTCACCCTCAGGCCAGATCTACACTTAGAAGGCTTTCAGTATAGGTGTATGCTATACTGGCAAAGTGCTTCACTGTGTGGTTGCAGCTAACTTATACTAGCAAAGCTGGGCCTTTCAGGGTATAGCTTATCCCCCCCAGCGTGAAACAACCAGTACTGCTAAAAGGACAGTTTCCCCAGTATATCTGTTTCTACACTAGGACTTCTGTTGGTACAACTATGTTGGTCAGAGATCACACCTCATTACACCCCCAGCCCACAAAGCTATGTTGGCAGAAGTCTGTAGTGCAAACCTGGCCTCAGTCCCTTTCTCTCCAGTTCAGAATGTGCCTTGAGGATTACAGGTGCTTTTCACATAAGATAGGAAGGTGTAGAATGGGTTTGGAACAATGGCTAATTGTTTTCAAATAGCAAAGTTATTGTTCACCTGGTTTAGCTTATCCATACTTTTATCACATCACCTCTCAAATGTATCAGTCTCTCCTGTGATCTCTCCTGAAGGGAAACAGAGAAGGGGTGGGAGGAAAAGACTTAACTCATTCATGGGAAGAAAGTCCAGTTATTAAGGGAAGAGCCCTGGTCACACTGCACAGGCTTATAATAGTGTTTGAAACATTTTCAAGGATGGTTGTGGACTAACATTGTTGCAGTCTTCAGACAGTTGCAGATTATGTTACCACCACATTCAGACACTGTTCTATAGACTTGATAGAGAGGCAGAGGAGTATGGTTTCTGTGAGAATGACTACTTTTTAAAAAAAATTCTTCTCCACAGTGAACAATGGTAGTTTGCTAAAACCATCACACCACTCAGGCTGTTTAAATGAATTGCCCTGCTACAACAGAGGACTGAAATCCCCATTTGCTCTGCTGCCTGTATGGTCACAGTGAACTTAACTTCAGCAGCTTGAGCGGGAGGGAAGGATGTAGAAGTCAAGAAGAAGAGAGTAATAAACCCCCCCAACACACACACACACATTGGAAAGAGAGCACTGGGAGAACACTGATCTACACTACATGAAATGATGCCTTTAAATATCATTTCATGCTTTACCATGGTGATAGATGCCTTAGAAAAAAACTAAGATAGAAACTGTAGCTAGATAGTGTGTAGCTAAAATTCTAGTTTGAAAACTTACCAAGCATGGATCTAAGACCCTGCATAAACTACAGTTCTAACTGGACATGTCTTAGGCTGCAATGGGATTCCCACCATGGTTTAGTCACCATATTGATGAACCAATAGGACAAACAACAAAAAGGTAGAAGAGCATACATACCTCTAGCCATGCCACTGGACTCGAGCTAGAGTTGTTGGGTATCTGAAGCCTAACAGTGTCATGCTTGATAGCCACTAACATGAAAATATTTATTTTTGAAAGACTAAAAAGAGAAAAGGTTTTAATAGGTAACGTTCCAAATGTCATTGAGAAGCATGCCGATATAAAATGTATTTCGTAGTGTATATTCACCAATAACATTCAGATAATATTGTGATTATAATAGTGAGTTACCTAACCAATTTCAAATGAAAAATTAAAGGAAAAACTATAAAATCAAGACTGAACCCCTCAAAAACATGTGAAATTAATTTGTTACAGTCACATGTCAGAGCTTTACTCAGGGGCCTGAGCCAGCCCTCCCGGAATGGATATTTTACTGGCTCAACTTCCACAGCTATATCATCTGACTATTCCAAAAGACTTCCTGAAGAAATCTTAAAAAGAAAAGCTCATTTTATTCTGGAAATGAGAAAGTTTTTGTAAGGGAACCACACTGACAGCATTCATCCAGTACTGGAACATGTAGGAGCCTTGGTTGGTTTCCAGATCAAAGCAATACACTTTTTCACTAAAAATAGAGCAAGGTTGGTAATTTTATGATTGGATAGGCTGGGATTATTGCCACAATTTGAGATTTAGCAGATTCACAGTGTTTCTATCATTGCTCCTACAGAACCTACAGAGCTACATGTTAAGAATGGTCCCTTCCTGAGGTTTGTAATGAGGCCAGTCTGGAAAATCTTCACAGTCCATTCTGGTTGGTTTTCAGTTTATGGAACCAGGGCAGCAGATGGCCTATTAGGCCTAGTATTCAGAAAAGTTAGGCACACAATATCATGCTCAAACGAAGCCTGCATTTATATGCCTACTTCACATACATGATTACCACAAATACACATGCAGATTAGGTAACCACTTGTGCAAATTGATAGTGTTGATCACTTGTGTATGCGATTGTCCAATATGCATGCACAATTGTAACAACTAGACATGCATATTAGGAAAATTCCATGCCTGAATTGTTGAAAAAAAAATCAGGCCCTTTATACTTCAGTCTATTATTCCTCAGAGACACGTGGTGAAGAAGCAGCATTGACAAGGATCCAAAACAAATTCCATCCACTCCTCCTTGGCTGGAGTGATGCAGCATGCAAGGTGAAAGTGAAGATTTAAAATGGAGTCAAATGTCTACGTGTGTTGGGCTAGGGAAAGATATCCTGAGGGATTTGTGAGGGACAGAGAGAGAAACGCAGAAGGCAAAATAACATAAAACCTAGTTCCTCTCATTGTGTCAGATAGTGGCACTGCTGTTAATGGCTATCATGGTGTGTGCGCTTCATAGCGCTTCCATTTTACCACTGGTCCCTAGTCAAATGACTAATTTGTGGATTCTATTAACCTAGCATGAAAACAGCTCACCCATAATTTACAGAAAGCTGGCTTGTTCTAGGAGCACAAGTTCACACTTGGGTCTCCACTAGCATTACCCCTGTTTATGTGCCCTACAAAAGAATCACAACCTGGAAGTATAGACAAGTAACGGCAACATGGTTCAAATGCATTTGATTTGGTAGGGCCCCTCCTTAAGCAGGATGCACTACTTCAATAACAAACAACAATACCATTACAAGTCACTGGCCATGTACTTTAGGGATATTATCAGTTCAATAAATGTAGCAAGTGTGCCTCCCTGATTCACCACACTCAAACCAAGCTCTGAATAATTACAGGCTTGTTGCCAGGCAGAGTAGCTATTTTCCCTTTTCTTTGGCAAGCCATGAACTTATTCATAAGTCATAAATAACTGGCTTTGAAGCAAAAGATAAATTCCCACAGAAATAATAAATGACTGTTCTGAGCATGGATTTTCTTATCCTCAGGACCTCGGCAGTTATAAATGGTGGCTGTGTTTAGTCATTGCTAGTAATCACCAACTGCTAGAACTCTGAGGAAGAATCCTCTAACTCAGTGGTGGGCAACCTGCGGCCCATTAGGGTAATCCACTGGTGGGCCGTGAGACTGTTTGTTTACAGTGACTCTGCCCAGGCATGGCTGCCCATAGCTCCCAGTGGTCACGGTTGGCCATTCCCAGTCAATGGGAGCTGCAGGAAGCAGTGGCCAGCATGTCTCTGCAGCTTGCGTCACTTCTCACAGCTCCCATTGGCCGGGATGGTGAACCTTGGCCATAGGGAGCTGCAGGCAGCCGTGCCTGCAGCCAGTCAACGTAAACAAACTGTCTGGTGGCCCGCCAGTGGATTACCCTGATAGGATGCATGCAGCCCGCAGGCTACCCACCACTGCTCTAATTTATATTGCAGGGGATGAAGCTGAACATGCTCTAGAGTTGGACCCAGATAGCAGTACCATCCCCAAACTCTGTCAAACTTGGTGGAAGTTAGGCTCAAAATTTTTGCTCGCACCCAGCTCTAGAAAATACAAGGAAGGAAAGGTAGAGGTTGCCAATGTTCAACTCTGGTCTAGATGCATGAAAGGAGAACCATACAGGAAAGTCTTCTTGTGTTCTGCGGTTAAATAGAAGCCTTTGGTCTCCACAGTTTTCTGTCTGTCGTCTGGCCTAAATTCACCTAAACTCCTACAAGGAAGGGAGAGGTGCTTATTGTAAACACAAGTCTTGATTTTTTTGAGTCAAGTCTTGTGGTTTTTGAACAGTTTGGGTGGCCAGTACTGAGACTGTCCAAAGATTTAGGCATCCTCCAGAGGGAGTGTGGACTTTATTCAGGGAATCATGTGTCATATGGTTATCCTGTCATGCAAATAGCTATATTACCACCTTTTTGGTCAAAAAGCTTATTTGTGTGCGTTGCATAAATCCAGGTCCCTGCCCAACAGCCATCTTCCTGTTGCTCAACTTGTCTGCCTGCCATTTTAAGAGCTCTGCAGCAGGGAGACTCTGCAGAGAGTGGAGTGGGAGTGGAGGAGCCTAAGACATGCACTGGCTTGAAGGCCAGAAAACACTCATTGGGAAGGAGAAGTGAAAGGTGTGCAGGAGCAGGCAGTGGCCTTCCCAGGTCTCCTAAATTCTGGAAGGGTGGAGCTCTCCTCTTTTCTGGTTTAGGATCCCTAGATCAGTGTTTCTCAAACCAGGGGTCACGACCCACCTGGGGGTCGCCGAGCGCTCCCGGGGGGATTGCGAGCTCCTGTTGCTGCTTAAAAGCCACCAAATGAATTACTTCCGCATTCGGCGGACATGCCGAGCTATTTCAGGAGCGCTTGGCACGTCCGCCGAAAATAGCCGCCGAATGTGGAAGTAATTCATTCGGCGGCTTTTTGGCGGACATACAAGGGTCGCTGCATAAAGTGACTTTGTAAAAAGGGGTCTTGGTTCAGCAGTTTGAGAACTGCTGCCCTAGATCCAGATGGCAGCTGCATCTTTCTGCGATCCTCCCCTGCTCCCTCCCTGCCCCTCTTCAGACCTTGCTTCTCCAGTTTAGAAGGCTTTAGCTTAATGAATGATTTTGCAACCAACATCCCCACCTATTTCTGTGCAGCTCTGCCACATACATTGGAGGTGGGAGTGAGGGAGCTTTGCCACAGATTCTAGTTTGAACATGCTGCAAAGTGTAAAGCAGGGGTGGGCAAACTATGGTCCGCGGGACCATCCTGTCTGGCTTGCCTGAGCTCCCAGCCAGGGAGCATTGTAGCAGCATGACTGGCTTCGGTGAGCAGTAGGGGGGCGGGATTGAATAAGGGGAAAGAGGTCACGGGGGGCAGTCAGGGAAATGGGAGCAGTTGGAGGGGGAGCAAAGGGGTGGAGTTCCGGGGGGCAGTGGTGTAGATACAAGTTGGGACAGTCAGGGGATAAGGGGTGGTTGGATAGGCGTGGGAGTCCCAGGGGGCCTGTTGAGGGGGGTGCAGATAAGGGTGGGGGCAGTCAGGTGACTGTGAGCAGGGTGGGTTGGATGTTGGTAGGGTCCTGGGGAAGGTTGTGGGTGGGTCACTAGAGGGGGCAGTCAGGGGAAAAGGAGCAGGGGTTGGATGGGTCAGGGATTCTGAGGGGGGCAATCATGGTGCAGGAAGTGAGAGGGGGTGGGGGCCATGCTATTTGGGGAGGCACAACCTTCCCTACCCCACCCTCCCTCCCTACCATTTTACAACCCCATGTAGCCCTTGGGCCAAAAAGTTTGCTCACCTCTGGTGTAAATGCTTTTTTTTTTTTTATTATTACAGAGAAAGGCCATGGGAGATCTAGCACTGTAGGGAAATCTAGAGCAGCTAATGGGTAGAGCTTGTCAGAATTTTTCCTTCAAAACTTGTTTCCCCACAAAAAATAATAATAATAAAAAATGGGCTTTTCCTCCCCTGAAAATTTGTGTTGGTTTTTTTTTCAGAATTTTACAGTGAAAAAATGACATTTGTTTTCAGTTGTCATTTCTCTTCCTTCCCACTTTTTTCTTTGTTTCTCTTTCCTCTTTTTTTCCATTTTGCCACTGAAAATGGCAGGAAGGGGGGACAAAGAGGGGGATAAAAGTAAAGAAATGCCTCAAACTGCAAATGCTGCAGGTTTTATTTTTAATTGAAAAAAAAAATAACACTCAGAAAATTTCAAAATCTTTTAGACTTTTTTAAAAATTTGTAATTTTTTGATCACCTCTATTGAGGATGGCAACATGGCCCAGCTAAGTTGAAATTTACAAGAATATAAATCTGCAGCTGTGTCTAGCTTTTTTTAAAAAGTATTATCTGATTGGGATTTATTCTTACTGTAGTTTTACTAGTGTAATAAAAACCTCAGGTTACCCTAAGAAGACTACAAAGAAAAAAGCTATTTAAAAAATAAAAATGACTTAGTTATATCTCTAAAAATATTAGGCAATAAGGAACAGTAGTAAAAATATACATCTGTGAAACAATGGTATCCTCTGATAGACAGAGGCCAGCGCTCAGTCAGGTGACTTGGAGGTAAGCCACACACTAGAAGATGAATGTTGCAATGCCTATAGTAGGTATGCAGTGGGGAAAGAAAGGAGGGTGAAGAAATCTTTTTCAAAACCTTTACTGTGTAGCATGTTTGTAGATTTTTCCCCTTGTGGAGCTGGGACTGTTAATCCCCTTCTAAATTGTGTTTTGACACCAATATCCGTAGGGGTCCACATGTCTTCCCCTTTCAGTTAACACCTGGGTGTAGCAGATGGTATGTATCCTGGCCTTAATCCTGTCAGGGCTGATAAGGAAAATAACTGCTATGATATAACACCTAGTGGCACCAGACTGGCTGGTGCAGTTGATTAACACTGGTAAAAGAATAATTTAGGTTGAATAATTAGTATAACTGCATACTTGCCAACATCTGAGAGCTCTGAAGAGGAGCCTGTGGGAGGAAGATAGGGATTCCTTTAACTCCATTGAGGTACACCGGACTAGAAGAGCCCTTTAGAGAGACCAAATGGAAAAATAGAAAATATTTTGCTTGTCATTATACCACCTTATCTCACAAGTTAATCAGGCCCTTCTTCCTCAGCAGGTGGCTGGGAGATCTGGTGGTAATTCAGTAGGTGATGCCCTTTTATCTGAGGCAAGCCCAAGGATCATTATGTTACAGGAGATGTGATCTTTTAGAAGCAAGAAGGGGTCAAATCCTCATTTGGTGTAAACAGGGATAATGCCATTTAAGGCAAAGGAGCTAAACGGATTTACACCAGCCGAAGATCTGGTCTAAGGTTTTGATCATTATAAAGCCCATAGGGACTTTTTTTTGGTTTTGGAATCTGGGGTAATTACCCTCTGTAGACCTATCATCACCTTGGAGATTTTGAACTGAATATGGTGTTCTGCTTCATTTTCTGTTTCAAACTGTTGTGTTGTTGTGTACTGTGTGGCAAGGCACCTCCTTCATCTCACCAGATTTAGCACTTCCCCCTCCGGGGTAAATCAGCCCCACCCTGGGCAGTGTTTACGTTCCCCCATCTGTGCTCCTTTGGCCACATTTCTAGGGGAAGCCCCAGGCACAATATTTCACCAAACAAAAAGGAAAAAGTCTCATAAACACTGAAACGAAGGGAGATACTTTTCTCTGCCTCCTCACTGGGGTAGGAGGTCATCCTGATGCTGGCCCAAGGGTGTCAATCCTTCCTCTAAGAGAGGTAACAAAGAGTCCTGTGGCACCTTAAAGACTAACTATAAAGTATAGAAGCATAAGCTTTCGTGGGCTAATACCCACTTCGTCGGATGCAAGCAGTGGAAGTGTCCAGGGGCAGGTATAGAAAAGTAGGCAAGAACCAGGTTAGTCCAATTAGGCTGAACCAGCTTGTTATCTCAAATCAGGGAGGGTGGGTTATTCTTTTAGCAGCTGAATAGGGGGGGTGAACTCGGAGAGAGAAACTGTTTTTGTAATTAGCAAGCCATTCATAATCCCTATTCAGTCCTGTATTGATTGTGTCAAATTTGCAAATGGATTGCAGCTCTGCAGTTTCTCTTTGCAGTCTGGTCTTGAAGTTTTTTTGCTGCAGTATGGTGACTTTTAAATCTGTAATTGTGTGTCCAGGCAGATTGAAGTGTTCTCTTACAGGCTTTTGTATATTGCCATTCCTGATATCTGATTTGTGTCCATTTAACCCTGACATCATAATCAAAGAGGCGGATAAAGGAGGTGCTGTTGTTATCATGGACAGGTCAGACTACCAAGAGGAGGCTACCAGACAACTCTCCAATACCAATTTCTATGGTTCCATTGCCACAGTAATAAAAACTACTGCCATTATGTTGTGATTGCTTACTGGTCAACCAGTAAACTCATATCACGCAGCAAGGGCATCTGTGATTTTGCTGTGCCCTTTCTGAGAGGCTGAAGATATTTTTGGGGGTAAAGGGGATTTTTTTAAAATTAATTTTCATAAACAAAAATGAAAATATAAAAAGTTAAATGACTCAATTTGTACATCACCAAATACTGCACATTTCATAGAATAATCAATAATATTATGCAATTATGTAACTTTGCACCTGTCAAAGCTGCAAGACCAGACAGCACAAAATCAGACAATATTACACAGATATAACATCTTAGGTTGGGCAACAATTACAACAAAAAGACACATACAAATAGACAGTTACTAACAGCTATAATGTTGCCCAGAAATTAACCATGCCTGAGAAAAACTGCTCCTGCAATTATCTGTGGACACAAATTGGAAGGCTGGTTTTAAAAACACAGCCCTAAGATCTATGCATGTTTCCAACTTACAACAATGCCGAGAAGAAATGTGCAGAGACACTTAAGGCAGATTTAATTTGCTGACTGGCCGAATCTCAGGTGGCACCATAAGAGTGAGCCAATGAGACAGTGAGTGCTATATTCCTCAGGCTATTGAGGTGGGGATGTTTTTATTGCACAGTAAGCCAAATTCTCCTCCGAGTTGTACTGAATATATACTAACTTCATTAGTATCACCAGATTTCCACTGGCATAACTAAGAGCAGAATTTCTCCCAGTGAGTAGAATGGAGTGTGTTTTGTTTTTGTCAAGGGGGAGAGTTTTGGAATGTTACCCTCTCCTATAGTTTTGTCTGAAGTAAAACTGATAGCTTTGTGCTGGCAGATTATTAAGGGAAAACAATTGGTTTTAACTGGAAATCCTGTACAATGAAAAGGGCTGAAACAAAAAGGAGAGTAAGGCAGAGTTCAGGAATACTCTTCGATCAAATAAGTTGTGACTGAGAGTTTGCTTTTAACGGAACCAGTAAGAACCCTGTAAAAAGCAGCTCACAAAGGGGTTACTCTGCCAGATGGAAAAGGAAAGGGAAAAGTTTGAGTTACCGGTAAATATATTGGGCCAGCTTGTGTTTATTAATGTATAGATGGGGAATGTGGAGTGACTTAGGCCACGCCCATAAGTCTGTCATACCCTTTAAGGGAAGGTAATGTGGTCTATTGGCTAAAAAAGTACTAGACTGGGCCTCTGCAGATCTGGATACTTTGCCCAGCTCTGCCTCTGGGCAAGTCATTTGCATCTCTATGTATTTCTGTTTTCCCTCCTCCTACTATTTAGATTGCAAACTCTTTGGGACAGGGACTGTGCGGTGCCTAACACCATGGACCTCAATCATGTGTTGGGGCCTTGCGGAGCTATTGAAATATAAATAATAATTTCCTGAGGACCAATTCTGCTATTTCTGCTGCTACTGAAGTCAACGGTAAAACTCACCGGAAGAGGCTCCAATGACAGGAACCGGAGACCTTCAAAGAATCCAGAGATCTAACAGGGCAAGTGAAGTCAAATAATTTTACCAGCACTCTTAGCAAACGCGCTGTACACAGTCTCACAGAGTTTATTTTCATGATCCAGAGCTGAGATCTAATCCATGCTGAGTTTTTATTTGCACAAAGCTAAAGGAGCTCAGTTTATGGGGACAACTCAGGCACTGTAACTTTTACGAAGTTTGGTATGATGCTTAAATGTAACTGAGAAGTGCAGGTGGTGGTGCACTGTATGTGCTGCTAACTCAGAAGGAGAGAGTAAGCAAAAGAAACAAAAACTGAATATTACTAAGTAGGGCTATTTTTAAAAAAAGAGATTATTTTTTAAATGATAACTAAATATAACATTCATTCAAGCTGGTTAGGTAGTTTCAGGAAGTCTCCAGGCAAATAAATCAGAGTAGCTGTGAAATGTGGAGGGACGTTATGGAGCCATTCTCCTGCCCCGCACATAGGAACAAATCCAGCCTTCCAATTCAGTCCTTACTCATCTCCTCCCCATCTGTGATGAGCTCCTTGGAAGTGAAACCACTTCTTGTTCCTTTTCGGGGGAATGCAGGATGTGTGCACCCCTAGCACACTGGAGAACCCAGCTCTGCACAAGTTCCCTGTATAGACGTACACAGTACATGGGGCATGGATGAATTTTCCTTATCTCACCTCTTCAGTGAATAAGATCATTGGCTCAAGTGTGACAATGAATGGGGGTGGGGGTAAGATGATTATTTTCCCAGCACATTTAGTCAGCTTCTGTAGTAAGCTACATCATGTAATTTGGAAGTAGATAGACATGTTTCAAGAGGGAAGAGTCTGAAGGAGTCACCTAGAAGTTAGTCTGTGTGCACATGGCTTGAATGCTAGAAGCAGTTGCAGCATCTCTGCAAATAGTTCTCTTAATAAATAAGTAATTAGATTTTACAAGCATGGAGTCCTTTCATGTTATTATCCAACACCTGGTACATGAGCACCCACCCCAGCAATTCAAACTCTGGATTTGCGCCCAGTTTACCTCATACTACCGGCATCTGTGCAGTAGACACTGGGAGAAGAGTGCTTCTGACCTTATAAAAGTACTAGCTTTTAAGATAGTTGCCTTTATTATTTATGCCTCATGCCAACCCCATCTCAGCTGGGAATTAACCAGAAAGTAGTCTACATTACAACGTCTACCTTTTTATAACAGGGCTCATTTTTAAAGTTGGAAGTCAGGAGAAATAGAACTGGCCTTGTACTAAAATTTCTTAAAGTATTTTTGATAGGCTATGCTGTAATTATATTATGTTCGGAGGGATTTTCATATTTCGTTCAGGGCAGATGTTTTGGCGGATGTGTTCTGCAGTGGAAAGGTTTACTATCCATTGGCTTAGCTACAGATCAACAGTGCCATCTGATGGTCATTTACATTTGTCTTTTGTTTTCCTCAAAGATTTCCTTTCCCCCCCCACTCAAACCACAAACTGCAATAGCTAGTGACATTTAAATGTTTTTTAATGCAGTCTAGTAAATACTTGAGTTCAGAACTACCTGAAAGTTACACTAAGTGACAATAAAAAAAAGTGACAATAAAAATCTCACACACTGTACATGTGAGGTCACCCCGCACGGAGGACGCTATTTTTCTCTACAAAATGACTCCTATGTGGCATGATCTTGCACATACCGTACATGTGTGAAGTCAGGCTGTGAAGAAGATTCCATTTTTAAAGCAAAATGACATCCTTCTTGCAGTCTGACTTTGCATGTACAGTGTCCGTGAAGTCACGGTGGAGGGAGCATGCCATTTTTAAATGGCGTCCTTCAGGTTGTCTATGGCTGCAGGAAGCAATACAGCGGAAAGCGGGGGCATGCAGGGAAAATGTTTGGGAACTGCTGGGAAGAGAAAGCTGAAGGATTCTTTAGCATAGCAAATGCCATTTTTCAAGATCACCAGGTTGTGAAGGAGTTTTCCAATAGTAATGGATGGGCTGCAAAATGTAGCAAAATCTACATGACTTAAGATCAATGGTGATAAACCCAAAGTTATATATGCCTCCTATAAAATGGAAATGAATGACCTGCTGATGCTGCATGAAGATGGAAATGACATTGAATGGTTGACTAGTTTTGTCTGTCTGGGTAGTTGGCTGTCAGCAGAAGGTTCTATTTCTGAAAAAGTCACACATGAGATCGGTCTTGTGTCAATTACATTTCAACATTGTCAAATGTCTCTGTTTGTGCAGATCTGTGTAATAAATCCCATTTTTCATGCTCTTCTCGCCACTTGCTCTCGGCTCAGTAATCTCTCCCGCATTTTGGCGCAGCTCCTAACAGTTGCCATTAAAAAAAGATAATATCAAAACTGCCATCAAAGCAATTTCTTTTCTCCCCCCAAACAGAATTTCTTCCTAAAATTACTCTGGCCTGAGGCCTATGATGATTCACGGTTCAGGACTAGGGACAAATTTAAGATCTCATGAGCCAGCAGGATTTTATACTACTGAAAGATGTGATTCCCAGCTTTCCATGGGGCGATACAACCCTTGAGTCTAGCTCTGGAAGCTCATGAGATGTTGGAACCTCACTATCGACTATTGGACCTTAACAACGGGACAGCTATTTTAGATAATTTTTAAAGGTTTCTAAAATACATTAGCTGTAATCTATCTACTTATAATATTATGTTACTGTATTATATATTATATAGTATTCATTTCCCACTTCTGGGCCAGGCCTGTCCAAATGGACTCTTGAGGCCTGCTCCTGCCCCATTGAAGCCTATGGAAAATTTGTCATTTAATTAAGCAGATGGTGATGAAGGCTCTTGGTTTGCAGGAAGAGAGATATAACACTAATATTTTTTAAAACTCTAAAATATTTGTATTTAATATAGTTTCTGTAGCATGCACAGGACACATGATGGTGAGGGATAAAGGTTTTTTATCAGTTATCCCAAGCTAATGCCGATACAGCCTTCACACAACACCATGCCATCATATATTCTTTGGAAGAAGAGATGAAGAGATGGGAGACTACAAGGGAACGGTTTAGAGTGCAAAGAAGAGGAGCTAAGAAACCAAAGGAAAGGGCAATGTAACAAATGTGGGTTGGGGGGAAATATTTGCATTGTGGTAGAACAGTAAAGTTGACTTAGAAAAGCTTTAGTTATGGAGTGCTGTTGTTGATGTGATTTATTGGTCTATATCTTCATGTATAATTGTGATGAAGTCATCTCTTAGAACACGCCAGAGGATGCACTTGAGGTAGTTAACTGTACTACCTTATGACTGATTTAGCCAATTATATTGAAGGTCTTTTAAAGCCCATTTTATAATGCTAATTAACTGCCTAAACAGAGACGTTCCAAACTGTGACTAATCAGCACAGTTCACCTCTCAGAAGCTATAAAACTATAGAGGTGAACTGTACTGCTTAGAGTTCTGGCTTGGAATCACCATTACTCATCCAAATCTCTCCGTTTCTCCAGCTCATTTGCTTTCGACACATGCATATCATACGGTATCCACGTTAATGCCAGATGCACCCAGGCTGCAGCTTGGAAATGTAGCCTGCACTCCCTTCAATCAGTGTGAATGTCACACCACCCAATAAAGCCTCCTGAGTGTTCAGACTCTACATGGGTGTAGTACAGGAAGGCTGGGACAGTCAAGCCCATCTCCCAATCCAGGGTCAGAGTGCAGGCTTCCTTTCTCACCAGGGTCTGCTATGCCATTCTACAAACTGGAAAGGAGGCCACAGCACCTCCATTCTAGTGGAGAACTGCGGTCACTGGATGTGTGTAAACATAGATCTCCGGCTCCTTCCCTGTAACCTGCTCCTTTACCATCTCTAGCCCCTCCCAAAGTGGCCTTCTGTATTGCCCTGGCTATTAGGCTTGTGTGGAGATCAGTTCCATGGCACATGGGATATGTTG
This sequence comes from Sternotherus odoratus, assembly GCA_032164245.1. Classification (NCBI taxonomy): domain Eukaryota; kingdom Metazoa; phylum Chordata; order Testudines; family Kinosternidae; genus Sternotherus; species Sternotherus odoratus. Next base: position 102,978,169 of record JAVMKO010000003.1, read on the forward strand.
ACACCACTCCTTATATACCCAGTCAGCTGGCCAGTCTCCCACACAGCTCCTACATTGGAGCTCAAATGGTATAAAGGGCTTTTTATTGTCCCTCTGCACCAAGGATGAATCTCACCTAAAGTGTACAGGCCGGACAGTGCAGTAATGTGCTCACTGAACAGCAAGGACAAGAGTCATTCATTATAATAGATTATGTGAAAAAAATTAATGATTAAGAATCTTGTAGCACCTTATAGACTAATAGATCTTAGGGATCATGAGCTTTCATGGGTTAAGACCCACTTCATCAGATGAATGTTGTGGTAATCTCCAGAGGCAGGCATAAATATGCAGGCAAGAAAGCAAGATACATTCAATCAGGGGGGTTGAAGCCCACTTCACCACCACACCTCACCACCTGATTGAATTTATCCTGCTTTCTTGCCTGCATATTTATGCCTGATTCTGGAGATTTCCACAACATTCATCTGATGAAGTGGGTCTTAACCCATGAAAGCTCATGATCCCTGAAATCTGTTAGTCTATAAGGTGCTACAAGACTCTTTGTCGCTTTTGCAGATCCAGACTAACACGGCTACACCTCTGATAATGATTAAGAGTGTGTCTCAGCTTGTATTTAGCTCAGAGACTCTGGTTTCCTTCCCCACACCTGAAGAGCTCCATGAAGTGTAAATGCTTGTACTTTCCACCAACAGAAGTTTGTCCAATAAAAGATTACCTCACTACGTTGTCTCTCATAAAAACTACTTAGCAGCTTTGAGAAATGCATATCATTCTGATGGTTCTGAAAGGACAAAAAAACGGAGCCCTATCAAAATTTAGCAGCTGATAACTTATTGACTAACATGAAGTATTAAACATGCTAAATGCTTACCAAGGTCAGCAGAGCTTTTACAAGGCCTGTCTGTGCAACTCACAGATGGATATTTGTATCAAAACAGAGGCTGTGATCAGACAGAGTGGCCAGTTTGCTTTGGGCTAGGAATTTAAGATGAGCCTTGATCTTTGCTGAAAACACTCTTCAAGCGTCAGTTCTGCTAGAAGCATTGACAAGTGATGTTAAAATTCCAGTTAGACCTCTCTGGAACCAAATGAGCTAATGATTTCCCAACTTCAAACAGTTAGTTAGTTCCTTGAGGGAAACACTGGGAGGAGATGGGAACAGGGGCCAAAAAAGGTCACAGTTGAATCTCTGTCAGTAAGAGAAAATAAGGGCTTCTTGATACAGAGAGAATGTCTCTATTTATACACCTCAGACCAGTCCTGTAAGAAAAGGATCCTTGTTTAAAGCATGTCTTTGAACCGAAAGCATGTCTCAATGCAGCAAAGTGTAATAGTAATTGTTACCTAATCTTGTAACGGCTCCTTAGATTACATGCCCATTAACTACAGGGTATTTCACTGGCTATCAGATTCCTGCTTGTGCTTTGGTCAAGCTCCAATTCACGAGACTTGTATGTCCAGGCAATGGCAAACTCACTTATTTTATGAGACAGTGTCAGACTTGGCTGCTTCTCAGAAATGTTCAGGCAGTTTAATACCCTGCAGGGTCAATTAAATTTATATCCGGCAATATCATTAGTTAACACACACACACACACACACACACAACCTAAAAAACGTTAGGACACAAATGCATGAAAGTGCAGAGCTATAATTGCTGGAATAAAAGGCTGCTGGACGTTTTCCAGAAGACTTAGTGAAATGAAAATGTTTGATCTTCTGCTAACATGGAATGCTCTTTTATATCTTTAACAGCTTTTCTTTTGTTTGTCGAACTCTATTTCCCTGCTCTGAGCCACTGCTATAGTGAAATCTAGGATGCTGGAGAGAGAACTCTTGGGCTTAACTTTCAGAGACTATTTCAGTAGCAAACATAGTTCAGTATGAAATCTCAATACATTCTTCCTTCACCTCTTGTTCGTCTGAAAGACCAGCTCTGTCCAAACTTTGGCCTTATTACAGCAGCAAGTTCCGCACTTTAGCTTTGCCATAGGCACCAAGCGTCCATCTACATAGCTCTCTTTCTTCTTCTTTAGAGCTTGTGAAAGGGGCCAAACAACACTTGGGGCAGGTGAAGTCCTATTATATATCCAAAGACCAGGACAATGGGAGTGCAAGGTTCCCACTCTGCCCTACTATTGTGCCTCTGCACTGACCTGGAGGGATCATCTATATAGGGTTGAAGGCAGTTCACTCTCCATGCCTGTCTTAGTCTTCGCTATGATGGTGGTTTTCTAATGTAGACAACCTTAAAAACCTAGGAAATGGGCTGGGACCACCAAGTCATTTCACATAGACTAATGAACAGCCATCACGCAGGAGTTACATCAGTGAGAATGCAGGTATAAGGGTAGGGCTTGTGTGGTTAGACGTTGAATGCATTGTTTCCCCTCAGTCAGGTGGCTGAAAATGTCAGAGCCTTGCAGATTGATTTCCTGTTGGAGAAAAACCAGTGATGCTGAGTCTGGTATTTTCTTAGCCTATCTTAGTATAACTTGTTTTGTAACTCTGCGATTTAGGCACCTAAATCCCTTTGTGGATCTGGCCCATTACTGCCACAAGTGGCAAATATACCTATTGTTCTGGACACAAGCACTCTGCTTTGCTTGCCTACAAGGAGCATGGAAAGTCACCTCTATCTCCTGCAAGACATTGTATTCGGAGCAATTTAATGCAAGCTGGAGCATGCGCATTGCAGGCATACTATAAATCTCAGCTTCTTACAGCAGTGGTTATTGAGAATGAAAATGCATGCACTGAAAATGCATGCACCAACAGAAACAATTGAGGCAGTTGTCATCTGCTTCATATCTGGAGTCAGGCCGGCTCCAGCTTTTTTGCCGCCCCAAGTGGCAAAATAAAAAGGAAAAAAGAGAAAACCCCAAGTCGTGCCGCTGAAGATCTGCCGCCGCAGAAAGAAGAAGACGGAAGGATCCGCCACCAAAAAAAGAAGCGGAGCGATTGAGCTGTTGTCGAATTGCCACCAAAGACGAAAGAGAGGGACTGAAGGACCTGCCACCGAAGAACAAGACGTGCCACCCCAATAACGGACGCAGTGTTGTCCCCTAATTTTGGCTGCCCCAGGCACCTGCTTCCTTTGCTGGTGCCGGCCCTGCTTGGGGTCCCTTTAGAGCTTTTTAGCCTTATTGGAATCAAGTGAGAGGCCCAATTGGTGCTTTTCAGAGCTCTGTCCCCAGTTCATTGCTGTGGAATTTTCCTCATGAGGCTGCTCCCATTACAGCAGGATGTTTGTCTAATTGAAGAACATAGCTTGTAGCAATCATCATAAGCCACTTTAAACATTTAACTTAAATTGTGTTGATTAAAAACAACATTGTGGAGTAGGGGCAACAACTGCATCAGTCATGTTGCAAATGCTCAGACAATTCAAGAAAAATGAAACATTGAAAAATTCATCTTAAATCAGAGAGGGAAGCCAACTTGATATTTGTTGTTTGTTATCAGCTTGTTGCAATCACAGGCTGATTGCTACCAGGAACTTTAGGAATCAGTTGAAAAGCGAAAAAGCTCCTCTTCAAAAAAGGTGAGTACATTGGAGTGAAAGAAACTTCTCCATTAAAAAACCCTCGTCCACTTATTTGTGGTCTGAGTGGAGAAGGATCCACAAAAGGGAAACTTGTACAGTATTCAGTATAACAGTTATTTTGACTAGACTCAAATGAAAATATGGCTATAAAAGCAAGATTTTGCTTGAAAGTTGGCCTTTCTGTGTGTGCAGGGGGAAGAGAGCGAGAGAGCGAGAGAGAGTAAAGAGATGCCAGGGGCTTCATTTCAGAAAAATTCTGAAATTCAGGAGGAGGGGGAAAAATCATGTTCTACCTGCTGACATAACTGTGATTATATTCTACCCTGAAAAGTCAGGGGAGGGGGGATAATGGAGCGTATAGACCTATGAAAAGTCTGGGGGTGCAACTGTCACCTTTACCCCATAGGTAGTGATGATGTCCCTGATAGGGGCTCCCACCCACATACAGGGTAGGCAAGGGCTGACCAAAACCATATTCCTTGTGCTCAACGGATCATAGGATCACTCTCTAATTACTTCCTTGGGGGGTCGATAGGGGCAGATGTTCAAAGACATTTGGGCATCTAAAGTTCCAGGTAGCATCTAGTGGGATTTTCAAAAGCACCCAAGTACCAGTTGACGCTAGACACTTACCCAACTGACGGATTGGGAGTTAGGCATCTAACTGACTTTGGCACTTTTGAAAATCCTGCTAGGTCCCAGATCTTCCAAGATATCTAACACGATACTTTTAGGCTCTCGGCCTAGATGTCTATCTGCATAGTTAGGTACCTAAATACCTTTGAGAATCTGACCCTCAGATACTTAAATGACTGAGAATAGATGGGAACATGGCTCTGCTTCCCTTCCCTGCACTCTTCCCTCCCACTGGCCAGCAGAGTTGTGTGCTAACTCTTGTAAAGGAGGGTAGTAATTGGTGTCCTCCCTTGCACACCTCTTAGAGTCAGACAGGGGCAGTGCAGCTCTGAACAATTTAGCACTAGACACTGATAGTGATATTTGTATCAGACCAACTCTTGAAGTCCCCCCTCAAAGGCCAGTTCTGCCAACCACATTCTTGCTGTGCAGTAAATTCCTCCATGGCAACCCCTTTGAAATTCATGGCACTACGTGAGGAGTGAGCAAATACTTCATGGGGGCAGACTTGGGCCCTATGTTTGTTCAGTCCTTACTCAGGCCAAACTTTTATTTTAAAAAATCAATGGAAGTCTGGTTGAGGGAGGAGTGATTAAGGATTTCAGGGTTCGGTCTATTTTACCGTTACCATCTGTCTGGGGTTTTCCTGGACATTTCCTCTGTTTTGATCCTCTGCCTTCTGTTCAGGTGGATTTTTCAACTAAGAGGGAGTGTCTGGGATTTTTGCCGCGCACAAGTTACAGCTCAGAAAGAGCCATCTCCGTGCCCCGATTGGTCCCTCTCCTGCATCTGCAGCAGCCGGAGCTTGCCCACCGAGGCCTCTGCTCCCGACCAGAGGGAGAGACAGGGAGACACTGACAGATGGGCTGTTGCTGTGTCCTGGGCCTGCACTATCTTCCTTGCCACCATGACAGGGAGTGACACTGCCCTCCATCTTGAGAGTGAGGCTGGAGAGTACTCCCTCCAGCCCCCCCCAAATACTCCTCCCAGTACACATACACACCCCTTAAACACCCATTCCAGCACCCCCTAAATACTCCTCCCAGTGCACACACCCCTCCAGCACTCCACAAATACCCCAAGCCTCACCCCACCGATGCTCCTTCCCCTCCCTTCCTGGTAGTGTCCCCTTTTGGGAACCTGAAAGATGGTAACCCTATGATTGGTCCTGTTCTCGATCAGGTAGAATAGTTGGTAGAAAATCGATATAGTTTAGTCTATTGCATTGTATACTAATATATACATTTAGATCAGTGGTTCTCAAACTTTTTCTATTGGTGACCCCTTTCAGACACCAGGCCTATAAGCGCAACCCCCCCTTAGGGTTCGGGCTTGGGGGCAGGGCAGGGCTGGGGGGTGCCATCAGCCCCCCCGGAACAGAGGCTGGGCTTGAGGGGGGGGGTGCCAGCAGCCCCCCGGGACAGGGCCTGGGGCTCTGGGCGCCACCGGCAGCCCACCACTCCATGGGCCGGGTCTGGGGTCCAGCCCGCTGCAGCAGGGGCCAAGGCCCAGAGCACTGCCAGCAGCCCACTGCGGCAGGGGCTGGGGCTGGGGCCAGGTCCGGGGCTCCGCCGGCAGCCCACCGTGGCAGGGGTCGGGTCTGGGGTTCGGGGTGCTGCCGGCAGGGGTTGGAGCCAGCTGCCAGCAGCAGGGGCTCGCGATCCCCACATAATCGAGTCGCGACCCCTCGAGGGGTCCCAACCCCCACTTTGAGAACCAATGATTTAGATCAGGGGTCTCCAAACTTTTCAGCCCGAGGGCCACATTAGCTATCAAATAGCAGTTCGGGGGCCGACAACACACTCGAGGTCCAAATAAAAAAGAATCAAAACATGGATGTTGTTTTTAATTATTTATTTAATATTATTTTATTCAGTTATTATTTAATAACACATTGATACACTACACATGAACACTACACATGAACACTACACATGAACACCTGTTCACTACACATGAACACTACACATGAACACTACACATGAACACCTGAACACTACACATGAACACTACACATGAACACCTGAACACTACACATGAACACCTGAACACTACACATAAACACTACAGATGAACACCTGTTCACTACACATGAACACTACACATCAACCCCCCAACTGACCCACCCAGCCAGGTCTCTCCCCCCAAAACCTCCTTTCCTCCAACCCCCCTCCCCCAACTGACCCACCCAGCCAGGTCTCTCACCCCAAAACCTCCTTCCCTCCAACCCCCCCCCAAATGACCCACCCAGCCAGGTCTCTCACCCCAAAACCTCCTTTCCTCCAACCCCCCCCCCCAAATGACCCACCCAGCCAGGTCTCTCACCCCAAAACCTCCTTTCCTCCAACCCCCCCCCCCCACTGACCCACCCAGCCAGGTCTCTCACCCCAAAACCTCCTTTCCTCCAACCCCCCCCCCACTGACCCACCCAGCCAGGTCTCTCACCCCCCCAACTGACCTGCTCAACCCGGTCTCTCCCCACAGACCGGTTCGCCGCCTGGCAGTGGGTGGCTCCTTGTTTCGCCCCCTGCAACTGCGTGGCGGTGCGGCGCGTCCCGGCCCCAGCTCCGAGCCGTCCCTGGCTGGCGGCGGCAGCCGAGCACGCGGCGCGTCCCGGCCCCGCGGCTGGCGGCGGCGGCTGAGCGCGCGGCGCTTCCAGGCCCCGCGGCTGGCGGCGGCGGCCGAGCGCGCGGCGCTTCCAGGCCCCGCGGCTGGCGGCGGCGGCCGAGCGCGCGGCGCTTCCAGGCCCCGCGGCTGGCGGCGGCGGCCCGCGCGGCGCTTCCAGGCCCCAGCGCGGAGCCAAAAAGATCTCCGCGGGCCGGATGAGAGGGCCTCGCGGGCCGCATCTGGCCCGCGGGCCGTAGTTTGGAGACCCCTGATTTAGATGGAAGGCACTCAGATACTACAATGACGAATGGCAATATAAACTCCCAAGATCCATATTGTCATCTATATTTTACTCATTTTTCTGTCAAGCTATTTTTTCCAGTTTCATGGATATCCCATAACTTAGCATATCATTCTGGGCTAACTGGACATTTCTAATGAATAGCTATTGTGTTTGTCGCTGGGACTGTGAGGAATCCTTATGCTGGTGGCCAATTACAGCTGGTAATTAACAGGCTAAAGTTTCAGAGTGAAGGATCCATGCACACTTTACAGTGCACACCCCAGGAAAAAGCTCTGAAGTACCTGCCGGAGTAGGATTTCATTAAACCACCAGGTAGCCGAGGCAGAGGGCTCATGGGCATTTTCAGAAGTAATTAATGAGCACACATGTAGCTGAGGTGAATTACAATGCCCCGGTTAACATTTTGAGATACTGCTAAACTAACCTTGCTCTCTCTCTCTCTGTACGTACATGCACTAGCTTCAATACACTTGGGGTGAAATTCTGGCCCCATTGAAGTCAAAAGGGAGTTTTTCCATTGACTTCATTGGCCCAGGATTTCACCAAGGTAGTGGATCTGCTGGTGCTGCCTCTACACAGTCAAATTCCACAGTAGAAATGCAATTTAAATATGTATAGTTAACATATAGTAAGTGAAGGTAGGCAAATGAATCACTTATGATTCATATTGTTTGTGTCTGATATTAAGTGATTTGAAATTCAGGAATTTTTAAATGTATTTGGTGAATTTTAAGGACTCTAAAACATGAATCAATAAATTACTGGATCAGCTCCCATCTCCTGTTAAACAAATAGCTCAGAAACATCCCAGCTGAACTGCACTTCGCTGACAGGCATGGCAGATGGTGAATAATCTGTTCCTGCATGAATATTTTTTGATGGCTACTTGACACTTGATAGACACCTTCTCTTTGTGCTAGAGCTAAATTTCTGTTTGAAATGGCCTCCTCATTCCCCACTCTAATGCCATTTCCCTCTCGCAATCTGGAAAATCCAAAAGAGCAAAATGACAAGCAAGAAAAGAACTAAAAAGGACTGTTCATTTTAATATCTTTTATTGAACCAACTTCTCTTGGTAAAAGAATCAAGCTTTCGAGTCACACAAAGGTCTTCAGTTCTTGGCATCACCATCTATTACTGTTTTGGGCAGCATTGTGTTAGAACAGTACCTACTATTATAGGGTCCTGGTCAATGACTGGGGCTTGTAGGTCCACCACAATGTAAATTACTACTACAAGTATTGATAACCCTATAGTCATTTTTAGACTTACTTGAAAGAAAACTGTCACCACATCACAGGCACCAGTAGGTGGCAGGACAGTGCAGCCAATGCAGCTGCTGTGGCTATGACTGGTAGATGTCTATCTCTATCCTATGCCTTTTAAGGACCAGATTTTAAAGTTCTCCCAGGAATTACTGTGTCATGTTCAGAAGACTTGAGTCGATGGTAGACATTCATGAGAAAGGGCTTGTCTTCACTTGAGCCGGCAGGGATCGATCTTTTGGTGATCGATTTATCAGGTCTCATTAAGACGCGATAAATTGACCACCAGCGGTCCCCCGTCAACTCCGGAAGTCCAGCTCGTGAAGAGGCGCAAGCTGGAGTCGACGGGGGACCGCGCCGCCGACCGCCACCGCCGTGAGGATGGGAGGTAAGTCGGCTGTAGAGACGTTGATTTCAGCTACGTTATTAACGTAGCTGAAATTGCGTATCTACAGTTGTTTTCCCCCCCTAGTGGAGACCAGCCCAAGGATCCAATATGCGCTCTCTCAATTTATTTAAGGAATCATCCCTCCTGACTAGAGATTGACCTGAACCAAATTCCTCAATTGCAAATACACTTAAGAATTTGGAAAGTTCATATTCAGGACAGAATTTTCAGCTCAGGCCACGTCTCTTCTGACTGTTTAGTTGCTAGCTCCTTTAGAAGCTAGGACATTCTTGTGCAGTCCCCATACACCACCTGACCCTGGTTTTATCAACACTGCTGTGCCAAAGAAGGTTGTTGAGATCCCTTTGTTAAAATTCTGCCGCTGAATTTCAGAGAAGAGTGGGAAAAATTTGTGTCATTTTGAACACAAAATCTCTAGTGGAGAAAACAAATCCCCTCTAACTCAAAATATTTTGAAGTACAAATGTTCTGCCTTCTGAATGCACCAGGTTGAATCAATAAAAGATTGCATCAAACAGGAAAGCATTAAAAAAATAAATCTGCAGTCTCGAGATCTACACCTCCTGGCTCCCCCTCCCACACACACTTTAAGCAAGACAAACTGAATACTGTTAGACTACAAAAATTCTTAGTTTTTAGTTTTCAAAATTGTTTTCAGAAACAAAGCATAAACATTTCCAGCGGAGTGCAGTTTAATATATATTTGCCACATGGTGTTGTTTCTCTCCTTAGTTATGGTTACCAAAGAAGATGCTTTGTTTAAATGTTTAAATTGTTTAAACAATTAGATGGATTTCCTATTCCCTAATCCCTTTTCTCCTTTAGTTACTATTGTTACATGAGGCTCATCACCTTACCGGGATTCCCTCTCCTCTCTCCCCCTCCCCTGGAACGCCCTTGTTAAAATACTGGCAGAACAGCATTGTTGAACAATGTCTAGTATATGTAGTTATTTTCCATCCTCTATTCAAGTTCTTTATTATATCAATTCACTCAGAACTCTTACCTTGTCTTGTTTCCCCCTGCCCACCCATCATCTGAGGTAAATCCTTTCCAGGTGAATACACAAAGGGCTGGTCTTCACTCATGTGGCGTGGGATCGATCACCCCGAGCTCCACCATCGACTCCGGAACTCCAGCTCGCCGGGAGGCGCAAGCTGGAGTCGAAGGGGGAGTGCGCCGCCGACTGCTGCTGCCGTGGGGACGAGAGGTAAGTCAGCGGCAGATACGCAAACTTCAGCTACGTGATTCATGTAGCTGAAGTTGCGTATCTGCCGTCGATCCCCCCCCCCCCCCAGTGAGGACAAGCCCTAAGTTCTGGTTCTACTCTATTTTTATTGTTTAAAATATGGTTTGATTGACTTTACAGTTTATAAATGGGAAAATGTGACTCTCTGTTTGGCATGATGTGGCAGGCACTCAGTGAGTCCCCTCCTCACAGGTAAGACATGATACTACAATCTGGACCTACAACACTGTCTGCTACTTCAGATTTCTTCAGCACAGACTTCCAGTCCTTCTGAACTTTGCCTGATCATTGGCTCTGTGGACAAACAGCACTAGAATTCATAGATTCCAAGGCAAGAAGGGACGATTGTGATAATCTAATTTGACATTCCGACTAACATTGGCCATAGAACTCAACCAAAATAATTCCTAGATTTATGTTTTAGAAAAACATCCAGTCCTGAGACTAATATAATTCTGCAGTTTATAAAGCATGTAAGACAGGGGTGAGCAAGCTTTTTTGGCCTGAGGGCCACATTGGGTTGCCAAATTGCATGGAGGGCCATGTAGGAAAGTTTGTGCCTCCCCAAACAGCCTGGCCCCACCCTCTATCTGACCCCCTCCCACTTCCTGCCCCCTGACTGCCTCCTTCAGAATCCCCGACCCATCCAACCCCACCCTCGCTCCTTGTCCCCTACCCAACCCCCCCGCCCTGACCCTTATCTGCCCCCCTGTTCCCGACAGACCCCCGGGGACTACCATGCCCCATTCAATCCCGCCTGCTTCCAGACCCCCCCCTGGAACTCCCCATCCATTATGAAACCCCCTGGCTCTGGCCCCCTTACCACACTGCTCAGCAGTGTGTCTGACAGCCATGTGGAGCCAGACACGCTCCGCCAGAGTGCTGTCCATGCGGCATGCTGAGGCTCTGGGGGAAAGGAGGAAGGCGGGGATGCGGTCGGCAGCAGTCTCCCCAGCCGGGAGCTCAGGGGGGTGTACCCAGTTTGCCCACCCCTGGTGTAAGACATTAGCTAATTGTCACACTCAGCTGGAGTACTGTGTCCAGTTCTGGGCAGCACCACACTTTAGGAAAGGTGTGCACAAACTGGAGAGTCCAAAGGAGAGTAACAAAAGTGGCACAAGTTTTAAAAAACCTGGACTGTGAGGAAAGGTTAAAAAAATAGGTATGTTTAGTTTTGAGAAAAGATGACGTGTGTGTTTTTGAACCCGGTAACCATCTTCAAATATATTAACGCTGCGATAAAGAAAATGGTGATCAATTGTTCTCCATGTCCAGTGAAGGTAGGACAAGTAGTAATGGGCTTAATTTGCAATATGAGAGATTTAGATTAGATGTTCTAACTAGAAGGTTAGGTAAACTCTGGAATAGGCTTCCAAGGGAGGTTGTGGCATCCTCTCATTGGACGTTTTTAAGAACAGATTGGGCAAACACCTCTCAGATATGGCTAAGTTTTACTGGGTCCTGCTTCAGCACGGGAGGCTGGACTTGATGATCTCTGAAAGTCCCTTCCAGTCTTACATTTCTACAGTTCTGTGATTGATTTAAAACTTGTGGGTGATGGAGAATCCACCATGACACTAGTAAATTGTTCCTATGGTTAGTTACTCTCGCGGATAAAATTTATATCTTATTTCCAGTCTGAATCTGTATAGCTTCAACATCCAGTCACTGGATTACATTATGCCTGTCTCTGCTAGATTCAAGAGCCCATTAGCAAATATTCATTTCCCATGTAGGCACTTACAGAGTCACTGTAATCAATTCATCCCTTACACTTCTCTTTGTTAGACTCGAGGAGCTCAGTATATTTAGTTTATCACTGTAAGGCTGGTTTTCTAATCCTTTAATCATTCTCATGGCTTTTCTCTGACCCCTGCCCAATTTATCAATATCCATCTTGAACTGTGGACACCAGAACTGGACACAGCATTCCAGCAGCAGTCACACTGGTCTCAAGTTCCTACTTGAGATTCCCCTGCTTATGCATCCCAGGATAGCATTAGCCATTTGGGGGTCATTTTCAGATCATTATCCACCATGATCCCCAATGACAGCCATCAAATTCACTTCTCCTTATGATCCAAGTAAGGCTCTTTTAACCTCAGGTCTCCGGAAGTCAAAGGGAAATGCAGTAACCCACTACTCCCCAATACTGCTTCTTTTTATTTGCTGCAAAATTTCCTGTTTGGTTAGCATAGATTTGCAAGCTGACATGTTTCATCTGAGTGTTATGGATTTTTGTGCTCATCTGAGATACAGTCTGGGCGTGCAACACTCCCTATTTTATCTGCTGAAACCCACATCTCTCAGAAGGGTTCAGTGAACAGGCTGTCCAGTGTCTGCCGAGCTGCTTTAGAAATGACCTGTGGAGGCACTGCAAAGTGTAATGTAGATTAGGCTGTACCCACAGGCTGGTGAACTGCTGGCTTATGTACAAAACAGCAGATGCTCCCCCTGAGAAGAAAGGTTGGTCCATGGATTAGGATGTTACGCTGGGCCATCAAAGATATGGGTTTGAATCTTTCATTGATGACCGGCTTCTTGTACAACCTTGGGTAAAGTGCTTAGTGTCTCAATTCTCCATCTAAAAAACTAAACCAGCATTTCCCTACATCACAGCGATGTTGTAGGACTAATTACATTAGAGATTGTGAAGTGCTCAGCTCCTATAATAAGGGGAGCTGCATACAAGTTATTTAGATTAAAGACTTGATGTTGCAAGGCAAAGCAGATAGCTGCAGGTTTCCAACTCTCACCAATACAAATCGACAGAGCCTTTTTTTTTAATGTATGCTGATCGTTGTTTTTAACCCCTTCACTGGTGTGCTCACCTGTAGCAGGAATCGCCATAGATTTTGAGGCTTCCATGGAAGGGGCCACGGTCAAATACTTCACCTTATACATGGGACAGTACCTGAGTGATTCAGCATTCAAGAAGGTAAAACCTTCCGCTGTTTGATATTGTTATGGGATGGGTTACTTTCTCTGGATCAAGGAAGAAGAAATCGTAATCTGTGCTGTGCATATTTTTCAGCCCCAGTCAAGAAATGAATTACACAATAAGGTGAAATTTTCAACTGCTGAATAAATGTAAGGCTCCTGACGGATTCAGAGCTTTTGCCAGACTGGACACTGGATAGAATGGGCCGTGCAGACTATTTGGAAATCTTGATTCAGTTATATTTGCTAGGCACTCCCAGGCATTTGGATGTGAGCGCCTTAGAAATGAAAATATATTATGATTATATAGCAAATTATTAGTGACAATAACTGTAATAACAAATAAGACAAGACACAAAAGATTCCTGAAAATCACAGGGGGGAGTGAAGGCACTCTCTGAAGACAATGAAAATTGAGGGTCCTTGGCTCAAAGGACTTGATCCTTGATGTCAGAGACTATTGGGCTTTTGGCACCTTGAATTAACAAATGCCTTACTAATATGAAGGGAGGCCTTTAGTATTATGTGTATGGAGGGGACCCTACATGGGAAAATCTCCCCTCTCCACATAAGAGGAGGAAGTGCTGACTCAGGGGCACTACTCCCCTTTCACACTATGGAAGGTCCCCCCGGGGCTCCATTGGGTTTAGTGGATAAGGAGGTGGAGACTGAACTCCATGGCATTGTTCCTTGCAAGGCCCCTTGATTTCTATGCAGAAGTCCATATGGGGAGCTAATGCTGAACCATCACTGAACCATCCTCTCTATGGCTGTTAATGGAGCAACTGTAGGGGGACCCAGCCAGTAACAGGACGATTTGATGTGGGAGTGGGGAGAGGACCAGTAGAGCCACATGGAGACATGTTGACAGGAGACTTTTATAGCAGATGGGGGAGCTCCTTCTCTGCCCCAGCAACTGTGGAACAGGGGGACTTTCCTCCTTTTTTTGCAAGGAGAGTTGTTGGAATAATGCAACTTAGAAGCAACTGTATTATGAATGTTGTATAGCAGGGGTCTCCAAACTACAGCCCGCGGGCCAGATGTGGCCCGCGAGGCCCTCTCATCCGGCCCGCGGCAGGGGTCGGGAACCAGCCAAGGGGCCAGGACGCGCCGCGTGCTCCGCTGCCGCCGCCAGCCGCAAGGCCGGGACGCGCCGCGTGCTCCGCTGCCGCCGCCAGCCGCGGGGCCGGGACGCGCTGCGTGCTCCGCTGCCGCCGCCGGTCGGGACACACCGCGTGCTCTGCTGCCGCCGCCGGCCAGGGACGGCTCAGAGCTGGGGCCGGGACGCGCCGCACCGCCACCCAGTTACAGGCGGCAAAACAAGGAGCCACCCACTGCCAGGCGGCGAAACGGTCTGTGGGGAGAGACCGGGTTGAGCGGGTCAGTTTGGGGGGGGGGAGAGACCGGGTTGAGCGGGTCAGTTTGGGGGGGGGGGGGAAGAGACCGGGTTGAGAGGGTCAGTTTGGGGGGGGGGAAGAGACCGGGTTGAGCGGGTCAGTTGGGGGGGGGGGGGAAGAGACCGGGTTGAGCGGGTCAGTTGGGGGGGGGAAGAGACCGGGTTGAGCGGGTCAGTTGGGGGGGGGGTTGGAGGAAAGGAGGTTTGGGGGGGAGAGACCTGGCTGGGTGGGTCAGTTGGGGGTTGGAGGAAAGGAGGTTTTGGGGGGAGAGACCTGGCTGGGTGGGTCATTTGGGGGGGGTTGGAGGAAAGGAGGTTTTGGGGGGAGAGACCTGGCTGGGTGGGTCAGTTGGGGGGGGGTTGGAGGAAAGGAGGTTTTGGGGGGAGAGACCTGGCTGGGTGGGTCAGTTGGGGGGGGTTGGAGGAAAGGAGGTTTTGGGGTGAGAGACCTGGCTGGGTGGGTCAGTTGGGGGGGGGGGTTGGAGGAAAGGAGGTTTTGGGGGGAGAGACCTGGCTGGGTGGGTCAGTTGGGGGGGGTTGGAGGAAAGGAGGTTTGGGGGGGAGAGACCTGGCTGGGTGGGTCAGTTGGGGGTTGGAGGAAAGGAGGTTTGGGGGGGGAGAGACCTGGCTGGGTGGGTCATTTGGGGGGGGGGTTGGAGGAAAGGAGGTTTTGGGGGGAGAGACCTGGCTGGGTGGGTCAGTTGGGGGGTTGATGTGTAGTGTTCATGTGTAGTGAACAGGTGTTCATGTGTAGTGTTCATGTGTAGTGAACAGGTGTTCATGTGTAGTGTTCATGTGTAGTGTTCATGTGTAGTGTATCAATGTGTTATTAAATAATAACGGAATAAAATAATATTAAATAAATAATTAAAAACAACATCCATGTTTTGATTCTTTTTTATTTGGACCTCGAGTGTGTTGTCGGCCCCCGAACTGCTATTTGATAGTTAATGCGGCCCTCGGGCTGAAAAGTTTGGAGACCCCTGTTGTATAGTATGATTTTAAAAACGGTTTCAAACTGTACTTTCACTCCTTGTATATGAACTCTCGACCTCTAGCCTGGCATGCATCTTAAACTCATGTTTACCCTGCCACAGCTGTGCAGGCGTCATAGTGTCTGAATACCCCTAAGTATCCTGAAATCTCCTGTTTACCAGACAGGTAAATGGAATAGATTAATATCACACAATGGATGTAATAGCCATTAAGTGTTCCCACTTGTGTAAGTGTATTGAAAGCCCTCCTCCCTTATTCACACCTGAGTATAAGAAAGGCCTCAGCCTTGCATAGAGCTGAGCCAGTTGTTTGGGTGATAACCCCTCTGACTCCTATTGCTTGCAATAAATCTTGTTTTCCAGAAGTCTACTGAGTCATGCCTGTCCTTTGAGAGTACCGTATTTTTCGCCATATAAGACGCTCCGGCATATAAGACGCACCTAATTTTAAAGGCGGAAAATCTAGAAAAAAAAGATTCTGAACCCCCTCCGCCGAGGTAAGTTATTTTACCCACCACATTAGCTGAAAGTACAAGAAATGGATGTAGTAGAAAGTCTATTTAGAAAAGATTTATAATTTCTATTATGTCTGAAACACTTTGCTTAGAAATTGTATAGCTATATGTTTAGCATGTGTCTTGATTAAGTTGCTACCAAAGTAGTTTAACTTATTTTGCTACTGGTAGTATTTCTTTTACAAATAGGAGTTTGTCAATGAACTTCCATTACTGGTTAATTTTCATTTTTCTTCTAGCTGTTCTTGATTCTGTTTGGGACAATAAAAGCTTTTTACATTTCTGGATACAAACGTAAAGTTTGTACTTTGTTAAAATGAACCTGACAAGAATCCTGGGGGGCGGACAACCCGCCCGCAGCAGCCCCCCCCCCACGGCGCCTCGCACTCACCGCGGCCTCCCCGCCCGCCCGCACCGAGACCCGCTGCCGGGGGAGTGGGACAGGGCGGCCCCGCTGCCGCTCGCCCAGGTCTGCTGGAACCCGCCGGAGCCCTGCCCCCAACCGGCGACCACGGCCTGCTGGTTACCTAGGAGACCACGCCGCCGGCGCGCGCCTCTGACACGACCCCGCCCTTCCTCCCACGAGCCGCGGGCGGGCTGCCGGGAGCGTCCCGCTTCCCCCCCCCCCGCGCAAAGGGCTGGCCCGGCATTTTTATATTCGCCGTATAAGACGCACCAACTTTTCCCCCCCCCGTTTTGGGGAAGAAAAAGTGCGTCTTATACGGCGAAAAATACGGTATATTGGGACTGGGCTCCAAAGGAACTAAGCAGTTTTTGCAACAGATTTTACAGGAAATCCAATGTAGGGAGGCTGATGGGGTTTCCCTGATGCTTCACAGTTTTATCTGGCTGTAAAGCAGCTATTTGGATGACCTTGTGTCGCCAGGACTATAACGATGACTATGTGACAAAGAAGGATTTATTTCTAAGGCACTTGCTGGTATTACAGTACACACTCTGACACTTGCAAGAGTTATGATAAGACACAAGCTGTACATTTAGTTCCCAAGCACTGCATATGTTTATAGCTGCCACCTTGATGTCACATTACTGAAATAATTTGGGATCCTATAGATCAGGGGTCTCCAAACTACGGCCCGCGGGCCAGATGCGGCCCGCGAAGCCCTCTCATCCGGCCCGCGGAGATCTTTTTGGCTCCGCGCTGGGGCCTGGAAGCGCCGCGCGGGCCGCCGCCGCCAGCCGCGGGGCCTGGAAGCGCCGCGCGCTCGGCCGCCGCCGCCAGCCGCGGGGCCTGGAAGCGCCGCGCGCTCGGCCGCCGCCGCCAGCCGCGGGGCCTGGAAGCGCCGCGCGCTCGGCCGCCGCCGCCAGCCGCGGGGCCGGGACGCGCCGCGTGCTCGGCTGCCGCCGCCAGCCAGGGACGGCTCGGAGCTGGGGCCGGGACGCGCCGCACCGCCACGCAGTTGCAGGGGGCGAAACAAGGAGCCACCCACTGCCAGGCGGCGAACCGGTCTGTGGGGAGAGACCGGGTTGAGCAGGTCAGTTGGGGGGGTGAGAGACCTGGCTGGGTGGGTCAGTGGGGGGGGGGGTTGGAGGAAAGGAGGTTTTGGGGTGAGAGACCTGGCTGGGTGGGTCAGTGGGGGGGGGGTTGGAGGAAAGGAGGTTTTGGGGTGAGAGACCTGGCTGGGTGGGTCATTTGGGGGGGGGGGTTGGAGGAAAGGAGGTTTTGGGGTGAGAGACCTGGCTGGGTGGGTCATTTGGGGGGGGTTGGAGGGAAGGAGGTTTTGGGGTGAGAGACCTGGCTGGGTGGGTCAGTTGGGGGAGGGGGGTTGGAGGAAAGGAGGTTTTGGGGGGAGAGACCTGGCTGGGTGGGTCAGTTGGGGGGTTGATGTGTAGTGTTCATGTGTAGTGAACAGGTGTTCATCTGTAGTGTTTATGTGTAGTGTTCAGGTGTTCATGTGTAGTGTTCAGGTGTTCATGTGTAGTGTTCATGTGTAGTGTTCAGGTGTTCATGTGTAGTGTTCATGTGTAGTGTTCATGTGTAGTGTATCAATGTGTTATTAAATAATAACTGAATAAAATAATATTAAATAAATAATTAAAAACAACATCCATGTTTTGATTCTTTTTTATTTGGACCTCGAGTGTGTTGTCGGCCCCCGAACTGCTATTTGATAGCTAATGTGGCCCTCGGGCTGAAAAGTTTGGAGACCCCTGCTATAGATCATTGGTGCAACCAAGGTCCCATAGTGGCACCAAATCTTATGTAAAGCGGGTCATATAAGGTGTCTACGACCAGGTTATGGATTGCATTGCCATTGGTATGTGTGTATCAATTTTGTAGTTGAAGTTATGAATATTGGCTCTGGACTGTCTGTCCTTCCAAATACTGTGCTATGCTGGAGGGGACATTCCAGAACAAGGGGCGTCAGCTTTGCTTAAGCTGCTTGATGACCCATTAAGGACTATCAGCGATACAATGGACTCTGGGAGCTTGGAATGCCCCAATCCACATAAGAAGTCTACCCGAGAACGTGCAAGGCAGCCTGCGAATAATGAGTCATACATGGTCATATGATCTGCCCATGTGACTTGAGAACTCCATGGGACTGGACTTTTCACAGAATAGGAACAGAAGTTTTTGCACCTGGAAAAAACTATAAATGAAGCTGCTACAGCCCCCTCCATCTTTGTCATTAGTCTCCAGTCTCCAGCTTGTTCCTACCTCTGGATGGGACTTTGCTACACACGGACACTCTGGCCAAAGCACTGAATGGCCCATCCCTGGAGGGGATGCATTCCAGAGACTTTGATTTGAACCTGCAGTTTATTGTACCTTTGCTGCAAGCCTGAACCAAGAGATTTGCCATTACTGCATGTAATTGATTTCTTTTAACCATTCCTAACCCTCACTGATATCTTTTTCCTTGTGTAATAAACCTTTAGATGCTAAAGGATTGGCAATAGCATGATTTGTGAGTAAGATCTGATTTGTATATTGACCTGGGTCTGGGGCCTGATTCTTTGGAATTGGGGAGAACTGTTTTCTTTTATTGGGGTATTGGTTTTCATAACCATTGGTCCCCAGGACAGGTGGCTGCTGGTGGTGATACTGGGAAGCTGGAGTGTCTAAGGGAATTGCTTGTGTGACTTGTGGCTAGCCAGTGGGGCAAAACCAAAGTCTTTTCTGTTTGGCTGGTTTGGTTTGTCTTAGAAGCAGAGAAACCCCAGATTTGGGCTCTAGTTGCCCTTTTGGAAGCAATATGTCCTGATTTGGCACTGTGGTAAACCCAGGGCAGGCGATGGCCAGAGAAGGCTGTGGTGAGAGGGATAACTGCAGTTTAATTGGATCCAGCTGAACAAGGCTGCCACAGCCAGAAGCAGGGCCAGCTGAGGCCAGTTAAGGAGGCTGGCAGAGCCCTTTAAAGAGACTCCTCCCCAGAGAAGAGTGTGGGAGTTGAGGAGTGAGTTTGGAGGCAGGAGGAATTTGAAGAGTAAGTTTGGTGAAAGCAGAGAGGAGTGAAGGAGAGCGAGAGACAGAGACAGGGACAGAGAGGCTGCCAGCAGACAGGAAAGCAGGAAGGAGGGAGTTAGCCCTTCCTAGCCTGCTGGGAGCCAAACCCCAGCCAGAAGAGAACGGCTAAAGGGCCTGAGTCCGGGGAGTCTGAGGAGCCACCTTGTCACAGCACTCACAGTTGGTCCCACCAGGAACAGCACCATCACACTTTATTTTACCCGCCAGCCAGAAAGTCAGCACACAGAACTGCTCCCAAGCTCAGCATTCAGGCATTGACAGTCATATTCGAGGGGGTGGCGAGTACAGCTAAACTGCTCAGCTGTAGGACAGACACCAGGACCCTTAGCAAAGGGAAAGCCTGTAGTAACATGAAAAGGACATAGAGACACTAGCATGTCAAATTGCTTTAAATAGCCCAATTCACCAAACAGCCATAGTCTGGCTGTAACAAAGGTAACCCCAAGGTGAGGAATACACAGTGCCAGTGCAAGGCTATTTCATGCCCTGGGTGAAACTTCCACCTTGTGTCCCCCACTCCCGCCCGGGGAGCCCTGCGGGAGGCAGCTCCCCACTTCACCCCCCGGCCCTGTGTGCTCCCCGTTCTTACCCCACTCTACTCACGGAGTCCTGCAGCAGCTCCCTGCCCGAGTTCACCTCCTTCGCCTCCTCCCCTGAGCAGGCTGCCACGCTCCACTTCTCCCACCTCCCATGCTTGTGATGCCAATCAGCTGTTTGGCTCAGCAAGTCTGGGAGGGGAGGAGCAGCAGAACGGGGAGGGGGGCATGCTCAGAGGAGGAGGCGGAGCTCAGGTGAGCTTGGACAGGGAGTGATTCCCACACCTCCTCCTCCCCATTACTCACTGCAGGTGGCCCTCCCCGTGCCCCCCTGCTCCAGCTCACCTCTGCTCCATCACTTCTCCTAAGCACGCTTTTTGGTGCCGCCAGCCACTCGGTACCCTAGGCGGCTGCCTAGTGCGGCTAGTGGTTGCACCGACCCTGGGAATAAAGGGAATAAATACTTAGTTATTGTACAATAGAACAACTGTTCATATAGTTTATTGTTTGCATTTTGAAACGGTCCCTGCTTTTTCTGGGAGAAGAGTCAGATTGGAGAACTTGCGTGACTGAGAAAATTGGGATAAATACTCAAACCCATTGTTGGCAAAGATAATTTCTGCAAATGAAAGAGTATTAAATGATTTACAAAAAGCAAAACAAACAAATGTGGAACATTAAACAAAACATCACATGTTTATATCCTGAAAGGTACTCCTCATCTGTAACTGATGCCTAGGGCTTTGTGTGCACTTGAAATTGCACATTTAATTATGTGGTTCTACACTACTGATAACCCCTTTGGCTGAAAGTTGGGAGCATCAAATGCTTATTCTGGTCCATTTAGTTCTACTGAGACTGAAAGGGACGGATGCATGACTAATCCAGAATGCTTTGGCCAATCTCTTCACCACTAGAATCAAAGCTGGATCCTTTTGCTGCTTGTTGGTTTTTGTGTAGATTTGAAGAAGTTACCCTAGCCTAGAGCACATCCTTCTTAAACAAAGAAAAGTCTGAGTTCTATACCAGGATTCTCAACATATCTGTCTTGGAGGTTAACAGTGGTTGGTTGGAAGGAGGGTTATCACCTGGAGCAGTTATTTATTAATGAGAAACTGAAGAGAATAGGTTGCAAAAACACAAATCTCATCAATAGAGCTGGGTGGGAAACAGTTTTTCCATCCTGCAAAAATTTATGTTTTTTTTATTGTTTCACAGCTGGATAAAACCAAGACCTTTTGCAGTTCTTCCCAAAAACTAGAGTAGGGGCCTGCCCCTCATGCAGAACAGCCCAGTGGGTAGAACACACATTTCACATGTGGGAGAACTAGATTCCACTTCCTGCTCTGACTGATTCAGAGCAGCAGCTTGACGCTGGGTCTCTGGCATCTCAGGTGAGTGCTTTAAGCACCAGGTGGGTATTGTCTCTCTCTTTGGCTTTGAAATTTCCACCTGCACATGAAAACTCTTCCCAGTGAAAGATGTTTAGAAACTGATACATTTCTACACACAAAAATTAATCAATTTAGATGAAAAGCCATTTTGTTGGAAAATTCCTAACCAGTTCATAAACAGTTTTGAATACTTTCAGTTGAGGCCCTTTGAATATACTAACAGTGGTTAGCTGTGGTGTCAGGAACCACCTTCTCTTCTGGAAATTAAAGGCTCTGAGGACTAGTCTTGGTCACATTAAAAAGGAAAAAAAAAATAAAAGAGAGAGAGAGATTTAAATACTCTTGTGAATAAAAGCATATCCAATTCATTATGATTCTAATCATCAAGTTATTCATTTTTATGAGTATTCAGCCAAGTGCTGGATAGTTGCAAAAATGTTTGTGAATCCCAAACATTCATGGATTTTAGCAGGAACAATTTTATTCTTCTATTTGTGCTGAGAGCACATTAATCAAGTCACACACTGAAGTCTCTGATCACTTGTATTGGGGAAATGTATTACCAATCTAACATCCGGTGCTTGACTCAATTTATGTGAACTATGTATTTCTTGTAATAGTTTTAAGTAGGTGACCAGACTCAAAGACTTTATAAAGAGCAATCATATTTCCTCTCAGCCTTCTTTTAGTTAAGCTAAATAAACCAAGCGCTTTCAGTCTCCTTTCAGAAGGTATAAGAGTAGCAGTTGTGTTAGTCAGAATGTAGGTTTTCCATTCTTAGGATCATCCTATTAGCCCTTGTCTGCACCTGTTCCAGTTTGAATTGATCTTTCTTAAAGCATGGGAGACCAGAACTGCACACCGTATTCCAGATGAGGCATCACACATGCCTTGTATAATGATACTAACACTTCCCTGTCTCTGCTGGAAATAGCTTGCCTGATGCATTCTAGGACTGCATTAGCCTTTTTAACAGCTCCCATCACATAAAGGCTCATAGTCATCTTGTGATCAGCCAATACATCCAGGTCTTTCTCCTCCTCTGTCCCTTCCAACTGATAAATCCCCAGCTTACAGCATTTTTTGTTTTGTTTTTAGTGCCTAAATGCAGGAGCATGCACTTTGCACTGTTAAATTTCATCCCATTTCCATTATTCCAGTTTACAAGGTCATCCAGATCTTGTAGCGTACTCCAGTTCTCCTCTGTATTGGCAATCCTTCCCAACCTTGTGCCATCCACTGCAAATTTTATTAGTGCACACTCACTTTTTGTGCCACAGTCAGTAATAAAGATGTTAAATTAGATTGGTCCCAAAACCGATCCGTGAGGAACTTCACTAATAACCTCTCTCCAGCCTGACAATTCACCTTTGAGTATAACCTGTTGTAGTCTCTCCTCTTTAACCAGTTCCCTACCAACCTTTCAATTCTCATATTAACCCCCATCTTCTCCAGTTAACTAATACTTTCCCATTTGGAACTGTTTTAAATGCCTTACTGAAATCCAGGTAGATTAGGTCTACTGCATTTCCTTTGTCTAAAAAATCAGTTATCTTCTGAAAGTAGATCAGGTTGATCTGGCACAATCTATTTCTTGTAAAATCGTGTTGTATTTTATCCCAATTGCCATTTACCACTGTGTCCTTAACTATTTTCTTTTTCAAAAGTTGTTCTGACACCTTGCATGCAAGCGAAATCAAACTAACAAGCCTGGAGTTGCCTGGATCACTGCCCTCATCCTTCTTAAAAATAGGAACTACATTAGCAAATCTTTAGTCATAGGGTATGACCTCCTAGTTTAAAGACTCATCAAAAATCCCTGCTATTGGGCTCCCAATTTCATGAGCCAGTTCTTTTAATATTCTTGGATAGAGATTTTTCTGGGTCCCTAGTATAGTAACATTAAGATGTTTGAGTTTGACTTCCACCTGGGATGCGGTAAGTTCTGTGATGGATTGGATCACAGTCTCTAAGGTGCCACAAATCTTAATTGTCTTATTTACAGAAACCTCATTGGGACTGCCACCCGATGTGCCTAGACTACCCCTGAGCTTGTTTTCCCTGCCAGCTTGGGACTTCAGGACCTTACCTTGTTTGAGCAAATCATGCTTGCCTCCTGCAAACACAGATAGAAGTCTGAATCACATCCCCCACAAGCTGGAGGCTTAACTAAAAACAACTTAAGAAGTAAGCTTGTCTCCAGCATTTAGTTTAGGGTTCAAACCCCAAATAAATCCATTTTATCCTGCATAAAGCTTAGACAGGGTAAACTCATAATTGTTTTGACATCTATAACACCGATAGAGAGGTATGCACAGCTGTTTGCCCTCCCAGGCATTAATGCTTATTCTCGGTTAATTAAGTAAGAAGTGATTGTATTAAATACAACAAGTAGGATTTAAGTGATTCTCAAGTAATAACAGAGAGACCAAAGTAAATTACCAAACAAAAAAAAATAAAACATGCAAATCTAAGCCTAATACAGTAGGATGCTAAATGCAGGTAAATCTCATTCCTCCGAGATGTTCTTTGAAAGACTGGATGTTTTCCTATTCTGGGCCAATTCTTTCCCCTGGTACTGTCCTTGTTACAGCTCAGGTGGTAGCTAGGGAATTTCTCATGTCTGCAGTCCGGTTCCTCCTCCTGCCTTTCCTCCATTGTCTGCTCAAACCCACTTTGAAAGTAAACCATAATTTCTACCTGCATCTCTGAACCTCAGGTCTTCTATTCTATTGTAGGTCAAAAGCCCAATGGGGGGAAATTGTCTTGAGTAAATTGGACTCCATATTGTTAGCCCTGAGTTAGTAAGAAGAAAATGTTTGGGTTTTATACTTTCCTCTGCGTGTCAATTATTGCTTTTAGAAGGATAGACGTGTTATGGCTGCAAATCTTGCTTTTGAAATTATTTCCTGTTTTGTGTGTGGCATGTTACCAGACAGCAGCACTGATGGGTTGGATGGTTGAGAGGGGAGTGAAGAAACGGAGAGGCAGTAACCTTATTATAAAAATCACCTGGATGGTAGTTGGATGACCCTAAAGAAAAGGCATATGCCCCAAGAAAAGCTAGAGAATGGAGCTGGAGGACAGAGATAAGAAACAACTGCAGGTACTGCCAGGAACAACTCAAATGAATGCTAATTGGGAGCAACCCCGAGTAACAGCTCTGGTGTGACATAACACAGTCCATAGACGTGTTTGGGAACGTATTACTATAAAAGCTCACCACGGGACTCTGGGGTTGTTGAGCAGAAACATTGGAGCCTCAGACAAGTGAAACATCATGAAATCAATCATGTGGCAGAGCACATGAGCAAAGCTCTGCTCAGGGATATGCTCAAGGCTCAGGTACCTGTGTGGCTTCCACATCTGGCCATGTACACCATCTCTGCCCACAATCGTAGCTCTCTGAATTCCAGGCACAGCCTCCACACCCACAGTCCTGTGAGGGGGACACCGACGGCCACACCACAGCAAACCACACTATGTTTGACGGCCACAGGTGTCTCCCTCCCTCCCACTCTCCCCTCCGAACTCCCACTCAAACTCCCCTGTTTGCAACCCTGTTCGCTGGCTACTGTGCCGCTGCAGCTGTGCCGCTGGCAGAGGAAGTAAATGGTAATATAGCCCACCTACTCATTGGCACCCAAGGGCCTAATTAGGCCTCTCCCTTTCTCACAACAATTTATGGCCTCACAAGTTGAAAAAACTAACATCAATTGTGAAAAGCTGACATATATATATTGCAGTGGAAAAGCAGTTCATTGCATCAGAAAAAGGCAATTATACGGACATTTCAGTTGTCATACGAAAGGCCATTCAATAAAAAAATGACCCCTGGCGAGGAAGGGCCGGCAAAAGAGGCGGGTCCCCGGCAAGAGAGGCGCTGCATTGGCCGTGAATCGAACACGGGCCTCCCGCGTGGCGGGCGAGAATTCTACCACTGAACCACCAATGCGCTGCTTCTTTGGGCCTGTCGGCGGAGCGGGTGCTCTCTGCCAAAGGCTTAAGCCAACACCGGCCGGGGCTGGAGCCCGCCCAGGCCTCCTTCGGGCCAGCCAAAGGGGGCCGCTCCGGGCCCTGTAGCCAGCAGCGGCCGGCCCTGGGTTTCTGTAGTGTAGTGGTTATCACATTCGCCTCACACGCGAAAGGTCCCTGGTTCGAAACCAGGCAGAAGCATCCCTGCTTTTGCGCCCGCTTCCGACGAGGTGGAGAAAAAGAGGCATTGGCGAGGTGCGCGGGTCGGGGCCTGGCGCCCAGGCGCCAAAGTGCGTCAGGCTCTCCCTTCCTGGTCTGTGCCCGCCGCTGTTTTTCCTCCTGAGCTCTCTGCTGGGCTGCTGGGAGAGGAAAGCGGGGGCGGGGGGGGGGGGGAGGATGAGGGGGGAGGAAGGAAAGGAGAGGGAGGGAGGGACAGAGAGAGAGAGAGAAGGGCTTCCCTCACGCTCCTCTTCCGCCTCCCGTAAGAGACTAGGCCACGGGGGCCAGTGGCGCAACGGAGAACGCGTCTGACTACGGATCAGGAGATTGCAGGTTCGACTCCTGCCTGGCTTGGGGTGTGGGTCCCTCGCTACCCCTGTGGTGGCATGGGTGGCCCTCCTTTTGCCACTCCCTTGGACCTCGCTCAAAGGAAAAGGACGCTCACAGGGCCAGCCTGCTAAAGGGCAGGGACACACCCTTTTCTGGAGGGATGCGCTCCCCAAGCAAGGCACCCCAGGCCAAAGGGTCGCCTACCTGACCCTGATGTGATTTGAACACATAACCTTCTGATCTGGAGTCAGATGCGCTACCGTTGCGCCACAGGGCCAGCTGATGGCAGGGAGAGCTTCTGGCAGCTGGGAACCTGAGTAAATAAAGAGCACCTGGCTGCTCAGCCTCTGAGGGCGGGGAGCCGCTGGCGAGGAAGGGCCGGCAAAAGAGGCGGGTCCCCGGCAAGAGAGGCGCTGCATTGGCCGTGAATCGAACACGGGCCTCCCGCGTGGCGGGCGAGAATTCTACCACTGAACCACCAATGCGCTGCTTCTTTGGGCCTGTCGGCGGAGCGGGTGCTCTCTGCCAAAGGCTTAAGCCAACACCGGCCGGGGCTGGAGCCCGCCCAGGCCTCCTTCGGGCCAGCCAAAGGGGGCCGCTCCGGGCCCTGTAGCCAGCAGCGGCCGGCCCTGGGTTTCTGTAGTGTAGTGGTTATCACATTCGCCTCACACGCGAAAGGTCCCTGGTTCGAAACCAGGCAGAAGCATCCCTGCTTTTGCGCCCGCTTCCGACGAGGTGGAGAAAAAGAGGCATTGGCGAGGTGCGCGGGTCGGGGCCTGGCGCCCAGGCGCCAAAGTGCGTCAGGCTCTCCCTTCCTGGTCTGTGCCCGCCGCTGTTTTTCCTCCTGAGCTCTCTGCTGGGCTGCTGGGAGAGGAAAGCGGGGGCGGGGGGGGGGGGAGGATGAGGGGGGAGGAAGGAAAGGAGAGGGAGGGAGGGACAGAGAGAGAGAGAGAAGGGCTTCCCTCACGCTCCTCTTCCGCCTCCCGTAAGAGACTAGGCCACGGGGGCCAGTGGCGCAACGGAGAACGCGTCTGACTACAGATCAGGAGATTGCAGGTTCGACTCCTGCCTGGCTTGGGGTGTGGGTCCCTCGCTACCCCTGTGGTGGCATGGGTGGCCCTCCTTTTGCCACTCCCTTGGACCTCGCTCAAAGGAAAAGGACGCTCACAGGGCCAGCCTGCTAAAGGGCAGGGACACACCCTTTTCTGGAGGGATGCGCTCCCCAAGCAAGGCACCCCAGGCCAAAGGGTCGCCTACCTGACCCTGATGTGATTTGAACACATAACCTTCTGATCTGGAGTCAGATGCGCTACCGTTGCGCCACAGGGCCAGCTGATGGCAGGGAGAGCTTCTGGCAGCTGGGAACCTGAGTAAATAAAGAGCACCTGGCTGCTCAGCCTCTGAGGGCGGGGAGCCGCTGGCGAGGAAGGGCCGGCAAAAGAGGCGGGTCCCCGGCAAGAGAGGCGCTGCATTGGCCGTGAATCGAACACGGGCCTCCCGCGTGGCGGGCGAGAATTCTACCACTGAACCACCAATGCGCTGCTTCTTTGGGCCTGTCGGCGGAGCGGGTGCTCTCTGCCAAAGGCTTAAGCCAACACCGGCCGGGGCTGGAGCCCGCCCAGGCCTCCTTCGGGCCAGCCAAAGGGGGCCGCTCCGGGCCCTGTAGCCAGCAGCGGCCGGCCCTGGGTTTCTGTAGTGTAGTGGTTATCACATTCGCCTCACACGCGAAAGGTCCCTGGTTCGAAACCAGGCAGAAGCATCCCTGCTTTTGCGCCCGCTTCCGACGAGGTGGAGAAAAAGAGGCATTGGCGAGGTGCGCGGGTCGGGGCCTGGCGCCCAGGCGCCAAAGTGCGTCAGGCTCTCCCTTCCTGGTCTGTGCCCGCCGCTGTTTTTCCTCCTGAGCTCTCTGCTGGGCTGCTGGGAGAGGAAAGCGGGGGCGGGGGGGGGGGAGGATGAGGGGGGAGGAAGGAAAGGAGAGGGAGGGAGGGACAGAGAGAGAGAGAGAAGGGCTTCCCTCACGCTCCTCTTCCGCCTCCCGTAAGAGACTAGGCCACGGGGGCCAGTGGCGCAACGGAGAACGCGTCTGACTACGGATCAGGAGATTGCAGGTTCGACTCCTGCCTGGCTTGGGGTGTGGGTCCCTCGCTACCCCTGTGGTGGCATGGGTGGCCCTCCTTTTGCCACTCCCTTGGACCTCGCTCAAAGGAAAAGGACGCTCACAGGGCCAGCCTGCTAAAGGGCAGGGA
Organism: Sternotherus odoratus; assembly: GCA_032164245.1. Classification (NCBI taxonomy): domain Eukaryota; kingdom Metazoa; phylum Chordata; order Testudines; family Kinosternidae; genus Sternotherus; species Sternotherus odoratus. The sequence goes on from JAVMKO010000003.1 coordinate 103,006,228, forward strand.
CACACCCTTTTCTGGAGGGATGCGCTCCCCAAGCAAGGCACCCCAGGCCAAAGGGTCGCCTACCTGACCCTGATGTGATTTGAACACATAACCTTCTGATCTGGAGTCAGATGCGCTACCGTTGCGCCACAGGGCCAGCTGATGGCAGGGAGAGCTTCTGGCAGCTGGGAACCTGAGTAAATAAAGAGCACCTGGCTGCTCAGCCTCTGAGGGCGGGGAGCCGCTGGCGAGGAAGGGCCGGCAAAAGAGGCGGGTCCCCGGCAAGAGAGGCGCTGCATTGGCCGTGAATCGAACACGGGCCTCCCGCGTGGCGGGCGAGAATTCTACCACTGAACCACCAATGCGCTGCTTCTTTGGGCCTGTCGGCGGAGCGGGTGCTCTCTGCCAAAGGCTTAAGCCAACACCGGCCGGGGCTGGAGCCCGCCCAGGCCTCCTTCGGGCCAGCCAAAGGGGGCCGCTCCGGGCCCTGTAGCCAGCAGCGGCCGGCCCTGGGTTTCTGTAGTGTAGTGGTTATCACATTCGCCTCACACGCGAAAGGTCCCTGGTTCGAAACCAGGCAGAAGCATCCCTGCTTTTGCGCCCGCTTCCGACGAGGTGGAGAAAAAGAGGCATTGGCGAGGTGCGCGGGTCGGGGCCTGGCGCCCAGGCGCCAAAGTGCGTCAGGCTCTCCCTTCCTGGTCTGTGCCCGCCGCTGTTTTTCCTCCTGAGCTCTCTGCTGGGCTGCTGGGAGAGGAAAGCGGGGGCGGGGGGGGGGGGGAGGATGAGGGGGGAGGAAGGAAAGGAGAGGGAGGGAGGGACAGAGAGAGAGAGAGAAGGGCTTCCCTCACGCTCCTCTTCCGCCTCCCGTAAGAGACTAGGCCACGGGGGCCAGTGGCGCAACGGAGAACGCGTCTGACTACGGATCAGGAGATTGCAGGTTCGACTCCTGCCTGGCTTGGGGTGTGGGTCCCTCGCTACCCCTGTGGTGGCATGGGTGGCCCTCCTTTTGCCACTCCCTTGGACCTCGCTCAAAGGAAAAGGACGCTCACAGGGCCAGCCTGCTAAAGGGCAGGGACACACCCTTTTCTGGAGGGATGCGCTCCCCAAGCAAGGCACCCCAGGCCAAAGGGTCGCCTACCTGACCCTGATGTGATTTGAACACATAACCTTCTGATCTGGAGTCAGATGCGCTACCGTTGCGCCACAGGGCCAGCTGATGGCAGGGAGAGCTTCTGGCAGCTGGGAACCTGAGTAAATAAAGAGCACCTGGCTGCTCAGCCTCTGAGGGCGGGGAGCCGCTGGCGAGGAAGGGCCGGCAAAAGAGGCGGGTCCCCGGCAAGAGAGGCGCTGCATTGGCCGTGAATCGAACACGGGCCTCCCGCGTGGCGGGCGAGAATTCTACCACTGAACCACCAATGCGCTGCTTCTTTGGGCCTGTCGGCGGAGCGGGTGCTCTCTGCCAAAGGCTTAAGCCAACACCGGCCGGGGCTGGAGCCCGCCCAGGCCTCCTTCGGGCCAGCCAAAGGGGGCCGCTCCGGGCCCTGTAGCCAGCAGCGGCCGGCCCTGGGTTTCTGTAGTGTAGTGGTTATCACATTCGCCTCACACGCGAAAGGTCCCTGGTTCGAAACCAGGCAGAAGCATCCCTGCTTTTGCGCCCGCTTCCGACGAGGTGGAGAAAAAGAGGCATTGGCGAGGTGCGCGGGTCGGGGCCTGGCGCCCAGGCGCCAAAGTGCGTCAGGCTCTCCCTTCCTGGTCTGTGCCCGCCGCTGTTTTTCCTCCTGAGCTCTCTGCTGGGCTGCTGGGAGAGGAAAGCGGGGGCGGGGGGGGGGGGGAGGATGAGGGGGGAGGAAGGAAAGGAGAGGGAGGGAGGGACAGAGAGAGAGAGAGAAGGGCTTCCCTCACGCTCCTCTTCCGCCTCCCGTAAGAGACTAGGCCACGGGGGCCAGTGGCGCAACGGAGAACGCGTCTGACTACGGATCAGGAGATTGCAGGTTCGACTCCTGCCTGGCTTGGGGTGTGGGTCCCTCGCTACCCCTGTGGTGGCATGGGTGGCCCTCCTTTTGCCACTCCCTTGGACCTCGCTCAAAGGAAAAGGACGCTCACAGGGCCAGCCTGCTAAAGGGCAGGGACACACCCTTTTCTGGAGGGATGCGCTCCCCAAGCAAGGCACCCCAGGCCAAAGGGTCGCCTACCTGACCCTGATGTGATTTGAACACATAACCTTCTGATCTGGAGTCAGATGCGCTACCGTTGCGCCACAGGGCCAGCTGATGGCAGGGAGAGCTTCTGGCAGCTGGGAACCTGAGTAAATAAAGAGCACCTGGCTGCTCAGCCTCTGAGGGCGGGGAGCCGCTGGCGAGGAAGGGCCGGCAAAAGAGGCGGGTCCCCGGCAAGAGAGGCGCTGCATTGGCCGTGAATCGAACACGGGCCTCCCGCGTGGCGGGCGAGAATTCTACCACTGAACCACCAATGCGCTGCTTCTTTGGGCCTGTCGGCGGAGCGGGTGCTCTCTGCCAAAGGCTTAAGCCAACACCGGCCGGGGCTGGAGCCCGCCCAGGCCTCCTTCGGGCCAGCCAAAGGGGGCCGCTCCGGGCCCTGTAGCCAGCAGCGGCCGGCCCTGGGTTTCTGTAGTGTAGTGGTTATCACATTCGCCTCACACGCGAAAGGTCCCTGGTTCGAAACCAGGCAGAAGCATCCCTGCTTTTGCGCCCGCTTCCGACGAGGTGGAGAAAAAGAGGCATTGGCGAGGTGCGCGGGTCGGGGCCTGGCGCCCAGGCGCCAAAGTGCGTCAGGCTCTCCCTTCCTGGTCTGTGCCCGCCGCTGTTTTTCCTCCTGAGCTCTCTGCTGGGCTGCTGGGAGAGGAAAGCGGGGGCGGGGGGGGGGGGAGGATGAGGGGGGAGGAAGGAAAGGAGAGGGAGGGAGGGACAGAGAGAGAGAGAGAAGGGCTTCCCTCACGCTCCTCTTCCGCCTCCCGTAAGAGACTAGGCCACGGGGGCCAGTGGCGCAACGGAGAACGCGTCTGACTACGGATCAGGAGATTGCAGGTTCGACTCCTGCCTGGCTTGGGGTGTGGGTCCCTCGCTACCCCTGTGGTGGCATGGGTGGCCCTCCTTTTGCCACTCCCTTGGACCTCGCTCAAAGGAAAAGGACGCTCACAGGGCCAGCCTGCTAAAGGGCAGGGACACACCCTTTTCTGGAGGGATGCGCTCCCCAAGCAAGGCACCCCAGGCCAAAGGGTCGCCTACCTGACCCTGATGTGATTTGAACACATAACCTTCTGATCTGGAGTCAGATGCGCTACCGTTGCGCCACAGGGCCAGCTGATGGCAGGGAGAGCTTCTGGCAGCTGGGAACCTGAGTAAATAAAGAGCACCTGGCTGCTCAGCCTCTGAGGGCGGGGAGCCGCTGGCGAGGAAGGGCCGGCAAAAGAGGCGGGTCCCCGGCAAGAGAGGCGCTGCATTGGCCGTGAATCGAACACGGGCCTCCCGCGTGGCGGGCGAGAATTCTACCACTGAACCACCAATGCGCTGCTTCTTTGGGCCTGTCGGCGGAGCGGGTGCTCTCTGCCAAAGGCTTAAGCCAACACCGGCCGGGGCTGGAGCCCGCCCAGGCCTCCTTCGGGCCAGCCAAAGGGGGCCGCTCCGGGCCCTGTAGCCAGCAGCGGCCGGCCCTGGGTTTCTGTAGTGTAGTGGTTATCACATTCGCCTCACACGCGAAAGGTCCCTGGTTCGAAACCAGGCAGAAGCATCCCTGCTTTTGCGCCCGCTTCCGACGAGGTGGAGAAAAAGAGGCATTGGCGAGGTGCGCGGGTCGGGGCCTGGCGCCCAGGCGCCAAAGTGCGTCAGGCTCTCCCTTCCTGGTCTGTGCCCGCCGCTGTTTTTCCTCCTGAGCTCTCTGCTGGGCTGCTGGGAGAGGAAAGCGGGGGCGGGGGGGGGGGGGAGGATGAGGGGGGAGGAAGGAAAGGAGAGGGAGGGAGGGACAGAGAGAGAGAGAGAAGGGCTTCCCTCACGCTCCTCTTCCGCCTCCCGTAAGAGACTAGGCCACGGGGGCCAGTGGCGCAACGGAGAACGCGTCTGACTACGGATCAGGAGATTGCAGGTTCGACTCCTGCCTGGCTTGGGGTGTGGGTCCCTCGCTACCCCTGTGGTGGCATGGGTGGCCCTCCTTTTGCCACTCCCTTGGACCTCGCTCAAAGGAAAAGGACGCTCACAGGGCCAGCCTGCTAAAGGGCAGGGACACACCCTTTTCTGGAGGGATGCGCTCCCCAAGCAAGGCACCCCAGGCCAAAGGGTCGCCTACCTGACCCTGATGTGATTTGAACACATAACCTTCTGATCTGGAGTCAGATGCGCTACCGTTGCGCCACAGGGCCAGCTGATGGCAGGGAGAGCTTCTGGCAGCTGGGAACCTGAGTAAATAAAGAGCACCTGGCTGCTCAGCCTCTGAGGGCGGGGAGCCGCTGGCGAGGAAGGGCCGGCAAAAGAGGCGGGTCCCCGGCAAGAGAGGCGCTGCATTGGCCGTGAATCGAACACGGGCCTCCCGCGTGGCGGGCGAGAATTCTACCACTGAACCACCAATGCGCTGCTTCTTTGGGCCTGTCGGCGGAGCGGGTGCTCTCTGCCAAAGGCTTAAGCCAACACCGGCCGGGGCTGGAGCCCGCCCAGGCCTCCTTCGGGCCAGCCAAAGGGGGCCGCTCCGGGCCCTGTAGCCAGCAGCGGCCGGCCCTGGGTTTCTGTAGTGTAGTGGTTATCACATTCGCCTCACACGCGAAAGGTCCCTGGTTCGAAACCAGGCAGAAGCATCCCTGCTTTTGCGCCCGCTTCCGACGAGGTGGAGAAAAAGAGGCATTGGCGAGGTGCGCGGGTCGGGGCCTGGCGCCCAGGCGCCAAAGTGCGTCAGGCTCTCCCTTCCTGGTCTGTGCCCGCCGCTGTTTTTCCTCCTGAGCTCTCTGCTGGGCTGCTGGGAGAGGAAAGCGGGGGCGGGGGGGGGGGGGAGGATGAGGGGGGAGGAAGGAAAGGAGAGGGAGGGAGGGACAGAGAGAGAGAGAGAAGGGCTTCCCTCACGCTCCTCTTCCGCCTCCCGTAAGAGACTAGGCCACGGGGGCCAGTGGCGCAACGGAGAACGCGTCTGACTACGGATCAGGAGATTGCAGGTTCGACTCCTGCCTGGCTTGGGGTGTGGGTCCCTCGCTACCCCTGTGGTGGCATGGGTGGCCCTCCTTTTGCCACTCCCTTGGACCTCGCTCAAAGGAAAAGGACGCTCACAGGGCCAGCCTGCTAAAGGGCAGGGACACACCCTTTTCTGGAGGGATGCGCTCCCCAAGCAAGGCACCCCAGGCCAAAGGGTCGCCTACCTGACCCTGATGTGATTTGAACACATAACCTTCTGATCTGGAGTCAGATGCGCTACCGTTGCGCCACAGGGCCAGCTGATGGCAGGGAGAGCTTCTGGCAGCTGGGAACCTGAGTAAATAAAGAGCACCTGGCTGCTCAGCCTCTGAGGGCGGGGAGCCGCTGGCGAGGAAGGGCCGGCAAAAGAGGCGGGTCCCCGGCAAGAGAGGCGCTGCATTGGCCGTGAATCGAACACGGGCCTCCCGCGTGGCGGGCGAGAATTCTACCACTGAACCACCAATGCGCTGCTTCTTTGGGCCTGTCGGCGGAGCGGGTGCTCTCTGCCAAAGGCTTAAGCCAACACCGGCCGGGGCTGGAGCCCGCCCAGGCCTCCTTCGGGCCAGCCAAAGGGGGCCGCTCCGGGCCCTGTAGCCAGCAGCGGCCGGCCCTGGGTTTCTGTAGTGTAGTGGTTATCACATTCGCCTCACACGCGAAAGGTCCCTGGTTCGAAACCAGGCAGAAGCATCCCTGCTTTTGCGCCCGCTTCCGACGAGGTGGAGAAAAAGAGGCATTGGCGAGGTGCGCGGGTCGGGGCCTGGCGCCCAGGCGCCAAAGTGCGTCAGGCTCTCCCTTCCTGGTCTGTGCCCGCCGCTGTTTTTCCTCCTGAGCTCTCTGCTGGGCTGCTGGGAGAGGAAAGCGGGGGCGGGGGGGGGGGGAGGATGAGGGGGGAGGAAGGAAAGGAGAGGGAGGGAGGGACAGAGAGAGAGAGAGAAGGGCTTCCCTCACGCTCCTCTTCCGCCTCCCGTAAGAGACTAGGCCACGGGGGCCAGTGGCGCAACGGAGAACGCGTCTGACTACGGATCAGGAGATTGCAGGTTCGACTCCTGCCTGGCTTGGGGTGTGGGTCCCTCGCTACCCCTGTGGTGGCATGGGTGGCCCTCCTTTTGCCACTCCCTTGGACCTCGCTCAAAGGAAAAGGACGCTCACAGGGCCAGCCTGCTAAAGGGCAGGGACACACCCTTTTCTGGAGGGATGCGCTCCCCAAGCAAGGCACCCCAGGCCAAAGGGTCGCCTACCTGACCCTGATGTGATTTGAACACATAACCTTCTGATCTGGAGTCAGATGCGCTACCGTTGCGCCACAGGGCCAGCTGATGGCAGGGAGAGCTTCTGGCAGCTGGGAACCTGAGTAAATAAAGAGCACCTGGCTGCTCAGCCTCTGAGGGCGGGGAGCCGCTGGCGAGGAAGGGCCGGCAAAAGAGGCGGGTCCCCGGCAAGAGAGGCGCTGCATTGGCCGTGAATCGAACACGGGCCTCCCGCGTGGCGGGCGAGAATTCTACCACTGAACCACCAATGCGCTGCTTCTTTGGGCCTGTCGGCGGAGCGGGTGCTCTCTGCCAAAGGCTTAAGCCAACACCGGCCGGGGCTGGAGCCCGCCCAGGCCTCCTTCGGGCCAGCCAAAGGGGGCCGCTCCGGGCCCTGTAGCCAGCAGCGGCCGGCCCTGGGTTTCTGTAGTGTAGTGGTTATCACATTCGCCTCACACGCGAAAGGTCCCTGGTTCGAAACCAGGCAGAAGCATCCCTGCTTTTGCGCCCGCTTCCGACGAGGTGGAGAAAAAGAGGCATTGGCGAGGTGCGCGGGTCGGGGCCTGGCGCCCAGGCGCCAAAGTGCGTCAGGCTCTCCCTTCCTGGTCTGTGCCCGCCGCTGTTTTTCCTCCTGAGCTCTCTGCTGGGCTGCTGGGAGAGGAAAGCGGGGGCGGGGGGGGGGGGGAGGATGAGGGGGGAGGAAGGAAAGGAGAGGGAGGGAGGGACAGAGAGAGAGAGAGAAGGGCTTCCCTCACGCTCCTCTTCCGCCTCCCGTAAGAGACTAGGCCACGGGGGCCAGTGGCGCAACGGAGAACGCGTCTGACTACGGATCAGGAGATTGCAGGTTCGACTCCTGCCTGGCTTGGGGTGTGGGTCCCTCGCTACCCCTGTGGTGGCATGGGTGGCCCTCCTTTTGCCACTCCCTTGGACCTCGCTCAAAGGAAAAGGACGCTCACAGGGCCAGCCTGCTAAAGGGCAGGGACACACCCTTTTCTGGAGGGATGCGCTCCCCAAGCAAGGCACCCCAGGCCAAAGGGTCGCCTACCTGACCCTGATGTGATTTGAACACATAACCTTCTGATCTGGAGTCAGATGCGCTACCGTTGCGCCACAGGGCCAGCTGATGGCAGGGAGAGCTTCTGGCAGCTGGGAACCTGAGTAAATAAAGAGCACCTGGCTGCTCAGCCTCTGAGGGCGGGGAGCCGCTGGCGAGGAAGGGCCGGCAAAAGAGGCGGGTCCCCGGCAAGAGAGGCGCTGCATTGGCCGTGAATCGAACACGGGCCTCCCGCGTGGCGGGCGAGAATTCTACCACTGAACCACCAATGCGCTGCTTCTTTGGGCCTGTCGGCGGAGCGGGTGCTCTCTGCCAAAGGCTTAAGCCAACACCGGCCGGGGCTGGAGCCCGCCCAGGCCTCCTTCGGGCCAGCCAAAGGGGGCCGCTCCGGGCCCTGTAGCCAGCAGCGGCCGGCCCTGGGTTTCTGTAGTGTAGTGGTTATCACATTCGCCTCACACGCGAAAGGTCCCTGGTTCGAAACCAGGCAGAAGCATCCCTGCTTTTGCGCCCGCTTCCGACGAGGTGGAGAAAAAGAGGCATTGGCGAGGTGCGCGGGTCGGGGCCTGGCGCCCAGGCGCCAAAGTGCGTCAGGCTCTCCCTTCCTGGTCTGTGCCCGCCGCTGTTTTTCCTCCTGAGCTCTCTGCTGGGCTGCTGGGAGAGGAAAGCGGGGGCGGGGGGGGGGGGGAGGATGAGGGGGGAGGAAGGAAAGGAGAGGGAGGGAGGGACAGAGAGAGAGAGAGAAGGGCTTCCCTCACGCTCCTCTTCCGCCTCCCGTAAGAGACTAGGCCACGGGGGCCAGTGGCGCAACGGAGAACGCGTCTGACTACGGATCAGGAGATTGCAGGTTCGACTCCTGCCTGGCTTGGGGTGTGGGTCCCTCGCTACCCCTGTGGTGGCATGGGTGGCCCTCCTTTTGCCACTCCCTTGGACCTCGCTCAAAGGAAAAGGACGCTCACAGGGCCAGCCTGCTAAAGGGCAGGGACACACCCTTTTCTGGAGGGATGCGCTCCCCAAGCAAGGCACCCCAGGCCAAAGGGTCGCCTACCTGACCCTGATGTGATTTGAACACATAACCTTCTGATCTGGAGTCAGATGCGCTACCGTTGCGCCACAGGGCCAGCTGATGGCAGGGAGAGCTTCTGGCAGCTGGGAACCTGAGTAAATAAAGAGCACCTGGCTGCTCAGCCTCTGAGGGCGGGGAGCCGCTGGCGAGGAAGGGCCGGCAAAAGAGGCGGGTCCCCGGCAAGAGAGGCGCTGCATTGGCCGTGAATCGAACACGGGCCTCCCGCGTGGCGGGCGAGAATTCTACCACTGAACCACCAATGCGCTGCTTCTTTGGGCCTGTCGGCGGAGCGGGTGCTCTCTGCCAAAGGCTTAAGCCAACACCGGCCGGGGCTGGAGCCCGCCCAGGCCTCCTTCGGGCCAGCCAAAGGGGGCCGCTCCGGGCCCTGTAGCCAGCAGCGGCCGGCCCTGGGTTTCTGTAGTGTAGTGGTTATCACATTCGCCTCACACGCGAAAGGTCCCTGGTTCGAAACCAGGCAGAAGCATCCCTGCTTTTGCGCCCGCTTCCGACGAGGTGGAGAAAAAGAGGCATTGGCGAGGTGCGCGGGTCGGGGCCTGGCGCCCAGGCGCCAAAGTGCGTCAGGCTCTCCCTTCCTGGTCTGTGCCCGCCGCTGTTTTTCCTCCTGAGCTCTCTGCTGGGCTGCTGGGAGAGGAAAGCGGGGGCGGGGGGGGGGGGAGGATGAGGGGGGAGGAAGGAAAGGAGAGGGAGGGAGGGACAGAGAGAGAGAGAGAAGGGCTTCCCTCACGCTCCTCTTCCGCCTCCCGTAAGAGACTAGGCCACGGGGGCCAGTGGCGCAACGGAGAACGCGTCTGACTACGGATCAGGAGATTGCAGGTTCGACTCCTGCCTGGCTTGGGGTGTGGGTCCCTCGCTACCCCTGTGGTGGCATGGGTGGCCCTCCTTTTGCCACTCCCTTGGACCTCGCTCAAAGGAAAAGGACGCTCACAGGGCCAGCCTGCTAAAGGGCAGGGACACACCCTTTTCTGGAGGGATGCGCTCCCCAAGCAAGGCACCCCAGGCCAAAGGGTCGCCTACCTGACCCTGATGTGATTTGAACACATAACCTTCTGATCTGGAGTCAGATGCGCTACCGTTGCGCCACAGGGCCAGCTGATGGCAGGGAGAGCTTCTGGCAGCTGGGAACCTGAGTAAATAAAGAGCACCTGGCTGCTCAGCCTCTGAGGGCGGGGAGCCGCTGGCGAGGAAGGGCCGGCAAAAGAGGCGGGTCCCCGGCAAGAGAGGCGCTGCATTGGCCGTGAATCGAACACGGGCCTCCCGCGTGGCGGGCGAGAATTCTACCACTGAACCACCAATGCGCTGCTTCTTTGGGCCTGTCGGCGGAGCGGGTGCTCTCTGCCAAAGGCTTAAGCCAACACCGGCCGGGGCTGGAGCCCGCCCAGGCCTCCTTCGGGCCAGCCAAAGGGGGCCGCTCCGGGCCCTGTAGCCAGCAGCGGCCGGCCCTGGGTTTCTGTAGTGTAGTGGTTATCACATTCGCCTCACACGCGAAAGGTCCCTGGTTCGAAACCAGGCAGAAGCATCCCTGCTTTTGCGCCCGCTTCCGACGAGGTGGAGAAAAAGAGGCATTGGCGAGGTGCGCGGGTCGGGGCCTGGCGCCCAGGCGCCAAAGTGCGTCAGGCTCTCCCTTCCTGGTCTGTGCCCGCCGCTGTTTTTCCTCCTGAGCTCTCTGCTGGGCTGCTGGGAGAGGAAAGCGGGGGCGGGGGGGGGGGGAGGATGAGGGGGGAGGAAGGAAAGGAGAGGGAGGGAGGGACAGAGAGAGAGAGAGAAGGGCTTCCCTCACGCTCCTCTTCCGCCTCCCGTAAGAGACTAGGCCACGGGGGCCAGTGGCGCAACGGAGAACGCGTCTGACTACGGATCAGGAGATTGCAGGTTCGACTCCTGCCTGGCTTGGGGTGTGGGTCCCTCGCTACCCCTGTGGTGGCATGGGTGGCCCTCCTTTTGCCACTCCCTTGGACCTCGCTCAAAGGAAAAGGACGCTCACAGGGCCAGCCTGCTAAAGGGCAGGGACACACCCTTTTCTGGAGGGATGCGCTCCCCAAGCAAGGCACCCCAGGCCAAAGGGTCGCCTACCTGACCCTGATGTGATTTGAACACATAACCTTCTGATCTGGAGTCAGATGCGCTACCGTTGCGCCACAGGGCCAGCTGATGGCAGGGAGAGCTTCTGGCAGCTGGGAACCTGAGTAAATAAAGAGCACCTGGCTGCTCAGCCTCTGAGGGCGGGGAGCCGCTGGCGAGGAAGGGCCGGCAAAAGAGGCGGGTCCCCGGCAAGAGAGGCGCTGCATTGGCCGTGAATCGAACACGGGCCTCCCGCGTGGCGGGCGAGAATTCTACCACTGAACCACCAATGCGCTGCTTCTTTGGGCCTGTCGGCGGAGCGGGTGCTCTCTGCCAAAGGCTTAAGCCAACACCGGCCGGGGCTGGAGCCCGCCCAGGCCTCCTTCGGGCCAGCCAAAGGGGGCCGCTCCGGGCCCTGTAGCCAGCAGCGGCCGGCCCTGGGTTTCTGTAGTGTAGTGGTTATCACATTCGCCTCACACGCGAAAGGTCCCTGGTTCGAAACCAGGCAGAAGCATCCCTGCTTTTGCGCCCGCTTCCGACGAGGTGGAGAAAAAGAGGCATTGGCGAGGTGCGCGGGTCGGGGCCTGGCGCCCAGGCGCCAAAGTGCGTCAGGCTCTCCCTTCCTGGTCTGTGCCCGCCGCTGTTTTTCCTCCTGAGCTCTCTGCTGGGCTGCTGGGAGAGGAAAGCGGGGGCGGGGGGGGGGGGAGGATGAGGGGGGAGGAAGGAAAGGAGAGGGAGGGAGGGACAGAGAGAGAGAGAGAAGGGCTTCCCTCACGCTCCTCTTCCGCCTCCCGTAAGAGACTAGGCCACGGGGGCCAGTGGCGCAACGGAGAACGCGTCTGACTACGGATCAGGAGATTGCAGGTTCGACTCCTGCCTGGCTTGGGGTGTGGGTCCCTCGCTACCCCTGTGGTGGCATGGGTGGCCCTCCTTTTGCCACTCCCTTGGACCTCGCTCAAAGGAAAAGGACGCTCACAGGGCCAGCCTGCTAAAGGGCAGGGACACACCCTTTTCTGGAGGGATGCGCTCCCCAAGCAAGGCACCCCAGGCCAAAGGGTCGCCTACCTGACCCTGATGTGATTTGAACACATAACCTTCTGATCTGGAGTCAGATGCGCTACCGTTGCGCCACAGGGCCAGCTGATGGCAGGGAGAGCTTCTGGCAGCTGGGAACCTGAGTAAATAAAGAGCACCTGGCTGCTCAGCCTCTGAGGGCGGGGAGCCGCTGGCGAGGAAGGGCCGGCAAAAGAGGCGGGTCCCCGGCAAGAGAGGCGCTGCATTGGCCGTGAATCGAACACGGGCCTCCCGCGTGGCGGGCGAGAATTCTACCACTGAACCACCAATGCGCTGCTTCTTTGGGCCTGTCGGCGGAGCGGGTGCTCTCTGCCAAAGGCTTAAGCCAACACCGGCCGGGGCTGGAGCCCGCCCAGGCCTCCTTCGGGCCAGCCAAAGGGGGCCGCTCCGGGCCCTGTAGCCAGCAGCGGCCGGCCCTGGGTTTCTGTAGTGTAGTGGTTATCACATTCGCCTCACACGCGAAAGGTCCCTGGTTCGAAACCAGGCAGAAGCATCCCTGCTTTTGCGCCCGCTTCCGACGAGGTGGAGAAAAAGAGGCATTGGCGAGGTGCGCGGGTCGGGGCCTGGCGCCCAGGCGCCAAAGTGCGTCAGGCTCTCCCTTCCTGGTCTGTGCCCGCCGCTGTTTTTCCTCCTGAGCTCTCTGCTGGGCTGCTGGGAGAGGAAAGCGGGGGCGGGGGGGGGGGGAGGATGAGGGGGGAGGAAGGAAAGGAGAGGGAGGGAGGGACAGAGAGAGAGAGAGAAGGGCTTCCCTCACGCTCCTCTTCCGCCTCCCGTAAGAGACTAGGCCACGGGGGCCAGTGGCGCAACGGAGAACGCGTCTGACTACGGATCAGGAGATTGCAGGTTCGACTCCTGCCTGGCTTGGGGTGTGGGTCCCTCGCTACCCCTGTGGTGGCATGGGTGGCCCTCCTTTTGCCACTCCCTTGGACCTCGCTCAAAGGAAAAGGACGCTCACAGGGCCAGCCTGCTAAAGGGCAGGGACACACCCTTTTCTGGAGGGATGCGCTCCCCAAGCAAGGCACCCCAGGCCAAAGGGTCGCCTACCTGACCCTGATGTGATTTGAACACATAACCTTCTGATCTGGAGTCAGATGCGCTACCGTTGCGCCACAGGGCCAGCTGATGGCAGGGAGAGCTTCTGGCAGCTGGGAACCTGAGTAAATAAAGAGCACCTGGCTGCTCAGCCTCTGAGGGCGGGGAGCCGCTGGCGAGGAAGGGCCGGCAAAAGAGGCGGGTCCCCGGCAAGAGAGGCGCTGCATTGGCCGTGAATCGAACACGGGCCTCCCGCGTGGCGGGCGAGAATTCTACCACTGAACCACCAATGCGCTGCTTCTTTGGGCCTGTCGGCGGAGCGGGTGCTCTCTGCCAAAGGCTTAAGCCAACACCGGCCGGGGCTGGAGCCCGCCCAGGCCTCCTTCGGGCCAGCCAAAGGGGGCCGCTCCGGGCCCTGTAGCCAGCAGCGGCCGGCCCTGGGTTTCTGTAGTGTAGTGGTTATCACATTCGCCTCACACGCGAAAGGTCCCTGGTTCGAAACCAGGCAGAAGCATCCCTGCTTTTGCGCCCGCTTCCGACGAGGTGGAGAAAAAGAGGCATTGGCGAGGTGCGCGGGTCGGGGCCTGGCGCCCAGGCGCCAAAGTGCGTCAGGCTCTCCCTTCCTGGTCTGTGCCCGCCGCTGTTTTTCCTCCTGAGCTCTCTGCTGGGCTGCTGGGAGAGGAAAGCGGGGGCGGGGGGGGGGGGGAGGATGAGGGGGGAGGAAGGAAAGGAGAGGGAGGGAGGGACAGAGAGAGAGAGAGAAGGGCTTCCCTCACGCTCCTCTTCCGCCTCCCGTAAGAGACTAGGCCACGGGGGCCAGTGGCGCAACGGAGAACGCGTCTGACTACGGATCAGGAGATTGCAGGTTCGACTCCTGCCTGGCTTGGGGTGTGGGTCCCTCGCTACCCCTGTGGTGGCATGGGTGGCCCTCCTTTTGCCACTCCCTTGGACCTCGCTCAAAGGAAAAGGACGCTCACAGGGCCAGCCTGCTAAAGGGCAGGGACACACCCTTTTCTGGAGGGATGCGCTCCCCAAGCAAGGCACCCCAGGCCAAAGGGTCGCCTACCTGACCCTGATGTGATTTGAACACATAACCTTCTGATCTGGAGTCAGATGCGCTACCGTTGCGCCACAGGGCCAGCTGATGGCAGGGAGAGCTTCTGGCAGCTGGGAACCTGAGTAAATAAAGAGCACCTGGCTGCTCAGCCTCTGAGGGCGGGGAGCCGCTGGCGAGGAAGGGCCGGCAAAAGAGGCGGGTCCCCGGCAAGAGAGGCGCTGCATTGGCCGTGAATCGAACACGGGCCTCCCGCGTGGCGGGCGAGAATTCTACCACTGAACCACCAATGCGCTGCTTCTTTGGGCCTGTCGGCGGAGCGGGTGCTCTCTGCCAAAGGCTTAAGCCAACACCGGCCGGGGCTGGAGCCCGCCCAGGCCTCCTTCGGGCCAGCCAAAGGGGGCCGCTCCGGGCCCTGTAGCCAGCAGCGGCCGGCCCTGGGTTTCTGTAGTGTAGTGGTTATCACATTCGCCTCACACGCGAAAGGTCCCTGGTTCGAAACCAGGCAGAAGCATCCCTGCTTTTGCGCCCGCTTCCGACGAGGTGGAGAAAAAGAGGCATTGGCGAGGTGCGCGGGTCGGGGCCTGGCGCCCAGGCGCCAAAGTGCGTCAGGCTCTCCCTTCCTGGTCTGTGCCCGCCGCTGTTTTTCCTCCTGAGCTCTCTGCTGGGCTGCTGGGAGAGGAAAGCGGGGGCGGGGGGGGGGGGGGAGGATGAGGGGGGAGGAAGGAAAGGAGAGGGAGGGAGGGACAGAGAGAGAGAGAGAAGGGCTTCCCTCACGCTCCTCTTCCGCCTCCCGTAAGAGACTAGGCCACGGGGGCCAGTGGCGCAACGGAGAACGCGTCTGACTACGGATCAGGAGATTGCAGGTTCGACTCCTGCCTGGCTTGGGGTGTGGGTCCCTCGCTACCCCTGTGGTGGCATGGGTGGCCCTCCTTTTGCCACTCCCTTGGACCTCGCTCAAAGGAAAAGGACGCTCACAGGGCCAGCCTGCTAAAGGGCAGGGACACACCCTTTTCTGGAGGGATGCGCTCCCCAAGCAAGGCACCCCAGGCCAAAGGGTCGCCTACCTGACCCTGATGTGATTTGAACACATAACCTTCTGATCTGGAGTCAGATGCGCTACCGTTGCGCCACAGGGCCAGCTGATGGCAGGGAGAGCTTCTGGCAGCTGGGAACCTGAGTAAATAAAGAGCACCTGGCTGCTCAGCCTCTGAGGGCGGGGAGCCGCTGGCGAGGAAGGGCCGGCAAAAGAGGCGGGTCCCCGGCAAGAGAGGCGCTGCATTGGCCGTGAATCGAACACGGGCCTCCCGCGTGGCGGGCGAGAATTCTACCACTGAACCACCAATGCGCTGCTTCTTTGGGCCTGTCGGCGGAGCGGGTGCTCTCTGCCAAAGGCTTAAGCCAACACCGGCCGGGGCTGGAGCCCGCCCAGGCCTCCTTCGGGCCAGCCAAAGGGGGCCGCTCCGGGCCCTGTAGCCAGCAGCGGCCGGCCCTGGGTTTCTGTAGTGTAGTGGTTATCACATTCGCCTCACACGCGAAAGGTCCCTGGTTCGAAACCAGGCAGAAGCATCCCTGCTTTTGCGCCCGCTTCCGACGAGGTGGAGAAAAAGAGGCATTGGCGAGGTGCGCGGGTCGGGGCCTGGCGCCAAAGTGCGTCAGGCTCTCCCTTCCTGGTCTGTGCCCGCCGCTGTTTTTCCTCCTGAGCTCTCTGCTGGGCTGCTGGGAGAGGAAAGCGGGGGCGGGGGGGGGGGGAGGATGAGGGGGGAGGAAGGAAAGGAGAGGGAGGGAGGGACAGAGAGAGAGAGAGAAGGGCTTCCCTCACGCTCCTCTTCCGCCTCCCGTAAGAGACTAGGCCATGGGGGCCAGTGGCGCAACGGAGAACGCGTCTGACTACGGATCAGGAGATTGCAGGTTCGACTCCTGCCTGGCTTGGGGTGTGGGTCCCTCGCTACCCCTGTGGTGGCATGGGTGGCCCTCCTTTTGCCACTCCCTTGGACCTCGCTCAAAGGAAAAGGACGCTCACAGGGCCAGCCTGCTAAAGGGCAGGGACACACCCTTTTCTGGAGGGATGCGCTCCCCAAGCAAGGCACCCCAGGCCAAAGGGTCGCCTACCTGACCCTGATGTGATTTGAACACATAACCTTCTGATCTGGAGTCAGATGCGCTACCGTTGCGCCACAGGGCCAGCTGATGGCAGGGAGAGCTTCTGGCAGCTGGGAACCTGAGTAAATAAAGAGCACCTGGCTGCTCAGCCTCTGAGGGCGGGGAGCCGCTGGCGAGGAAGGGCCGGCAAAAGAGGCGGGTCCCCGGCAAGAGAGGCGCTGCATTGGCCGTGAATCGAACACGGGCCTCCCGCGTGGCGGGCGAGAATTCTACCACTGAACCACCAATGCGCTGCTTCTTTGGGCCTGTCGGCGGAGCGGGTGCTCTCTGCCAAAGGCTTAAGCCAACACCGGCCGGGGCTGGAGCCCGCCCAGGCCTCCTTCGGGCCAGCCAAAGGGGGCCGCTCCGGGCCCTGTAGCCAGCAGCGGCCGGCCCTGGGTTTCTGTAGTGTAGTGGTTATCACATTCGCCTCACACGCGAAAGGTCCCTGGTTCGAAACCAGGCAGAAGCATCCCTGCTTTTGCGCCCGCTTCCGACGAGGTGGAGAAAAAGAGGCATTGGCGAGGTGCGCGGGTCGGGGCCTGGCGCCCAGGCGCCAAAGTGCGTCAGGCTCTCCCTTCCTGGTCTGTGCCCGCCGCTGTTTTTCCTCCTGAGCTCTCTGCTGGGCTGCTGGGAGAGGAAAGCGGGGGCGGGGGGGGGGGAGGATGAGGGGGGAGGAAGGAAAGGAGAGGGAGGGAGGGACAGAGAGAGAGAGAGAAGGGCTTCCCTCACGCTCCTCTTCCGCCTCCCGTAAGAGACTAGGCCACGGGGGCCAGTGGCGCAACGGAGAACGCGTCTGACTACGGATCAGGAGATTGCAGGTTCGACTCCTGCCTGGCTTGGGGTGTGGGTCCCTCGCTACCCCTGTGGTGGCATGGGTGGCCCTCCTTTTGCCACTCCCTTGGACCTCGCTCAAAGGAAAAGGACGCTCACAGGGCCAGCCTGCTAAAGGGCAGGGACACACCCTTTTCTGGAGGGATGCGCTCCCCAAGCAAGGCACCCCAGGCCAAAGGGTCGCCTACCTGACCCTGATGTGATTTGAACACATAACCTTCTGATCTGGAGTCAGATGCGCTACCGTTGCGCCACAGGGCCAGCTGATGGCAGGGAGAGCTTCTGGCAGCTGGGAACCTGAGTAAATAAAGAGCACCTGGCTGCTCAGCCTCTGAGGGCGGGGAGCCGCTGGCGAGGAAGGGCCGGCAAAAGAGGCGGGTCCCCGGCAAGAGAGGCGCTGCATTGGCCGTGAATCGAACACGGGCCTCCCGCGTGGCGGGCGAGAATTCTACCACTGAACCACCAATGCGCTGCTTCTTTGGGCCTGTCGGCGGAGCGGGTGCTCTCTGCCAAAGGCTTAAGCCAACACCGGCCGGGGCTGGAGCCCGCCCAGGCCTCCTTCGGGCCAGCCAAAGGGGGCCGCTCCGGGCCCTGTAGCCAGCAGCGGCCGGCCCTGGGTTTCTGTAGTGTAGTGGTTATCACATTCGCCTCACACGCGAAAGGTTCCTGGTTCGAAACCAGGCAGAAGCATCCCTGCTTTTGCGCCCGCTTCCGACGAGGTGGAGAAAAAGAGGCATTGGCGAGGTGCGCGGGTCGGGGCCTGGCGCCCAGGCGCCAAAGTGCGTCAGGCTCTCCCTTCCTGGTCTGTGCCCGCCGCTGTTTTTCCTCCTGAGCTCTCTGCTGGGCTGCTGGGAGAGGAAAGCGGGGGCGGGGGGGGGGGGAGGATGAGGGGGGAGGAAGGAAAGGAGAGGGAGGGAGGGACAGAGAGAGAGAGAGAAGGGCTTCCCTCACGCTCCTCTTCCGCCTCCCGTAAGAGACTAGGCCACGGGGGCCAGTGGCGCAACGGAGAACGCGTCTGACTACGGATCAGGAGATTGCAGGTTCGACTCCTGCCTGGCTTGGGGTGTGGGTCCCTCGCTACCCCTGTGGTGGCATGGGTGGCCCTCCTTTTGCCACTCCCTTGGACCTCGCTCAAAGGAAAAGGACGCTCACAGGGCCAGCCTGCTAAAGGGCAGGGACACACCCTTTTCTGGAGGGATGCGCTCCCCAAGCAAGGCACCCCAGGCCAAAGGGTCGCCTACCTGACCCTGATGTGATTTGAACACATAACCTTCTGATCTGGAGTCAGATGCGCTACCGTTGCGCCACAGGGCCAGCTGATGGCAGGGAGAGCTTCTGGCAGCTGGGAACCTGAGTAAATAAAGAGCACCTGGCTGCTCAGCCTCTGAGGGCGGGGAGCCGCTGGCGAGGAAGGGCCGGCAAAAGAGGCGGGTCCCCGGCAAGAGAGGCGCTGCATTGGCCGTGAATCGAACACGGGCCTCCCGCGTGGCGGGCGAGAATTCTACCACTGAACCACCAATGCGCTGCTTCTTTGGGCCTGTCGGCGGAGCGGGTGCTCTCTGCCAAAGGCTTAAGCCAACACCGGCCGGGGCTGGAGCCCGCCCAGGCCTCCTTCGGGCCAGCCAAAGGGGGCCGCTCCGGGCCCTGTAGCCAGCAGCGGCCGGCCCTGGGTTTCTGTAGTGTAGTGGTTATCACATTCGCCTCACACGCGAAAGGTCCCTGGTTCGAAACCAGGCAGAAGCATCCCTGCTTTTGCGCCCGCTTCCGACGAGGTGGAGAAAAAGAGGCATTGGCGAGGTGCGCGGGTCGGGGCCTGGCGCCCAGGCGCCAAAGTGCGTCAGGCTCTCCCTTCCTGGTCTGTGCCCGCCGCTGTTTTTCCTCCTGAGCTCTCTGCTGGGCTGCTGGGAGAGGAAAGCGGGGGCGGGGAGGATGAGGGGGGAGGAAGGAAAGGAGAGGGAGGGAGGGACAGAGAGAGAGAGAGAAGGGCTTCCCTCACGCTCCTCTTCCGCCTCCCGTAAGAGACTAGGCCACGGGGGCCAGTGGCGCAACGGAGAACGCGTCTGACTACGGATCAGGAGATTGCAGGTTCGACTCCTGCCTGGCTTGGGGTGTGGGTCCCTCGCTACCCCTGTGGTGGCATGGGTGGCCCTCCTTTTGCCACTCCCTTGGACCTCGCTCAAAGGAAAAGGACGCTCACAGGGCCAGCCTGCTAAAGGGCAGGGACACACCCTTTTCTGGAGGGATGCGCTCCCCAAGCAAGGCACCCCAGGCCAAAGGGTCGCCTACCTGACCCTGATGTGATTTGAACACATAACCTTCTGATCTGGAGTCAGATGCGCTACCGTTGCGCCACAGGGCCAGCTGATGGCAGGGAGAGCTTCTGGCAGCTGGGAACCTGAGTAAATAAAGAGCACCTGGCTGCTCAGCCTCTGAGGGCGGGGAGCCGCTGGCGAGGAAGGGCCGGCAAAAGAGGCGGGTCCCCGGCAAGAGAGGCGCTGCATTGGCCGTGAATCGAACACGGGCCTCCCGCGTGGCGGGCGAGAATTCTACCACTGAACCACCAATGCGCTGCTTCTTTGGGCCTGTCGGCGGAGCGGGTGCTCTCTGCCAAAGGCTTAAGCCAACACCGGCCGGGGCTGGAGCCCGCCCAGGCCTCCTTCGGGCCAGCCAAAGGGGGCCGCTCCGGGCCCTGTAGCCAGCAGCGGCCGGCCCTGGGTTTCTGTAGTGTAGTGGTTATCACATTCGCCTCACACGCGAAAGGTCCCTGGTTCGAAACCAGGCAGAAGCATCCCTGCTTTTGCGCCCGCTTCCGACGAGGTGGAGAAAAAGAGGCATTGGCGAGGTGCGCGGGTCGGGGCCTGGCGCCCAGGCGCCAAAGTGCGTCAGGCTCTCCCTTCCTGGTCTGTGCCCGCCGCTGTTTTTCCTCCTGAGCTCTCTGCTGGGCTGCTGGGAGAGGAAAGCGGGGGCGGGGGGGGGGGGGAGGATGAGGGGGGAGGAAGGAAAGGAGAGGGAGGGAGGGACAGAGAGAGAGAGAGAAGGGCTTCCCTCACGCTCCTCTTCCGCCTCCCGTAAGAGACTAGGCCACGGGGGCCAGTGGCGCAACGGAGAACGCGTCTGACTACGGATCAGGAGATTGCAGGTTCGACTCCTGCCTGGCTTGGGGTGTGGGTCCCTCGCTACCCCTGTGGTGGCATGGGTGGCCCTCCTTTTGCCACTCCCTTGGACCTCGCTCAAAGGAAAAGGACGCTCACAGGGCCAGCCTGCTAAAGGGCAGGGACACACCCTTTTCTGGAGGGATGCGCTCCCCAAGCAAGGCACCCCAGGCCAAAGGGTCGCCTACCTGACCCTGATGTGATTTGAACACATAACCTTCTGATCTGGAGTCAGATGCGCTACCGTTGCGCCACAGGGCCAGCTGATGGCAGGGAGAGCTTCTGGCAGCTGGGAACCTGAGTAAATAAAGAGCACCTGGCTGCTCAGCCTCTGAGGGCGGGGAGCCGCTGGCGAGGAAGGGCCGGCAAAAGAGGCGGGTCCCCGGCAAGAGAGGCGCTGCATTGGCCGTGAATCGAACACGGGCCTCCCGCGTGGCGGGCGAGAATTCTACCACTGAACCACCAATGCGCTGCTTCTTTGGGCCTGTCGGCGGAGCGGGTGCTCTCTGCCAAAGGCTTAAGCCAACACCGGCCGGGGCTGGAGCCCGCCCAGGCCTCCTTCGGGCCAGCCAAAGGGGGCCGCTCCGGGCCCTGTAGCCAGCAGCGGCCGGCCCTGGGTTTCTGTAGTGTAGTGGTTATCACATTCGCCTCACACGCGAAAGGTCCCTGGTTCGAAACCAGGCAGAAGCATCCCTGCTTTTGCGCCCGCTTCCGACGAGGTGGAGAAAAAGAGGCATTGGCGAGGTGCGCGGGTCGGGGCCTGGCGCCCAGGCGCCAAAGTGCGTCAGGCTCTCCCTTCCTGGTCTGTGCCCGCCGCTGTTTTTCCTCCTGAGCTCTCTGCTGGGCTGCTGGGAGAGGAAAGCGGGGGCGGGGGGGGGGGAGGATGAGGGGGGAGGAAGGAAAGGAGAGGGAGGGAGGGACAGAGAGAGAGAGAGAAGGGCTTCCCTCACGCTCCTCTTCCGCCTCCCGTAAGAGACTAGGCCACGGGGGCCAGTGGCGCAACGGAGAACGCGTCTGACTACGGATCAGGAGATTGCAGGTTCGACTCCTGCCTGGCTTGGGGTGTGGGTCCCTCGCTACCCCTGTGGTGGCATGGGTGGCCCTCCTTTTGCCACTCCCTTGGACCTCGCTCAAAGGAAAAGGACGCTCACAGGGCCAGCCTGCTAAAGGGCAGGGACACACCCTTTTCTGGAGGGATGCGCTCCCCAAGCAAGGCACCCCAGGCCAAAGGGTCGCCTACCTGACCCTGATGTGATTTGAACACATAACCTTCTGATCTGGAGTCAGATGCGCTACCGTTGCGCCACAGGGCCAGCTGATGGCAGGGAGAGCTTCTGGCAGCTGGGAACCTGAGTAAATAAAGAGCACCTGGCTGCTCAGCCTCTGAGGGCGGGGAGCCGCTGGCGAGGAAGGGCCGGCAAAAGAGGCGGGTCCCCGGCAAGAGAGGCGCTGCATTGGCCGTGAATCGAACACGGGCCTCCCGCGTGGCGGGCGAGAATTCTACCACTGAACCACCAATGCGCTGCTTCTTTGGGCCTGTCGGCGGAGCGGGTGCTCTCTGCCAAAGGCTTAAGCCAACACCGGCCGGGGCTGGAGCCCGCCCAGGCCTCCTTCGGGCCAGCCAAAGGGGGCCGCTCCGGGCCCTGTAGCCAGCAGCGGCCGGCCCTGGGTTTCTGTAGTGTAGTGGTTATCACATTCGCCTCACACGCGAAAGGTCCCTGGTTCGAAACCAGGCAGAAGCATCCCTGCTTTTGCGCCCGCTTCCGACGAGGTGGAGAAAAAGAGGCATTGGCGAGGTGCGCGGGTCGGGGCCTGGCGCCCAGGCGCCAAAGTGCGTCAGGCTCTCCCTTCCTGGTCTGTGCCCGCCGCTGTTTTTCCTCCTGAGCTCTCTGCTGGGCTGCTGGGAGAGGAAAGCGGGGGCGGGGGGGGGGGGAGGATGAGGGGGGAGGAAGGAAAGGAGAGGGAGGGAGGGACAGAGAGAGAGAGAGAAGGGCTTCCCTCACGCTCCTCTTCCGCCTCCCGTAAGAGACTAGGCCACGGGGGCCAGTGGCGCAACGGAGAACGCGTCTGACTACGGATCAGGAGATTGCAGGTTCGACTCCTGCCTGGCTTGGGGTGTGGGTCCCTCGCTACCCCTGTGGTGGCATGGGTGGCCCTCCTTTTGCCACTCCCTTGGACCTCGCTCAAAGGAAAAGGACGCTCACAGGGCCAGCCTGCTAAAGGGCAGGGACACACCCTTTTCTGGAGGGATGCGCTCCCCAAGCAAGGCACCCCAGGCCAAAGGGTCGCCTACCTGACCCTGATGTGATTTGAACACATAACCTTCTGATCTGGAGTCAGATGCGCTACCGTTGCGCCACAGGGCCAGCTGATGGCAGGGAGAGCTTCTGGCAGCTGGGAACCTGAGTAAATAAAGAGCACCTGGCTGCTCAGCCTCTGAGGGCGGGGAGCCGCTGGCGAGGAAGGGCCGGCAAAAGAGGCGGGTCCCCGGCAAGAGAGGCGCTGCATTGGCCGTGAATCGAACACGGGCCTCCCGCGTGGCGGGCGAGAATTCTACCACTGAACCACCAATGCGCTGCTTCTTTGGGCCTGTCGGCGGAGCGGGTGCTCTCTGCCAAAGGCTTAAGCCAACACCGGCCGGGGCTGGAGCCCGCCCAGGCCTCCTTCGGGCCAGCCAAAGGGGGCCGCTCCGGGCCCTGTAGCCAGCAGCGGCCGGCCCTGGGTTTCTGTAGTGTAGTGGTTATCACATTCGCCTCACACGCGAAAGGTTCCTGGTTCGAAACCAGGCAGAAGCATCCCTGCTTTTGCGCCCGCTTCCGACGAGGTGGAGAAAAAGAGGCATTGGCGAGGTGCGCGGGTCGGGGCCTGGCGCCCAGGCGCCAAAGTGCGTCAGGCTCTCCCTTCCTGGTCTGTGCCCGCCGCTGTTTTTCCTCCTGAGCTCTCTGCTGGGCTGCTGGGAGAGGAAAGCGGGGGCGGGGGGGGGGGGGGGAGGATGAGGGGGGAGGAAGGAAAGGAGAGGGAGGGAGGGACAGAGAGAGAGAGAGAAGGGCTTCCCTCACGCTCCTCTTCCGCCTCCCGTAAGAGACTAGGCCACGGGGGCCAGTGGCGCAACGGAGAACGCGTCTGACTACGGATCAGGAGATTGCAGGTTCGACTCCTGCCTGGCTTGGGGTGTGGGTCCCTCGCTACCCCTGTGGTGGCATGGGTGGCCCTCCTTTTGCCACTCCCTTGGACCTCGCTCAAAGGAAAAGGACGCTCACAGGGCCAGCCTGCTAAAGGGCAGGGACACACCCTTTTCTGGAGGGATGCGCTCCCCAAGCAAGGCACCCCAGGCCAAAGGGTCGCCTACCTGACCCTGATGTGATTTGAACACATAACCTTCTGATCTGGAGTCAGATGCGCTACCGTTGCGCCACAGGGCCAGCTGATGGCAGGGAGAGCTTCTGGCAGCTGGGAACCTGAGTAAATAAAGAGCACCTGGCTGCTCAGCCTCTGAGGGCGGGGAGCCGCTGGCGAGGAAGGGCCGGCAAAAGAGGCGGGTCCCCGGCAAGAGAGGCGCTGCATTGGCCGTGAATCGAACACGGGCCTCCCGCGTGGCGGGCGAGAATTCTACCACTGAACCACCAATGCGCTGCTTCTTTGGGCCTGTCGGCGGAGCGGGTGCTCTCTGCCAAAGGCTTAAGCCAACACCGGCCGGGGCTGGAGCCCGCCCAGGCCTCCTTCGGGCCAGCCAAAGGGGGCCGCTCCGGGCCCTGTAGCCAGCAGCGGCCGGCCCTGGGTTTCTGTAGTGTAGTGGTTATCACATTCGCCTCACACGCGAAAGGTCCCTGGTTCGAAACCAGGCAGAAGCATCCCTGCTTTTGCGCCCGCTTCCGACGAGGTGGAGAAAAAGAGGCATTGGCGAGGTGCGCGGGTCGGGGCCTGGCGCCCAGGCGCCAAAGTGCGTCAGGCTCTCCCTTCCTGGTCTGTGCCCGCCGCTGTTTTTCCTCCTGAGCTCTCTGCTGGGCTGCTGGGAGAGGAAAGCGGGGGCGGGGGGGGGAGGATGAGGGGGGAGGAAGGAAAGGAGAGGGAGGGAGGGACAGAGAGAGAGAGAGAAGGGCTTCCCTCACGCTCCTCTTCCGCCTCCCGTAAGAGACTAGGCCACGGGGGCCAGTGGCGCAACGGAGAACGCGTCTGACTACGGATCAGGAGATTGCAGGTTCGACTCCTGCCTGGCTTGGGGTGTGGGTCCCTCGCTACCCCTGTGGTGGCATGGGTGGCCCTCCTTTTGCCACTCCCTTGGACCTCGCTCAAAGGAAAAGGACGCTCACAGGGCCAGCCTGCTAAAGGGCAGGGACACACCCTTTTCTGGAGGGATGCGCTCCCCAAGCAAGGCACCCCAGGCCAAAGGGTCGCCTACCTGACCCTGATGTGATTTGAACACATAACCTTCTGATCTGGAGTCAGATGCGCTACCGTTGCGCCACAGGGCCAGCTGATGGCAGGGAGAGCTTCTGGCAGCTGGGAACCTGAGTAAATAAAGAGCACCTGGCTGCTCAGCCTCTGAGGGCGGGGAGCCGCTGGCGAGGAAGGGCCGGCAAAAGAGGCGGGTCCCCGGCAAGAGAGGCGCTGCATTGGCCGTGAATCGAACACGGGCCTCCCGCGTGGCGGGCGAGAATTCTACCACTGAACCACCAATGCGCTGCTTCTTTGGGCCTGTCGGCGGAGCGGGTGCTCTCTGCCAAAGGCTTAAGCCAACACCGGCCGGGGCTGGAGCCCGCCCAGGCCTCCTTCGGGCCAGCCAAAGGGGGCCGCTCCGGGCCCTGTAGCCAGCAGCGGCCGGCCCTGGGTTTCTGTAGTGTAGTGGTTATCACATTCGCCTCACACGCGAAAGGTCCCTGGTTCGAAACCAGGCAGAAGCATCCCTGCTTTTGCGCCCGCTTCCGACGAGGTGGAGAAAAAGAGGCATTGGCGAGGTGCGCGGGTCGGGGCCTGGCGCCCAGGCGCCAAAGTGCGTCAGGCTCTCCCTTCCTGGTCTGTGCCCGCCGCTGTTTTTCCTCCTGAGCTCTCTGCTGGGCTGCTGGGAGAGGAAAGCGGGGGCGGGGGGGGGGGAGGATGAGGGGGGAGGAAGGAAAGGAGAGGGAGGGAGGGACAGAGAGAGAGAGAGAAGGGCTTCCCTCACGCTCCTCTTCCGCCTCCCGTAAGAGACTAGGCCACGGGGGCCAGTGGCGCAACGGAGAACGCGTCTGACTACGGATCAGGAGATTGCAGGTTCGACTCCTGCCTGGCTTGGGGTGTGGGTCCCTCGCTACCCCTGTGGTGGCATGGGTGGCCCTCCTTTTGCCACTCCCTTGGACCTCGCTCAAAGGAAAAGGACGCTCACAGGGCCAGCCTGCTAAAGGGCAGGGACACACCCTTTTCTGGAGGGATGCGCTCCCCAAGCAAGGCACCCCAGGCCAAAGGGTCGCCTACCTGACCCTGATGTGATTTGAACACATAACCTTCTGATCTGGAGTCAGATGCGCTACCGTTGCGCCACAGGGCCAGCTGATGGCAGGGAGAGCTTCTGGCAGCTGGGAACCTGAGTAAATAAAGAGCACCTGGCTGCTCAGCCTCTGAGGGCGGGGAGCCGCTGGCGAGGAAGGGCCGGCAAAAGAGGCGGGTCCCCGGCAAGAGAGGCGCTGCATTGGCCGTGAATCGAACACGGGCCTCCCGCGTGGCGGGCGAGAATTCTACCACTGAACCACCAATGCGCTGCTTCTTTGGGCCTGTCGGCGGAGCGGGTGCTCTCTGCCAAAGGCTTAAGCCAACACCGGCCGGGGCTGGAGCCCGCCCAGGCCTCCTTCGGGCCAGCCAAAGGGGGCCGCTCCGGGCCCTGTAGCCAGCAGCGGCCGGCCCTGGGTTTCTGTAGTGTAGTGGTTATCACATTCGCCTCACACGCGAAAGGTCCCTGGTTCGAAACCAGGCAGAAGCATCCCTGCTTTTGCGCCCGCTTCCGACGAGGTGGAGAAAAAGAGGCATTGGCGAGGTGCGCGGGTCGGGGCCTGGCGCCCAGGCGCCAAAGTGCGTCAGGCTCTCCCTTCCTGGTCTGTGCCCGCCGCTGTTTTTCCTCCTGAGCTCTCTGCTGGGCTGCTGGGAGAGGAAAGCGGGGGCGGGGGGGGGGGAGGATGAGGGGGGAGGAAGGAAAGGAGAGGGAGGGAGGGACAGAGAGAGAGAGAGAAGGGCTTCCCTCACGCTCCTCTTCCGCCTCCCGTAAGAGACTAGGCCACGGGGGCCAGTGGCGCAACGGAGAACGCGTCTGACTACGGATCAGGAGATTGCAGGTTCGACTCCTGCCTGGCTTGGGGTGTGGGTCCCTCGCTACCCCTGTGGTGGCATGGGTGGCCCTCCTTTTGCCACTCCCTTGGACCTCGCTCAAAGGAAAAGGACGCTCACAGGGCCAGCCTGCTAAAGGGCAGGGACACACCCTTTTCTGGAGGGATGCGCTCCCCAAGCAAGGTACCCCAGGCCAAAGGGTCGCCTACCTGACCCTGATGTGATTTGAACACATAACCTTCTGATCTGGAGTCAGATGCGCTACCGTTGCGCCACAGGGCCAGCTGATGGCAGGGAGAGCTTCTGGCAGCTGGGAACCTGAGTAAATAAAGAGCACCTGGCTGCTCAGCCTCTGAGGGCGGGGAGCCGCTGGCGAGGAAGGGCCGGCAAAAGAGGCGGGTCCCCGGCAAGAGAGGCGCTGCATTGGCCGTGAATCGAACACGGGCCTCCCGCGTGGCGGGCGAGAATTCTACCACTGAACCACCAATGCGCTGCTTCTTTGGGCCTGTCGGCGGAGCGGGTGCTCTCTGCCAAAGGCTTAAGCCAACACCGGCCGGGGCTGGAGCCCGCCCAGGCCTCCTTCGGGCCAGCCAAAGGGGGCCGCTCCGGGCCCTGTAGCCAGCAGCGGCCGGCCCTGGGTTTCTGTAGTGTAGTGGTTATCACATTCGCCTCACACGCGAAAGGTCCCTGGTTCGAAACCAGGCAGAAGCATCCCTGCTTTTGCGCCCGCTTCCGACGAGGTGGAGAAAAAGAGGCATTGGCGAGGTGCGCGGGTCGGGGCCTGGCGCCCAGGCGCCAAAGTGCGTCAGGCTCTCCCTTCCTGGTCTGTGCCCGCCGCTGTTTTTCCTCCTGAGCTCTCTGCTGGGCTGCTGGGAGAGGAAAGCGGGGGCGGGGGGGGGGAGGATGAGGGGGGAGGAAGGAAAGGAGAGGGAGGGAGGGACAGAGAGAGAGAGAGAAGGGCTTCCCTCACGCTCCTCTTCCGCCTCCCGTAAGAGACTAGGCCACGGGGGCCAGTGGCGCAACGGAGAACGCGTCTGACTACGGATCAGGAGATTGCAGGTTCGACTCCTGCCTGGCTTGGGGTGTGGGTCCCTCGCTACCCCTGTGGTGGCATGGGTGGCCCTCCTTTTGCCACTCCCTTGGACCTCGCTCAAAGGAAAAGGACGCTCACAGGGCCAGCCTGCTAAAGGGCAGGGACACACCCTTTTCTGGAGGGATGCGCTCCCCAAGCAAGGTACCCCAGGCCAAAGGGTCGCCTACCTGACCCTGATGTGATTTGAACACATAACCTTCTGATCTGGAGTCAGATGCGCTACCGTTGCGCCACAGGGCCAGCTGATGGCAGGGAGAGCTTCTGGCAGCTGGGAACCTGAGTAAATAAAGAGCACCTGGCTGCTCAGCCTCTGAGGGCGGGGAGCCGCTGGCGAGGAAGGGCCGGCAAAAGAGGCGGGTCCCCGGCAAGAGAGGCGCTGCATTGGCCGTGAATCGAACACGGGCCTCCCGCGTGGCGGGCGAGAATTCTACCACTGAACCACCAATGCGCTGCTTCTTTGGGCCTGTCGGCGGAGCGGGTGCTCTCTGCCAAAGGCTTAAGCCAACACCGGCCGGGGCTGGAGCCCGCCCAGGCCTCCTTCGGGCCAGCCAAAGGGGGCCGCTCCGGGCCCTGTAGCCAGCAGCGGCCGGCCCTGGGTTTCTGTAGTGTAGTGGTTATCACATTCGCCTCACACGCGAAAGGTCCCTGGTTCGAAACCAGGCAGAAGCATCCCTGCTTTTGCGCCCGCTTCCGACGAGGTGGAGAAAAAGAGGCATTGGCGAGGTGCGCGGGTCGGGGCCTGGCGCCCAGGCGCCAAAGTGCGTCAGGCTCTCCCTTCCTGGTCTGTGCCCGCCGCTGTTTTTCCTCCTGAGCTCTCTGCTGGGCTGCTGGGAGAGGAAAGCGGGGGCGGGGGGGGGGGGGAGGATGAGGGGGGAGGAAGGAAAGGAGAGGGAGGGAGGGACAGAGAGAGAGAGAGAAGGGCTTCCCTCACGCTCCTCTTCCGCCTCCCGTAAGAGACTAGGCCACGGGGGCCAGTGGCGCAACGGAGAACGCGTCTGACTACGGATCAGGAGATTGCAGGTTCGACTCCTGCCTGGCTTGGGGTGTGGGTCCCTCGCTACCCCTGTGGTGGCATGGGTGGCCCTCCTTTTGCCACTCCCTTGGACCTCGCTCAAAGGAAAAGGACGCTCACAGGGCCAGCCTGCTAAAGGGCAGGGACACACCCTTTTCTGGAGGGATGCGCTCCCCAAGCAAGGCACCCCAGGCCAAAGGGTCGCCTACCTGACCCTGATGTGATTTGAACACATAACCTTCTGATCTGGAGTCAGATGCGCTACCGTTGCGCCACAGGGCCAGCTGATGGCAGGGAGAGCTTCTGGCAGCTGGGAACCTGAGTAAATAAAGAGCACCTGGCTGCTCAGCCTCTGAGGGCGGGGAGCCGCTGGCGAGGAAGGGCCGGCAAAAGAGGCGGGTCCCCGGCAAGAGAGGCGCTGCATTGGCCGTGAATCGAACACGGGCCTCCCGCGTGGCGGGCGAGAATTCTACCACTGAACCACCAATGCGCTGCTTCTTTGGGCCTGTCGGCGGAGCGGGTGCTCTCTGCCAAAGGCTTAAGCCAACACCGGCCGGGGCTGGAGCCCGCCCAGGCCTCCTTCGGGCCAGCCAAAGGGGGCCGCTCCGGGCCCTGTAGCCAGCAGCGGCCGGCCCTGGGTTTCTGTAGTGTAGTGGTTATCACATTCGCCTCACACGCGAAAGGTCCCTGGTTCGAAACCAGGCAGAAGCATCCCTGCTTTTGCGCCCGCTTCCGACGAGGTGGAGAAAAAGAGGCATTGGCGAGGTGCGCGGGTCGGGGCCTGGCGCCCAGGCGCCAAAGTGCGTCAGGCTCTCCCTTCCTGGTCTGTGCCCGCCGCTGTTTTTCCTCCTGAGCTCTCTGCTGGGCTGCTGGGAGAGGAAAGCGGGGGCGGGGGGGGGGAGGATGAGGGGGGAGGAAGGAAAGGAGAGGGAGGGAGGGACAGAGAGAGAGAGAGAAGGGCTTCCCTCACGCTCCTCTTCCGCCTCCCGTAAGAGACTAGGCCACGGGGGCCAGTGGTGCAACGGAGAACGCGTCTGACTACGGATCAGGAGATTGCAGGTTCGACTCCTGCCTGGCTTGGGGTGTGGGTCCCTCGCTACCCCTGTGGTGGCATGGGTGGCCCTCCTTTTGCCACTCCCTTGGACCTCGCTCAAAGGAAAAGGACGCTCACAGGGCCAGCCTGCTAAAGGGCAGGGACACACCCTTTTCTGGAGGGATGCGCTCCCCAAGCAAGGCACCCCAGGCCAAAGGGTCGCCTACCTGACCCTGATGTGATTTGAACACATAACCTTCTGATCTGGAGTCAGATGCGCTACCGTTGCGCCACAGGGCCAGCTGATGGCAGGGAGAGCTTCTGGCAGCTGGGAACCTGAGTAAATAAAGAGCACCTGGCTGCTCAGCCTCTGAGGGCGGGGAGCCGCTGGCGAGGAAGGGCCGGCAAAAGAGGCGGGTCCCCGGCAAGAGAGGCGCTGCATTGGCCGTGAATCGAACACGGGCCTCCCGCGTGGCGGGCGAGAATTCTACCACTGAACCACCAATGCGCTGCTTCTTTGGGCCTGTCGGCGGAGCGGGTGCTCTCTGCCAAAGGCTTAAGCCAACACCGGCCGGGGCTGGAGCCCGCCCAGGCCTCCTTCGGGCCAGCCAAAGGGGGCCGCTCCGGGCCCTGTAGCCAGCAGCGGCCGGCCCTGGGTTTCTGTAGTGTAGTGGTTATCACATTCGCCTCACACGCGAAAGGTCCCTGGTTCGAAACCAGGCAGAAGCATCCCTGCTTTTGCGCCCGCTTCCGACGAGGTGGAGAAAAAGAGGCATTGGCGAGGTGCGCGGGTCGGGGCCTGGCGCCCAGGCGCCAAAGTGCGTCAGGCTCTCCCTTCCTGGTCTGTGCCCGCCGCTGTTTTTCCTCCTGAGCTCTCTGCTGGGCTGCTGGGAGAGGAAAGCGGGGGCGGGGGGGGGGGGAGGATGAGGGGGGAGGAAGGAAAGGAGAGGGAGGGAGGGACAGAGAGAGAGAGAGAAGGGCTTCCCTCACGCTCCTCTTCCGCCTCCCGTAAGAGACTAGGCCACGGGGGCCAGTGGCGCAACGGAGAACGCGTCTGACTACGGATCAGGAGATTGCAGGTTCAACTCCTGCCTGGCTTGGGGGTGTGGGTCCCTCGCTACCCCTGTGGTGGCAT
Organism: Sternotherus odoratus; assembly: GCA_032164245.1. NCBI lineage: Eukaryota > Metazoa > Chordata > Testudines > Kinosternidae > Sternotherus > Sternotherus odoratus. The sequence continues at coordinate 103,036,670 of JAVMKO010000003.1, forward strand.
GGGTGGCCCTCCTTTTGCCACTCCCTTGGACCTCGCTCAAAGGAAAAGGACGCTCACAGGGCCAGCCTGCTAAAGGGCAGGGACACACCCTTTTCTGGAGGGATGCGCTCCCCAAGCAAGGCACCCCAGGCCAAAGGGTCGCCTACCTGACCCTGATGTGATTTGAACACATAACCTTCTGATCTGGAGTCAGATGCGCTACCGTTGCGCCACAGGGCCAGCTGATGGCAGGGAGAGCTTCTGGCAGCTGGGAACCTGAGTAAATAAAGAGCACCTGGCTGCTCAGCCTCTGAGGGCGGGGAGCCGCTGGCGAGGAAGGGCCGGCAAAAGAGGCGGGTCCCCGGCAAGAGAGGCGCTGCATTGGCCGTGAATCGAACACGGGCCTCCCGCGTGGCGGGCGAGAATTCTACCACTGAACCACCAATGCGCTGCTTCTTTGGGCCTGTCGGCGGAGCGGGTGCTCTCTGCCAAAGGCTTAAGCCAACACCGGCCGGGGCTGGAGCCCGCCCAGGCCTCCTTCGGGCCAGCCAAAGGGGGCCGCTCCGGGCCCTGTAGCCAGCAGCGGCCGGCCCTGGGTTTCTGTAGTGTAGTGGTTATCACATTCGCCTCACACGCGAAAGGTCCCTGGTTCGAAACCAGGCAGAAGCATCCCTGCTTTTGCGCCCGCTTCCGACGAGGTGGAGAAAAAGAGGCATTGGCGAGGTGCGCGGGTCGGGGCCTGGCGCCCAGGCGCCAAAGTGCGTCAGGCTCTCCCTTCCTGGTCTGTGCCCGCCGCTGTTTTTCCTCCTGAGCTCTCTGCTGGGCTGCTGGGAGAGGAAAGCGGGGGCGGGGGGGGGGAGGATGAGGGGGGAGGAAGGAAAGGAGAGGGAGGGAGGGACAGAGAGAGAGAGAGAAGGGCTTCCCTCACGCTCCTCTTCCGCCTCCCGTAAGAGACTAGGCCACGGGGGCCAGTGGCGCAACGGAGAACGCGTCTGACTACGGATCAGGAGATTGCAGGTTCGACTCCTGCCTGGCTTGGGGTGTGGGTCCCTCGCTACCCCTGTGGTGGCATGGGTGGCCCTCCTTTTGCCACTCCCTTGGACCTCGCTCAAAGGAAAAGGACGCTCACAGGGCCAGCCTGCTAAAGGGCAGGGACACACCCTTTTCTGGAGGGATGCGCTCCCCAAGCAAGGCACCCCAGGCCAAAGGGTCGCCTACCTGACCCTGATGTGATTTGAACACATAACCTTCTGATCTGGAGTCAGATGCGCTACCGTTGCGCCACAGGGCCAGCTGATGGCAGGGAGAGCTTCTGGCAGCTGGGAACCTGAGTAAATAAAGAGCACCTGGCTGCTCAGCCTCTGAGGGCGGGGAGCCGCTGGCGAGGAAGGGCCGGCAAAAGAGGCGGGTCCCCGGCAAGAGAGGCGCTGCATTGGCCGTGAATCGAACACGGGCCTCCCGCGTGGCGGGCGAGAATTCTACCACTGAACCACCAATGCGCTGCTTCTTTGGGCCTGTCGGCGGAGCGGGTGCTCTCTGCCAAAGGCTTAAGCCAACACCGGCCGGGGCTGGAGCCCGCCCAGGCCTCCTTCGGGCCAGCCAAAGGGGGCCGCTCCGGGCCCTGTAGCCAGCAGCGGCCGGCCCTGGGTTTCTGTAGTGTAGTGGTTATCACATTCGCCTCACACGCGAAAGGTCCCTGGTTCGAAACCAGGCAGAAGCATCCCTGCTTTTGCGCCCGCTTCCGACGAGGTGGAGAAAAAGAGGCATTGGCGAGGTGCGCGGGTCGGGGCCTGGCGCCCAGGCGCCAAAGTGCGTCAGGCTCTCCCTTCCTGGTCTGTGCCCGCCGCTGTTTTTCCTCCTGAGCTCTCTGCTGGGCTGCTGGGAGAGGAAAGCGGGGGCGGGGGGGGGGGGAGGATGAGGGGGGAGGAAGGAAAGGAGAGGGAGGGAGGGACAGAGAGAGAGAGAGAAGGGCTTCCCTCACGCTCCTCTTCCGCCTCCCGTAAGAGACTAGGCCACGGGGGCCAGTGGCGCAACGGAGAACGCGTCTGACTACGGATCAGGAGATTGCAGGTTCGACTCCTGCCTGGCTTGGGGTGTGGGTCCCTCGCTACCCCTGTGGTGGCATGGGTGGCCCTCCTTTTGCCACTCCCTTGGACCTCGCTCAAAGGAAAAGGACGCTCACAGGGCCAGCCTGCTAAAGGGCAGGGACACACCCTTTTCTGGAGGGATGCGCTCCCCAAGCAAGGCACCCCAGGCCAAAGGGTCGCCTACCTGACCCTGATGTGATTTGAACACATAACCTTCTGATCTGGAGTCAGATGCGCTACCGTTGCGCCACAGGGCCAGCTGATGGCAGGGAGAGCTTCTGGCAGCTGGGAACCTGAGTAAATAAAGAGCACCTGGCTGCTCAGCCTCTGAGGGCGGGGAGCCGCTGGCGAGGAAGGGCCGGCAAAAGAGGCGGGTCCCCGGCAAGAGAGGCGCTGCATTGGCCGTGAATCGAACACGGGCCTCCCGCGTGGCGGGCGAGAATTCTACCACTGAACCACCAATGCGCTGCTTCTTTGGGCCTGTCGGCGGAGCGGGTGCTCTCTGCCAAAGGCTTAAGCCAACACCGGCCGGGGCTGGAGCCCGCCCAGGCCTCCTTCGGGCCAGCCAAAGGGGGCCGCTCCGGGCCCTGTAGCCAGCAGCGGCCGGCCCTGGGTTTCTGTAGTGTAGTGGTTATCACATTCGCCTCACACGCGAAAGGTCCCTGGTTCGAAACCAGGCAGAAGCATCCCTGCTTTTGCGCCCGCTTCCGACGAGGTGGAGAAAAAGAGGCATTGGCGAGGTGCGCGGGTCGGGGCCTGGCGCCCAGGCGCCAAAGTGCGTCAGGCTCTCCCTTCCTGGTCTGTGCCCGCCGCTGTTTTTCCTCCTGAGCTCTCTGCTGGGCTGCTGGGAGAGGAAAGCGGGGGCGGGGGGGGGGGAGGATGAGGGGGGAGGAAGGAAAGGAGAGGGAGGGAGGGACAGAGAGAGAGAGAGAAGGGCTTCCCTCACGCTCCTCTTCCGCCTCCCGTAAGAGACTAGGCCACGGGGGCCAGTGGCGCAACGGAGAACGCGTCTGACTACGGATCAGGAGATTGCAGGTTCGACTCCTGCCTGGCTTGGGGGTGTGGGTCCCTCGCTACCCCTGTGGTGGCATGGGTGGCCCTCCTTTTGCCACTCCCTTGGACCTCGCTCAAAGGAAAAGGACGCTCACAGGGCCAGCCTGCTAAAGGGCAGGGACACACCCTTTTCTGGAGGGATGCGCTCCCCAAGCAAGGCACCCCAGGCCAAAGGGTCGCCTACCTGACCCTGATGTGATTTGAACACATAACCTTCTGATCTGGAGTCAGATGCGCTACCGTTGCGCCACAGGGCCAGCTGATGGCAGGGAGAGCTTCTGGCAGCTGGGAACCTGAGTAAATAAAGAGCACCTGGCTGCTCAGCCTCTGAGGGCGGGGAGCCGCTGGCGAGGAAGGGCCGGCAAAAGAGGCGGGTCCCCGGCAAGAGAGGCGCTGCATTGGCCGTGAATCGAACACGGGCCTCCCGCGTGGCGGGCGAGAATTCTACCACTGAACCACCAATGCGCTGCTTCTTTGGGCCTGTCGGCGGAGCGGGTGCTCTCTGCCAAAGGCTTAAGCCAACACCGGCCGGGGCTGGAGCCCGCCCAGGCCTCCTTCGGGCCAGCCAAAGGGGGCCGCTCCGGGCCCTGTAGCCAGCAGCGGCCGGCCCTGGGTTTCTGTAGTGTAGTGGTTATCACATTCGCCTCACACGCGAAAGGTCCCTGGTTCGAAACCAGGCAGAAGCATCCCTGCTTTTGCGCCCGCTTCCGACGAGGTGGAGAAAAAGAGGCATTGGCGAGGTGCGCGGGTCGGGGCCTGGCGCCCAGGCGCCAAAGTGCGTCAGGCTCTCCCTTCCTGGTCTGTGCCCGCCGCTGTTTTTCCTCCTGAGCTCTCTGCTGGGCTGCTGGGAGAGGAAAGCGGGGGCGGGGGGGGGGGAGGATGAGGGGGGAGGAAGGAAAGGAGAGGGAGGGAGGGACAGAGAGAGAGAGAGAAGGGCTTCCCTCACGCTCCTCTTCCGCCTCCCGTAAGAGACTAGGCCACGGGGGCCAGTGGCGCAACGGAGAACGCGTCTGACTACGGATCAGGAGATTGCAGGTTCGACTCCTGCCTGGCTTGGGGTGTGGGTCCCTCGCTACCCCTGTGGTGGCATGGGTGGCCCTCCTTTTGCCACTCCCTTGGACCTCGCTCAAAGGAAAAGGACGCTCACAGGGCCAGCCTGCTAAAGGGCAGGGACACACCCTTTTCTGGAGGGATGCGCTCCCCAAGCAAGGCACCCCAGGCCAAAGGGTCGCCTACCTGACCCTGATGTGATTTGAACACATAACCTTCTGATCTGGAGTCAGATGCGCTACCGTTGCGCCACAGGGCCAGCTGATGGCAGGGAGAGCTTCTGGCAGCTGGGAACCTGAGTAAATAAAGAGCACCTGGCTGCTCAGCCTCTGAGGGCGGGGAGCCGCTGGCGAGGAAGGGCCGGCAAAAGAGGCGGGTCCCCGGCAAGAGAGGCGCTGCATTGGCCGTGAATCGAACACGGGCCTCCCGCGTGGCGGGCGAGAATTCTACCACTGAACCACCAATGCGCTGCTTCTTTGGGCCTGTCGGCGGAGCGGGTGCTCTCTGCCAAAGGCTTAAGCCAACACCGGCCGGGGCTGGAGCCCGCCCAGGCCTCCTTCGGGCCAGCCAAAGGGGGCCGCTCCGGGCCCTGTAGCCAGCAGCGGCCGGCCCTGGGTTTCTGTAGTGTAGTGGTTATCACATTCGCCTCACACGCGAAAGGTCCCTGGTTCGAAACCAGGCAGAAGCATCCCTGCTTTTGCGCCCGCTTCCGACGAGGTGGAGAAAAAGAGGCATTGGCGAGGTGCGCGGGTCGGGGCCTGGCGCCCAGGCGCCAAAGTGCGTCAGGCTCTCCCTTCCTGGTCTGTGCCCGCCGCTGTTTTTCCTCCTGAGCTCTCTGCTGGGCTGCTGGGAGAGGAAAGCGGGGGCGGGGGGGGGGGAGGATGAGGGGGGAGGAAGGAAAGGAGAGGGAGGGAGGGACAGAGAGAGAGAGAGAAGGGCTTCCCTCACGCTCCTCTTCCGCCTCCCGTAAGAGACTAGGCCACGGGGGCCAGTGGCGCAACGGAGAACGCGTCTGACTACGGATCAGGAGATTGCAGGTTCGACTCCTGCCTGGCTTGGGGTGTGGGTCCCTCGCTACCCCTGTGGTGGCATGGGTGGCCCTCCTTTTGCCACTCCCTTGGACCTCGCTCAAAGGAAAAGGACGCTCACAGGGCCAGCCTGCTAAAGGGCAGGGACACACCCTTTTCTGGAGGGATGCGCTCCCCAAGCAAGGCACCCCAGGCCAAAGGGTCGCCTACCTGACCCTGATGTGATTTGAACACATAACCTTCTGATCTGGAGTCAGATGCGCTACCGTTGCGCCACAGGGCCAGCTGATGGCAGGGAGAGCTTCTGGCAGCTGGGAACCTGAGTAAATAAAGAGCACCTGGCTGCTCAGCCTCTGAGGGCGGGGAGCCGCTGGCGAGGAAGGGCCGGCAAAAGAGGCGGGTCCCCGGCAAGAGAGGCGCTGCATTGGCCGTGAATCGAACACGGGCCTCCCGCGTGGCGGGCGAGAATTCTACCACTGAACCACCAATGCGCTGCTTCTTTGGGCCTGTCGGCGGAGCGGGTGCTCTCTGCCAAAGGCTTAAGCCAACACCGGCCGGGGCTGGAGCCCGCCCAGGCCTCCTTCGGGCCAGCCAAAGGGGGCCGCTCCGGGCCCTGTAGCCAGCAGCGGCCGGCCCTGGGTTTCTGTAGTGTAGTGGTTATCACATTCGCCTCACACGCGAAAGGTCCCTGGTTCGAAACCAGGCAGAAGCATCCCTGCTTTTGCGCCCGCTTCCGACGAGGTGGAGAAAAAGAGGCATTGGCGAGGTGCGCGGGTCGGGGCCTGGCGCCCAGGCGCCAAAGTGCGTCAGGCTCTCCCTTCCTGGTCTGTGCCCGCCGCTGTTTTTCCTCCTGAGCTCTCTGCTGGGCTGCTGGGAGAGGAAAGCGGGGGCGGGGGGGGGGGGAGGATGAGGGGGGAGGAAGGAAAGGAGAGGGAGGGAGGGACAGAGAGAGAGAGAGAAGGGCTTCCCTCACGCTCCTCTTCCGCCTCCCGTAAGAGACTAGGCCACGGGGGCCAGTGGCGCAACGGAGAACGCGTCTGACTACGGATCAGGAGATTGCAGGTTCGACTCCTGCCTGGCTTGGGGTGTGGGTCCCTCGCTACCCCTGTGGTGGCATGGGTGGCCCTCCTTTTGCCACTCCCTTGGACCTCGCTCAAAGGAAAAGGACGCTCACAGGGCCAGCCTGCTAAAGGGCAGGGACACACCCTTTTCTGGAGGGATGCGCTCCCCAAGCAAGGCACCCCAGGCCAAAGGGTCGCCTACCTGACCCTGATGTGATTTGAACACATAACCTTCTGATCTGGAGTCAGATGCGCTACCGTTGCGCCACAGGGCCAGCTGATGGCAGGGAGAGCTTCTGGCAGCTGGGAACCTGAGTAAATAAAGAGCACCTGGCTGCTCAGCCTCTGAGGGCGGGGAGCCGCTGGCGAGGAAGGGCCGGCAAAAGAGGCGGGTCCCCGGCAAGAGAGGCGCTGCATTGGCTGTGAATCGAACACGGGCCTCCCGCGTGGCGGGCGAGAATTCTACCACTGAACCACCAATGCGCTGCTTCTTTGGGCCTGTCGGCGGAGCGGGTGCTCTCTGCCAAAGGCTTAAGCCAACACCGGCCGGGGCTGGAGCCCGCCCAGGCCTCCTTCGGGCCAGCCAAAGGGGGCCGCTCCGGGCCCTGTAGCCAGCAGCGGCCGGCCCTGGGTTTCTGTAGTGTAGTGGTTATCACATTCGCCTCACACGCGAAAGGTCCCTGGTTCGAAACCAGGCAGAAGCATCCCTGCTTTTGCGCCCGCTTCCGACGAGGTGGAGAAAAAGAGGCATTGGCGAGGTGCGCGGGTCGGGGCCTGGCGCCCAGGCGCCAAAGTGCGTCAGGCTCTCCCTTCCTGGTCTGTGCCCGCCGCTGTTTTTCCTCCTGAGCTCTCTGCTGGGCTGCTGGGAGAGGAAAGCGGGGGCGGGGGGGGGGGGGAGGATGAGGGGGGAGGAAGGAAAGGAGAGGGAGGGAGGGACAGAGAGAGAGAGAGAAGGGCTTCCCTCACGCTCCTCTTCCGCCTCCCGTAAGAGACTAGGCCACGGGGGCCAGTGGCGCAGCGGAGAACGCGTCTGACTACGGATCAGGAGATTGCAGGTTCGACTCCTGCCTGGCTTGGGGTGTGGGTCCCTCGCTACCCCTGTGGTGGCATGGGTGGCCCTCCTTTTGCCACTCCCTTGGACCTCGCTCAAAGGAAAAGGACGCTCACAGGGCCAGCCTGCTAAAGGGCAGGGACACACCCTTTTCTGGAGGGATGCGCTCCCCAAGCAAGGCACCCCAGGCCAAAGGGTCGCCTACCTGACCCTGATGTGATTTGAACACATAACCTTCTGATCTGGAGTCAGATGCGCTACCGTTGCGCCACAGGGCCAGCTGATGGCAGGGAGAGCTTCTGGCAGCTGGGAACCTGAGTAAATAAAGAGCACCTGGCTGCTCAGCCTCTGAGGGCGGGGAGCCGCTGGCGAGGAAGGGCCGGCAAAAGAGGCGGGTCCCCGGCAAGAGAGGCGCTGCATTGGCCGTGAATCGAACACGGGCCTCCCGCGTGGCGGGCGAGAATTCTACCACTGAACCACCAATGCGCTGCTTCTTTGGGCCTGTCGGCGGAGCGGGTGCTCTCTGCCAAAGGCTTAAGCCAACACCGGCCGGGGCTGGAGCCCGCCCAGGCCTCCTTCGGGCCAGCCAAAGGGGGCCGCTCCGGGCCCTGTAGCCAGCAGCGGCCGGCCCTGGGTTTCTGTAGTGTAGTGGTTATCACATTCGCCTCACACGCGAAAGGTCCCTGGTTCGAAACCAGGCAGAAGCATCCCTGCTTTTGCGCCCGCTTCCGACGAGGTGGAGAAAAAGAGGCATTGGCGAGGTGCGCGGGTCGGGGCCTGGCGCCCAGGCGCCAAAGTGCGTCAGGCTCTCCCTTCCTGGTCTGTGCCCGCCGCTGTTTTTCCTCCTGAGCTCTCTGCTGGGCTGCTGGGAGAGGAAAGCGGGGGCGGGGGGGGGGAGGATGAGGGGGGAGGAAGGAAAGGAGAGGGAGGGAGGGACAGAGAGAGAGAGAGAAGGGCTTCCCTCACGCTCCTCTTCCGCCTCCCGTAAGAGACTAGGCCACGGGGGCCAGTGGCGCAACGGAGAACGCGTCTGACTACGGATCAGGAGATTGCAGGTTCGACTCCTGCCTGGCTTGGGGTGTGGGTCCCTCGCTACCCCTGTGGTGGCATGGGTGGCCCTCCTTTTGCCACTCCCTTGGACCTCGCTCAAAGGAAAAGGACGCTCACAGGGCCAGCCTGCTAAAGGGCAGGGACACACCCTTTTCTGGAGGGATGCGCTCCCCAAGCAAGGTACCCCAGGCCAAAGGGTCGCCTACCTGACCCTGATGTGATTTGAACACATAACCTTCTGATCTGGAGTCAGATGCGCTACCGTTGCGCCACAGGGCCAGCTGATGGCAGGGAGAGCTTCTGGCAGCTGGGAACCTGAGTAAATAAAGAGCACCTGGCTGCTCAGCCTCTGAGGGCGGGGAGCCGCTGGCGAGGAAGGGCCGGCAAAAGAGGCGGGTCCCCGGCAAGAGAGGCGCTGCATTGGCCGTGAATCGAACACGGGCCTCCCGCGTGGCGGGCGAGAATTCTACCACTGAACCACCAATGCGCTGCTTCTTTGGGCCTGTCGGCGGAGCGGGTGCTCTCTGCCAAAGGCTTAAGCCAACACCGGCCGGGGCTGGAGCCCGCCCAGGCCTCCTTCGGGCCAGCCAAAGGGGGCCGCTCCGGGCCCTGTAGCCAGCAGCGGCCGGCCCTGGGTTTCTGTAGTGTAGTGGTTATCACATTCGCCTCACACGCGAAAGGTCCCTGGTTCGAAACCAGGCAGAAGCATCCCTGCTTTTGCGCCCGCTTCCGACGAGGTGGAGAAAAAGAGGCATTGGCGAGGTGCGCGGGTCGGGGCCTGGCGCCCAGGCGCCAAAGTGCGTCAGGCTCTCCCTTCCTGGTCTGTGCCCGCCGCTGTTTTTCCTCCTGAGCTCTCTGCTGGGCTGCTGGGAGAGGAAAGCGGGGGCGGGGGGGGGGGGGGAGGATGAGGGGGGAGGAAGGAAAGGAGAGGGAGGGAGGGACAGAGAGAGAGAGAGAAGGGCTTCCCTCACGCTCCTCTTCCGCCTCCCGTAAGAGACTAGGCCACGGGGGCCAGTGGCGCAACGGAGAACGCGTCTGACTACGGATCAGGAGATTGCAGGTTCGACTCCTGCCTGGCTTGGGGTGTGGGTCCCTCGCTACCCCTGTGGTGGCATGGGTGGCCCTCCTTTTGCCACTCCCTTGGACCTCGCTCAAAGGAAAAGGACGCTCACAGGGCCAGCCTGCTAAAGGGCAGGGACACACCCTTTTCTGGAGGGATGCGCTCCCCAAGCAAGGCACCCCAGGCCAAAGGGTCGCCTACCTGACCCTGATGTGATTTGAACACATAACCTTCTGATCTGGAGTCAGATGCGCTACCGTTGCGCCACAGGGCCAGCTGATGGCAGGGAGAGCTTCTGGCAGCTGGGAACCTGAGTAAATAAAGAGCACCTGGCTGCTCAGCCTCTGAGGGCGGGGAGCCGCTGGCGAGGAAGGGCCGGCAAAAGAGGCGGGTCCCCGGCAAGAGAGGCGCTGCATTGGCCGTGAATCGAACACGGGCCTCCCGCGTGGCGGGCGAGAATTCTACCACTGAACCACCAATGCGCTGCTTCTTTGGGCCTGTCGGCGGAGCGGGTGCTCTCTGCCAAAGGCTTAAGCCAACACCGGCCGGGGCTGGAGCCCGCCCAGGCCTCCTTCGGGCCAGCCAAAGGGGGCCGCTCCGGGCCCTGTAGCCAGCAGCGGCCGGCCCTGGGTTTCTGTAGTGTAGTGGTTATCACATTCGCCTCACACGCGAAAGGTCCCTGGTTCGAAACCAGGCAGAAGCATCCCTGCTTTTGCGCCCGCTTCCGACGAGGTGGAGAAAAAGAGGCATTGGCGAGGTGCGCGGGTCGGGGCCTGGCGCCCAGGCGCCAAAGTGCGTCAGGCTCTCCCTTCCTGGTCTGTGCCCGCCGCTGTTTTTCCTCCTGAGCTCTCTGCTGGGCTGCTGGGAGAGGAAAGCGGGGGCGGGGGGGGGGGAGGATGAGGGGGGAGGAAGGAAAGGAGAGGGAGGGAGGGACAGAGAGAGAGAGAGAAGGGCTTCCCTCACGCTCCTCTTCCACCTCCCGTAAGAGACTAGGCCACGGGGGCCAGTGGCGCAACGGAGAACGCGTCTGACTACGGATCAGGAGATTGCAGGTTCGACTCCTGCCTGGCTTGGGGTGTGGGTCCCTCGCTACCCCTGTGGTGGCATGGGTGGCCCTCCTTTTGCCACTCCCTTGGACCTCGCTCAAAGGAAAAGGACGCTCACAGGGCCAGCCTGCTAAAGGGCAGGGACACACCCTTTTCTGGAGGGATGCGCTCCCCAAGCAAGGCACCCCAGGCCAAAGGGTCGCCTACCTGACCCTGATGTGATTTGAACACATAACCTTCTGATCTGGAGTCAGATGCGCTACCGTTGCGCCACAGGGCCAGCTGATGGCAGGGAGAGCTTCTGGCAGCTGGGAACCTGAGTAAATAAAGAGCACCTGGCTGCTCAGCCTCTGAGGGCGGGGAGCCGCTGGCGAGGAAGGGCCGGCAAAAGAGGCGGGTCCCCGGCAAGAGAGGCGCTG